>OX336394.1:189990892-191240892 GCA_946902985.2 Meconema thalassinum | reverse complement strand
TAATTATTGCCCCATGTTGGTAGCGACGAATGAAACCTTTTGCTTGCCCCTAACTGTTGGGTGATAAATGTAACTGTTTACCTTTGCCTAAGCTATGTTGTTTTAATGGGCGCCAAGACCTCAACCCAATGTTGAAATCTAAATTTGTATTTAACAACGTCTAGCTCTGGGAGAACACCTTCAAGAATCTATTCACTCAGATCGTGGTATGATTGGATCATTAACCCAACAAACAATTGTATCAGGAGAAGGAATTGGTCTATATCTAATGCTACCTACTGAAAGCAAAGATTGCATTGTAAGAGAAAGGATTTTAATATATAAAAAACAAGTATAGCAAAATTAATAATAATAATAATAAGTTTGAATTTAAATTGGAGCGTTGCGATTTTAATATTACCGACAGAAAATTACGTGGAAACGGAGTCTGATCAATCATTGATTTTACTCTTATTCCCAAGCTATGAAGCTACTGAAATATGAAATATAAAACAAAGAAAAATGAGAGATTGCGTATTTCTGCGTCATTTGCGCTTACCACTGGAAATTGCTAAAGCATTTCCCTCGTACTGGATGATGCTGTGTGCTTCCCACAGTCTCCTGGACGTCGCCATCTTCTTCGTTATTTGATGATATTCTGGTAGATTAGATAATTCTATGGTCCGTACCTCGGACCCAAACACTCGTATAACCACACTGGTTAAGTTTCACAAAGATAGTCGCTAACTCCACTGAACATCGGAGCCACTCGCACGCGCACCCATACTCGTCAAGTATTTCACAGATT
This sequence comes from Meconema thalassinum, assembly GCA_946902985.2. Lineage (NCBI taxonomy): Eukaryota > Metazoa > Arthropoda > Insecta > Orthoptera > Tettigoniidae > Meconema > Meconema thalassinum. The sequence continues at coordinate 191,240,105 of OX336394.1, read as the reverse complement.
GTCCTCGTTTCACGGCGCGTCGAACGATATATGCACACGTTGGCTCCCCCACCATGGTATCGACTTCCAGCTTACGTGGTCTCCACTGATTGGCTGAGCACGCCGCTACTTCCCCTCCTCTGGTTCATTACACACGGCGCGCGAATCGAGAAGTCGATTTCCGTTCCAACAATTCACCTTTTCTTGACGATGCGACCCAAGATTGCGTCATGCTTCTCGACAGGAATCAGCTTGTATTTGAATTCCCAGTGAGTCACGTCTCTCAAATACCCTAACTGACAAAACTCCGTAAAATTCCGTAATCAGATAATTTTCTATGATATCGTCGTTCGTAATAATTTGCATGAATGAAGTCTCCATTTGCGAAAATAATCTCCCAGTGCAGAAAGATCATTTGTCAGCGTCTCTTCTGTACTTTCGAAACATGGATCTCTAGTAGCAATTGCCCAGTCGTCAGCATATCCAAACTTCCTTGATTTTGTGGAGGGCAAATCTGATATATAGAGGCTGAACAAGAGTGGGGCAAGCACTGATCCTTGAGGAAGTCCATTATTTAATTTACTTGGTTTGCTAATTTCACTGCCCATGATGACCTGGAAGCTTCTATCATTCAGCATGTTGCTTACAAGATGAGCCAGTGTCTTACAAGGGATAACTTGAAGTAATTTATAAATTACACCCTCTGTCCAAACAGTGTCATAAGCTGCCTTAAGATCTATAAATGCTACTGATGTTTTTTGGCGATTCTGGAACCCTGCCTCAATATAGGTGGTTAAGGAGAGAACTTGGTCCGTGCAACTCCGTTGTGGTCTAAATCCTGCTTGTTCTATGGGAATTACTTCAAGCACTTTTGAGGTGATTCTGTTCAAGATTAGTCTCTCAATTAACTTATAGCATACGCTCAACAATGAGATAGGTCTATAACTGTCTGGTCTGTCACTTGGTTTTCCAGGCTTCAGTATGGCAACGATCTTCGTCAATTTAAACAAACGAGGTAGCTTACCAGTCTGAACAATGTTAGTGGCTAGCTTGGTAAGCCAAAGACGAGCATGCTTTCCACTGTGTATCAAGAATTCGGGATGTATTCCATCAAATCCCGGTGCCTTGCCGCTTTTTACATCTTTCAGCGCTGTGTTAATGTCCTGGATGGTGAAGGGTTTAGTGTATTCTGATCCAAAATTACTTGTGGCTTTGAGATTGGCCAATTCTTTCTTGATATATTTTGTGTGATTTCTGTCTCTAGCTGTTCGAGACATTGAAACTATATGGGAAGCAACCATTTTTGGAGTGACGTTTTGATGTCCACGGGCAATAGGGGTACCTCCTCCAAGTTTTCTCAAGAGTGACCAGGCTATTCTGCTGGATTTACTGAAGTTAATAGATTCTACGGTTTCAATCCACTTTTCCTTCCGAGCATTATCAAGGCTACCAAGTAGTTCTTCAGCGATCTCTTGTTCACCACTTGCCAGGAACTCTTGGTACAGCTTTTCACTTGTATCAGTCCATCCGGGAACATATTCCTTCCTGAATCCTCTTGGAATGTGTTTTTTGGCTATGGTAATTACAGCTCCTACAAATCTACCATAATTGTCACTCGTTGGAGGTATCCATCGGACATATTTATCTAGTTCTTCAGAGAAAGCTTTCCAGTCCGATTTTTTGAAGTTCCAGCGTGGGCGAGGATATGAAGTCACAAGAGGGATTTGTATTCCAACTTCAAGATAAACTGGGCGGTGTTGACTGTGCGGAAAAACTGGTAGAACTTTCCGTGTAGTATACAATGGCCGATAGTTGTTGTCACAGGAGACAAACACCAGGTCCGGGTTATATTCCTGTTTCCATGCAGCTGATCTAAATGTACCTCTATCGTTTGCATCGAATACAAGATGGATGTTATGTTCTTCAGCCCAACTCATGAGATTTTCTCCATTGACATCAGAAATAGTATACTTCCAATCTTCATGATGGCTATTAAAATCACCTATATAGACTGCAGGGTGATCTTGCACTTGAAGAACTTGAGGTGGCCATGTAGAGACTGGAGGCTTATAAACATTAGTTACTATAACCTCGCCAATCTTTATTACAACTGTATGAATATTGTCATCGACGTTAGCTTTTAACAGAGAAACGTTATCAATGGTACTCCGCACATAGGTCGCTATACCATATGCATGGTGATATGTAGCTCCAAGTATATCATATCCTGGTATTCGTCCTCTTAAACGCAATTGGTCCTCATCTGCGACATGAGTTTCTTGGAGGACAACCACATCAATTTTTTCACATAATAAGAATTTTGACAAATATTGGCATTTTGATTTACTTATGCCTTCTACATTTAATTGATAAATTCTGAGTGTAAGTCCGATACATTTTCTTGAAACTTGTTGTTGGTTCTGAAAAGAACCTTTTGCATCAATCATTTTCATGCTTGATAGTCAGGAGATCACAAGGATAATCTGACAGCCTGATCGCTATTGCTCGTTTAGCACCACCCGGGGGTCACGTGTAGGGCAATTTGAGGTTATACCTATGGACGTGAGCAATGTTCAACCCCCTTAATAATAATTATAATAAATTAATAATAATAATAAATTAACATGAAAAATTCTCTTGGCTGAACAATTTGCCGCGTAAATAAATATAGAATGGCTTCCTACTGGCTTATGCCAGTTGCATAAAAAACCCTCGAAAAACACGTTACAGTGCTTGTCGATAGGCAAACTGATAAACAAAGAGGGGCATGTTAGACCTTGAGGCGAGAGCCCCTGTTATTGTTGATGAGCCCCTGTGGTCGGGCCCCTGTTGATGGGTTATTGTTGACAGGTCATTGTTGGCGGGTCATTTTTGACAGGTCATTGTTGACAGGTCCTTGTTGACAAGTCATTGATGACAGGTCATTGTCCTTGTGGACGAGTCCTTGTGGACAAGTCCTTGTTGACAGGTCATTGTTGACAGGTCATTGTTGACGAGTCCCTGTGGACGGGTCATTGTTGACGAGTCCTTGTGGGCAGGTCCTTGTGGATGAGCCCCTTTGGACAGGTCCCTAATGATATGATGAAATTAAACGTTGTTCCACATGAAACGCATGTGAAGAGCCGATTGCTACTATGAATTAACATGTTTGTTTTCTGTTTCTACGCATGCGCACTTGGGGTTTTCGTAAGAGGACGGACTTTTTAAATAATGATTTATAGATGAGTTATTTAAGAAAATAACCAAAAGATCCAAAACTAATAGGTCATTGGCTTTTTAATATCTCATGGACCAATAAAGCTAGGGACTTGTATGAGGGGTCGTTGGACTTGGTATCACGCCCCGTTTTTCAATGTATTTTTGATTTTTGTCAAAAGGGCCTAAGTACACTTTTGTTAATATCTCGTGAACCAATAAGGCTAGGGACTTGTATGAGGGGTCTTAGCACATGGGATGACATTCCCTTTTTAAATGAATTTTTTGAAATTTTGACAAGGGGTCTAACTACACTTTTGTTGATATTTCCTGAACCCATGATGGGATTTTGACCTGTGAGGTGTCGTTGGACTTGGGCAGACACTCTCTTTTTGAATGTGTTTTTGACATTTTAACAAAGGATCTAACTACACTTTTGTTAATATCTCGCGAACCAATAAGGCTAGGGACTTGTATGTGGGGTCCTAGCACTCGGGGTGACGCTCTGTTTTTAAATATATATTTAATGTTTGTCAAAAGGGCCTAACTGCACTTTTGTTAATATCTCGATAACTAATAATGGGAGAGAGTCAAGTGAGGTGATATAATACTAAGGATGGCCAACCCTTTCCCATGACCAACGAATTTACCCCAAATATTCAAAACAACAAGGACAATGACCTGAGATTATATAAACTAATACTTGGATATCGACATGTGAGGTGTCATAGGACTTAGAATGGTCAACTCTTTCCCATGACCAATGAATTTACCTAAAATATCCAAAATATTAAGGCCATTGACCTGAGATTTTTTAATTAATAATTGGATACGGACATGTGAGTTGTTTACCGTGAGTGATGAAACATAGCTAGGTAGAGAAAGAACTAGTGTAGGCTACATATATGGTGACTGACAAGTCTTTCACTGTTGGAACTTGTTTTCAGATCAGACGGTAGTACAGAGAGAGTATAGGTTGCAGGCATGGGTTAATAAATGACAAACGATGTATACAAAATCGGATTTATTGATTCAAGAATTAAGAGTAGAACATCTTTAATTGATTGGTTAACAAGCTAATGAAACAAAATGGTGACTACATTGAACTAAACTGAACCAAGCTGAATCAAACCCAACCAAACCGAACCAAACCTAATCGAAAACAAGCCAAGGGTTTAAGTGTAAAACTTGTGGGTGGATGTGGTTATTGGTAATGTCAAAAAGGAAAGGGCATGGTGCTAATGCACACACCCAAGTCCATGAACCTCACACAACTATCCTATGCAGTTTTTATGGGTTGACTGTTAAAACTTGCTCGGTGGTTACTGGGACAAGATGGTCGCTACACACAACAAGCTTTAAATATCTGAGGCTAATAATCTATACATACATTCACACACACTTGTTCTAAACTAAACTGTCTTGCTGGCTGAGCTCACACAGTAGGCAAATGACAGAAATGCTTGGCTAACAGAAATACAATCATTTTCGGTTGTCTAATGTTACCAGCTAAACATTACGTGCTATAGTGGTGAGCACATGTGCCTCTTTCACTGGAGATCTTAATTCGATTTCTAGCTCTAAGGCCTAGAACGAATCAAACTAAGAAAAAAGGGTATGGTAACGCAGTGGTTAAACTGTTAACCTTTCACTAAGGTAGACTAGGGTTTGATTTTAGGTTAATACGCATGTCATTAACAAGCAAATAAAAGCAGAGATAATGTTTAAAACTGATTAAACTTGTCTATTTTCGAATTATTACTTAGATTACAAATACAAACGTGGACTGGGTTTGACATACAGTTAATGCTTCCTATCACATACTAGACTGTAAGAAAGCCAAACAAGCAAAAGGCGTAGGTAAAGCAGTGGTAAAATCGTTATGTGTAGAGAAATACCTAACGGTTGTATGAACTGGCAAAGGTATGTCGCATAAACAGTGCAGGATACAATCCAGCAACCATAATTTTTATCTTGTGGACAAGAGAAGACATATATATAGAGAGAGATATATAGAAAGCTTGTGTATGTGTGGGTAGCATTGGTTGTTTGACCAGAGAAAATACGGTGATGTAGGGTGGGGAGAGGAGGAATTGGCACTTATATATGAATGGAAAATAGATTTTTTCAATCGTTTTGTTTTTCAAATGCAGTGGTAGATAGTCGTTATTTTGTAAAACATTCTTACTTGCAGTAGTATAAGCCTCTATGGTTCCGCTAACACATAGATAGACTGTATTATTCCCATGGTCAAACACTCACATTAAGATTATTTACAAAATCATAAAATGAAAAATAAAAAATCTATTTTGGAAATATCGTTTTTCAACATACACAAAATAAATATATAAAAAATATGTAAACAGCAAAATGGAAAATCCATGTTTCCATATAGACAAAATTTAAAAACCTTAAACGGACATTTAAGAAAATATATGCGAATGGGAAATTGACAAATGTGTAAATAGGAAAATGGAAAAATTCATGTTTCCATATCATGAAATTGAAAAACATCAAACTGTCATTTTAAAAAAATGCAGAATGGAGAATTGACAAATTGCAATGTGTGAAATGTGAAATTGAACAAATGGTTATCATTTTTTTTATTTTTAAGAACATAGTGCTCTATGATTGAGGTGTGAATCAAACCCTCTCTACTTATTTGGACCACTCGAGACTGAGTAGACTAGTTTTAGTTGTCATACCACTTTTAAAAGTTTGTGTTAAATCTAGGAATTGACCCCAAGAGCTTGTAGGGGAGATCCAAGGTTATAATATGTTAAACAGATAGCCTTGAATGTAGGGTGTGGTAGCTATATAGAGATGAGACGTTTCGCTCGGGGCAGGGAGGCATGGAGATCTGCATCAAACCAGTCAAAAGACTGACGACTCAAACAACAACATGTAGAGCTCACCAAAATAATGTTGTGTAACGGTAAATGTTAGTCAACGAACAGTAATGCATCACTAAAACCCATGACACGATACCTAAGAGCTTTTCTAAAATTATTTTAAAATGCCTTTAACCCTATATTAAACACCCAGTTCACAAGACTCATAACTGCAATGTTATGGTCAAACAAAACAAAATCTATATTTCAAAACAAACAAGTGGTTTAGTCAATGTATACTGGAAAAGTTTTATAAACACTCAAGTCCACAAAAATAATTAAATTAGTAACTGTCAGGTTGACCGAGTGGTTATGGTGTTTGACTTAAGTTCAAATTTTCTGTACAAGAAAGCAAGGGTTCGAATCCCTTACCTGATATAACTATTGCCTCAACATGGCTTGACCACACTGTATCATTGTGTACTCGGTACACAAACCATAGATAGAGTGTATTGTTTAAGGTCACTCTCTTTGCGAACATAGTCAGAGACTGTTGATGGTTAACAATTGCATTAATAGTGGGACATAGGGATAGCAATTAATAAAAACAGACAATACCCATACACTATTTTTATTTATTTAATGTAAGTACTTGGACAATAGTTATATACAAACTACAACTCTCTTTTGTCTATTACTATCTAGTCCTTTTCGATCCACTTGCATAACAAGGCAGATGACTTTGTAGTTCAGCCCCTTAAAACAACAACAACACTACCTCTTGCATAGTCTGTGATGTTGATGACTCTTGAGGCGTGGAAGATGGATACAACATAACTTTTACAACAGGGGTTAAACGTTGCTCAACAAACAATGCACTATTTTGAGTAGCAACATCTTTCTCTTGTACTAACTTTTTAACATTCTGATGATTTTTTGTCAACACCATCAGTGTTTTGTCTGGAGCACTACATTGATGATCACTCACACTTAAAACCACACCATTTCTACTTTTCATATTGCCTCGACATCTTGTTGACCTCTGTTTTGAGCATCGCCAGAATATTATTCCTTTTACATTTTGCCGTCTATAGTTATAAGAGTAGCCTTTATAGAGTACACGTTGTTTACCTCGGTTAGTTGTAGTAAGTTCCATAGTAGTAACTAACCTGTTAGTATGATTTGCCCACTACAAAGGTTATCTCTGTTCTGGTAATAGAATTATTTAGCGTTGGCTTTTATATTTAATATGTACAGTTAAAAGTGATAAAAAAGTGGTAGAAACGTGGTAGCAAAGTGGTAGACAAGTGGTAGTGGTAGCAAACTAGAAAAGTGGTAGAAAAGTGGCAGAAAAGTAGTAGAAAAGTGGTAGGAAAGTGGTAGAAAAGTGGTAGGAAAGTGGTAGAAAATATTACATGTATTGTTAAGAAATAGTTTAATTGGTTACATGGATTCATTACACTATAATTTTAGCATCACGAAGCTCATTTTCTATATCCAAAAGTTCTTCCTCATATTTAGTATGACCAGCCTGTTTACAGGTATGCAAGTACTGAAGGCGCTGGATTAGCTTACTGGGATTGTTCCAGTAAACAAATTTAACAAATGATTTTTTGGGTGTAAACCATTATCATCATCATCATCATCATCATAATCATCATCATCATGGTTATCATCATCAATATAATTATCATCAATATAATCATCATCACTATTACTATCTAATCCTTTTTGTTCATCTTGCAATGCAACGACCTTTGGCATAGTTTGTGTTGTCTTTGATAGTGTTAGAGGTTTCTTAGACGTTAACGACTGTCCTAACATGTCTTTTTCAGGAGATAATAAATGCTCTTTAACAAACAAAGCACTATCTTGAGCCACACTATATTTTCTTGGTCTTGCTTTCTTTTTACCTCGGTTAGAGTATTTTGTCCATTTAAATGAGTATTATTTTGAGATTTACAATGATGATCGATTGAAATAAGTATGTTGGAGCCTTTTGTTTTAATCATTCCTCGACACTTTTTACATCTCTTGTTTCGAACAGCACCAAATAACAGTTCCATTTTTATTAGTTCTTTTTACAATATATGTATATCCTTTATAGTAAGCACATGGCTTACCATAGCTAGTCGTTGATACTTCCATGTCAACTGTTGAGCATAAACTAATCTCTAGTAAAGTTAACTCGATAATAAAAATGATAGTTTGTAGTATGTGCAGTTTAAAGTAAGAGCAAAAGTGAGAGTCAAATGGTAGAAAAGTGTTAGCAAAGTGGTGGAAGAGTGGTAGCAGTTTATAGTAGTCATGATCTTTTTTACCAGAATGTGATTTGAGTAAATGTAATTTCTAAACCTTAGCAGTGAGTAGTCAGTTAGTCTTGGTTCAGACAAGCGTAAACAGTTCTCCAATGAATCAGAGATCAAGATTTTCATTATGAAACAGTTGTGTAACCAATTAGGTATCGGTACTTGATAGCTTCACACATGAACAAAAATTCCAACATATCTGACATGATTTACATGATTTGAAAGTTGACAAAGAATATCCAATCAACCATTGTAGTTGCAATGTCAAACACAAAGACAAAATCATCATGAACTTTAAAGTTACAGGAAAATTCTATGAAATAGGCTATGCAGGAAATTTGGAAATACACATCAGAAGTATGCAACACCATCCTTCTAGCCTATATAAATTATCGACATGGAAAGTGTGCACTGCCCCTAACATTAAATCAATTTATCAATAACACAAGTCAACAATCAAAACATTTTGTGTTGAGTCCATCATTTAATGCATATATTCTGTCTACATTGAACAGTAACAAAAAACGCCATTCATAATTAATTAAGTTTGCTTTAATTCTTTATGTAATGATAAATACATATTTAAAGTTTTGGCTGACTCTTCAGGGTGAATCGGCTTTGAACACATAAGAGAGGGAATATTTTAAGACTTAACCTTAGCTCACCTAACATAACCTAAATTTAACCTTGTCATATAGGTAAGAAACGGGTCAAGCTATGCTTTCGACTACCGAGTTTCAGCTACTTTTCAAGGTTACTCTCCCGAACATTGCCGGAGACTGCTGATAAACACCTATGTTCCCACGGCGGCGGCGCGCAACGACTTACATGACGCGCTTCCCCCTTTTCATTGATCCCTGCTGATTTGTCCCTTTGGACTGGTCCCTGTTGACTAGCCCCTTTGGAAGAGCCCTTTTTGAATGGAGTCATTTTTGACGGGTCCCTGTGGACAGGTCCTTTTGGCTGATCCCTTTGGACCGGACCCTTTGACATAATTTGGATAATTGCATGGGCCAGTCCATAGGTACCAGTCCAAAGGGACCGGTCCAAAGGGATCAGCCAAAAGGACCTGTCCACAGGGACCCGTCAAAAATGACTCCATTCAAAAAGGGCCCTTCCAAAGGGGCTAGTCAACAGGGACCAGTCCAAAGGGACAAATCAACAGGGATCAATGAAAAGGGGGAAGCGCGTCATGTAAGTCGTTGCGCGCCGCCGCCGTGGGAACATAGGTGTTTATCAGCAGTCTCCGGCAATGTTCGGGAGAGTAACCTTGAAAATAAGCTGAAACACGGTAGTCGAAAGCATAGCTTGGCCCGTTTCTTACCTATATGACAAGGTTAAATTTAGGTTATGTTAGGTGAGCTGAGGTTAAGTCTTAAAATATTCCCTCTCTTATGTGTTCAAAGCCGATTCACCCTGAACAGTCAGCCAAAACTTTAAATATGTATTTATCATTACATAAAGAATTAAAGCAAACTTAATTAATTATGAATGGCGTTTTTTGTTACTGTTCAATGTAGACAGAATATATGCATTAAATGATAGACTCAACACAAAATGTTTTGATTGTTGACTTGTGTTATTGATAAATTGGTTTAATGTTAGGGGCAGTGCACACTTTCCATGTCGATAATTTATATAGGCTAGAAGGATGGTGTTGCAAACTTCTGATGTGTATTTCCAAATTTCCTGCATAGTCTATTTCATAGAATTTTCCTGTAACTTAAAAGTTCATGCTGATTTTGTCTTTGTGTTTGACATTGCAACTACAATGGTTGATTGGATATTCTTTGTCAACTTTCAAATCATGTAATTCATGTCAGATATGTTGGAATTTTTGTTCATGTGTGAAGCTATCAAGTACCGATACCTAATTGGTTACACAACTGTTTCATAATGAAAATCTTGATCTCTGATTCATTAGAGAACTGTTTACGCTTGTCTGAACCAAGACTAACTGACTACTCACTGCTAAGGTTTAGAAATTACGTTTACTCAAATCACATTCTGGTAAAAAAGATCATGACTACTATAAACTGCTACCACTCTTCCACCACTTTGCTAACTCTTTTCTACCATTTGACTCTCACTTTTGCTCTTACTTTAAACTGCACATACTACAAACTATCATTTTTATTATCGAGTTAACTTTACTAGAGATTAGTTTATGCTTAACAGTTGACATGGAAGTATCAACGACTAGCTATGGTAAGCCATGTGCTTACTATAAAGGATATACATATATTGTAAAAAGAACTAATAAAAATGGAACTGTTATTTGGTGCTGTTCGAAACAACGATCTAAAAAGTGTCGAGGAATGATTAAAACAAAAGGCTCCAACATACTTATTTCAATCGATCATCATCGAGGTTAAAAAAAAGCAAGACCAAGAAAAAAATAGTGTGGCTCAAGATAGTGCTTTGTTTGTTAAAGAGCATTTATTATCTCCTGAAATAGACATGTTAGGACAGTCGTTAACGTCTAAGAAACCTCTAACACTATCAAAGACAACACAAACTATGCCAAAGGTTGTTGCATTGCAAGATGAACAAAAAGGATTAGATAGTAATAGTGATGATGATTATATCGATGATAATTATATTGATGATGATAACCATGATGATGATGATGATTATGATGATGATGATGATGATGATGATGATGATGATAATGGTTTACACCCAAAAAATCATTTGTTAAATTTGTTTACTGGAACAATCCCAGTAAGCTAATCCAGCGCCTTCAGTACTTGCATACCTGTAAACAGGCTGGTCATACTAAATATGAGGAAGAACTTTTGGGTATAGAAAATGAGCTTCGTGATGCTAAAATTATAGTGTAATGAATCCATATAACCGCTTAAACTATTTCTTAACAATACATGTAATATTTTCTACCACTTTCCTACCACTTTTCTACCACTTTCCTACCACTTTTCTACTACTTTTCTGCCACTTATCTACCACTTTTCTAGTTTGCTACCACTACCACTACCACTTGTCTACCACTTTGCTACCACGTTTCTACCACTTTTCTATCACTTTTAACTGTACATATTAAATATAAAAGCCAACGCTAAAAAATTCTATTACCAGAACAGAGATAACCTTTGTAGTGGGCAAATCAGACTAACAGGTTAGTTACTACTATGGAACTTACTACAACTAACCGAGGTAAACAACGTGTACTCTATAATGTAAAAGGAATAATATTCTGGCGATGCTCAAAACAGAGGTCAACAAGATGTCGAGGCAATATGAAAAGTAGAAATGGTGTGGTTTTAAGTGTGAGTGATCATCAATGTAGTGCTCCAGACAAAACACTGATGGTGTTGACAAAAAATCATCAGAATGTTAAAAAGTTAGTACAAGAGAAAGATGTTGCTACTCAAAATAGTGCATTGTTTGTTGAGCAACGTTTAACCCCTGTTGTAAAAGTTATGTTGTATCCATCTTCCACGCCTCAAGAGTCATCAACATCACAGACTATGCAAGAGGTAGTGTTGTTGTTGTTTTAAGGGGCTGAACTACAAAGTCATCTGCCTTGTTATGCAAGTGGATCGAAAAGGACTAGATAGTAATAGACAAAAGAGAGTTGTAGTTTGTATATAACTATTGTCCAAGTACTTACATTAAATAAATAAAAATAGTGTATGGGTATTGTCTGTTTTTATTAATTGCTATCCCTATGTCCCACTATTAATGCAATTGTTAACCATCAACAGTCTCTGACTATGTTCGCAAAGAGAGTGACCTTAAACAATACACTCTATCTATGGTTTGTGTACCGAGTACACAATAATACAGTGTGGTCAAGCCATGTTGAGGCAATAGTTATATCAGGTAAGGGATTCGAACCCTTGCTTTCTTGTACAGAAAATTTGAACTTAAGTCAAACACCATAACCACTCGGTCAACCTGACAGTTACTAATTTAATTATTTTTGTGGACTTGAGTGTTTATAAAACTTTTCCAGTATACATTGACTAAACCACTTGTTTGTTTTGAAATATAGATTTTGTTTTGTTTGACCATAACATTGCAGTTATGAGTCTTGTGAACTGGGTGTTTAATATAGGGTTAAAGGCATTTTAAAATAATTTTAGAAAAGCTCTTAGGTATCGTGTCATGGGTTTTAGTGATGCATTACTGTTCGTTGACTAACATTTACGGTTACACAACATTATTTTGGTGAGCTCTACATGTTGTTGCTTCAGTCGTCAGTCTTTTGACTGGTTTGATGCAGATCTCCATGCCTCCCTGCCCCGAGCGAAACGTCTCATCTCTATATAGCTACCACACCCTACATTCAAGGCTATCTGTTTAACATATTATAACCTTGGATCTCCCCAACAAGCTCTTGGGTTCAATTCCTAGATTTAACACAAACTTTTAAAAGTGGTATGACAACTAAAACTAGTCTACTCAGTCTCGAGTGGTCCAAATAAGTAGAGAGGGTTTGATTCACACCTCAACCATAGAGCACCATGTTCTTAAAAAAAAATGATAACCATTTGTTCAATTTCACATTTCACACATTGCAATTTGTCAATTTTCCATTTTGCATTTTTTTAATGACAGTTTGATGTTTTTCAATTTCATGATATGGAAACATGAATTTTTCCATTTTCCTATTTACACATTCGTCAATTTCCCATTCGCATATATTTTCTTAAATGTCCGTTTAAGGTTTTTAAATTTTGTCTATATGGAAACATGGATTTTCCATTTTGCTGTTTACATATTTTTTATATATTTATTTTGTGTATGTTGAAAAACGATATTTCCAAAATAGATTTTTTATTTTTCATTTTATGATTTTGTAAATAATCTTAATGTGAGTGCTTGACCATGGCAATAATACAGTCTATCTATGTGTTAGCGGAACCATAGAGGCTTATACTACTGCAAGTAAGAATGTTTTACAAAATAACGACTATCTACCACTGCATTTGAAAAACAAAACGATTGAAAAAATCTATTTTCCATTCATATATAAGTGCCAATTCCTCCTCTCCCCACCCTACATCACCGTATTTTCTCTGGTCAAACAACCAATGCTACCCACACATACACAAGCTTTCTATATATCTCTCTCTATATATATGTCTTCTCTTGTCCACAAGATAAAAATTATGGTTGCTGGATTGTATCCTGCACTGTTTATGCTACATACCTTTGCCAGTTCATACAACCGTTAGGTATTTCTCTACACATAACGATTTTAACACGCTTTACCTACGCCTTTTGATTGTTTGGCTTTCTTACAGTCTAGTATGTGATAGGAAGCATTAACTGTATGTCAAACCCAGTCCACGTTTGTATTTGTAATCTAAGTATTAATTTGAAAATAGACAAGTGTAATCAGTTTTAAACATTATCTCTTCTTTTATTTCTTTGTTTATGACATGCATATTAACCTAAAATCAAACCCTAGTCTACCTTAGTGAAAGGTTAACAGTTTAACCACTGCGTTACCATACCCTTTCTTCTTAGATTGATTCATTCTAGGCCTTAGAGCTAGAAATCGAATTAAGATCTCCAGTGAAAGAGGCACATGTGCTCACCACTATAGCACGTAATGTTTAGCTGGTAACATTAGGCAACCGAAAATGATTGTATTTCTGTTAGCCAAGCATTTCTGTCATTTACCTACTGTGTGAGCTCTGCCAGCAAGACAGTTTAGTTTAGAACAAGTGTGTGTGAATGTGTGTATAGATTATTAGCCTCAGATATTTAAAGCTTGTTGTGTGTAGCGACCATCTTGTCCCAGTAACCACCGAGCAAGTTTTAACAGTCAACCCATAAAAACTGCATAGGATAGTTGTGTGAGGTTCATGGACTTGGGTGTGTGCATTAGCACCATGCCCTCTCCTTTTTGACATTACCAATGACCACATCCACCCACAAGTTTTACACTTAAACGCTTGGCTTGTTTTCGATTAGGTTTGGTTCGGTTTGGTTGGGTTTGATTCAGCTTGGTTCAGTTTAGTTCAATGTAGTCACCATTTTGTTTCATTAGCTTGTTAACCAATCAATTAAAGATGTTCTACTCTTAATTCTTGAATCAATAAATCCGATTTTGTATACATCGTTTGTCATTTATTAACCCATGCCTGCAACCTATACTCTCTCTGTACTACCGTCTGATCTGAAAACAAGTTCCAATAGTGAAAGACTTGTCAGTCACCATATATGTAGCCTACACTAGTTATTTCTCTACCTAGCTATGTTTCATCACTCACGGTAAACAACTCACATGTCCGTATCCAATTATTAATTTATAAAATCTCAGTTCAAAGACCTTAATATTTTGGATATTTTAGGTAAATTCATTGGTCATGGGAAAGAGTTGACCATTCTAAGTCCTATGACACCTCACATGTCGATATCCAAGTATTAGTTTATATAATCTCAGGTCATTGTCCTTGTTGTTTTGAATATTTGGGGTAAATTCGTTGGTCATGGGAAAGGGTTGGCCACCCTTAGTATTATAACACCTCACTTGACTCTCTCCCATTATTAGTTATCGAGATATTAACAACAGTGCAGTTAGGTCCTTTTGAAAAACATTAAATATATATTTAAAAGCAGAGCGTCACCCCGAGTGATAGGACCCCACATACAAGTCCCTAGCCTTATTGGTTCGCGAGATATTAACAAAAGTGTAGTTAGGTCCTTTGTTAAAATGTAAAAAATACATTCAAAAAGAGAGTGTCTGCCCAAGTCCAACGACACCTCACAGGTCAAAATCCCATCATGGGTTCAGGAAATATCAACAAAAGTGTAGTTAGACCCCTTGTCAAAATTTCAAAAAATACATTTAAAAAGGGAATGTCATCCCATGTGCCACGACCCCTCATACAAGTCCCTAGCCTTATTGGTTCACGAGATATTAACAAAAGTGTACTTAGGCCCTTTTGACAAAAATCAAAAATACATTGAAAAACGGGGCGTCATACCAAGTCCAACGACCCCTCATACAAGTCCCTAGCTTTATTGGTTCATGAGATATTAAAAAGCCAATGACCTATTAGTTTTGGATCTTTTGGTTATTTTTTTAAATAACTCATCTATAAATCATTATTTAAAAAGTCCGCCCTCTTACGAAAACCCCAAGTGCGCTTGCGTAAAAACAGAAAACAAACATGTTAATTCATAGTAGCAATCGGCTCTTCACATGTGTTTCATGTGGAACAACGTTTAATTTCATCATGTCATTAGGGACCAGTCCAAAGGGGCTCATCCACAAGGACCTGCCCACAAGGACTCGTCAACAATGACCCGTCCACAGGGACTCGTCAACAATGACCCGTCAACAAGGACCTTCAACAATGACCTGTCAACAATGACCTGTCAACAAGGACTTGTCCACAAGGACAATGACCTGTCATCAATGACTTGTCAACAAGGACCTGTCAACAATGACCTGTCACAAATGACCCGCCAACAATGACCTGTCAACAATAACCCATCAACAGGGGCCCGACCACAGGGGCTCATCAACAATAACAGGGGCTCTCGCCTCAAGGTCTAACATGCCCCTCTTTGTTTATCAGTTTGCCTATCGACAAGCACCACTTGGAAAACATTTTGATCACCCCTCATGGGTTGGGTTGGGTTAGGTTAGGTTACACTACAGTCTCCATCTTTAAAAAGCCCGCCCTCTTACAAAAGCCATGAGTGGACATGTGTGTAAAAAACGGAAAACAAGCATGTTAATTCATAGTGGCTTACCACCGAGCACATGCACTTTATGTAGAACAACGTTTAATTCTATATTAGCATTCAAACTCTCACATGTTGCAATTGGAAAGAGAGATTTTCTAAAAAAATACAATTTCACCCCCTAGTAGGGGTAGGTTTTATTTTGGGGTTCATTGGAAAGGGGGTGTCAGCCCGAGTTCAATGACACCTCGTACAAGTCTCTATCCTGATTGGTTCGCGAGATATTGCCATTTTAGTATTCCAGCGGTGGAGCGGTGGCGGTGGATATAGAACCGGCACAAACACACTACTCATCCCTGTGACAATAGCCTCGTACACAACCATGTCACAGTTTGATAAGACAGAATGTCTTATCATATTCACATACTTAAATAGTCAACTGTCTAGTTTAACATTGCGTTACAGACTCCATCTCGCTACAAGTTCCACTCTTCTGCTCCGAACAGCACCATACCCTCTCCTCCAGCAATTCAATAATAATAATCCATTTGGGCGGCCGTCATATATATAACGTTCCCAGGTAAGGCATGTGTCTATCCCCTCTTCAGAAGTCGCTAGGCAATATTAGCCCGTCTTTCACATATCAATAATGACAATACTTCTTTGTAACATTTCTCGGGAGGTCCAGCCCACCTTTTGTATAAAGTTGCAAAGGACTCATTCATCGGCCCAGCATTGTTAGTGGCAAGTCTTCATAGAATCCCTTCTTGGTATGATTTGTATACTGGTAGAATACTTGATGTGAAAGACATAAGTGTCTATTTATGTCATTTCCAAGAAGCGGTATATAAGCCGGCCTTCCGCGAACACCTTCTTCTTCTTCTCTTGTTCGTTTTTTCTTCAGAAATAATATTCAGTCAAGCGTCTAACTTATTTCAAATATACTGTGTATCGCTCCAAATCCTTTCAATTGCCATAATATTCGACATTACCGCATAATAATAGATATAAACATATTAGTTAACATAATAAATAATAAAAGGTAAAATGTAAACTTAAAAAATATTGATAACAATAATAATAATAATTATAAAATATATAAAATTATTTCATTCTGGTCACAAATTCGGACCATCACAATTCGCCCCAGAGAATTATGGTATATGTCAATAATCATATCACCATACTTCTCTTCAACACTTGTACAAATATGAAATATTATATACCCTTCTAAGCAATTACCAACATCAACAAATTATACCCTTGAAGTTTTACATATTTTTTTTAATGTCATCATTCCAGTCTTTCACTGTTCATAATGTCTTTTTCTTTCTTCTTTACATAATTAAAGCGACCTGTAAACAACGTACATCAAAATACCCTTCACTTTTATATTCTTGTTTTGGACATAAGTCATCGTTGCACTTATGTATATTTGGATGGTATACACCTTTGCTTATATCTTGAGGACGTAGAATTCAATTTTCAGCCTGGTGTCGAACTGAATACATTATGGCTAGTATGTGGGACTGCCAACTGATTAATTCACCTAATCACTTCACAACACTTGGTATGTGATGCGAATAACCAGATCTACTCCAGTCTCTCGGGAATTATATGTATCTAGTAACACAGGCATATTATAGAAAAAAAAATGAAACTTTATTAGCTTATATTACCTAAGGCAACATCGTTCAGTGCAAATGCAGTGCGCTAATTTACCCCATATATATATTGATATCCTACTCAAATACACCAGCTTATACCCGACAAAATATTCTTTATATTTCCTCTGTGCTCTCCAAGACACACAATATCATAGGTTGATGCAAACCCTCGCCATTACCTGCTCGTTCAGACCACAATCATTCACTTAATATTAAGCGACTTTCTTTACTTACCATCAGTTATACTTCTATTACTCATGATACATATTTCCTTAAGGATCTCACATTATAGGTCCAGCATAATCGTTTTACTGCATCATCTAATTACTCACCTTTTTGACCTTTACTCACCTTTTTAACCGTAGTTACTCACCTTATTTCTCACAATTACAGTCCATTCTACTCAAGATCCCCTTATTTCTCACGATTACACTCCATTCTACCTAAGATTACACCTCTTAATCACCTGTAGATACTCACCTTATTTCTCAAAATTATACTTCTTTCTATTCAAGATTACACCTCTTTATCGCCCGTAGTTACTCACCTTATTTCTCAAAACTACACTTCTTTCTACTTAAGATTACCTTTCTTTATCACCCGTAATTACTCACCTTATTTCTTAAAATTACACTTCTTTCTACTTAAGATTACCTTTCTTTCGCGGAATCCGTATTCACTTACTTTATTTCTCAAAATTACGCTTATTTCTACTTCAGATTACCTTTCTTTCGCGGAGTCCGTATTTACTCATCTTTCTCTCTCAAAATTACCTTTCTTTCTACTCTAGATTACCTTTCTTTCGCGGAATCCGTATGACCAATAAAAACTTAATTTCTCCACTACAAAAAAAAATAACTTACCTTTAAATCCTTTTATTAACCATCCTATCTACTGAAATATTAACTGTTCACAATATCTGCCTAATTAAATTACGGGCATCAAAATATAGCTTTACCTTCCTTTCTGACTTGGGAACAACCCTTAACGAATTAATATATAGGCTAATATAGGGTTCTATAATTTTTTCCTGCAACATGCTTTTAATCTGCCTACTCACAGCTTCCTGAAATTTCTAAGGCACGGGGTAGCGATGACCTACAAAAATACTGCGATCATGTACATTTAATGAATGTTCGTAGCAATTAGCTAATCCAATACGGTTCTCAAATATATACTAATTCTCTTACAACACCTCCAACAATCGATCCACATGATCACACTCTAACGCACTCTGTAATGCAGCCTCACGCAAGGAATCCTCTAGATAATCCTTCGTCATCATACTGCCTAAAAATGTAAAAAAAACAAGGTTCCCTCTCAAGAGATACCCCAACAATCTCACCAATAACCTCACTACAAATATCGACTCCTTTAGTCGTTAATACCTCCTCAATCATACATATCTTCTTAGAACCACCATATAACTTACTTCAATTATTAAATGACATGATCATATCTCCACCCATTCATCTGAATTCAACACTACCCTCCTTATAACATAGCTGTGCAGAATGTTGCGACATCCTGTCCGAACCCATAATTAGTGAATATATCACATTTGGAATCAAAAAACATACTTGTGTTCCAATCTTACTTTCTTTTAAAATTTCTCCAACCACTTGTTTAGAAATTATGTGTAATATCTTTCCCATCGCAGTTAACACAATAGTAGTTCAAATTGGAATTTCCTATATTTTTATACCAAGTTCCTTCCTATTATTATAACATGCTGCACTGATGCAGAAAACCTGACAGCCACTATCAAAAAGTGTATCGATACACGCCCCTAACACTTGTAATTTTTCGACTGAGTAAAAATTAATAACGGTAGGTTCTTTAGATACCTCCATAAATTCACATTTTTTTTAGCTTATGGCTTTTAGTGCCGGGAGTGTCCGAGGACATGTTCGGCTCGCCAGTCTTGTAGCTGCTTCGAGACGGACACCCAATGGGTGAGCTACAAGTACCGTTGGGGAGGGAAGGAGGGAAGTTGGATTGTAAGGACGAGGAGTTGGAAGGTAGCGGCTGTGGCCTATAGTTAGGGACCAACCCCGGCATTTGCCTGGAAGGAAGATGGGAAACCACAGAAGACCATCTTCAAGGTTGCCGGCGGGGGGATTCGAACCTCCTCGCCTCCCGGATGTGAGCGACTGCCATCAGTCATGCCGTAACCACCACGGCTAACTCACCCGGTTATAAATTCACTTAATAAATCATTACGGAAATTTAGTCATACGGTTCGCTCAAAATAGTAATACCGACTTACATAACTACTCTATCTGGCATTTTTAAGTCCTTATCACCTTCTTCTTCGCTTCTATATTTATTTATAGTTACGCTCTCTTCTCTCCTCATAACAATAGTTTCTTCCTCCTCCGTATTATATTTATCAATAGTAACACTGTATTTCGCCTTTGCCCCTATTACTTCCCCTATTCTATCTTCTATGGCACGCCACTGCACTTCATAATCTTTCTCGCTCTCTTTCATTATATTCTCTATTTCCTCTAACAACTTCATTTTCTCCCCTTTCATTTTACTTCTGGACTTACTAATTTCATGCCTTTCCTTCATTTCTCCACTACTATAGCTTAAGGACCTTTTTAACTGTTGCTTTTTGCTTCTGCTTTCTTCTATATCCGTCCTTCTGTCGTCTTCTACACTATCTCTCTCCACCATTTCCTCCACCATCGCGCTCTGTTTGTGCTTTTTCTTCCTATGCTTTGAATTACTTATCTTAGCTTTCTGCTTTCCTTGTTCAATAATTATGTCTTTCTGACTGTGCCTTAACGCACGCTTCTCTATCTCTATTAACTTCATATTGACTTCCTTTATATAGGCTCTGACTTCTTCCCTTGTCTGCCTAGTCTCTTCATATATGATTTTCTGCATTTCTATTTCTTGAGTGCTTAATACTTTATTTATTTTACCTACTTCCGCTCTTTCTTTCAAATTATTCTCTTTTTCTATTAATTCAAATCTTAGTATGTTCTGTTTCTCCTTTTTCTTACTACGTTCTAAAATCTCTTCTTCTGGTATCCGGCTTTCACCTATCATCTCTGCTACCTCCACTGACTGCTCTCCCTCATCTAAGCTACTTTCACCTATGTCTGTCCTAGTTTCACCTACCCTCGTCTCTAAATACTGCACATCTACTTCACAATCCTCTACCGTCTCTACCAACTCTACTGTGCTTTCTCCTACTATCTTCGCCAACTGCTCTTCCTCATCTAAGCTACTTTGACCTATGCCTGTCATACTTTCACCTACACTCGTCTCTAAATACTACACATCTACTTCACAATCCTCTACCGTCACTACCAACTCTACTATGCTTTCTCCTACTATCTTCGCTAACTACTTTCCCTCATCTATACTACTTTCACATCTTCTCTCCCTCATCCGCTTCTGACGTTCTCTAACTGAGTTCTCCATCCACTCCTGATGTTCCTTATTGCTATCTTCTAGCTTCTCGTATATCGCCTTACATATCTCCCTACTCATCTCCTGATTTTGCCTATTCATCTCCAGAAACATTCCTATAATCTCATCTAATTTATTTTCCGAAATATCCAAAGGCTTTTGTTTCTCCTGCCCTCCACTAGTCTCAGGATTTATTTCAGGATGTACCTCTATATTCGTCTCAGGGTTAACCACGGGATTATTCTCAGGATTATTCTCAAGATTTACCTCCGACATCTTGGTATAATCCTCTACACTCTCAGCCTCAGTACCACTATCAACTTTCGTATAATTAGTTTTCTCGCCTTTACCCCAACTCCTCAATTTCCTTTGTTCCTCATCCGCCATCTCGAAGTACACCGTATAAAGTTTACCGTTCCAAAATTCACCTCACTTTCCCCCAAAATCAATCACTAATAATACACAAATTCACTTCACTTTCCCCCAAAATCACTGACAATTTGCACTGGATTAACACTCACTCCTTCCGTAAATATCGTTAGGTTTTCATGCCGCATAGTTGGGGGCCATTTGTAATGGTTTTAGAGAGAACTGTATCTCGTTGAGGCAGCCAATCGTAATGTGTTTGAGAGAACTTAATCTTGTTAATAAGAAAGCTCCTCTGTTGGGCGTATTTGTAATGGGTTATGTTACATAGAATAATGTTAATATGCAATAATAAACTGATTATATGCAAAGGTTAATAATTAAATAGTCGCCCACTTTTGGGTGATCAAAATGAAACATTTAATTGTGTATTAATATAATAGTGTATCTGTATTGTTGTCAGCTTCACTAAAAAAGTACATAATGTGTAGTATTATATGTAGCCAAGGGCGCCAGACCATTTATATATCATGATCAAAATAATATATTAAACCTCGGTTAAACAGAGGTAGAGCATCGAAATTCCTATCTCCAGCCGTAGTGAAACTTACGTAATCTAACCTTACGCTAATTCGTTCAGGAGTATGGTGTTGCCTTATAGTAATTTCTAGCTACTAAAGGAAACCAGTCAAACATTTGAATTTAAAAATGAATTTAATATATAAAAACAACAAGTGCAAAAAGAATAAAATACTAAAGATAATAATAATAATAATAATAAATTAAATTAAAGAATCTACTGAATTTACTTGTATTATGGGTCTTGATTGGAAATTGGAGTATACTGAGTTAATTGAATAAAGTATAGATTGAATTTAATAAGCATGAGAGCCTTCTGATTTGACTGGAGTAAAACTGTTTTAAATCGCTCACCGCATTGAAGATCATTGTAGTTGGATTGTTGCGTAGAGAGTTCTTGATGGCCCTGATCTCCCTCAAAGAAATGAATTTATATGTGGATGACGGAATAAATTCCAAAAATCATCCCTGTGACAATAGCCTCGTACACAACCATGTCACAGTTTGATAAGACTAAATGTCTTATCAAATTCACATACTTAAATAGTCAACTGTCTAGTTTAACATTGCGTTACAGACTCCAGCTCGCTACAAGTTCCACTCTTCTGCTCCGAACAGCACCATTCCCTCTCCTCCAGCAATTCAATAATAATAATCCATTTGGGCGGCCGTCATATATATAACGTTCCCAGGCAAGGCACGTGTCTATCCCCTCTTCTGAAGTCGCTAGGCAATATTAGCCCGTCTTTCACATATCAATAATGACAATACTTCTTTGTAACATTTCTCGGGAGGTCCAGCCCACCTTTTGTATAAAGTTGCAAAGGACTCATTCATCGGCCCAGCATTGTTAGTGGCAAGTCTTCATAGAATCCCTTCTTGGTATGATTTGTATACTGGTAGAATACTTGATGTGAAAGACATAAGTGTCTATTTATGTCATTTCCAAGAAGCGGTATATAAGCCGGCCTTCCGCGAACACCTTCTTCTTCTTCTCTTGTTCGTTTTTTCTTCAGAAATAATATTCAGTCAAGCGTCTAACTTATTTCAAATATACTGTGTATCGCATCCTTTCAATTACCATAATATTCTACATTACCGCATAATAATAGATATAAACATATTAGTTAACATAATAAATAATAAAAGGTAAAATGTAAACTTAAAAAATATTGATAATAATAATAGTAATAATAATAAAATATATAAAATTATTTAATTCTGGTCTCAAATTGGGACCATCACAACCCTTGTCTACGCTCCTCGCTGCTACAGTATGTTCGCTTTCCACTCAGGCTAGAACAATAAAAATGTTCAGACTGTGAGACAGACACAAGTACATGTTTACCCTGTGAAGAACAGGTAACTAGCTAATCTTATTATACAGGATCCGGCAGCATAACTTCCTTTTTTTAAAATACGCGCCATTCAGTCGGTTGATGTCGTAGCGGAGTGCTAGTGGTCTCGTTCGTGAGATGGAACTATAAAGATTTGTCTCGACACTGTTCAGTCGCCATCATGCGTTGGGGCAGGGAGGAGGCCTAATTTTCGAGCAGATGTTCTGTGATCGCCTTTCAGAGGCGATTTAATTTAGCACCGTTTGCCCCTGTCGTGGACGGGAAATCAATTGTTACGTGGGTCACTACGCTCAGAAGAACTGGAAGTGTGACAGGACGAAGAACTGGAGTCCCTCGGCATCATCTCTTTTAGAGGCGATTTGGAGTGGCCGGCCCACTCTCCTGATTTGTCCCCTTGTGATTTTTCTTTGGTGTTTTTTTTTGAAATCCCCTGTTTATGTAAACTGTCCAAAGACGCTACAAGATTTGAAGACCAACATCTAGGAAGAAATTGCCAACATAACGCCTGATATGCTGGCAACAGTCATGACAAACGCCAGAAAGCGGTTTACTCAACGTATGGAGAATGGGGCACGTCACCTACTTGATTTGATCTTCAAAACTAAGTAAAACAAAACTTTATGTATGCGCCTACATTATTTTAAAAAATGAAAGTTTTCTGATTCATACAATGGGTTCTATTACGTCTTAAAAAAAGGAAGTTATGCTGCCGGACCCTGTATAATAATAATAATGTTTCAGAAAACTCAAGCTCCTAAACGAGATGGCCTCAATAGTACAGGAAAAATCTTACATTTCTTGAAAAGTCAACGGAAATATATGTATTTGTTTATAAAGTGCTTTTAAACAAACAAACAAACAAACAAGACGATAGTCCCTGGCAGAACTGTGTCGCGTACAGCCCGTATAGCACTAGAGCCGGAGGGTAGTCTGTACTCATGGGGCGCACACAAACCATTATGCGAGAGTTCTCGCACGGGTCCGCTAGTTAATTATATTTTCATGTTTTTGAAGCTACAAGTGCAAATTATTCACGATTTTGAATGTAAACAGTTCGTATTATGGGAACCAGGAAGTGTGAAACGACAGAAAAGTGCAGCTTCTTATATTTGACAGCGTATATCACAAAATATTTCAGATATTTCCTTATAATTGTCCTGAAATGTAAACGATACTTCTGTAATTATATGTAGACCTACAGGGGTTCAGTTTGCTGTAGCTTGTGGTTGTCAAGAAAACCGCAGTAATTTTTATACAAAGTCTTAAATATTTATTACATTAATTGTTATTTTCAGGTACCATTTTCTCAGAAATTACTAGACAGACACACAGACACACGTTGTTATAAGAATACAAGCTCCTAGTTACGTGATGTTTGTTCATGTATGCATGTGTAGGGTACCTGTGAGGGTAGCCTCTACAAAGTGTAAGGAAAGGGGGATGAAAGGAGAATAGCTGAAGGCTACTCGGGGCTCTGGTATAAAAAGATGTAGGTTAGAAGGCTTCGGGCGTGAATGCAGCTCGATGAGCTAACACCCAATTGTACAAGCTGCGGGGGTAGTTCTAAGGGATGGCTACAAGGGATAATTTACTAGGTGATGGCAGGAGCAGCTACGCGACTGCTGGGATTCCTGCTGATGTTAGCTGACTGGCCGTGCTCCTAATGAGTACGCGCACGTCGGCAATGTAAGGTGACGCCTGTGGCTGACTACATCAACAAATAGACAATTAACTAATTACTAATTTGGGATCCTATCGGGAAATGAATTAAGGGGTAGGATCTTATTAATTAACTAAATAAATGAATTAAAAGACCAGTTAACTTATGGATTCTACTGTTTAATCCGTACTCCTGAAGTGGAGTACAATGAAATAGTGCAGAGCAAATACTCGTGATCTTTACAATAATAGGGGGATGTTGTATGTGTTGGTGTTACAGTTTGTGTAGGCTCACTAGACACTCACCTATCTGGATGTGGCAGCTACAAGCAGCGTCTCAGCACCTGATGCACTTGTGAAAGACTGACCCCGGCTCACCTCTCCTTCAGTGTTTTATAGAACCCGCCTGCCGAGTTAGCATTAGTTGGCATTAGTTGCGGATTCTATAGGAAGTGAGGTGCTTGCCCTGGGTCATCGGAGGTCGTCTCTATGCACTAGGCCTGGTCTTGGTGTGAGCTTATGCGACGTATGCCGCAGGCATTCGCGTGTAATTAGATGTATAATTTATAGTTATAGGTTTGTAGTTAATTTATAGTTATAGGGAAGGGATGGGCATGCATCCCTCGGATGCAACAACTCCTTCGACGGAACTAGTCATCGACCTCGATGACGGGACGAGACTAGACCGTAGGGGTATTTTTTGTAGCATATAGGGGTATAGTTACATCTTCTTCTCTCTTGACATCTTGTTTCTTCTTTTCTTCTCTTCTGCTCTTCTTTTGATGTATGATATGTTGTTGCCCAGAATGTGGGGGCGTCGGTGGGGGTATGGGATGATCCCCGTGTGGGGTGGGTGACATAAACGAAGATATTGGAAGTGGAGTAGCGTGTGTTATGTGATATAGGAGTATGTGGATGCCAGCGTGCAGTGCCTAGCGCATAGTGTCTTGTAGAGACGTTAGCGTCAGCGTTAGGTTCGTGCCTAGCGAGCAAGTGTATTTGTTGATGTGTGAGAGGGGGGGGGGGAACAATATTGTTACATAGTCATTTTTATCATCAAACAATTAGTGAACAAAAATAAAAATACATATATCTGTATAATCCATAAGACAATAATAAACCTGGCGAACATCATTATCATTAAATGGTAACATCCGTCATTATTACAATTATTTGTAATCATTGTCTTCAGTAAACATCATTATCCTTAATTTGTACATTAGTAGTATTAATCATTATCATCATTATTATATATTAGGAACACAAGTATTATTATGGACCAGCTGAAGGGGAAAAAACAGCTGCAGGGCCTAGCTTACCCTTTGTCGATGTACCCATATGTGCTGAAAAAGTGCCCTTGAGTGGCGATAAAACATATATAAACAAATAAATGAAAAGAGGAGAAAGAATAGGGGTAAAGAAAAATGAGTGCCTCGGTGTTTTCGTTAAGGGGTTAATAAAAATAGTTTTATTGTGCGAGGGGAAAGGAGGCACCCTTACAACTAGGAATTAAGATTGATTGAAAGGAAAAAAAGGAAAAAAATACATGGCGCTCTATAATTATCAAAAAATACCAAAAAACAACAAAAACAAATAAATAAACCTTCACTCTGGTTTTCTTTGTCTCATACTCTCTCTCTCTTTCTCATACTCTCTCTGCTTGGTAATCATGCCGTAGCATCCACCTTATACCTAACAATGGAATTCCGTACCTGTGCACATTTTCTACTTAAGTCTAGATTTCCCTACATTATTAGCGCTAAAACCTAACTATATTATATTATGGCCAAAAATCATAAATCCTATCTATATGCATGGATCGCCTCCTGTGGGCAGACGTTCCATCTTGACGGGGAATGTTGACTCTTACATGGGTGGAGTACAACCCTCTCGGCCGGATTGCGCCTCTCATGTATAGGCGTGACAATGTCCCATGGAGATCCGACCTGCGGTGGAGTATATCCCACAGGTATATCTCCCCCGTGGTGCGGATTGAACTGCTGTAAAGAAAATGTAGTTAATCGTGTGTAGAGGGGAAATAGTGTATTTGAGTAGGGGAGGGAGATGTGTTTGGGCGTGGGCAAAATATTTACAAAGGGCTATATACAATGACTGGGAAAGAAAAGAAAACATTGTTTTTTTTTGTTATGTGTGGAGAGGGTGTTTACCCCTTGTCATCGTCTGGGCGGTTGTTGGTTCTGGACCTAGACCTGGAGGGTATAAGAAAAGAACATTCATTATTAACTCACATTAAAATACGGATCATATTCGTATATTAAAACCCTGGAGAGCACCCATTGTCGCGTGACTCTCCCTGCATACATAAATAAAGAACCATAACTATCGAGCACCCTGTATGGGGAATGGGTGTCCCATTTAGGATGTCATAGCTGCATGTGAAGCACACTCACGTGAACGGTATAGACCGTTCTATTCGGGCTTACGCATCTGCGTAAGACCGCAGTCGGCAAATTATACATTGCCGTCCAGGCAATATCAATATGTTCCTCTCCCTGGGGCACGACCAGAGTGACCAACGGTGGTTGTAACCTCGGCCAGGGAGAGAACCGTAGGCTCGTCGTATATCTCAAATCGCAAATCGTAGGTGATACTCTCCGGGGGCATGGATAGAGGAGAACATCGGTGCCACATACCTCGGCCCGGGAGATCATATATTCATTATTATTCATTATTATTCATTATTATTCATCTTCACCTGCCGCTGCAGGACTTATGTCTTCACCTGTGTTCGAAAACAGGTCTTGCTTCCGCGATGAAGCTATTACTTATTCTTACAGACTAACTAATGTCAAGTAAAGTGGGTCATCTCTGGGTGGAGGGTCTATTCTGTCCGATGGGGAAGTGGTCAATCCCCTCACCGAACTATCAAGACTCCATCCGCAGGTGTAGCTTGGACTACGTTAGGGCTTAATGGGTAAAACGGGCGCCGCGCTTCGGGAGACAGGCTAGGTACATCCTCGAGCGCGGGCGCTTGCCCACCCTAACTCGTCACCGCTATGACCTTCCGTCGTTCGTCAAAGTCTAAGTCATGTCATGTCAGGTCAAGGGCTATGTTGTCCCTTTGTCGATGGCAACCTTAACCATCTACCAATGTGTAATACAAAAAAAATATGTGGTCACTCTCACAACCTTGACCAGGTGCGTATACCAAATGGGTCCAGTGTATAGTGAGCTATGTTTGTGTGGGGACCAATGTGTGCTTTTGTTATAAGGGTCCGGGGGGGGGGATGTGGCACAGTGCGCCAACGTTGCGCCTAGCAAGCGGATTCCCAGCCAATGCAGTGCATTTTATTTATATTTGGTCACAGTTAGTAGGTGTGATCGGGATAAGGAAGGTATCTCCCATGTTATAAGGTATGTTGACATGTTATAAATAGTTATTTAAGGGCAATAGGATGGCTAGAATCGGAGGGTGCATGTGGTGCTAGTAGGACGTAGGAAGTCGTTAGATGGGGAGGAACATCTTACTGGAGGGGTGTTAGTTATTTTCATGCAGGAAAGAAAATATTACATGCGGATGAAAAATGTAAATAAATATATTGATATCACCATTGTTAGTAGGGGAATGTATTCTATAACCCACTGTTGGCTTTTATTTCCGCAGTGTTCCATCTTATCACATAGCTAAGAGCGATTTAGCTTGGTGCACACCTTTGGTAATGCATTAATACCAAGTGCGTTGCATGAACAGGGTAATGGGGAAAATGTGTAATATGTATCAGTGTGTTCTCTGTGTTAAAAAAAAGAGGGTTTGGACGTTGACCTGGTGTCAACGTTTGATCACGTCTATCTCTGCTGTCGGTGGTGTATAAGAAACCACCTGTGCTTATATACTAAAACTTATACACTAAAACTGGTCCGTTTGTTATTAACAACTAAGTAATTCCCTATGCTATGAACACTTATTATTATTAATGGGGAATGGTATAGGGAATTAAGAATTGATCGTCATAACCTGCTAGTGTCATGCTGCTGTCAGCGTCCTGTCAAACTATAACAATGAGTAATATAAGAGCGGGCTGGACCTATATGTAACCACTCCCGATACAAAAATATAGTGTGTTTAGTGTGAACATTCACTCTCGAGGGTGTCCTTCCGTTATCGGCACTGCCGATTTTTTATTGGGGGTGGAAATACAGTTATGGGGGATGATGTGCTACACCTCCGTGTGCCGGGTTGGTCTTAACAAATCGTAACATCTATGTATAAGGCACCTAAATGTCATCTCTGCGGGCTCGATTGAGTATCGCTCTCCGTGGGCTAAATTCACCATGGAGGAGGGGGGTAGATAGTGTTTAAAACTATTATCCGTCGCTATGTGGATGTGTGGAGGGAATAAAAGCATGATTAACCACCTTAATTTGGGGGGTGAATATAAATGCGACCCCTGTTGCAATGTGAAAAAAAATGTAAGTGTGTGAGCCAATCATCGGTGGGAGGGGTAAGGGGATAGTGTCGGGGCATATGGCTGGACCATTGTATCGACCGATCCTGCTCGATCCTGACCGTACTAAATCGGTATTATAAGATTAGGTGTGCTTTGAAAGAAAAATAACAACTGGCGCGGATATCCATCTAGGGACGTGGATGGGGGAGCGCGCGTGTTTTTCTATAGCGGAAGGCGTGTTCTGTATAATGGTGGAGGAAAGATTGTCTGTAAAATGATCAAAAATATAAGGGGAATAGCGGACTATGCGCTCAGAGTGAGGCATGGAAAACAATGGCATTTTGTCGCGACAAAGACATTCACCGTGTTAGGTAAGGGGTGTGTGAGGAGATGAGTTCCATTATAAGGGTTGGGGTCACCCTATATGCAGTGTTGGGGGAATTAGACATGTGTCGGAGGCGGGATGGCATTTGAATCTCGCGCGTGGATGTGACTGGACGGCATATAATGGCTGGTCGGGTCGGGTATCACTGAGGAGGAGTGACGGCTGAGATAAGACGTCATTGCAGAACGTGAGATAACGCTTATCGGTGGGCGTGTGGCAAGTGAATACGCGGCGCTAATTGGTGACCGCGCACTCTGGGGGATTGGCGACTCGCGTGCTAAGCCGATTGGATAAGAGCGCTGTGAGTGTGTGTAAGAACATTGAGGGTTTGTTGACATGCGGTGAAGAAAATGTCACAACGCACATGTGGTCTAAGTACACGCTTGATGGGACGCGTACGTGAATGTGTCATGCGGTATAGTCTGCTGATGACATTACTTGGGTGTGAGGGAATGAATGCGCGTAATTATAATGAAAAATTAAAGTATTTCCCTCTTGGGGGAAATATCACTAGGCCTATGCTGTCATCACCTCGTGTCCAAACGGTGCAATGCCTATGTAAAGCTCGGTCTATCGCCTGCATTGTATTGGTAGCATACTGAAAATGTATTTGATTGCGTGTTGAAGCCCGTCGCGTCTCTATGCGCGGGTGACATGTTGTATGCAGTATGTAGGAACAATGTTTCCGTGGTCTAATCCCACT
Source organism: Meconema thalassinum (assembly GCA_946902985.2). Classification (NCBI taxonomy): domain Eukaryota; kingdom Metazoa; phylum Arthropoda; class Insecta; order Orthoptera; family Tettigoniidae; genus Meconema; species Meconema thalassinum. Next base: position 191,209,571 of record OX336394.1, on the reverse strand, counting down.
TACTTCGGGAAAATGAAAAAAATGTTATTTAACTGGGGAATAATTCCTTTCGTGGCGTGTACTGTATGTCGCTGCTTCCCTACTGTTCGTATAGTATCACAATGAGCTAAGGCAATCGTATAACCTGCGTCATGGCAGTGAGACCTATAATTTGTGGATCTGTACTTCAATGTGGCGATGTAGATATTATGTAGTTCTAATGTGTATAACTTGTTCGTGTATCCAAGTGCATACTTAGTGTTATGAAGGAATAAAATCATTGGGCTTCCATTGCCGTTTTCTATTTAAAAAACTGGGCGTTTTCTGCGTCCATGATGAATATTTATCCTACATTGTGTTTGGGAAAAGTCTCTTTAACGTGTGACACGATACTATTCCACAAAACATAGGATACTCATGGACCATGGACGAAGTTGTTGCCTGAATATGTATATATCTGGCTGGATAGTTATCCTAAACCTCGTTTGGGGGCAAGCTTGTTTTAATGTAAACATTTACAGTGCTTTAACCCCACAAGATAGTAAAATACTTATGAGCCAGAATGCGAAGCATATATACATAGAGTGATATGTATTGAACCCATGTACCATTGGTTCAAGGGGTCGAATCCATGTATTTTTGGTGAAAGGAAGGAAGGAAATATACAGTCTTCAGAGGAACATAGAAAGATTTTATACAAGAGAGCAAGCATAACGTTGTGTAAGAGACTGGAGCCAGGTGGCCAGGAAATGAGATCACGCATGACGCACCGCTCGGAGCCTATCATAGCTATAATTAGAACGAGTGGAACTTTCCGTCGGAGAGACGAAGAGCTTGTTTCGGAAATTAACCTTACGATTGCAGTAAAATGGCAACCGCGCAGCTGTGCCAGAAGAAGAATAATTAGATTTAACCCATTTGCAAGAATAATTTTAACTAAAGAAATACATCATTGTGAATCATTTCGGATTAAAGATTTTTGTGTGGAGAAAGATGTTATAATAAAGGCCTAGATAAGGAGTGCAGACGTGGCCATACGTCGTTGGGGGTTTCCTGAGACCCAAGGAGTGGGGAATTAAAAATCAACTGTAACGCCCACACAGCTCAGGACCAAATTTTATTTAATATCTCAGAAATGCACGATCGATCTTCATGTGCAGAGAGGTCATTTTACGTTTAGAAAACAAGCTTTCCAGAGATATAATTTTTATATGTGTGCGACCATTATTTCAAAAGTTGGTTCTAGAAAAGACGTGGATTTTATCTTTTCGTAGCCAAAGAGTATAAAGTCCTGGCAGAACCAAGCCAATCATGCAGTCTACAAGCATTCCTTGAGGGGAGACGCTGTATCACATCGTATAGACAGTATCCGACAGCCCGAGGGTGTCGCTGTATCGACAACCAACGTGCACCCGTAAGGAGTGGCCGAAAAGTATTATTATAGTATCGCCGTGTGGAGAATTAGGAAAATCCTAAATACAGGATCTAGTTCCGCCAGTATCAATCTTACAGTGAAAAGTTCAGTAATTATAGTCAAAGCAGGCTGCGAACTTAGAGAACAGGCGATAGGTCTTCAAAATACAGTTCAATTAAACGACCGAAAGTATCGTAACGTTTTGAAGTACCATAACAGCGAGATAAACATTCTATCAACTTTAAAGAACCCGATCAGGGTCGGACAGAATAAGGTTCGCATAGTATTCTGAAAAGATAGGAATTCGAGAACAGAATAATCAGAAAGGAGAAGTAAATTCTAGACATTGTTTCAAGAAAACAAACGAACTATAAAAAGCACTAAGTTACGAGGAGTATTAGATGCTAGAAATTAATAGGTCACCGATAGAGAATCTGGGGGACCGTGAACAAGACAGACTTTCGCTAGACCAACCAGTAGGGTCTAGAAAGAAGCAGTTTCGAGCTAATAATAATAATAGCTGATCGTCAGGAAACCGGAATTGAAGGAGTACTATTCCAGGGAGGAGGTAGATTGTTCGAGACTTTCACATTCTGGTTAGATAGGAAGCCGACATTTACTAGTTTCACCCTTGGAGACGGGGAGTCAAGAAATCACGTGTGAAAGGCCTAATAAAAGCCTTAGTGATTAGAATCTGTGTAGTGTAAATATATAAAAATTGTGTTAAATAGTAATGTTTCAGTGATTTTATTGTGCATCATAGAAGAATACACAAGTGTATTTTAAAATGTTACCAGTGTTTAATGTATATGAGTTATATGTGTGTCAAGATATGTCAGTGTATGAAATGAATTTGTGCAAGATGGTGTAATCACAAATTGTGGGCGAAATGAAACATCGTTGGAAAGTACGGTCATGGACCGATCTGAACATGTGAGTAACCATTTTCATTATGTTTTGTGTTGGGAAATGTTTGTGTACAATCCACCTGAGTTTGAGAAATAGGGATGTTTTTGAATAACAAATAACAGAATAAGAGCGCGGTCTGAACAAATAAAAATAATTGAGAAATTATAAAATAATTATGTGAAATGAATAAATCCTTTAGAGGAAATGTATGAAATAAAATATCAGCGTAGTTGATAAATGTTATAAAAGCAAGCGTAATAATAATAATAATAAAATCTATATAAATGAAGATTAAGTTGAATTATATGAAAGTAACAGCTTTTGAGCTCTAGTAAAAGTATCAAGACATGGTGTGAATACGTGTTCTTAAAGTATAGCGATTATTGTCACGGGAGAGGATTAATATAAAAATTGAGATATAGATCAATTGTTGATGAATTTATCAGTTCTTTGGAAGACGCTTGGCCTTAAAGTAATGTATAGCGCCATGTAGCGCATTAAAGTAAATTGTCACGCTAGGAAGGCGTTGAATCTAAATGCACTTGGTAAATTAATTATGAGGGACAGTTGATTGCGGTAATTGAGCTATGATAAAGTCCTCCATATAGTGATGTGGATCACGAGACATTGTATAAAGGGCGTGAATTTATTGTATTGATGAGCGCAGGTTAGACCGAGGTCGCCCTAAGCCGCGAATTAAAGTCCTCCAGTATGGGATGTAGTTCCCGAGGCAGTGAAAGAATCGAACCAAGGTTCGTTTGTGTGAAGCCCTAAATATTGTTGTTGTATTGAATTATTCTTACCCCTCAATGATGACACTTCATAATTAATAAATGCCAAGGTTACGAAAGTGGTCTATGAACCTAAATAATGTTGTAAAAATAAAATGAAAGAAACGCCAGGTCTGTCCAGAGAACTGTGTAGAAGAAATAGCTGTTTTTAAAGCATGAATGTAGCTGTCCCGTTTGGGCAAGGCTTGGGGCCTCCCCTCTAGGCAATAAATTGCGCCGAGTGGTTACGGTCCGACCCCTCGTTATTGTAAGTGTGGTAGGTCGGAGAGAACCGTCTGTTGGAAGTAATAATACACCGTGAGTGTTTAGAATTTGTTAATGACCCGGGATTCGAACCGAGGTTCTTGTAGATGAAAGTACCGCTTGCCAGTTCAGATCGTAGCTTTCTTATGTGATAATGGTCTTTTAAGACAAATAAATAAAAATCCCTAATGTAATGTTGTTTTGATGTAGGATTTCACGAGTTCAATGAGGACAATTAGATTTCGGGAGTGATCATAATTTTTGACTTGGTTCAAGTAGTCTTCTGTAACTCTGGAGTACACAAGTATTTTCCCGATCACAGTAGTGAATTTGTTAAACTTGAGAGAGGTGGTAACGTGAGAACATTGTGGAATGCCCAAAAATGTAAGTAAAGGAGTAACATGTACTTTAAATACGATTATATATTGTTTTGATTATAAGAAACTCATAAAATAGATATTGAGGTGTGTAAAAGAATGACACCGTTCATATTGGAAAGTATCGAGCCATTGGAGCTCGTGATTGTACTGAGCTTTAAAGGGGATACTTTATGGAAGTGAAAAGAATTATAAGTTTGTTGGTTTGAAGGAAACCATGTATTTTAATATAATATTTGTTTGATTTTTATATATTCCTTGTTCATTCTGAACAAGTTAGAAGGATTGGTCAGTAGTTTATTTGTTTATTTTGTTTGTAGCGCCATATATTTGGTAAATTAAATGTTTTATAATAGGAGTTGATTTTGTTTTTATTTTGGAAGTGTATCCTCTATTTAATCCAAAATGTGTAAGTCACAGAGTGGGAGAACATACCATAACCCCGAAAATCCCGATTTGAGCAATGCTGGCATACTGTGATTTGCATATTTCTTGTTAAAAGAGCACAGTATATAGTTTGGAATTAGTGCTTAATAGAGAAATGCGAAGTGAAATTTGGCCAACTAATGATTGTAGCTACAAATTTGTGTGACTAATGGGTGTAAAGTGTCGAGGGGCATCTATAGAAGGACTTGTGGTCCTATAGTAGCCTTGTGGCTTTCTTAAGTTATTCCGTTAAGTGATTATTGACTATAATTTCGTCGCATGGCAGACGATGACCAACAGCTCATAATTCAGCATCGGGATGATAAAAATGGAGCCCTGAGCGGCCAGTAAAGAGGTATAGCCCCACACAAGTGGATCTTGCACCACAAGACCTAGCCTCGTAGACTAAGGATGAATGATAGAATTTAAACCGTAAATGTAGTCCCTAATTCGTTGGCTAAGTATGATGACGCTTCGTTGGAGAACTGCTTATCATGTCTGTCCCTGTGACGGTATGGTGTGGTCAATACCACCGTTGAATTACAATAAAAGTTAAAGATCCCCTGTGAGGAGAAAAATAAATAAATATATAAAATGGAGTGTGTGAGAACTGCAATAGCGCCGTACGTGGGCTACCAGTGTTGGCTACCCTGCTGCTCGTAAGCCGAGACGCTGTATGAGCAATCCTCGCTTCCGGCATTGCGTGTGGAGTGCGCATCACTTTCTATAACCAGTGTGCAGTACTGTGTGTTAGAAGTCATTGAGATGTAATGAAGAATGTAGCCTGGATTACAGTGTATGGAAAATGTAATCTACGTAAGTATAAGTTATCCTTATTCCAAGTGTCTCCTAATAGTATGAGATCCTGATGTCCTGTAGAGTCTGATGCTCGGACGGTATGATATCCTGTGTAATTGTATCAAATTCTGCTGGCTGTAGTGGTAGTGACCAACCTGTGTAATAGTGAGATTGTGTGCGGAATTGTATCGAATGTCGCTACAGTATGTCATTAGTGCTAATAGCCTTGGCCTGTGCGGAAGGCCGCTTACCTGTGTTATTGTATGAATACATCTTTGCAGTTGCGGAAGGCCGCTAACCTGTGTTATTGTACGAATATATCTGTGCATTTGCGGAAGGCCGCTAACCTGTGTTATTGTATGAACATCTCTCTGCAAGTGCGGAAGGCCTCTAACCTGTGTTATTGTACCAATATCTCCCTGCAATTGCGGAAGACCTCTAACCTATGTTATTGTATGAATATCTGTTTGTATTTGCGGAAGGCCGCCAATCTGTGTTAATGTATGAATACATCTTTGCAAGTGCGGAAGGCCGCTAACCTGTGTTATTGTATGAATATCTCTCTGCAAGTGCGGAAGGCCTCTAACCTGTGTTATTGTACCAATATCTCCCTGCAATTGCGGAAGGCCTCTAACCTATATTATTGTATGAATATCTGTTTGTATTTGCGGAAGGCCGCCAATCTGTGTTAATGTATGAATACATCTTTCCAAGTGCGGAAGGCCGCTAACCTGTGTTATTGTATTAATATCTCTGTGCATTTGCGGAAGGCCGCTAACCTGTGTAATTGTATGAATATCTCTCTGCAAGTGAGGAAGGCCTCTAACCTGTGTTATGGTATGAATATCTCCTTGCATTTGCGAAAGGCCGCTAATCTGTGTTATTGTACGAATATTTTGTTGCATTTGCGAAAGGCCGCTAACCTGTGTAATTGTAGATACTAGGCCACTGTGTGTGTGTGTGTAAGGCTGCTAACCTGTGCGATTGCGGTGTCCACGCAATGAATTGTAAACCGCGTATGGTAACTTATGTAAATCCGGTGTATGGTATAAATCTTAACAAAATATTGTGGTAATGAGCGAAAATGCTTTTAAAGAAAGTCACGATCTCTTCTAAGATGGATGTGGCTTTCGTGAGTTGTGAACCCGTGGGCTTGTGTGGATAGAATGTGTATGCATCCTACCCTCTCTTGTAATAACTCTATTGTATACCTATCGCCATAAAATAAGAAGTATCTGTGGTGATACAGTAGTGTGTTAGTAATCGTGATTCTAAGGAAATTTTATCTTCAATCGGTCAACTCACAGGTGTATAGACCATTCTGATTTCTGTAATTTCATAAGTATATAGGTGTCGTGTGGAAGGATTTGTATGCCCTGTATCCAACTGTAAGGGATTGAATCTACCGTCGGTCAACGAAAGGACCTGGGCTGTGTGTAAAAATGTTCGTTGGACATGCTCCTCGCCTAACTAAAATGTGTAGGCACTGACTATAAGTAAGTCTTGCCGCGGTCTTACGCGTGGCCTTCATGTGAATGTACCAGAGCACGCCTGGCTATGCAAGCATGGACGTTGGCACGTGTCGCGCCTGGCCTGTCTGTCGCTATGGATGTGTTACTTGCTGACTCAATATGCTGTGCTGGCAAAGTGTGTCCGGTGGCGTGTAATTGACCTATGTTATCAGCTGCTATGGAGACATGTGTTACCTTGTTCCGACCTTTCTTAGACTAGTATTTGCGAACAGAATTCATTATCATAGAAAGACATGAGACATAATACATATAACATGGTACACATTATTATATTGGTTATAACTAAACATGCAATCTTATAACTAGGACTTGTGTCTATGCACTGTGGGAAACTGTCGGTGACCGATAGTCGTGAGCATGGCTACCAGATGCCATAGCGGGTAGGGCGCTTGCTCGACTCGTATGGTCTTGGGTTTGATATGTGTGTGGTAGAAATATACTTGAACGCCTTATACGGGTGATATAACGTTTTTGTTTCGTGGCACTGGGGACTGGGTGAACGTGGAGATACATGGAGCTGCTACAGGCGCAGCGTGCCTCGACATGTCCTACCCTCTAATTATTCATAAATGGTGTGTTTTAAAATAAAAATTGGCCTTGGATTATCGTTATGTGTGCTCCAATGCTAAGCCACAAGTAGTCTCTTACTGTGAGGAATACCTCCTCTGCCCACGGGTAGCTAAAGCAACTTTAGCGCCTGGTATCCACTCAGGGGCTCTATCCTGTTAATGGGGTGTCTGTAGGAGTGTGATTTTGGGGGATCTTCCGGTTACGTGTCTAAGATTTTCCCTCTCTCCTAAGTAACGTGGGTAATCCCTGGGTGCAATGTCCTGGCGACGGTCTGGATGGATCTCACGTGCGCACTGGATAGGGATGTATATAGTGTACGCTGGGGGAGGTTCTTGGGAACGATAATTGTTCCTCCCGTAATGTGGGGGAGTTATCGGCCTATGGTGCGGAGGCGTATACACGTGGCGTACGTCCTCCGTATATGGTTCGTGACGCCCTGTTGGATATTCCCTATATCGTGGAGGGCGGTCTCCTGGGTAATTTTGTGGTGGGTTCTGAGGGGTTGTATGTCTGTTCTATGTTGTGGGGGAGGATGAGTCTGCCCGTACGGAGGTGAGTGAGCCCTCTGAGGCCTATCTTCCCAGCGTTGTAAATGGTAGTGCGCCCGCTTCAGGTATTCCTCAGGGGTCCGTTTGTCCCCGGAATATTGTGTGGGACGTATAGGGGTGTGTTTAGCGGGCGTGGCCGTGGTATCGCCGTGTAAGGTGGCGTCAGTATGGTTGTGATCCCGTGAGATGTTATCTGATTCCGGGCGTGTGCGGCGTGAGCGCCTAGCCCGTGAGGTAATCGGGACGTCGAGGGTAGAATGTGGCCCGTTCGGTAAATCAGATTGCTGATTTCCTGGATCTTGAGGCAGTGATGACGCATGGCCAACTGGGACCGTATGGGTCTTGGGAAGGGTTTGATGTATAGTGTGCTGAAGGGTCTCGCTGGCGGTTCGAATGTCTGCGATGAGGGCTGTACTGTCAGTTTCTCGCACAGGTTTATCTAACCGCGGGATAAGGGCATGTAACTTGTTATGGGCTTCCTGCGTGTTGAGTAATAATTGTGCCTCGAGATGTATTAGTGTGGGGTTGAGGTCCTCGGTGGTTTGTGTATGTTGGTTATGTTTTGTCTGTGATTTGGTGTGAAGGGATGCGTTGACTACTGTATGAGGGTATCGTCCCCGAAGATCTAGGGCCTCAGTTTCTAATTGTGCTATTATTCGATCAGCGTTGCTCGCGTCTATGTGGTCCGAGTTCCGAATTACGACCTTGGGGCGTGGTGGTCTGGTATTAGTGGCCAGGTATTGGGCTATCACGCTATCATGGAGCTTATTTATGCTCTGGGTAGTCGGCATGGGCGTAGGTAATGGGGTGTATCCCACCTCAGTGTGGGTATCCATCTGTTCCCTACTTGGGGAAATATCGAGGGATATATCTTATCAAGTGGAGCTGAAGGAAATATCCCCCTGAAATGTCTGGTATGTTCCTTATGCCACGGGGGTGGGAAATGAAATATTACTGTTTCAAAGCTATTTAGGGTACCGGGGACCGAAGCAGGTGGGCAACTAAATAATGTGGCCCTTATGTACTGTGTGGGGTGGGCGTAGCTAATTTGGGGGTCGTATGTGGCTTATTGCTAGTTAAGGGTGGCGTTAAGTAATGTAATCCCTATTAAGGCGGGCCTGGGTGGGCACAAAAAATATTACTGGACCCGTACTTCAAAAATTTTTCCCAATTTTGGGTGGCGTTCGCTTGGCTAGTAAGAGGTTAAGTTTAGGGATCTTTTCCGCAGAGGTACGTTGTATGTACCCCTTTAGGCGTTGTCTTATGACAACGTCACGGTACCTAGCGCTTCCACCATTTGTAGGGTACCTGTGAGGGTAGCCTCTACAAAGTGTAAGGAAAGGGGGATGAAAGGAGAGTAGCTGAAGGCTACTCGGGGCTCTGGTATAAAAGATGTAGGTTAGAAGGCTTCGGGCGTGAATGCAGCTCGATGGGCTAACACCAAATTGTACAAGCTGCGGGGGTAGTTCTAAGGGATGGCTACAAGGAATAATTTACTAGGTGATGGCAGGAGCAGCTACGCGACTGCTGGGATTCCTGCTGATGTTAGCTGACTGGCCGTGCTCCTAATGAGTACGCGCACGTCGGCAATGTAAGGTGACGCCTGTGGCTGACTACATCAACAAATAGACAATTAACTAATTACTAATTTGGGATCCTATCGGGAAATGAATTAAGGGGTAGGATCTTATTAATTAACTAAATAAATGAATTAAAAGACCAGTTAACTTATGGATTCTACTGTTTAATCCGTACTCCTGAAGTGGAGTACAATGAAATAGTGCAGAGCAAATACTCGTGATCTTTACAATAATAGGGGGATGTTGTATGTGTTGGTGTTACAGTTTGTGTAGGCTCACTAGACACTCACCTATCTGGATGTGGCAGCTACAAGCAGCGTCTCAGCACCTGATGCACTTGTGAAAGACTGACCCCGGCTCACCTCTCCTTCAGTGTTTTATAGAACCCGCCTGCCGAGTTAGCATTAGTTGGCATTAGTTGCGGATTCTATAGGAAGTGAGATGCTTGCCCTGGGTCATCGGAGGTCGTCTCTATGCACTAGGCCTGGTCTGGGTGTGAGCTTATGCGACGTATGCCGCAGGCATCTGCGTGTAATTAGATGTATAATTTATAGTTATAGGTTTGTAGTTAAATTATAGTTATAGGGAAGGGATGGGCATGCATCCCTCGGATGCAACACATGCTAGGTCAGTAGCATCAACTATGCGTTGTAATAAGAACGCAAGCTCTTAGTTACGTGATGTTTGTGCATGTATGCATGCTAGGTCAGAAGCATCATCTATGCGTTGTAATAAGAACGCAAGCTCTTAGTTACGTGATGTTTGTTCATGTATACATACTAAGTTAGTAGCGTCAACTATGCGTTGTTATAAGAACGCAAGCTCTTAGTTACGTGATGTTTGTTCATGTATGCATACTAGGTCAGTAGCGTCGTCTATGCGTTGTTATATGAACGCAAGCTCTTAGTTACGTGATGTTTGTTCCTGTATACATACTAAGTTAGTAGCGTCAACTATGCGTTGTTATATGAACGCAAGCTCTTAGTTACGTGATGTTTGTTCATGTATACATACTAAGTTAGTAGCGTCAACTATGCGTTGTTATAAGAACGCAAGCTCTTAGTTACGTGATGTTTGTTCATGTATACATACTAAGTTAGTAGCGTCAACTATGCGTTGTTATAAGAACGCAAGCTCTTAGTTACGTGATGTTTGTTCATGTATACATACTAGGTCAGTAGCGTCATCTATGCGTTGTGATGAGAACGCAAGCTCTTAGTTACGTGATGTTTGTTCATGTATACATACTAGGTCAATAGCGTCATCTATGCGTTGTAATAAGAACGCAAGCTCTTAGTTACGTGATGTTTGTGCATGTATGCATGCTAGGTCAGTAGCTTCGTCTATGCGTTGTAATAAGAACGCAAGCTCTTAGTTACGTGATGTGTGTTCATGTATGCATGCATGCTAGGTCAGTAGCGTCAACTATGCGGTGTTATAAGAACGCAAGCCCTTAGTTACGTGATGTGTGTTCATGTATGCATGCTAGGTCAGTAGCATCGTCTATGCGTTGTAATAAGAACGCAAGCTCTTAGTTACGTGATGTTTGTGCATGTATGCATGCCAGGTCAGTAGCTTCGTATATGCGTTGTAATAAGAACGCAAGCTCTTAGTTACGTGATGTGTGTTCATGTATGCATGCTAGATCTGTAGCGTCAACTATGCGTTGTAATAAGAACGCAAGCTCTTAGTTACGTGATGTGTGTTCATGTATGCATGCTAGATCAGTAGCGTCAACTATGTGTTGTAATAAGAACGCAAGCACTTAGTTACGTGATGTGTGTTCATGTATGCATGCTAGGTCAGTAGCGTCAACTATGCGTTGTCATAAGAACGCAAGCTCTTAGTTACGTGATGTTTGTTCATGTATGCATACTAGGTCAGTAGCGTCAACTATGCTTTGTAATAAGAACGCAAGCACTTAGTTACGTGATGTGTGGTCATGTATGCAAACTAGGTCAGTAGCGTCAACTGTGCGTTTTTATAAGAACGCAAGCTCTTAATTACGTGATGTGTGTTCATGTATGCATACTAGGTCAGTAGCGTCATCTATGCGTTGTTATAAGAACGCAAGCTCTTAGTTACGTGATGTTTGTTCATGTATACATACTAAGTTAGTAGCGTCAACTATGCGTTTTTATAAGAACGCAAGCTCTTAATTACGTGATGTGTGTTCATGTATGCATACTAGGTCAGTAGCGTCATCTATGCGTTGTTATAAGAACGCAAGCTCTTAGTTACGTGATGTTTGTTCATGTATACATACTAAGTTAGTAGCGTCAACTATGCGTTGTTATAAGAACGCAAGCTCTTAGTTACGTGATGTTTGTTCATGTATACATACTAAGTTAGTAGCGTCAACTATGCGTTGTTATAAGAACGCAAGCCCTTAGTTACGTGATGTTTGTTCATGTATACATACTAAGTTAGTAGCGTCAACTATGCGTTGTTATAAGAACGCAAGCTCTTAGTTACGGGATGTTTGTTCATGTATACATACTAGGTCAGTAGCGTCATCTATGCGTTGTAATGAGAACGCAAGCTCTTAGTTACGTAATGTGTGTTCATGTATGCATGCTAGGTCAGTAGCTTCGTCTATGCGTTGTAATAAGAACGCGAGCTCTTAGTTACGTGATGTGTGTTCATGTATGCATGCATGCTAGGTCAGTAGCGTCAACTATGCGGTGTTATAAGAACGCAAGCTCTTAGTTACGTGATGTGTGTTCATGTATGCATGCTAGGTCAGTAGCATCGTCTATGCGTTGTAATAAGAACGCAAGCTCTTAGTTACGTGATGTTTGTTCATGTATACATACTAGGTCAATAGCGTCATCTATGCGTTGTAATAAGAACGCAAGCTCTTAGTTACGTGATGTTTGTGCATGTATGCATGCTAGGTCAGTAGCTTCGTCTATGCGTTGTAATAAGAACGCAAGCTCTTAGTTACGTGATGTTTGTGCATGTATGCATGCTAGGTCAGTAGCTTCGTCTATGCGTTGTAATAAGAACGCAAGCTCTTAGTTACGTGATGTGTGTTCATGTATGCATGCATGCTAGGTCAGTAGCGTCAACGTTGCGGTGTTATAAGAACGCAAGCTCTTAGTTACGTGATGTGTGTTCATGTATGCATGCTAGGTCAGTAGCATCGTCTATGCGTTGTAATAAGAACGCAAGCTCTTAGTTACGTAATGTTTGTGCATGTATGCATGCCAGGTCAGTAGCTTCGTATATGCGTTGTAATAAGAACGCAAGCTCTTAGTTACGTGTTGTGTGTTCATGTATGCATGCTAGATCAGTAGCGTCAACTATGCGTTGTAATAAGAACGCAAGCTCTTAGTTACGTGATGTGTGTTCATGTATGCATGCTAGGTCAGTAGCGTCACTATGTGTTGTAATAAGAACGCAAGCACTTAGTTACGTGATGTGTGTTCATGTATGCATGCTAGGTCAGTAGCGTCAACTATGCGTTGTCATAAGAACGCAAGCTCTTAGTTACGTGATGTTTGTTCATGTATGCATGCTAGGTCAGTAGCGTCAACTATGCTTTGTAATAAGAACGCAAGCTCTTAGTTACGTGATGTGAGGTCATGTATGCATACTAGGTCAGTAGCGTCAACTGTGCGTTTTTATAAGAACGCAAGCTCTTAATTACGCGATGTGTGTTCATGTATGCATGCTAGGTCAGTAGCGTCAACTATGCGTTGTCATAAGAACGCAAGTACTTAGTTACGTGATGTGTGTTCATGTATGCATGCTAGGTCAGTAGCGTCAACTGTGCATTGTAATAAGAACGCAAGCTCTTAGTTACGTGATGTGTGGTCATGTATGCATACTAGGTCAGTAGCGTCAACTGTGCGTTTTTATAAGAACGCAAGCTCTTAATTACGTGATGTGTGTTCATGTATGCATGCTAGGTCAGTAGCGTCAACTATGCGTTGTTATAAGAACGCAAGCTCTTAGTTACGTGATGTTTGTTCATGTATGCATGCTAGGTCAGTAGCATCGACTATGCGTTGTTATAAGAACGCAAGCTCTTAGTTACGTGATGTTTGCGCATGTATGCATGCTAGGTCAGTAGCGTCAACTATGCGTTGTAAAAGGAACGCAAGCTCTTAGTTACGTGATGTGTGGTCACGTATGCATACTAGGTCAGTAGCGTCAACTGTGCGTTTTTATAAGAACGCAAGCTCTTAATTACGTGATGTGTGTTCATGTATAAATGCTAGGTCAGTTGCGTCAACTATGCGTTGTTATAAGAACGCAAGCTCTTAGTTACTGTGATATTTGTTCATGTATGCATGCTAGGTCAGTAGCGTCAACTGTGCATTGTAATAAGAACGCAAGCTCTTAGTTACGTGATGTTTGTGCATGTATGCATGCTAGGTCAGTAGCTTCGTCTATGCGTTGTAATAAGAACGCAAGCTCTTAGTTACGTGATGTGTGTTCATGTATGCATGCTAGGTCAGTAGCTTCGTCTATGCGTTGTAATAAGAACGCAAGCTCTTAGTTACGTGATGTTTGTTCATGTATACATACTAGGTCAATAGCGTCATCTATGCGTTGTAATAAGAACGCAAGCTCTTAGTTACGTGATGTTTGTGCATGTATGCATGCTAGGTCAGTAGCTTCGTCTATGCGTTGTAATAAGAACGCAAGCTCTTAGTTACGTGATGTGTGTTCATGTATGCATGCATGCTAGGTCAGTAGCGTCAACTATGCGGTGTTATAAGAACGCAAGCTCTTAGTTACGTGATGTGTGTTCATGTATGCATGCTAGGTCAGTAGCATCGTCTATGCGTTGTAATAAGAACGCAAGCTCTTAGTTACGTGATGTTTGTGCATGTATGCATGCCAGGTCAGTAGCTTCGTATATGCGTTGTAATAAGAACGCAAGCTCTTAGTTACGTGAAGTGTGTTCATGTATGCATGCTAGATCAGTAGCGTCAACTATGCGTTGTAATAAGAACGCAAGCTCTTAGTAACGTGATGTGTGTTCATGTATGCATGCTAGGTCAGTAGCGTCAACTATGTGTTGTAATAAGAACGCAAGCACTTAGTTACGTGATGTGTGTTCATGTATGCATGCTAGGTCAGTAGCGTCAACTATGCGTTGTCATAAGAACGCAAGCTCTTAGTTACGTGATGTTTGTTCATGTATGCATACTAGGTCAGTAGCGTCAACTATGCTTTGTAATAAGAACGCAAGCTCTTAGTTACGTGATGTGTGGTCATGTATGCATACTAGGTCAGTAGCGTCAACTGTGCGTTTTTATAAGAACGCAAGCTCTTAATTACGTGATGTGTGTTCATGTATGCATGCTAGGTCAGTAGCGTCAACTATGCGTTGTTATAAGAACGCAAGCTCTTAGTTACGTGATGTTTGTTCATGTATGCATGCTAGGTCAGTAGCATCGACTATGCGTTGTTATAAGAACGCAAGCTCTTAGTTACGTGATGTTTGCGCATGTATGCATGCTAGGTCAGTAGCGTCAACTATGCGTTGTAAAAGGAACGCAAGCTCTTAGTTACGTGATGTGTGGTCACGTATGCATACTAGGTCAGTAGCGTCAACTGTGCGTTTTTATAAGAACGCAAGCTCTTAATTACGTGATGTGTGTTTATGTATAAATGCTAGGTCAGTTGCGTCAACTATGCGTTGTTATAAGAACGCAAGCTCTTAGTTACGTGATGTTTGTGCATGTATGCATGCTAGGTCAGTAGCTTCGTATATGCGTTGTAATAAGAACGCAAGCTCTTAGTTACGTGATGTGTGTTCATGTATGCATTCTAGGTCAGTAGCATCGTCTATGCGTTGTTATAAGAATACAAGCTCTTATTTACGTGATGTTTGATCATGTACGCATACTAGGTCAGTAGCATCGTCTATGCGTTGTTATGAAAACGCAAGCTCTTAATTACGTGATGCTTGTTCATGTATGCGTACTAGGTCTAGTAGCGTCAGCTACACATTGCTATATGAACGCAAGCTCTTAGTTACGTGTTTATAGGCAAGGCGTTTAGCCAATGGTCCAGATATGTCGGAGAGAAGAATGCTAATTCAAACTCAGCAATTCTTCTAGGTTTGTGCCGTGTTTTGTGCGGTTTCGCCTAAGACACCAAGCTGACTCATCGGCGGGCTCTTGGTGTCCCCGCCCGGACCCCCACAGGAGTATCGAACTGCGTGATACCTCCCTTTATATAAGGTGCAACTGCACTCCTTGACTGCGAGAACCAAAATCTCAAGCAGCCTCAACCTCCCTATGAAGGCTTCCAAAAGATGGTATATTGGCTTTCACGGCCGGTGAATTAAAACTCAGCAATTCTTCTAGGTTTGTGCCGTGTCTTGTGTGGGGTTTCGCCCTAGGACACCAAGCTGGCTCATCGGCGGGCTCCTGGTGTCCCCGCCCGGACCCCGGCGAAACCCCACACAAGACACGGCACAAACCTAGAAGAATTGCTGAGTTTTAATTCACCGGCCGTGAAAGCCAATATACCAAGAATGTTAATGATTGCTATATCATTCCGTTTCCCTCCAGTACTCTTTGGAGGTGCTGAGTAGTGACTGTGTGTACACCTTATAAACATGTCACGCGCCACAGGGGGAGTTGAATAATAATAATATTATTTGTTTGACATCCCTTCTAACTACTGCGGCTTTTAGAGACGCCGAGGTGCCGGAATTTTGCCCCGAAGGGGATCGTTAACGTGTCAGTAAATCTACTGACACGGCTCCTTCGCATTGGCGCACCCTCAAATGCCAGCTGACGCGCCAGGACTCGATCCTGCAATCTTAGGAACAGCAGGCGACAACGTTACCGCTGAGCCACGTAGCCCCAGCCACAGGAAGAGACATGTATAGTTTACACAGTCAATGATAGCAAAACAGGACCTAGATCATTGCTACATCCCGCGACGCGAGGACTAGAGCTTGTAAACAGGAAGTTCTGGCTGACGTAGAGTCAATCATTAAGCTGATTTGGATCAACTTATTGAATACCACGTCCTGAAATTCAGGAACCCTGTGTATTTCCTGTTATCATTTAAAGTGCCAAGGTCTACAATAAAACGAGAATCTACAATACTTGCTCCGTGGCTAAGTGATTAGCTGTCGTTGATGTTATTTCATTTGAGGGGCTTGGATATCGTAGTCATTTCGCCTCGGCTACTTGGGTGTATGTGGACTGATAACCTCTTTCATTGTGGTGTCTGTAGTAGTGTGTATTGTAATTCCGGCGAGGATTGGGAAGGAGGTGGCCGTGTCCTTAATTTAGGAACCATCCCGGCATTTTTCAGGAGTGGAGGTGGGGAAACCACGGTAAATTACTTCCCGGATGGCCTTCCGTCATCGTGGCCATGTAGCCCCGTGCACTTGGGTGTGTGTAGAATTTGTCTGATAATCTGTATCACTGTGATGTCTGTACTAATACTGGGTGTATTGAGGTAGGATTTGGGAAGGAAGCAGCAATGGCTTTAGGTACCTGAAATAGAGGTGGGAAACCACAGAAAACCACTTCTAGGATGACTGAGGTAGGAATCGAACCCACCTCTCTCAGTTTTGTCTCATGAGGCGGAGTGTACTACGTTCCAACTCTCAGGTCAGCCCCGGACCTTCACTGTGAAAGCCAAGAATGCTAGCCGCTACGGAACGAGGTGGATTCTGAGATAACAACCAAGAATACTAGTCACTAAAGTCTGTTCGCCGAGTTGAGATAGTGGAAATAAACACAGTTGTTCACGTGATTGCAGGGCTGCATAGAGCTGTGCCTGTTGAACGTACGCCAACTTCTACAAGTGAAGCGGGCTGACTTATCGGTTACATGCTACAACGCGGTTTATTTATTGTTCGTTTATCTATTTATTTTATTAATTAATTAATTAATTAATTCTTAACTGTTATAACAGGCAACAGTATACAGTGCAGTACAGCACTAAGTGCAGCAAGTCTTGTCTTTTCTAGATCTCGGAGCTTCTTGGCTACCCCTGTCCGGCAGAGCCAATGACGTGAACTGGGCGTGTTTCCCTGTCCGGGTAGCCAGGGTCACTGTCTTGACTCGGCGAATAGACTTAAGGTGTTTGCCACAATTGTGTGTCTCTTACGCGGTTGCCTGTGACGCCCGTAAAAAGAAAATATCTTTGTCAGTCTTGGTTTCCACTCGAGGAAGGGAAGGTAAAGTTGACACTGCATCGCCCGAGGTAGACGAGTGAATGTTGCGACAAGATATAGTTAGATTATCTCACACTTTTATTACATTACTGTGCAGCAAAAATTCAGCATAACTCCCTTCATTGTTTGCGCAGGAAAGTTATGTATGCAGTAGGCTATAACAGATTACATCAACCTCTACATCGTAAGAGCTAAGTAAGAGTGAAGGGCGTCGAACCCAGCAGTACCTATACAAACCAACCAGGTCAAGTCCTGAGTCCCCCAGGAGCTCAAATCTAGTGGGAAGTAGGTTGGCGGCCACGGGGCCCCAGCTGAGTCCGGCATTGCTTCCACTTACTTGTGCCGGCTCCTCTCCGTCTTCTTTCCTGTCGACCTCACTGGGTCAACTCTTGTTATCTTCCGACCCCGACGGTATTAGGGTATCCGGGACCTAGGGATTCTCTTCCATTCCCGCCTTAATTGGCCCTTGTTTCATCTTTTCTGATACCCTCCTTCTGCGAGGGGTCAGCCTTCTTTTTCTTTTCCTGTTATGTCCTGCCTTCAGCACAACGCCCTCAAGGAGGCAGGGCGTATGCAGCCCCACCACTTCTGGTGCACCCTAGATATTGCTACACCCTCAGGGACTCACGGCTGGTGAGTTCGGGAGTTGGCGACCCCGAGGGATTCCTGAGCTGGGTCCGTTTTCCCCCTTGTATCCATTACCTGTGGCGGGGACCCTCTCCTCTTTCACTTTCCTATCTGCCTTTCATGGCTCTCCTCTCCTTCGAGGATTGAGGGCATTTCCTTTCCTCCTGTCCTTTATTTGCCTTATTCTCCTTTTGTTTTCCATTTCTTCTTCTAGTATATAAGTTAGTAGTTAGTTTTAGTTATAGTTTACATTTCATGATCATCTTCACGATCACCCAAACCATTAGGGGCCGATAACCTAGATGTTAGGCCCCTTAAAACAACAATTATCATCATCACCAAGTCCTGAGGAAAATATCCCTCCGGGTATATATATATACTGTACATTTAAACTCATTTGTTTGCACCTTTTACCCAACTTCTCTCCACTTTTATCACCTTTGAAGTATTTTATTGTGGATTCAAGCTTAACAGCTGCAGATTGAACACGTGTCTACTTGAGGTGACCATGTTGAACATAGTGCAATCGTAACAGTTTTGCCAACCTTAGAGCCTGATTTGCTATAAAAGCGAATTACTCGGGCACTCCTTTGCCGCTCAAACATGGTTGATACACAACAAAATGTAATATAATATCAAATTCGTACTGAATTTCTCTTATTGTTCCAAATACTGTTGCTTTTCAGAGACGCCTGGGTGCCGGAATTTTGCCACAAACGGGATCTTTAACGTGCCAGTAAATGTACTGGCATGACTCCCTCGCATTTGCGCACCCTCAAATGCCAGCTGACTGCGCCAGGATACGAACCTGCAACCTAGGGCCCAGCAAGCGAAAACGTTGCCGCTTAGCCACCCAGCCGGTCCACCACAAAAAGCTATATTCACACACACACACACAGTTCATCACATGAAGAGCAAAGTTGGCAAAGCTCACAATTACCATGACAATGAAAAATGTATTCATCGATTTTTACAAAGGAAATCCTGAAAACTAACCTAGCTAGCTTATGGAAAAATAGCAACATTGTGCTGGAAAATCTTGTGCGCCAAAACCAAGCGGAACAAGTAGGAACTATTTCCTGACGCGTTAGCCTCTTCACAAACTAGAACATCAAAGGGACCGCTTAGGTCTTGAGGTGACTAGAGGTATAGTTCAATACCTGACTGCTCGACTACGAGGAATAGACCGGGAAAAACAGTTGTTGTTACCTCAAGGGCTATGGAAATTGTGTATCGATAGCCTTGAAGCCAATTTTCAGAGTTGCTTTATTAACAATTGATTTCGTAACTTTCAGTGCCTCCGTGGCTTAGGTGGCAGCACGCCGGCCTCTTACCGCTGAGTCCGTGGTTCAAATGCCGGTCACTCCATGTGAGATTTCTACTGAAACAGACAGGTCTCTTTCCGGGTACTCCGGTTTTTCCTGTCACAATTTCATGCCAGCAACACTCTCCACTATCATTTCATTTATTTTCATCTGTCATTTATTTAACAATTTCCCCAGGGGAGAACAACAGGCTTCGGCAGCCGGCACAGTTCATATCCTTGCCGCTAGATGGGGGCTTCATTCATTCCATTCCCTGACCCGGTCAGTCGACTGGAAGTAGGCTGTGGATTTTCATTGTAACTTTCAGTCGGTCAACACAAAATAATTTCAATTACTGGAATATGGTTTCGGTGGCGTAGTCGGTAGCATGCTGAACTGCTGTGCCCAAGATCGAGGGGATCAAACCCGGCCGAAGTTATCTGATTTTTTAAGAGCGTTAAAATCCTTCGGAGGGGAAGTAAAGCTGGGCCCATGTCATAGATGTATGGCATGTAAAATAATTGGTAGTGTGTAGCTAAACTTTTACAGTAAGTTATTTGGTTAGAAACACTCTATCAAGTTCCAATGTTCGCCGCTAGGTGTCAGTGACACCTAGGTGTGCAAATTAATAGAATAAAATAAAGAATTTAAATAAGTCACAATTTAGTAATCAAAATCACTTTATTGACCAACTGTTGACTTCAGTAATGTTTTCTTCCCTATAAACTTGCAACAAGTGGCTTCGGTGGCGTAGTTGGTAGCATGCTGAGTTTCTATGACCAAGGTCGCGGGTTCAAACCCGGCCGAAGTCGTCGGATTTTTTAGCAGCGTTAAAAATCCCTCAGTATGCCTTCCTTCGGAGGGGAAGTAAAGCCGGCGGTCCCATGTCATAGATTTATGGCATGTTAATGAACCTTCCACTAATTACACCTGTGTGAAGCTAAATTATATAGGTTAAGAATGTAAACAGCGCTCTTAGGTTCCTACGTTCGTTGCCAGGAGCCAACTGCGGTGGCGTCTAGTAGCTAAGTTCTGAACTAGTAGTCGTTGACGGTGGCGTTTGGCTGTAAAAGTAGGAACTATTTGAAAAATTCAAATTCTGCAGTCCTTACTTGAATTAAAGAACAGATAACACACACTAATACAGTCATCACATTTAAGACCGGTTATCAGACAGATTCTACACACACCCAGAGTACACGGGGCCACATGACCGCGTTGTCGCAACCCGTAAATTGAGCAACCAACCAACCAACCAAACTTACAACATTTCCCAAAAGGAAATGCGTCTGTAAATTTTCGGAATGGGAGATTCTGAGGGATACCTAAGCTGGGTTCACCTTCTCTTTTATCATTGAGTTAGGAATGCACCCTCTAAATCACGTGATTTAATCCATGGTCCTCGAATCTTTGAATAGTCCAAGAGCGGAACACCAGTAATAAAAGACTTGGAATCCCTTTGCTCCAAATTCACACGTAAACTAGAACATAGCAATCCAAACAAAACGTGTGGCATTCTGCTTCAGCAAGGCTCCTCTTTAAGTGGAAATTCTAACAATCATTTTACCAATAGTTCCTTAAAAGAAAATGTACTTTAGACTATTGGTTAAACATTTGAACAAAAGTTTGGTGCTCTTTAGTCGGTCATCACGAATGTACCCAAAAGAGTTGGGTTGTACCTTATTCCTGAAAAAAAAAAACATGAGATTAATAAATACACTAGGATGACCAGATTTCAATCCTCGAGCGATCATCATCAGATCCATTTACACTTAGGCTATAAAATCTATGTTTGAAAATACCGATGAAAATATTTACAATATGTACAATTATTTTGTTGCAGTATTGGTAATGCAACTTATCGGTGTATGCTAGTTGTAGTATATACTATACTAGCAGAAGTACCCGCTCTTCGAACGGTCTTCGGTATTAATAACCAGACGTTATCAATTGAGCTACTGTTGCAATGGTTAGGGGCTTGCAATTCCTTCATAAGTTTATCAGAACGAAGTTAGTTTTCTGGTTGTATCGCAGACACTGTTAAGTTAAGGGCCATAAAATGTGGTTTTCTGCGACCCTTTATATACTCCCTAGTTTTGTGTCACACATTGAGAAGCGCAACGTATGCTTTGGTCGTCCTTCTAGGATAATTTTTGTTTTTCTCCTATTTTAGCATGTATTTTGAAAAGTTGTTCCTTATACCCACCCTTCTACGAGAAGTACGTTGAAGAGTTTTATAAATAATTGGTGTATTGACTCATTGTTAAAATACCTAATTTTACGATGCTCCAAGCACCCGAACATGAATTATAGACGTACATAAACATAAATATATATCAAACACACAGTATTAAACAAAATCATCTTTACGATGCTCCCGTTTGTCGACAAAGATATGATTAGTTAAAATGTGCTCTCAAACTAAATTCATTTAACGTGTACTTCCTGACGTGAAAATAATATTGCATAGGTCGTAGACGAAACGCAATTTATGTCAAATTAAAACTGACCCTTACCGTTGTAGAAAGTCCCCATCCCCAGGAAGACCCCTTTAATAAATTATAAAGGCTTGTGGTGCATGGAAATTCGGGATTTTTAGCCTCAAATGGCCCAAATTCCCAAAAGCTGCACAAAAAAAAAATCTATTCCAATCCAGGATTTTTTGAAAATAATGTTGCTGTTTGGAGATATAATATACCATCTGTACAACATATCGCATATCGCACGTGTAAGTCAAGTGCAAAAATTGTAGGGTACCCCTTGACCCCCTTAATCGCATTGTTGTATTTTACAGTCTATGTTTGATTCCACGATAACCTTATAGCCATTTGCAAACTTTCACAGAAATTTAATAAATTGAGTGGCATTGCTTCTGACAGAAATAGATGGAAAGTTGGAGGTCACCTCTTGTTATAGGCCTACTGTTATCATGGTTACCGGCTTGCATTACTTAATTAGTTTCTTCTTGTTCTTCTTCTTCTTCTTTCGGATGGGCCAGCTAAGGACCACGACGTTCAACTTTTCAGCTTGGCGAGGGACTTGATGTTTGCCCAGGATTCGCGCATTCTCTGGCTATGTTGCTCCTTTCTGTCTTTTGTCCAGATGATGCCGGTTTTCTTACAGGGTGGTCTGTCCTGAATACTCTTCTGTTTAAGTATCTTTCGGAGATGTGATCGGCTTCTAATATCACTTTTCATTATCTTCAGTTCTTGGATATCCTTGTTAACTACTGTTAGCAACGGTGTCACGCTCTTTCTATTCCCCCAGTAGTTGAGAAGCCGGTTGGTTAGTCTTGTTGGGTTCATCCATGAGTCAGAATAATATTATCCATATCAGGTCCGTATTGAATATGTTTAATAATAAAACTATCAATTCTCCGTCTTTTCAATATAATATTAATAGTCTATTTATTCAATTGGGTACATGTTTCGCACAAACGTTAGTGCTTCCTCAGCCCAAATATGCATTAATACATAAACAAATATTACGCACTTATCAACTTTTTTTTTATAAGTGCGTAATATTTGTTTATGTCTTAATGCATATTTGGGCTGAGGAAGCACTAACGTTAGTGCGAACCATGTACCCAATTGTATAAATAGACTATTAATATTGTATTGAAAAGACGGAGAATTGATAGTTTTATTAGTTCATCCATGAGACATGTCCGTGGAAAGCCAGACGTCTCTTCCTGGTCACATATGTGATTTTCTCAGCATATCTATATAGCTCCTGATTTGGTCTTCTTCTGTACTCGGTCATCTATTTATTAGTTTACTAGCAGAAGTACCCGTTCTTCGAACGGTGTTCGGTGTTAACACCAGACATTATCAATTGAGCTACTGTTGCAATGGTTAGCGGTTTGTCATTCCTTCATAAGTTTATCAGAACGAAGTTAGTTTTCTGGGAATATCACACACACTGTTAATTTAAGGGCCTTAAAATGTGGTGTTCGGAGACTCTTTATAGACTCCCGAATTTTGTGTCTCACATTGAGAAGCGCAACATATGCTTTGGTCGTCCTTCTAGGATAATTTTCATTTCGCCTATTTTAGCATGTATTTCGAGAAGTTTTCCACTATCCATCCTTCTACTGTATGAAAAGTACGGTGAAGAGTTTTATAAATGATTGGTATATTGACTCTCATGGTCACCATACCTAATTTTACGATGCATCAAGCATCCGAACACGAGTTATAGGCGTACATAAAGTTACACAGAAAGACAGACAGACAATTCTATTGTCTACAACATATCTCCCAGATATCCAAATATGGGTATATCTACCACACAGTATCAAACAAAATCATCCTTACGATGAACCCGTATGTCGACAAAAAAAAAAGAAGAAGTTAGTTATAATGTGCTCTCAAACTAAATTCACCTAACGTGTACTTCCTGACGTGAAATAGAATTGAAAGCCTTGTAGACGAAACGCAATACACGTCACATAAAAACTGACTCTCTACGTTGTGTTAGGTTCCCATACACAGGAAGATCCCTTTCATAAATTATAAAAGCTTGTGGTGCATGATAGCCCCAAATGGCCCAAATTCCTAAAAGCCGCAAAAATTGCTGTTTCAATTCAGGATTTTTTGAAAATAATGTTGCTGTTTGGAGATATAATAGACCTTCTGTACTATAGCCTATATCGCACGTGAAAATTGCATGAGAAAATTCTAGGTTACCCCTTGACCCCCTTAATTGCATTGATGAATTATACAGTCTACGTTGGTTCCGTGATAACCTTATAGCCATTTGGAAACTTTCACAGAAATGTAATAAATGGAGTGACATTGCTTCTTACAGAAATAGATGGAAAGTTGGATGCAACCCCTTGACATAATGTTGTCATGGTTACCGATTTGCATTCCTTCATTAGTTTGTTAAATAAAATTAAATTTGTTTTCTGGGAATATTTCAGAAACTGTTGATTTTAGAGTCTTAGAATGTAGTTTTCGAGGACCCTTTGGGGCCCCCGAGTTTTGTTTCTGGCACCGAGGGGCTTTGTCTCGTCGTTGTACGCCATAATATAATACTAATAATAATATAATATAGGGATAGGAATATAATAGACCTGCCGTACCACACCCGCAGGTGTAAATCGCGTGAAAAAATTCTAGAGGACCCCTTGACCCCCTTAAGCGCATTATACTTATTGATGAATTTTACAGCTTAATTTGGTTCCGTGATAACCTTCTAGCCGATTTCAAACTTTCACACTAATGTAATTAATGGAATTGCATTGCGTCTTACAGCAATAGCTGGACCTCTGAGAATCTGTTGCCATGGTTACCGGCTTGCATTCGTTCATTAGTTTATTACATGAAATTAGTTTTCTGGGAATATCTCAAAAACGGTTGGTTTTAGGGCCTTAAAATGTGGTTTTGTCTCTCACATTGAGGGGCTGAAAATGAGCTTTGTCTCGTCTTTTACGCCTATTTCAGCATGTATTTTAAGGGGGTAGGCCTCCTTTTATGAGAGGTTCGGAGAAGAGTTACATCAATGATTAGTGTTGTGCCTCTGATGGATATGTGTACCAAATTTTATGTCGATACACCCAGCCGTTCTCGAGTTATAAGGGAACAAAGTTGTCCACAGACAAACAAACAAACAAACAGACAGACAAAACAATTATTTTCGCGCGCATGCATCATAATACAGTCTGAAACGCGTAAATAACTCACTTTTCCGTAGAAATTCAGAAAATAAACAGACAAACTTTCATTTTTATACATTGAGATATACTGCAATGTATATGTAATTGACCGTGTTTTATTGCACAAATTTAGGTTTTACTCGCTAACCGTTGGATATACTCGAAAAGTGATAAGGACCTTTCAGATAGAAAATTAAATGCTAAAGCTCGTGTACTCCATCAAAAGTTTGCTTTTTCTTAGCGTTCTCTTTTTATATGAAATGGAAATATGAAATTTTGAAACCAAAGGGTATAGTGACGTCACAAATGTGGGTTTTACTCGCTAACCGTTGGAGATATACGAGAAGTGGTGAGGACCTTTCGGATAGGAAATGAAATTGTAAAGCTCGAGTGTGCCATCAAAAGTTTGCTATTTGTTAGCGTTCTCTTTTTATTTGATATGGAAATATGAAATTTTGAAACCAAAGGGTGTAGTGACGTCACTTAAATGGTCGCCATTTTTAATAGTGCAAAATATCGAAATCAAAAGTATCCTATATGAAAACCTAGTACATCAGCTAGATCCATGCAAAATTTCATTTAAATCGGACCAGTGGTTCTTGCGTTATTGAGTAACACACAGACAGACAGACAGAACGACACACACCATCTCATTTTTATATATTACAAGCTGTACCCGGCATGCGTTGCAATGCCAATCAAAGAAAGTGTTGGCGTTGAAATTCTGTTTCTTGAAGTGCTTTTGGATACACAGCATGTTAACTGCCTCTAAGCTATCGTAAAATGGATTTTCTAATTTAGAACCATTCGTGGGAGCGTGCACAACAACGTTCAAAAGTTTCATCGCTGTCACTCATTTGTTGAATCTACTCGTACGCTATCTATTGTGAAATGGATTTACTAAGTCGAAACCCTTCCCTGGCGTGTACACAATAACTCATCAATGATTCATCGCAATCGGATGAATGGTATATGCACGTATAGGGGTTTTTGTTTAAACGATTCGTGCACTGTCACTCATTTGTTGAATCTACTCGTGCACTACCTATTGAGAAATGTATTACTAAGTCGAAGCCCTTCCCTGGCGTGTACACAATAACTCATCAAGGGTTCATCGCAATCGAAGAATGTTATATGAACGCAATAGGGGATTTTGTTGAAACGCTTCGCGCGTCGTCACCCATTTGTTGCATCTACTCTTGCGCTACTTATTGTGAAATGGATTTACTAAGTCCCCTTCCCTGGCGGGTACACAATAACTGATCAATGTTTCATCGCAATCGGATGAATAGTATATGAACGCATACCTGATTTTGTTTAAACGATTCGCGCTCCGTCACGCATTTGTTGAATCTACTCGTGCGCTACCTACTGTAAAGTGTATTTACTAAGTTAGAAACCGTCACGTAAGTGTCCACAACATCTCACCCAAGTTTCATCGCTATCGGACTAATGGGATATGAAGACATAGGGGACTGTATTGAAACGCTCCGCGTGTCGTCGTTCATTTGTCGAATCTACTCGTGTGCTAACTAATGTGAAATGTATTTACTAAGCCAGAAACCTCCCTTGGAGTGTCCACCATATTTCACCCAAGTTTCACCGCTAACGGCAGAATGGTATATGACCTTATACGGGACTTTGTTGAAACGCTTCACGCGTCGTCCCTCATTTGTTGAATCAACTTGTGCGCTGCATATTGTAATATGGATGTACTCAGCCAGAAACCTTCCCTGGAGTGTACACAATATCTCACCCATGTTTCATCGCAATCGGATGAATGGTATGTGAACGTATACGGGACGTTGTCGAAACGCTTCGCGCGTAGTCACTCATTTGTTGAAGATAAACGTGCGCTTCGTATTGTAAAATGGATTTACTTAGCCAGAAACCTTTCCTGGAGTGTACACAACAATTCACCAAACATTTATCACTATCAGACGAATGGTATATGACTTTATGCGGGACTTTGTTGAAACGCTTCGCGTGTCATCGCTCATTTGTTGAATCTACTGGTGCGCTACCTATTGTAAAATGTATGTACTAAGCCAGAAACCTTCCCTGGAGTGTACACAACATCTCACCCAAGTTTCATCGCTATCGGATGAATGGTATATGAAATTATATGGAACTTGATTGAAACGCTTCGCGCGTCGTCGCTCATTTGTTGATTCTACTCATGCTCTACCTATTTTTAAAGGAATTTACTAAGCTAGAAACCTTCCCTGGAGTGCACACAAAATCTCAGCCTAGTTTCCTCGCTATCGGATGAATGGTATATGAACGCAAACGTGACTTTGTTGAAATTCTTCGCGCTTCGTAGCCCATTTGTTGAATCTACTCGTGCACTGCCTATTGTAAATTGGATGTACTAAGCCAGAAAATTTCCCTGCAGTGTACACAACATTTTACGCAAGTTTCATAGCTATCGGACGAATGGTATATGAATGCAAACGGGACTTTGTTGAAACGCTTTGCGTGTCGTCGCTCATTTATTGAATCTACTCGTGCGCTATCTACTGTGAAATGTATTCACTAATTTTGAAACCTTCACGTAAGTGTACACAACATCTCACCCAAGTTTCATCGCTATCGGACGATTGGTATATGAACACATACGGGACTTTATTGAAATGCTTCGCGCATCGTCGCTCATTTGTTGAATCTACGCGTGCGCTACCTATTGTAAAATGGATTTACTAAGTCAGAAACCTTCCTTGGAGTGTACTCAACATCTCACCCAAGTTTCATCGCAATCGGACGAATGGTATATGAACGCATAGGAGAGATACCCACAGACCCACAGACAGACAAACTATCACGTAACATTGATTTTATATATAGAGAGATTAGTATGATTAAATAAAATTAGATTTTTGGGAATATCGTGAAAAAATTCAAGAGTACCCCTTGACCCCCTTAAGCGCATTATATACGTATTGATGAATTTTACAGCTTAAGTAGGTTCCACGATAACCTTATAGCCGTTTGCGAACGTTCACAGTAATATAATTGCGTCTTACAGAAATAGATGGACTTCTGAGATTGTGTTGCCATGGTTACCGGCTCGCATCCTTTCAATAGCTTAATACGTGAAATTAGTTTTCTGGGTATATCTCAAAAACTGTTGGTTTTAGGACCTTAAAATGTGGTTTTCGGGGCCCGTAGGGCTCCCTAGTTTTGTTTCTCACATTGAGACGCTGAAAATGAGCTTTGTCTCGTCTTTCTACGCCCATTTCAGCTTGCATTTTAAGGGGGGAGGCCCTCTTTTATGAGAGGTATGGAGAAGAGTTACATCAATGATTACTTTCGTGCCTCTGATGTACATCTGTACCAAATTTTACGTTTATCCACTGAACCGTTCTCGAGCGATGCGCGTGCAAAATTGTACACAGACAAACAAACAAACAAACAGACAGACATACAAAAAATTGTTTTTGCGCGCAACCGTCATAGACCAGTTTGAAACGCGATAATAACTCAAATTTCCATGGAAATTCAGAAAAAACAGACAAACTTTCATTTTCATATATATAGAGATTACGTTTATCCACTGAACCGTTCTCGAGTGATGCGCATGCAAAATTGTACACAAACAAACAAACAAACAAACAAACAAACAAACAAACAAACAGACAAACAGACAGACAAAAAAATTGTTTTTGCGCGCAACCGTCATAGACCAGTTTGAAACGCGTTAATAACTCAAATTTCCGTGGAAATTCAGAAAAAACAGACAAACTTTCATTTTTATATATATAGAGATTACGTTTATCCACTGAACCGTTCTCGAGTGATGCGCGTGCAAAATTGTACACAGACAAACAAACAGACAGACAGACAGACAAAATATTGTTTTTGCGCGCAACCGTCAAAGACCAGTTTGAAACGCGTTAATTACTCAAATTTCCGTGGAAATTCAGAAAAACAGACAAACTTTCATTTTTATATATATAGAGATGATGTTAGGTGAAATGCTAAAATTGTTATAGAAAACCGGAATTTGTCTGTTTGGAGTGACGATATGGTTGTAAAAAGTCAACTATTGTTGTACTGTATAGTACAGGCTACTACTTATCTGGTTGGGTGTCTTCCGCGCTGTAGCTGTTAGCAGTGTCAACTTCACTCTTTCCCCAGTGACTGTCGACTGAATTGGAATGTTATCTCACTGAACTGGTTTTCCCTCCCCCCGCCCCGTATTCCTATGTCCTGTCTGAAGTCAGTGCATGTGTAGTTGTGGCGTGTTGCCAAGTCTAGATAAGATGTATGTTATTGAATTCAGGAAGGTCTTCAACTATTAAAGACCGTGGATCAGTCCTCGCCACGCCTAAGCTAGAAGCCCTATGCATGCGCCTGAAAAGCACCAATGTTTTGTTTACCAAGGCAACACTGAAAAATGGCTTCAAACCCCATAATAATAATAATAATAAACATTTGAAGTAATTTCAGTGCCTTGAAACAGATTTTTACTGCATTAAGTCATGAAAAGTAACAAGTAGTTCCGTGAAGAACTATACAGCCTATTTTCATATATCCTGCTCATGTTAATTGTCTCTATCAACATACAAAATTTCAGTTTAATTGCTGTAACAGATTCGTAGATATTGAGAACCGTCTAAATATTTCACATGGTCGCCAGGATGGATTTTTATTTTTGTACTATTACATTAAGATTATTATGTACGTGTGGTATTCAAACTTCAATCGCATGATTAGAACACAAGAGGTAAAAACGAGCTTTTAAAAGTACGCACACCAGCCATCTTGTGATTATGCAAACAATTGAAATAAATTACATGCCAGTGGCTCAACACGTGTATAAGCATTTAACGTGCAACGTTTCACGGCACTCGGATAGTTAATTCGCGAGAAACGTCCATTTAAATATTTATAATTCGCGTCGCCGCCATGTTGGATTTGTGCTCACCAGGTTACTGAAAGTCCTATAGGTGAACATATGTTCATAGTCTCTATCAACATTTAAAAAAAACAGTTTGGTTGCTGTAAAAGATTCATAGATATTGAGAACCGTCTAAATATTTCGGAAGCTCGCCATTTAGGATTGTTATATGTATAGGCCATAGAGTTATGTACCATTCTAGGATAATTATTGCCTAGCTTCATTATTCAAACTTTCACTTCGATCGCATGATTACGACACAAGAATAAAAACTTAATTTTAAAATTTCGCACAGCCGCCATCGTGAGGTTATGTAAACAATTGAATTAAATTAGATGGCAGTGCATTACAATCTGCAAAATCATTTACTGTACCACATTTCACTGCGCTCAGAGAGTTAAATCACGAGAAAAGTCTATTAAAATATTTCAAATTCGCTTGGTCGCCATGTTCGTTTTGTACTTTACAGGTTTATGAAATATACATAGGTAAACTTGTATCAGTACCCTTTATCACCGTACAAAATTGCATGATGATATCTGTAGCAGTTTCGGAGATATAGAATGTCAGTGAAATATTTCGCACATCCGCGAAATTTTGAGGTTATGTAAACAATTGAACTAAATTATAATACAGTGCATTACAATGTGTACAAACATTTGCTGTACCAAGTTTCATTACGTTTGGATAGTCAAATCGCGAGAAATGTCTATTTAAAAGTCTAAATTTCGCTTGACCGCCATGTTGGTTTTGTAGTCACTAGGTTTTTGAAAGTCTCATAGGTGAACTTCTAGCAGTGCCCTTTATCACTGTGCACAATATCAGGGCGATATCGGTAATAGTTTCGGAGATATTGAATGCTAGTGAAATATTTCGCACAGCCGCCATGTTGGATTGGTGAGACGTAACAAAATTTGAAGGGCACGGTCGAGGTCGCCGGGAATAGTGCTATGAACTTACCGAGTTTCATTGATATTGCTCCAACCGTTTAGATTTTATTAGGGGGACACACACACACAGCACACACACACACACACACACACACACAAAAGGTGATCTCATAAGCCTATTTTTTCAAAATTGAAAATAGGCTAAAAATGAAATGTTGGAAAATTCTAATAAGTTACACTCCTTTGTACTTGAAATTGAACTACGAGTGATCAATTAAAATACCCCGCTATGGCCATTGGCTGCAATTTAAGTATAAAAGGAAGGAAGCTACTAGTTTTACGTGGTCGTTAATCTCACGAACATGAGCCATAGAGTCTCTATATTTACGTGGAATCCGAACCATAGGACGTGGTATTTCATTTCGGAAATCTCGCATGCATTGACCGGGAATCAAACCCGAGTCGGCTTGGTTAGTGGTAGGCAGCTTGACAACTATACCATCACGTCTCGACTGAAAATTATGTATGCATACGACTTCAAAAGATTAAATGCCGAAGTGAACATTCGATAAGTCATAAATACCGAATTCCAATGGCCATTAATTACCGGTACTGTAGTGGAATGCAATACTTGTTAAAACGCTCACATTGAAAAATGAACAATGGTAGCTATAGGCCTATCTAAATATAGGCTATCTCATGGGTTACAGCTCGTATTAATAATGAGCTATAATTCATCTCGTAACAATTCGCGATGCGGTATTCAAGCTTTGCTCGCCTCTTTTATCCCACCATGGACTAATTTTATATCCCCAAATTCCAAGATTTTAATCCCCTTTACACTGCGCCTCTAACGATTAGATATACCACTTGTGACCTCTTATCACGTGCAGTATTTACTGCGCTATCATATCCTTAATTAAATATTGTCGTAAACCAACAATTGGTATTGTAACTCTCAGTCGGTAATCACAAAACAATAAGTAATTAACGGAATATGCAAAAATCAAAAGTTAGAGACAGTCAAAATTCTTGAATGAAAGGGGCTAAAATTCTCGTTTAATGAGGGTAAAAATTCTTGAGTGAATTTGAATTTTTCTCACTTTATTGAGTTATGTCAGTATTAATTAGTTATTGAAAATTGTACGCCGAAAGTTCTAAGAAACTTAACTTTCAAAGCTGTACGCAGACAAGCGTCCCAAGTTTTTCATTGAAAGGTTCGTTCTTCTATTTATCAGCACACACGAGAACTGTACAAATAAACGATAGTCTTATTCCTCTCCTATAGCGTGTGCCACTTGGCGAGTCGTTAACGAACCATTTCAACTCGTAGCATCTAGCGACAACATTCCAAACCTTGTGGATATTTTCAGATATGACAAGGCAGAAAGCAGTTCTGTTTCAGGACTTCGTAAATCAATATCACGAAAAAACAATTTAAAATTGGCGACAAAAGTCACGGTACGCATGTCATACGTTGTTGGCATGTTAAAGAACCCATGTTCATAATAGCAAAATTAATCTCGGGATTTTCAGCCAACACAAAAAGTTCCTCCTTTCTTTACTAGAAAGCACTATAGTGCAAGGTGCTTAGATATCTAACCTCCTTGACACTCATAGCGTTCCAAGGAACTACAAAATCCGATATGCAAGCTGCCCTCTGGGCGTGATTTAACAAAGCTTGCACCCGGCTACCGAGGCCATACGATATTACTATATTCCTAAAATGGTCCATACGCGTAAGCCCCCATCAACCAGCTAGCCTCCCCATCTCCATTGCAGCATCTGCTTGTACCGCTTTGTAGCAGCCCAGCATTCGATCCCATACATAGTTAGAGCCCCTCGCGGATAAACAAAACATTATCCTCATCCGCCCCGCATCCGCACGACTGTTTTCTATATCCGCCCCACATCCGCACGACTATTATCCGCATTCGGACGTTTGTTATCCGAATCTACCATAATATGTTTAATTATATAAAATATTAACGCAACACACGTAGACAATTGCAGAGAAAGTCGTTCCCTTAGGCTTTGTATGCCATGTGCTGTGTTTAAAATGAATGTTATACAGCCAGAATTGCAACCCTTTCCAGTTCGGAGTGTTAATTATGCTTAATGACATAATTTGAATGAGATTAGAGTAAATCATCATCTTTTATTTGTCATGGATAAAACATAACATGTCATAAACATCCGAGTTCTAGTAATGATATTCAAGAAGTTCGGATTGTATTCTAAAAACTATCCGCAAATTTACTCCAAACATTATCCGCAGCTTATCCGCTATCCGCACAGCCATGCAAACTATATCCGCGGGTTTATCCACGGTTATCCGCATCCGCGCATGGCTTCATACATAGCCACCGGACGGGCGATCGCACGGTATATCTTTGACTTCAGGTGTAGAGGAATCTTCCGGTCACAAAGTACGCCCGTGACTTGGCGCCATTTTAACCATGCAGCATTAACACGAGCTCGGGCGTTAAAAAACGTGTCACCATCAGAAGTCATCCGGGATCCGCTTGCCACGGTGGGTGAGTGGTTATCGTGTCGGATTACTAACCCCTAGCTTGCAGGTTTGCTCCTGGCCGTGGTAAGTGATTTTTGAAAGGCGGCAAAAATGACGACACGCATGTCTTACGATGTTGGCATGTTAAATAACCCATTTGAATTCAGTAGGCCGTGTTCATAATGGCAAAATTAATCTCGGGATTTTTTGCCTACACAAAGTTCCTCATTTCTATACTAGAAAGCGCTATAAAGTCGAACCTCCTCGAATTTCATAGTGCTTCAAGGAACAAGGAAATTTGACATGCAAACTGCCCTCTGGGTGTCAAATAACTAAGCTTGCACCCGGCACCCGAGGCCATACGTTATTATTATTATTATTATTATTATTATTATTATTATTATTGTTATTATTATTATATCCAGGATCCAAGGTACCGAATGTTGAAAGCCTTCACTAGCGGTAAGAATTATAGTGGGCACGTTAAGATCAACCCCTGTGCCAAGGTTGCACATCCTGGCAGGCATTCCTCCTCCACAACTGGACGACAACAAGCAGGTGCCCACGCTTGGAAAACTTACATCTGTTCTGACTTCAAGCACCTTCCGGTTCACTCAGAACTGAGTAATCCTCCACCCATGCCTGAAATTCAGTAATCCTATTTAGGGTGATGACATTATTAAGCAGCCAGGGCCTTACAGCATCAACAAAATCTGGAAGGAAAGGTGGAGAGATTTTTCTTCACCTCGCAAAATCCACTTAGATGATCCTTCCCAACATACCCCAGGAACTGATCTACCAAGAGCTACATGGTGCCAACTAAATCTTGCTTGAACTGGTCATGGAAGGTGCAAAGCAATGTTACACAAATGGGGATGGCTAGAATCACCAGCTTGTGACTGCGGAGCTCAAGAACAGACGATGAACCACATCATTCGGGAGTGCCCACAGCGTAGCTTTGCAGGCGAATGGGAAGATTTCATGAAAGCATCAGCTCCAGCGCTTTCCTGGTTGAAGAGCCTTGATGTTCGTTTTTTATTGTTATGTACATATTTGTATATATATTTAGATCATTTGTACCATACGAAATAATAAACGGTAATTGTATTTACAACTGAATACTTCGGTGCTGAGCAGTGATCTAACTGAGTGTCCTCAGAGGTTACTTGGAATTCTCTTGAAGCTTGCCTGTTCTGGAGTTGGATGACACAGGGTTGGGTGTCAGGAGGATTAGGCCTCAGTTGATTTCCTCTGTAATCGTGGTCAGAAGTACAGTATATGAACACGAGAACGGTAAGGCCCCTGGAGTAGATGGAATCTGTTCTAGAAATGGAAGACACAGACTTAGGTGTTTGAAGGATTAGGCATCAATTGATTTCCTCTGTAATAATAGACGAATTCAGCTAATGCTACAGAGAGCTTTTCTTTTACATTCTCCAAGTGGGTTGCCTGAGTTGCAATGGCTCGATCAACCGCTCCCACCAGAACAATAACAACGGGAAGTAAGCAAGACCACAGAGAACACGTCCCCACTATACTGACAAGTGGAGTCATAGGCACAGTAGATGAACTCGAGAGCGGTAAGGACCCTGGAAGACATGGCATTTGAAACGAGCTTACAGGGAGCGGAACCAACCAACGATACTTTTCAGCAAGATCCCGCAAACGCAAACTATACCAGAGCAATGCAATATATCACCACCATTCTACTAACACAAGAAGCGGCCATAAGATCTGTACAATGGGCAATAAGCCTTGTGTCCAGTCTATATTAACAATTCACAAAGATATTAGCAAAAAAGCTGACGTTGCGCCTTGGACGAGAATCAACGGAGCGAACTTCCGCGCAGGCTTCAATACAGCAGATCACATCCAATCCTCAATCAAATCGTAGATAAGGCACAATAATACAATCTACCGCTGTGCATAGCCTATTTAGATTACAGCAAGGCTTTTGACTCACTAGCGTACTTCAGGCGTTAAGCAACAAAGGAATAGAAGGAAAATAAATATGCACAAAACACACTACAGCATAATCGGAATAGTCAAAGCTACAAGGCTTAAGACAAAATACAACTTGGATATTCCCAGGTATAAAACACTCCATGATCACAGACAAAGTAGATTCCTAGGGCTTCAGGGGTATACAGTTTCCTTCCAGTACATATAATCCACAGTAAAAGCCACAAGTTATAGAGCAATATTAAAGAAATGCTACTCAGAAATGATTGTGGCCAGATAATGAATTTTCACATCCAAATGTTTATGTACGTATTTATGTGTCCTAAATGTATATTAAAGTTAACTTTTGTATATTTTCTCTCCTCTATTTCATGTTAAAATAGTAATTAGTATTATAAATGTGATGTATCTTAAGAAATTATCACATGTCTAGGTAAAAGACTAATAATTTTTGTGTACATACTCTGCTAAATTAATAGAAAATACTATGGGAAAATTACAAGCTTGACTTCTGTTGCTTTCCAACTTGAATGTAAACTGTATTTATTATTTCTTACATATATTTTCGATTGGGAATGTTTTGCCTTTCAGCGTCCAGTCTAGTCTCTGCTTCTGCTCCTCTCACTTTGAAATCATTAAAACACTGAATCTAACCATCGCTTTCTAGGTCTACCTCTACTTCTGCACCCCTCACTTTGAAATCATTAAAACACTGAAACTAACCATCGCTTTCTAGGTCTACTTATACTTCTGCACCTCTCACTTTGAAATCATTAAAACACTGAATCCAACCATCGCTTTCTAGGTCTACCTCTGCTTCTGCACCCCTCACTTTGAAATCACTAAAACACTGAATCTAACCATCGCTTTCTAGGTCTACCTCTACTTCTACACCTCTCACTTTGAAATCATTAAAACACTGAATCTAACCATCGCTTTCTAGGTCTACCTCTGCTTCTGCACCCCTCACTTTGAAATCATTAAAACACTGAATCTAACCATCGCTTTCTAGGTCTACCTCTGCTTCTGCACCCCTCACTTTGAAATCATTAAAACACTGAATCTAACCATCGCTTTCTAGGTCTACCTCTACTTCTACACCTCTCACTTTGAAATCATTAAAACACTGAATCTAACCATCGCTTTCTAGGTCTACCTCTACTGCTGCACCTCTCACTTTGAAATCATTAAAACACTGAATCTAACCATCGCTTTCTAGGTCTACCTCTACTTCTGCACCTCTCACTTTGAAATCATTAAAACACTGAAACTAACCATCTCTTTCTAGGTCTACCTCTACTTCTGCACCTCTCACTTTGAAATCATTAAAACACTGAATTTAACCATCGCTTTCTAGATCTACCTCTACTTCCACACCTCTCACTTTGAAATCATTAAAACACTGAAACTAACCATCGCTTTCTAGGTCTACCTCTACTTCTACACCTCTCACTTTGAAATCATTAAAACACTGAATCTAACCATCGCTTTCTAGGTCTACCTCTACTTCTGCACCTCTCACTTTGAAATCATTAAAACACTGAAACTAACCATCGCTTTCTAGGTCTACCTCTACTTCTACTACTCTCAATTTGAAATCATTAAAACACTGAAACTAACCATCGCTTTCTAGGTCTACCTCTACTTCTCCACCTCTCACTTTGAAATCATTAAAACACTGAAACTAACCATCGCTTTCTAGGTCTACCTCTACTTCTACACCTCTCACTTTGAAATCATTAAAACACTGAATCTAACCATCGCTTTCTAGGTCTACCTCTACTTCTGCACCTCTCATTTTGAAATCATTAAAACACTGAAACTAACCATCGCTTTCTAGGTCTACCTCTACTTCTGCACCTCTCACTTTGAAATCATTAAAACACTGAAACTAACCATCGCTTTCTAGGTCTACCTCTACGTCTACACCTAACACTTAGAAATCATTAAAACACTGAATCTAACCATCGCTTTCTAGGTGTACCTCTCCTTCAACACCTCTCACTTTGAAATCATTAAAACACTGAATCTAACCATCGCTTTCTAGGCCTACCTCTACTTCTACACCTCTTACTTTGAAATCATTAAAACACTGAATCTAACCATCGCTTTCTAGGTCTACCTCTACTTCTACACCTCTCACTTTGAAATCATTAAAACACTGAATCTAACCATCGCTTTCTAGGTCTACCTCTACTTCTACACCTCTCACTTTGAAATCATTAAAACACTGAATCTAACCATCGCTTTCTAGGTCTACCTCTACTTCAGCACCTCTCACTTTGAAATCATTAAAAAACTGAAACTAACCATCGCTTTCTAGGTCTACCTCTACTTCTACACCTCTCAATTTGAAATCATTAAAACACTGAATCTAACCATCGCTTTCTAGGTCTACCTCTACTTCTACACCTCTCACTTTGAAATCATTAAAACACTGAATCTAACCATCTCTTTCTAGGTCTACCTCTACTTTTACACCCCTCACTTTGAAATCATTAAAACACTGAATCTAACCATCGCTTTCAAGGTCTACCTCTACTTCTGCACCTCTCAAATTGAAATCATTAAAACACTGAATCTAACCATCGCTTTCTAGGTCTACCTCTACTTCTACACCTCTCACTTTGAAATCATTAAAACACTGAATCTAACCATCGCTTTCTAGGTCTACCTCTACTTCTACACCTCTCACTTTGAAATCATTAAAACAGTGAAAATAACCATCGCTTTCTAGGTCTACCTCTACTTCTGCACCTCTCACTTTGAAATCATTAAAACACTGAATCTAACCATCGCTTTCTAGGTCTACCTCTACTTTTACACCTCTCACTTTGAAATCATTAAAACACTGAATCTAACCATCGCCTTCTAGGTCTACCTCTACTTCTGCACCTCTCACTTTGAAATCATTAAAACACTGAATCTAACCATCGCTTGCTAGGTCTACCTCTACTTCTACACCTCTCACTTTGAAATCATTAAAACACTGAAACTAACCATCTCTTTCTAGGTCTACCTCTACTTCTGCACCTCTCACGTTGAAATCATTAAAACACTGAAACTAACCATCGCTTTCTAGGTCTACCTCTACTTCTACACCTCTCACTTTGAAATCATTAAAACACTGAATCTAAACATCGCTTTCTATGTCTACCTCTACTTCTACACCTCTCACTTTGAAATCATTAAAACACTGAATCTAACCATCGCTTTCTAGGTCTACCTCTACTTCTGCACCTCTCACTTTGAAATCATTAAAACACTGAATCTAACCATCGCTTTCTAGGTCTACCTCTACTTCTACACCTCTCACTTTGAAATCATTAAAACACTGAAACTAACCATCGCTTTCTAGGTCTACCGCTACTTCTACACCTCTCACTTTGAAATCATTAAAACACTGAAACTAACCATCGCTTTCTAGGTCTACCGCTACTTCTACACCTCTCACTTTGAAATCATTAAAACACTGAATCCAACCATCGCTTTCTAGGTCTACCTCTACTTCTACACCTCTCACTTTGAAATCATTAAAACACTGAATCTAACCATCGCTTTCTAGGTCTACCTCTACTTCTGCACCTCTCACTTTGAAATCATTAAAACACTGAATCTAACCATCTCTTTCTAGGTCTACCTCTACTTCTGCACCTCTCACTTTGAAATCATTAAAACACTGAATCTAACCATCGCTTTCTAGGTCTACCTCTACTTCTACACCTCTCACTTTGAAATCATTAAAACACTGAATCTAACCATCGCTTTCTAGGTCTACCTCTACTTCTACACCTCTCACTTTGAAATCATTAAAAGACTGAATCTAACCATCGCTTTCTAGGTCTACCTCTACTTCTACACCTCTCACTTTGAAATCATTAAAACACTGAATCTAACCAACGCTTTCTAGGTCTACCTTTACTTCTGCACCTCTCACTTTGAAATCATTAAAACACTGAAACTAACCATCGCTTTCTAGGTCTACCTCTACTTCTACACCTCTCACTTTGAAATCATTAAAACACTGAATCTAACCATCGCTTTCTAGGTCTACCTCTACTTCTACACCTCTCACTTTGAAATCATTAAAACATTGAATCTAACCATCGCTT
Source organism: Meconema thalassinum (assembly GCA_946902985.2). Lineage (NCBI taxonomy): Eukaryota > Metazoa > Arthropoda > Insecta > Orthoptera > Tettigoniidae > Meconema > Meconema thalassinum. The sequence goes on along the minus strand of OX336394.1, from coordinate 191,170,274 downwards.
TCTAGGTCTACCTGTACTTCTACACCTCTCACTTTGAAATCATTAAAACACTGAATCTAACCATCGCTTTCTAGGTCTACCTCTACTTCTACAACTCTCACTTTGAAATCATTAAAACACTGAATCTAACCATCGCTTTCTAGGTCTACCTCTACTTCTACACCTCTCACTTTGAAATCATTAAAACATTGAATCTAACCATCGCTTTCTAGGTCTACCTCTACTTCTACACCTCTCACTTTGAAATCATTAAAACACTGAAACTAACCATCGCTTTCTAGGTCTACCTCTACTTCTACACCTCTCAATTTGAAACCATTAAAACACTGAATCTAACCATCGCTTTCTTGGTCTACCTCTACTTTTACACCTCTCACTTTGAAATCATTAAAACACTGAATCTAACCATCGCCTTCTAGGTCTACCTCTACTTCTGCACCTCTCACCTTGAAATCATTAAAACACTGAATCTAACCATCGCTTTCTAGGTCTTCCTCTACTTCTACACCTATCACTTTGAAATCATTAAAACACTGAAACTAACCATCGCTTTCTAGGTCTACCTCTACTTCTACACCTCTCAATTTGAAACCATTAAAACACTGAATCTAACCATCGCTTTCTTGGTCTACCGCTACTTCTACACCTCTCACATTGAAATCATTAAAACACTGAAACTAACCATCGCTTTCTAGGTCTACCGCTACTTCTACACCTCTCACTTTGAAATCATTAAAACACTGAAACTAACCATCGCTTTCTAGGTCTACCTCTACTTCTACACCTCTCACTTTGAAATCATTAAAACACTGAATCTAACCATCGCTTTCTAGGTCCACCTCTACTTCTGCACCTCTCACTTTGAAATCATTAAAACACTGAATCTAACCATCTCTTTCTAGGTCTACCTCTACTTCTGCACCTCTCACTTTTAAATCATTAAAACACTGAATCTAACCATCGCTTTCTTGGTCTACCTCTACTTCTACACCTCTCACTTTGAAATCATTAAAACACTGAATCTAACCATCGCTTTCTAGGTCTACCTCTACTTCTACACCTCTCACTTTGAAATCATTAAAACACTGAATCTAACCATCGCCTTCTAGGTCTACCTATACTTCCACACCTCTCACTTTGAAATCATTAAAACACTGAATCTAACCATCGCATTCTAGGTCTACCTCTACTTCTGCACCTCTCACTTTGAAATCATTAAAACACTGAATCTAACCATCGCTTTCTAGGTCTACCTCTACTTCTACACCTCTCACTTTGAAATCATTAAAACACTGAATCTAACCATCGCTTTCTAGGTCTACCTCTACTTCTACACCTCTTACTTTGAAATCATTAAAACACTTAATCTAACCATTGCTTTCTAGGTCTACCTCTACTTCTGCACCTCTCACTTTGAAATCATTAAAACACTGAATCTAACCATCGCTTTCTAGGTCTACCTCTACTTCTACACCTCTCACTTTGAAATCATTAAGACACTGAATCTAACCATCGCTTTCTAGGTCTAACTCTACTTCTACACCTCTCACTTTGAAATCATTAAAACACTGAATCTAACCATCGCTTTCTAGGTCTACCTCTACTTCTGCACCTCTCACTTTGAAATCAGTAAAACACTGAAACTAACCATTGCTTTCTAGGTCTATCTCTACTTCTACACCTCTAACTTTGAAATCATTAAGACACTGAATCTAACCATCGCTTTCTAGGTCTACCTCTACTTCTGCACCTCTCACTTTGAAATCATTAAAACACTGAAACTAACCATCGCTTTCTAGGTCTACCTCTACTTCTACTACTCTCACTTTGAAATCATTAAAACACTGAAACTAACCATCGCTTTCTAGGTCTACCTCTACTTCTACACCTCTCACTTTGAAATCATTAAAACACTGAAACTAACCAACGCTTTCTAGGTCTACCTCTACTTCTACACCTCTCACTTTGAAATCATTAAAACACTGAAACTAACCATCGCTTTCTAGGTCTATCTCTACTTCTACACCTCTCACTTTGAAATCATTAAAACACTGAATCTAACCATCGCTTTCTAGGTCTACCTCTACTTCTACACCTCTCACTTTGAAATCATTAAAACACTGAATCTAACCATGGCTTTATAGGTCTACCTCTACTTCTACACCTCTCACTTTGAAATCATTAAAACACTGAATCTAACCATCGCTTTCTAGGTCTACCTCTACTTCCGCACCTCTCACTTTGAAATCATTAAAACACTGAAACTAACCATCGCTTTCTAGGTCTACCTCTACTTCTACACCTCTCACTTTGAAATCATTAAAACACTGAATCTAACCATCGCTTTCTAGGTCTACCTCTACTTCTACACCTCTCACTTTGAAATCATTAAAACACTGAATCTAACCATCGCTTTCTAGGTCTACCTTTACTTCTACACCTCTCACTTTAAAATCATTAAAACACTGAATCTAACCATCGCTTTCTAGGTCTACCTCTACTTTTACACCTCTCACTTTGAAATCATTAAAGCACTGAATCTAACCATCGCTTTCTAGGTCTACCTCTAATTCTGCACCTCTCACTTTGAAATCATTAAACACTGAATCTAACCATCGCTTTCTAGGTCTACCTCTACTTCTACACCTGTCACTTTGAAATCATTAAAACACTGAATCTAACCATCGCTTTCTAGGTCTACCTCTACTTCTGCACCTCTCACTTTGAAATCATTAAAACACTGAATCTAACCATCTCTTCCTAGGTCTACCTCTACTTCTGCACCTCTCACTTTGAAATCATTAAAACACTGAAACTAACCATCGCTTTCTAGGTCTACCGCTACTTCTACACCTCTCACTTTGAAATCATTAAAACACTGAAACTAACCATCGCTTTCTAGGTCTACCGCTACTTCTACACCTCTCACTTTGAAATCATTAAAACACTGAATCTAACCATTGCTTTCTAGGTCTACCTCTACTTCTACACCTCTCACTTTGAAATCATTAAAACACTGAATCTAACCATCGCTTTCTAGGTCCACCTCTACTTCTGCACCTCTCACTTTGAAATCATTAAAACACTGAATCTAACCATCTCTTTCTAGGTCTACCTCTACTTCTGCACCTCTCACTTTGAAATCATTAAAACACTGAATCTAACCATCGCTTTCTTGGTCTACCTCTACTTCTACACCTCTCACTTTGAAATCATTAAAACACTGAATCTAACCATCGCTTTCTAGGTCTACCTCTACTTCTACACCTCTCACTTTGAAATCATTAAAACACTGAATCTAACCATCGCTTTCTAGGTCTACCTATACTTCTACACCTCTCACTTTGAAATCATTAAAACACTGAATCTAACCATCGCATTCTAGGTCTACTTCTACTTCTGCACCTCTCACTTTGAAATCATTAAAACACTGAATCTAACCATCGCTTTCTAGGTCTACCTCTACTTCCACACCTCTCACTTTGAAATCATTAAAACACTGAATCTAACCATCGCTTTCTAGGTCTACCTCTACTTCTACACCTCTCACTTTGAAATCATTAAAACACTTAATCTAACCATTGCTTTCTAGGTCTACCTCTACTTCTGCACCTCTCACTTTGAAATCATTAAATCACTGAATCTAACCATCGCTTTCTAGGTCTACCTGTACTTCTACACCTCTCACTTTGAAATCATTAAGACACTGAATCTAACCATCGCTTTCTAGGTCTACCTCTACTTCTACGCCTCTCACTTTGAAATCATTAAAACACTGAATCTAACCATCGCTTTCTAGGTCTACCTATACTTCTGCACCTCTCACTTTGAAATCAGTAAAACACTGAAACTAACCATTGCTTTCTAGGTCTATCTCTACTTCTACACTTCTAACTTTGAAATCATTACGACACTGAATCTAACCATTGCTTTCTAGGTCTACCTCTACTTCTGCACCTCTCACTTTGAAATCATTAAAACACTGAAACTAACCATCGCTTTCTAGGTCTACCTCTACTTCTACTACTCTCACTTTGAAATCATTAAAACACTGAAACTAACCATCGCTTTCTAGGTCTACCTCTACTTCTACACCTCTCACTTTGAAATCATTAAAACACTGAAACTAACCAACGCTTTCTAGGTCTACCTCTACTTCTACACCTCTCACTTTGAAATCATTAAAACACTGAAACTAACCATCGCTTTCTAGGTCTATCTCTACTTCTACACCTCTCACTTTGAAATCATTAAAACACTGAATCTAACCATCGCTTTCTAGGTCTACCTCTACTTCTACACCTCTCACTGTGAAATCATTAAAACACTGAATCTAACCATCGCTTTCTAGGTCTACCTCTACTTCTACACCTCTCACTTTGAAATCATTAAAACACTGAATCTAACCATCGCTTTCTAGGTCTACCTCTACTTCTGCACCTCTCACTTTGAAATCATTAAAACACTGAAACTAACCATCGCTTTCTAGGTCTACCTCTACTTCTACACCTCTCACTTTGAAATCATTAAAACACTGAATATAACCATCGCTTTCTAGGTCTACCTCTACTTCTACACCTCTCACTTTGAAATAATTAAAACACTGAATCTAACCATCGCTTTCTAGGTCTACCTCTACTTCTACACCTCTCCCTTTGAAATCATTAAAACACTGAATCTAACCATCGCTTTCTAGGTCTACCTCTACTTTTACACCTCTCACTTTGAAATCATTAAAACACTGAAACTAACCATCGCTTTCTAGGTCTACCTCTACTTCTACACCTCTCACTTTGAAATCATTAAAACACTGAATCTAACCATCGCTTTCTAGGTCTACCTCTACTTCTGCACCTCTCACTTTGATATCATTAAAACACTGAAACCAACCATCGCTTTCTAGGTCTACCTCTACATCTACACCTCTCACTTTGAAATCATTAAAACACTGAATCTAACCATCGCTTTCTAGGTCTACCTCTACTTCTACACCGCTCACTTTGAAATCATTAAAACACTGAATCTAACCATCTCTTTCTAGGTCTACCTCTATTTTTACACCCCTCACTTTGAAATCATTAAAACACTGAATCTAACCATCGCTTTCTAGGTCTACCTCTACTTCTGCACCTCTCACTTTGAAATCATTAAACACTGAATCTAACCATCGCTTTCTAGGTCTACCTCTACATCTACACCTCTCACTTTGAAATCATTAAAACACTGAATCTAACCATCGCTTTCTAGGTCTACCTCTACTTCTACACCTCTCACTTTGAAATCATTAAAACACTGAATCTAACCATCGCTTTCTAGGTCTACCTCTACTTCTACACCTCTCACTTTGAAATCATTAAAACACTGAATCTAAACAACGCTTTCTAGGTCTACCTCTACTTCTGAACCTCTCACTTTGAAATCATTAAAACAATGAAACTAACCATCGCTTTCTAGGTCTACCTCTACTTCTACACCTCTCACTTTGAAATCATTAAAACACTGAATCTAACCATCGCTTTCTAGGTCTACCTCTACTTCTACACCTCTCACTTTGAAATCATCAAAACATTGAATCTAACCATCGCTTTCTAGGTCTACCTCTACTTCTACACCTCTCACTTTGAAATCATTAAAACACTGAATCTAACCATCGCTTTCTAGGTCTACCTCTACTTCTACACCTCTCACTTTGAAATCATTAAAACACTGAATCTAACCATCGCTTTCTAGGTCTACCTCTACTTCTACACCTCTCACTTTGAAATCATTAAAACACTGAATCTAACCATCGCTTTCTAGGTCTAGCTCTACTTCTGCACCTCTCACTTTGAAATCATTAAAACACTGAAACTAACCATCGCTTTCTAGGTCTACCTCTACTTCTACACCTCTCAATTTGAAACCATTAAAACACTGAATCTAACCATCGCTTTCTTGGTCTACCTCTACTTTTACACCTCTCACTTTGAAATCATTAAAACACTGAATCTAACCATCGCCTTCTAGGTCTACCTCTACTTCTGCACCACTCACCTTGAAATCATTAAAACACTGAATCTAACCATCGCTTTCTAGGTCTTCCTCTACTTCTACACCTCTCACTTTGAAATCATTAAAACACTGAAACTAACCATCGCTTTCTTGGTCTACCTCTACTTCTACACCTCTCACTTTGAAATCATTAAAACACTGAATCTAACCATCGCTTTCTAGGTCTACCTCTACTTCTACACCTCGCTCTTTGAAATCATTAAAACACTGAATCTAACCATCGCTTTCTAGGTCTACCTCTAATTCTACACCTCTCACTTTGAAATAATTAAAACACTGAATCTAACCATCGCTTTTTAGGTCTACCTCTACTTCTGCACCTCTCAGTTTGAAATCATTAAAACACTGAAACTAACCATCGCTTTCGAGGTCTACCTCTACTTCTACACCTCTCACTTTGAAATCATTAAAACACTGAATTTAACCATCGCTTTCTAGGTCTACCTCTACTTCTACACCTCTCACTTTGAAATCATTAAAACACTTAATCTAACCATCGCTTTCTAGGTCTACCTCTACTTCTGCACCTCTCACTTTGAAATCATTAAAACACTGAATCTAACCATCGCTTTCTAGGTCTACCTCTACTTCTACACCTCTCACTTTGAAATCATTAAGACACTGAATCTAACCATCGCTTTCTAGGTCTACCTCTACTTCTACACCTCTCACTTTGAAATCATTAAAACACTGAATCTAACCATCGCTTTCTAGGTCTACCTCTACTTCTGCACCTCTCACTTTGAAATCAGTAAAACACTGAAACTAACCATTGCTTTCTAGGACTATCTCTACTTCTACACCTCTAACTTTGAAATCATTAAAACACTGAATCTAACCATCGCTTTCTAGGTCTACCTCTACTTCTGCACCTCTCACTTTGAAATCATTAAAACACTGAAACTAACCATCGCTTTCTAGGTCTACCTCTACTTCTACTACTCTCACTTTGAAATCATTAAAACACTGAAACTAACCATCGCTTGCTAGGTCTACCTCTACTTCTACACCTCTCACTTTGAAATCATTAAAACACTGAAACTAACCAACGCTTTCTAGGTCTACCTCTACTTCTACACCTCTCACTTTGAAATCATTAAAACACTGAATCTAACCATCGCTTTCTAGGTCTATCTCTACTTCTACACCTCTCACTTTGAAATCATTAAAACACTGAATCTAACCATCGCTTTCTAGGTCTACCTCTACTTCTACACCTCTCACTTTGAAATCATTAAAACACTGAATCTAACCATCGCTTTCTAGGTCTACCTCTACTTCTACACCTCTCACTTTGAAATCATTAAAACACTGAATCTAACCATCGCTTTCTAGGTCTACCTCTACTTCTGCACCTCTCACTTTGAAATCATTAAAACACTGAAACTAACCATCGCTTTCTAGGTCTACCTCTACTTCTACACCTCTCACTTTGAAATCATTAAAACACTGAATCTAGCCATCGCTTTCTAGGTCTACCTCTACTTCTACACCTCTCAGTTTGAAATCATTAAAACACTGAATCTAATCATCGCTTTCTAGGTCTACATCTACTTCTACACCTCTCATTTTGAAATCATTAAAACACTGAATCTAACCATCGCTTTCTAGGTCTACCTCTACTTCTACACCTCTCACTTTGAAATCATTAAAACACTGAATCTAACCATCGCTTTCTAGGTCTACCTCTACTTCTACACCTCTCACTTTGAAATCATTAAGACACTGAATCTAACCATCGCTTTCTAGGTCTACCTCTACTTCTGCACCTCTCACTTTCAAATCCTTAAAACACTGAAACTAACCATCGCTTTCTAGGTCTACCTCTACTTCTACACCTCTCACTTTGAAATCATTAAAACACTGAATCTAACCATCGCTTTCTAGGTCTACCTCTACTTCTACACCGCTCACTTTGAAATCATTAAAACACTGAATCTAACCATCTCTTTCTAGGTCTACCTCTACTTTTACACCCCTCACTTTGAAATCATTAAAAACCCTGAATCTAACCATCGCTTTCTAGGTCTACCTCTACTTCTGCACCTCTCACTTTGAAATCATTAAAACACTGAATCTAACCATCGCTTTCTAGGTCTACCCCTACTTCTACACCTCTCACTTTGAAATCATTAAAACACTGAATCTAACCATCGCTTTCTAGGTCTACCTCTACTTATACACCTCTCACTTTGAAATCATTAAAACACTGAATCTAACCATCGCTTTCTAGGTCTACCTCTACTTCTACACCTCTCACTTTGAAATCATTAAAACACTGAATCTAACCATCGCTTTCTAGGTCTACCTCGACTTCTGCACCTCTCACTTTGAAATCATTAAAACACTGAAACTAACCATCGCTTTCTAGGTCTACCTCTACTTCTACACCTCTCACTTTGAAATCATTAAAACACTGAATCTAACCATCGCTTTCTAGGTCTACCTCTACTTCTACACCGCTCACTTTGAAATCATTAAAACACTGAATCTAACCATCTCTTTCTAGGTCTACCTCTACTTTTACACCCCTCACTTTGAAATCATTAAAACACTGAATCTAACCATCGCTTTCTAGGTCTACCTCTACTTCTGCACCTCTCACTTTAAAATCATTAAAGCACTGAATCTAACCATCGCTTTCTAGGTCTACCTCTTCTTCTACACCTCTCACTTTGAAATCATTAAAACACTGAATCTAACCATCGCTTTCTAGGTCTACCTCTACTTCTACACCTCTAACTTTGAAATCATTAAAATACTGAAACTAACCATCGCTTTCTAGGTCTACCTCTACTTCTGCACCTCTCACATTGAAATCATTAAAACACTGAATCTAACCATCGCTTTCTAGGTCTACCTCTACTTCTACACCTCTCACTTTGAAATCATTAAAACAATGAATCTAACCATCGCTTTCTAGGTCTACCTCTACTTCTGCACCTCTCACTTTGAAATCATTAAAACACTGACTCTAACCATCTCTTTCTAGGTCTACCTCTACTTCTGCACATCTCACTTTGAAATCATTAAAACACTGAATCTAACCATCGCTTTCTAGGTCTACCTCTACTTCTGCACCTCTCACTTTGAAATCATTAAAACACTGAATCTAACCATCGCTTTCTAGGTCTTCCTCTACTTCTACACCTCTCACTTTGAAATCATTAAAACACTGAAACTAACCATTTCTCTCTAGGTCTACCTCTACTTCTGCACCTCTCACTTTGAAATCATTAAAACACTGAAACTAACCATCGCTTTCTAGGTCTACCTCTACTTCTACACCTCTCACTTTGAAATCATTAAAACACTGAATCTAACCATCGCTTTCTAGGTCTACCTCTACTTCTGCACCTCTCACTTTGAAATCATTAAAACACTGAATCTAACCATCGCTTTCTAGTTCTACCTCTACTTCTGCACCTCTCACTTTGAAATCATTAAAACACTGAATCTAACCATCTCTTTCTAGGTCTACCTCTACTTCTACATCTCTCACTTTGAAATCATTAAAACACTGAATCTAACCATCGCTTTCTAGGTCTACCTCTACTTCTACACCTTTCACTTTGAAATCATTAAAACACTGAATCTAACCATCGCTTTCTAGGTCTACCTCTACTTCTACACGTCTCACTTTGAAATCATTAAAACACTGAATCTAACCATCGCTTTCTAGTTCTACCTCTACTTCTGCACCTCTCACTTTGAAATCATTAAAACACTGAAACTAACCATCGCTTTCTAGGTCTACCTCTACTTCTACACCTCTCACTTTGAAATCATTAAAACACTGAATCTAACCATCGCTTTCTAGGTCTAACTCTACTTCTACACCTCTCACTTTGAAATCATTGAAACACTGAATCTAACCATCGCTTTCTAGGTCTACCTCTACTTCTACACCTCTCACTTTGAAATCATTAAAACACTGAATCTAACCATCGCTTTCTAGGTCTACCTCTACTTCTACACCTCTCACTTTGAAATCATTAAAACACTGAATCTAACCATCGCTTTCTAGGTCTACCTCTACTTCTACACCTCTCACTTTGAAATCATTAAAACACTGAATCTAACCATCGCTTTCTAGGTCTACCTCTACTTCTGCACCTCTCATTTTGAAATCATTAAAACACTGAAACTAACCATAGCTTTCTAGGTCTACCTCTACTTCTACACCTCTCAATTTGAAATCATTAAAACACTGAATCTAACCATCGCTTTCTAGGACTACCTCTACTTCTACACCTCTCACTTTGAAATCATTAAAACACTGAATCTAACCATCTCTTTCTAGGTCTACCTCTACTTTTACACCCCTCACTTTGAAATCATTAAAACACTGAATCTAACCATCGCTTTCTAGGTCTACCTCTACTTCTGCACCTCTCACTTTGAAATCATTAAACACTGAATCCAACCATCGCTTTCTAGGTCTACCTCTACATCTACACCTCTCACTTTGAAATCATTAAAACACTGAAACTAACCATTGCTTTCTAGGTCTACCTCTACTTCTACACCTCTCACTTTGAAATCATTAAAACACTGAATCTAACCATCGCTTTCTAGGTCTACCACTACTTCTACACCTCTCACTTTGAAATCATTAAAACACTGAATCTAACCATCGCTTTCTAGGTCTACCTCTACTTCTGCACCTCTCACTTTGAAATCATTAAAACACTGAAACTAACCATCGCTTTCTAGGTCTACCTCTACTTCTGCACCTCTCACTTTGAAATCATTAAAACACTGAATCTAACCATCGCTTTCTAGGTCTACCTCTACTTCTGCACCTCTCACTTTGAAATCATTAAATCACTGAATCTAACCATCGCTTTCTAGGTCTTCCTCTACTTCTACACCTCTCACTTTGAAATCATTAAAACACTGAAACTAACCATCGCTTTCTAGGTCTACCTCTACTTCTACACCTCTCACTTTGAAATCATTAAAACACTGAATCTAACCATCGCTTTCTAGGTCTACCTCTACTTCTACACCTCTCACTTTGAAATCATTAAAACACTGAATCGAACCATCGCTTTCTAGGTCTACCTCTACTTCTGCACCTCTCACTTTGAAATCATTAAAACACTGAATCTAACCATCTCTTTCTAGGTCTACCTCTACTTCTGCACCTCTCACTTTGAAATCATTAAAACACTGAAACTAACCATCGCTTTCTAGGTCTACCCCTACTTCTACACCTCTCACTTTGAAATCATTGAAACACTGAAACTAACCATGGCTTTCTAGGTCTACCGCTACTTCTACACCTCTCACTTTGAAATCATTAAAACACTGAATCTAACCATCGCTTTCTAGGTCTACCTCTACTTCTACACCTCTCACTTTGAAATCATTAAAACACTGAATCTAACCATCGCTTTCTAGGTCTACCTCTACTTCTTCACCTCTCACTTTGAAATCATTAAAACACTGAATCTAACCATCGCTTTCTAGGTCTACCTCTACTTCTGCACCTCTCACTTTGAAATCATTAAAACACTGAAACTAACCATCGCTTTCTACGTCTACCTCTACTTCTACACCTCTCACATTGAAATAATTAAAGCACTGAATCTAACCATCGCTTTCTAGGTCTACCTCTACTTCTACACCTCTCACTTTGAAATCATTAAAACACTTAATCTAACCATCGCTTTCCAGGACTACCTCTACTTCTGTACCTCTCACTTTGAAATCATTAAAACACTGAAACTAACCATCGCTTTCTAGGTCTACCTCGACTTCTACACCTCTCACTTTGAAATCATTAAGACACTGAATCTAACCATCGGTTTCTAGGGCTACCTCTACTTCTACACCTCTCACTTTGAAATCATTAAAACACTGAATCTAACCATCGCTTTCTAGGTCTAACTCTACTTCTGCACCTCTCACTTTGAAACCAATAAAACACTGAAACTAACCATCGCTTTCTAGGTCTACCTCTAGTTCTACATCTCTCACTTTGAAATCATTAAAACACTGAATCTAACCATCGCTTTCTAGGTCTACCTCTACTTCTACACCTCTCACTTTGAAATCATTAAAACACTGAATCTAACCATCGCTTTCTAGGTCTACCTCTACTTCTACACGTCTCACTTTGAAATCATTAAAACACTGAATCTAACCATCGCTTTCTAGGTCTACCTCTACTCCTGCACCTCTCACTTTGAAATCATTAAAACACTGAAACTAACCATCGCTTTCTAGGTCTACCTCTACTTCTACACCTCTCACTTTGAAATCATTAAAACACTGAATCTAACCATCGCTTTCTAGGTCTAACTCTACTTCTACACCTCTCACTTTGAAATCATTGAAACACTGAATCTAACCATCGCTTTCTAGGTCTACCTCTACTTCTACACCTCTCACTTTGAAATCATTAAAACACTGAATCTAACCATCGCTTTCTAGGTCTACCTCTACTTCTTCACCTCTCACTGTGAAATCATTAAAACACTGAATCTAACCATCGCTTTCTAGGTCTACCTCTACTTCTACACCTCTCGCTTTGAAATCATTAAAACACTGAATCTAACCATCGCTTTCTAGGTCTACCTCTACTTCTGAACCTCTCACTTTGAAATCATTAAAACACTGAAACTAACCATAGCTTTCTAGGTCTACCTCTACTTCTACACCTCTCAATTTGAAATCATTAAAACAATGAATCTAACCATCGCTTTCTAGGTTTACCTCTACTTCTACACCTCTCACTTTGAAATCATTAAAACACTGAATCTAACCATCGCTTTCTAGGTCTACCTCTACTTCTACACCTCTCACTTTGAAATCATTAAAACACTGAAACTAACCATCTCTTTCTAGGTCTACCTCCACTTTTACACCCCTCACTTTGAAATCATTAAAACACTGAATCTAACCATCGCTTTCTAGGTCTACCTCTACTTCTGCACCTCTCACTTTGAAATCATTAAAACACTGAATCTAACCATCACTTTCTAGGTCTACCTCTACTTCTGCACCTCTCACTTTGAAATCATTAAAACACTGAATCTAACCATCTCTTCCCAGGTCTACCTCTACTTCTGCACCTCTCACTTTGAAATCATTAAAACACTGAAACTAACCATCGCTTTCTAGGTCTACCGCTACTTCTACACCTCTCACTTTGAAATCATTAAAACACTGAAACTAACATCGCTTTCTAGGTGTACCGCTACTTCTACACCTCTCACTTTGAAATCATTAAAACACTGAATCTAACCATCGCTTTCTAGGTCTACCTCTACTTCTACACCTCTCACTTTGAAATCATTAAAACACTGAATGTAACCATCGCTTTCTAGGTCTACCTCTACTTCTGCACCTCTCACTTTGAAATCATTAAAACACTGAATCTAACCATCTCTTTCTAGGTCTACCTCTACTTCTGCACCTCTCACTTTGAAATCATTAAAACACTGAACCTAACCATCGCTTTCTTGGTCTACCTCTACTTCTACACCTCTCACTTTGAAATCATTAAAACACTGAATCTAACCATAGCTTTCTAGGTCTACCTCTACTTCTACACCTCTCACTTCGAAATCATTAAAACACTGAATCTAACCATCGCTTTCTAGGTCTACCTCTACTTCTGCACCTCTCACTTTGAAATCATTAAAACACTGAAACTAACCATCGCTTTCAAGGTCTATCTCTACCTCTACACCTCTCACTTTGAAATCATTAAAACACTGAATCTAACCATCGCTTTCTAGGTCTACCTCTACTTCTACACCTCTCACTTTGAAATCATTAAAACACTTAATCTAACCATCGCTTTCTAGGTCTACCTCTACTTCTGCACCTCTCACTTTGAAATCATTAAAACACAGAATCTAACCTTCGCTTTCTAGGTCTACCTCTACTTCTACACCTCTCACTTCGAAATCATTAAGACACTGAATCTAACCATCGCTTTCTAGGTCTACCTCTACTTCTACACCTCTCACTTTGAAATCATTAAAACACTGAATCTAACCATCGCTTTCTAGGTCTACCTCTACTTCTGCACCTCTCACTTTGAAATCAGTAAAACACTGAAACTAACCATTGCTTTCTAGGTCTATCTCTACTTCTACACCTCTAACTTTGAAATCATTAAAACACTGAATCTAACCATCGCTTTCTAGGTCTACCTCTACTTCTGCACCTCTCACTTTGAAATCATTAAAACACTGAAACTAACCATCTCTTTCTAGGTCTACCTCTACTTCTACTACTCTCACTTTGAAATCATTAAAACACTGAAACTAACCATCGCTTGCTAGGTCTACCTCTACTTCTACACCTCTCACTTTGAAATCATTAAAACACTGAATCTAACCATCGCTTTCTAGGTCTACCTCTACTTCTACACCTCTCATTTTGAAATCATTAAAACACTGAATCTAACCATCGCTTTCTAGGTCTACCTCTACTTCTACACCTCTCACTTTGAAATCATTAAAACACTGAATCTAACCATCGCTTTCTAGGTCTACCTCTTCTTTTACACCCCTCACTTTGAAATCATTAAAAACCCTGAATCTAACCATCGCTTTCTAGGTCTACCTCTACTTCTGCCCCTCTCACTTTGAAATCATTAAACACTGAATCTAACCATCGCTTTCTAGGTCTACCTCTACATCTACACCTCTCACTTTGAAATCATTAAAACACTGAATCTAACCATCGCTTTCTAGGTCTACCTCTACTTCTACACCTCTCACTTTGAAATCATTAAAGCACTGAATCTAACCATCTCTTTCTAGGTCTACCTCTACTTTTACACCCCTCACTTTGAAATCATTAAAACACTGAATCTAACCATCGCTTTCTAGGTCTACCTCTACTTCTGCACTTCTCACTTTGAAATCATTAAACACTGAATCTAACCATCGCTTTCTAGGTCTACCTCTACATCTACACCTCTCACTTTGAAATCATTAAAACACTGAATCTAACCATCGCTTTCTAGGTCTACCTCTACTTCTACACCTCTCACTTTGAAATCATTAAAACACTGAATCTAACCATCGCTTTCTAGGTCTACCTCTACTTCTACACCTCTCACTTTGAAATCATTAAAACACTGAATCTAACCATCGCTTTCTAGGTCTACCTCTACTTCTGCACCTCTCATTTTGAAATCATTAAAATACTGAAACTAACCATCGCTTTCTAGGTCTACCTCTACTTCTACACCTCTCACTTTGAAATCATTAAAACACTGAATCTAACCATCGCTTTCTAGGTCTACCTCTACTTCTACACCGCTCACTTTGAAATCATTAAAACACTGAATCTAACCATCTCTTTCTAGGTCTACCTCTACTTTAACACCCCTCACTTTGAAATCATTAAAACACTGAATCTAACCATCGCTTTCTAGGTCTACCTCTACTTCTGCACCTCTCACTTTGAAATCATTAAAACACTGAATCTAACCATCTCTTCCTAGGTCTACCTCTACTTCTGCACCTCTCACTTTGAAATCATTAAAACACTGAAACTAACCATCACTTTCTAGGTCTACCGCTACTTCTACACCTCTCACTTTGAAATCATTAAAACACTGAAACTAACCATCGCTTTCTAGGTCTACCGCTACTTCTACACCTCTCACTTTGAAATCATTAAAACACTGAATCTAACCATCGCTTTCTAGGTCTACATCTACTTCTACACCTCTCACTTTGAAATCATTAATACAATGAATGTAACCATCGCTTTCTAGGTCTACCTCTACTTCTGCAACTCTCACTTTGAAATCATTAAAACACTGAATCTAACCATCTCTTTCTAGGTCTACCTCTACTTCTGCACCTCTCACTTTGAAATCATTAAAACACTGAACCTAACCATCGCTTTCTTGGTCTACCTCTACTTCTACACCTCTCACTTTGAAATCATTAAAACACTGAATCTAACCATCGCTTTCTAGGTCTACCTCTACTTCTACACCTCTCACTTTGAAATCATTAAAACACTGAATCTAACCATCGCTTTCTAGGTCTACCTCTACTTCTGCACCTCTCACTTTGAAATCATTAAAACACTGAAACTAACCATCGCTTTCAAGGTCTACCTCTACCTCTACACCTCTCACTTTGAAATCATTAAAACACTGAATCTAACCATCGCTTTCAAGGTCTACCTCTACCTCTACACCTCTCACTTTGAAATCATTAAAACACTGAATCTAACCAGCGCTTTCTAGGTCTACCTCTACTTCTACACCTCTCACTTTGAAATCATTAAAACACTTAATCTAACCATCGCTTTCTAGGTCTACCTCTACTTTTGCACCTCTCACTTTGAAATCATTAAAACACAGAATCTAACCTTCGCTTTCTAGGTCTACCTCTACTTCTACACCTCTCACTTCGAAATCATTAAGACACTGAATCTAACCATCGCTTTCTAGGTCTACCTCTACTTCTACACCTCTCACTTTGAAATCATTAAAACACTGAATCTAACCATCGCTTTCTAGGTCTACCTCTACTTCTGCACCTCTCACTTTGAAATCAGTAAAACACTGAAACTAACCCTTGCTTTCTAGATCTATCTCTACTTCTACACCTCTAACTTTGAAATCATTAAAACACTGAATCTAACCATCGCTTTCTAGGTCTACCTCTACTTCTGCACCTCTCACTTTGAAATCATTAAAACACTGAAACTAACCATCGCTTTCTAGGTCTACCTCTACTTCTACTACTCTCACATTGAAATCATTAAAACACTGAAACTAACCATCGCTTGCTAGGTCTACCTCTACTTCTACACCTCTCACTTTGAAATCATTAAAACACTGAAACTAACCAACGCTTTCTAGGTCTACCTCTACTTCTACACCTCTCACTTTGAAATCATTAAAACACTGAAACTAACCATCGCTTTCTAGGTCTATCTCTACTTCTACACCTCTCACTTTGAAATCATTAAAACACTGAATCTAACCATCGCTTTCTAGGTCTACCTCTACTTCTACACCTCTCACTTTGAAATCATTAAAACACTGAATCTAACCATCGCTTTCTAGGTCTACCTCTACTTCTACACCTCTCACTTTGAAATCATTAAAACACTGAATCTAACCATCGCTTTCTAGGTCTACCTCTACTTCTGCACCTCTCACTTTGAAATCATTAAAACACTGAAACTAACCATCGCTTTCTAGGTCTACCTCTACTTCTACACCTCTCACTTTGAAATCATTAAAACACTGAATCTAACCATCGCTTTCTAGGTCTACCTCTACTTCTACACCTCTCACTTTGAAATCATTAAAACACTGAATCTAACCATCGCTTTCTAGGTCTACCTCTACTTCTACACCTCTCATTTTGAAATCATTAAAACACTGAATCTAACCATTGCTTTCTAGGTCTACCTCTACTTCTACACCTCTCACTTTGAAATCATTAAAACACTGAATCTAACCATCGCTTTCTAGGTCTACCTCTACTTCTACACCTCTCACTTTGAAATCATTAAAACACTGAATCTAACCATCGCTTTCTAGGTCTACCTCTACTTCTGCACCTCTCACTTTGAAATCCTTAAAAGACTTAAACTAACCATCGCTTTCTAGGTCTACCTCTACTTCTACACCTCTCACTTTGAAATCATTAAAACACTGAATCTAACCATCGCTTTCTAGGTCTACCTCTACTTCTACACCGCTCACTTTGAAATCATTAAAGCACTGAATCTAACCATCTTTTTCTAGGTCTACCTCTACTTTTACACCCCTCACTTTGAAATCATTAAAACCCTGAATCTAACCATCGCTTTCTAGGTCTACCTCTACTTCTGCACCTCTCACTTTGAAATCATTAAACACTGAATCTAACCATCGCTTTCTAGGTCTACCTCTACATCTACACCTCTCACTTTGAAATCATTAAAACACTGAATCTATCCATCGCTTTCTAGGTCTACCTCTACTTCTACACCTCTCACTTTGAAATCATTAAAGCACTGAATCTAACCATCTCTTTCTAGGTCTACCTCTATTTTTACACCCCTCACTTTGAAATCATTAAAACACTAAATCTAACCATCGCTTTCTAGGTCTACCTCTACTTCTGCACCTCTCACTTTGAAATCATTAAACACTGAATCTAACAATCGCTTTCTAGGTCTACCTCTACATCTACACCTCTCACTTTGAAATCATTAAAACACTGAATCTAACCATCGCTTTCTAGGTCTACCTCTACTTCTACACCTCTCACTTTGAAATCATTAAAACACTGAATCTAACCATCGCTTTCTAGGTCTACCTCTACTTCTACACCTCTCACTTTGAAATCATTAAAACACTGAATCTAACCATCTCTTTCTAGGTCTACCTCTACTTCTGCACCTCTCATTTTGAAATCATTAAAACACTGAAACTAACCATCGCTTTCTAGGTCTACCTCTACTTCTACACCTCTCACTTTGAAATCATTAAAACACTGAATCTAACCATCGCTTTCTAGGTCTACCTCTACTTCTACACCTCTCACTTTGAAATCATTAAAACACTGAATCTAACCATCGCTTTCTAGGTCTACCTCTACTTCTGCACCTCTCATTTTGAAATCATTAAAACACTGAAACTAACCATCGCTTTCTAGGTCTACCTCTACTTCTACACCTCTCACTTTGAAATCATTAAAACACTGAATCTAACCATCGCTTTCTAGGTCTACCTCTACTTCTACACCGCTCACTTTGAAATCATTAAAACACTGAATCTAACCATCTCTTTCTAGGTCTACCTCTACTTTTACACCCCTCACTTTGAAATCATTAAAACACTGAATCTAACCATCGCTTTCTAGGTCTACCTCTACTTCTGCACCTCTCACTTTGAAATCATTAAAACACTGAATCTAACCATCTCTTCCTAGGTTGACCTCTACTTCTGCACCTCTCACTTTGAAATCATTAAAACACTGAAACTAACCATCACTTTCTAGGTCTACCGCTACTTCTACACCTCTCACTTTGAAATCATTAAAACACTGAACCTAACCATCGCTTTCTTGGTCTACCTCTACTTCTACACCTCTCACTTTGAAATCATTAAAACACTGAATCTAACCATCGCTTTCTAGGTCTACCTCTACTTCTACACCTCTCACTTTGAAATCATTAAAACACTGAATCTAACCATCGCTTTCTAGGTCTACCTCTACTTCTGCACCTCTCACTTTGAAATCAGTAAAACACTGAAACTAACCATTGCTTTCTAGATCTATCTCTACTTCTACACCTCTAACTTTGAAATCATTAAAACACTGAATCTAACCATCGCTTTCTAGGTCTACCTCTACTTCTGCACCTCTCACTTTGAAATCATTAAAACACTGAAACTAACCATCGCTTTCTAGGTCTACCTCTACTTCTACTACTCTCACTTTGAAATCATTAAAACACTGAAACTAACCATCGCTTGCTAGGTCTACCTCTACTTCTACACCTCTCACTTTGAAATCATTAAAACACTGAAACTAACCAACGCTTTCTAGGTCTACCTCTACTTCTACACCTCTCACTTTGAAATCATTAAAACACTGAAACTAACCATCGCTTTCTAGGTCTATCTCTACTTCTACACCTCTCACTTTGAAATCATTAAAACACTGAATCTAACCATCGCTTTCTAGGTCTACCTCTACTTCTACACCTCTCACTTTGAAATCATTAAAACACTGAATCTAACCATCGCTTTCTAGGTCTACCTCTACTTCTACACCTCTCACTTTGAAATCATTAAAACACTGAATCTAACCATCGCTTTCTAGGTCTACCTCTACTTCTGCACCTCTCACTTTGAAATCAGTAAAACACTGAAACTAACCATTGCTTTCTAGATCTATCTCTACTTCTACACCTCTAACTTTGAAATCATTAAAACACTGAATCTAACCATCGCTTTCTAGGTCTACCTCTACTTCTGCACCTCTCACTTTGAAATCATTAAAACACTGAAACTAACCATCGCTTTCTAGGTCTACCTCTACTTCTACTACTCTCACTTTGAAATCATTAAAACACTGAAACTAACCATCGCTTGCTAGGTCTACCTCTACTTCTACACCTCTCACTTTGAAATCATTAAAACACTGAAACTAACCAACGCTTTCTAGGTCTACCTCTACTTCTACACCTCTCACTTTGAAATCATTAAAACACTGAAACTAACCATCGCTTTCTAGGTCTATCTCTACTTCTACACCTCTCACTTTGAAATCATTAAAACACTGAATCTAACCATCGCTTTCTAGGTCTACCTCTACTTCTACACCTCTCACTTTGAAATCATTAAAACACTGAATCTAACCATCGCTTTCTAGGTATACCTCTACTTCTACACCTCTCACTTTGAAATCATTAAAACACTGAATCTAACCATCGCTTTCTAGGTCTACCTCTACTTCTGCACCTCTCACTTTGAAATCATTAAAACACTGAAACTAACCATCGCTTTCTAGGTCTACCTCTACTTCTACACCTCTCACTTTGAAATCATTAAAACACTGAATCTAACCATCGCTTTCTAGGTCTACCTCTACTTCTACACCTCTCACTTTGAAATCATTAAAACACTGAATCTAACCATCGCTTTCTAGGTCTACCTCTACTTCTACACCTCTCATTTTGAAATCATTAAAACACTGAATCTAACCATTGCTTTCTAGGTCTACCTCTACTTCTACACCTCTCACTTTGAAATCATTAAAACACTGAATCTAACCATCGCTTTCTAGGTCTACCTCTACTTCTGCACCTCTCACTTTGAAATCATTAAAACACTGAAACTAACCATCGCTTTCTAGGTCTACCTCTACTTCTACACCTCTCACTTTGAAATCATTAAAACACTGAATCTAACCATCGCTTTCTAGGTCTACCTCTACTTCTACACCTCTCACTTTGAAATCATTAAAACACTGAATCTAACCATCGCTTTCTAGGTCTACCTCTACTTCTACACCTCTCATTTTGAAATCATTAAAACACTGAATCTAACCATTGCTTTCTAGGTCTACCTCTACTTCTACACCTCTCACTTTGAAATCATTAAAACACTGAATCTAACCATCGCTTTCTAGGTCTACCTCTACTTCTACACCTCTCACTTTGAAATCATTAAAACACTGAATCTAACCATCGCTTTCTAGGTCTACCTCTACTTCTGCACCTCTCACTTTGAAATCCTTAAAAGACTTAAACTAACCATCGCTTTCTAGGTCTACCTCTACTTCTACACCTCTCACTTTGAAATCATTAAAACACTGAATCTAACCATCGCTTTCTAGGTCTACCTCTACTTCTACACAGCTCACTTTGAAATCATTAAAGCACTGAATCTAACCATCTCTTTCTAGGTCTACCTCTACTTTTACACCCCTCACTTTGAAATCATTAAAACCCTGAATCTAACCATCGCTTTCTAGGTCTACCTCTACTTCTGCACCTCTCTCTTTGAAATCATTAAACACTGAATCTAACCATCGCTTTCTAGGTCTACCTCTACATCTACACCTCTCACTTTGAAATCATTAAAACACTGAATCTAACCATCGCTTTCTAGGTCTACCTCTACTTCTACACCTCTCACTTTGAAATCATTAAAGCACTGAATCTAACCATCTCCTTCTAGGTCTACCTCTATTTTTACACCCCTCACTTTGAAATCATTAAAACACTAAATCTAACCATCGCTTTCTAGGTCTACCTCTACTTCTGCACCTCTCACTTTGAAATCATTAAACACTGAATCTAACAATCGCTTTCTAGGTCTACCTCTACATCTACACCTCTCACTTTGAAATCATTAAAACACTGAATCTAACCATCGCTTTCTAGGTCTACCTCTACTTCTGCACCTCTCACTTTGAAATCATTAAAACACTGAAACTAACCATCGCTTTCAAGGTCTACCTCTACCTCTACACCTCTCACTTTGAAATCATTAAAACACTGAATCTAACCATCGCTTTCAAGGTCTACCTCTACCTCTACACCTCTCACTTTGAAATCATTAAAACACTGAATCTAACCAGCGCTTTCTAGGTCTACCTCTACTTCTGCACCTCTCACTTTGAAATCATTAAAACACTGAAACTAACCATCGCTTTCAAGGTCTACCTCTACCTCTACACCTCTCACTTTGAAATCATTAAAACACTGAATCTAACCATCGCTTTCAAGGTCTACCTCTACCTCTACACCTCTCACTTTGAAATCATTAAAACACTGAATCTAACCAGCGCTTTCTAGGTCTACCTCTACTTCTACACCTCTCACTTTGAAATCATTAAAACACTTAATCTAACCATCGCTTTCTAGGTCTACCTCTACTTTTGCACCTCTCACTTTGAAATCATTAAAACACAGAATCTAACCTTCGCTTTCTAGGTCTACCTCTACTTCTACACCTCTCACTTCGAAATCATTAAGACACTGAATCTAACCATCGCTTTCTAGGTCTACCTCTACTTCTACACCTCTCACTTTGAAATCATTAAAACACTGAATCTAACCATCGCTTTCTAGGTCTACCTCTACTTCTGCACCTCTCACTTTGAAATCAGTAAAACACTGAAACTAACCATTGCTTTCTAGATCTATCTCTACTTCTACACCTCTAACTTTGAAATCATTAAAACACTGAATCTAACCATCGCTTTCTAGGTCTACCTCTACTTCTGCACCTCTCACTTTGAAATCATTAAAACACTGAAACTAACCATCGCTTTCTAGGTCTACCTCTACTTCTACTACTCTCACTTTGAAATCATTAAAACACTGAAACTAACCATCGCTTGCTAGGTCTACCTCTACTTCTACACCTCTCACTTTGAAATCATTAAAACACTGAAACTTACCAACGCTTTCTAGGTCTACCTCTACTTCTACACCTCTCACTTTGAAATCATTAAAACACTGAAACTAACCATCGCTTTCTAGGTCTATCTCTACTTCTACACCTCTCACTTTGAAATCATTAAAACACTGAATCTAACCATCGCTTTCTAGGTCTACCTCTACTTCTACACCTCTCACTTTGAAATCATTAAAACACTGAATCTAACCATCGCTTTCTAGGTATACCTCTACTTCTACACCTCTCACTTTGAAATCATTAAAACACTGAATCTAACCATCGCTTTCTAGGTCTACCTCTACTTCTGCACCTCTCACTTTGAAATCATTAAAACACTGAAACTAACCATCGCTTTCTAGGTCTACCTCTACTTCTACACCTCTCACTTTGAAATCATTAAAACACTGAATCTAACCATCGCTTTCTAGGTCTACCTCTACTTCTACACCTCTCACTTTGAAATCATTAAAACACTGAATCTAACCATCGCTTTCTAGGTCTACCTCTACTTCTACACCTCTCATTTTGAAATCATTAAAACACTGAATCTAACCATTGCTTTCTAGGTCTACCTCTACTTCTACACCTCTCACTTTGAAATCATTAAAACACTGAATCTAACCATCGCTTTCTAGGTCTACCTCTACTTCTGCACCTCTCACTTTGAAATCATTAAAACACTGAAACTAACCATCGCTTTCTAGGTCTACCTCTACTTCTACACCTCTCACTTTGAAATCATTAAAACACTGAATCTAACCATCGCTTTCTAGGTCTACCTCTACTTCTACACCTCTCACTTTGAAATCATTAAAACACTGAATCTAACCATCGCTTTCTAGGTCTACCTCTACTTCTACACCTCTCATTTTGAAATCATTAAAACACTGAATCTAACCATTGCTTTCTAGGTCTACCTCTACTTCTACACCTCTCACTTTGAAATCATTAAAACACTGAATCTAACCATCGCTTTCTAGGTCTACCTCTACTTCTACACCTCTCACTTTGAAATCATTAAAACACTGAATCTAACCATCGCTTTCTAGGTCTACCTCTACTTCTGCACCTCTCACTTTGATATCCTTAAAAGACTTAAACTAACCATCGCTTTCTAGGTCTACCTCTACTTCTACACCTCTCACTTTGAAATCATTAAAACACTGAATCTAACCATCGCTTTCTAGGTCTACCTCTACTTCTACACAGCTCACTTTGAAATCATTAAAGCACTGAATCTAACCATCTCTTTCTAGGTCTACCTCTACTTTTACACCCCTCACTTTGAAATCATTAAAACCCTGAATCTAACCATCGCTTTCTAGGTCTACCTCTACTTCTGCACCTCTCTCTTTGAAATCATTAAACACTGAATCTAACCATCGCTTTCTAGGTCTACCTCTACATCTACACCTCTCACTTTGAAATCATTAAAACACTGAATCTAACCATCGCTTTCTAGGTCTACCTCTACTTCTACACCTCTCACTTTGAAATCATTAAAGCACTGAATCTAACCATCTCCTTCTAGGTCTACCTCTATTTTTACACCCCTCACTTTGAAATCATTAAAACACTAAATCTAACCATCGCTTTCTAGGTCTACCTCTACTTCTGCACCTCTCACTTTGAAATCATTAAACACTGAATCTAACAATCGCTTTCTAGGTCTACCTCTACATCTACACCTCTCACTTTGAAATCATTAAAACACTGAATCTAACCATCGCTTTCTAGGTCTACCTCTACTTCTGCACCTCTCACTTTGAAATCATTAAAACACTGAAACTAACCATCGCTTTCAAGGTCTACCTCTACCTCTACACCTCTCACTTTGAAATCATTAAAACACTGAATCTAACCATCGCTTTCAAGGTCTACCTCTACCTCTACACCTCTCACTTTGAAATCATTAAAACACTGAATCTAACCAGCGCTTTCTAGGTCTACCTCTACTTCTGCACCTCTCACTTTGAAATCATTAAAACACTGAAACTAACCATCGCTTTCAAGGTCTACCTCTACCTCTACACCTCTCACTTTGAAATCATTAAAACACTGAATCTAACCATCGCTTTCAAGGTCTACCTCTACCTCTACACCTCTCACTTTGAAATCATTAAAACACTGAATCTAACCAGCGCTTTCTAGGTCTACCTCTACTTCTACACCTCTCACTTTGAAATCATTAAAACACTTAATCTAACCATCGCTTTCTAGGTCTACCTCTACTTTTGCACCTCTCACTTTGAAATCATTAAAACACAGAATCTAACCTTCGCTTTCTAGGTCTACCTCTACTTCTACACCTCTCACTTCGAAATCATTAAGACACTGAATCTAACCATCGCTTTCTAGGTCTACCTCTACTTCTACACCTCTCACTTTGAAATCATTAAAACACTGAATCTAACCATCGCTTTCTAGGTCTACCTCTACTTCTGCACCTCTCACTTTGAAATCAGTAAAACACTGAAACTAACCATTGCTTTCTAGATCTATCTCTACTTCTACACCTCTAACTTTGAAATCATTAAAACACTGAATCTAACCATCGCTTTCTAGGTCTACCTCTACTTCTGCACCTCTCACTTTGAAATCATTAAAACACTGAAACTAACCATCGCTTTCTAGGTCTACCTCTACTTCTACTACTCTCACTTTGAAATCATTAAAACACTGAAACTAACCATCGCTTGCTAGGTCTACCTCTACTTCTACACCTCTCACTTTGAAATCATTAAAACACTGAAACTAACCAACGCTTTCTAGGTCTACCTCTACTTCTACACCTCTCACTTTGAAATCATTAAAACACTGAAACTAACCATCGCTTTCTAGGTCTATCTCTACTTCTACACCTCTCACTTTGAAATCATTAAAACACTGAATCTAACCATCGCTTTCTAGGTCTACCTCTACTTCTACACCTCTCACTTTGAAATCATTAAAACACTGAATCTAACCATCGCTTTCTAGGTATACCTCTACTTCTACACCTCTCACTTTGAAATCATTAAAACACTGAATCTAACCATCGCTTTCTAGGTCTACCTCTACTTCTGCACCTCTCACTTTGAAATCATTAAAACACTGAAACTAACCATCGCTTTCTAGGTCTACCTCTACTTCTACACCTCTCACTTTGAAATCATTAAAACACTGAATCTAACCATCGCTTTCTAGGTCTACCTCTACTTCTACACCTCTCACTTTGAAATCATTAAAACACTGAATCTAACCATCGCTTTCTAGGTCTACCTCTACTTCTACACCTCTCATTTTGAAATCATTAAAACACTGAATCTAACCATTGCTTTCTAGGTCTACCTCTACTTCTACACCTCTCACTTTGAAATCATTAAAACACTGAATCTAACCATCGCTTTCTAGGTCTACCTCTACTTCTGCACCTCTCACTTTGAAATCATAAAAACACTGAAACTAACCATCGCTTTCTAGGTCTACCTCTACTTCTACACCTCTCACTTTGAAATCATTAAAACACTGAATCTAACCATCGCTTTCTAGGTCTACCTCTACTTCTACACCTCTCACTTTGAAATCATTAAAACACTGAATCTAACCATCGCTTTCTAGGTCTACCTCTACTTCTACACCTCTCATTTTGAAATCATTAAAACACTGAATCTAACCATTGCTTTCTAGGTCTACCTCTACTTCTACACCTCTCACTTTGAAATCATTAAAACACTGAATCTAACCATCGCTTTCTAGGTCTACCTCTACTTCTACACCTCTCACTTTGAAATCATTAAAACACTGAATCTAACCATCGCTTTCTAGGTCTACCTCTACTTCTGCACCTCTCACTTTGAAATCCTTAAAAGACTTAAACTAACCATCGCTTTCTAGGTCTACCTCTACTTCTACACCTCTCACTTTGAAATCATTAAAACACTGAATCTAACCATCGCTTTCTAGGTCTACCTCTACTTCTACACAGCTCACTTTGAAATCATTAAAGCACTGAATCTAACCATCTCTTTCTAGGTCTACCTCTACTTTTACACCCCTCACTTTGAAATCATTAAAACCCTGAATCTAACCATCGCTTTCTAGGTCTACCTCTACTTCTGCACCTCTCTCTTTGAAATCATTAAACACTGAATCTAACCATCGCTTTCTAGATCTACCTCTACATCTACACCTCTCACTTTGAAATCATTAAAACACTGAATCTAACCATCGCTTTCTAGGTCTACCTCTACTTCTACACCTCTCACTTTGAAATCATTAAAGCACTGAATCTAACCATCTCCTTCTAGGTCTACCTCTATTTTTACACCCCTCACTTTGAAATCATTAAAACACTAAATCTAACCATCGCTTTCTAGGTCTACCTCTACTTCTGCACCTCTCACTTTGAAATCATTAAACACTGAATCTAACAATCGCTTTCTAGGTCTACCTCTACATCTACACCTCTCACTTTGAAATCATTAAAACACTGAATCTAACCATCGCTTTCTAGGTCTACCTCTACTTCTACACCTCTCACTTTGAAATCATTAAAACACTGAATCTAACCATCGCTTTCTAGGTCTACCTCTACTTCTACACCTCTCACTTTGAAATCATTAAAACACTGAATCTAACCATCGCTTTCTAGGTCTACCTCTACTTCTGCACCTCTCATTTTGAAATCATTAAAACACTGAAACTAACCATCGCTTTCTAGGTCTACCTCTACTTCTACACCTCTCACTTTGAAATCATTAAAACACTGAATCTAACCATCGCTTTCTAGGTCTACCTCTACTTCTACACCTCTCACTTTGAAATCATTAAAACACTGAATCTAACCATCGCTTTCTAGGTCTACCTCTACTTCTGCACCTCTCATTTTGAAATCATTAAAACACTGAAACTAACCATCGCTTTCTAGGTCTACCTCTACTTCTACACCTCTCACTTTGAAATCATTAAAACACTGAATCTAACCATCGCTTTCTAGGTCTACCTCTACTTCTACACCGCTCACTTTGAAATCATTAAAACACTGAATCTAACCATCTCTTTCTAGGTCTACCTCTACTTTTACACCCCTCACTTTGAAATCATTAAAACACTGAATCTAACCATCGCTTTCTAGGTCTACCTCTACTTCTGCACCTCTCACTTTGAAATCATTAAAACACTGAATCTAACCATCTCTTCCTAGGTTGACCTCTACTTCTGCACCTCTCACTTTGAAATCATTAAAACACTGAAACTAACCATCACTTTCTAGGTCTACCGCTACTTCTACACCTCTCACTTTGAAATCATTAAAACACTGAACCAAACCATCGCTTTCTTGGTCTACCTCTACTTCTACACCTCTCACTTTGAAATCATTAAAACACTGAATCTAACCATCGCTTTCTAGGTCTACATCTACTTCTACACCTCTCACTTTGAAATCATTAAAACACTGAATCTAACCATCGCTTTCTAGGTCTACCTCTACTTCTGCACCTCTCACTTTGAAATCATTAAAACACTGAAACTAACCATCGCTTTCAAGGTCTACCTCTACCTCTACACCTCTCACTTTGAAATCATTAAAACACTGAATCTAACCATCGCTTTCAAGGTCTACCTCTACCTCTACACCTCTCACTTTGAAATCATTAAAACACTGAATCTAACCAGCGCTTTCTAGGTCTACCTCTACTTCTACACCTCTCACTTTGAAATCATTAAAACACTTAATCTAACCATCGCTTTCTAGGTCTACCTCTACTTTTGCACCTCTCACTTTGAAATCATTAAAACACAGAATCTAACCTTCGCTTTCTAGGTCTACCTCTACTTCTACACCTCTCACTTCGAAATCATTAAGACACTGAATCTAACCATCGCTTTCTAGGTCTACCTCTACTTCTACACCTCTCACTTTGAAATCATTAAAACACTGAATCTAACCATCGCTTTCTAGGTCTACCTCTACTTCTGCACCACTCACATTGAAATCAGTAAAACACTGAAACTAACCATTGCTTTCTAGATCTATCTCTACTTCTACACCTCTAACTTTGAAATCATTAAAACACTGAATCTAACCATCGCTTTCTAGGTCTACCTCTACCTCTGCACCTCTCACTTTGAAATCATTAAAACACTGAAACTAACCATCGCTTTCTAGGTCTACCTCTACTTCTACTACTCTCACTTTGAAATCATTAAAACACTGAAACTAACCATCGCTTGCTAGGTCTACCTCTACTTCTACACCTCTCACTTTCAAATCATTAAAACACTGAAACTAACCAACGCTTTCTAGGTCTACCTCTACTTCTACACCTCTCACTTTGAAATCATTAAAACACTGAAACTAACCATCGCTTTCTAGGTCTATCTCTACTTCTACACCTCTCACTTTGAAATCATTAAAACACTGAATCTAACCATCGCTTTCTAGGTCTACCTCTACTTCTACACCTCTCACTTTGAAATCATTAAAACACTGAATCTAACCATCGCTTTCTAGGTATACCTCTACTTCTACACCTCACACTTTGAAATCATTAAAACACTGAATCTAACCATCGCTTTCTAGGTCTACCTCTACTTCTGCACCTCTCACTTTGAAATCATTAAAACACTGAAACTAACCATCGCTTTCTAGGTCTACCTCTACTTCTACACCTCTCACTTTGAAATCATTAAACCACTGAATCTAACCATCGCTTTCTAGGTCTACCTCTACTTCTACACCTCTCACTTTGAAATCATTAAAACACTGAATCTAACCATCGCTTTCTAGGTCTACCTCTACTTCTACACCTCTCATTTTGAAATCATTAAAACACTGAATCTAACCATTGCTTTCTAGGTCTACCTCTACTTCTACACCTCTCACTTTGAAATCATTAAAACACTGAATCTAACCATCGCTTTCTAGGTCTACCTCTACTTCTACACCTCTCACTTTGAAATCATTAAGACACTGAATCTAACCATCGCTTTCTAGGTCTACCTCTACTTCTGCACCTCTCACTTTGAAATCCTTAAAAGACTTAAACTAACCATCGCTTTCTAGGTCTACCTCAACATCTACACCTCTCACTTTGAAATCATTAAAACACTGAATCTAACCATCGCTTTCTAGGTCTACCTCTACTTCTACACCGCTCACTTTGAAATCATTAAAGCACTGAATCTAACCATCTCTTTCTAGGTCTACCTCTACTTTTACACCCCTCACTTTGAAATCATTAAAAACCCTGAATCTAACCATCGCTTTCTAGGTCTACCTCTACTTCTGCACCTTTCACTTTGAAATCATTAAACACTGAATCTAACCATCGCTTTCTAGGTCTACCTCTACATCTACACCTCTCACTTTGAAATCATTAAAACACTGAATCTAACCATCGCTTTCTAGGTCTACCTCTACTTCTACACCTCTCACTTTGAAATCATTAAAGCACTGAATCTAACCATCTCTTTCTAGGTCTACCTCTATTTTTACACCCCTCACTTTGAAATCATTAAAACACTAAATCAGGGGCCGATAACCTAGATGTTAGGCCCCTTAAAACAACAATTATCATCATCATCATCAAAACACTAAATCTAACCATCGCTTTCTAGGTCTACCTCTACTTCTGCACCTCTCACTTTGAAATCATTAAACACTGAATCTAACAATCGCTTTCTAGGTCTACCTCTACATCTACACCTCTCACTTTGAAATCATTAAAACACTGAATCTAACCATCGCTTTCTAGGTCTACCTCTACTTCTACACCTCTCACTTTGCAATCATTAAAACACTGAATCTAACCATCGCTTCCTAGGTCTACCTCTACTTCTACACCTCTCACTTTGAAATCATTAAAACACTGAATCTAACCATCGCTTTCTAGGTCTACCTCTACTTCTGCACCTCTCATTTTGAAATCATTAAAACACTGAAACTAACCATCGCTTTCTAGGTCTACCTCTACTTCTACACCTCTCACTTTGAAATCATTAAAACACTGAATCTAACCATCGCTTTCTAGGTCTACCTCTACTTCTACACCGCTCACTTTGAAATCATTAAAACACTGAATCTAACCATCTCTTTCTAGGTCTACCTCTACTTTTACACCCCTCACTTTGAAATCATTAAAACACTGAATCTAACCATCGCTTTCTAGGTCTACCTCTACTTCTGCACCTCTCACTTTGAAATCATTAAAACACTGAAACTAACCATCGCTTTCTAGGTCTACCTCTACTTCTACTACTCTCACTTTGAAATCATTAAAACACTGAAACTAACCATCGCTTTCTAGGTCTACCTCTACATCTACACCTCTCACTTTGAAATCATTAAAACACTGAATCTAACCATCGCTTTCTAGGTCTACCTCTACTTCTGCACCTCTCACTTTGAAATCAGTAAAACACTGAAACTAACCATTGCTTTCTAGATCTATCTCTACTTCTACACCTCTAACTTTGAAATCATTAAAACACTGAATCTAACCATCGCTTTCTAGGTCTACCTCTACTTCTGCACCTCTCACTTTGAAATCATTAAAACACTGAAACTAACCATCGCTTTCTAGGTCTACCTCTACTTCTACTACTCTCACTTTGAAATCATTAAAACACTGAAACTAACCATCGCTTGCTAGGTCTACCTCTACTTCTACACCTCTCACTTTGAAATCATTAAAACACTGAAACTAACCAACGCTTTCTAGGTCTACCTCTACTTCTACACCTCTCACTTTGAAATCATTAAAACACTGAAACTAACCATCGCTTTCTAGGTCTATCTCTACTTCTACACCTCTCACTTTGAAATCATTAAAACACTGAATCTAACCATCGCTTTCTAGGTCTACCTCTACTTCTACACCTCTCACTTTGAAATCATTAAAACACTGAATCTAACCATCGTTTTCTAGGTCTACCTCTACTTCTACACCTCTCACTTTGAAATCATTAAAACACTGAATCTAACCATCGCTTTCTAGGTCTACCTCTACTTCTGTACCTCTCACTTTGAAATCATTAAAACACTGAAACTAACCATCGCTTTCTAGGTCTACCTCTACTTCTACACCTCTCACTTTGAAATCATTAAAACACTGAATCTAACCATCGCTTTCTAGGTCTACCTCTACTTCTACACCTCTCACTTTGAAATCATTAAAACACTGAATCTAACCATCGCTTTCTAGGTCTACCTCTACTACTACACCTCTCATTTTGAAATCATTAAAACACTGAATCTAACCATTGCTTTCTAGGTCTACCTCTACTTCTACACCTCTCACTTTGAAATCATTAAAACACTGAATCTAACCATCGCTTTCTAGGTCTACCTCTACTTCTACACCTCTCACTTTGAAATCATTAAGACACTGAATCTAACCATCGCTTTCTAGGTCTACCTCTACTTCTGCACCTCTCACTTTGAAATCCTTAAAAGACTTAAACTAACCATCGCTTTCTAGGTCTACCTCTACTTCTACACCTCTCACTTTGAAATCATTAAAACACTGAATCTAACCATCGCTTTCTAGGTCTACCTCTACTTCTACACCGCTCACTTTGAAATCATTAAAGCACTGAATCTAACCATCTCTTTCTAGGTCTACCTCTACTTTACACCCCTCACTTTGAAATCATTAAAAACCCTGAATCTAACCATCGCTTTCTAGGTCTACCTCTACTTCTGCACCTCTCACTTTGAAATCATTAAACACTGAATCTAACCATCGCTTTCTAGGTCTACCTCTACATCTACACCTCTCACTTTGAAATCATTAAAACACTGAATCTAACCATCGCTTTCTAGGTCTACCTCTACTTCTACACCTCTCACTTTGAAATCATTAAAGCACTGAATCTAACCATCTCTTTCTAGGTCTACCTCTATATTTACACCCCTCACTTTGAAATCATTAAAACACTAAATCTAACCATCGCTTTCTAGGTCTACCTCTACTTCTGCACCTCTCACTTTGAAATCATTAAACACTGAATCTAACAATCGCTTTCTAGGTCTACCTCTACATCTACACCTCTCACTTTGAAATCATTAAAACACTGAATCTAACCATCGCTTTCTAGGTCTACCTCTACTTCTACACCTCTCACTTTGAAATCATTAAAACACTGAATCTAACCATCGCTTTCTAGGTCTACCTCTACTTCTACACCTCTCACTTTGAAATCATTAAAACACTGAATCTAACCATCGCTTTCTAGGTCTACCTCTACTTCTGCACCTCTCATTTTGAAATCATTAAAACACTGAAACTAACCGTCGCTTTCTAGGTCTACCTCTACTTCTACACCTCTCACTTTGAAATCATTAAAACACTGAATCTAACCATCGCTTTCTAGGTCTACCTCTACTTCTACACCGCTCACTTTGAAATCATTAAAACACTGAATCTAACCATCTCTTTCTAGGTCTACCTCTACTTTTACACCCCTCACTTTGAAATCATTAAAACACTGAATCTAACCATCGCTTTCTAGGTCTACCTCTACTTCTGCACCTCTCACTTTGAAATCATTAAAACACTGAATCTAACCATCGCTTTCTAGGTCTACCTCTACTTCTGCACCTCTCACTTTGAAATCATTAAAACACTGAATCTAACCATCTCTTCCTAGGTCTACCTCTACTTCTGCACCTCTCACTTTGAAATCATTAAAACACTGAAACTAACCATCGCTTTCTAGGTCTACCGCTACTTCTACACCTCTCACTTTGAAATCATTAAAACACTGAAACTAACCATCGCTTTCTAGGTCTACCGCTACTTCTACACCTCTCACTTTGAAATCATTAAAACACTGAATCTAACCATCGCTTTCTAGGTCTACCTCTACTTCTACACCTCTCACTTTGAAATCATTAAAACACTGAATCTAACCATCGCTTTCTAGGTCTACCTCTACTTCTGCACCTCTCATTTTGAAATCATTAAAACACTGAAACTAACCATCGCTTTCTAGGTCTACCTCTACTTCTACACCTCTCACTTTGAAATCATTAAAACACTGAATCTAACCATCGCTTTCTAGGTCTACCTCTACTTCTACACCTCTCACTTTGAAATCATTAAAACACTGAATCTAACCATCGCTTTCTAGGTCTACCTCTACTTCTGCACCTCTCATTTTGAAATCATTAAAACACTGAAACTAACCATCGCTTTCTAGGTCTACCTCTACTTCTACACCTCTCACTTTGAAATCATTAAAACACTGAATCTAACCATCGCTTTCTAGGTCTACCTCTACTTCTACACCGCTCACTTTGAAATCATTAAAACACTGAATCTAACCATCTCTTTCTAGGTCTACCTCTACTTTTACACCCCTCACTTTGAAATCATTAAAACACTGAATCTAACCATCGCTTTCTAGGTCTACCTCTACTTCTGCACCTCTCACTTTGAAATCATTAAAACACTGAATCTAACCATCTCTTCCTAGGTAGACCTCTACTTCTGCGCCTCTCACTTTGAAATCATGAAAACACTGAAACTAACCATCACTTTCTAGGTCTACCGCTACTTCTACACCTCTCACTTTGAAATCATTAAAACACTGAAACTAACCATCGCTTTCTAGGTCTACCTCTACATCTGCACCTCTCATTTTGAAATCATTAAAACACTGAATCTAACCATCTCTTTCTAGGTCTACCTCTACTTTTACACCCCTCACTTTGAAATCATTAAAACACTGAATCTAACCATCGCTTTCTAGGTCTACCTCTACTTCTGCACCTCTCACTTTGAAATCATTAAAACACTGAATCTAACCATCTCTTCCTAGGTTGACCTCTACTTCTGCACCTCTCACTTTGAAATCATTAAAACACTGAAACTAACCATCACTTTCTAGGTCTACCGCTACTTCTACACCTCTCACTTTGAAATCATTAAAACACTGAACCTAACCATCGCTTTCTTGGTCTACCTCTACTTCTACACCCCTCACTTTGAAATCATTAAAACACTGAATCTAACCATCGCTTTCTAGGTCTACCTCTACTTCTACACCTCTCACGTTGAAATCATTAAAACACTGAATCTAACCATCGCTTTCTAGGTCTACCTCTACTTCTGCACCTCTCACTTTGAAATCATTAAAACACTGAAACTAACCATCGCTTTCAAGGTCTACCTCTACCTCTACACCTCTCACTTTGAAATCATTAAAACACTGAATCTAACCATCGCTTTCAAGGTCTACCTCTACCTCTACACCTCTCACTTTGAAATCATTAAAACACTGAATCTAACCAGCGCTTTCTAGGTCTACCTCTACTTCTACACCTCTCACTTTGAAATCATTAAAACACTTAATCTAACCATCGCTTTCTAGGTCTACCTCTACTTTTGCACCTCTCACTTTGAAATCATTAAAACACAGAATCTAACCTTCGCTTTCTAGGTCTACCTCTACTTCTACACCTCTCACTTCGAAATCATTAAGACACTGAATCTAACCATCGCTTTCTAGGTCTACCTCTACTTCTACACCTCTCACTTTGAAATCATTAAAACACTGAATCTAACCATCGCTTTCTAGGTCTACCTCTACTTCTGCACCTCTCACTTTGAAATCAGTAAAACACTGAAACTAACCATTGCTTTCTAGATCTATCTCTACTTCTACACCTCTAACTTTGAAATCATTAAAACACTGAATCTAACCATCGCTTTCTAGGTCTACCTCTACTTCTGCACCTCTCACTTTGAAATCATTAAAACACTGAAACTAACCATCGCTTTCTAGGTCTACCTCTACTTCTACTACTCTCACTTTGAAATCATTAAAACACTGAAACTAACCATCGCTTGCTAGGTCTACCTCTACTTCTACACCTCTCACTTTCAAATCATTAAAACACTGAAACTAACCAACGCTTTCTAGGTCTACCTCTACTTCTACACCTCTCACTTTGAAATCATTAAAACACTGAAACTAACCATCGCTTTCTAGGTCTATCTCTACTTCTACACCTCTCACTTTGAAATCATTAAAACACTGAATCTAACCATCGCTTTCTAGGTCTACCTCTACTTCTACACCTCTCACTTTGAAATCATTAAAACACTGAATCTAACCATTGCTTTCTAGGTATACCTCTACTTCTACACCTCTCACTTTGAAATCATTAAAACACTGAATCTAACCATCGCTTTCTAGGTCTACCTCTACTTCTGCACCTCTCACTTTGAAATCATTAAATCACTGAAACTAACCATCGCTTTCTAGGTCTACCTCTACTTCTACACCTCTCACTTTGAAATCATTAAAACACTGAATCTAACCATCGCTTTCTAGGTCTACCTCTACTTCTACACCTCTCACTTTGAAATCATTAAAACACTGAATCTAACCATCGCTTTCTAGGTCTACCTCTACTTCTACACCTCTCATTTTGAAATCATTAAAACACTGAATCTAACCATTGCTTTCTAGGTCTACCTCTACTTCTACACCTCTCACTTTGAAATCATTAAAACACTGAATCTAACCATCGCTTTCTAGGTCTACCTCTACTTCTACACCTCTCACTTTGAAATCATTAAGACACTGAATCTAACCATCGCTTTCTAGGTCTACCTCTACTTCTGCACCTCTCACTTTGAAATCCTTAAAAGACTTAAACTAACCATCGCTTTCTAGGTCTACCTCTACTTCTACACCTCTCACTTTGAAATCATTAAAACACTGAATCTAACCATCGCTTTCTAGGTCTACCTCTACTTCTACACCGCTCACTTTGAAATCATTAAAGCACTGAATCTAACCATCTCTTTCTAGGTCTACCTCTACTTTTACACCCCTCACTTTGAAATCATTAAAAACCCTGAATCTAACCATCGCTTTCTAGGTCTACCTCTACTTCTGCACCTTTCACTTTGAAATCATTAAACACTGAATCTAACCATCGCTTTCTAGGTCTACCTCTACATCTACACCTCTCACTTTGAAATCATTAAAACACTGAATCTAACCATCGCTTTCTAGGTCTACCTCTACTTCTACACCTCTCACTTTGAAATCATTAAAGCACTGAATCTAACCATCTCTTTCTAGGTCTACCTCTATTTTACACCCCTCACTTTGAAATCATTAAAACACTAAATCAGGGGCCGATAACCTAGATGTTAGGCCCCTTAAAACAACAATTATCATCATCATCATCAAAACACTAAATCTAACCATCGCTTTCTAGGTCTACCTCTACTTCTGCACCTCTCACTTTGAAATCATTAAACACTGAATCTAACAATCGCTTTCTAGATCTACCTCTACATCTACACCTCTCACTTTGAAATCATTAAAACACTGAATCTAACCATCGCTTTCTAGGTCTACCTCTACTTCTACACCTCTCACTTTGCAATCATTAAAACACTGAATCTAACCATCGCTTCCTAGGTCTACCTCTACTTCTACACCTCTCACTTTGAAATCATTAAAACACTGAATCTAACCATCGCTTTCTAGGTCTACCTCTACATCTGCACCTCTCATTTTGAAATCATTAAAACACTGAAACTAACCATCGCTTTCTAGGTCTACCTCTACTTCTACACCTCTCACTTTGAAATCATTAAAACACTGAATCTAACCATCGCTTTCTAGGTCTACCTCTACTTCTACACCGCTCACTTTGAAATCATTAAAACACTGAATCTAACCATCTCTTTCTAGGTCTACCTCTACTTTTACACCCCTCACTTTGAAATCATTAAAACACTGAATCTAACCATCGCTTTCTAGGTCTACCTCTACTTCTGCACCTCTCACTTTGAAATCATTAAAACACTGAAACTAACCATCGCTTTCTAGGTCTACCTCTACTTCTACTACTCTCACTTTGAAATCATTAAAACACTGAAACTAACCATCGCTTTCTAGGTCTACCTCTACATCTACACCTCTCACTTTGAAATCATTAAAACACTGAATCTAACCATCGCTTTCTAGGTCTACCTCTACTTCTGCACCTCTCACTTTGAAATCAGTAAAACACTGAAACTAACCATTGCTTTCTAGATCTATCTCTACTTCTACACCTCTAACTTTGAAATCATTAAAACACTGAATCTAACCATCGCTTTCTAGGTCTACCTCTACTTCTGCACCTCTCACTTTGAAATCATTAAAACACTGAAACTAACCATCGCTTTCTAGGTCTACCTCTACTTCTACTACTCTCACTTTGAAATCATTAAAACACTGAAACTAACCATCGCTTGCTAGGTCTACCTCTACTTCTACACCTCTCACTTTGAAATCAATAAAACACTGAATCTAACCATCGCTTTCTAGGTCTACCTCTACTTCTACACCTCTCACTTTGAAATCATTAAAACACTGAATCTAACCATCGTTTTCTAGGTCTACCTCTACTTCTACACCTCTCACTTTGAAATCATTAAAACACTGAATCTAACCATCGCTTTCTAGGTCTACCTCTACTTCTGTACCTCTCACATTGAAATCATTAAAACACTGAAACTAACCATCGCTTTCTAGGTCTACCTCTACTTCTACACCTCTCACTTTGAAATCATTAAAACACTGAATCTAACCATCGCTTTCTAGGTCTACCTCTACTTCTACACCTCTCACTTTGAAATCATTAAAACACTGAATCTAACCATCGCTTTCTAGGTCTACCTCTACTACTACACCTCTCATTTTGAAATCATTAAAAAACTGAATCTAACCATTGCTTTCTAGGTCTACCTCTACTTCTACACCTCTCACTTTGAAATCATTAAAACACTGAATCTAACCATCGCTTTCTAGGTCTACCTCTACTTCTACACCTCTCACTTTGAAATCATTAAGACACTGAATCTAACCATCGCTTTCTAGGTCTACCTCTACTTCTGCACCTCTCACTTTGAAATCCTTAAAAGACTTAAACTAACCATCGCTTTCTAGGTCTACCTCTACTTCTACACCTCTCACTTTGAAATCATTAAAACACTGAATCTAACCATCGCTTTCTAGGTCTACCTCTACTTCTACACCGCTCACTTTGAAATCATTAAAGCACTGAATCTAACCATCTCTTTCTAGGTCTACCTCTACTTTTAC
Source organism: Meconema thalassinum (assembly GCA_946902985.2). Taxonomy (NCBI): domain Eukaryota; kingdom Metazoa; phylum Arthropoda; class Insecta; order Orthoptera; family Tettigoniidae; genus Meconema; species Meconema thalassinum. The sequence goes on along the minus strand of OX336394.1, from coordinate 191,131,210 downwards.
ACCCCTCACTTTGAAATCATTAAAAACCCTGAATCTAACCATCGCTTTCTAGGTCTACCTCTACTTCTGCACCTCTCACTTTGAAATCATTAAACACTGAATCTAACCATCGCTTTCTAGGTCTACCTCTACATCTACACCTCTCACTTTGAAATCATTAAAACACTGAATCTAACCATCGCTTTCTAGGTCTACCTCTACTTCTACACCTCTCACTTTGAAATCATTAAAGCACTGAATCTAACCATCTCTTTCTAGGTCTACCTCTATATTTACACCCCTCACTTTGAAATCATTAAAACACTAAATCTAACCATCGCTTTCTAGGTCTACCTCTACTTCTGCACCTCTCACTTTGAAATCATTAAACACTGAATCTAACAATCGCTTTCTAGGTCTACCTCTACATCTACACCTCTCACTTTGAAATCTTTAAAACACTGAATCTAACCATCGCTTTCTAGGTCTACCTCTACTTCTACACCTCTCACTTTGAAATCATTAAAACACTGAATCTAACCATCGCTTTCTAGGTCTACCTCTACTTCTACACCTCTCACTTTGAAATCATTAAAACACTGAATCTAACCATCGCTTTCTAGGTCTACCTCTACTTCTGCACCTCTCATTTTGAAATCATTAAAACACTGAAACTAACCATCGCTTTCTAGGTCTACCTCTACTTCTACACCTCTCACTTTGAAATCATTAAAACACTGAATCTAACCATCGCTTTCTAGGTCTACCTCTACTTCTACACCGCTCACTTTGAAATCATTAAAACACTGAATCTAACCATCTCTTTCTAGGTCTACCTCTACTTTTACACCCCTCACTTTGAAATCATTAAAACACTGAATCTAACCATCGCTTTCTAGGTCTACCTCTACTTCTGCACCTCTCACTTTGAAATCATTAAAACACTGAAACTAACCATCGCTTTCTAGGTCTACCGCTACTTCTACACCTCTCACTTTGAAATCATTAAAACACTGAATCTAACCATCGCTTTCTAGGTCTACCTCTACTTCTACACCTCTCACTTTGAAATCATTAAAACACTGAATCTAACCATCGCTTTCTAGGTCTACCTCTACTTCTGCACCTCTCATTTTGAAATCATTAAAACACTGAAACTAACCATCGCTTTCTAGGTCTACCTCTACTTCTACACCTCTCACTTTGAAATCATTAAAACACTGAATCTAACCATCGCTTTCTAGGTCTACCTCTACTTCTACACCTCTCACTTTGAAATCATTAAAACACTGAATCTAACCATCGCTTTCTAGGTCTACCTCTACTTCTGCACCTCTCATTTTGAAATCATTAAAACACTGAAACTAACCATCGCTTTCTAGGTCTACCTCTACTTCTACACCTCTCACTTTGAAATCATTAAAACACTGAATCTAACCATCGCTTTCTAGGTCTACCTCTACTTCTACACCGCTCACTTTGAAATCATTAAAACACTGAATCTAACCATCTCTTTCTAGGTCTACCTCTACTTTTACACCCCTCACTTCGAAATCATTAAAACACTGAATCTAACCATCGCTTTCTAGGTCTACCTCTACTTCTGCACCTCTCACTTTGAAATCATTAAAACACTGAATCTAACCATCTCTTCCTAGGTTGACCTCTACTTCTGCACCTCTCACTTTGAAATCATGAAAACACTGAAACTAACCATCACTTTCTAGGTCTACCGCTACTTCTACACCTCTCACTTTGAAATCATTAAAACACTGAAACTAACCATCGCTTTCTAGGTCTACCGCTACTTCTACACCTCTCACTTTGAAATCATTAAAACACTGAATCTAACCATCGCTTTCTAGGTCTACCTCTACTTCTACACCTCTCACTTTGAAATCATTAATACAATGAATGTAACCATCGCTTTCTAGGTCTACCTCTTCTTCTGCACCTCTCACTTTGAAATCATTAAAACACTGAATCTAACCATCTCTTTCTAGGTCTACCTCTACTTCTGCACCTCTCACTTTGAAATCATTAAAACACTGAACCTAACCTTCGCTTTCTTGGTCTACCTCTTCTTCTACACCTCTCACTTTGAAATCATTAAAACACTGAATCTAACCATCGCTTTCTAGGTCTACCTCTACTTCTACACCTCTCACTTTGAAATCATTAAAACACTGAATCTAACCATCGCTTTCTAGGTCTACCTCTACTTCTGCACCTCTCACTTTGAAATCATTAAAACACTGAAACTAACCATCGCTTTCAAGGTCTACCTCTACCTCTACACCTCTCACTTTGAAATCATTAAAACACTGAATCTAACCATCGCTTTCAAGGTCTACCTCTACCTCTACACCTCTCACTTTGAAATCATTAAAACACTGAATCTAACCAGCGCTTTCTAGGTCTACCTCTACTTCTACACCTCTCACTTTGAAATCATTAAAACACTTAATCTAACCATCGCTTTCTAGGTCTACCTCTACTTTTGCACCTCTCACTTTGAAATCATTAAAACACAGAATCTAACCTTCGCTTTCTAGGTCTACCTCTACTTCTACACCTCTCACTTCGAAATCATTAAGACACTGAATCTAACCATCGCTTTCTAGGTCTACCTCTACTTCTACACCTCTCACTTTGAAATCATTAAAACACTGAATCTAACCATCGCTTTCTAGGTCTACCTCTACTTCTGCACCTCTCACTTTGAAATCAGTAAAACACTGAAACTAACCATTGCTTTCTAGATCTATCTCTACTTCTACACCTCTAACTTTGAAATCATTAAAACACTGAATCTAACCATCGCTTTCTAGGTCTACCTCTACTTCTGCACCTCTCACTTTGAAATCATTAAAACACTGAAACTAACCATCGCTTTCTAGGTCTACCTCTACTTCTACTACTCTCACTTTGAAATCATTAAAACACTGAAACTAACCATCGCTTGCTAGGTCTACCTATACTTCTACACCTCTCACTTTGAAATCATTAAAACACTGAAACTAACCAACGCTTTCTAGGTCTACCTCTACTTCTACACCTCTCACTTTGAAATCATTAAAACACTGAATCTAACCATCGCTTTCTAGGTCTATCTCTACTTCTACACCTCTCACTTTGAAATCATTAAAACACTGAATCTAACCATCGCTTTCTAGGTCTACCTCTACTTCTACACCTCTCACTTTGAAATCATTAAAACACTGAATCTAACCATCGCTTTCTAGGTATACCTCTACTTCTACACCTCTCACTTTGAAATCATTAAAACACTGAATCTAACCATCGCTTTCTAGGTCTACCTCTACTTCTGCACCTCTCACTTTGAAATCATTAAAACACTGAAACTAACCATCGCTTTCTAGGTCTACCTCTACTTCTACACCTCTCACTTTGAAATCATTAAAACACTGAATCTAACCATCGCTTTCTAGGTCTACCTCTACTTCTACACCTCTCACTTTGAAATCATTAAAACACTGAATCTAACCATCGCTTTCTAGGTCTACCTCTACTTCTACACCTCTCATTTTGAAATCATTAAAACACTGAATCTAACCATTGCTTTCTAGGTCTACCTCTACTTCTACACCTCTCACTTTGAAATCATTAAAACACTGAATCTAACCATCGCTTTCTAGGTCTACCTCTACTTCTACACCTCTCACTTTGAAATCATTAAGACACTGAATCTAACCATCGCTTTCTAGGTCTACCTCTACTTCTGCACCTCTCACTTTGAAATCCTTAAAAGACTTAAACTAACCATCGCTTTCTAGGTCTACCTCTACTTCTACACCTCTCACTTTGAAATCATTAAAACACTGAATCTAACCATCGCTTTCTAGGTCTACCTCTACTTCTACACCGCTCACTTTGAAATCATTAAAGCACTGAATCTAACCATCTCTTTCTAGGTCTACCTCTACTTTTACACCCCTCACTTTGAAATCATTAAAAACCCTGAATCTAACCATCGCTTTCTAGGTCTACCTCTACTTCTGCACCTCTCACTTTGAAATCATTAAACACTGAATCTAACCATCGCTTTCTAGGTCTACCTCTACATCTACACCTCTCACTTTGAAATCATTAAAACACTGAATCTAACCATCGCTTTCTAGGTCTACCTCTACTTCTACACCTCTCACTTTGAAATCATTAAAGCACTGAATCTAACCATCTCTTTCTAGGTCTACCTCTATTTTTACACCCCTCACTTTGAAATCATTAAAACACTAAATCAGGGGCCGATAACCTAGATGTTAGGCCCCTTAAAACAACAATTATCATCATCATCATCAAAACACTAAATCTAACCATCGCTTTCTAGGTCTACCTCTACTTCTGCACCTCTCACTTTGAAATCATTAAACACTGGATCTAACAATCGCTTTCTAGGTCTACCTCTACATCTACACCTCTCACTTTGAAATCATTAAAACACTGAATCTAACCATCGCTTTCTAGGTCTACCTCTACTTCTACACCTCTCACTTTGCAATCATTAAAACACTGAATCTAACCATCGCTTTCTAGGTCTACCTCTACTTCTACACCTCTCACTTTGAAATCATTAAAACACTGAATCTAACCATCGCTTTCTAGGTCTACCTCTACTTCTGCACCTCTCATTTTGAAATCATTAAAACACTGAAACTAACCATCGCTTTCTAGGTCTACCTCTACTTCTACACCTCTCACTTTGAAATCATTAAAACACTGAATCTAACCATCGCTTTCTAGGTCTACCTCTACTTCTACACCGCTCACTTTGAAATCATTAAAACACTGAATCTAACCATCTCTTTCTAGGTCTACCTCTACTTTTACACCCCTCACTTTGAAATCATTAAAACACTGAATCTAACCATGGCTTTCTAGGTCTACCTCTACTTCTGCACCTCTCACTTTGAAATCATTTAAACACTGAAACTAACCATCGCTTTCTAGGTCTACCTCTACTTCTACTACTCTCACTTTGAAATCATTAAAACACTGAAACTAACCATCGCTTGCTAGGTCTACCTCTACTTCTACACCTCTCACTTTGAAATCATTAAAACACTGAAACTAACCAACGCTTTCTAGGTCTACCTCTACTTCTACACCTCTCACTTTGAAATCATTAAAACACTGAAACTAACCATCGCTTTCTAGGTCTATCTCTACTTCTACACCTCTCACTTTGAAATCATTAAAACACTGAATCTAACCATCGCTTTCTAGGTCTACCTCTACTTCTACACCTCTCACTTTGAAATCATTAAAACACTGAATCTAACCATCGTTTTCTAGGTCTACCTCTACTTCTACACCTCTCACTTTGAAATCATTAAAACACTGAATCTAACCATCGCTTTCTAGGTCTACCTCTACTTCTGCACCTCTCACTTTGAAATCATTAAAACACTGAAACTAACCATCGCTTTCTAGGTCTACCTCTACTTCTACACCCCTCACTTTGAAATCATTAAAACACTGAATCTAACCATCGCTTTCTAGGTCTACCTCTACTTCTACACCTCTCACTTTGAAATCATTAAAACACTGAATCTAACCATCGCTTTCTAGGTCTACCTCTACTACTACACCTCTCATTTTGAAATCATTAAAACACTGAATCTAACCATTGCTTTCTAGGTCTACCTCTACTTCTACACCTCTCACTTTGAAATCATTAAAACACTGAATCTAACCATCGCTTTCTAGGTCTACCTCTACTTCTGCACCTCTCACTTTGAAATCATTAAAACACTGAAACTAACCATCGCTTTCTAGGTCTACCTCTACTTCTACACCCCTCACTTTGAAATCATTAAAACACTGAATCTAACCATCGCTTTCTAGGTCTACCTCTACTTCTGCACCTCTCACTTTGAAATCATTAAAACACTGAAACTAACCATCGCTTTCTAGGTCTACCTCTACTTCTACACCCCTCACTTTGAAATCATTAAAACACTGAATCTAACCATCGCTTTCTAGGTCTACCTCTACTTCTACACCTCTCACTTTGAAATCATTAAAACACTGAATCTAACCATCGCTTTCTAGGTCTACCTCTACTACTACACCTCTCATTTTGAAATCATTAAAACACTGAATCTAACCATTGCTTTCTAGGTCTACCTCTACTTCTACACCTCTCACTTTGAAATCATTAAAACACTGAATCTAACCATCGCTTTCTAGGTCTACCTCTACTTCTGCACCTCTCACTTTGAAATCATTAAAACACTGAAACTAACCATCGCTTTCTAGGTCTACCTCTACTTCTACACCCCTCACTTTGAAATCATTAAAACACTGAATCTAACCATCGCTTTCTAGGTCTACCTCTACTTCTACACCTCTCACTTTGAAATCATTAAAACACTGAATCTAACCATCGCTTTCTAGGTCTACCTCTACTACTACACCTCTCATTTTGAAATCATTAAAACACTGAATCTAACCATTGCTTTCTAGGTCTACCTCTACTTCTACACCTCTCACTTTGAAATCATTAAAACACTGAATCTAACCATCGCTTTCTAGGTCTACCTCTACTTCTGCACCTCTCACTTTGAAATCATTAAAAGACTTAAACTAACCATCGCTTTCTAGGTCTACCTCTACTTCTACACCTCTCACTTTGAAATCATTAAAACACTGAATCTAACCATCGCTTTCTAGGTCTACCTCTACTTCTACACCGCTCACTTTGAAATCATTAAAGCACTGAATCTAACCATCTCTTTCTAGGTCTACCTCTACTTTTACACCCCTCACTTTGAAATCATTAAAAACCCTGAATCTAACCATCGCTTTCTAGGTCTACCTCTACTTCTGCACCTCTCACTTTGAAATCATTAAACACTGAATCTAACCATCGCTTTCTAGGTCTACCTCTACATCTACACCTCTCACTTTGAAATCATTAAAACACTGAATCTAACCATCGCTTTCTAGGTCTACCTCTACTTCTACACCTCTCACTTTGAAATCATTAAAGCACTGAATCTAACCATCTCTTTCTAGGTCTACCTCTATTTTTACACCCCTCACTTTGAAATCATTAAAACACTAAATCTAACCATCGCTTTCTAGGTCTACCTCTACTTCTGCACCTCTCACTTTGAAATCATTAAACACTGAATCTAACAATCGCTTTCTAGGTCTACCTCTACATCTACACCTCTCACTTTGAAATCATTAAAACACTGAATCTAACCATCGCTTTCTAGGTCTACCTCTACTTCTACACCTCTCACTTTGAAATCATTAAAACACTGAATCTAACCATCGCTTTCTAGGTCTACCTCTACTTCTACACCTCTCACTTTGAAATCATTAAAACACTGAATCTAACCATCGCTTTCTAGGTCTACCTCTACTTCTGCACCTCTCATTTTGAAATCATTAAAACACTGAAACTAACCATCGCTTTCTAGGTCTACCTCTACTTCTACACCTCTCACTTTGAAATCATTAAAACACTGAATCTAACCATCGCTTTCTAGGTCTACCTCTACTTCTACACCGCTCACTTTGAAATCATTAAAACACTGAATCTAACCATCTCTTTCTAGGTCTACCTCTACTTTTACACCCCTCACTTTGAAATCATTAAAACACTGAATCTAACCATCGCTTTCTAGGTCTACCTCTACTTCTGCACCTCTCACTTTGAAATCATTAAAACACTGAATCTAACCATCGCTTTCTAGGTCTACCTCTACTTCTGCACCTCTCACTTTGAAATAATTAAAACACTGAATCTAACCATCTCTTCCTAGGTCTACCTCTACTTCTGCACCTCTCACTTTGAAATCATTAAAACACTGAAACTAACCATCGCTTTCTAGGTCTACCGCTACTTCTACACCTCTCACTTTGAAATCATTAAAACACTGAAACTAACCATCGCTTTCTAGGTCTACCGCTACTTCTACACCTCTCACTTTGAAATCATTAAAACACTGAATCTAACCATCGCTTTCTAGGTCTACCTCTACTTCTACACCTCTCACTTTGAAATCATTAAAACACTGAATCTAACCATCGCTTTCTAGGTCTACCTCTACTTCTGCACCTCTCATTTTGAAATCATTAAAACACTGAAACTAACCATCGCTTTCTAGGTCTACCTCTACTTCTACACCTCTCACTTTGAAATCATTAAAACACTGAATCTAACCATCGCTTTCTAGGTCTACCTCTACTTCTACACCTCTCACTTTGAAATCATTAAAACACTGAATCTAACCATCGCTTTCTAGGTCTACCTCTACTTCGGCACCTCTCATTTTGAAATCATTAAAACACTGAAACTAACCATCGCTTTCTAGGTCTACCTCTACTTCTACACCTCTCACTTTGAAATCATTAAAACACTGAATCTAACCATCGCTTTCTAGGTCTACCTCTACTTCTACACCGCTCACTTTGAAATCATTAAAACACTGAATCTAACCATCTCTTTCTATGTCTACCTCTACTTTTACACCCCTCACTTTGAAATCATTAAAACACTGAATCTAACCATCGCTTTCTAGGTCTACCTCTACTTCTGCACATCTCACTTTGAAATCATTAAAACACTGAATCTAACCATCTCTTCCTAGGTTGTCCTCTACTTCTGCACCTCTCACTTTGAAATCATTAAAACACTGAAACTAACCATCACTTTCTAGGTCTACCGCTACTTCTACACCTCTCACTTTGAAATCATTAAAACACTGAAACTAACCATCGCTTTCTAGGTCTACCTCTACTTCGGCACCTCTCATTTTGAAATCATTAAAACACTGAAACTAACCATCGCTTTCTAGGTCTACCTCTACTTCTACACCTCTCACTTTGAAATCATTAAAACACTGAATCTAACCATCGCTTTCTAGGTCTACCTCTACTTCTGCACCTCTCACTTTGAAATCATTAAAACACTGAATCTAACCATCGCTTTCTAGGTCTACCTCTACTTCTGCACCTCTCACTTTGAAATAATTAAAACACTGAATCTAACCATCTCTTCCTAGGTCTACCTCTACTTCTGCACCTCTCACTTTGAAATCATTAAAACAGTGAAACTATCCATCGCTTTCTAGGTCTACCGCTACTTCTACACCTCTCACTTTGAAATCATTAAAACACTGAATCTAACCATCGCTTTCTAGGTCTACCTCTACTTCTACACCTCTCACTTTGAAATCATTAATACAATGAATGTAACCATCGCTTTCTAGGTCTACCTCTACTTCTGCACCTCTCACTTTGAAATCATTAAAACACTGAATCTAACCATCTCTTTCTAGGTCTACCTCTACTTCTACACCTCTCACTTTGAAATCATTAAAACACTGAACCTAACCATCGCTTTCTTGGTCTACCTCTACTTCTACACCTCTCACTTTGAAATCATTAAAACACTGAATCTAACCATCGCTTTCTAGGTCTACCTCTACTTCTACACCTCTCACTTTGAAATCATTAAAACACTGAATCTAACCATCGCTTTCTAGGTCTACCTCTACTTCTGCACCTCTCACTTTGAAATCATTAAAACACTGAAACTAACCATCGCTTTCAAGGTCTACCTCTACCTCTACACCTCTCACTTTGAAATCATTAAAACACTGAATCTAACCATCGCTTTCAAGGTCTACCTCTACCTCTACACCTCTCACTTTGAAATCATTAAAACACTGAATCTAACCAGCGCTTTCTAGGTCTACCTCTACTTCTACACCTCTCACTTTGAAATCATTAAAACACTTAATCTAACCATCGCTTTCTAGGTCTACCCCTACTTCTACACCTCTCACTTTGAAATCATTAAAACACAGAATCTAACCTTCGCTTTCTAGGTCTACCTCTACTTCTACACCTCTCACTTCGAAATCATTAAGACACTGAATCTAACCATCGCTTTCTAGGTCTACCTCTACTTCTACACCTCTCACTTTGAAATCATTAAAACACTGAATCTAACCATCGCTTTCTAGGTCTACCTCTACTTCTGCACCTCTCACTTTGAAATCAGTAAAACACTGAATCTAACCATTGCTTTCTAGATCTATCTCTACTTCTACACCTCTAACTTTGAAATCATTAAAACACTGAATCTAACCATCGCTTTCTAGGTCTACCTCTACTTCTGCACCTCTCACTTTGAAATCATTAAAACACTGAAACTAACCATCGCTTTCTAGGTCTACCTCTACTTCTACTACTCTCACTTTGAAATCATTAAAACACTGAAACTAACCATCGCTTGCTAGGTCTACCTCTACTTCTACACCTCTCACTTTGAAATCATTAAAACACTGAAACTAACCAACGCTTTCTAGGTCTACCTCTACTTCTACACCTCTCACTTTGAAATCATTAAAACACTGAAACTAACCATCGCTTTCTAGGTCTATCTCTACTTCTACACCTCTCACTTTGAAATCATTAAAACACTGAATCTAACCATCGCTTTCTAGGTCTACCTCTACTTCTACACCTCTCACTTTGAAATCATTTAAACACTGAATCTAACCATCGCTTTCTAGGTATACCTCTACTTCTACACCTCTCACTTTGAAATCATTAAAACACTGAATCTAACCATCGCTTTCTAGGTCTACCTCTACTTCTGCACCTCTCACTTTGAAATCATTAAAACACTGAAACTAACCATCGCTTTCTAGGTCTACCTCTACTTCTACACCTCTCACTTTGAAATCATTAAAACACTGAATCTAACCATCGCTTTCTAGGTCTACCTCTACTTCTACACCTCTCACTTTGAAATCATTAAAACACTGAATCTAACCATCGCTTTCTAGGTCTACCGCTACTTCTACACCTCTCATTTTGAAATCATTAAAACACTGAATCTAACCATTGCTTTCTAGGTCTACCTCTACTTCTACACCTCTCACTTTGAAATCATTAAAACACTGAATCTAACCATCGCTTTCTAGGTCTACCTCTACTTCTACACCTCTCACTTTGAAATCATTAAGACACTGAATCTAACCATCGCTTTCTAGGTCTACCTCTACTTCTGCACCTCTCACTTTGAAATCCTTAAAAGACTTAAACTAACCATCGCTTTCTAGGCCTACCTCTACTTCTACACCTCTCACTTTGAAATCATTAAAACACTGAATCTAACCATCGCTTTCTAGGTCTACCTCTACTTCTACACCGCTCACTTTGAAATCATTAAAGCACTGAATCTAACCATCTCTTTCTAGGTCTACCTCTACTTTTACACCCCTCACTTTGAAATCATTAAAAACCCTGAATCTAACCATCGCTTTCTAGGTCTACCTCTACTTCTGCACCTCTCACTTTGAAATCATTAAACACTGAATCTAACCATCGCTTTCTAGGTCTACCTCTACATCTACACCTCTCACTTTGAAATCATTAAAACACTGAATCTAACCATCGCTTTCTAGGTCTACCTCTACTTCTACACCTCTCACTTTGAAATCATTAAAGCACTGAATCTAACCATCTCTTTCTAGGTCTACCTCTATTTTTACACCCCTCACTTTGAAATCATTAAAACACTAAATCAGGGGCCGATAACCTAGATGTTAGGCCCCTTAAAACAACAATTATCATCATCATCATCAAAACACTAAATCTAACCATCGCTTTCTAGGTCTACCTCTACTTCTGCACCACTCACTTTGAAATCATTAAACACTGAATCTAACAATCGCTTTCTAGGTCTACCTCTACATCTACACCTCTCACTTTGAAATCATTAAAACACTGAATCTAACCATCGCTTTCTAGGTCTACCTCTACTTCTACACCTCTCACTTTGAAATCATTAAAACACTGAATCTAACCATCGCTTTCTAGGTCTACCTCTACTTCTACACCTCTCACTTTGAAATCATTAAAACACTGAATCTAACCATCGCTTTCTAGGTCTACCTCTACTTCTGCACCTCTCATTTTGAAATCATTAAAACACTGAAACTAACCATCGCTTTCTAGGTCTACCTCTACTTCTACACCTCTCACTTTGAAATCATTAAAACACTGAATCTAACCATCGCTTTCTAGGTCTACCTCTACTTCTACACCGCTCACTTTGAAATCATTAAAACACTGAATCTAACCATCTCTTTCTAGGTCTACCTCTACTTTTACACCCCTCACTTTGAAATCATTAAAACACTGAAACTAACCATCGCTTTCTAGGTCTACCTCTACTTCTGCACCTCTCACTTTGAAATCATTAAAACACTGAAACTAACCATCGCTTTCTAGGTCTACCTCTACTTCTACTACTCTCACTTTGAAATCATTAAAACACTGAAACTAACCATCGCTTTCTAGGTCTACCTCTACATCTACACCTCTCACTTTGAAATCATTAAAACACTGAATCTAACCATCGCTTTCTAGGTCTACCTCTACTTCTGCACCTCTCACTTTGAAATCATTAAAACACTGAAACTAACCATCGCTTTCTAGGTCTACCTCTACTTCTACTACTCTCACTTTGAAATCATTAAAACACTGAAACTAACCATCGCTTGCTAGGTCTACCTCTACTTCTACACCTCTCACTTTGAAATCATTAAAACACTGAAACTAACCAACGCTTTCTAGGTCTACCTCTACTTCTACACCTCTCACTTTGAAATCATTAAAACACTGAAACTAACCATCGCTTTCTAGGTCTATCTCTACTTCTACACCTCTCACTTTGAAATCATTTAAAAAACAGAATCTAACCATCGCTTTCTAGGTCTACCTCTACTTCTACACCTCTCACTTTGAAATCATTAAAACACTGAATCTAACCATCGTTTTCTAGGTCTACCTCTACTTCTACACCTCTCACTTTGAAATCATTAAAACACTGAATCTAACCATCGCTTTCTAGGTCTACCTCTACTTCTGCACCTCTCACTTTGAAATCATTAAAACACTGAAACTAACCATCGCTTTCTAGGTCTACCTCTAATTCTACACCTCTCACTTTGAAATCATTAAAACACTGAATCTAACCATCGCTTTCTAGGTCTACCTCTACTTCTACACCTCTCACTTTGAAATCATTAAAACACTGAATCTAACCATCGCTTTCTAGGTGTACCTCTACTACTACACCTCTCATTTTGAAATCATTAAAACACTGAATCTAACCATTGCTTTCTAGGTCTACCTCTACTTCTACACCTCTCACTTTGAAATCATTAAAACACTGAATCTAACCATCGCATTCTAGGTCTACCTCTACTTCTACACCGCTCACTTTGAAATCATTAAAGCACTGAATCTAACCATCTCTTTCTAGGTCTACCTCTACTTTTACACCCCTCACTTTGAAATCATTAAAAACCCTGAATCTAACCATCCCTTTCTAGGTCTACCTCTACTTCTGCACCTCTCACTTTGAAATCATTAAACACTGAATCTAACCATCGCTTTCTAGGTCTACCTCTACACCTACACCTCTCACTTTGAAATCATTAAAACACTGAATCTAACCATCGCTTTCTAGGTCTACCTCTACTTCTACACCTCTCACTTTGAAATCATTAAAGCACTGAATCTAACCATCTCTTTCTAGGTCTACCTCTATTTTTACACCCCTCACTTTCAAATCATTAAAACACTAAATCTAACCATCGCTTTCTAGGTCTACCTCTACTTCTGCACCTCTCACTTTGAAATCATTAAACACTGAATCTAACAATCGCTTTCTAGGTCTACCTCTACATCAACACCTCTCACTTTGAAATCATTAAAACACTGAATCTAACCATCGCTTTCTAGGTCTACCTCTACTTCTACACCTCTCACTTTGAAATCATTAAAACACTGAATCTAACCATCGCTTTCTAGGTCTACCTCTACTTCTACACCTCTCACTTTGAAATCATTAAAACACTGAATCTAACCATCGCTTTCTAGGTCTACCTCTACTTCTGCACCTCTCATTTTGAAATCATTAAAACACTGAAACTAACCATCGCTTTCTAGGTCTACCTCTACTTCTACACCTCTCACTTTGAAATCATTAAAACACTAAATCTAACCATCGCTTTCTAGGTCTACCTCTACTTCTACACCGCTCACTTTGAAATCATTAAAACACTGAATCTAACCATCTCTTTCTAGGTCTACCTCTACTTTTACACCCCTCACTTTGAAATCATTAAAACACTGAATCTAACCATCGCTTTCTAGGTCTACCTCTACTTCTGCACCTCTCACTTTGAAATCATTAAAACACTGAATCTAACCATCGCTTTCTAGGTCTACCTCTACTTCTGCACCTCTCACTTTGAAATCATTAAAACACTGAATCTAACCATCTCTTCCTAGGTCTACCTCTACTTCTGCACCTCTCACTTTGAAATCATTAAAACACTGAAACTAACCATCGCTTTCTAGGTCTACCGCTACTTCTACACCTCTCACTTTGAAATCATTAAAACACTGAAACTAACCATCGCTTTCTAGGTCTACCGCTACTTCTACACCTCTCACTTTGAAATCATTAAAACACTGAATCTAACCATCGCTTTCTAGGTCTACCTCTACTTCTACACCTCTCACTTTGAAATCATTAATGTAATGAATGTAACCATCGTTTTCTAGGTCTACATCTACTTCTGCACCTCTCACTTTGAAATCATTAAAACACTGAATCTAACCATCTCTTTCTAGGTCTACCTCTACTTCTGCACCTCTCACTTTGAAATCATTAAAACACTGAACCTAACCATCGCTTTCTTGGTCTACCTCTACTTCTACACCTCTCAATTTGAAATCATTAAAACACTGAATCTAACCATCGCTTTCTAGGTCTACCTCTACTTCTACACCTCTCACTTTGAAATCATTAAAACACTGAATCTAACCATCGCTTTCTAGGTCTACCTCTACTTCTGCACCTCTCACTATGAAATCATTAAAACACTGAAACTAACCATCGCTTTCAAGGTCTACTTCTACCTCTACACCTCTCACTTTGAAATCATTAAAACACTGAATCTAACCATCGCTTTCTAGGTCTACCTCTACTTCTACACCTCTCACTTTGAAATCATTAAAACACTTAATCTAACCATCGCTTTCTAGGTCTACCTCTACTTCTGCACCTCTCACTTTGAAATCATTAAAACACTGAATCTAACCATCGCTTTCCAGGTCTACCTCTACTTCTACACCTCTCACTTTGAAATCATTAAGACACTGAATCTAACCATCGCTTTCTAGGTCTACCTCTACTTCTACACCTCTCACTTTGAAATCATTAAAACACTGAATCTAACCATCGCTTTCTAGGTCGACCTCTACTTCTGCACCTCTCACTTTGAAATCAGTAAAACACTGAAACTAACCATTGCTTTCTAGGTCTATCTCTACTTCTACACCTCTAACTTTGAAATCATTAAAACACTGAATCTAACCATCGCTTTCTAGGTCTACCTCTACTTCTGCACCTCTCACTTTGAAATCATTAAAAAAATTAAACTAACCATCGCTTTCTAGGTCTACCTCTACTTCTACTACTCTCACTTTGAAATCATTAAAACACTGAAACTAACCATCGCTTGCTAGGTCTACCTCTACTTCTACACCTCTCACTTTGAAATCATTAAAACACTGAAACCAACCAACGCTTTCTAGGTCTACCTCTACTTCTACACCTCTCACTTTGAAATCATTAAAACACTGAAACTAACCATCGCTTTCTAGGTCTATCTCTACTTCTACACCTCTCACTTTGAAATCATTATAACACTGAATCTAACCTTCGCTTTCTAGGTCTACCTCTACTTCTACACCTCTCACTTTGAAATCATTAAAACACTGAATCTAACCATCGCTTTCTAGGTCTACCTCTACTTCTACACCTCTCACTTTGAAATCATTAAAACACTGAATCTAACCATCGCTTTCTAGGTCTACCTCTACTTCTGCACCTCTCACTTTGAAATCATTAAAACACTGAAACTAACCATCGCTTTCTAGGTCTACCTCTACTTCTACACCCCTCACTTTGAAATCATTAAAAACCCTGAATCTAACCATCGCTTTCTAGGTCTACCTCTATTTCTGCACCTCTCACTTTGAAATCATTAAAACACTGAATCTAACCATCGCTTTCTAGGTCTACCTCTACTTCTACACTTCTCACTTTGAAATCATTAAAAAACTGAATCTAACCATCGCTTTCTAGGTCTACCTCTACTTCTACACCTCTCACTTTGAAATCATTAAAACACTGAATCTAACCATCGCTTTCTAGGTCTACCTCTACTTCTACACCTCTCACTTTGAAATCATTAAAACACTGAATCTAACAATCGCTTTCTAGGTCTACCTCTACTTCTGCACCTCTCACTTTGAAATCATTAAAACACTGAAACTAACCATCGCTTTCTAGGTCTACCTCTACTTCTACTACTCTCACTTTGAAATCATTAAAACACTGAATCTAACCATCGCTTTCTAGGTCTACCTCTACTTCTACACCGCTCACTTTGAAATCATTAAAACACTGAATCTAACCATCTCTTTCTAGGTCTACCTCTACTTTTACACCCCTCACTTTGAAATCATTAAAACACTGAATCTAACCATCGCTTTCTAGGTCTACCTCTACTTCTGCACCTCTCACTTTGAAATCATTAAAACACTGAATCTAACCATCGCTTTCTAGGTCTACCTCTACTTCTACACCTCTCACTTTGAAATCATTAAAACACTGAATCTAACCATCGCTTTCTAGGTCTACCTCTACTTCTACACCTCTCACTTTGAAATCATTAAAACACTGAAAATAACCATCGCTTTCTAGGTCTACCTCTACTTCTGCACCTCTCACTTTGAAATCGTTAAAACACTGAATCTAACCATCGCTTTCTAGGTCTACCTCTAATTCTTCACCTCTCACTTTGAAATCATTAAAACACTGAATCTAACCATCGCTTTCTAGGTCTACCTCTACTTCTGCACCTCTCACTTTGAAATCATTAAAACACTGAATCTAACCATCTCTTTCTAGGTCTACCTCTACTTCTGCACCTCTCACTTTGAAATCATTAAAACACTGAATCTAACCATCGCTTTCTAGGTCTACCTCTACTTCTCCACCTCTCACTTTGAAATCATTAAAACACTGAATCTAACCATCGCTTTCTAGGTCTTCCTCTACTTCTACACCTCTCACTTTGAAATCATTAAAACACTGAAACTAACCATTTCTTTCTAGGTCTACCTCTACTTCTGCACCTCTCACTTTGAAATCATTAAAACACTGAAACTAACCATCGCTTTCTAGGTCTACCTCTACTTCTACACCTCTCACTTTGAAATAATTAAAGCACTGAATCTAACCATCGCTTTCTAGGTCTACCTCTACTTCTACACCTCTCACTTTGAAATCATTAAAACACTGAAAGTAACCATCGCTTTCTAGGTCTACCTCGACTTCTACACCTCTCACTTTGAAATCATTAAGACACTGAATCTAACCATCGCTTTCTAGGTCTACCTCTACTTCTACACCTCTCACTTTGAAATCATTAAAACACTGAATCTAACCATCGCTTTCTAGGTCTACCTCTACTTCTACACCCCTCACTTTGAAATCATTAAAAACCCTGAATCTAACCATCGCTTTCTAGGTCCACCTCTACTTCTGCACCTCTCACTTTGAAATCATTAAAACACTGAATCTAACCATCGCTTTCTAGGTCTACCTCTACTTCTACACTTCTCACTTTGAAATCATTAAAACACTGAATCTAACCATCGCTTTCTAGGTCTACCTCTACTTCTACACCTCTCACTTTGAAATCATTAAAACACTGAATCTAACCATCGCTTTCTAGGTCTACCTCTACTTCTACACCTCTCACTTTGAAATCATTAAAACACTGAATCTAACCATCGCTTTCTAGGTCTACCTCTACTTCTGCACTTCTCACTTTGAAATCATTAAAACACTGAAACTAACCATCGCTTTCTAGGTCTACCTCTACTTCTACACCTCTCACTTTGAAATCATTAAAACACTGAATCTAACCATCGCTTTCTAGGTCTACCTCTACTTCTGCACCTCTCACTTTGAAATCATTAAAACACTGAATCTAACCATCGCTTTCTAGGTCTACCTCTACTTCTACACCTCTCACTTTGAAATCATTAAAACACTGAATCTAACCATCGCTTTCTAGGTCTACCTCTACTTCTACACCTCTCACTTTGAAATCATTAAAACACTGAAAATAACCATCGCTTTCTAGGTCTACCTCTACTTCTGCACCTCTCACTTTGAAATCGTTAAAACACTGAATCTAACCATCGCTTTCTAGGTCTACCTCTACTTCTTCACCTCTCACTTTGAAATCATTAAAACACTGAATCTAACCATCGCTTTCTAGGTCTACCTCTACTTCTGCACCTCTCACTTTGAAATCATTAAAACACTGAATCTAACCATCTCTTTCTAGGTCTACCTCTACTTCTGCACCTCTCACTTTGAAATCATTAAAACACTGAATCTAACCATCGCTTTCTAGGTCTACCTCGACTTCTGCACCTCTCACTTTGAAATCATTAAAACACTGAATCTAACCATCGCTTTCTAGGTCTTCCTCTACTTCTACACCTCTCACTTTGAAATCATTAAAACACTGAAACTAACCTTTTCTTTCTAGGTCTACCTCTACTTCTGCACCTCTCACTTTGAAATCATTAAAACACTGAAACTAACCATCGCTTTCTAGGTCTACCTCTACTTCTACACCTCTCACTTTGAAATAATTAAAGCACTGAATCTAACCATCGCTTTCTAGGTCTACCTCTACTTCTACACCTCTCACTTTGAAATCATTAAAACACTGAAACTAACCATCGCTTTCTAGGTCTACCTCTACTTCTACACCTCTCACTTTGAAATCGTTAAAACACTGAATCTAACCATCGCTTTCTAGGTCTACCTCTACTTCTACACCTCTCACTTTGAAATCATTAAAACACATAATCTAACCATCGCTTTCTAGGTCTACCTCTACTTCTGCACCTCTCACTTTGAAATCATTAAAACACTGAAGCTAACCATCGCTTTCTAGGTCTACCTCTACTTCTACACCTCTCACTTTGAAATCATTAAAACACTTAATCAAACCATCGCTTTCTAGGTCTACCTCTACTTCTACACCTCTCACTTTGAAATCATTAAAACAATGAATCTAACCATCGCTTTCTGGGTTTACCTCTACTTCTACACCTCTCACTTTGAAATCATTAAAACACTGAATCTAACCATCGCTTTCTAGGTCTACCTCTACTTCTACACCTCTCACTTTGAAATCATTAAAACACTGAATCTAACCATCGCTTTCTAGGTCTACCTCTACTTCTACACCTCTCACTTTAAAATCATTAAAACACTGAATCTAACCATCGCTTTCTAGGTCTACCTCTACTTCTGCACCTCTCACTTTGAAATCATTAAAACACTGAAACTAACCATAGCTTTCTAGGTCTACCTCTACTTCTACACCTCTCAATTTGAAATCATTAAAACACTGAATCTAATCATCGCTTTCTAGGTCTACCTCTACTTCTACACCGCTCACTTTGAAATCATTAAAACACTGAATCTAACCATCTCTTTCTAGGTCTACCTCTACTTTTACACCCCTCACTTTGAAATCATTAAAACACTGAATCTAACCATCGCTTTCTAGGTCTACCTCTACTTCTGCAGCTCTCACTTTGAAATCATTAAAACACTGAATCTAACCATCGCTTTCTAGGTCTACCTCTACTTCTGCACCTCTCAATTTGAAATCATTAAAACACTGAATCTAACCATCGCTTTCTAGGTCTACCTCTACTTCTACACCTCTCACTTTGAAATCATTAAAACACTGAAACTAACCATCGCTTTCTAGGTCTACCTCTACTTCTGCACTTCTCACTTTGAAATCATTAAAACACTGAATCTAACCATCGCTTTCTAGGTCTACCTCTACTTTTACACCTCTCACTTTGAAATCATTAAAACACTGAATCTAACCATCGCTTTCTAGGTCTACCTCTACTTCTGCACCTCTCACTTTGAAATCATTAAAACACTGAATCTAACCATCGCATTCTAGGTCTTCCTCTACTTCTACACCTCTCACTTTTAAATCATTAAAACACTGAAACTAACCATCTCTTTCTAGGTCTACCTCTACTTCTGCACCTCTTACTTTGAAATAATTAAAACACTGAAACTAACCATCGCTTTCTAGGTCTACCTCTACTTCTACACCTCTCACTTTGAAATCATTAAAACACTGAATCTAACCATCGCTTTCTAGGTCTACCTCTACTTCCACACCTCTCACTTTGAAATCATTAAAACACTTAATCTAACCATCGCTTTCTAGGTCTACCTCTACTTCTACACCTCTCACTTTGAAATCATTGAAACACTGAATCTAACCATCGCTTTCTAGGTCTACCTCTACTTCTACACCTCTCACTTTGAAATCATTAAAACACTGAATCTAACCATCGCTTTCTAGGTCTACCTCTACTTCTACACCTCTCACTTTGAAATTATTAAAACACTGAAACTAACCATCTCTTTCTAGGTCTACCTCTACTTCTACACCTCTCAGTTTGAAATCATTAAAACACTGAATCTAACCATCGCTTTCTAGTTCTACCTCTACTTCTACACCTCTCACTTTGAAATCATTAAAACACTGAATCTAACTATCGCTTTCTAGGTCTACCTCTACTTCTACACCTCTCACTTTGAAATCATTAAAACACTGAAACTAACCATCTCTTTCTAGGTCTACCTCTACTTCTACACCTCTCACTTTGAAATCATTAAAACACTGACTCTAACCATCGCTTTCTAGGTCTACATCTACTTCTACACCTCTCACTTTGAAATCATTAAAACACTGAATCTAACCATCGCTTTCTAGGTCTACCTCTACTTCTGCACCTCTCACTTTGAAATCATTAAAACACTGACACTAACCATCGCTTTCTAGGTCTACCTCTACTTCTACACCTCTCACTTTGAAATCATTAAAACACTGAAACTAACCATCGCTTTCTAGGTCTACCTCTACTTCTGCACCTCTCACTTTGAAATCATTAAAACACTGAAACTAACCATCGCTTTCTAGGTCTACCTCTACTTCTACACCTCTCACTTTGAAATCATTAAAACACTGAAACTAACCATCGCTTTCTAGGTCTACCTCTACTTCTACACCTCTCACTTTGAAATCATTAAAACACTGAAACTAACCATCTCTTTCTAGGTCCACCTCTACTTCTGCACCTCTCACTTTGAAATCATTAAAACACTGAATCTAACCATCGCTTTCTAGCTCTACCTCTACTTCTACACCTCTCACTTTGAAATCATTAAAACACTGAATCTAACCATCTCTTTCTAGGTCTACCGCTACTTCTGCACCTCTCACTTTGAAATCATTAAAACACTGAAACTAACCATCGCTTTCTAGGTCTACCTCTACTTCTACACCTCTCACTTTGAAATAATTAAAACACTGAAGCTAACCATCGCTTTCTAGGTCTACCTCTACTTCTACACCTCTCACTTTGAAATCATTAAAACACTGAATCTAACCATCGCTTTCTAGGTCGACCTCTACTTCTACACCTCTCACTTTGAAATCATTAAAACACTGAAACTAACCATCTCTCTCTAGGTCTACCTCTACTTCTACACCTCTCACTTTGAAATCATTAAAACACTGAATCTAACCATCGCTTTCTAGGTCTACCTCTACTTCTACACTCTCACTTTGAAATCATTAAAACACTGAATCTAACCATCTCTTTCTAGGTCTACCGCTACTTCTGCACCTCTCACTTTGAAATCATTAAAACACTGAAACTAACCATCTCTTTCTAGGTCTACCTCTACTTCTACACCCCTCACTTTGAAATCATTAAAACACTGAATCTAACCATCGCTTTCTAGGTCTACCTTTACTTCTACACCTCTCACTTTGAAATCATTAAAACACTGAAACTAACCATCTCTTTCTAGGTCTACCTCTACTTCTACACCCCTCACTTTGAAATCATTAAAACACTGAATCTAACCATCGCTTTCTAGGTCTACCTTTACTTCTACACCTCTCACTTTGAAATCATTAAAACATTGAATCTAACCATTGCTTTCTAGGTCTACCTCTACTTCTACACCTCTCACTTTGAAATCATTAAAACACTGACTCTAACCATCGCTTTCTAGGTCTACCTCTACTTCTACACCTCTCACTTTGAAATCATTAAAACACTGAATCTAACCATCGCTTTCTAGGTCTACCTCTACTTCTGCACCTCTCACTTTGAAATCATTAAAACACTGACACTAACCATCGCTTTCTAGGTCTACCTCTACTTCTACACCTCTCACTTTGAAATCATTAAAACACTGAAACTAACCATCGCTTTCTAGGTCTACCTCTACTTCTGCACCTCTCACTTTGAAATCATTAAAACACTGAATCTAACCATCTCTTTCTAGGTCTACCGCTACTTCTGCACCTCTCACTTTGAAATCATTAAAACTCTGAAACTAACCATCGCTTTCTAGGTCTACCTCTACTTCTACACCCCTCACTTTGAAATCATTAAAACACTGAATCTAACCATCGCTTTCTAGGTCTACCTCTACTTCTACACCTCTCACTTTGAAATCATTAAAACACTGAAACTAACCATCTATTTCTACGTCTACCTCTACTTCTGCACCTCTCACTTTGAAATCATTAAAACACTGAATCTAACCATCGCTTTCTAGGTCTACCTCTACTTCTACACCTCTCACTTTGAAATCATTAAAACACTGAATCTAACCATCTCTTTCTAGGTCTACCGCTACTTCTGCACCTCTCACTTTGAAATCATTAAAACACTGAAACTAACCATCGCTTTCTAGGTCTACCTCTACTTCTACACCTCTCACTTTGAAATAATTAAAACACTGAAGCTAACCATCGCTTTCTAGGTCTACCTCTACTTCTACACCTCTCACTTTGAAATCATTAAGACACTGAATCTAACCATCGCTTTCTAGGTCTACCTCTACTTCTACACCTCTCACTTTGAAATCATTAAAACACTGAATCTAACCATCGCTTTCTAGGTCGACCTCTACTTCTGCACCTCTCACTTTGAAATCAGTAAAACACTGAAACTAACCATTGCTTTCTAGGTCTATCTCTACTTCTACACCTCTAACTTTGAAATCATTAAAACACTGAATCTAACCATCGCTTTCTAGGTCTACCTCTACTTCTGCACCTCTCACTTTGAAATCATTAAAACACTGAAACTAACCATCGCTTTCTAGGTCTACCTCTACTTCTACTACTCTCACTTTGAAATCATTAAAACACTGAAACTAACCATCGCTTGCTAGGTCTACCTCTACTTCTACACCTCTCACTTTGAAATCATTAAAACACTGAAACTAACCAACGCTTTCTAGGTCTACCTCTACTTCTACACCTCTCACTTTGAAATCATTAAAACACTGAAACTAACCATCGCTTTCTAGGTCTATCTCTACTTCTACACCTCTCACTTTGAAATCATTAAAACACTGAATCTAACCTTCGCTTTCTAGGTCTACCTCTACTTCTACACCTCTCACTTTGAAATCATTAAAACACTGAATCTAACCATCGCTTTCTAGGTCTACCTCTACTTCTACACCTCTCACTTTGAAATCATTAAAACACTGAATCTAACCATCGCTTTCTAGGTCTACCTCTACTTCTGCACCTCTCACTTTGAAATCATTAAAACACTGAAACTAACCATCGCTTTCTAGGTCTACCTCTACTTCTACACCCCTCACTTTGAAATCATTAAAAACCCTGAATCTAACCATCGCTTTCTAGGTCTACCTCTATTTCTGCACCTCTCACTTTGAAATCATTAAAACACTGAATCTAACCATCGCTTTCTAGGTCTACCTCTACTTCTACACTTCTCACTTTGAAATCATTAGAACACTGAATCTAACCATCGCTTTCTAGGTCTACCTCTACTTCTACACCTCTCACTTTGAAATCATTAAAACACTGAATCTAACCATCGCTTTCTAGGTCTACCTCTACTTCTACACCTCTCACTTTGAAATCATTAAAACACTGAATCTAACCATCGCTTTCTAGGTCTACCTCTACTTCTGCACCTCTCACTTTGAAATCATTAAAACACTGAAACTAACCATCGCTTTCTAGGTCTACCTCTACTTCTACTACTCTCACTTTGAAATCATTAAAACACTGAATCTAACCATCGCTTTCTAGGTCTACCTCTACTTCTACACCGCTCACTTTGAAATCATTAAAACACTGAATCTAACCATCTCTTTCTAGGTCTACCTCTACTTTTACACCCCTCACTTTGAAATCATTAAAACACTGAATCTAACCATCGCTTTCTAGGTCTACCTCTACTTCTGCACCTCTCACTTTGAAATCATTAAAACACTGAATCTAACCATCGCTTTCTAGGTCTACCTCTACTTCTACACCTCTCACTTTGAAATCATTAAAACACTGAATCTAACCATCGCTTTCTAGGTCTACCTCTACTTCTACACCTCTCACTTTGAAATCATTAAAACACTGAAAATAACCATCGCTTTCTAGGTCTACCTCTACTTCTGCACCTCTCACTTTGAAATCGTTAAAACACTGAATCTAACCATCGCTTTCTAGGTCTACCTCTAATTCTTCACCTCTCACTTTGAAATCATTAAAACACTGAATCTAACCTTCGCTTTCTAGGTCTACCTCTACTTCTGCACCTCTCACTTTGAAATCATTAAAACACTGAATCTAACCATCTCTTTCTAGGTCTACCTCTACTTCTGCACCTCTCACTTTGAAATCATTAAAACACTGAATCTAACCATCGCTTTCTAGGTCTACCTCTACTTCTCCACCTCTCACTTTGAAATTATTAAAACACTGAATCTAACCATCGCTTTCTAGGTCTTCCTCTACTTCTACACCTCTCACTTTGAAATCATTAAAACACTGAAACTAACCATTTCTTTCTAGGTCTACCTCTACTTCTGCACCTCTCACTTTGAAATCATTAAAACACTGAAACTAACCATCGCTTTCTAGGTCTACCTCTACTTCTACACCTCTCACTTTGAAATAATTAAAGCACTGAATCTAACCATCGCTTTCTAGGTCTACCTCTACTTCTACACCTCTCACTTTGAAATCATTAAAACACTGAAACTAACCATCGCTTTCTAGGTCTACCTCGACTTCTACACCTCTCACTTTGAAATCATTAAGACACTGAATCTAACCATCGCTTTCTAGGTCTACCTCTACTTCTACACCTCTCACTTTGAAATCATTAATACACTGAATCTAACCATCGCTTTCTAGGTCTACCTCTACTTCTACACCCCTCACTTTGAAATCATTAAAAACCCTGAATCTAACCATCGCTTTCTAGGTCCACCTCTACTTCTGCACCTCTCACTTTGAAATCATTAAAACACTGAATCTAACCATCGCTTTCTAGGTCTACCTCTACTTCTACACTTCTCACTTTGAAATCATTAAAACACTGAATCTAACCATCGCTTTCTAGGTCTACCTCTACTTCTACACCTCTCACTTTGAAATCATTAAAACACTGAATCTAACCATCGCTTTCTAGGTCTACCTCTACTTCTACACCTCTCACTTTGAAATCATTAAAACACTGAATCTAACCATCGCTTTCTAGGTCTACCTCTACTTCTGCACTTCTCACTTTGAAATCATTAAAACACTGAAACTAACCATCGCTTTCTAGGTCTACCTCTACTTCTACACCTCTCACTTTGAAATCATTAAAACACTGAATCTAACCATCGCTTTCTAGGTCTACCTCTACTTCTGCACCTCTCACTTTGAAATCATTAAAACACTGAATCTAACCATCGCTTTCTAGGTCTACCTCTACTTCTACACCTCTCACTTTGAAATCATTAAAACACTGAATCTAACCATCGCTTTCTTGGTCTACCTCTACTTCTACACCTCTCACTTTGAAATCATTAAAACACTGAAAATAACCATCGCTTTCTAGGTCTACCTCTACTTCTGCACCTCTCACTTTGAAATCGTTAAAACACTGAATCTAACCATCGCTTTCTAGGTCTACCTCTACTTCTTCACCTCTCACTTTGAAATCATTAAAACACTGAATCTAACCATCGCTTTCTAGGTCTACCTCTACTTCTGCACCTCTCACTTTGAAATCATTAAAACACTGAATCTAACCATCTCTTTCTAGGTCTACCTCTACTTCTGCACCTCTCACTTTGAAATCATTAAAACACTGAATCTAACCATCGCTTTCTAGGTCTACCTCGACTTCTGCACCTCTCACTTTGAAATCATTAAAACACTGAATCTAACCATCGCTTTCTAGGTCTTCCTCTACTTCTACACCTCTCACTTTGAAATCATTAAAACACTGAAACTAACCATTTCTTTCTAGGTCTACCTCTACTTCTGCACCTCTCACTTTGAAATCATTAAAACACTGAAACTAACCATCGCTTTCTAGGTCTACCTCTACTTCTACACCTCTCACTTTGAAATAATTAAAGCACTGAATCTAACCATCGCTTTCTAGGTCTACCTCTACTTCTACACCTCTCACTTTGAAATCATTAAAACACTGAAACTAACCATCGCTTTCTAGGTCTACCTCTACTTCTACACCTCTCACTTTGAAATCGTTAAAACACTGAATCTAACCATCGCTTTCTAGGTCTACCTCTACTTCTACACCTCTCACTTTGAAATCATTAAAACACTGAATCTAACCATCGCTTTCTAGGTCTACCTCTACTTCTGCACCTCTCACTTTGAAATCATTAAAACACTGAAGCTAACCATCGCTTTCTAGGTCTACCTCTACTTCTACACCTCTCACTTTGAAATCATTAAAACACTTAATCAAACCATCGCTTTCTAGGTCTACCTCTACTTCTACACCTCTCACTTTGAAATCATTAAAACAATGAATCTAACCATCGCTTTCTGGGTTTACCTCTACTTCTACACCTCTCACTTTGAAATCATTAAAACACTGAATCTAACCATCGCTTTCTAGGTCTACCTCTACTTCTACACCTCTCACTTTGAAATCATTAAAACACTGAATCTAACCATCGCTTTCTAGGTCTACCTCTACTTCTACACCTCTCACTTTAAAATCATTAAAACACTGAATCTAACCATCGCTTTCTAGGTCTACCTCTACTTCTGCACCTCTCACTTTGAAATCATTAAAACACTGAAACTAACCATAGCTTTCTAGGTCTACCTCTACTTCTACACCTCTAAATTTGAAATCATTAAAACACTGAATCTAACCATCGCTTTCTAGGTCTACCTCTACTTCTACACCGCTCACTTTGAAATCATTAAAACACTGAATCTAACCATCTCTTTCTAGGTCTACCTCTACTTTTACACCCCTCACTTTGAAATCATTAAAACACTGAATCTAACCATCGCTTTCTAGGTCTACCTCTACTTCTGCAGCTCTCACTTTGAAATCATTAAAACACTGAATCTAACCATCGCTTTCTAGGTCTACCTCTACTTCTGCACCTCTCACTTTGAAATCATTAAAACACTGAATCTAACCATCGCTTTCTAGGTCTACCTCTACTTCTACACCTCTCACTTTGAAATCATTAAAACACTGAAACTAACCATCGCTTTCTATGTCTACCTCTACTTCTGCACTTCTCACTTTGAAATCATTAAAACACTGAATCTAACCATCGCTTTCTAGGTCTACCTCTACTTTTACACCTCTCACTTTGAAATCATTAAAACACTGAATCTAACCATCGCTTTCTAGGTCTACCTCTACTTCTGCACCTCTCACTTTGAAATCATTAAAACACTGAATCTAACCATCGCATTCTAGGTCTTCCTCTACTTCTACACCTCTCACTTTTAAATCATTAAAACACTGAAACTAACCATCTCTTTCTAGGTCTACCTCTACTTCTGCACCTCTTACTTTGAAATCATTAAAACACTGAAACTAACCATCGCTTTCTAGGTCTACCTCTACTTCTACACCTCTCACTTTGAAATCATTAAAACACTGAATCTAACCATCGCTTTCTAGGTCTACCTCTACTTCCACACCTCTCACTTTGAAATAATTAAAACACTTAATCTAACCATCGCTTTCTAGGTCTACCTCTACTTCTACACCTCTCACTTTGAAATCATTGAAACACTGAATCTAACCATCGCTTTCTAGGTCTACCTCTACTTCTACACCTCTCACTTTGAAATCATTAAAACACTGAATCTAACCATCGCTTTCTAGGTCTACCTCTACTTCTACACCTCTCACTTTGAAATTATTAAAACACTGAAACTAACCATCTCTTTCTAGGTCTACCTCTACTTCTACACCTCTCAGTTTGAAATCATTAAAACACTGAATCTAACCATCGCTTTCTAGTTCTACCTCTACTTCTACACCTCTCACTTTGAAATCATTAAAACACTGAATCTAACTATCGCTTTCTAGGTCTACCTCTACTTCTACACCTCTCACTTTGAAATCATTAAAACACTGAAACTAACCATCTCTTTCTAGGTCTACCTCTACTTCTACACCTCTCACTTTGAAATCATTAAAACACTGACTCTAACCATCGCTTTCTAGGTCTACATCTACTTCTACACCTCTCACTTTGAAATCATTAAAACACTGAATCTAACCATCGCTTTCTAGGTCTACCTCTACTTCTGCACCTCTCACTTTGAAATCATTAAAACACTGACACTAACCATCGCTTTCTAGGTCTACCTCTACTTCTACACCTCTCACTTTGAAATCATTAAAACACTGAAACTAACCATCGCTTTCTAGGTCTACCTCTACTTCTGCACCTCTCACTTTGAAATCATTAAAACACTGAAACTAACCATCGCTTTCTAGGTCTACCTCTACTTCTACACCTCTCACTTTGAAATCATTAAAACACTGAAACTAACCATCGCTTTCTAGGTCTACCTCTACTTCTACACCTCTCACTTTGAAATCATTAAAACACTGAAACTAACCATCTCTTTCTAGGTCTACCTCTACTTCTGCACCTCTCACTTTGAAATCATTAAAACACTGAATCTAACCATCGCTTTCTAGCTCTACCTCTACTTCTACACCTCTCACTTTGAAATCATTAAAACACTGAATCTAACCATCTCTTTCTAGGTCTACCGCTACTTCTGCACCTCTCACTTTGAAATCATTAAAACACTGAAACTAACCATCGCTTTCTAGGTCTACCTCTACTTCTACACCTCTCACTTTGAAATAATTAAAACACTGAAGCTAACCATCGCTTTCTAGGTCTACCTCTACTTCTACACCTCTCACTTTGAAATCATTAAAACACTGAATCTAACCATCGCTTTCTAGGTCGACCTCTACTTCTACACCTCTCACTTTGAAATCATTAAAACACTGAAACTAACCATCTCTCTCTAGGTCTACCTCTACTTCTACACCTCTCACTTTGAAATCATTAAAACACTGAATCTAACCATCGCTTTCTAGGTCTACCTCTACTTCTACACTCTCACTTTGAAATCATTAAAACACTGAATCTAACCATCTCTTTCTAGGTCTACCGCTACTTCTGCACCTCTCACTTTGAAATCATTAAAACACTGAAACTAACCATCTCTTTCTAGGTCTACCTCTACTTCTACACCCCTCACTTTGAAATCATTAAAACACTGAATCTAACCATCGCTTTCTAGGTCTACCTTTACTTCTACACCTCTCACTTTGAAATCATTAAAACACTGAAACTAACCATCTCTTTCTAGGTCTACCTCTACTTCTACACCCCTCACTTTGAAATCATTAAAACACTGAATCTAACCATCGCTTTCTAGGTCTACCTTTACTTCTACACCTCTCACTTTGAAATCATTAAAACATTGAATCTAACCATTGCTTTCTAGGTCTACCTCTACTTCTACACCTCTCACTTTGAAATCATTAAAACACTGACTCTAACCATCGCTTTCTAGGTCTACCTCTACTTCTACACCTCTCACTTTGAAATCATTAAAACACTGAATCTAACCATCGCTTTCTAGGTCTACCTCTACTTCTGCACCTCTCACTTTGAAATCATTATAACACTGACACTAACCATCGCTTTCTAGGTCTACCTCTACTTCTACACCTCTCACTTTGAAATCATTAAAACACTGAAACTAACCATCGCTTTCTAGGTCTACCTCTACTTCTGCACCTCTCACTTTGAAATCATTAAAACACTGAATCTAACCATCTCTTTCTAGGTCTACCGCTACTTCTGCACCTCTCACTTTGAAATCATTAAAACTCTGAAACTAACCATCGCTTTCTAGGTCTACCTCTACTTCTACACCCCTCACTTTGAAATCATTAAAACACTGAATCTAACCATCGCTTTCTAGGTCTACCTCTACTTCTACACCTCTCACTTTGAAATCATTAAAACACTGAAACTAACCATCTATTTCTAGGTCTACCTCTACTTCTGCACCTCTCACTTTGAAATCATTAAAACACTGAATCTAACCATCGCTTTCTAGGTCTACCTCTACTTCTACACCTCTCACTTTGAAATCATTAAAACACTGAATCTAACCATCTCTTTCTAGGTCTACCGCTACTTCTGCACCTCTCACTTTGAAATCATTAAAACATTGAAACTAACCATCGCTTTCTAGGTCTACCTCTACTTCTACACCTCTCACTTTGAAATAATTAAAACACTGAAGCTAACCATCGCTTTCTAGGTCTACCTCTACTTCTACACCTCTCACTTTGAAATCATTAAAACACTGAATCTAACCATCGCTTTCTAGGTCGACCTCTACTTCTACACCTCTCACTTTGAAATCATTAAAACACTGAAACTAACCATCTCTCTCTAGGTCTACCTCTACTTCTACACCTCTCACTTTGAAATCATTAAAACACTGAATCTAACCATCGCTTTCTAGGTCTACCTCTACTTCTACACCTCTCACTTTGAAATCATTAAAACACTGAATCTAACCATCTCTTTCTAGGTCTACCGCTACTTCTGCACCTCTCAATTTGAAATCATTAAAACACTGAAACTAACCATCTCTTTCTAGGTCTACCTCTACTTCTACACCCCTCACTTTGAAATCATTAAAACACTGAATCTAACCATCGCTTTCTAGGTCTACCTTTACTTCTACACCTCTCACTTTGAAATCATTAAAACACTGAAACTAACCATCTCTTTCTAGGTCTACCTCTACTTCTACACCCCTCACTTTGAAATCATTAAAACACTGAATCTAACCATCGCTTTCTAGGTCTACCTTTACTTCTACACCTCTCACTTTGAAATCATTAAAACATTGAATCTAACCATTGCTTTCTAGGTCTACCTCTTCTTCTACACCTCTCACTTTGAAATCATTATAACACTGAAACTAACCATCGCTTTCTAGGTCTACCTCTACTTCTACACCTCTCACTTTGAAATCATTAAAACACTGAAACTAACCATCTCTTTCTACGTCTACCGCTACTTCTGCACCTCTCACTTTGAAATCATTAAAACACTGAATCTAACCATCGCTTTCTAGGTCTACCGCTACTTCTACACCTCTCACTTTGAAATCATTAAAACACTGAATCTAACCATCGCTTTGTAGGTCTACCGCTACTTCTGCCCCTCTCACTTTGAAATCATTAAAACACTGAATCTAACCATCGCTTTCTAGGTCTACCTCTACTTCTACACCTTTCATTTTGAAATCATTAAAACACTGAATCTAACCATCGCTTTCTAGGTCTACCTCTACTTCTACACCTCTCACTTTGAAATCATTAAAACACTGAATCTAACCATCTCTTTCTAGGTCTACCGCTACTTCTGCACCTCTCACTTTGAAATCATTAAAACACTGAAACTAACCATCGCTTTCTAGGTCTACCTCTACTTCTACACCTCTCACTTTGAAATAATTAAAACACTGAAGCTAACCATCGCTTTCTAGGTCTACCTCTACTTCTACACCTCTCACTTTGAAATCATTAAAACACTGAATCTAACCATCGCTTTCTAGGTCGACCTCTACTTCTACACCTCTCACTTTGAAATCATTAAAACACTGAAACTAACCATCTCTCTCTAGGTCTACCTCTACTTCTACACCTCTCACTTTGAAATCATTAAAACACTGAATCTAACCATCGCTTTCTAGGTCTACCTCTACTTCTACACTCTCACTTTGAAATCATTAAAACACTGAATCTAACCATCTCTTTCTAGGTCTACCGCTACTTCTGCACCTCTCACTTTGAAATCATTAAAACACTGAAACTAACCATCTCTTTCTAGGTCTACCTCTACTTCTACACCCCTCACTTTGAAATCATTAAAACACTGAATCTAACCATCGCTTTCTAGGTCTACCTTTACTTCTACACCTCTCACTTTGAAATCATTAAAACACTGAAACTAACCATCTCTTTCTAGGTCTACCTCTACTTCTACACCCCTCACTTTGAAATCATTAAAACACTGAATCTAACCATCGCTTTCTAGGTCTACCTTTACTTCTACACCTCTCACTTTGAAATCATTAAAACATTGAATCTAACCATTGCTTTCTAGGTCTACCTCTACTTCTACACCTCTCACTTTGAAATCATTAAAACACTGACTCTAACCATCGCTTTCTAGGTCTACCTCTACTTCTACACCTCTCACTTTGAAATCATTAAAACACTGAATCTAACCATCGCTTTCTAGGTCTACCTCTACTTCTGCACCTCTCACTTTGAAATCATTATAACACTGACACTAACCATCGCTTTCTAGGTCTACCTCTACTTCTACACCTCTCACTTTGAAATCATTAAAACACTGAAACTAACCATCGCTTTCTAGGTCTACCTCTACTTCTGCACCTCTCACTTTGAAATCATTAAAACACTGAATCTAACCATCTCTTTCTAGGTCTACCGCTACTTCTGCACCTCTCACTTTGAAATCATTAAAACTCTGAAACTAACCATCGCTTTCTAGGTCTACCTCTACTTCTACACCCCTCACTTTGAAATCATTAAAACACTGAATCTAACCATCGCTTTCTAGGTCTACCTCTACTTCTACACCTCTCACTTTGAAATCATTAAAACACTGAAACTAACCATCTATTTCTAGGTCTACCTCTACTTCTGCACCTCTCACTTTGAAATCATTAAAACACTGAATCTAACCATCGCTTTCTAGGTCTACCTCTACTTCTACACCTCTCACTTTGAAATCATTAAAACACTGAATCTAACCATCTCTTTCTAGGTCTACCGCTACTTCTGCACCTCTCACTTTGAAATCATTAAAACATTGAAACTAACCATCGCTTTCTAGGTCTACCTCTACTTCTACACCTCTCACTTTGAAATAATTAAAACACTGAAGCTAACCATCGCTTTCTAGGTCTACCTCTACTTCTACACCTCTCACTTTGAAATCATTAAAACACTGAATCTAACCATCGCTTTCTAGGTCGACCTCTACTTCTACACCTCTCACTTTGAAATCATTAAAACACTGAAACTAACCATCTCTCTCTAGGTCTACCTCTACTTCTACACCTCTCACTTTGAAATCATTAAAACACTGAATCTAACCATCGCTTTCTAGGTCTACCTCTACTTCTACACCTCTCACTTTGAAATCATTAAAACACTGAATCTAACCATCTCTTTCTAGGTCTACCGCTACTTCTGCACCTCTCAATTTGAAATCATTAAAACACTGAAACTAACCATCTCTTTCTAGGTCTACCTCTACTTCTACACCCCTCACTTTGAAATCATTAAAACACTGAATCTAACCATCGCTTTCTAGGTCTACCTTTACTTCTACACCTCTCACTTTGAAATCATTAAAACACTGAAACTAACCATCTCTTTCTAGGTCTACCTCTACTTCTACACCCCTCACTTTGAAATCATTAAAACACTGAATCTAACCATCGCTTTCTAGGTCTACCTTTACTTCTACACCTCTCACTTTGAAATCATTAAAACATTGAATCTAACCATTGCTTTCTAGGTCTACCTCTTCTTCTACACCTCTCACTTTGAAATCATTATAACACTGAAACTAACCATCGCTTTCTAGGTCTACCTCTACTTCTACACCTCTCACTTTGAAATCATTAAAACACTGAAACTAACCATCTCTTTCTACGTCTACCGCTACTTCTGCACCTCTCACTTTGAAATCATTAAAACACTGAATCTAACCATCGCTTTCTAGGTCTACCGCTACTTCTACACCTCTCACTTTGAAATCATTAAAACACTGAATCTAACCATCGCTTTGTAGGTCTACCGCTACTTCTGCCCCTCTCACTTTGAAATCATTAAAACACTGAATCTAACCATCGCTTTCTAGGTCTACCTCTACTTCTACACCTTTCATTTTGAAATCATTAAAACACTGAATCTAACCATCGCTTTCTAGGTCTACCTCTACTTCTACACCTCTCACTTTGAAATCATTAAAACACTGAATCTAACCATCGCTTTCTAGGTCTACCTCTACTTCTACACCTCTCACTTTGAAATCATTAAAACACTGAATCTAACCATCTCTTTCTAGGTCTACCGCTACTTCTGCACCTCTCACTTTGAAATCATTAAAACACTGAAACTAACCATCGCTTTCTAGGTCTACCTCTACTTCTACACCCCTCACTTTGAAATCATTAAAACACTGAATCTAACCATCGCTTTCTAGGTCTATCTCTACTTCTGCACCTCTCACTTTGAAAACATTAAAACACTGAAACTAACCATCGCTTTCTAGGTCTACCTCTACTTCTACACCTCTCACTTTGAAATCATTAAAACACTGAATCTAACCATCGCTTTCTAGGTCTACCTCTACTTCTACACCTCTCACTTTGAAATTATTAAAACACTGAATCTAACCATCGCTTTCTAGGTCTACCTCTACTTCTGCACCTCTCACTTTGAAATCATTAAAACACTGAAACTAACCATCGCTTTCTAGGTCTACCTCTACTTCTACACCTCTCACTTTGAAATCATTGAAACACTGAATCTAACCATCGCTTTCTAGGTCTACCTCTACTTCTACACCTCTCACTTTGAAATCATTAAAACACTGAATCTAACCATCGCTAAGTCTACCTCTACTTCTACACCTCTCACTTTGAAATTATTAAAACACTGAAACTAACCATCTCTTTCTAGGTCTACCTCTACTTCTACACCTCTCAGTTTGAAATCATTAAAACACTGAATCTAACCATCGCTTTCTAGTTCTACCTCTACTTCTACATCTCTCACTTTGAAATCATTAAAATACTGAATCTAACCATCGCTTTCTAGGTCTACCTCTACTTCTACACCTCTCACTTTGAAATCATTAAAACACTGAAACTAACCATCTCTTTCTAGGTCTACCTCTACTTCTACACCTCTCACTTTGAAATCATTAAAACACTGAGTCTAACCATCGCTTTCTAGGTCTACCTCTACTTCTACACCTCTCACTTTGAAATCATTAAAACACTGAATCTAACCATCGCTTTCTAGGTCTACCTCTACTTCTGCACCTCTCACTTTGAAATCATTAAAACACTGAAACTTACCATCGCTTTCTAGGTCTACCTCTACTTCTACACCTCTCACTTTGAAATCATTAAAACACTGAAACTAACCATCGCTTTCTTGGTCTACCTCTACTTCTGCACCTCTCACTTTGAAATCATTAAAACACTGAAACTAACCATCGCTTTCTAGGTCTACCTCTACTTCTACACCTCTCACTTTGAAATCATTAAAACACTGAAACTAACCATCGCTTTCTAGGTCTACCTCTACTTCTACACCTCTCACTTTGAAATCATTAAAACACTGAAACTAACCATCTCTTTCTAGGTCTACCTCTACTTCTGCACCTCTCACTTTGAAATCATTAAAACACTGAATCTAACCATCGCTTTCTAGCTCTACCTCTACTTCTACACCTCTCACTTTGAAATCATTAAAACACTGAATCTAACCATCTCTTTCTAGGTCTACCGCTACTTCTGCACCTCTCACTTTGAAATCATTAAAACACTGAAACTAACCATCGCTTTCTAGGTCTACCTCTACTTCTACACCTCTCACTTTGAAATAATTAAAACACTGAAGCTAACCATCGCTTTCTAGGTCTACCTCTACTTCTACACCTCTCACTTTGAAATCATTAAAACACTGAATCTAACCATCGCTTTCTAGGTCGACCTCTACTTCTACACCTCTCACTTTGAAATCATTAAAACACTGAAACTAACCATCTCTCTCTAGGTCTACCTCTACTTCTACACCTCTCACTTTGAAATCATTAAAACACTGAATCTAACCATCGCTTTCTAGGTCTACCTCTACTTCTACACCTCTCACTTTGAAATCATTAAAACACT
This sequence comes from Meconema thalassinum, assembly GCA_946902985.2. Taxonomy (NCBI): domain Eukaryota; kingdom Metazoa; phylum Arthropoda; class Insecta; order Orthoptera; family Tettigoniidae; genus Meconema; species Meconema thalassinum. The sequence continues at coordinate 191,094,614 of OX336394.1, read as the reverse complement.
GAATCTAACCATCTCTTTCTAGGTCTACCGCTACTTCTGCACCTCTCACTTTGAAATCATTAAAACACTGAAACTAACCATCTCTTTCTAGGTCTACCTCTACTTCTACACCCCTCACTTTGAAATCATTAAAACACTGAATCTAACCATCGCTTTCTAGGTCTACCTTTACTTCTACACCTCTCACTTTGAAATCATTAAAACACTGAATCTAACCATCGCTTTCTAGGTCTACCTCTTCTTCTACACCTCTCACTTTGAAATCATTAAAACACTGAAACTAACCATCGCTTTCTAGGTCTACCTCTTCTTCTACACCTCTCACTTTGAAATCATTAAAACACTGAAACTAACCATCGCTTTCTAGGTCTACCTCTACTTCTACACCTCTCACTTTGAAATCATTAAAACACTGAAACTAACCATCTCTTTCTACGTCTACCGCTACTTCTGCACCTCTCACTTTGAAATCATTAAAACACTGAATCTAACCATCGCTTTCTAGGTCTACCGCTACTTCTACACCTCTCACTTTGAAATCATTAAAACACTGAATCTAACCATCGCTTTCTAGGTCTACCGCTACTTCTGCCCCTCTCACTTTGAAATCATTAAAACACTGAAACTAACCATCGCTTTCAAGGTCTACCTCTGCTTCTCTTACCCTCTACAGCCGATCTCATTAACTTTCTTAGGAAATCTCTCCTGCTCCATTCTCTTCACATGACCCCACCAACTCATCGCAATCATGAGCCTCGGGACCATCTTTTAACGTGGAATCTGAACCACAGGACATGGCATTTCACTTCGAAAATCTCACATGCATTGACCGGGAATCGAGCCCTGGCCACCGTGGGGAGAAGCAAACAACTTGACCTCTCCGACTCCACGCCCCAATACAGAGGTTCATTCAGGAACACTTATCTAAGTTAATTTTCAACCAAATATACTCTATGTTTTTTTTTTTTTCACAAACTGAGAATAGATAACGTCACCATGTTAACCTATACTAATTTTCATCAGTCATTAGCAAGCCGAGAAAATATATTGTATATATAATCCATTAAGGCTTGCCACGGTGGGTGGTTATCGTGTCGGACTACCAACCCCAAGCTTGCAGGTTCATTCCTGGCCGTGGTGAGCGTTTTTTGAAAGGCGTCAAAAATTATGGCACGCATGTCATACGTTGTTGGCATGTTAGAGAACCCATTTGAATTCAGTAGACCGTGTTCATTATGGCAAAATTAATCTCGGGATTTTCCGCCATCACAAAGTTCCTCCATTCTCTACTAGAAAGCACAATAGTGTCAAGGAGCTTACAAATCTAACTATTTGACTTTCATAGCGTTTCAAGAAACTACAAAATTCGACATGCAAGCTAACCCTATGGGCGTCAAATAACAAAGCTTTCACCCAGCACCCAAGGCCATACGATATTATTATTATTAGTATTATTATCCATTTAAAGTAATTAAAAATAATTAAGTTGGTTGGGATTCTTTATCTTGGATTCTATTCTGATATTAATGAACTTAATAGGTTAACATTCTGAAGTTAGCCATTCTCAGTGTGTGAAAAACCTTACAAAGCATTTGGTTGAGACACAATTGAGATACGTGTACCTCAATAAACCAACGTTTCTTTATCTTTCTCAATTTTCTTTTGTTATTACTGTATTTGTATTGTTTTATAGATTGTCTAACCTCATCCAGTTCAGGTTAAGTTGCTTTATGCACGTTACAAGAATCTAAGCCATATAATAATAATAATAATAATAATAATAATAATAATAATAATAATAAACAAATCATAATAAACAAATCATAAAAACGCACTTGAACAGCAAAAACCTAGTAAAAGCTGTTAACACGTATGCTGTACCTGTGCTGAGCTACTCCTTTGGAATAATCAAATGGTGTAAAACGAACATCGACGGTCTTGAGCGAAAAATGAGAACGATGCTCACAAAAGGAAGGAAACACCACCCACGATCTTCAATAGAGCGAATGACTCTACCCAGAAGCCTAGGTGGACGTGGCTTCGTTGACATTGATAACCAGATGAAACGACAGATAGACAGCTTTAAACAGGCCGCACACTTGTCTGTAAAGTGCAGGTTGCAAGCTAGTGGCGTGACAGCAGTGAGGGAGTACTTCTACGCAGAAGCGAGGACATCTGCCCTTCACAGAGCCATCAGTGAGGCACGCAGATCAACGCCAGATGATAAGTGCCGCTACGGCTGTCAACAGTCAGAAACAATGCAGCATATTACATATGCATGTAGATATTTCCTGGTGACGGAGCACAAACAAAGGCATGATGCAGTTGCTAAATTCTTGCATCAGGAGTTGGCTGATAAGTGCCAGCTTCTATAAGGAAAGAAAGTTCCGTACCATCAATATCAGCCAGAGTGTGTTCTTGAAAACAAGGAATACAAGTTGTATTGGGACCGAACTATTCTGACTGATCAATCGGTATCCCACAACAGGCCGGATCTGGTGGTTGTCAGCAAAAATCAAGCAAACTACCTTGATTGATGTTGCGATTCCTAACAACAAGAATCTCCAGTCAGAACACATAGAAAAGATCAGCAAATACAGCGAGTTGGTCGACCCTATCTAAAGACAATGGCATGTAGAACGGGTAGAGACAATACCTATCATTAGATAGTTTTATTAATTCCATTTGATCAAATACATGTATACAACACATTTTTGATATAGGACACGTCAGAATTTACATCTATAAAATAAAAGTACTAATAGGTACTGTATGCCGGCCCCGTGGTGAGGGGAAGCGCGCCTGCCTCTCACCCGGAGGCCCCGGGTTCGATCCCCGGCTCCGTCAGGGATTTTAAAACTGACGTGAGGGTTGGAACGGGGTGCACTCAGCCTCGTGAGGACAATTGAGTAGCTGGCTGACAGTGAGACAGCGCCCCGATCACGAAAACCAAGATTAACGGCCGAGGGGACCCGACGCGCTGATCACGCGTCACCCCAATATCTGCAGGCCGAATGGCTGGGCAGCGGTCGCTTGGTCGGCCTTAGCCCGTCATGGGCTGGATAGTGCCAGGGGTTGACTTTGACTTTTTTTTTATAGGTACTGTATATACAGTAATACTAATACTATAACTATTTATAAATTATTATAATAACAGATCTTAAGAGATACAATCTTATTGGACAACTATTTACACCTTATTCTATTATTATAATATGAAAACTTAATTCTATAAATACAACAACTTACAGCTAGGTAGTACAATTAAAATAGAAAACTAAAATATAATTATAGATTTCATCGTTTCTATACACTAAGATATTCAACTACAGAGTAAAAACAATGGCACTGCAGATAAGCTTGCAACATTCTATCAAAGGTTTTTATTTTTGGGGCAAGTTTTATATACTGGGGTAGTTTATTGTATAATTTAACTCCTGTGTGATAAGTTCCTTTTTGATATATGCTTGTGTGTGTGTGTGTAAAAATGAATGTTTTGATTTTGTCTTGTGTTATGCCGATGAACATCATTGTTTGTTTTAAGAAAAACATCCTTATTCATTAAATTCTTTTTACAAAACATAATACTTTCAAAGATATATACACAGGGCAGAGGGAGAATGTTTAAATCTTTAAACAGAGGTCTACACGATTCTCTAGTGTTTACATTTGCCATAATTCTAATCGCCCTCTTTTGTATCCTAAACGTGCTTAGTACCTCTAGCGACATACCCCAAAATATGACCCCATGTCTTAAGTATGAATGGAAATAAGCAAAATAAGTATTTCTTAATGTGTGCATGCTAGTGCAGGTTTTCAAAATACGTAACGCAAAGCACATCGAGTTCAGTTTAGTATTCAGATATTGTATATGTTTATTCCATTTCAAGTCATGTTGTATCCATAGTCCTAAAAACTTTGTTTCTGATTTATTTTCTATTTGATGACCATTTAATGTTATATTGTGCTTCGCAGGATTCCTATTCTGTATAGTGTGGAAATTTAGACATACTGTTTTTTTTATAGTTGATTATGAGGCGATTATCTTGTGACCATTTGGTTAACTCTCCTGTAACGGAGTAAGCAGACTGCTGTATGACCTGTTTAGTTTCACCTTTTATTACGAGTGTTGTATCATCCGCAAACAAAATTTACTTATGTGAATGAACAGTCTGTGTTATATCATTGATATATAGAAGGAAGAGTAGTGGGCCCAAAACCGATCCCTGGGGTACTCCAAATTTAATAATTCCCTCATTGGACAATGTTCCATTAAGTAATTTGGTTCCATCATCCTTGTGTCTCAAGCTTACTATTTGTTTACGCTTTGTTAAGTAAGACTCTATCCATTTATTAGCTAGACCTCTAATACCATATTGTTTTAGTTTTGTAAGGAGGATTTTATGGTCAACAACATCAAATGCTTTCGATAAATCTAAGAATAGGTCAGTTACATGTTCCTTATTGTCAATTAATTTCAGTATACTATTAATACATTCATAAATTGCTGTCTGTGTAGATTGTTCCTTTCTCAATCCATGTTGTGAGTTTGATAATATTTTATTTTTTTCTATAAAACTTATCAGTCTCCTATACATGATTTTTTCCACAATTTTTGCGATACCAATTGGTAAGGTAATAGGACGATAGTTATCTAATTCATCTTTTGAACCGTTTTTGTGCACTGGAATTACTTTTGATAACTTCAAAATATCCGGGTAAGTTCCTGAGTGAATTGAACTGTTTATTAAGTGTGGAAGTGGATTTATTATATTTTCTGCACATTTCTTTAAAATTGCATCTGGGATGCCATGAATGCCAGCACAAAATTTATTTTTTAGCTCTTTTATAACTATTCTTACCTCTTCACTTGTGACATGATTTATAAATAAAGAATCACTACATACATTTATTTTATTATTAGAATGTAGTGTATTTACCTGTGATTTATTTAATAATTTTTGTGGAATTTCCAGAAAATAGTCATTGGAAGTGTTTGCTATTTCCCCTGGATTATTTATCACTTTATTATTTCTGGTCAGTGTAATGTTCCTTTGTATTTTAGCAGATTTTCCAGTTTCTTTCTTAATCACGGACCACATAGCCCTGTTTTTATTAGATGATTGGGAAATAAAATTATCATTATGCATTTCCTTTGCTAGTCTTATTACCTTATTTAATATGCTAGTGTATTTTTTGTAGTATAAATTGAATTCAGGTGTTGTGTGGTATTGTTTATATAATTTGTGTAGAAATTTATTTCTTTGACATGAATTTATAATCCCTGTTGTTATCCAAATGTTAGTTTTGAAAATTTAAACAGTTATTTGTCTAAAGGGGAATGCTGTTTCAAAATAGTGTTTTAGGGTACTGTTAAATGCATTAAATTTGTCAGTTACATTTTCTAGTTTATAAATTTCTGACCATGTTTCCTTATTTAATAAGTCATTGAAATATGTAACATTTGTTTCAGTGAATGGCCTGCACTTTGATTTGACTCCATTATCATTATTATTGATTGTTTCGGGTACTTCAAAACTCAGCATTTGTCCATGGTGGTCGCTAAAACCCGGACAATAGACTTCTATTGAATGGTGATATTTATCTGTATTTAAAAAAAATTGATCAGGAGTGGTTTTGCTAAATTTTGTTATTCTTGTTGGGGTATTTACTGTAGGTTTCAGTCCATAGGAAATTAGTAACTGTGTTAATAATTCACAATTTCTATCAAATTTTAAGAAATTCACAACCCCACAAATTATTATATCGAAATTTACTTTGCTCATGTTATTGAGTAACAATTCTAATTTATCTATAAATAAAGGAAACTTTCCTGACGGAGAACGGTATATGCATAAAATTATTAACTTAAACTGCTGTATTCTTACGGCAGAGAATTCAAAATCCTGTTCCATAATTAGATAATCATAAGCTGTTAACTGTTCATGATCTTAATTATTTCTTAGGTAGATACAAGTACCACCATGACTAATATTAGTTCTAGAGTATTTACTAGCTTGTATAAACCCTGGGAATTGAATTAATTCGAGTTGTTCCTCTTTCAGCCAATGTTAGGCCTGCGGCAAGATGGCGTCACAGTGAGAGTGTAGTGAAATAGCAGCTAGTGTAAATATTTGATAAAAGTGGTAAAATATTATAACAGAGGTTTAAAATCTATAAAGTTACTTTCCTTAGGTCAAGTGAAATATGGAATATTCATAGTATTTATAAATTCTTATAGATAATTTAATAAACTTAAACTAAGTTGTGGGAACGTGTATCCAAAGATTCGGTGACTTCTTCAATCACTGTTTGAACCAAGTAGAGCAGTGGTGCTTTTACGAGTTTTCACCCGATTGGAAGATATACGTACTTCACATTCTTCTTTATTGGCAGGTAATTAGATTAATTCATTTAGGTAGTAATAATTAACATAAATTTAGTGTAATTTGGTGTAAATATCAAGGCTAACTTAGATCTCTAGTATGTCGGCAGTAAACAGTGTTAGTGTCTCGTCAGGTAATGTAACCGTTACGGATTTATGCTCGTCGTGCAAAATAAAAGTAAAAAATGCAAATAAAATCATCACAAGATCTCAGGTAAAATAGAGGAGAAAAGTGAAACCGATTGTCGTAATGTAGGCCTACCGGTACCGTCATGCGAATGTCATAACCTGAGAAACGAACTGTCCTCAAAAGATGAAATTATAAAGCTGCTAAAGGAAGATATTACAAAGTAAATGGAAGAGTTGAATAAATTAAAAGGAAACAGAGAGGAAAGCATGGAAACTTGGTCCAAAGTGGTTGCTGGTAAGGTAAGAGTGAATATGCCTGGGCCTATAAATGGAGTATCGGTACATGTAACTGAAATTCCCGTCTCAAATTCATTTGGAGCGCTCGTCGAAGAAAATGATGACTTTCTTCAAGAAGAAAAGAAGAAAGTGATAAAGAGAAAATCCAGGAAGATGCGGATATTTGCGGACAGTCACGGGCGAGATGTAGCAGCAAGCGTATTGGAGAGAAGCGGAGAAATGGAGGTCACTTCGACAGTAAAGCCAGGAGCACCCATTGCAGTGGTCACGAACGGGATGATAGGAGAGTGTGCAACCCTCACTTCAAAGGACTATGCAGTAATCATCGCTGGAGCAAACGACAACTATAGAAATGAGAGTAAAAAGGTAATCAAAGATTTAAAGGGTACATTGCCATCCATGCTTAACACAAATGTCATTATTGTAAACATTCCGCAGAGTTACGATTTAATTTCCAAATCATGTGTAAATGTAGAAATAGAGGCTACAAATGGTAAAATTCGTAAAATTTGTAAGAGTTTTCCAAATGTCCAAATTATAGATGTAAGTAATTAGACAGGATGTTCCACACTCGATATGGCCTACTCTTAAGTAAGGGCGTGATCCCAAGTACCTTGCTCCAAGGCCTTAAAGAACTGGATCTGGATACTCAACTGTACAAACTAATGCAGAAGGCAGTTGTTGATCTATCAACAAACAGAATCGTTCGGAAGTTGATGGGTAGCGACATCCCAGCGTAGAAGTTGCTGTTTCAATAACTGTACTTGGTCCCCTGAAGCACGTATAGTTATGTTGTAATGTACCAGCAATGTGTTATATGTACTGCATAAAATAATAACAATAAAAAAGTCGTATAGCCTCGGGTGCCGGGTGCAAGCTTTGTTATTGGACGTCCAGACGGCAGCTTGCATATCAAATTTTTGGCGTTCCTTGGAGCGCTATGAAAGTCAAGAAGGTTAGATATCTAAGCTCCTTGACATTATAGGGCTTTCTAGTAGAGAAAGGGGGAACTTTTGTTTTGGCGGAAAATCGCGAGATTGATTTTGCCATTTTGAACACGGCCTACTGAATTCAAATAGGTTATTTTTAGCATGCCAACAAGGTATTGAGCCCGCCTAGGTTCGTGTATCAAATATTTCTTTGAGAGCATACTTACTTCACATGCTCAGTTCGACAGAACGTACCCTGAAGCTTCGTCATGAACAATCCGCTATTTTGACTTCGGAGAGGACAGCTTATTTTCTTTCTAGATATATATTACTTACTATTTTAATGCCACATATCTCAGGATCATATAATAATTAATTCTGTATAATTTACCATCTTCTATGCCTTTTAGAAATTGTAAATCACTTTATGGTAAAGGTATTTTTCACCGCAGACACGCGGAGGACAATATAAATAGTCGCTAATCGACTCGACTACTTCCTTCAAATCAGGAAGCCGTGCTATGCACAAACCCACCGTTTTGATAGTCCGCTGAGGCAGGACGTATTGTGTCGATTGTCCGTCTTTAAGACGAAGGCCACATTTGGCAAGTGCATACCCCATAATTAGGAGGACTACAATCTACAGCCATCGAGCTGCATATTACGATTTAAGTCTACGAAAAGTAATATTTCGGCCAGGTAAGGCCAGTGCTACGTGATTGAGAAAGTTGAAATTTAATTGTGTTAATTCAACATATTTTTTCACTAACCACGAGGACCGTCTGCAGGCAGATGTGAAATATTCAGGCAGACGTGAAATATTTAAGCTATGGCTACGTCGTATAGCCCTGTGTGTGCTACTACGAAAATCAACTATGATAAAGCTACGCATCGCACGCATGCGACAGTGATTGTTCAGATTTACAGCGATTTGACATAGTGTAAAGTCTGTGAACAATACCACGTGTATGGTATTACTAGAGTCTGTGGCAGGAAAAGCAGAGTATTTTGATCACTTGCAATTATTAAAGCCAGTGTGCATTTATATAATCATATTTCAATAGAATCTGTGTATTTAATAACCACGATGCCTACGTTAATGCACCATGTGTTGGTGATTCTTCAACTTTATTCTGAGAGCATCGTGATGGTGTATTTCCTAATGTGAGGGATACACCGATGAAATAAACCGCCACCATGGAATTGTCCAACCAACACCACCAGGTACAAACCATGTACATGACGAGAACCGAGGACCACAAGGACAGGCTGAAACCCATAGCCTTAACCAGGAATATGCTTGGAGCCCCTTCCAATGGGAGTTCTGGAAGGTGATCTACTTGTGAAGTAATCGTGAGTCCTGTATTGTCTATGTACGAGGTTTGTCCAAGTTGAGGTAGTATTTGAATGTATATTTTTAGCCGAAACGACTCGATAATTTGACCACTTAGGTAGGAATGTACATATTTTCTTTCTTGGCACTGGGACAATCTTTCAGTTAGACACCACAGTCCGTGTACTATACAGCAGGTGCACATTCATATGTATTTTTTCAGTGTATTTCTAAGCCAGCAAGGAGCTGTGATTTTATGTAATGTAAACGACATCTTAAGAACAGATGGAGTAGGCTTCTGAAAGTTTAGGGGGACACCCTATAGTTAGGTCCCTTATTTTAAGTTGGAAGAGCTTTATTTTCGTATCATTTCTCAGCCGAAAGTCGCTGAAACATTTTGTACTCTTTATTTGACATTTTTCGTGAGTACTATTTACTACGTGAAAGTTCCAGAGGAACGAACCCGTACACAGTAAGATTGGTGGGTAAACCTACATCGTATCAGTTCAAGCATCGCAGCAGAGGTTAGACGTTTTATTTTTGTTGTAGAAAGTGCCAAGCCATGCATATCAAAGCCCACTTGTACAGAGAATGAGCGACATATCTTCGAATGTCAGTGCAGTTAGTTGCACGAGTGTTACATCTTTATATTTGTATTCTTTGAATTTCTGACTGCATTATATCTTATTGAAGGGTAAAATATCCCAATAAACACTGTTAGGGAAGTGATGATGCATTTTTATACAATCTGTAGAGCACTTGAGGAATTTAATTCGTGCTACTGCAAGATTAAAATGATCATTTTGAAGCACAATCTTTGCTAAGCTAAAGTTGTACGCGATGCAGTGAGAGAGTTGTTTGAGCGCGCCATCTGATAACCGGTTTACCCGAGATGCAACGGGAGACGACAATATTGACCTTTTGTGTGCTAATTTACGTCACAAGTCCTAGTAATTTTGAAGGACACTGTTATTAATATAACCTTGCTTTGGAGAACAGCTATGTAAGCTGTCAACATCTGTTATTTCTTTCACCACTTTTAATGAGTGAGGGGATGCTCGCTTATGCGAATTCCTTTAATGTTTTGAGCCGATGACATTGATTCATCTGGCGTGTTATAGAATGGCTTAAACAATAATGTTAATTGACCCATCTTCTGTATAAATTAGGCTAGAAAGTGTAATTGTTGTGTTCGTGAACACATTATTGGTATTTAGGCAGGACGGATGAATGTCCACCTTATTGTTGGTTTATTCCGGCGTTCTTTGAGCTGCGGCCAAGACGACCGATGCGCTTGCGCGCAATGGGAGTAAGACGTGCCAACCTGTGTTATTGTTGACTAGTTGAAGTCATGTTCTTTGAGTGAATCTCAAGCGAGATCACATGCTGCAGCCTACGACTGGTGTCATAAATTGAACTAACTAAACAGTATTTAAACCTTCTGATAATTCAAAAGCATAATTATCCTAAACCAATGGATTAATTAATTGTTATAAATAATAACAGCCATAACTTTGCAACCATTTGCTTGTTGTTTAATTGACACCGTGACTTCAATTCATTTCCATGTGGGATATGACCTTTAAATGAGCTGACACTACTTTTTTCGACAACTTCGCGAGGGTACTTAACATCAAACTAGGGAACGACCCATCATTGTAATTAGAGTAGCGGATTAACCGATTTCGACCCTCGGAAGTAGTTTAGGGGTCTTACTTGAATAAATCATGCACGAATCTAACTTAAGACTGGATATCTTTTTATTGCTATCTTTGTATTTTTCGGATGTATTTCTTTGGGCGTCTATGACTGTTTCCGTGCTAAATGACCCAGATCCCATGGATCAAGCCCCTCGTGCTGAGCAAGCCTACAAAGAAATGCACCCGATCCTCTAAGGCGTTGGGTTCGAAGGATGGGGTCTTTCGAAGTACCATTTCTTTCGGCGATGGTACCCGGATAACCTCCTCTAACGGGCTCAGTATGAAATGCATTGTAAGATTTTTTTCACCTTTCAAAAATTACTTACCACAAAACGAGAAAATGCTTGGATTGTTTGATTCCTCATTTTAGGGGCTGCGACAACGTGGTCATATAGTACCGTGTACTTTGGGTGTGTGTAGAATCTGTCTGACAACCGATGTTAATTGTGATGGCTGAATTAGTGTGTGTTATCTGTGATGGAAGATTCTTTTGCATGCCATAAATCTATGACATGGGCCCACCAGCTTTACATCCCCTCTGTAGGAAGGCATACTGAGGGATTTTAATGCTCTTAAAAAGTCCGACGACTTCGGCCGGGTTTGAACCCGCGATCTTGGGCATAGAAGCTCAGCATGCTAACTATCCCACCGAAGCTGCCGAGAGAAAAATGCTTAATATAATGATGCCTAATAATGTACACTATTCATATACCCGAGAGTACACAGTACCCTTAAGCTCTTCAACTGCGTGCTAGAATATACATTAAAACAAGATGTTCAGCACATAACATAGAGCCTACTTTCTCCTAAATGAATGGATATTGTTATAACTCTTCGTCCTTTTCAAGGAGTATAATTGAATGTTGGTTGTAGTAGCTTGTTGAAATACAACGTGCTATACGGATATTAAACGTGAATATGAGGTCACCTTTGCTAGTGCTACCTCTGTAAAAAAATTCATTCAATTCGGTTTCACCGTGTTTGAATTGATATGGGGAGTCGATTTGCGCACATACATGGCCGCTATCTGCAAACTATTGGGCTGATCACCTTGAAGTTCAGTCAAACGATGCTTCCCACAAAAAGGTATGATGTTGCAAAATTTGATGGAGATCAAATGATTAGGTAGGTCGTAATTTGATTTAATCGTTAAACATTTGGGTGGCCGGCATTCCGTTTCCGACAAGATGGCGGCGATATAAAACATGACACTGAAATGCCCTTTGCTAGTGCTATCTCTGTACCAAATTTCGTTCAATTCGGTTTTACCGTATTTGAATTAATAGGGGGAATCGATAGCCACACATACATGGCCGCCATATGCAAACTATTGGACTGATGACCTTGTTACTTGGTCAAAGAACGCTTCATACATAAAGGTATGTTGTTGCAAAATTTGATAGAGACCAGATGATTATGTTGGTCGTAATTGGATTTAAGCTTTTAACATTTGGGTGGCCACCATTACGTTTCGTCAAAATGGCGGCGATATGAAACATGACAATGAAATGCCCTTTGCTAGTGCTACCTCTGTACCAAATGTTGTTCAATTAGGTTTCACCGTGTTTGAATAGATAGGGGGAATGGATATGCACATTTTCATGGCCGCCATCCGCAAAGCATTGGGCTGATAACCTTGCAGTTTGTTCAAAATTTCTTCATACATAAAAGTATAATGTTGCAAAATTTGGTAGAAATCAGGTGATTAGGTTGGTCGTAATTTGATTTAGGCTTTTAACATTTGGTTTGCTGCCATTACGTTTTCGTCAAGATGGCGGCGATATAAAACATGACACTGAGGTGTGCTATGCAAGTGCTACCTCTGTACCAAATTTTGTTTAATTCGGTTTCACGGTGTTTGTATTGATATGGGGAATCGATTTGCACACATACATGCTGCCATCTGCAAACTATTGGGTTGATGACCTTGTAGTTTAGTCAAAAGATGCTCGCCATATAAATATATGTTGTTGCAAAATTTGGTAAAGGTCGGATGATTAGGTAAGTCGTAATTTGATTTAAGCTTTGAACATTTGGGTGGCAGCCATTACGTTTCTGTCAAGATGGCGGCGATATAAAATATGACACTGACCTACCCTTTGCTAGTTCTACCCATGTATCAAATTTCGTTCAATTCGGTTTCACCGTGTTGGAATTGATAGGGAGGGGGGACAGATATTCAGAGTACACTCACTCACACACACACGCACACACACACACAGACACACAGCCAGACACACAATGTTTGGCCCTGTGTTGATCTCACAAGTCTTTCATTTTTTGCAAAAATCGAAAGTAGGCTAAAAACTAAAATTAGGCAATCATGGCGTAAAATAAACGGAAAAAGGCTGTCTCATCCGATCCCACCTACGATTCGCTAGTGACATCGAGCTTCTTGCAAGCTCCACCAGAGAACTGCAAAAAATGCTTCTCGAAATAAACATTGTCAGCATTTTTAGCCTACTTTCGATTTTTGCAAAAAATGAAAGTAGACTCATGAGATGTACACAGGGCCAAAAATTGTGTGTGGCGAACATGTATGTGTGCAAATCGATTCCCCCTATCTATTCAAACACGGTGAAAACGAATTGAGCAAACTTTGGTACAGAGGTACCACTGGGAAAGGGCACCTCAATGTCATATTTTATATTGCCGCCATCTTGAGGGAAACGTATTGGCGGCCACCCAAATGTTTAAAGTTTAAATCAAATTACGACCAACCTAATAATCTGATCTCTACCAAATTTTGCAACAACATACCTTTATATGGGACACATATGTTGACCAAACTACAAGATCATCAGCCCAATAGTTTGCAGATGGTGGCCATGTATGTGTGCAAATTGATTCCTCCTATCAATTCAAACACGGTGAAACCGAATTGAACGAAATTTAGTACAGTGGTAGCACTAGCAAAGAGAACCTCAGTGTCATGTTTTATATCGCCGCCATCTTGACTATAACGTAATGGCGGCCACCTAAATGTTCAACGCTTAAATCAAATTATGACTAACCTAATCATTCGTTCTACCAAATTGTGCACAACATATATTAATATGGCGAGCGTCTCTTGAATTAACTACAAGTTCATCAGCCCAATAGTTAACAGATGGCGGCCATGTATGTGTGCAGATCGATTCCCCCTATCAATTCAAACACGGTGAAACCGAATTGAACGAAATTTGGTACAGAGGTAAAACTAGCAAGGGGCACTCCAGTGTCATGTTTTATATCACCGCCATATTGACGAAAACGTAAAGGCGGCCACCCAAATGTTTAAAGCTTAAATCAAATTACGAACAACCTTATCATCTGATCTCTACCAAATTGTGCAACGTTATACCATGACGAATAGAATACATAGTGTTATCACTGACCGAGTTCAAGCGCGCCCCGCTGTTGGCTAGCGCTAGCGGCGTAGACCCCCAACGCTACACAGCCGCAGTCAGGTGTTCAAATATGGGATACGCGCTGGGCTACGTAAACCTCTTTACGAAGGCTGCGGTTACGCCGATTACAACAAATTGTTTGTTTAGACTTATGAATAATAAGTTACCGTGAAAAAGTTTTTATTAATATTCTCAGTCCCCATGTAGAACTATCTTTTAAAACCTCCCGTTACTCGCGCATTGGCTTGACAGTTCCGTGGTTCGTTTTAGTTGTAATATCAAACCAACAGTTCAAGTTATAATCTTATCGTCTCGGGACATCATACACCATTCCTGGAGCTGTAAAATGACGAGCCCAAAAGTAACTCTACACGAGTGTGTCGCCTTCTGCTGAAAGATAACGAATCGCTAGTTCATGAATCAGTAATTTCAAAGGAATTTGTGACTGATACTGAAGACAAAGTTGAAACAAGATCCGAAGACTCAGATACTGACCATGATTTTGTTCAAGAGGACTGTAACGCAAGCGAAGAATTGGATGGCTGTTTATTTTATTGGCAGGTTGGCCATTCTTATTATTATATGTCCGTCTCATTCTTGGTTATCACCGCGGAGGCCCGGGTCGATTCCCGGCTCTGCAATGAAATGTTATTCTGGTCTGAGGGCTGGAACGGTGTTCACTCAGCCTCGTGAGGCAAAACTGGTAAGAGGCGCGTTTGATTCCTATCTCAGCTATCCCGGAAGTGGTTTTCCGTGGTTACCCACTTCTACTACCGGGATGGTACCTAACTGAAGGCCACGGCCGCTTCCTACCCAAATCCTACCTCAATTCCGAATACACACACTACTACAGACATCACAATGACACAGGTTATCAGACAAATTCTACACACACCCAAGCACACGGGGCTACGTGACCACAATGTCGCAAATTCCCTAAAGAACCAACAACTATAATTATTTTAGGCCTATTATTATTAAGATGGATTATATATATTTACATTTTAAGTAAGGATAGCACGAAGTAGAACAAGTAACCATGGAAGGCTGCCTTCATTCCGTATCCTCCTGGGCGCATTTGTGATTTTAACACAGAGGATAGATATTTCGGTAAATTTTGAAAAAAATGTGAGGTACTATTCCTGGTTTTAATTTCCATTTCACGCGAGGAAGTTCCACGTTCTCACAGTTCACTACGAAACAGTCCGCCTTTATAATAATTAAATCTTCCGAAAAACGCACGTCACAGATTCTACTTTTGATCGACAATTGCTTACCTTTCCGCGGAATAACTCTCGCCCATTTCGCAAACAGATTTGTTTCTTTTGGTGGTGTGAAAAAATGTCTACCATCAGATTTTCTTCCGTAACCCGATTTACATCCTGGAACGAAACAATACGACATTTTCCCGAAACAGCAGAAAATTTAGTTGTTTGCACTCACAAAGCACTGCACAGACATTCGTAAACTATTACAAAGCAACAAATTCCCTCGCATAATATGACTTCTCGCGCACCTCGTGGGCTACTTGTCACAGGTGCTTATGGTTCGGCGCGACTTCCGCGCCACACACTGGCTGGACCATGAACTACAATGTTTAAGGAGCGGAGTGATGACACTGTTTATTTCTATTCGTCATGGTTATACCTTTATGTATAAAGAATCTTTTGCCCAAATTACAAGGTCATCAGCCCAATAATTTGTGTATGGCGGCCATGTATGTGTGCAAATATATTCCCCCTATCTATTCAAACAAGGTGAAACCGAATTGAACAAACTTTAGTACAGAGGTACCACTGCGAAAGGGCACCTCAGTAACATATTTTATATTGCCGCTATATTGACGGAAACGTAATGGCGGCCACCCAAATGTTTAAAGATTAAATCAAATTACGACCAACCTAGTAATCTGATCTCTACCAAATTTTGCAACAACATACCTTTATATGGGACACATACGTTGACCAAACTACAAGATCATCAGCCCAATAGTTTGCAGATGGCGTCCATGTATGTGTTCAAATTGATTCCTCCTATCAATTCAAACACGGTGAAACCGAATTGAACGAAATTTAGTACAGTGGTAGCACAAGCAAGGAGAACCTCAGTGTCATGTTTTATATCGCCGCCATCTTGACTAAAACGTAATGGCGGCCACCCAAATGTTCAACGCTTAAATCAAATTACGACTAACCTAATCATTCGTTCTACCAAATTTAGCACAATATATATTAATATGGCGAGCGTCTTTTGAATCAACTACAAGGTCATCAGCCCAATAATTTACAGATGGCAGCCATGTATGTGTGCAGATCGATTCCCCCTATCAATTCAAACACGGTGAAACCGAATTGAACGAAATCTTTTGACCTAACTACAAGGTCATCAGCCCAATAATTTGTGGACGGCGGCCCTGTATGTGTGCAAATCGTTTCTCCCTAACTATTCAAACACGGTGAAACCGAATTGAACAAACCTTGGTACAGAGGTACCACTGGGAAAGGGCACCTCAGTGTCATATTTTATATTGCCGCCATCTTGACAGAAACGTAATGGCGGCCACCCAAATGTTTAAAGTTTAAATCAAATTACGACCAACCTAGTAATCTGATCTCTACCAAATTTTGCAACAACATACCTATATATGGGACACATATGTTGACCAAACTACAAGATCATCAGCCCAATACTTTGCAGATGGCGGCCCTGTATGTGTGCAGATCGGTTCCCCCTATCAATTCAAACACGGTGAAACCGAATTGAACGAACTTTGGTACAGAGTTAGCACTAGCTACGGGCACTCCTGTGTGATGTTTCATATCGCCGCCATCTTGACGAAAACGTAATGGCGGCCACCCAAATGTCAAAGGCTTCAATCAAATTACGACCAACCTAATCATCTTATCTCTACCAAATTTTGTAACATTATACCTTTATGTATAAAGAATCTCTTGACAAAACTACAAGGTCATCAGCCTAAAATTTGTGGTTGGTGGCCATGTATTTTTGCAAATAAATTCCCCCTATCTTTTCAAGGTAAACGGCCTAGCCGTGTTGAAACACCGGATCGCATGAGAACTCCGCAGTTAAGCAACATTGGCCGTAGTCGGAACTTGTATGGTATGCCGGTTCTAGGTACTGCGCGCTGTTGGCCAACATAAGGAGGAGCGGAAAGGCCCTGCCCACCCTACCGCACGTAAACTCCGGCTGGGGATAGCCTCTTCGGAGGCTCGGACCTGCCTTCGGGCAGAATACCGATTAAATTAAAATCTTTTCAAACATGGTGAAACCGAATTGAACGAAATTTGGTACAGAGGTAGCACTAGCAAAGGGCATCTCATATTCATGTTGAATATCCGTATAGCACGTTGCATTTCAACAAACTACTACAACCAACATTCAATTATGCTCCTTGAATGGACAAAGAGTCATAACAATACCCATGCATTTAGGATAAAGTAGGCTATATGTTCTTTACTCTACATCTTGTTACCTAATGAACTAATATAACAAAGCTAATTTCCAACGGTCCGACAAACCCAATCACAGTCGATAGCAATCGTCTGTAATATGTTGACGAATATGTATATCTAGGCCAACTGGAATACGGCTCAGTGGTTTGGGACCCATTTCACGTCTGTCTGTTAGGTAATCAGCCCGAAGGCTGGTTGGATCCTCAAAAAGTACCGCCGTTAGTTTATGTGGGTAGATACCCACAAAAGTCCAAGGCAGCGCTATATTGAGGCGTTCTAGGCAAGATGAGGAGTGAGGCAGTTTGCCATTACTTTCCTCACTGAGTCAGAACAGCAGTACTTTTTCTTAAGCGTATGGCTTTTAGTGCCGGGTGTGTCCGAGGACATGTTCGGCTCGCCAGAGTTAGTAGCTGCTTCTATGCGGACACCCATGGGGTAAGCTACAAGTACCGTCGCGTGTGGAGTGTTGTCTGGGGAGGAAAGTGTGAATGTAAGAACTAGGAATTGGAAGGTAGCGGCTGTGGCCTATAGTTAGGGACCAACCCAGGCATTTGCATGGAAGGAAGATGGGAAACCACAGAAAACCATCTTTAAGGTTGCCGGCGGGCGGATTCGAATCTCCTCGCCTCCCGGATGTGAGCGACTGCCTGCAGCCACGCCGTAACAACCACGGTTAACTCACCCTGTACAGGAGTACTAACACTATGAGTAGAAACTTTCACAGCATCCACATGCACTGACTGTGCCCTGAATGTCATTACTCAGCACCACCCATACCTCAGTAGCTTCCATATAATCACAGCCATGAGTAGGACTGAGACATCGGTGAAAAGCCACATTTTACTCTAGCCTGTGCCAACAGACAAATGCAAATGTACTGCATTCATCAAGAGATGGTAAACATACCCCATATCAAGTAAGGCGCATCAATGAGCTGAATATTGTACAAAGGAATGCTGCTAGGTTTGTGCTCAACGATTTTAATTCTAGAAATAGTTTTACTCGAATGATAGAAACATTAGAGTGGGAATCTCTGGAAGATAGACAAAATCCAGACTAAACGCTATGTTTAACACTAATCAACCATTCAAATAATACGCCAAATCAATACTCAATTTATATATAATTCTATATAAATAGGACATGTTTCGGCCTTCAATGAGGCCATCTTCAGCTAAACAAGAATCAATTAAGAAATAAGCTATACTAATATAAAAGTACTTAAATCTAATAAGAAAAGAAATATTAATGTTAAAATTGAATAAAATTAATCACTATTAAAATGGATATCCTTACGAATCAAATTAAATAAAATGAAAATATAATACTTGTCATTTTTCTTCAAAATGTAGTTAAAAACGAGAACATATTATTGGCACTTATTCAGAATTTTAACTTCGTGTTGAAGATAGAAGATTTACTTATTTATTTAAGCATTTAACTATGTGCTTATTCAATTTCACTGGTCTATATTTATTATTGGTTACAGGACTTTATTTTTAAATTATTTTAAGTGTATTATTTTGATAAGAATTATTATACAGTTTAATATGTGTTTACATTTGCCAATAATATTTTCTCGTTTTTAACTACATCTTGAAGAAAAATGATAAGTATTTTATTTTAATTTTATTTAATTTGATATGTAAGGATATCCATTTTAATAGTGATTCTTTTTATTCAATTTTAACATTAATATTTCTTTTCTTATTAGATTTAAGTACCTTTATAATAGTTTAGCTTAATTCTTAATTGATTCTTGTTTAGCTGAAGATGGCCTCATTGAAGGCCGAAACATGTCCTATTTATATAGAATTATATACAGTATAAATTGGGTATTTTAATGGCGAATGTCTTCGCATTTTATGTTTAACACTTACACTAACCACAGTCTTAGAGCCTTTCCCCAAGCATATTGATGTGTTTATGTGATTATGTGATTTCTTGTGTAAATACCCCGATGTAATTACCATAGTTTCCAAATCGCGACTTGCGAACATATTATTGTTGGTTAATTTTCTGTAATTGAATACCGGAGCTGAAGAGCATTAAGTCAGTGTTCACTACTTTTCAGGAGACAGATAAAACGTCATTGACAAATCACAACTTAACAAACACACTATATTAGTTATCCATGTTGTAATAATAATAATAATAATAATAATAATAATAATAATAATAATAATATCGTATGGCCTCGAGTGCCGGTTGCAAGCTTTGTTATTTGACACCCAAAGGGTAGCTTGCATGTTGAATTTCGTTGTTCCTTGAAGAACTATGAAAGTCAAGGAGGTTAGATATCTAAGCTCCTTGAACACTATAGCGCTTTCTAGTAGAGAAATGAAAAACTTTGTGTTGGCGGAAACTCCCGAGATTAATTTTACCATCATGAACACGGCCTACTGAATTCAAATGGGTTCTTTGCCAACATTGTAGGACATGGTGTCACAATTTTTTGCCGACTTTCAAAAATCACTTACCACGGCCAGGAGCAAACCTGCAAGCTTCGGGTTAGTAGACCGACACGTTGACCACTCATCCACCGTGGCAACAACTATTCAGGTTATATTTGTGTTCGCGGAATATCAATTTAATTTAATATGCATTTTTTTAAATCAATTTTGGAAACGTGACTTAATGACTCTCAACTCCGTGGTCAGTTTAGTGCGGCATAAACCCATCCAGAATGAATATTTCACATGATATTTTATTTTAAAATGGATTTGTAACATAAAAACACCTAAACCCTGTACAAATGTAATTTACAATAGCAGTGTAACACGCGGGAATCTTGCAGTGCGGCCAACATTAAGTACGGTATACGGCGCTGAAAGGCAGCCAGTCATTGACTTAATGTGTTTCTCTGCTGATTGCACTACATGTAACAGTGGTTTCTGGCTTAAACAGAAGGCTGACATAATTCTTTCCTATGCCGTTCCAAGGCCCTTGGGTCAATATTAAATATTAAATGTTTAAAAAATGGCCATTTTTGACTTAATGCTTTTCAGGGCCGACCGATTCAATTGTACATTTTGCCACCGAGGAATTACACCCATTTGCAAATAAATCAAATGAATTAATTAATTAATTAATTAATTAATTAATTAAATTTGATAAATCATTAAACAAAGCCTCCCTGGCTTAGGCGGCAGCACGCCGGCCTCTCACAGCTGGGTCCGAGGTTCAAACCCGGTCACTCCATGTGAGATCTGTGCTGGACAAAACGGAGGCTGACAGGTTTTTCTCCGGGTACTCCACTTTCCCTGTCAACATTTTATTCCAGCAACACTCTCCACTATCATTTCATTTCATCTGTCATTCATTTAATCATTGCCCCAGAGAAGTGCGTCAGGCCTCGGCAGCCGGCACATTTCATATCCTTGCCGCTAGATGGGGGCTTCAGTCATTCCATTCCTGACCCAGTCGGAGACTGGAAGCAGGCTGTGGATTTTCAAAT
Source organism: Meconema thalassinum (assembly GCA_946902985.2). Classification (NCBI taxonomy): domain Eukaryota; kingdom Metazoa; phylum Arthropoda; class Insecta; order Orthoptera; family Tettigoniidae; genus Meconema; species Meconema thalassinum. The sequence continues at coordinate 191,073,522 of OX336394.1, read as the reverse complement.
CATTAAACAGGAAACTCAAACTCGAAGCACTGAACACACTATGCCTACCAGACGTGGTACCTAACCGCCAAGCAGAACTCGCGCTTGGCTCTTGGTTCGAATCTCAAGTGTGTGTTTATAAGATGACAGTGAGTAATTCAGTAGCTCTCCACGTGACTTAAGAACTCTCCCATGCCGTGGGAGCCAATTGAACCTGTTATATCAGCGGTAATGCGCCTAATAGCCTTGAGACTTGCGTTTCAATCATCACTAATGGCATGTGTCTGGAGACACCAATCATTCACTGGTTTACATAATAACGCCACATTAGGTTCAGCGAGTGTGCAGTAAGGTGTGTGTGGAAGGTAAGGAATCTACACTGCCCTCGGCCTCATGCGTCTTCCATACGTCCCTCGTCCTAGCGCACTGACAATGAGAGCGATCAGGATACAAGATAGGCAATAGCAATAGATAAGAATACTGTCCAGCTATCTTCATGTTTTATGATCCCTAGGAGTGAATTTTAGCGGTATTCAATTAGCGACAAAAAGGCGAAATTATCGGTTTCCTGAGAAATACAGTATGCAATTAGCGACAAAAAGCGGAATAATCCTTTTCCTGAGAAATACAGTATTGAATTAGCGAAACGAGTGGAATTATCCGTTCCCTGCGAATTACAGTATTGATTTTGCGGGGGAAAAAGCGGATTAATCCGTTTCCTGAGTAATACAGTATTGAATTAGCGAAACGAGTGGAATTATCAGTTCCCTGCGAATTATAGTATTGAATTTGCGAAAAAAAAAAGCGGATTAATCCGTTTCCTGAGAAATACAGTATTGAATTTGCGAAAGGAGCGGAATTATTTTTTCCTGAGAAATACTGATCGCAATTAGCGACAAAAAGCGGAATAATCCGTTTCCTGTAAAATACAGCACGCAATAAGGGACAAAAATCGGAATTATCCGCTTCCTGAGAAATACAGTATTGAGTTAGAGAAAACGCGAAATACAGTACAGTATGCAATTAGCGACAAATAGCGGAAATATCTGTTTTCTGAAAATTACAGTATGCAATTAGCGACAAAAAGCGGAATTACCTTTTCCTGAGTAATGCAGTATTGAATTTGCAGGGAAAGAAAGAGGATTAACCCGTTTCCTGAGAAATGCAGTATTGAATTAGCGAAAAGAGTGAAATTATCCGTTTCCTGAGAAATACACAACGCAATTAGCAACAAAAAGCGGAATAATCCGTTTCCTCGAAATACAGTATTCAGTGAAAAGAAATGAAATTATCCGATTTTTGAGAAATAAATTAGATATTTTTGATTTATTTAGACTTGAAGACGGTCACGCAGGTGTCCATTAGGAAGAGTCTACGGGATTCTAAGGCTTTTTGCATTGTTTGGAGCAAGTTGCACGCAACGCTAGTGGTTATATCGAAGGATTGTAAAACTCAGAACTATGTAATACTACATATCGAGAAAAAATCGTTAACACTACTTATGTACTGTATTATGTTATGCATTGTTATTGGGCGACCATGGATGACGTCACACTGAACAGCTATTGCTGCCATCTATTCAAGTTACATCACAACTGGCTGTTTCAATGTCTCAAAACACAGCAACTTTGAAACATGATGTGGCACTGAACGTAACCCAAATTCAACAGTAAGAATCATAATAATAAGACGCTAAGAGGTAGGTCTATGTTTCACAAAACTCAAGCTCTTTACCAGAAGGAGTTAGAAGGTGTGGTTGGTTCCAAAATCTTCCAAATCGTTTCAATTGTACAGGAAAAATCATGCAATTCTTGAAAAGTCAACGGAAATATATTTAAGTTATTTGATTATAACGTTCGTTTACACAAATAAATAATACAATTGCCCCTGCCAGAAATGTGTCGCGTCCATCCCGCTTAACAGTAAAGCCAAGCGGGTAGTCTGTACACATGGGCGCTCACAAGTAACCGATCGTAACAAATGAGCATTCAAAAGAGAGAGAATTACCCGCAGCAGTGGTGAATTGTACTCTGATTTCATAAATATCTGCAATTTGTTTAAAAAGTGCGATTCAACAAATAAACAAGATGATAGCCCCCTGGAACTAAGTTGCGTTGAGCCCGCATAACAGTAAAGCCGGGTGGGTGGTATATCACATGTTACAGGCCCTCTAGTGTTACTATAAATCACCCGAGATGGTCGAACTGCGCTAATTAGGTTAAACCCAGAGAGTCCAGTCAGCTTACGCTAATGGGTTTGGGACGAGAGTGGGGGTAGTCAACCATTTCTGAAATGTTGGATAGCGAAGAGTGACTGACAGCTACGAATACCTGGACCCCCTAGAGTTTCCGTAGATATAATCAGTGCAGTTAACATGTTATCCATGTACTGGAGGATTGCGAGTTATAGGAAACTATACATTTTGTAAGTGTGCATTGTCACAACGAGGCCAAAAGTGGAGGTGTTCGAACAAGGAATGTTCGGTCCATTTACTTACGAATGCACCTTGTTTTGTGGCAGAATAGGCTACATATACTCATTTTGGGTCCTACGATATAGTTTCTTAAAACGTGCAGGCTACAACTTGCATACGAAAACGTCTTTACGAAACTACACCATAAAAGGTAGAACATGCTGATCTGAATAGTAACTGTGAAACACAAAGAAAATGACCGAACTTGAGTTTATGTGCAAGACTACAGAAATCAAGGAATCTGGAATAATGCAAAAACTTGCTAATGAATAGAATTGCGTCTTTGAGATAACAAGAGCAGATAGTGAAGAACACCCAGAAGATCAGCACAGGTTGACACGGACGGGCATCAATTCCACTCAGGTACCTGAGTCAGGTAGCGAGGGTTACCTCATTTCCATAAAATTTGTAGAAAAAAATAGAAAACTTGGCAGACTTATTTAAAAGAATATTATGATTAATTTTAAATCACTTGTATTTTCTGCCATATAAGTTATAATGTGCCAAACACTGATTTAACGAATGAGCGGACTTGACATCAGAGCGGTTGACCAATGGCACAACAATGTCTTGACGACGCCATTGGTCAACCGCTCTGAAGTCAATTTTTTTTCTACAAATTTTATGCATTGTTCTTAACATGTGCATAATTAAATGTTTGTATGTTTTTTTTAACCTAGTCAGACATTATAAAATTAAATTTAGATAATAATAGGTGTATAATTTGTACCTAAAAAAATACACTCGATATCAGCTGCGGATGCTGAAAATACTGTTTTTCAGCCTAGAACGGGAAAATCAGCTGCATTCAAGAATTCGCTCATGCGCTGCAGAAGGTATTAGACCCAACGAGCTAGAGAAAGGTATATAGAGAGGCAAGGAGCCGCGTAGCAGCGCTCTGGGCGGAGGTAACTTGAGTTAAGGCGGCCATGATTCAGAACGTCGTCTGACAAGAGCTTGTTGTGATTGTTCGCGTTGAGCGGGAACATGTGTTGAATGAAATTTATTTAAAAATACATTGACCATGCCATCAGTGTGTTCGTGTGTACCTTTCTCTAGCTCGTTGGTTAGACCCGGCCCTTGGTATGCGAGCAGGAGGGTTATGACATTTGTTTACGTCATTGGGGATAACCCCTTTGCCGACCCCTTGCCAAAGCCTGAGCGGAATTGAGGAACTAATTTTTGGGTCCCTTGGAGGACCGAGTGGAATTAAGGAAAATCGAGGGGAATTGATGTTCGACCATTGACACATTCCGACAATATTTATCTTCACTTCCAGTTCGGAGTGGATGGCAGTGAAACACTTCCCCTGTTAGGATTTTCCCCTTGGAGAGTACCTATTAGGGCCGCTCGGTATCACCCAAATCATCATGTTTATAGTGATGGGGAGAAGTGGTAAGTTTTCCTCCTCAGTATCTCCTTTAACTCCTTATGGGATAGTGGTCCCTATATTAACCACCTGCCATAAGGACAGTTTATGCTTTCAGAGATGCTGATAGTAGAATCTCTAAGCCAAATTTCGGAGAATTTTCACGCAGAAGTGCTAGTATTTCTAAAAATCAAATATTATATACGTATCTACTTGACGTAATGTGTTGGATAAAATTTTAAAAAATACAAATAAAATCATTAACAATTAAAGTGTAAAAATAAAATTACAACTATAAAAGAATTACGAAATTTAAAATAATAAACATAATAAACCTGCACGGCAAGAAAGAACTAATAAAATGATAAAATCCCAAAAATTAACATGGTCTACATATAAAAGAAAATGTCTATCAATCGCAACAAAATTAAAACATTACAAGACGGTGGTTCAACCAGAGGTGACCTATGGAAGTGAAACTCTTTTTAAAGTTACTCAGAAAAACAGAGTCGACAAAATTTTAAACGTAGAAAGAAGAATAGCTAGAACATGCATAAATAAAAAATATCAGAAGGATGGACAGTGGCGGATAGTACCAAATGAAGTGGTATACAGAGAACTGGAGCCCATCACTGATACTATTCGGAAGAAACGGCTTTCTTTCTTTGGTCACATCATGAGGACACCAGAAACCAGGTTATCTAGAAAAATTGTAGTGAAACTTTGGAATATGAAACAACAAGTAGGATGGATTAAGGAAATTAGAGAAGATATGAAAGAATTGGAAATAACCTTGGATGACTTGCAAAACAAAACAACAAAATTAAAAAAACTGAGAGATATAAAAATAAGATTTCAGACTAAAATAAACAAACGTAATACAGTAAAAAGGGTATTTACAGATGAGGAACGCCTGAGAAGATCAGAGCTAATGAAGAGCTACTGGGCGACTCGGAAAGGAAACTTACTGAAGAAGAGGACCAAGAAATGATTGACTTAAGTGGTCCAATGAGGCCGTAAAAGCAGAAGAAGAAGAAGAAGAAGAAGAAGAAGAAGAAGACATAACTACAAAATAAATATGAATATAATTGTAAAATCAATTGGAAATTGGTTAATTAATTAATTCAATAGAAAAATATCAAAATTAAATCTATAAAAACTTAAATTGAAAATTTAAATATATATATATATATATATATATATATATATATATGTATGTATGTATGTATGTCTACCCCTTATTATTCCCGTTTTCCAACGGGGTCGGGGATGAGATGCGATGGAAGACTTTGTGGCGATGGTTTTTACTGCCGGATGCCCTTCCTGACGCCAACCTCATGAGAGGAGTTAATGAGAGATGAAATGAATGATGGTGAATGAAACTGGGCAAGGATGTGGAAGGAAGCGGCCGTGGCCTGTCAGAAGGTACCGTATATATATATATATATATAAACATTAAAATTAGAGAGAGTAAAAATAACATTATAATTAAATATAATATTTAAAATAAATTAAAATGTAAAAACAAATAAAAATAGTTTTGCCTATAAAGGGTTAAGATGATACGGGCTATTGTTCATCACTCATTGTGACAGCCTTGTACAGAACTGTACTGTACTCATTGTTAGCTCAATACATCACCTCTGGATTTAAGAGCCTTAGTTCCAATTGAAACCTTCACGACAAACGTCCTTGATATTATGGCTATTTTTAACACCCAACACGTGAGTTAATGACCATGGTGCGCTATTCTGTCTGCATGAAATGCTCTTTTAACTTCAGGTTCGGCTATTGTAATCTTAAATACCAAATTCCTTCCGGTGAAAACTCTCTACAAGCTATTTGTCAAGGGGAGTTCAACAATGAAGGCTGATGACATTAAGGTCACGTAAACTCTGTTTCCAGCAAATAAATAAATAAATAAATAAATAAATAAACACGTACATAAATAAATACGTTGTTGTTGATGTTGTTGTTTGAGTCTTCAGTCTATTGACTGGTTTGATGCAGATCTCCATGCCTCTCTGTCCTGAGCTAATCGTTTCATCTCTACATAGCTACCACACCCTACATCCGAGACAATCTGTTTAACATATTCTAACCTTGGTCTACCCCTGCAGTTCTTGCCCTCGACTCTTCCTTTCATAACTAAGCTTGCTATTCCTGGGTGTCTTAGTATGTGTCCTACGAACCTATCTCTTCTCTTCATTAGCAGAATTATCTCTCCTCTCCCACTCGTCTTAATACCTCTTCGTTTGAAACCCTTTCTACCCATCTGTTCTTCATCATTCCCCTGTAACACCACATTTCAAACGCTTCAACTCTCCTCTCTTCTGCTGCTCCAATAGTCCAAGTTTCACTTCCATATAGTGCCACCCTCCAGACAAAGGCTTTCAAAAATGACTTCCTAATATCTAAATATGGCCTTGGCGAGAGGAATACCAAAGGTGATCGTCTAGTTCAGTTTTGTTCAGAACAAGAGCTCTCTGTTATTAATATCATTTTCAAGCTACATCCCCGGCGCTTGTATACATGGACGTCTCCTGCAGATTGTGAAGGTCATATTGTCAGGAATCAGATAGACTTTATTCTCATAAAACGTCATCTGAAAAGATACGTGAAAGCTGTCAAAACCTACCCTGGGGCAGATGTTAACAGCGACCATAATCCCGCCATCATGGACTTAACATTTCATCGTTTCGTCAAGAACATACGCTCTGACAGACCTAAGCGCATCGATACAAAGTGCCTTGACAACCCCTTAGTTCAGGCTCAAACAACCTTGAAGCTCGAAGATCGTATGAGTACAATAAACAACTTGGAAACAGAGGATATAGAATCACAATGGACTGCATTATAGAACGTACTCACCGATACTCAGGAGAGTGATATAGGACATTCGAACAGCTCAAAAAAGCAGCCATGGGTGACAGAAGAAGTTCTACAACTCATGGACCAAAGACGGAGAGTGAAACATGTTAATAAAGTCCAATACCAAGAACTAAATAGGACTGGGAGGAGGAAGTACAGGGAAGCAATAAAACGATAGCTCGTGGAGAGATGCTGAGAAATAGAACATCTCTAAGAGAAACATGACCTGTTTAATCTCCACAAGAAGATCAAAGAACTTGCAGGGGAATATCACAGGCCCTGCAGAGCTATACTGAGGGATGACAATAACACCATTTTGGTAGGAGTCGAAGACAAGTTGAAGTGTTGGAAAGAATATAGTGAAAACCTATTTAGTGATGTAAGGCCAGATAAACCACCTAACATTGGTGAATGCAGCAAAGCAAGTCCAAGTATAAGCCAAGAGGAAATACTGTATGCAATCAAACTCCAGAAGAATGGAAAATCTGTATGTCCGAACAAGATTCATGCAGAAACTCGCAAACTTATTGCTGAAGGCCATGGCAAAGGACTAGAGCTGCTAACTGCTTTATTCAACGCAATATATAAATCTGGTAGAATTCCATCTGACTGGCTAAGATCTACTTTTGTCACCATACCTAAAAAGGCTAGTGTATCATATTGTGATGATTATCCTATGATCAGACTAATGTCCCATGTGCGAAAGGTATTTCTGCGTATCATCCACAATCGAATCTACCTTAAATGCTAACGCTATGTTGGTAATACTCAGTTTGGCTTTAGGAATGGACTGGGTACACGCGAGGCTCTTTTCTCCTTGAACGTTTTGACCCAGAAATGCCTAGATATGAATGTAGATGTGCATGCTTACTCCATCGACTACCTAAAAGCTTTCGATTGCGTATCTCATTTAAAACTTGTTGAGATTTTAAAATCTACTGGTGTAGATGTTGGTGATCTTCGTACAATTTCCCATCTGTACGGGAATCAAACGGCAGAGGTCAAAATAGAAGGAACTACTTCTGAGGACTGAGCTATACGAAGAGGTGTCAGCCAGGGATGTGTCCTGTCCCCACTCCTTTTTAACATCTACTCTGAAACTGTGTTCAGAGAGGCTATTGAAGATGTTAATCTAGGCATCAAGACCAATGGCTATGTCATTAATAACATCCGATTTGCTGATGACACGATTGTGCTAGCGAGCAACCCTAGTGATCTTCAAATTATTATAAACCATATCGTGAGGACCAGTGAAACCTACGGTTTATCCTTAAATATTAACAAGACCAAGCTGATTGTATTCTCGAAAACACCAAAACAGGTCTCCCTTCACATCAACTACACCATCGTCCAACAAGTATCTTCCATCAAATACCTTGGAACTTCAGTGAACCAGCATTGTGATTCAAAGAGTGAAATCGTATCCTTGATTGGACAAGCAAAAATATGTTCAATACCATGAGGACCTTATTCACCAGCCGGGAACTCGAACTTCAGCTCAGAGTTCGAATGTTACGTTGCTATGTTTTCCTGTCCTTTTGTATGGTTTCGAAGGATGGACGCACAGCCCATTACTGGAGAAGCGGATTCAATCTTTTGAGATGTACTGAACCCTTATTGATTTGCCGATCAATAAGTCTTCATGATTTTAATTATTAGTATTACTTATATCGAGGCAGTGCCTGTTGAAGTGGACAACGGAAGGCAGGTAGTGTGTCGCAACGCTTGTAACAGAGGTGGCGTGATAGTTATTTCTGGGGACGACCTGCTAAGCCAAGTTCAAGGACAAATTTTGAGTGAACGCCCATACAATTTGGCGTCATTATGGGCATGCCAGAGGTGAATTTCCAACCGATACCCGATTGAATCAGCGAATCAGAAGAGAGGACGCCTGAACCACGCAGCGAGGTGCGTGCCATAAAAAAGACGCTGAAAACACGTGTATAAAGAACCGCCGATCGGATGGAATTCCGCATAAGTGCATTGAGACGTTTAGATAAAAAGAAGAAGTTTGATACTAGTCCCAAGTCTGTGAGTTGAAAATTACAGATTATTTTCTCAGATTGCCCCTACTCCACTCCATTCTGCCAGTTTCTCATAAATTGATCGGTGATGAGTAGTTTGTGGCACAATTTGATCAGGCGCCGAAAGGCTTAGTTCACGCCAGTTTGAGAAACATTCTATTGTGCTCTTGGGACCAGAGTTCATGCCAAGTGGAGGGGAGATCTCTAGCTGAGATAAGCGCTACTCAGCATAAGTAATTTGAGACACATTTAAATGCCAGCTACGTGGCTGCCCAGACTGTAATATTTTTCTGTAATATTTTTGTGTTATATTTTGTGATGTATATGTGCGTGTGAATTAAGCAAATGCTTTGATAGGGCCAGTTCGACGTGGAATAATCGCCCAGGACTCGAGTGAAAGTCAGTAGCTCATAGCGATTTTAGCAGGGTAGAGTTATAATTTTGAACATTTCTTTTTAAGAAGCCACGCCAAGATGTCTACAGCAAGGTCGATTGGTGGGATGATGTGCTACGCCTCTACCAGAATGTCGACGATGACGGAGTAAATTTTCCCGTGGGGAATGCTCTGGGATGGAGGTTGATTTTCTGCAAGCTGGACGGTGATGTGTAAACCATTGATTTATTCAATATCTAGCTAGATTAGACGCGGGAACGAGTAAATAATGTTATTCATGTTTTTTCTTGTGTATTTTTTTGATTTCGTGCGCCGACACTCTTTTCTTTTAAATGTACGTTGTCACGTGGCCAAAATTTTGTGTGATTGTATATTTTTTCTTATGAGTCATTATTAGTATGCACGGCGCGTGCATTTGGATTTTATTCATGCGAATGCGTAGTTCGTCATGGTCGATAAATGGTGCTGTATTCATATTCATTTCAAGTAGGAGAAAGGGGTAAAAGTTGTTAGATGTTTTACGAACAGGTTTTTATTCATACTAGGGTTGCCGAGTGCAACACGTTAAGATGTCACTGTAGAACACCTTAGTTCTATATTTTTTGAGTTTTTTATATCCCTTTTCAGGTTCTTCAGTCACAGACTAGACTGGGAACGCAAGTCGCCGGAAATATTTGTGTCTTTTATTTCAGGTTTCTGTCAAACCCATACGTGTGATTCTGGTGTGTGTATTGTGTCAAGGTGTGTGTATTTGATTCTTCGTGATGAGGGGTAGAATGTGTCTACTGCCCTCAAATTTTGATTGTATTATTGGAAAGGCAGAGCGACCTTGGAGGCTACTTTACCTTGTCCTGTGCTGATTCTTGGATATCCTTGGGAAATGCTAAGATATTTTTATTTGACACACACACGTATATTATGTGCTATTTGGAGCACGCTTCTTCGAGACTCGAGCCATTGCTACGGCAGGTCGAGGTATGTTTACACGTGGGTTGACAGATGTGCAGATTCCACCTTGCACCCGTCTATGTCTGGTGATTCATCGTTTAGGCAGTCCAGCTGACCGACTGACCCCTGTAAGCTATCCGTAGCAAACCTGTTCTTGTAATGATCTTTGGATCATAATATTAATTTGGGAGTTCGCCATGTCCGTTACGAATTACCGCATATCGTATGAAATGAAATATTTGTTTTATGATGTAAATGTTGGCTTTGAGCCTAGTGATTTCTGTGACTCATTTCATTTGCTTATAGGTTAGATTGTTGTTTGTTGTGACACCGTTGGGTGTATTTCGTATTTTCATGTAAAAATGGCAAGCGGCCATGTGTGTATTTTTCTTGATTGGTCAAGTGTTGATTTAAAAAGTCCTAATTTTAGGCGTTAGTGTGGATTGCTACGGCAATTCTTTGATTCCAATTTCATGCGAAAATTATTTTGTCTTATTCAGTGTAGGAAGTGTCGGATTTAGTTTAATTAGTGTTTAGTTGGTTCCTCGTGTCTGTCTAGCTCTAAGACAATGCAGATTCGTCCCCTGAAGGTTTACTGGATGGTAACGGATCTCGCATTAAATTGTACACATCGTACCGCATGTAGGAAAGCCGCACACGCACATGTCATTGCAGTAACTTGGGACATTTGGTCCAGATGTTTACGATCTCTCCTGAGATCAGGCCTAGTTTGGCATTTTTATTAATTCAAGAGGGTGTCATTTGGGAGTATTTGTGTTATTGCTGTAAATAGTGTAAATTTGTTGATCTGTTTATTAAATTCATATGTTTTGATCCTGGTATTCACTTTTTCCTGCATATTATTTTGTTATATGTTACCCTGCATGTTATAAGAAGCGCTTAACAACAACTTTACGAAATGGACTGTTACACCCCCCGAAATTGAGTCTCATATGCTTCTTTGCAAGGCTTCATATATCAAAAATGGCTACCCAAGTGGGGTTTGTTGTTGTTGTTTTGTTGACCTCATACTTATTTCGCTGAGAAATGATGCCAGGTTAGCAGGACAAAAGTAAATTCAGTAAATTGAGGCGAAGTTGTACCGCCATGTGTATCAGTAAAATCACTGAGTTCTTAAAGTTAGAAATGTTGAACAAAGTTAGAAATTGATATTGTGTTTGATGATAACTTGTTCTGGCGCCCAGCTTAAAATTAGAAACATTTGCATAGTTAGTGAACTCATTCAAAAGCAGGAAGGTGTTGCCTTACTTTACATTTAATTAACTTCTGTTAATTAAAGTGTTTTTCGTAAATTCTGTTAGTTAGGAATTTAAAAGCAGATCACAAGGGAGTTATTTGTTGTTTGGAAATAAGAGTCATTATTCAGTAAGAGCTTGATTACTGAAAATTTATTGAAAATAGAATCAATGTAGTGTGTGTGTACGACTGAAATCCCATTGCATGACCCTATTTTCTCAGTGTATATTTGTGTGTTTTGCGATGGCTAGCATCGAGGAGATTAAAGTGTTGATGGAGCAGATGTTTGTGCAAATGTCTGCAAAGACGGAGAAACAGTTAAAAAGCATGAGTGAACAGAGTGATAAACAATTACAGGATGTGAACAGTAACATTACGGCGTAATTGCAAATCCAGAAATTGGATAGCGATAAACAATTACACGAGCTGCGTGAACACAGTGATAAACAATTACAGGACGTGAACAGTAACATTACGGTACAATTGCAAATCCAGAAATTGGATAGCGACAAACAATTGCACGAGTTGCGTGAACAGAATGGTAAACAATTGCACGAGTTGCGTGAACAGAATGATAAACAATTACACGAGTTGCGAGGGCATAATGATAAACAATTAAATAACATAACTACTCAATTACGTGAACAGAATGATGATGATGATAATAATTAACAGTTAGATGAACTAAACCACAAGTTATCGGAGCAGGCAACTTTACAAACTGTTCAGTTAGAGAGGTTAACCCTTGAGATAAATCAGAGTACTAAAATAGAACTAGTGAAACTGGCGGGGGAGGTGGGTGAGAATAATTCGAGACAGTTAGGCGAAATCAAGAAACTAGAATCCAAATTTGAGGACAAACTAGTACAGTTATATGAAATGGTGGCCGCCAAACTGAAACAAATCGAGACAGCAGCGTAAACAATACGGCAGGGATTAAAAGCACGCAGGACAAATTACAGGGGCAATTCAACAGAATAGAGGCGAAGAATATAAAGATACAAGAGCAGATTAATTCAGTCGACAACAATGGGTTAGGATTGATAAAAGAACTTGACAAACTGGAGATAAAAACGGAGAAGGAAAGGGTGCACTTGCGCGAAAACCTGGATGACCAGTTAAGTAAAAATCAAGAGAAAATACGAGAAGAGATAGGAGAACAATTAATTAAAACTCAGAAGCAGATACAAGATCAACTAGGGGAACAGCTTGAGAAGAGTCAGGAGAACAACGAAGAAAAAATTAACAATTTGAAGAGCAGAATCCGGAAAGATTGGGAACAGCAGGTGAATGAGACTAAAGGGGATAGGCTGACTATATTAAATAGGCTAGGGGAGAATAACTCTAGAATACAGGCTCTGGAAGAAAGTATAAAGTCTAAGTTTCAAGAACATGCGGACCTCATCGTTAAGAATGAGATAAGATCTTTAGAGAATGCCACTTTATCCTCTTCAGAAAATGCAGTAGGGAAACACGGAAATATTGGAAGTCTGGAGGGGTCGAAGCTAGCTGAGGATACGAGCCGAGATCAGAGTCCAAAGACAACTTGCAACACATTCCACAATTACAGAGGGGAGACGTCAACTCCACACCCTGGTGTGACACCTGCACAAGTCATACAAGTCATTAGAGGATATGATTTTAAACCAGGCAAGTTCAGGGAAAATTCAGGATCTACTCCAAAAGCATTCTTGCGCCAGCTGGATGATTATTTTAATGACCAACACGTCAGTCCTGCAAAACAGCTTCGTTTAGTGGAGAAGTTTTTAGATGGCTCAAGTTTAATCTGGTTTCAAAGCTTCAAATATACGTTCAATTACATGGCCCAGTTTAAAGAAGCATTTTTGAGGAAGTTTTGGAGTCCTTCACTGCAGCAGGGGTTGAGGATGGACTTATATACCATAAAATACCTTAGTACACACCCTACAAGGTTTTCTGAGTTTTTTAGTCAGCAGCTAGTAAAATTTCGTGATTTTGATGAACCTCCGTCAGAGGAAAACATGGTATTAACTATCAGCAAGCAGCTTCCGATGAACATACAGCAATTTTTAGTGGCAGGAAATATCAAAACCGCAGTTCAGGCCGAGGAGATACTCCGCCACTTGGACGAAACGAGTATGATTAGTCCACAGACCGGGAGACGAAATATGGAATGCGTGAAAACAGAAGAAATAGTTCAGGGGCATCAAAACGGTCAAAGTCAGAACAATCAGACGAAGACACAGTCCACTAGCACACAATCTACGCCCAGACGGCAGGAATTCGACGGTCGAAACCAATACAACAATAATAATAGGAACTTCCAAAATCGCCGTGATAACTACAACAATCAGAACAACAATCATAATCAGAGGATGTACCAGCGAGAATACACTAACTGGAGAGGAAACCACAGGCAGGATAGACCATATCAGAGGAACGGGGACGGTAGATGGAATAATCAGAGGAATTATCGGCAAGAAAACCAGAGAGATTACCGTAACGATTTGAACGAGCGTTACGCTGAGTCGCAAAAATATCTGGACGAATTAAATGCAGAAGAGGAAACAGAGAAAGAGAAGTGGGGACGAGCCATGAAAAACAAAAGAAATCCCGACAATCACAGTAACGAGGATGCAGAAAAGGTGACAAGACAGGAGGAAACGCGGAAAAATAACAGAAAAAATTCGCGGGACGAAGTTTCAGGCAAGGGTCTGGAAATATGGTAAAGAAGACGGTAGCAGAAGAAGAAGATGGGAGCAGAAGAAGAAGGGAACCATTTGATGAGTAATCTGGACAATGGATGCAGAATCATATTGCAAAATTAATTTGAGAGCCCACACTCAAATGCACGTGGCTGTGAGGTACCTGGGAGGAGCGAGCTCTTGTGTGTAAACAAGACGGCAGGTCTGGCCGAAGTTGTAATTGTGTGAGTGAGAGAGGGGAGGTCTAGCGAGACGGGTGAATGACATCTTAGAGGGGAACACAGCAGCGAGAAGTGCGCACCTTAATTTGGACTGTGGAATGCCCACTCAGGCAGACGAGTGAGGTACTTAAGTGATGTTATCTATACTACAGTGGATATGTTTTTAAAATCCAAATCAATCACTTGCTTCGAATTTCAAAAACTTGCTGAGGATGAATGAACCCTTATTGATTTGCCGATCAATAAGTCTTCATGATTTTTATTATTATTATTACTTATATCCAGGCAGTGCCTGTTGAAGTGGACAACGGAAGGCAGGTAGTGTGTCGTAACGCTTGTAACAGAGGTGGCGTGATAGTTATTTCTGGGGACGACCTGCTAAGCCAAGTTCAAGGACAAATTTTGAGTGAACGCGCATACAATTTGGCGTCATTATGGGCGTGCCAGAGGTGAATTTCCAACCGATACCCGATTGAATCAGCGAATCAGAAGAGAGGACGCCTGAACCACGCAGCGAGGTGCGTGCCATAAAAAAGACGCTGAGAACACGTGTATGAAGAACCGCCGATCGGATGGAATTCCGCATAAGTGCATTGATACGTTTAGATAAAAAGAAGAAGTTTGATACTAGTCCCAAGTCTGTGAGTTGAAAATTACAGATTATTTTCTCAGATTGCCCCTACTCCACTCCATTCTGCCAGTTTCTCATAAATTGATCGGTGATGAGTAGTTTGTGACACAATTTGATCAGGCGCCGAAAGGCTTAGTTCACGCCAGTTTGAGAAACATTCTATTGTGCTCTTGGGAGCAGAGTTCGTGCCAAGCGGAGGGGAGATCTCTAGTTGAGATAAGCGCTAATCGGCATAAGTAATTTGAAACACTTTCCAACCGATACCCGATTGAATCAGACTGTAATATTTTTCTGTAATATTTTTGTGTTATATTTTGTGAAGTATATGTGCGTGTGAATTGAGCAAATGCTTAGATAGGGCCAGTTCGACGTGGAATAATCGCCCAGGACTCATGAGTGAAAGTCAGTAGCTCATAGCGATTTTAGCGGGTAGAGTTATAAGTTTGAACATTTCTTTTTAAGAAGCCACGCCAAGATGTCTACAGCAAGGTCGATTGGTGGGATGATGTGCTACGCCTCTACCAGAATGTCGACGATGACGGAGTAAATTTTCCCGTGGGGAATGCTCTGGGATGGAGATTGATTTTCTGCAAGCTGGACGGTGATGTACAAACCATTTATTTATTCAATATGTAGCTAGATTAGACGCGGGAACGCGTAAATAATTTTATTCATGGTTTTTCTTGTATATTTTTTGATTTCGTGTGCCGACACTCTTTTCTTTTAAATGTACGTTGGCACGTGGCCAAAATTTTGTGTGATTGTATATTTTTTCTTATGAGTCATTATTAGTATGCACGGCGCGTGCATTTGGATTTTATTCATGCGAATGCGTAGTTCGTCATGGTCGATAAATGGTGCTGTATTCATATTCATTTCAAGTAGGAGAAAGGGGTAAAAGTTGTTAGATGTTTTACGAACAGGTTTTTATTCATACTAGGGTTGCCGAGCGCAACACGTTAAGATGTCACTGTAGAACACCTTAGTTCTATATTTTTTGAGTTTTTTATATCCCTTTTCAGGTTCTTCAGTCACAGACTAGACTGGGAACGCAAGTCGCCGGAAATATTTGTGTCTTTTATTTCAGGTTTCTGTCAAACCCATACGTGTGATTCTGGTGGGTGTATTGTGTCAAGGTGTGTGTATTTGATTCTTCGTGATGAGGGGTAGAATGTGTCTACTGCCCTCAAATTTTGATGGTATTCTTGGAAAGGCGGAGCGCTCTTGGAGGCTACTTTACCTTGTCCTGTGCTGATTCTTGGATTTCCTTGGGAAATGCTAAGATATTTTTATTTGACACACACACGTATATTATGTGCTATTGGGAGCACGCTTCTTCGAGACTCGAGCCATTGCTACGGCAGGTCGAGGTATGTTTACACGTGGGTTGACAGATGTGCAGATTCCACGTTGCGCCCGTCTATGTCTGGTGATTCATCGTTTAGGCAGTCCAGCTGACCGACTGACCCCTGTAAGCTATCCGTAGCAAACCTGTTCTTGTAATGATCTTTGGATCATAATATTAATTTGGGAGTTCGCCATGTCCGTTACGAATTACCGCATATCGTATGAAATGAAATATTTGTTTTATGATGTAAGTGTTGGCTTTGAGCCTAGTGATTTCTGTGACTCATTTCATTTGCTTATAGGTTAGATTGTTGTTTGTTGTGACACCGTTGGGTGTATTTCGTATTTTCATGTAAAAATGGCAAGCGGCCATGTGTGTATTTTTCTTGATTGGTCACGTGTTGATTTACTTGTGTTGATTTAAAAAGTCCTAATTTTAGGCGTTAGTGTGGATTGCTACGGCAATTCTTTGATTCCAATTTCATGCGGAAAATATTTTGTCTAATTCAGTGTAGGAAGTGTCGGATTTAGTTTAATTAGTGTTTAGTTGGTTCCTCGTGTCTGTCTAGCTCTAAGACAATGCAGATTCGTCCCCTGAAGGTTTACTGGATGGTAACGGATCTCGCATTAAATTGTACACATCGTACCGCATGCAGGAAAGCCGCACACGCACATGTCATTGCAGTAACTTGGGACATTTGGTCCAGATGTTTACGATCACTCCTGAGATCAGGCCTAGTTTGGCATTTTTATTACTTCAAGAGGGTGTCATTTGGGAGTATTTGTGTTTTTGCTGTAAATAGTGTAAATTTGTTGATCTGTTTATTAAATTCATATGTTTTAATCCTGGTATTCACTTTTTCCTGCATATTATTTTGTTATATGTTACCCTGCATGTTATAAGAAGCGCTTAACAACAACTTTACGAAATGGACTGTTACATCCCCCGAAATTGAGTCTCATATGCTTCTTTGCAAGGGTTCTTATATCAAAAATGGCTACCCAAGTGGGGTTTGTTGTTGTTGTTTCGTTGACCTCATACTTATTTCGCTGAGAAATGATGCCAGGTTAGCAGGACAAAAGTAAATTCAGTAAATTGAGGCGAAGTTGTACCGCCATGTGTATCAGTAAAATCACTGAGTTCTTAAAGTTAGAAATGTTGAACAAAGTTAGAAATTGATATTGTGTTTGTTGATAACTTGTTCTGACGCCCAGCTTAAAATTAGAAACATTTGCATAGTTAGTGAACTCATTCAAAAGCAGGAAGGTGTTGCCTTACTTTACATTTAATTAACTTCTGTTAATTAAAGTGTTTTTCGTAAATTCTGTTAGTTAGGAATTTAAAAGCAGATCACAAGGGAGTTATTCGTTGTTTGGAAATAAGAGTCATTATTCAGTAAGAGCTTGATTACTGAAAATTTATTGAAAATAGAATCAATGTAGTGTGTGTGTACGACTGAAATCCCATTGCATGACCCTATTTTCTCAGTGTATATTTGTGTGTTTTGCGATGGCTAGCATCGAGGAGATTAAAGTGTTGATGGAGCAGATGTTTGTGCAAATGTCTGCAAAGACGGAGAAACAGTTAAAAAGCATGAGTGAACAGAGTGATAAACAATTACAGGATGTGAACAGTAACATTACGGCGTAATTGCAAATCCAGAAATTGGATAGCGATAAACAATTACACGAGCTGCGTGAACACAGTGATAAACAATTACAGGACGTGAACAGTAACATTACGGTACAATTGCAAATCCAGAAATTGGATAGCGACAAACAATTGCACGAGTTGCGTGAACAGAATGGTAAACAATTGCACGAGTTGCGTGAACAGAATGATAAACAATTACACGAGTTGCGAGGGCATAATGATAAACAATTAAATAACATAACTACTCAATTACGTGAACAGAATGATGATGATGATAATAATAAACAGTTAGATGAACTAAACCACAAGTTATCGGAGCAGGCAACTTTACAAACTGTTCAGTTAGAGAGGTTAACCCTTGAGATAAATCAGAGTACTAAAATAGAACTAGTGAAACTGGCGGGGGAGGTGGGTGAGAATAATTCGAGACAGTTAGGCGAAATCAAGAAACTAGAATCCAAATTTGAGGACAAACTAGTACAGTTATATGAAATGGTGGCCGCCAAACTGAAACAAATCGAGACAGCAGCGTAAACAATACGGCAGGGATTAAAAGCACGCAGGACAAATTACAGGGGCAATTCAACAGAATAGAGGCGAAGAATATAAAGATACAAGAGCAGATTAATTCAGTCGACAACAATGGGTTAGGATTGATAAAAGAACTTGACAAACTGGAGATAAAAACGGAGAAGGAAAGGGTGCACTTGCGCGAAAACCTGGATGACCAGTTAAGTAAAAATCAAGAGAAAATACGAGAAGAGATAGGAGAACAATTAATTAAAACTCAGAAGCAGATACAAGATCAACTAGGGGAACAGCTTGAGAAGAGTCAGGAGAACAACGAAGAAAAAATTAACAATTTGAAGAGCAGAATCCGGAAAGATTGGGAACAGCAGGTGAATGAGACTAAAGGGGATAGGCTGACTATATTAAATAGGCTAGGGGAGAATAACTCTAGAATACAGGCTCTGGAAGAAAGTATAAAGTCTAAGTTTCAAGAACATGCGGACCTCATCGTTAAGAATGAGATAAGATCTTTAGAGAATGCCACTTTATCCTCTTCAGAAAATGCAGTAGGGAAACACGGAAATATTGGAAGTCTGGAGGGGTCGAAGCTAGCTGAGGATACGAGCCGAGATCAGAGTCCAAAGACAACTTGCAACACATTCCACAATTACAGAGGGGAGACGTCAACTCCACACCCTGGTGTGACACCTGCACAAGTCATACAAGTCATTAGAGGATATGATTTTAAACCAGGCAAGTTCAGGGAAAATTCAGGATCTACTCCAAAAGCATTCTTGCGCCAGCTGGATGATTATTTTAATGACCAACACGTCAGTCCTGCAAAACAGCTTCGTTTAGTGGAGAAGTTTTTAGATGGCTCAAGTTTAATCTGGTTTCAAAGCTTCAAATATACGTTCAATTACATGGCCCAGTTTAAAGAAGCATTTTTGAGGAAGTTTTGGAGTCCTTCACTGCAGCAGGGGTTGAGGATGGACTTATATACCATAAAATACCTTAGTACACACCCTACAAGGTTTTCTGAGTTTTTTAGTCAGCAGCTAGTAAAATTTCGTGATTTTGATGAACCTCCGTCAGAGGAAAACATGGTATTAACTATCAGTAAGCAGCTTCCGATGAACATACAGCAATTTTTAGTGGCAGGAAATATCAAAACCGCAGTTCAGGCCGAGGAGATACTCCGCCACTTGGACGAAACGAGTATGATTAGTCCACAGACCGGGAGACGAAATATGGAATGCGTGAAAACAGAAGAAATAGTTCAGGGGCATCAAAACGGTCAAAGTCAGAACAATCAGACGAAGACACAGTCCACTAGCACACAATCTACGCCCAGACGGCAGGAATTCGACGGTCGAAACCAATACAACAATAATAATAGGAACTTCCAAAATCGCCGTGATAACTACAACAATCAGAACAACAATCATAATCAGAGGATGTACCAGCGAGAATACACTAACTGGAGAGGAAACCACAGGCAGGATAGACCATATCAGAGGAACGGGGACGGTAGATGGAATAATCAGAGGAATTATCGGCAAGAAAACCAGAGAGATTACCGTAACGATTTGAACGAGCGTTACGCTGAGTCGCAAAAATATCTGGACGAATTAAATGCAGAAGAGGAAACAGAGAAAGAGAAGTGGGGACGAGCCATGAAAAACAAAAGAAATCCCGACAATCACAGTAACGAGGATGCAGAAAAGGTGACAAGACAGGAGGAAACGCGGAAAAATAACAGAAAAAATTCGCGGGACGAAGTTTCAGGCAAGGGTCTGGAAATATGGTAAAGAAGACGGTAGCAGAAGAAGAAGATGGGAGCAGAAGAAGAAGGGAACCATTTGATGAGTAATCTGGACAATGGATGCAGAATCATATTGCAAAATTAATTTGAGAGCCCACACTCAAATGCACGTGGCTGTGAGGTACCTGGGAGGAGCGAGCTCTTGTGTGTAAACAAGACGGCAGGTCTGGCCGAAGTTGTAATTGTGTGAGTGAGAGAGGGGAGGTCTAGCGAGACGGGTGAATGACATCTTAGAGGGGAACACAGCAGCGAGAAGTGCGCACCTTAATTTGGACTGTGGAATGCCCACTCAGGCAGACGAGTGAGGTACTTAAGTGATGTTATCTATACTACAGTGGATATGTTTTTAAAATCCAAATCAATCACTTGCTTCGAATTTCAAAAACTTGCTGAGGATGAATGAACCCTTATTGATTTGCCGATCAATAAGTCTTCATGATTTTTATTATTATTATTACTTATATCCAGGCAGTGCCTGTTGAAGTGGACAACGGAAGGCAGGTAGTGTGTCGTAACGCTTGTAACAGAGGTGGCGTGATAGTTATTTCTGGGGACGACCTGCTAAGCCAAGTTCAAGGACAAATTTTGAGTGAACGCGCATACAATTTGGCGTCATTATGGGCGTGCCAGAGGTGAATTTCCAACCGATATCCGATTGAATCAGCGAATCAGAAGAGAGGACGCCTGAACCACGCAGCGAGGTGCGTGCCATAAAAAAGACGCTGAGAACACGTGTATGAAGAACCGCCGATCGGATGGAATTCCGCATAAGTGCATTGATACGTTTAGATAAAAAGAAGAAGTTTGATACTAGTCCCAAGTCTGTGAGTTGAAAATTACAGATTATTTTCTCAGATTGCCCCTACTCCACTCCATTCTGCCAGTTTCTCATAAATTGATCGGTGATGAGTAGTTTGTGGCACAATTTGATCAGGCGCCGAAAGGCTTAGTTCACGCCAGTTTGAGAAACATTCTATTGTGCTCTTGGGAGCAGAGTTCGTGCCAAGCGGAGGGGAGATCTCTAGTTGAGATAAGCGCTAATCGGCATAAGTAATTTGAAACACTTTCCAACCGATACCCGATTGAATCAGACTGTAATATTTTTCTGTAATATTTTTGTGTTATATTTTGTGAAGTATATGTGCGTGTGAATTGAGCAAATGCTTAGATAGGGCCAGTTCGACGTGGAATAATCGCCCAGGACTCATGAGTGAAAGTCAGTAGCTCATAGCGATTTTAGCGGGTAGAGTTATAATTTTGAACATTTCTTTTTAAGAAGCCACGCCAAGATGTCTACAGCAAGGTCGATTGGTGGGATGATGTGCTACGCCTCTACCAGAATGTCGACGATGACGGAGTAAATTTTCCCGTGGGGAATGCTCTGGGATGGAGATTGATTTTCTGCAAGCTGGACGGTGATGTACAAACCATTTATTTATTCAATATGTAGCTAGATTAGACGCGGGAACGCGTAAATAATTTTATTCATGGTTTTTCTTGTATATTTTTTGATTTCGTGTGCCGACACTCTTTTCTTTTAAATGTACGTTGGCACGTGGCCAAAATTTTGTGTGATTGTATATTTTTTCTTATGAGTCATTATTAGTATGCACGGCGCGTGCATTTGGATTTTATTCATGCGAATGCGTAGTTCGTCATGGTCGATAAATGGTGCTGTATTCATATTCATTTCAAGTAGGAGAAAGGGGTAAAAGTTGTTAGATGTTTTACGAACAGGTTTTTATTCATACTAGGGTTGCCGAGCGCAACACGTTAAGATGTCACTGTAGAACACCTTAGTTCTATATTTTTTGAGTTTTTTATATCCCTTTTCAGGTTCTTCAGTCACAGACTAGACTGGGAACGCAAGTCGGCGGAAATATTTGTGTCTTTTATTTCAGGTTTCTGTCAAACCCATACGTGTGATTCTGGTGGGTGTATTGTGTCAAGGTGTGTGTATTTGATTCTTCGTGATGAGGGGTAGAATGTGTCTACTGCCCTCAAATTTTGATGGTATTCTTGGAAAGGCGGAGCGCTCTTGGAGGCTACTTTACCTTGTCCTGTGCTGATTCTTGGATTTCCTTGGGAAATGCTAAGATATTTTTATTTGACACACACACGTATATTATGTGCTATTGGGAGCACGCTTCTTCGAGACTCGAGCCATTGCTACGGCAGGTCGAGGTATGTTTACACGTGGGTTGACAGATGTGCAGATTCCACGTTGCGCCCGTCTATGTCTGGTGATTCATCGTTTAGGCAGTCCAGCTGACCGACTGACCCCTGTAAGCTATCCGTAGCAAACCTGTTCTTGTAATGATCTTTGGATCATAATATTAATTTGGGAGTTCGCCATGTCCGTTACGAATTACCGCATATCGTATGAAATGAAATATTTGTTTTATGATGTAAGTGTTGGCTTTGAGCCTAGTGATTTCTGTGACTCATTTCATTTGCTTATAGGTTAGATTGTTGTTTGTTGTGACACCGTTGGGTGTATTTCGTATTTTCATGTAAAAATGGCAAGCGGCCATGTGTGTATTTTTCTTGATTGGTCACGTGTTGATTTACTTGTGTTGATTTAAAAAGTCCTAATTTTAGGCGTTAGTGTGGATTGCTACGGCAATTCTTTGATTCCAATTTCATGCGGAAAATATTTTGTCTAATTCAGTGTAGGAAGTGTCGGATTTAGTTTAATTAGTGTTTAGTTGGTTCCTCGTGTCTGTCTAGCTCTAAGACAATGCAGATTCGTCCCCTGAAGGTTTACTGGATGGTAACGGATCTCGCATTAAATTGTACACATCGTACCGCATGCAGGAAAGCCGCACACGCACATGTCATTGCAGTAACTTGGGACATTTGGTCCAGATGTTTACGATCACTCCTGAGATCAGGCCTAGTTTGGCATTTTTATTAATTCAAGAGGGTGTCATTTGGGAGTATTTGTGTTTTTGCTGTAAATAGTGTAAATTTGTTGATCTGTTTATTAAATTCATATGTTTTAATCCTGGTATTCACTTTTTCCTGCATATTATTTTGTTATATGTTACCCTGCATGTTATAAGAAGCGCTTAACAACAACTTTACGAAATGGACTGTTACACCCCCCGAAATTGAGTCTCATATGCTTCTTTGCAAGGGTTCTTATATCAAAAATGGCTACCCAAGTGGGGTTTGTTGTTGTTGTTTTGTTGACCTCATACTTATTTCGCTGAGAAATGATGCCAGGTTAGCAGGACAAAAGTAAATTCAGTAAATTGAGGCGAAGTTGTACCGCCATGTGTATCAGTAAAATCACTGAGTTCTTAAAGTTAGAAATGTTGAACAAAGTTAGAAATTGATATTGTGTTTGATGATAACTTGTTCTGGCGCCCAGCTTAAAATTAGAAACATTTGCATAGTTAGTGAACTCATTCAAAAGCAGGAAGGTGTTGCCTTACTTTACATTTAATTAACTTCTGTTAATTAAAGTGTTTTTCGTAAATTCTGTTAGTTAGGAATTTAAAAGCAGATCACAAGGGAGTTATTCGTTGTTTGGAAATAAGAGTCATTATTCAGTAAGAGCTTGATTACTGAAAATTTATTGAAAATAGAATCAATGTAGTGTGTGTGTACGACTGAAATCCCATTGCATGACCCTATTTTCTCAGTGTATATTTGTGTGTTTTGCGATGGCTAGCATCGAGGAGATTAAAGTGTTGATGGAGCAGATGTTTGTGCAAATGTCTGCAAAGACGGAGAAACAGTTAAAAAGCATGAGTGAACAGAGTGATAAACAATTACAGGATGTGAACAGTAACATTACGGCGTAATTGCAAATCCAGAAATTGGATAGCGATAAACAATTACACGAGCTGCGTGAACACAGTGATAAACAATTACAGGACGTGAACAGTAACATTACGGTACAATTGCAAATCCAGAAATTGGATAGCGACAAACAATTGCACGAGTTGCGTGAACAGAATGGTAAACAATTGCACGAGTTGCGTGAACAGAATGATAAACAATTACACGAGTTGCGAGGGCATAATGATAAACAATTAAATAACATAACTACTCAATTACGTGAACAGAATGATGATGATGATAATAATAAACAGTTAGATGAACTAAACCACAAGTTATCGGAGCAGGCAACTTTACAAACTGTTCAGTTAGAGAGGTTAACCCTTGAGATAAATCAGAGTACTAAAATAGAACTAGTGAAACTGGCGGGGGAGGTGGGTGAGAATAATTCGAGACAGTTAGGCGAAATCAAGAAACTAGAATCCAAATTTGAGGACAAACTAGTACAGTTATATGAAATGGTGGCCGCCAAACTGAAACAAATCGAGACAGCAGCGTAAACAATACGGCAGGGATTAAAAGCACGCAGGACAAATTACAGGGGCAATTCAACAGAATAGAGGCGAAGAATATAAAGATACAAGAGCAGATTAATTCAGTCGACAACAATGGGTTAGGATTGATAAAAGAACTTGACAAACTGGAGATAAAAACGGAGAAGGAAAGGGTGCACTTGCGCGAAAACCTGGATGACCAGTTAAGTAAAAATCAAGAGAAAATACGAGAAGAGATAGGAGAACAATTAATTAAAACTCAGAAGCAGATACAAGATCAACTAGGGGAACAGCTTGAGAAGAGTCAGGAGAACAACGAAGAAAAAATTAACAATTTGAAGAGCAGAATCCGGAAAGATTGGGAACAGCAGGTGAATGAGACTAAAGGGGATAGGCTGACTATATTAAATAGGCTAGGGGAGAATAACTCTAGAATACAGGCTCTGGAAGAAAGTATAAAGTCTAAGTTTCAAGAACATGCGGACCTCATCGTTAAGAATGAGATAAGATCTTTAGAGAATGCCACTTTATCCTCTTCAGAAAATGCAGTAGGGAAACACGGAAATATTGGAAGTCTGGAGGGGTCGAAGCTAGCTGAGGATACGAGCCGAGATCAGAGTCCAAAGACAACTTGCAACACATTCCACAATTACAGAGGGGAGACGTCAACTCCACACCCTGGTGTGACACCTGCACAAGTCATACAAGTCATTAGAGGATATGATTTTAAACCAGGCAAGTTCAGGGAAAATTCAGGATCTACTCCAAAAGCATTCTTGCGCCAGCTGGATGATTATTTTAATGACCAACACGTCAGTCCTGCAAAACAGCTTCGTTTAGTGGAGAAGTTTTTAGATGGCTCAAGTTTAATCTGGTTTCAAAGCTTCAAATATACGTTCAATTACATGGCCCAGTTTAAAGAAGCATTTTTGAGGAAGTTTTGGAGTCCTTCACTGCAGCAGGGGTTGAGGATGGACTTATATACCATAAAATACCTTAGTACACACCCTACAAGGTTTTCTGAGTTTTTTAGTCAGCAGCTAGTAAAATTTCGTGATTTTGATGAACCTCCGTCAGAGGAAAACATGGTATTAACTATCAGCAAGCAGCTTCCGATGAACATACAGCAATTTTTAGTGGCAGGAAATATCAAAACCGCAGTTCAGGCCGAGGAGATACTCCGCCACTTGGACGAAACGAGTATGATTAGTCCACAGACCGGGAGACGAAATATGGAATGCGTGAAAACAGAAGAAATAGTTCAGGGGCATCAAAACGGTCAAAGTCAGAACAATCAGACGAAGACACAGTCCACTAGCACACAATCTACGCCCAGACGGCAGGAATTCGACGGTCGAAACCAATACAACAATAATAAGAGGAACTTCCAAAATCGCCGTGATAACTACAACAATCAGAACAACAATCATAATCAGAGGATGTACCAGCGAGAATACACTAACTGGAGAGGAAACCACAGGCAGGATAGACCATATCAGAGGAACGGGGACGGTAGATGGAATAATCAGAGGAATTATCGGCAAGAAAACCAGAGAGATTACCGTAACGATTTGAACGAGCGTTACGCTGAGTCGCAAAAATATCTGGACGAATTAAATGCAGAAGAGGAAACAGAGAAAGAGAAGTGGGGACGAGCCATGAAAAACAAAAGAAATCCCGACAATCACAGTAACGAGGATGCAGAAAAGGTGACAAGACAGGAGGAAACGCGGAAAAATAACAGAAAAAATTCGCGGGACGAAGTTTCAGGCAAGGGTCTGGAAATATGGTAAAGAAGACGGTAGCAGAAGAAGAAGATGGGAGCAGAAGAAGAAGGGAACCATTTGATGAGTAATCTGGACAATGGATGCAGAATCATATTGCAAAATTAATTTGAGAGCCCACACTCAAATGCACGTGGCTGTGAGGTACCTGGGAGGAGCGAGCTCTTGTGTGTAAACAAGACGGCAGGTCTGGCCGAAGTTGTAATTGTGTGAGTGAGAGAGGGGAGGTCTAGCGAGACGGGTGAATGACATCTTAGAGGGGAACACAGCAGCGAGAAGTGCGCACGTTAATTTGGACTGTGGAATGCACACTCAGGCAGACGAGTGAGGTACTTAAGTGATGTTATCTATACTACAGTGGATATGTTTTTAAAATCCAAATCAATCACTTGCTTCGAATTTCAAAAACTTGCTGAGGATGAATGAACCCTTATTGATTTGCCGATCAATAAGTCTTCATGATTTTTATTATTATTATTACTTATATCCAGGCAGTGCCTGTTGAAGTGGACAACGGAAGGCAGGTAGTGTGTCGTAACGCTTGTAACAGAGGTGGCGTGATAGTTATTTCTGGGGACGACCTGCTAAGCCAAGTTCAAGGACAAATTTTGAGTGAACGCGCATACAATTTGGCGTCATTATGGGCGTGCCAGAGGTGAATTTCCAACCGATACCCGATTGAATCAGCGAATCAGAAGAGAGGACGCCTGAACCACGCAGCGAGGTGCGTGCCATAAAAAAGACGCTGAGAACACGTGTATGAAGAACCGCCGATCGGATGGAATTCCGCATAAGTGTATTGATACGTTTAGATAAAAAGAAGAAGTTTGATACTAGTCCCAAGTCTGTGAGTTGAAAATTACAGATTATTTTCTCAGATTGCCCCTACTCCACTCCATTCTGCCTGTTTCTCATAAATTGATCGGTGATGAGTAGTTTGTGACACAATTTGATCAGGCGCCGAAAGTCTTAGTTCACGCCAGTTTGAGAAACATTCTATTGTGCTCTTGGGAGCAGAGTTCGTGCCAAGCGGAGGGGAGATCTCTAGTTGAGATAAGCGCTAATCGGCATAAGTAATTTGAAACACTTTCCAACCGATACCCGATTGAATCAGACTGTAATATTTTTCTGTAATATTTTTGTGTTATATTTTGTGAAGTATATGTGCGTGTGAATTGAGCAAATGCTTAGATAGGGCCAGTTCGACGTGGAATAATCGCCCAGGACTCATGAGTGAAAGTCAGTAGCTCATAGCGATTTTAGCGGGTAGAGTTATAATTTTGAACATTTCTTTTTAAGAAGCCACGCCAAGATGTCTACAGCAAGGTCGATTGGTGGGATGATGTGCTACGCCTCTACCAGAATGTCGACGATGACGGAGTAAATTTTCCCGTGGGGAATGCTCTGGGATGGAGATTGATTTTCTGCAAGCTGGACGGTGATGTACAAACCATTTATTTATTCAATATGTAGCTAGATTAGACGCGGGAACGCGTAAATAATTTTATTCATGGTTTTTCTTGTATATTTTTTGATTTCGTGTGCCGACACTCTTTTCTTTTAAATGTACGTTGGCACGTGGCCAAAATTTTGTGTGATTGTATATTTTTTCTTATGAGTCATTATTAGTATGCATGGCGCGTGCATTTGGATTTTATTCATGCGAATGCGTAGTTCGTCATGGTCGATAAATGGTGCTGTATTCATATTCATTTCAAGTAGGAGAAAGGGGTAAAAGTTGTAAGATGTTTTTCGAACAGGCTTTTATTCATACTAGGGTTGCCGAGCGCAACACGTTAAGATGTCACTGTAGAACACCTTAGTTCTATATTTTTTGAGTTTTTTATATCCCTTTTCAGGTTCTTCAGTCACAGACTAGACTGGGAACGCAAGTCGGCGGAAATATTTGTGTCTTTTATTTCAGGTTTCTGTCAAACCCATACGTGTGATTCTGGTGGGTGTATTGTGTCAAGGTGTGTGTATTTGATTCTTCGTGATGAGGGGTAGAATGTGTCTACTGCCCTCAAATTTTGATGGTATTCTTGGAAAGGCGGAGCGCTCTTGGAGGCTACTTTACCTTGTCCTGTGCTGATTCTTGGATTTCCTTGGGAAATGCTAAGATATTTTTATTTGACACACACACGTATATTATGTGCTATTGGGAGCACGCTTCTTCGAGACTCGAGCCATTGCTACGGCAGGTCGAGGTATGTTTACACGTGGGTTGACAGATGTGCAGATTCCACGTTGCGCCCGTCTATGTCTGGTGATTCATCGTTTAGGCAGTCCAGCTGACCGACTGACCCCTGTAAGCTATCCGTAGCAAACCTGTTCTTGTAATGATCTTTGGATCATAATATTAATTTGGGAGTTCGCCATGTCCGTTACGAATTACCGCATATCGTATGAAATGAAATATTTGTTTTATGATGTAAGTGTTGGCTTTGAGCCTAGTGATTTCTGTGACTCATTTCATTTGCTTATAGGTTAGATTGTTGTTTGTTGTGACACCGTTGGGTGTATTTCGTATTTTCATGTAAAAATGGCAAGCGGCCATGTGTGTATTTTTCTTGATTGGTCACGTGTTGATTTACTTGTGTTGATTTAAAAAGTCCTAATTTTAGGCGTTAGTGTGGATTGCTACGGCAATTCTTTGATTCCAATTTCATGCGGAAAATATTTTGTCTAATTCAGTGTAGGAAGTGTCGGATTTAGTTTAATTAGTGTTTAGTTGGTTCCTCGTGTCTGTCTAGCTCTAAGACAATGCAGATTCGTCCCCTGAAGGTTTACTGGATGGTAACGGATCTCGCATTAAATTGTACACATCGTACCGCATGCAGGAAAGCCGCACACGCACATGTCATTGCAGTAACTTGGGACATTTGGTCCAGATGTTTACGATCACTCCTGAGATCAGGCCTAGTTTGGCATTTTTATTAATTCAAGAGGGTGTCATTTGGGAGTATTTGTGTTTTTGCTGTAAATAGTGTAAATTTGTTGATCTGTTTATTAAATTCATATGTTTTAATCCTGGTATTCACTTTTTCCTGCATATTATTTTGTTATATGTTACCCTGCATGTTATAAGAAGCGCTTAACAACAACTTTACGAAATGGACTCTTACACCCCCCGAAATTGAGTCTCATATGCTTCTTTGCAAGGGTTCAGTACTTATACAGAAGAATACTCCGAATATCTTGGGTAGAAAGGAAAACAAATGAAGAAGTCCTCAACATCTTGAACAAGAAGAAAGAGCTTCTCACAACCATTAAGGAGCGTAAGCTCAGCTACATCGGGCACATCATGAGAGGTGAACGATATGAACTTCTTCGGCTGATCATTCAAGGGAAGATTGATGGGAACAGATCTGTGGGAAGACGAAGAAATTCCGGGATGGAAGACTTGCGGCGGTGGTATGGACATACGTCGATAGAAATATTCCGTGCTGCCGTTTCGCCTGTAATGATTATCTATTGGATCGCCAACCTTCGGAGGGAGACGGCTTCATAAGAAGAAGAATACCTAAATCTATATTCGATGTCAACAGATTCCTTTTTTTGCAGAAATGCTTTCCTTGCCTGAGCCAGCCTACTTTGTTATATCCTCTTTGCTTCGTCCATCACTGGTTATTTTGCTTCCTAAGTAACAGAAGTCTCCTACTTCCATTAGTTTTTCACCTGACAATTTGATGTCCATAGAGGTTTCTGATTTATTTCGGCTGCATTCCAATATTTTTGTTTTACATTTATTAATTTTCATCATGAATTCTTTCCTCTAGACGGAGTCCATACCATTCAAAAACTCATCCTCAGGCGTGTCGGCCAAGATGACGATGTCATCAGCAAATCTCAAGTTGAAATTATTTCTCCTTGAATCTTCACTCCCACTTTAAATTTTTCTCTAATTTCCTTCATTGCTTGTTGAAGGTAAAGATTAAAAAGTATGGGTGATAAGTTGCAGCCTTGCCTTACACCTTTCTGAATACCAGCTTATCTCTCATGTAAATAAATTAATTAATTAATTAATTCTTCTTCATCTTATCCCGCTTCAAACGGGGTCGATGTTTCTGGCCGTTCCTTTCCATTTCTTTCTCTCCCACACATCAACTTTCTCTAACTTTTTCTCCTTCAGGTCTTCTCGGATATTGTCAGTTCATATTGTCAGGAAAAAATGTTGTACGAGGGAATATCACCTGACGTCCACTGCATATCATGCTGGGCCTTATGAAGCGGTTTGTGAAGGCTCTTGATAAGAACGGATCATGCTTTGCATTTATAGGAAATAAAATGCCTCACTTGAGTATGGAAAACCTTAAAGCAGGGATATTTTATGGCCCACAAATAAGACAACTCATTAAGGATCCTGACTTCGTAAATTCGATGAATGAATCTGAGCTAGAAGCCTGGACTTTATTTGTGTCAGTTGTAAAACATTTTCTAGACAAACCCAAAGCTGAAAACTATGTTGAACTGGAAAAAGGGATGCTTAACAGTTTCAAATCTCTTGGGTGCAACATGAGTATTAAGTTGCACTATTTACACAGCCACTTGAGATCGTTTTCCTGAAAATGTAGCAGACAACAGTGAGGAACAAAGTTAACGATTTCACCAGCATATTAAAGCTGTGCAGGACCGCTACCAAGGAAGATGGGACATACACATGATAGCAGATTACTGCTTGAGCTTAAAAAGGGACTGTTGTAAAATACATTCAAGAATGTCACGGAAAAGAAGCTTCCGAAGTGTCCAGTGACTGGTTGGTTTCATTCATGACTTTATCCTCTATGTTTATATATAATAATATTTGTATAATATAATAATGAAAATTCCATGTTTAGTTTTTTATTACCATACGATAGTGTAATGTATATATCACAAAAATGTCATATCTCAGAAACTAGAGCTGCTAGGCAAAAACTAATGGCATATTTGAATTCAGGGCATCAAATTCATATAAAATCAGCTTAAATAGCCCCAGCACCAAAATCACTGTTGACCAGTGTTATTAATTTGTTTGCTTATTTGTTTACCACAGAGCACAGTCGGGCTGGATGAACTGGAAAAATATTTCTGAAATTCTGTGTGACAAGAGACTCGACATAAAAGTGAAAGGAGAAACCTACCAGACAGCAGTAAAGCCAGCCATGGTATACGGAGCAGAGGCATGGTGTACAACAAAGTCATAATGTAATAAACTGGATGTGATGGAGACGAAGATGCTTAGAGGGATGAGTGGTGTCACTAAGAAGGACCGCATCAAAAATGAGGAAATCAGAGGAACTGTTAATGTGACAGAAGCATCAAAGAAAATCAAGAAGAAAAGTCTGCGAAGTATGCGAAGGGAAGGGACGAAAGCTATGTAGGGAGGAGAGTAATAGATCTGGTTGTAAATGGAACTAGAAATAGGGGCAGAATATGGGGGGTGATAGAGGACCTCCCAGCCCCACCGATCCAACAATGTCGACACAACGCCTGCTGTGTGTGCCCTAGCATTGTCATGCAGAACGATGGGCGGTGTAACCATGTGGTGGTGCCGTTTCCTTCTCAGAG
The DNA here is from genome assembly GCA_946902985.2 of Meconema thalassinum. Classification (NCBI taxonomy): domain Eukaryota; kingdom Metazoa; phylum Arthropoda; class Insecta; order Orthoptera; family Tettigoniidae; genus Meconema; species Meconema thalassinum. The sequence goes on along the minus strand of OX336394.1, from coordinate 191,041,658 downwards.
CTCCTCGGAGATGGTCTTGCAGAAACGAACAATAGTACGCCGCATAAACGGTTTGCCCTCGGGGAAAAGTATGGCAGCGCTTCCGTACCATTGAAGATGTTAAGCAGACTGCCAAGCGCTCTCTTCGTACCATCAATAGATTGGGCAGTGCCAACGGGATCCAACGATTTCCGCTTCGCTGGGAACACGTTGTACGCAACGGTGGGGACTATATCGAGGGCCTGTGAAACTTGGAACCATCTAAATGAGTTATTAATCCAGTTATAACTAAGGTGCCAAAACTAAAAAACCAACCCATGTAGCCTATATTGTGTCGTATCGTCAGTCTGATGTCCTTACTTCTTGTTATTATATTATACAAATATTATTATATATAAACATAGAGGATAAAGTCATGAATGAAACCAACCAGTCACTGGACACTTCGGAAGCTTCTTTTCCGTGACATTCTTGAATGTATTTTGGAACAGTCCCTTTTTAAGCTCAAGCAGTAATCTGCTATCATGTGTATGTCCCATCTTCCTTGGTAGCGGTCCTGCACAGCTTTAATATGCTGGTGAAATCGTTAACTTTGTTCCTCACTGTTGTCTGCTACATTTTCAGGAAAACGATCTCAAGTGGCTGTGTAAATAGTGCAACTTAATACTCATGTTGCACCCAAGAGATTTGAAACTGTTAAGCATCCCTTTTTCCAGTTCAACATAGTTTTCAGCTTTGGGTTTGTCTAGAAAATGTTTTACAACTGACACAAATAAAGTCCAGTCATTCATCGAATTTACGAAGTCAGGATCCTTAATGAGTTGTCTTATTTGTGGGCCATAAAATATCCCTGCTTTAAGGTTTTCCATACTCAAGTGAGGCATTTTATTTCCTATAAATGCAAAGCATGATCCGTTCTTATCAAGAGCCTTCACAAACCGCTTCATAAGGCCCAGCTTGATATGCAGTGGAGGTCAGGTGATATTCCCTCGTACAACATTTTTTCCTCATGTTTTCTCTATTAGGCTACTCTTTTCTAACCCAGTGGTGTGTTTTGCCTCTGCTATCTCATAGGCACAAGAAGTAAGGACATCAGACTGACGATACGACACAATATAGGCTACATGGGTTGGTTTTTTAGTTTTGGCACCTTAGTTATAACTGGATTAATAACTCATTTAGATGGTTCCAAGTTTCACAGGCCCTCGATATAGTCCCCACCGTTGCGTACAACGTGTTCCCAGCGAAGCGGAAATCGTTGGATCCCGTTGGCACTGCCCAATCTATTGATGGTACGAAGAGAGCGCTTGGCAGTCTGCTTAACATCTTCAATGGTACGGAAGCGCTGCCATACTGTTCCCCGAGGGCAAACCGTTTATGCGGCGTACTATTGTTCGTTTCTGCAAGACCATCTCCGAGGAGCTCTGAGAAGGAAACGGCACCACCACATGGTTACACCGCCCATCGTTCTGCATGTCAATGCTAGGGCACACACAGCAGGCGTTGTGTCGACATTGTTGGATCGGTGGAGCTGGGAGGTCCTCTATCACCCCCCATATTCCCCCGACATCAGTCCCTGCGACTATGATCTCATCCCGAAGGTGAAGATGACAATGACGTTAAGCAGGCTGCCGAGCGCTCTCTTCGTACCATCAATAGATTGGGCAGTGCCAACGGGATCCAACGACTTCCGCATCGCTGGGAACACGTTGTACGCAACGGTGGGGACTACATCGAGGGCCTGTGAAACTTGGAACCATCTAAGTGAGTTATTAATCCAGTTATAACTAAGGTGCCAAAACTTTAAAAAAAACATGTACATGACCCAATCCTTGTATATTATGGCTGAGAATTGCACAAAATGGAGTTAGAACTGTACATTTCGTGCAAAACTGCACACAAAAACAACACAGATTTAAACAAATAGAGGTGATAAAGGAAAACTGATATCTAAAAAAATAGAGCTCTTAGAGAAAAATTGATTTCATATTTAGATTCAGCGACCCAAGTATACTTAAAAACAGTTACAAAATCCCCGGCACCAAAAAAAATATTTTTTGTAGGCCTGTGTAGTAGATTGTATTATTATTAAAATAGAGTGACATATTCCCTCCAGGGACGTAGGCGACCTGAATTAGAGCCCTTGATTTAGTCAAGAGATCACTAACCAGGCATCCCCAGCCGGAGTTTGCGTGTGGTAGGGTGGCCATTTCTTTTGCACTCCTCCTCCTGCCATAGCATCCGGCAGGTTCCCATTTTGCATCACGAGGCTGGCTGACTACGTACCGGGGGCGTGGTGGCTCAGCGGTCTAGGTGTATGCCTCTCACCAAGGCGGTCCGGGTTCGATTCCCGGTCATTGCATGTGAGATTTTCGAAGTGAAATGCCATATCCTGTGGTTCGGATTCCACGTAAAAAGGAGGTCCCATGGCTCATGATCTCGAGATTAACGGTCACGTTAAACTACAAGCTACCTTTTTGACTACGTACCAGACCATACCAAACATTTAAATTCTTGGCAGAGCCGGGGATCGAACCCAGTACTTCGGGGCTGACAGCCAACAATGCTAGCCACTGTGCCTCGAGGTGGTCCAATAGATTGTGTACCATATCCGATTAAATTATTGTCGATTTAGAGACGAATAGCACGATCGGAATTAAGGCAGTTACTAGAGTCTATCGTGGTAGTAAATCTCCTGACGCAGGTATCTCATATTTAAGTAGCTTTAAATGTCAGCAGAATTTGCCCAATCACTAATTCTGGTAGCGCGCCTCGGTCGTGAGGGCAGTTGCAGCCAGTTAAGGGATCGTAGGTTCAAATCCCGGCTCCGACAGTGGATGTTTCTCCTTTTTTGTGTAAAAATGCACGCAGAGCTGTCACTTGTTTTGTGTGGAGTCTCTAAATAACCGTTTTTGTTCTGCACTTATCAAAACCGAACTTGCTGTTCCCAAGGTTTCAGGGTCGAATCCTGGCGCAGTCAGCTGGCATTTGAGGGTGCGCAAATGCGAGGGAGCCGTGTCAGTAGATTTGCTGCCACGTTAAAGATCCCCTTCGGGGAAAAATTCCGGTACACCGGCGGCGCCTCTAGAAGCCGCAGTAGTTTAAAGGGACGTAAAACAAATAACATTATTATTTATTATCAACTAACGAAGGATACATACAACAACAAGAAGTTCCGTGACGAACTTAAGAGCCTACTTTTCTTAAAATGTAAGATTCATGCCAATGATTAATCTTATGGATCTATCTAGAATAATGACGAAATTAAGTTAGTAATATCGAAATTTCTAATTAGTTCGAAATACTGCATACCTGGCGTAATGTAGCCTAATAGAGAACTACAGTTGGCAGCCCTGGTGACTGAATATATTCTTAGTTCCATCTCGTAAGTTACAGAATACAAAATTTGGTTAAAGTCCAATGGATAGCATAGACGTTACATGCAGTTAAACATTGGATCTAACAGCGCACTTAAAATCATGTTGGCAGCAATTACATACATGTATTGGTCAGAAATAATCTGAAATAATATGATCTATTGTTGTGTCAATTTGGAATGAAATCCATTAGTTAGTATAGAAGTTACATGCATTTTAAAATTGGACCTATCAGCAGGCTTAGAATCATGTTGGCAGCACTGGCGTAGGCCTATATTAGTTACTCCAAATTAATCTAGAATGCCAGGTACTATACGTGAGCGTGCCTATCATCCCAGTCATTTCGATAATTACGTGGCTCTCCTTGATTTTGACCTCTCCTTCCTTTCCATCTTTGATTGGCATTGTAATCACCGTATCTTCCATAAGGCCTGTCATTCCTTCGATGTTCACGCCATTGCTGATATTCTCTCTGTTGACATCTATTGTTGCCTTGGTATGATCTATTGTTATAGTTATTTTCTTTACGCTGGTATGGTCTGTTTTCTCCTTCCTCCTGGTTTCGCCTAGGTGTGGAGGTGCTTGTATTAGTACCCTGCGTTTTAGTGTTTGCCTGTTTTGGTTTTATGACCTCTGTGGTATTGACTAACTCCAGCTGTCTTCCTCCTCTATAATGACTATGAGATGTAGTCTCATCGATCTGACGTAATATCTGCTCTGCATGTAGGGCCGTACTAACGTTCGCTGCGACTAGTACTTGTTGCACGTTGACTGGCAATTGCCTCGCTATAGTCATCACCAGATCTGCTTCATTTAAAGGGTAATCAAGGTCGCGAAATTTTAGCATTTGCATGTTAAAGAAATCTGAGTATTTCGTTTGCTGGGTAGTTTGGTATTTTCTAGAGTAAAGCTCCATCCTTAGACACTGTTGTATTGCTGGCGACCAGTACTTGCGCAGAAACGCTAATCTAAAATCTGACATGGTTCCAAATGTATATTTGAAGCTTAAAAACCATGTAAGGACATTTCCTGATAAAAATCTCTCCATCATCCTCAATCTACGTGCTTCAGGTACCCCAGTGTCATTGTAATGGTCTTCAATCTCTTTGATAAAAGCTTTAGGCGTCAGCCCTGAATTTTCCGTGTACTTCTGCGGTTTGTAATCGTTTGAGCGAATTACCTGAATAAGTTGTGTGGGCTGATGACCGTCTTGTGGTGTTGAACTCCTTTCTATATTCTTGCGAAACCCTTCCGTGTTTGTTGTTAATGGGCTCTCCGCCTGAGTCTGACTTCCTGCTATGCTAGTACCCTCCGGGCTATTTGAGTCATCCTGCTTGTCTTTCAACGCTCCCGTTTTAAATATCGACGATTGCTCTAATGACCTCAGTTCGGCTTTAATGATCCTGTCCGTCTGTTCTTTAAGCTTGCTCCTCATTCTTGCTCTAATGCTTGAATACGAGTGTGATTTTCGCCTACTGTCTTAAGAATGGTGGATCTTTCCTCTTTAGAATCGATATTCATTTCTTTCCAATCTTTTCTTATCTGCTCTTTAATCGTGCTTACTTTCTCTTCAATCTGGCTTTTAGTGTCGTCTAAGGTACTCTTTAATTGCTCCTGATCCGCTTCTAGGCTTTTCCATTGTTCCGCTGATTTTATTTCGAGACGGTCCATATCTTTAATTATGCCGGATATGTTTTCATCTACTGCTGATAATTGTTGTTGAATGACCCTGCCGCTTTTCTCCATCTCCTTAAATCGTCCTTCCAACTTATCCTGAGCTATCTTGACCTCGCTTGTATTCATAGTACATGTTATTTCAATTTGCTCTAATTTAGCTAACACCGTTTCATCCAGAATGCTAAGTTTTTTATCAAAAATACTTTCCATTTTCTTAATCTGATCTAATTGCTTTTCATTATTTTTACTCACATCTAGGGCCAGTAATACCATCTGTTGATTAGTATGATCTTTCATATCTGCGGTTAGCGTCTCTAACTGTGAATTGATAGTGTCATTAATTTCACTTTTTAATAACCTAGCTTGTTCCACCTGATATTCATTTTGTTCCATCCTACTGTTATTTAATTGTGTCCGCAATGATTCACTTTGTTCAGCTAGTTTAGTTTTCAGTGATTCACTCTGCTCGGATAATTTGTTTATAGACTCACTTTGTTCCAGCCTACTATTGTTTAATTGTGTCCGCAATGATTCACTTTGTTCAGATAATTTGTTTATAGACTCACTTTGTTCTAGCCTACTATTGTTTAATTGTGTCCGCAATGATTCACTTTGTTCAGATAATTTGTTTATAGACTCACTTTGTTCTAACATAGTATTGTTTATTGCTTCACTTTGTTCTAACATACTAGTGTTTAATGATTGACTTTGTTCCGCCAATTTAGTGTCCAACAATTCCCGTGTTCTCCTAGCTGCACTCTCAATGATTTCTTGAATCTGTTCCACCGTTGCCATGTTATACAATTTATATGAGACATTAGGGAAATGGCATAAAGCAATGCCCTTTGACACATACATACAATCCAATACACATTTAATTTCCTTACCCTACTCAGTTCATTTATTTTTACATTTAATCCCACTAGTCGATAGCATCTCTGAATAGTTCTAATTTTACTCAATTTAATTTTAAACCCAAGCACATATTTTGTCATTAAATTGTTATCCTGATCTGATATTAACACTGACTAATTAACAAAGTATTAATTGTCATTTTAGGCTACAGCCTCCTAATATTTTCATGAGTTTGACTTTCTAAACAAATCTAGTTTTAACTTTAATCATTGGGCGCCCGGTATCACATATAATACCTTTTACTTTAATTCAATAGTCAAAAACGTGAACCGTATTTTACTTTGCAAACTCCTGATTTTAATTTATATTTCACACATTTGGCGGTATCCACTTCGCCTCAATTACTTTTAATAAAATATCACTTTCCGGTGATTAAATACTGTCATATCTGCCTGCACTTGCGGCATGTCAGTTTTACTCAAATACGCCAATAATGATATGTGTAATTTCACCGCCGTTACACCACAGTGAATGGCCCCACGCTTGGCCGCGCCAGTTTTATCCCTATGAACCCTTCAGAATAGCAGTGTTTATGTGCAAGAACCTTGATCAAGGGGTCGCGCTCAGTTCATAGTGTGATGTTTACGTCCGCCAAACAACATGCTCTACTGAGGCAAGGGTCATAGGATTAAAACTATAATTAAGAAAGTAAGGAGACAAGACGTAAAATAATAACATGATTTAATGACTAATTGTGCATAAAACGAAAATAACAACAATAATAAACAATATCCTCCCTGAATTTTCCCATGACAGGAACATCTATCAATGTTGAGGAGTCAGACGGATCTCCCCTTTTATAAAAATGAGGATCCATGTTACACTGCCTTGCATTTGAATTTTATGTACGCGTGATGACTAACTACGAGAAATGAGTACTTGGATGACTGTTCGTTTACAACGGGTTAACAGCCACAGTGCTCACGAACAATCATCGCGTAAATCAACGTTTATGGATATGGGCATGACATTAATAAAACCCCTTAAACTCTAATGCTGACACCCATACTACAAATCTACTGTTTACAGGAATCTCCCTGAGACCCTCATTAGTGCGATGACGCACTTAACAAGCTGAGCTGCCAACCTGGCCAATTGCTCAATAAACACACAAGGAAAGACGGCATTGCACGTGACTTCACGGGTCACTGATATGGAAAATAAACATGGAAAAAAAACAACAATAACAAAAGCCTGACCGGCTAAGATTACTTTATATGAACAAAACTGCATGTTAAGGTAACGCTTCGGAGATTATCGTGATTCGTAGGCAACTCCCATTTATTTAAACAATTTTTACCATTGATCAGTTCTTATTCTGTATTTCAAGTAATTACGGAGTCAATAAGCGCTCCTCACTAATGACCTTGCTTGCAATGGTTCAGACCGCCTTGTGAAACATCTCCCCCTCTTCAATACTTGTCATTTCCCAACTCCAGTGTATATAAATAACTGACCAGCTGTGCCGTTATCTCAAGGAACCAACAGCAACAAAAATCTCAACCACCTCAACATATGGTCAGACAATAATCAAAATATCCACAATTGCCCTCGCAAGGTTACAATATGGATCTGGCACCAAGCTGACAGAAATCAGTCTAAGCTGAAAATCCCGCTTGTAATGACCACAAAATACACACACAATCACACCTCTGGGAATAACATGACGATTTTCACACAGGTCCGCTGAATAGATGCTCACAAACTATTAAAACAATATTTAAAACCTACGATAGAGCTGATTGCTCTTCGTCACAAATTACATTGCTCCAAAGGCAATAATCTCACTGAATCTGATCAATAATAAACCTTAAACAATTTTAATTACCCTCCAATCTACTGTATCGTTATATTAACTCAATCCTACTTCTGAAACACAACATATCTCCGAGAGACGTTTTTAACCGCATTGCGTAATATATGCAAACACGGCCGTTCACATAGCTACGTTAGTTAAAACAAAACACTAAAACAAGAACCTTCCACTAATAACATATGCGAGCTGTTTCCATGCAAAAGGTGTGTCAGACCAAAACTAAAATACTACGTTAATCAAACAAGCAAAGTATTTACAAAAATATGTCCCATAAACCATAAGTTAATTTATCAAATAATAAAGAATATTATATTGTACTCATCTCTCGTTCAGTCACCCGTCAAAGAACATCAGCTGCCATCTCCCAATTGAATGCTTCTTATCTCATCTCAGCCATCTGGACGGAGTGTTGAGAATTCCAAACTTCTTCTATGGTAATCGATGTCATCTCTCGTGCTGATTCAGAAAGTTAAATTATTATACACTTGATATCTGACTACTAAATTCGCCGTTCCAGGTACTACTTTCCCCGTAACAGTTTGTTGGCGAATTATCGACGATACTGCCCCTACAAAATATAGTACTGTGACTATCTATCACTGAATTTAACACATTTACAATAACTTCTATGTCCTCATGACACGCAAAGGTATGACAGCCTACGTCCTTAGACGCACAAAATAAAGTCACAAACTTGTGTCTTCGACACACAAAATGTAATACGTTCCGTCCTCAGACGAACACAAGTAAAAAGTCTACGTCCGTCGACGCACAAAGTAATAGTCGTTGTCTTGGCTTTTCACGCCACTTATAAATGAACTGGTCCTAGGTCTTGATGGGGGGGGGGGGAAATTATATAAAAATTTCTCGAAATAATGGTGGTACAGGAATGAAATAAATATCACTGAACTCAAAACATTGCACAGGTCAAGAATATGCCCATTAATCCTAGAATCGATCGTAGAGATTTTGTCTAGGCGATTTCCCGCGTGAATGCTAGTCACCGCGTACCCAAGCTGGTCTTGCCGCGCTCGTAGGCATTCATTTCTCATTGGTTCCACATTTTCTGTAACTTGGCGGTTTTTAGCGGATCTTGGCGTCGTAGGAGTGTCTATTATCTTCATCAGCCACTCACGTTACTGCATCATATTTCTTCTAGGCGCGAATATTACAATGAACATACCAGAACCATCTCTCACTGCGCGTCGCTTCTATTTTGAGGTGGCCAACACCTGTCCTTCTGACACATCGCTAGGCTATTTCCTTTCACAGCTAAAGTATTTAGCCTTTTGTCAAACTGCTTCAGGTATATTGTCATTTAGACTTTCACGGCCCGTGTTATTATTCATAATGTTGAATTTTGGGCTTATGCCGTGTTTTATTATATTGCAATTCGACGCGTTTCGAAAGAAACCATGTCTTTCATCGTCAGGAATAATCTGGAATACGACAATGTTGCTAAGAGAAAGCAACGAAGAACATATAGAAGGTGCCCAAAGATGGACGCCATTAAAGGCCCATGTTAGGGATAACGGAAAGCAGCAGTGAATTACTTTCTCAGGGTTCTGATAATAGGTAGCCAGGATTCACTGAGATTGTAGCCGGTGTCGCGGTTGAAATTATCTGGGTGTTTACGTATTTCAACCGCCTCCCTGATGATTCTGGGACGATATTGCTTTATACGGGCAAGAACATCCACCCCTTGGAACATGACATCATGGCCAGGTGTTAAAGCATGATCGGCAACAGCTGATTTATCAGGTTGAATGAGCCTGATACATCTATTATGTTCCTTAATGCGAGTGCATATTAGTAGTAAGTGTTTGCTAGACTCCAAATATTGCATCATCATGACCAGAAATTGCGTAATCCTGATGACGTCATGGGTCCTTAGAGCGACCACGTGGTCCAGGAGCGGGGCATGTGCACTGCACGTGTTAGCGTGGGAAGGGGGTGACCTCTTGGCTTGTTTATGTGATGGTGATAAAAAGTTAATGGGTGTTGACGGCATGGGGGTTGATTATTAGGATGGTAACTCGAAATTCAGACTCCTCTTCCACTCCTACAGGGGAGTTTCTTGGTTCGATTCTGTGTTTTGTTATTTAATTCCCGGGACAGCCTGTGTATCATGGTTATTAAGTATTGATTGATTATTGAATTATATTTTGGTAATTTTCCAAGGAAGTGTAGAGAGTCTTGGGTGTCATAACTTTTGAATGAGAGTGTACGGTGAGGCACTCGACATAGCCGGATCGCTACCAGACATGTGGTGTGCAGCTGTTCCGTTTTTGCTCGCGCCGTGCGGCAAGCCATGAGAGCAGCCAGCGCATGTAGTGCATGGTTGTTGTTAAAGTTTTTGCTCGCGCAAGCTAAATAAGTAAACCGATGTTGTAATGCTACACTCTGTTTAAGTACGACATATATTACCACAGCGTGGGAGTGGAGTTGTGTTACTCCTTCTCGCTATGTTATGTCTGTTTAATTTAAATGATGTTAACATTTTTTGTGTTCTGGCTTGCTTCATGATCTCAATCTGGTTAAAGTGTTTTATATGACATGTATAACTTTGAGTGTGTGAAATGAATTTCGATCTGTTTGTTTTTAGATTCCCAGACGCCATTAGTCAAGTCTGTAATTTTTAATGCGAGAACGAGATTGGATGTCGGTTCCCAGAGCTCCATGTGAAAATGTTTAAAATAGCTTTTTGCAGTTTGATATTCGCAATATATAAGAGCACATAGCTATGAAGTAACACTTAGTTTCAAAGCAACTCAGTTAACAATCAACATGACCATGTATGGAAGTCTTTTAGTTAAGCTCCAGCAGCTCTATGAGATAAAATCTCTGAGAGAGCAATCAGAGAGGCTGGGGCTAAACTTCGCAGTGAGCGCGTTCAAAGTGGAAGAGGATGTTTGGTTCAACGGGCTTACTAATCTTCAGCAGGACATGTATAATTGCGAGTTATTGGAAATAATTCGAGACCGCCAGCATTGCAGAGAGTTGACGGCGGATGGCGTAACCCCCCACATATTGGGGGTGATCATTCAGCGGCTGGAATCAATCGACTCCGACAGTATCGAGCTGCTCGATTTTCCACCGCTGGAGGAAGAGAGTGTGGGGGGTGAAGATCGTATGGATGCCGAAGAAGGTGGAGAAGAAGAAGAAGAAGAAGAAGAAGTCCAAATGATTAATTAAATGGACGTTGGACAGTGGGTGTTTAAAAAAAAAAAATAATAATAATAATTTGTGTGGTGTAAATCTTTTTAAAAATATATTTATTTGATCATTTGTGGTTTACATCAATTATATAATATGAATTAGTGAAAAATGATATGATCTTCGTTCTTAAAGTGGTAAGTAGTTCTTTTTCCAACAAGCTGCAGAGAGAATTGAAGATGCTGTGTTGTTTGCGGAGTGGAATATGCTGGTCTTGTGCACGGGGTAAGTACAATCATTCTTTTCTTTCTTGCGTGTGTTGGTTTTAGTGAGCTGAAAAATATATATATAGAGACACATTAATAATAATAATAATAATAATAATAATAATAATAATAATAATAATAATAATAATAATAATAATAATAATAATATCTTTTGTGAGGAATAAAAAATAAAAATAAAAAACTTACACTGTTCTAATTATAAGATATTTTTGTTGGGGATCCAAGAGTTGTGAGTTGAATCGAATCCAAGCCAAGATACGAAGGCTCGGGTTCCTTTTCTACGTAGTACTTTGTCGACTAAGTAAATATTAGGATGTTTTGTTCGTTGTAACTCTGCTTCGTAGAACGCACCAAATATTGGGATATTTTTATTATCTTTTAAAAGATATGTTCGTGGATTAGTATTTTGAACTTTATAAATTGTAAATAATTCTGTTGTCCAATTAGCTTCGTACCCTTTACTGAAGTGTTTCTTGATTTTTGATATTCTTACAATGTCACCGATTTTATATTTTGGTTTTCTTAAAGTTTCATTATATTGTGTTGGCAAGCGGGGTGGATTGTTTCTTTTCACATCATTAGGTTTCATGCCAATGCTGCGATGTATTTTGTGATTATACTTTACTAGTAACTCAGGCAAAATATGTACCCATCGGTAAGAACCTCGTGTTGTGAATTCTTTCCACATCGATTCCTTAAGAGTTCGATTAAATCTTTCTATCACACTCGCTTTAATGGAGCTGCCAGTGGAATAATGCTTTAGATTTTGTTTCTGAGACCATGTTTTGAATTCACTGTTATAAAATTCCGTTCCTCGATCGGTGTGAAAATAATTGGGCAATCTTTTACTTTGAGAATAAACAAATTTTAAGCTTTTCACAATCTCACTTCCTTTTTTGGTTTTAAGAGGAATTGCCCATGCATATTTCGAGTAAACGTCAATAATGGTTAATAAATATTTAAATCCATTATTCCATTTTGCAAGTTTGGACATGTCCACAAGGTCAGCTTCATGGAGGTCATCGATTCCTTTGCTAATAACACGTCGTCTTTTAAACTTTTTTCTAAGCGGTGCGTGAAGTTCTTTTGCAATTTCTCGTCTGATTTCGTTCATAGTTATTTTCCAAACAATGTTTTATAACATACTGTGCATTGTTTTACAAACGTTGGAATTTTTATTCAATATATCCAGCATTTCTTAGTTCTTCTTCTATTGCAAAGATTTCGCTGTCTAGTCCTGTGTGACCTGCAGCTTTCGATGCAATTAATTTTTTAAGTCTTGATACCAATTTGTTTGGTTCATTCCAGTGAACGAATTCAATATTGTTTCCGCCTTCAAATTTCCAAATGGCTTGTGGCGCGATGTGTTTTTTTTGACCATATCCAGTATGCATTGTAGTATTTGCTTCTTCATTTTCATCTGCTGTTTTTATAATTCTATCTATGTCTTCAGTGAGAAGGGGTTCAATTATATGTCTATACTTATAAGATTGCGTTCCTCTTGGAGCTGCATTGCTTGTATAATTTCTTTTGTGCACGTTTGAAACATTTAATAATTTCAAATATGAAGTTAAATCACTCCTATCTATTAGAGTGGGGTCTGGTACTTTCCTTTGAATCAATTCAAGTAGACCTTCTGTAATAGGAAATTTTTCACCGCCAACTTTTATCCACTTTTTATCAAAGAAAACTCGTTCGCGTCCCAAGTATTGTTTATCATTTCTTATCGTTATACCAAATGTTCTATCCACGTTTTGTTTAATGAACGGATCAAAGTAGCGGTTAAGTAGTGAAATTATTTTGATGCTATCTCCATCTTCTTCGTCTGAAGTAGCAGTGGATTCAGAATCGTTATATTTTCCTTTTCTTTTTCGATTTTCTTTATTTTGAGTCGACGTATTAGCAATAGCTACAAGTTGATTTAATGAACTTGTTACTGGTTTAAAGTTAGTCTCTATATCTAATTCTTTTCGTCTAACATCATCTTGAAGTGAAAGATACTTGTCTTTAACATCTTTTTTTAAGCGAGAAAGTTTATCCTTTACTCGACTTTCAGCTTTAATCTTTGAGCTCTTCTCCATGACTAAACGGAAATTGTGGTTGTTTTACTTATTTATAGTATATTCAAAATCGATTTGAAGAGGAAGATCATCAGTTTTATGTTTTTTCGGGTCTCTAAGTCGAAACTGAATTTCATCTTGCTCTTCAACGACAATATCACTGCCATCCAGTTCAATCTCTTGACGTATATTTAAAATTGCATACACAATTGGAGATCTTGGTGAAACAAAAATTGGTTTTAATACGCCTTTGTAGGGAAGTTGGTACTGTATGTTATGATTATGAAGCGTGTATACTGGTGAATGGATTGATGGTGTGTTGGAGAATTTCAGAATAAATTTCGATAAGTTCTTTTTCTTTACTTCATCTTTTAATATACCATATTCTTCTTTGGATGCAGTAAAACTTTCGAGTGGTTCTTTGTTAACCATTTGCTCAATTTTTTCCAGTTCAGTTTTTAACTTGTTATATTCTTCTTTGGATTCAGCAGCATAACTTTCAAGATCTTCTTTTTTAACAATATTGAGATTGTTAGCAACACCCTCAATACGAGTTTGTAAATTGCTTAAAATTTCTTTTAGTTGATTAACTTCAGTCCGTGACGCAGCATAGTGTTCTACAAACCGTTTATTTGTCACGTCTTGGTCGTTAACAGGGAACTCAACATTTGTTTGTTTTTGATGTTGTAGATTGTTTACAGTTTGTTTCAATTGATCAAATTCACGTTGGGAAGCGGCATATTGTTCAACAAACGTCTTATTTGCAACATCGTTATCGTATATGGGATTGTTTACGTGAGTAATTCGTCTACTCATCATATTTAAAGTTCCACCATCGTCTACGTTTAAAACGTTTTGTTTATTAAATTTAGCGATTAAGTCTTCTAGATCTTTTCGAGAGGCAGCAAAGTTTTCTAAGTAATATTTGTTTATTGCATCTAACGAATCGATTGGTTGAGATATGTTTGTTATTCTTCTATTTAACATATCTACAGTTTCATCATCTCTGTTTATATTCAAAAGAGATTTTTTAATTTCATCGAGTTCATTTGTTACATGAGTTTTAAGAAAAGAATACGTTACCGCATCTTGATTTTGAATTGGATCTTTAACATTTCTTATTCTTTTGTTACCCAAGTCGAGAGTATCTTGATCATACGGAAAGTGATCTTCTGAAAATTCTCGCACTAAACCATGAATGAATTCTACTCGTTGTAACACTTCGGTTATTCGGGTCTCAAGATATTTTTTTATATTCGATGTATGTTGCTGCATTGCAATAAGGTTTACTGCATCATTTGCAGATGATGGTAAAGCTAAGCCCGCGAGACGTTTGTTTTGAAAGTCAAGTTCTTTTTTCTCTATTTTACAAATTGAAAAAATTAAACCTTTAAGCTCGTTAAAGTTTCGTTGTATGTCTTCTTTAGACTCGATTTTATTTAGCTCATTTAATAACTTCAGTACATAAGCTTTGTTGCATGCATCTTCAACATGTATTGGCGTTCCAACATTTTTTAACCGTTTGCCGTTTATACTTAGATGTCCGTCGCTTGTTGTTGTTGTTGTTAGTTGATTTCCATATTGCAGTAGCTTATCATCAACATATGATTTAGTTGCAATATCATGTCGTGAAGTCGGTCGTCCGATAGACACATTATTGGTTTTGTTAAACGATGTCATAGTTAAGTTGTTAACCACGCAAAAGCTATAACACGAATGGCCATTTACCTCTTTTTGAAGTCATATTTATAACTGAAAATAAACATCAAATCCATTGCGATATCGACCATTTTGTAAATCGCTATCTTTATCGATAACCAAAAGACCAAACTTAGAGTTTTGCCAACAATACGAACAAATATCAAAGAACTGTTCATAGCCCATATCTGTATTTACATGATCGTTATATACGTGACGCAAGTTTGTTCCGTCTTGTTTAAAAAGAATTAAAAAATTAGCGTTATCTCTAATTAGATGTTTAGGTATACAAGAATATGTTTGACAAAGATAAAATACGTCAGCGTCGTGATGACGACCTCTACTGAAATAATCTTTCATGTGTTGTTGTTTATTGCTGGCTACATCATCAAAAACAAATATAGAGTTTTTTCTAGCCATTTCTGGAGGCATTACTTCATCATTATCGGAAAAAAAATCACTTTTTATTTCTTTTATGGAGTCCAAAAACTTTTTTAATTCAACATATTTACTTTGAGCAAGTGATTTAGAATAAATATAAACGTTTTCAAAACGAACTCCATTTTTATGACACAATAAATTTAGCATTACGTTTGTTTTGCCGCAGTTCGATGGACCGCAAATGATACATCGAATTGTGTTCGGTAGTAAAACACCATGCTTTCTTTTTTCACTTTTACTCTGGTTTTCAGCATTAGTAAATGAAATTACTGGTAGAGTGTTTGACTGCTTAACAAACTTCAACATGTCTACGTTTACGTCTGAGAATGCACACTGCACAAAAAATCACATCACATCAACATATATTGCTCCCACACGTATCATAACTTGTATTATGTGGAATAATAGTAGGATTTTCAGGATTTAAATCAACGTTGCCGACGTAAAACCCTCTTATATATGGACAATATGGCGCCCATTTTTCATGGTCATTTAAAGGATTATCGTTTTCCCTCCAATTTTCAATTTCAATCTTACAGAATATACATTTCACCTTATCACCATGACCAGTATAATAAAATCCTGCTGATGCTAAACAAAATTCGTTTGGACAGGGAAGAGGCCAATTTTGAAAAGTTTTAAGTCTTTCATATTCGCATTTCAATTCTATGCTAGGAGAAATATTGTTTACGTAGGGGCAAGAAAAAACCCATTTCTTATGCTCTTCAAACGGATCATCATCTTCTTCCCAATAACTAAGTTGCAGATTACAGAAAGCACACCTAACCATATCCTTATATCCAAAATAGAAAAATCCTGCAGCTGCTAACCATGCAGTGTTCGTAAAACTGTCTGAAGACCAGGTCTTAAATGTTTTTAGCCGATCTCTTTCAGATTTTAAATTCATTTCTTTTTGACTCAATATCATTTGCATTAACTGTTTTTTGGAATACTTTACACAATTAAAATACTTCATGATGCTGGTTTACTTCACAAAGAAAAGATGTTCACCACACAAAGCTAAATGCGAACTGACATGAATCAACAAAACACGCTGGCTAATATGCACGTGTTGGGTTGGCCGAGCGGTCTAAGGCGTTAGACTTAAGATCTAATTTTCAGAAATTGAAAGCGAGGGTTCGAATCCCTCACCTGACAATATTATTATTTTATTTACATGTAGAGTGAGGAGGTAATTGTTCATTAATAAAAACTTGAATATGAAATGGTACAAAAGACATTTTTTCTTCTTTATTCATTTAGAATTACAATTAATACAATTTTATTTCTCTTGAAGTAATCTCATTCTTTTTTAGTTGTCCCGATGAGTGTGGCTGTGTTGAGATGATCTTCTTCTTTTTAGTTGTCCAGATGATTATTTTCTGTAGACAAAAAAAGATACACTGTGTTAAAAAGCAAACTAAAAAACAAAATATGTATAGCTGTCAACGACAGTAGTAGATTTAAATTAATCACCTTTTATAGATAGCGATTACAGTTGTCACATTTGCAGCGAAGATGAAACAGTTGAAATTTCCTCTTTAGATGATCTGGTAGATGTTCCCACTCTAGACGAATTCGTTGTGGTTCATATATAGTCAGTACGTTTATAGGAAAGTAGTTCCAATCAAACTTATTAAAACCTCGAAGTCCACTGTTTCGAAACTTGTTTATTATCGAACACACGATTTTCATGATGCCATCAGAAGAATTTAACCAATGTTGAACAGCATTGACATTGAATTTAGCACAACTATTGCTTCCCATTGCTAGAGATGGTAAATGTTTTGGACAATCTGTAGGTAAACGATGGCTATGCCTCAACATTAGGTCTGACATTCCATCAATCGTATTAAGATCGAATAATGAGTCTGGGGAAAGTGCTTTTAGTGCAAACAAAGAAAATTCCTGTGGCAAATTATATACAACTAAATAATCATATTTATTCTTAATAGACTCAAAAAAAGAAGAAAGAGTTTTTTCGCAATATGCTGCAACCCATGTGATCACGGGGCTGAATGAAGGTATATTGCCGTTATTTAACATACAGTAAGCAAGTTCCAAACTGCCGTTTGGTAGCTTGCGAATGTCTGCAACTATTGGTTGCTTCTTATTCCACGTGCCAGCATCAGTAGAAGGAGAGTTTGTTGTTGTCAATTCCATGATTGCAACTAAAGTGAGAATACTTGTTTACTTGCTTGCTTATAACTTAGCAAATATTGGTTTAGATAATTACTTCATTCGTTAATGGTCTGTAAGATATTTGACGATCATGAATAAGAACACAATAAAGAGTTGTATCTTCAGGTATATTCTCACTTGTCTCGATTTCAATTCGCACATCGACTGAAGATGTCTTCACTGCTTCCACTTGTTCGAGACAATTAATTACAATAATCGGACAAAGAGACTTAAATTCATCTCGTGAAACCAGAGTCTCTGAACGAACATCATCGATCTGATAATATACATTACGAAATTTAACAAACATGTCATACAACTCGCTGTAGTCATTTATGGCAATTTCAGAAGTTGGCATTTCATAGGGATAAAAAATTGAATTTAAAAAAACTCTTATAGATTTAATGTTACAATGGTCGAAATAGGAAGAGCATGTGTTTAGTAAATTTCTTCTAGTTTGAAAACCTAATAAAAATTGACGCGGTTTTTGAGTTTCAGAAGTTGTCATTACAGTCCAACTATATTTAGTTGTTCTAGGAAGAGAAGGCAAGACGTGAACATCCCACGATCGAAAACCAACCTGAATGGGAATATTTTTCTGCATTAGTTTTAATCTTTTAATTTGTTCTTCGTCCGATAATAATAAAACGGGAATTTTTAGATAAACTTTAAATAACTTGACCTTAGAAAGATCGTTTTCGGTTGTCGATTGCAACGCACGTGCGTCACTTGACGATCGGAGAAGTATTACCTCATGCTTGCAGTTTAAAATCGGCTTTCTGTAATCCTCTGCTATTCCTAACAGGTTGCTTAAAGGAAGTATTATATGAAAACGTTTTGTGTTACTATCAACAATATTTGCTTCACTTGCTGGCGTTGTTAAAGAGGGAAAATAACCAGCATTTTGTAAAGCTGTATATTCGTTTTTTGAATATGATGCAAAGGTTTTTATAGAACTTGTTATACCTAGATGGCGTGTACGATCAATTTCTTTACCATTTAACGTGATGCGAATTTCGCTAAAAAGATTAGCCCCAAAATTTTGGTCAGGATGCGCTGTAGTAGAAGCAGCTGGATTTATGTTAGAAGTAATAATTTGACCTTCTAAGTGAAGAACACCTTCTGATAATAAAACTATGTTTTCTTCATTTTGAATCGGTATTCGAATTTCATCATTATTTTCGAATTTATTAGCTGAATAAGGTTGATAAACTCTTTCTTCTCGTCGCACAACTCTGTTGTCAACCTCTCTTTTATCTGTTATGTTAAACATGCTAAACATGTTAACAGCTTCAACTATAGATAGAAACTAAATAAGATTAACAATTGCATATATATTTATATTGAAATTAAAGTACGCGATAGCCTAAAGACTGTAAGAATTGTTTGTTGTTACTCGATAACTGTTTCTTAGATTTCAAGGTGCGATGTCGTTGTTTGTTTTTTTTACAAATTTTAGCTGATTGATTTATATTATTTTTTCGAATCAGAGTCGACTTCTTTTTTTTCAAACTTTGAGTATTATATAGTATAACCATATTTGTGATTGTTTTCTAGTATGCTTACTCAAGTAGAATGAAAACATAACAGTATTTCATTACTTTATATAGCAAGATATCGTGCTGGACGAATAATTAATTCTACAGTTAAATCTTCATCTTGCAAATCAATGAGCTGTTGAAGATGATCTTCAAGTTGCACAGATACATGTTGAATAAGCTTGGTGTTCATGGGCAAAAAATTAATCGTTGTTGGTTGTACAACAATCGGGTAACCAGCAGGAACATGAGCTTTAAAATTATATAAAGAGTGTGTTGGTTTATGGTTCAAATAAGAACTCGTACCAAGCACAAGGTTGCAACATACTCGAATACTATTAACAGTGTTAATTTTAATCATATATTCAGAATGATGAGTTGTGTTTGCGTTGAACTTTCTATGAGAAAAGCCTAACAAATCTGCAATAGAATCTGCAACACCAAAATCTATAGCAAACACTTTCGAATGTAGTTTACAATGATAAAAGACTTTATCATAATTAATATAAAATGATGGGAATTTGTCTTTGTCGCCTAATAAATGTTCAACTAATAATTCATTAATCTTTCCACTTAATTGTTTTAACGTATAGCTAGCATTGGGTATTATTAAAATCGCTCTATCCGCTTCGTTCAACTTTATAGCCAAAATGTTATTATTCTCGTTAATTGCAACTTCATTATCGATTCTATTTCGATGAATTTCAATTTCTCTTTTATTCTCTTTAGGGTAAACTTTCTTTTCAATACCTAAAGGCCCTGCTACACTGTTGGCTACAGTGAAATCAATATTAAACGGGGAAGACAAAACGAGACGGTTGTCTCTTTTTCCATCTATATCCTCTTCCACATACAATTTTGTTTTTTCTAAATGTTCTGGTATAAGTTTCGACAATGAGTGATAACTAAGTAAATCATCAAAAGCTGAGGCTAGATCTTCAAATTCATAAATACCTGGTGGTACCACTAAATCAATTGATAAAAAATTAGTAAAATGAATGCGAAATTTATTATTTCTGTTGGTAACATTTCGAATAGAATTAGATGTATACAATCCTGCAAGTCCTATTTCAAAAAACTCTGCTCCTACAAGATGAATCGGGTTCTCCAATGTAACATCAATCTTCGAGCCTTTACCTTCAAGAGTTATCCGTCTTTCGAAAGCCATCTTTGAAATGTTTAAAGACGGTCTGTGTTTCCCTTATTTATACAATACAAGAAGACTAAACATAAATGTCCACAAATCGAAGAAGTAATCGATTGATATGAATGAAAATTATATTGTAGATAGCAATTTTTAAGATATGTTAAAATTTCTAATGGTGGTCTTAAATTACCAATACTATCAAAATAATGCACATATTTACCATGTTTACTGAAAGCTACCCAATGTGAACCGGATTTATTCATCGGTTCAAGGTTAACAATACAGTTTTCATTTTTTCGAGGATATCTTGGTAACGTATCTCGCATAAAGACTCCTCTAAAATTTGGAATCTTTAATTGATGTGCGTATTTAGCTAAATCGAAATTACTTAATGCTTTATTTGGTATTTGGTTAATTATCTTTTGTATGCAGGAGGATTTAAATAAATGCCTTGACCTCCTTTTCCTTGCATTGCTTCTATCATTCGATTGTGTCTTTTCATTTCTTTTAGTTCTTCTTGAGCAGCTTTCGCCTTGTTTATAGCAGACGCAACCCCTGCTGCTCCGCCTGCTAGACCCCCCAAGCCCGACAAGGCTGCAAATATCGGAAGTAGGGGTAAAATACCACCTTGCTTTTTCGATGTTCTTCTTTTTTTTAATCTTTTCTTGTTTTTTTTTTATTATTTAAGTTTCGCTTACCTCCTCCAATCTTAGACTTAGCTTTCATGATGCCACCCACTGTTAGTGCAGCCGCTCTCTCTCCAAATGATGCGTCACGGGATTTTACACGAGACCAAGCTTTTGAAGCTAAAATTTCATCAGCCTCTCTTCTTTTGTTTGAATCTTTATGCTTTGCGTAAGCAATGTCGTGCTCTTTGCACGCTTTATCTAATATATTTATTCCTGGATCACCACGGCTCAATCGCTTTTCTAAATTTGTTCCTGGTCCACAATATTCATATCCCGGGATGTGTAATTCCACGGGTAAATTATCAATAGTTTTATTAAGTACACGACTGATTAATGATCCACTTCCTGTTCGTTTATATTGAGTGGTAGAGTTGCTCCTCTTACAACGCACCATTACTAAATGATATGTAATATAAAGTAATTATACATATATATTTCTGGAAAATGGGAAATGGTGGGGGGGAGGTGTTTTTTTTTTTTAAATAATACACACAAAATTTGGGTTATTATTTATTCTTTTTTTTCATAAGCAAAGGAACACACAAAAAAATAGTAATATTAACAGCATAAAAGTGTGTGTGTGTGTGTGTGAAAGAAATAAAGTAAGTGAGATGAACTGCTTTAATCTCAATTTGTTTCTAATCATTTTTCAGAGAAAAATGACCAAACGGTAAAGTATCAATTCCGTTTTCAGTTATGTGTCTTTTATCTTCGTTTGATGAAATTGCCAACTTATTTTGCCGAACAGTAAATACAGAATGAGATTTTGAAATTATACAAACTTGAACTTTGTTGACTTTATCTCTGTTATAAAGACACTTTCGATACTCATCAATATTCATACTTTTACTCACACTCTTCTTAATGCCTTTAGCCTTACACAAGCTATTCATTTCATCACACAATTTTATTGCATACATTTTGGGTCGTAACCCCACAAATTCTTCAACAATCCTTCCAGCATTTTCATCTTTCATTAAACCAATTTCACCTTTATTTTGTCTCACAATGCCAAAAGGATTGTTTGTTTCATAGTTTCCAGTATCAAACAAATTTGAATGCTGTTTCATGAACTCATAAATATCATAATAGAATATATACATAAAACTATCGGTGTCTGTGTATAACAACCTCACATTTGATTCAGGATTTGCTAAAATAACATTGTAATGAAAGTCATTCATTTTACATTTAGACAAATCTAATATAGATGCACCAACATATACTGGTTGATTGTGAAAAATCTTTAGTCTACTCATCTCGATGACCATACATTGTTCATCGAATATAATTCTATGTTTAAAATTAGCCTTAGCTATTAAAGACCTAGCACCACGAGCTCCATGCCATTTGGTGACCCATTTGATGTCCCTTAACTTCCTCACATTCATCAGTGACCGACCAAAAATTGCATTATTCATCAATTTATAAAAATTCTTCTCAAAATCATTTTTGGCTTGTTTTCGTTTCTCTGTGTTCACATCAATATATGGTTTTAGCCATTGGCTCTGATTGAATTCAATTATTCTGTGAATACGATCTAATTTCATTCCTAGTTGAATACATTGCTTTAACAATCTATAATGCAAAACATAACGTTCTTTATTATCTAGGGTAGCCATTAGCTTTGTCAACTTTTCGGGACATAGAGGGTAATCTGAATGTTTGTCATGTAACTCTTGAGGATAAGTCAAATCTACTTCCAAAATATATCCAATTTCTGAAGTATCATCAATAGTTAAAACATCAAAGCCTTCAACATTTGCAATCCATTTAAAGCCACCCGTTGGAAGATATTCCATCATCGCATATCCATACAAATTATTAACGTCAAAGTACATTATGTAGGACTCTTGCTTTTTCTCATCATAAGTTTTCATATACTTATTATTAGCAATCGCATGTCGTGTTATACACTGAACATTTCCTCCTCGAATAGATCGTTCAAAAAAGTGTAACATATCAATATCTTGAAGCAATTCAAGTTGAACGTTGGTTATCTTTTTCATAGCACACCAAGACATAGATGGAGCAGTGTAAAAATGAGCTGCATCAATGCCATAAGTTTCCATGCCATTCGATCTAAAATTTTCAAAGACATCCGCCAAAAGAAGTGTGTCAACTTTTAAATACAAATCGGCGTATTCTCCTAATGTTTGACAGGAAAACGTTTCCCACACCGATTGAGCAAACTCATACTCTTCATTCGATATTGTTTGATCATTAAGGCTGCTATAAAACTTGGATATTTCAGGTAATTTAGTTTCGTTAAGAACATCCATACTCGTGACGTATTCATAGGGAAACACACCTTTTCTCGCAGTAAGTCGAAACTGTGCATCATCATTAAAATAACGTCGTGTTATTTGCTTTGAATCTTCGCTTAACGAAGATGAACATTGATCTAGTGAACAGGACAAGAAATTATATGTATCGAAAAATCTTAACTGAATGAATCCATTCTTAGCCCGTACATATTTTGTAAACCCTTTGTAACGTTCCATATTCATCGCTAACAATTTTATATGACCAGGATTATGTAACACCTCTCCATCACGTTTCTCGCAAATTTCTTTAATTATAAAATGTCCATCATAGGCTGTTAGATTATGAAATGCTATAGGCAAAACCTTTGTTACTTTGTAATTTAAATTACAACTATTGTGTGCGCTTCCTCTATATTTTCCAGTTAAGTGACAATGATCGCGTACTTTGAGTTCATTAACTGCAATCGGTTTCTCGCAAATGTGACACATTTTACTTGACAAAAATAATCTTTCTTCATTTTCGGTCATCTTTATCATTGGCTTAACCGTTAAGTAATATGTTTGAAGTTTATCCACAATACTATAAAGTTCCTTTACAAACAATTCAATGCAATTATTTCCCCTAAAGAGCTTGAAACTGCACAATTCACTATCGAAATTACAATGAAGGTATAAAGAAATGCTGTAAGGAATATGTTTATGTGTTAAAGTAGAGTTATGATTCTCACTATTTGGAAAACAGGAGGAAATTGGAGACAAGACGCATTCAGTGTCTGCATATATTATAAATGGAACTGTATCTTTAACTCGGAATTCTGTAAAATTAACAAATCTTTGTTCATCAGTCGGCATTATGCTTTTTGCAACAGGAAACTGTTTACAGTCTGCAAAGTGAACATTTAACTCATCCTCAAGAAAATAATATGACAAACAACGTCTACATATATAAATCCTTCTCTGAGTGCTAGTGATGCTTGAACGCACAAGGCGAGCAAGATTTCTAATTAAACAAAAGTGATAACTTTCACTGTTTCCAATCTGCAACATCAATAAGTCTACACTCCTTTCATATACTTTATCTGATACATACAAAGGTACAATAGTAAAAGTTTTTTTTCCTTTTACTTCGTTTGTTCCCATACATACCCAATTGTTTTCATCATATTGTGCTCCAAACACATTTACAGAAATATTGTTTTGGTTTTCAAACTTGTTTAAATATTTCATTTCCATCGGAATTGGAATACCATCTAAATTTAAAACATCTCTGTAATTAGGATAGGAAGAAAGATGATTCACGTTTCGAGTTTTTGGATACAAACCAGCAACCACACTCCACGCAAAACAAGCTTCCTTTGTATCATACAAATTTAGCACTGCATTTTTATTGACTATTACATCAGGCAATCGACTAGTATTGGACATTCCTACTCGAAATCCAACATATTTATTTATATTAATTCTCAAACTATGAATTTTTTCTAAAGCCCACCCGGAACCATTTGCTTCAAATTCGCTCATTTTTGTCAATGTACCTTCAATGATATTCTTATTATAAAATTCATTTAAATCAGTATACTCGAAAACTACCTCATTTTTGATAGCAAAATATTTTGTTTCTGATATGTCGCGAAGCACGTATTGTGCACACAAAACTGAATTCACCTTTAAAGCTTGTACAGTTAACGCTTTCTTAACATACTTTGTAAACCAAATATTAGCATTCGCTAAAAATTCGCGAGGATCCAAAAACTCATTCTTAACATTTGATACTGCAAGTGTGTACACTCTAGAATTGAATGCCGTTTCAATTAACTCACAGCTCAAGAAAGATTCATCCTTTATTTGAATTGTAATTTCTTCGAAATTCACAGCTTGTTGCAATATGTGCTCACTAATAACTCTCCAACATTCAATCAACTCATCACTGTTCTCAATCAACTCGGTTTGAGTGTTTTCCCCGATTTGGTATGATACTGAAATAGCACCGTTTAGTTCACTTCGAAAATTAGAAACACTTTCAAATGCATTGTCCAATTGGTTTCTTATATTTTCACTGTTATTATGTAATACAATATCGACCTTTCTACGTTTGCTAGGAGGCGAGGTCATTGTTGCTGTTGTCTAAGCAAATGTCCAATTTGCACTAAAGTTAATACACCACCAACAGTTGGTGTACCATCACTGATGTCTAAGCATACGTCCAATTTGCACTATTGTTAATACACCACCAGCAGTTGCTGTAACATCGGTTTACCATAAACCTATAATCTTTTAAAGTATATTCAAGCCATTGTGATAAATTACTGCCTGTAATCTCCAATGAACAATGAACAGCCTCAAAAGGAAATTCATCCTGAAGTTTACCAAGCAAATTGTTTCTATACACATTCAATTTTGTTACATCGTAACACGTCATGGAAAATTCGATTTTGAAAACTTCATCAAATGTATTGTATCCGAAGAAACAAATAAAATGTTCATCTTCACATAATTCTTTCAATAGATATCTTAGAACTGTTTCTGTCACCTCTCGCTGACTATCCTCTGATTTGCTAACATTGGTAACGTAGACTGAAAATGTTGAAATTCCACTCGAAGATGTCCATTTGTTAAAACAAGCTTCTTTCTCATTACGACTCACCTCGTTATCATCTTCTTCCTCTTCTTCCGGTTGTTGAAAGCATACACGATGATACTCTATTAGCGGGTGTGATCGATGTTCAGTTCCACTCAGGAAATTAACAGTTTTCCACTTCATTATGCTGGTTGTTTTATTAGTTTTTTAGATAATCTGAAAAATTAAACAAATTAAGAAATAATTAGCAACTAAATATATCAATCGTTATATCAATCAATACATAATATATAATCCAATACTCACCAAAACATGTCGATGTGAGCGGTTCTTCAACCCAAAATACACCGTCATCAGTTTGCCTTCGAGTACTGTTTCAAAATGACTTGATGTGAGCGGTTCTTCACCCCCAAATACACCAACATCAGTGTGCCTCCCATTGAGTTTAGTTCATCGATCTCTGATGTGCTTAATTTTGAAAATACTGCTGGTAGAAATACACTTGTTACTTCATCTTCGATGTTAATATCCACAACTATTTTTCTACCAAACCTCGTCTGTACGGGGCGAATAATTTGGACCACATATGGTAAATCAATGACTAGTTCAGCTAGTTTCTTATTAGAATACTCAGTACAAGATGATAAGTTATTGAACTTCGTTAGAGCTTCCATCACACAATTTGTTCCTCGTCGTTGACTTTCTTTATTTCTTTCACACACACACACTCTTCGCGCAAAAGTAAAAGTTAAACTCTTCCATGCACTCATCCATTTATATATCCTTCACCCCCACCCACACTCCAGAAACCATATGCCGCAAACTAGCTTCTAACGCAATCATTTCTTTTTTTCCACTATTGCTTAAAGAAGTCGAAGATTACATTCTTAGCCAATGACGTTAAAGGTCAACTCTGTCTCACGCGAACACAGCAGACGAGATCAATCACACTGCTGCACATGGTCAAACTTGCACGGGTGTCAAATGACGGTTAGCATCCAAAGCAAAAAAAAAAAAAAACATAACAGCTGCACACCACATGTGCGGATCGCTGGCACTGGCACACATGCTCACACTCGCACGGGTGTCAGATGACAGTTAGCATCCTAATAAACAACCCCCATGACGTCAACACCCATTAACTTTTTATCACCATCACATAAACAAGCCAAGAGGTCACCCCCTTCCCACGCTAACACGTGCAGTGCACATGCTCGCTCCTGGACCACGTGCTCGCTCTAAGGACCCATGACGTCATCCCATGACGTCATCAGGATTACGC
Organism: Meconema thalassinum; assembly: GCA_946902985.2. Classification (NCBI taxonomy): domain Eukaryota; kingdom Metazoa; phylum Arthropoda; class Insecta; order Orthoptera; family Tettigoniidae; genus Meconema; species Meconema thalassinum. The sequence continues at coordinate 191,014,570 of OX336394.1, read as the reverse complement.
AATTTCTGGTCATGATGATGCAATATTTGGAGTCTAGCAAACACTTACTACTCATATTGTTCTCGAAGTCTGCCCGATGTAACCCTTGCCACAAGTACAGGGAACTCTGTAGATACCCGGTTGTTGCAATTTAGGCAAACTGTCCTTAGTTGGTCGCAGGAGTTGCCTAATCTTAACAGAAGTTCCAAATACAGTCCGTATGTTGTATCGACGTAGGATTTTAGCAATACGATCCGTTGTGTTATGTATGTACGGAAGGTAAGCAGTTCCTCTTACATCTCTTTTCTCAACTGACGTCCTATTATTATTTGTTGGTTTCAGAACCGTAGAAATCAAAGCCTTGCTATAACCGTTGCTCTCAAAGGTGGTTCGCAGGGTGTTAATTTCTTCTTGTAAAGAAGACACTTCACAAATCCTCCTAGCCCTGGTAGTTAGAGTTGTAAGGATACCATGTTTCTGGGCAGGGTGATGGTGAGAACTTGCGTGGAGATATCTATTGGTGTGTGTTGGCTTACGAAAAACGCTGTGTCCTAAAGATCCATCCTCTTTCTTGGTGACGAGAACATCTAAAAAGGGTATTTTGCCGTCAGATTCCTTTTCCATGGTGAAACAAATAGAAGGGTGCTGGAGATTAAGGTGATCCAGGAAACGGCTAAGATTTTCCTCACCATCCGTCCAAACAACGAACGTGTCATCCACATAACGCCACCAGATCTTCGGTTTGAAAGGAGCCGACGACAAAGCTTTCTCTTCAAAGTTCTCCATGAAGAAATTAGCCACAACAGGAGAGAGAGGACTACCCATGGCCACACCATCAGTCTGCTCCTACTTTGTATGGAATGGGAATTTTTATGAGCAGACTGATGGTGTGGCCATGGGTAGTCCTCTCTCTCCTGTTGTGGCTAATTTCTTCATGGAGAACTTTGAAGAGAAAGCTTTGTCGTCGGCTCCTTTCAAACCGAAGATCTGGTGGCGTTATGTGGATGACACGTTCGTTGTTTGGACGGATGGTGAGGAAAATCTTAGCCATTTCCTGGATCACCTTAATCTCCAGCACCCTTCTATTTGTTTCACCATGGAAAAGGAATCTGACGGCAAAATACCCTTTTTAGATGTTCTCGTCACCAAGAAAGAGGATGGATCTTTAGGACACAGCGTTTTTCGTAAGCCAACACACACCAATAGATATCTCCACGCAAGTTCTCACCATCACCCTGCCCAGAAACATGGTATCCTTACAACTCTAACTACCAGGGCTAGGAGGATTTGTGAAGTGTCTTCTTTACAAGAAGAAATTAACACCCTGCGAACCACCTTTGAGAGCAACGGTTATAGCAAGGCTTTGATTTCTACGGTTCTGAAACCAACAAATAATAATAGGACGTCAGTTGAGAAAAGAGATGTAAGAGGAACTGCTTACCTTCCGTACATACATAACACAACGGATCGTATTGCTAAAATTCTACGTCGATACAACATACGGACTGTATTTGGAACTTCTGTTAAGATTAGGCAACTCCTGCGACCAACTAAGGACAGTTTGCCTAAATTGCAACAACCGGGTATCTACAGAGTTCCCTGTACTTGTGGCAAGGTTTACATCGGGCAGACTTCGAGAACAATATGCACTCGCATTAAGGAACATAATAGATGTATCAGGCTCATTCAACCTGATAAATCAGCTGTTGCCGATCATGCTTTAACACCTGGCCATGATGTCATGTTCCAAGGGGTGGATGTTCTTGCCCGTATAAAGCAATATCGTCCCAGAATCATCAGGGAGGCGGTTGAAATACGTAAACACCCAGATAATTTCAACCGCGACACCGGCTACAATCTCAGTGAATCCTGGCTACCTATTATCAGAACCCTGAGAAAGTAATTCACTGCTGCTTTCCGTTATCCCTAACATGGGCCTTTAATGGCGTCCATCTTTGGGCACCTTCTATATGTTCTTCGTTGCTTTCTCTTAGCAACATTGTCGTATTCCAGATTATTCCTGACGATGAAAGACATGGTTTCTTTCGAAACGCGTCGAATTGCAATATAATAAAACACGGCATAAGCCCAAAATTCAACATTATGCTTCAGGTATGTCCCCGCTGTCTCCAACAAATGCTTGAAATTTCCTCATCTCCGTCTGGCTACTTTCATGATGCTGGTGGAAATATTTATTAATTGAAGAAATAAAACATAGAATCATTTATCCAACAGAGGATAAAGGGTTCAGTATATCACCGAAAACACTTCGATATATCGAAGTTCGACTGTGTAAGGTTTGAGGTAAATTAATGACTTTATGTTCGACGATGTCCAAATGTAAATATTATATGTCAGAAAACTGTATCATAATGAGGGTCATTATAAAACTATTTTTTCATTATGAAACAGTTTCTCCCACCAATCAGAGCTCAAGAAACAGTTGTGTGACCAATCAGGTGAGGATAGCATCGTATCTGCGCTGACTTCCACTGCCTCCTATTTTAAATTTCAATGCGTGGCGAGTGTCCAGGAGGCCATGGTCAAATACAAGGTATTCTCTGCGTCCCATGCGCTCTGTTCAGTACATAAAACAGGCGAAATCTCAACAGATATTTATGAATATTTATGTTCGAACATAAATTAGTTATAATTATCGTCGAACTTACTTATTATCATTTCAAATTATCTTGTCGACTTCATCGTTATGCTTTGGTCTACCGTTCTGCGTTACGGCTACGGCATGTATGACGTCATCATGTTGTTCAGTGCATATGCACTGAGGCTGAGTTTATTCCTGGGGGTCTGGCGTTATGCGATAAGGAGACGGCGAGTACGTGACATCATGCAGCAGAGTGCACCTCCCGCTCTCCGTTCCCCGCGCGGGAAGCCTAAGTTAATGGGTAATGGAGTCTGTTGAAAGGGTCCTGAGCCTTTCTAACATGTGTAGCATTTGTAGCATGCGTCATTTGAAATGATATAAAGTCTAGTCTCTGAGACTGACTGTATCTTTTTTATGATAATATAACCCTTGTTTTACATGGATTTTTATTTCTTGATTTTTAGCCTACTTTTCACATTTTGCAAAAATGAGGAAAAGTAGACTTATGAGATCGGGCAAATGTGTGTCTGTCTGTCCTTCTGTCTGTCTGTCTGCCCCGCCTATCAACTCCTAAACGGCTGCAGCAATCAAAACAAAATTTGGTAGGAGTAGAGATCTACACCTGAATATCTCACGGCCATACTTGAAAATGATGTCAGTGCTACCAACTGCTGAAAAATCGCAATTGAAATTTGAGCTCCATGTTGGATATCTTGGAAGGTATGAAAGGGAGCTATTTCAAAATTGGCACACGTATAGATAATAATATTGTAGTTTAATTTCCAGGAGGCCATACATGACAGTGTTGCCAAAATGATTATAAGCCTGCTGATAGGTCCAAATTTTAAATGCATATAACTTCTACACTATCAATTGGATTTCAACCAAATGTCGTATGTGCTATGTGTACATAAACAGAAATAACTGAGCGTATTCTTAAGAGCAACCAGGGCTGCCAACTGTTAATAAATGCTGTCTCTATTTTGTTACCCTAATATCAATATATCAGAATGTATGCTAGCCAATAGCTCTAAACTTTGCACATGTATAGTACCTGGTATTCTAGATTAATTGGGAGTAACTAATAAACGTCAGTGCTGCCAACATGATTCTAAGCCTGCTGATAGGTCCAATATTAAAATGCATGTAACTTCTATACTAACTAATGGATTTCATTCAAATTTGGCACAACAATAGATCGTATTATTTCAGATTATTTCTGACCAATACATGGATGACATTGTTGCCAACATGATTTTACGCGCGCTGTTAGATCCAATGTTTAACTGCATGTAACGTCCACGCTATCCATTGGACTCACCCAATTTTTGTATCCTGTACCTTAAGAGATGGAACTAAGAATATATTCAGTCACCAGGGCTGCCAACTGTAGTTCTCTATTAGGCTACATTATGCCAGGTATACAGTATTTTGAACTAATTAGAAATGTCGATATTACCAACTTAATTTCGTCATTATTCTAGATAGATCCATATAGATTAATCATTGGCATGAATCTGAAATTTTAAGAAAAGTAGGCTCTTTAGTTTGTCATGGAACTTCTTGTTTGACATCTCGAAGTAACGTATATCTCCGAAATCACTTCGAGATATTGAAGTTCAACTGTATAAGGATTCAGGTAAATGAATGTCTTTAAACCCCAGAAACTTCCCTTTCGGTACGCCACTGCTAGGCACCTCAAAGTTTTAAAATTATAGTAAAATCACGTATCTCCAAAAGAGCAGTCAACCGAAGAAACCAGGACGAAAACTTAATCCATATGTGACGTCGTGAGAGGTACCCCAAACAAGAACTGTTCGATCATATTGGAAGCAATTACTTATTTCCTCAAAATTGGCAGTATTGTCTTCCTGATCCCCGATGACTAATACCACAACCGCAAAAACATACGCATGGAATGAGACCTACACGTAGCGGATATTTCCTGTGTTTTGATGTTGCCATTTCCTCTAGTTGCACCTTGCATCAAACCTGTTCTGCTGTAAGTCTTGCGGGTCTTTCCCTCAAGTTGAAGCTCCGCCCAGTGGCTCTCCCCCACTGCTACTGACAGACAATATTAAAATGGTGTGATCAGCCCGCACTCACTTCAGTGTTGTGACTGTCAGTGCCCCCAGTGCTGTAAGCCTTTCTCTTCTAGCGGACGAGGCCACCTGGGATTACGATACGCGAAACAAGTAAGCCAACCAGCATCACTCTCTTATACCATTGTTCGCAAGTGACTCATAATATAACCCTTTCCATTCAGGATTATACATAAATTTTACTAAAGCCGCATCAAACCAGGATTTGATTACTTTAAAAAATAAATGTTACCGTTGATTCACTCTTAACCCTTCATAGGACAAAATATTATTGAAGAAATTTTAATTTGTTTTTATTTTAATGTCTTTTTAATTATTTTAGCCTAATTGCAATTATTATAAATTTTAATTTTCTTTAACATTTTAATGTTCATATTTATTTTTTTTAATCTCAAAATTAAAAATAAAATTATTATAGCCTAATAGACTATTAATTTTTTATGAGTTTATTTAATGTTAATTTTTATAAACATATTTATTTTTAATTATAGTTTGTTTTCTCGTATTTTTTAACTCTCAAATTTTAATTTTAATTATTATTATCATTATTATTTTAAAAAAATTGAGCACCTTAGGTTTAATACAGTAGTATGGTTTTCAGATTTTTTATTTTTTTTTTTCAAATAAAAAAATGTTGATATATCTGAAAGTTCAATCATCTGTATCTCTGACGATATGAATTGTCCTTATAGTTGGTGGTAGGCCTACATATACAGACAACTGACCAATAAAGGGTTAAGGCGTAGGGCATTTTAATATTTATGTTTCTAATGTTAACAATATTTCGTTGCCACGCAACAAACTAATTCTAGCAAACATCTTAAAAGGGGGCCCATACAGCGTCGGATATCAACATTTTAGTTTTCTTTTTTACATTAAAATGAAAGACAATACCTTTCTCAATATATCTGTTAAGTTTTATAACTAAGTTCAGCGTTTTGGCATAGATATAGCGTATTGCTTGAGACCATGTGCCCATCTGTCAATGGAGTGTTCAATATTCAAAGCTGTTTTCCCGAAAGTTTTTTTTTATTTTATTTTTTTTTATTTTAGAAAAACACAATATCTCGTGAACTGTGTGATCAAACTGGGAGCAACTCGGCAGATATATTCCAACCTATGATCCCTAGAGGATGAACCTCATTCATGAAATTATCTTAAAATATAATTGAGGTGTACTTGGAAAATTAAACAAAAAAACTGTTCATTAAAAAGAAGACAAATTTAATATTTTTTTAAATATATACTATTTACAATATAACATTCATCCTCGGTATTTATGCTTTTAGTTTACTTGAAAAGGAGGAAGGAAGATTTCTTGTTAAATCGTGTTTTTTGTGATTCACGGGGTTTAAAAAATCACGAATATGATCCTTTCAATAAATCACGAAATACTTTATATACTGTTCCTCTCTCTAAATTAGACGAAAGCGCTATGTATTTACTATACATATGTCAGTTTACATAACTCTATGTTACATATTAGTGAAGCTATGATATGATTCGTATGCGAAAATTCCCACAGACGGTGTGTGAGCCACTTTTTAAGGCATTATTCACTAGAAAACCTAATACTAGGTCAGTAGCAGCACCTACACGATGCTATAAGAGTTGTTAATTATTTTAAGAGGTTTGGGACAACTTGATCATCAGCCCCATGTAGTGTAATTGAGCGTGTTCAATTCGCTCTTGTTAGGACAATGTGTATAAGTCATAAAGAATACCAAAACTGAGTGTATGCAGTTTTTTGGTAGGGAAATGTAATAACTTTGTTTTCGTATTATTTTGACTTATGCCCTAACAAGAGCGAATGTATCTGTTAACCTGTGTTTCTGTGCTGGCTATTATAGTGAAATAATAATACCAATGTCATTTGTTTTACGTCCGTTTTAACAACTGCGGGATTTAGAGACGCTGAGGTGCTGGAATTTTGCCCCGAATAGGATTTTTAATGTGCCACTAAATCTACTGACACGGCTCCCTCGGATTTGATCCTGTAACCTTGGACACAGCAGTCGATAACGTTACCGCTGGGGCCACACAGCCAGCCTGTAGTAGTGTAACTGTAATTATAAGGGTCGGAAATGGGATAGGTCCCTCGGGACTTTAAGTAAGATACTATCCCGGCATTGACCACGAAGTAGATTGGAAAATCCACGGAGGAAAATCACACTCTTGATAGCCGCTGTCAGCTTCGGGATTCAAACCTCCGACCTATGAACTGGCTGCAGCTCCCTATTGCGGTCTTGATGAGCGATTTAACACGCATGGCTATCCCTGGGGGTGCTTAGGAATAAAATAGTATAGAGTACGTTTTCATTTTCACAGTTTTTAATTCATCGAACCGTGAGAGGCAGACGCGCTACCCCAACACCACGGGGACGGCGGTTTTCCAATTCTACTCCAGGATAATACCGGAATGGCGCCTTCTAAGAAACCATGGCCACTTCCAACTTGTTATGGATGTTGTTAATTTATTTTAGAGGCTTGGGACAACTTTGTCATCTGCCCCGTACGTGTTGGAGCTGTGTGATAACTCGTGTTTCTGTGGTGACTGTAACAGTATAGGCTAATTATTAGGGTCAGAGATAGATTACCCCGGGACTTAATGTAAGGTCTTGACTTGCTTACGAACAAATTCTAAAGCGCACTCGGAGGTAACGTAATAATACCCAGGGATAAACCACGAAGGGTAGCAACCGTCCCTACTGGGATTCCAAAGACCGCTCTCCCACATCGAAGTTGTGGTACAGGAATAGTCACATCCAGCTACTTGCCCTTGTTCAATCTTTTAACACGCTAACTCAATATCTCCTCAAATGAGGTTGGTGTCAGGAAGGGCATCGGGAAGTAAAAAGACATACATTTGTAACATCGTAGCTCATTTCCAACCAGGACCACGTCGTTGCGTAGTTTGTTTGTCACCCCTGAGGTCGGGGTTTGGTTCCCAGAAATGTAGTTCTGGTCTGAAAACTGGTACACTCAGTCTCGTAAGACAGAACTGTGAAGAAGTGAGTTCGATTCCTACTTCAGCCATCGTAGGGGTGGTTTTCCACGGCTTCCCCACTTTTACTCGAGGCAAATGCTGGGCTGGTACTTAACTTAAGGACACGGCCACCCTCATCCAAGTACATGGCCACGATGTTCAAACCTCTAAATGAATCATCAACAACTCAATGTCGACCGCGTGGAGATGGGGAAAATACAATCAAACCATGTGATTGTACAACTGATGTTAAAAAGAATCGTTGCGAATAATGTAGCCAATTCTTAAGTGAGGTAGTCACGTGGTTAACATACGGAATAGAAAAAAGTAGGATATTGCTAATAGCAAGGCGTGTGCTAAGGATGTCCGGCGGGGAAACATCAGGCATCCTTATCATTGTTCCGCTATTTAATGTTCCGTAATCTTATATGATTAACTGAGACATGACCTACTCACCGCGCATTTCAGTTCATATCTTATCGTAGCACCTTACATCGTCACACAGGACATCATGAGGGTTTTAATGGAGGAAATCTCGTGTTGACAGGGGAGATCCATGAATTCTGGGATCTCCCACATACCGCAAGTATGTTCACGTCGCCTGCTTGTTCACCCCAATAATTTTCCGTTCGTTTCACAGGAAGCACTTCCCAAGTGCTTATTCACATCGCAAAATCACCAGTGATAATATTCGAAATGAGACGATAGTACAATAAAAGACAATAAATAAAGACATCCATGTCATTGCCCGGACTCGAACTGTCATCGGGCGTATTACGTTAAGCCTTGCATTGCTATGAGCCTCATAACAAGCCTATTTCATACTGCTATGACCACCCAGGCCCGAGAAAAAGATGTTTTACAAAATGCACAACAACTACTTAAAGAAACGTCAGATCAGATTAAAACTTCATATACACGTTAACAATAAGTTCCTTTAAGACGTATTAGAGTTTCGTTACGATCCGATCAATACTTTTAACGTAATGATCCTTGTAAGTGAGCGCTCCGTGAACTTGGTAAGAAAAACCGGTACTTTTTTTGTTCAATCTGCTATAAAATTTTAACGAGATACAATGCAAATATTTACTCTATATCGTTAAACGACAAATAAAACAAGGAAAATTTTGGTGTAGGTTGTTCTTATGTAAGACTAAGGGTAAAGGTTTTATTGACCTCTAAACTCGAGTATCTATACTTATTTCCCCGACTAGTAGTTCCAAACCCTTGTACAGTGGGCTAAGTTACGCTTGCCGCTTCTCGGTTCATATCTATTCCTTGACAGCCTCTACAATTTCAAGTGGAGAATATTTAGTTCTTGTACATTATCGTACGGCCATCATTCCGTAAGGTGGTACGTGCCGTCCAAGAGGCTACCGAGTTGGAGTTTACATGAGATAGGATAAACCTCGTTCTATTCTCTCATCAACTTTGGATTCCAAAATCGCCGCCAAGGGTTGAGTTGCACTCAAGACAAGTAGTTTTGTCATTTACCTTGCGGTTCGGTGTCGTCGTATGTTGGAATGTATTTCTAGTACTCTGATATTGAGGATCATGATTACTAAGCACGGGGCGTACCTTCGCTGTTTTATCATGTAGATATGTGCATTCGACTTGTGAGCACTTTAGCATAATTTTGGTGTGAATGACCTAACTAAATTGAGGTGAACACTCTGCAGCCAGCTGAAAATGAACCTGATATTTAAGAATTATTATGAGACTATCTGTTTTTTTTTCAACATTTCATTAAGATGTAATACGATTAATAATAATAATAATAATAATAATAATAATTGAACAAACAGCTATTTTAGAAATGGTATTATTTTTGTACTAGGCGAATTTACATACTTCATACACTAATGTCTTATCAATCCCACAACCTTAATGTTGTCTATCTAATTATAACTATGTATCGGCAAATACATCTACAGTTGAACCCCTCTCGACCACCCTCGGCTGGTCCGCCACTCCGGTTAATCCGACCGTGCTCGAGCCGAACTTGTCCCGACTCGTAGCGGTGACTCATTAGCATTAGGCTACCCATCGTGCCATTGGTGTTTACAGGTACTTGTTGTTTTTGCTTGTCCGTTTCAGTGCTCCATCATCTCTCGTATCGTATCAGCGATTCGGATAGTCGGAGGTCGGATAATTGGAGTTCAACAGCATTTGTATATCTCGAATTTTTGATCACTCGAGGTAATTTTTATTTCCGAAAGCAGTTCGACTGTACATATCCATATTACTAATCCTGTTGTGAACATGTGTCTAATCCTTCACCGTGAATGCAAGTATGGTGTCGTGCCGGATGCGACCAGTGCCGCAAGCGAGCCACCAATATACCATCGTGCCACTAGCGACCCAAGCACTGATGTATCCGTGGAATATGGAAATTTCTAACACATCTGTCTGTGCTAAAATTCCGCTGAGTTTAGGTAAATTTGAATAGCTTATTTCAAAAGTGACGTAAATCCAAAATTGACGATTTTTCAGTTTTTTCTTTCGTAAGCAAGTTTATATGTTATCTCAACGTATAGCAAAGGTTTTAAGTCAAAATACTTCGTATATCCCATATTAACAGAGATCTAAGTTTATTTGCAAAGTGATGTAACTCCAACGTGTATTTATTTCCAATATGTCTTATATCCCTGCTGACCAATCCGATGGCTCTCTGGACATCACGTGATAAATCAAGGCCATGGCTAACTTTGAAGAATACGTATAGCATTAGTTTGTGTTTGTTGTGTTTAAATGTTCATAAATGCCACTCAAAGCGTATGTCAATATGTGATTTATGTCCAAAACGTCCTAACTCCAACTCACAGGAGACGATTACCACAATGTCCAATGATTGGTGATTTTTAAAACATAGTGTCAGGATGTGCATAATAGTAATGAATGAAATTACATTATATTCATAATCATATCTGAATTTAATTATACGAAGAAACAAAAACGCGATTTCTGAAGTTTTGCATTTCATGGATTTACGTCTCTTTGGAAATAAGATCTTCAATTCTTCTCTCGAACAATGGGTCGCATAGCTACGAGCAGGGTCGCTACAGCCACGATTTTTACTGGGTCGCATCCGCCACAGTCGCATTCGGCACGTAATCGCAAACATTGCCTGCGTTCTGACGTGCTGTACCATGACGCATGGTACATTCTTCACAAGAGGTCCCCAACCTTAAGTCTCCCGTGAAGTTACTCAACTAAATGTATACGATCTATTTCAAGGTTCACTTGTTTCCTTAGTCCGAGAAATCGCACTCACTTGCTCAATGTTGGGTCAACACACACTTACGGTAAGAGTTATACAACACAGACTGCTGTGTCTTTGTTATTCTGTGCATTGCTAGACAAGTCTGGAGATCATCCAAACAGCTGACGCGTAACTCAAACCATTAGCGCAGATCAGCGTTTCCTGATAAGTCCTCACTGACACCTCATAGCTCTGTTGTTGTTGCTGCTGCTTCAACTAGGTACTTGGGTTATCTTTGTACATCAATTCTGTGTACTTTTTTGAGTGAATAGTATTTATCTGATATAGATAACATTAAGGCCATTATTTCGTTCAGTATATATATATATATATTTCGTATGACATACAGAGGATACAGTAATACTACAGTATATACAATATACACAAGTAATAAATATCTAGTAACATCCACAAAAGAAACTAGAAGTCACAGTTGGATGTCCAGAGCAGTAATCCACTCCACTGCATCATCAGTTGCGTTCTGCAGGTCGTTATATCCTCCTTTGAAGGACCGCGTAGGGCATTGCGACACAATATGATGGACTGTCTGCACTGAATCGCCACAATCACACTGAGGACTATAAATTTTCCCCCATTTGTGGAACCAAAAGTTAAATCTTCCATAACCGGTCCGCACTCTGTTCAGTGACGTCCATATCCTTCTTGGAAGATGGAAACCAGGAGGTTTCCTGCAGGGGTCGGTGATCAATCCTAGCTCATCAGGGTTTGATGTAGTCTATTCTTCTCGCCAAGTTTCGTCCATATTGAACTTAGATTCAACAAGCATCTTGCCTAATTGCCATGACGGATGTCGAGATTTTAATCTCCCTTGCTTCTGTGGATTACAGACCTGTTGTATGGGTGAGAGATCATTTGCAGCGCATTTTGACCATTCCCTTTTTAGAGCTGTTAGCCTTCGCAGGGGAGGAGGGTGAATGTTGGATAATACAGGTAGCCACTTGAGTGGTGTGGATTTGAAAGTGCCCGATATTGTTCTCATTGTATCATTTAACTGGACATAAACTTTTCCTACATGTGCGCTATTGATCCATACGGGGCTACAATATTCAGCAACCGAGTAAACTAAGGCGAGAGCTGTTGTGCAAAGAACAGTCGCATTTGCTCCCCAACTTGTACCACAGAGTTTGTGAAGGATGTTGTTACGTGTTCTGATTTTAGCTGCTGTTCTGCAGAGGAGATGTTCTTTGTATGTCAAAGAGCGATCCAGCACAACACTCAAATATCTTGGTTGGGTGCAATATTTTAGCTGTTGACCTCTGAATTGTGCACGGGGTATGTAATGGGCCCTCCTATTTCCTTATCAACAATTGTCACCGCGTAGGCCCGGGTTCGATTCCCAGCTCTGCCAAGAAATGTAATTCTGGTCTGAGGGCTGGAGCGGGATACACTCAGCCTCTCCGAAGGCAGGTTTACTGTCCATAATAACAAACTGATAAGCTGGAACTAAAATTGGCCTGGCCGTGTTGAAACACCGGATCCCATGATAACTCCGCAGTTAAGCAGCATTGGGCGTGGTTGGACCTTGGATGGAATGCCGGTTCAGTGGGACCACGTGCTGTTGGCAAAGAAAGGAGGAGCGGAAAGGCCCTGGCCACCCTACCACACGTAAACTCCGGCTGAGGACGGCCTCTTCCGAGGCACGGACCTGCCTTCGGGCAGAATACCAAAAAAAAACTCACATATTCGTAGACAAAGATTACTGTAATGGCCTGAGCTTAAAATATCGTATAAAGCGGCCTAGGTGGCGTAGTTGGTAGCATGCTGAGCTTCTATGCCCAGGGTCGCAGGTTCAAACCCAGCCGAAGTCGTCGGATTTTTTAAGAGCGTTAAAAATCCCACAGTATGCCTGCTTTCGGAGGGGAAGATTTATGGCATGATAAAGAGCCTTCCACTAATTACACTTATGTGAAGCTAAATTATAGGTTATATTTGACTAACGCTCTTAGGTTCCAACGTTCGTCGCCAGGAGCCAACTGCGGTGGCATCTAGTAATAAAGTTCAGAACTAGTTTGGTCGTTGATGGTGGCGTTTGGTAGCAAAAGTTGAAACTACTTGAAAATCGAATGTCTGCGGTCCTTACTTGAATTAAAAGCAGATAATACACACTAATACAGCCACAACAATTAACACCGGTTATCAGACAGATTCTACACGCACTCAAAGTTCACGGGGCTACATGACCGCGTTGTCGCAGCCCATAAACTGAGGAACCAACCAACCAAGGATCTTATGATGATCGAAACTGGTCATCCAAGTGTAGTCTATTAGTCAATACAATGTTTTTTTTCTTCAGATGTAGGGAATAACACCCATTACAATTTAGGTACAATCGTATTGACTGACTGAAAGGCCTTTAAATTTCATAATGAAGTCTAGTAAGTGGTAATAATAACGACATCTGGTGGCTTGCACTCCATAGCCACGGGCAAGTAATAGAAGGGGAAAGTTAATGATTAGAATAACGGGTTGATGGTTTGCTGATTCATATATCTGGAACAGTGGTGCTGCAGCCAGGATGGCTGAAAGCAAGACCGGACCACTTCTTTTTTGCCGTGCACCTCAAGTGGGAGTTTCGCTAACCCGGTCAACGGGGTGTCGCGGTCTCGTTTCGCCAACGACAGATGAGAAAATATATTGGCTGTCTACTCCTGAGCTAAAGTCTCTAACAGTTGCTGTTGTTGTTGATTCGTTAGGCACCTAAATCAATCAACAACACGAACAACGATTCTCACATCAGCCATCCGGGAAATAGTTTTCCGTGGTTTCCCACTTCTACTCCTAGTAAATGCCGGGATGTTTCCTAACGCAAAGCCACGGCCACTTCCTTCCCAATTCTTACCTGAATAACAAATACACACAACAATACAAATACCAGAATAACACAGGTAATCAGACAAATTCTACACACACCTAGTACACGGGACTACATGGCCACGATTTCGCAAAGCCCCTAAATCAATCCCCACCACAACCAACAACAACAACACGGTTCCTACCTCAACATCTTGGAAGTGGCTTTCCGTGGTCTCACACTTCTACTCCAGGTAAATGCCGGGATGGCTCCTTACTTAAGGCCATGGCCGCTTCCTTCCCAATTCTTACCTGATTACAAATACACACTCCAACACAAACATCAGAATAACGCAGTTTATCAGACAAATTCTACACACGTCCAATGGTTCTGGGAAGGCAGGTATCGTTAAGCCTCATTCAGGCTACGAGGTGCTTCGTTTGGTGGCCACATTCCTTAGCCTAGCAGTACTTGGCTGTGTGTGTGTCATTTGTATGATAACCTGTGTTATTTTGATGGCTGTATTAATGTGTGTATTTGTAAATGAGACTAGGATCCGGAAAGGAGGTTACCGTGGCCTTACTTTAGGTACTATCCCGGAATTTTCCTGGGGGTAAAAGTGGAAATACAGAAACCCATTTCTGAATAGCTGAAGTGGAAATCAAATCCACCTCTTCTCAGTTCCAGCTATCAGATAAAAAATAAATTTCATGGCAGAAGCTATAATTGAATTTGAGCCTGTGAAGAACGCGAGCCACTGCGTCAAGAGGTTGTTGTTGTTGTTGTTATTGTTGTTGTTGTTGTTGTTGTTGTTGTTGTTGTTGTTGTTGTTGTTGTTTGAGTCTTCAGTCTTTTGACTGGTTTGATGCAGATCTCCATGCCTCCCTGTCCTGAGCTAATCGTTTCATCTCTACATAGCTACCTCACCCTACATCCGAGGCAATCTGTTTAACATATTCTAACCTTGGTCTACCCCTACAGTTCATGTCCTCGACACTTCCTCCCATAACTAACAAGTAAGCTTGCTATTCCCGGGCGTCTTAGTATGTGTCCTACCAACCTATCTCTTCTCTTCATTAGCAGTCGCCAGAAACATCTCTCCTCTCCCACTAGTCTTAATACCTCTTCGTTTGTAACCCTATCTACCCATCAGATCTTCATCATTCTCCTGTAACACCACATTTCAATCGCTTCAATTCTCCCCTTTTCTGCTGCACCAATAGTCCAAGTTTCACTTCCATCGAGTGCCACGCTCCAGACGAAGGCTTTCAAAAATGACTTCCTAATACCTAAATCTATATTCAATGTCAACAGATTCCTTTTTTGTTGAAATGCTTTCCTTGCCTGAGCCAACCTATTTTTATATCCTCTTTGCTTCGTCCACCACTGGTTATTTTGCTTCCTAAGTAACAGAAGTCTCCTACTTCCTTCAGCTTTTCACCTGCCAATTTGATGTCCATATATGTTTCTGATTTTTCGGCTGCATTCCAATATTTTTGTTTTACATGTATTAATTTTCATCATGAATTCTTTCCTCAAGACGGAGTCCATACCATTCAAGAAGTAATCTTATATAAATGGGTTCTTTAACATGCCAACAACGTGTGACATGCATGTCGTGATTTTTGTCGCCTTTCAAAAATAACTTATCACGGCCAGGAGCAAACCTGCAAGCTTGGGGTTGGTAGTCCGACACGTTAAATGGTTTGTTTGTGATAAGGATCAACCAATCAATTCAAACGAACATCTCTTGGCATTCATTGTGAGTTGGCTCAGGGGTTAAACTGCTTGTTTTTCACCAAGATAAACCGAATTTGATTCCTGTAACTATTTTCTAAGTGAAATGTTACCGCTGTGGCTTGGATTCCACGCAAAGAAAACAAGAAGATCTCGTGGCTTATGATCGTAAGGTTAAGAGCCCCTTTATAACTACGTAGCTTTATTGTAAGAAAGTTGAAATTTAATTTTTTTCAATCTGTCAACACTATTGTACCCGATTGTAATGAGTGTTTTCCCAATCCTGAAAAGAACATGAGATTAACAAAGATTAATAAATACATTTTGGCAAGCATGCGTGGCTTAGGCGGCAGCACGCCGGCCTCTCACTGCTGGGTCCGTGGTTCAAATCCTGGTCACTCCATGTGAGATCTGTGCTGGACAAAACGGTGGCAGACAGGTTTTTCTCCGGGCACTCCGGTTTTCCCTGTCAAAATTTAATTCCAGCAACACTCTCCACTATCATTTCATTTCATCTGTCATTCATTTAATCATTGCCCCAGAGGAGTGCGTCAGGCCTCAGCAGCCGGCACAGTTCATATCTTCGCCGCTAGATGGGGGCTTCATTCATTCCGTTCCTGACCCGGTCGGAGACTGGAAGCAGGCTGTAGATTTTCATTTCTAACCTGACCATTCACTAACAATCACAGATGTCACATTAAGCAAGCAAACCTGAAGGTCAATCACCACAAACAATATCTTAACAACAAAAGAAATGACATATAACTAAGAAATCTTAACAAGTTGCGCTGGTTTAATATCTGCTTCAACGAAATAACTGTGTACTGTATATTGTAAATACCCATATCCACATAACTTACGTGTAGACACAGATTTAATAGCCTAAGTGTAAAGGATCTGATGATGATCACTGGACGATTGAAATTGGTCGTCCAAATGTATGTATTAATCTCATGTAAACTATTTGCAGGATTAGGGGAACACCATTACAATTGGGTACAATCGTGTTTACCGACTGAAAAACATTAAAGTTCAATTCTTCAGGCAACATTGGGAATGGCTTCCACCATGATAATGTAAAAAGTTGTTGGTTTCTATTAAAAGCCTCGGATTAGTGGATGATATTTGTCTGTTATTGTAGTGACTGTAGGAACATCGTCCTTCAAAGAGTAAGGAGTATGCCATTCTCTTCTTCTTTACACTCTTTGGAATAAATTTGTCCTTTCAAAATTAATCAGCTATCAGGTAATGATGGTATATTGGTTGAGTTTTATCGGGTAATGGTTTATAATGACCACTATGATGAGAAATTAAAGCTTAATGCAAACGTACTATAAGTCGTGTTATGTACAAATAGTACAAGTCATATAGATGGAAGTTAGAGAATTAAATGTTTGACCCAAGTGAGACTCAAACCCATGACCTTCATCTTTTTGTTTATGCCGGTGCTCTGACCACTGTGCTATTAGAGTTCACTTTAATTAAAGTGCGTTCATGAAGAATCCAACTCTTGGACACCAATTATTTCCCACAGCACAGGCCAGTGTCATAAATGTGTCATTGTCATCCGAGAATTAAATTGTTTCCAATAGCTTAATAGTCTGAGCACCGACTTTCAAAGTCACCCTTATTTTATGACATGCCTGGTGATACATAACTGTCAAATTGAATTTCTGTCAACTTGACAGTTAAGTTATAACTCAGGATGGCTCAACGGGTTTCTCAAAAGCTTTATGAAGTGCACACTTTAAGCTATATTTCATAGCTACATCATTGAGGAGCCAGAGGGTTACAGAGCTAAATATCCATCTTCATCAAATTTGCACGTGACTAGGGTGAATACAGAATAACGACAAAGCGAATTGTATTTTGTAATTTTTAGACATTTAATGATAATTTAATCACTTAAAATACTCAATAAAATGCCCTTAAATGATATGAAAAGAATGAAAAATGTCTTGAAATTTGGCCTAACTGATCTCGAAAGAATGTATCACAGCAGATTTATAAAAATGAAGTTTCATGTTATATTGATAATAACTTAACTAAACACACATTGAGCACTTTTACAAATGAGTATTCACATTACTTGTGTGCAATAATCAATAATAGAGCATGGTCGTTGTGCGCATTGTAGAGCATGGTACCGGTCACAGGGCTGATCATACAGTTGACAAAAGCTATCGGCTGAAGGCTCATGATACGACTTGAACTTGCAAACTTGATGATGATAGCCATGCACGGTCATGGAGTTAACGAAGTGTCGAAGATCCTGGTTCGCATCTGTCCATGTCCTGTTCATCATGCCTTCAGTCGAGTAGAACTGTAACCAGATGTCCTTTCGTGTCATTTCCATTTCTTCCAGCCATCCGTAGAAGGGAGAGCAAACTTGAACCTCAAATCTTCTATGAACAAAGATTCCCCAGCAAACTCATAGAGCCGTGATCGTGTAAATTGAGATACGCCAATTATATTAACAGGATAATTAATGCCCGCCGCTCTCTTCAAATGCAAACTAATACCGAGTTTTTGACATTCATTACCCAGTAACTTCTTTGATGAGGCTGATATCAGGAAGATCATTTGTCCTAAGGCACTCAAATAACGGGCAAGGAGCATAAATACCACGTGTTATAAAAAGGCCTCACTCATGTTTGTAAACATGATTAAACCTTGAATGAAATTCCTCTTATCTTATCATGGTCTACATTCTCGAAACTGTTCCCG
This sequence comes from Meconema thalassinum, assembly GCA_946902985.2. Classification (NCBI taxonomy): domain Eukaryota; kingdom Metazoa; phylum Arthropoda; class Insecta; order Orthoptera; family Tettigoniidae; genus Meconema; species Meconema thalassinum. The sequence continues at coordinate 190,996,363 of OX336394.1, read as the reverse complement.
TAATTACTTTGAGAATACTTTTCAGCAAATAAGTAAACAAAGCCTTGATTATCTTAGCATTCTGCCTTCCGCATTCATTTACTGTTAGCAATTAAGATGAACAGGTTGGAAAACTCCACGCTATCCAATCAGCTCTCACGCCACGCTGTAAGGCAAGGCCCTCTAAAACCTGATCATACCGTGTCCATTTCTGACGCACTCATGACGTCACTGGATAAACAAATGTTTGAATTCAGATACACGTGTCTTCAATAACCTACAACAATATCAAGGCTGTGTTATGTAGGATATACTCATCCACCATTTTGGTTCTTTTGCTAACGAAATTGTTGATCAAACTTGTTGTATGAAATGTAATAAGCAAAATCATTTATCATGCTAGGTAATGTAAGATATTTTCCGTATTAATTTATAGATAATTCTTTTATGGGCAGATGACCTAGCTGTTCCGTTCCTTAACCTTTGATAGGATAGTGGTCTATATATTAACCACCTACTATAAAAAGAGTTTGAGGACTATTATCAAAGGTTCTAATAGTTGAAACTTTCAGCCTAATTACAACGAAATTTATTGTAACTTAGATGAAATATTTCTGAAAGGCAAATATTATAGTCTATCAGTCTCCTTGAACTATGCTGCTGGCTAAAAGTTCAGCTAGTAAATTTAATCAAAATTATTAAAATTATTATAAAATAAAATAAATCATAAACATAGCCTACATATTAAAATAAAACACATTAAAATCAAAATAAAATTAAGATTATTATAAATAGAGAAAATTTTTAAATTGCATTTAAATAAAATTAATAACATTGAATAATAATTATAATAATTAAAATAAAAATTAGAGCTGAAATGAAAATTTAAATAAAAGCAATTGAAATATAAATTAGAAAATATTAGTCTGCCCTATGAAGGTTTAAAACTCAAATAACTAACTAATAGATATCTCTTAAAAAACTACGTCTATCAGTACAAAATATGAACCATCTATTCAATCGTTGTACATATTTCGACCATTCAATGGAGCCTCCTTCAGTTTAAATCTAATTCATAATCTATTCTAATTAAAAAATAAATAAATAAAGCACTACAATGCTGTGGTAAAACCGGGGATCCTATATGGTGTGGAAATGGCCAACCTGACGAGCCTGGAAAAGCTCCTGAAGATTGAAAGGAGAATACTAAGAAGGATTTACGGCCCAAGAGTGCTACAGGAAAACTACAGACGAAGATCAGACAAGGAGATATACGACAGGGTGGAAGACCTGGAAACAACGATGAGGAAAAGACGACTGAGTTTCTATGGACACAGGGTCAGAATGGATCCAGCAAGGATGAATAAACACATGTTTGATAAAATATACAATCTGAAGAACCAGAGGGGCTCCACCAAGCAGATGAAGGAAGAACTCAGGAAGCTAGGAATCTCAGATGAAGACTGTCAAGACAGAAAACAATTCAGGGAAAGACTTTCTAACATAAAGGTTCTTGTGGAAGGAAAGAGAGAGCGCAGGGGAGGAGGATGGACAGAAGAGAGAAAGGGGCAAAACTCTGAAAGAATGAAGGAAATGTGGAGGAAGAGGATGGAAGGAAGAAAGAACGATGAGAAGGAAATGAAGTGATATTTGCGTGGTGCAAAATAAGGCTTACTGCTGTACCTTTATACTGGGCTGAGATAAAGTTACTTTAAAAAAGTATAAGAACTTCCTATTGGGTTATTGAAAAGGAATTGAAACTTGCGATTTACAGTACCAATACTTGTGCCTATACCATATAAAAATTCCAAAACCCTCAGACAAGTAGTTTTCCATGTATATCGTTTTAAGTGAGCGGTTCCTAGAAAATACGCCAAAATCCCGGACAATTTTTCATACAACCACAAATAAACAAATAATTATTAAACTTGAGAATAATTGGCTTATATAGTCTAACGCAGAATTAAACAACAAAAATACTGGTAAAACTCATTGTTCAAAGGTGTGTTAGTTTGTTTGTAATTAAGGCCTAAACTCGGGTATCCATAATAAAAAAATCCGATAGTAGTTTTGGCCGGTTCGCAAGGAAAGAAAATAAAGAAGACTAATATTATATGGGCACATCTTCCGTATGGACAATGACCGGCTCATAAAGAAAATCTGGATTTTTAAAAAAATCCAACACTTCTAGAATAAAGTGGTTCCAAGAGTGAGAGAAAGATCTGAGAGACATAGGCATTGCAAATGATAAAATAAATGACAGGGTCAACTTCAGAAGGACTGTGAAAAACCATCAGGGTTTTATAGTGGATTCAGAACACAGGAAACAGAGAGGACCTTTATCCTAAGAGAGAAAGAAAGCGATGATTGATGAGCTCAAAAAATACTGACAGGATGTTAAAGTTGGCAAACGAACAAGGTCTACTCGTTACTGAAATGAGATTGGTTGTTAACACGTGGTCCATAGAGGCTCAATTTGGATGTAAATAAATGGATATCCTTACATAAAGAAACATATTAAATTTAAAAATTAATTGAAACAATATAATTTTGAATTGAGTTAAAAAGTAAAGAGAAACCTAATTTTGATATCGGTTTGCACGTAATTTTTCAGTAATATTCATGAGGTATTTTTAAATATTATTTTTAAATCAATTCAAAATTATTGTATCAATTAATTTTTAAATTTCTTTTATGTTCAATTGACAAATGAAATGCTTTTTCTGCGTTTCAATTAGAGGCTTGGGACACCGTGGTCATCAGCACACAATTTTATTGTTGAGCGAGTTCCGTGTTGAAATTAAGCTGTGTTATTGCTGGGATTGTGTTGGTGTCTATTCTTATAACTGAGGTTAGAGTTTTCAAGGAGGCTTAAGTTGAGTATCATTCTAAGATGGCTAAGTTGGGATTCTAGCCAATTTATTTTCGATTGTCCTCGTGGGACCGTTCCAAACGACAGTTGACAATCACATTCTTGACAGAGCCTGGAATCTAGTTTATTATTAACTGAATTATTTATTACAGTTGATTGCAACGTAGCGTACGTAATTGAATGAAGATTCGTATGAAGCGCGTCTTCAAAATCCAAAATCTTGAGTTCGATCCCTGCTCAGTTCTTTGTTCACCTCATTAGCAGTCCAGATTGCGGTCACTTTCATTTTAGGGAAGACCTTCAAACATTCCAGCGTCCAGATTACGCTCACTTTTCTTGGGAGACCGGTCCTTGGTTCTTGGTTCTGCCCGACGGGCGGGCATCAATTCTGCTCGGGAATTCCAGTCAGGTAGCCAGGGTTACCTCAATTCCACTCGGTCCTCCAAGGGACCCAAAAATAAGTTCCTCAACTCCGCTCAGGCTTTGACAAGGGGTCGGCAAAGGGGTTGAGAGCCTGTTGTAAGTACAGCACATATTCAATATCGGTGATTTTTTATGGAAATTTGTATTAGATTTTTTAACTATTAGGAGTTCTCGTTTTCTGAGACATTTCTTTCTCACATTGAAATGTATTTGCCCTAATGTTTTACTCGTGTCTGAGATACCATTGATAATTGTTTACAAATATATCTGCTGAGCATTATAACAGAAGTATTGATTCAAAAACTCACGTAAAAGTCACAATACAAAACGGAGCACTTTTGATTCCACACAGCAACACAGAAACTCGTGTCACAATACACAATAGAGCGCTACGAAGACAAGCAATCTTACACTGTATAAGCTAGAAACAAAACACAGCATTCATTGGCATTCCTGAAATAAGAAAGAAAGCGATAGCTAAAACACAAATAAGGACGTAACAAACTTCATATAGCACGAAAACTTCTTCTTCTTCTTCTTCTTCGTATTTTCCCGTTCATGCGGAGTCGACGTTACTGACAAGTCGTTTCCATTTTCCTCGGTCCCAAATGGTGTTTTCTGTTAACTGCTTCTCCCGGGGATCATCCTGCACGCAGTCCAACCATCTTCTTCTAGGCCTGCCTCTTTCCCTTTTGCCTTCCACCTCCAGATCCTCCTTCCTACATAACTCTCATCCCTGCGCTTAATGTGGCCATACCAGAGCAAGCGTCTTTCTTGCACCTTTTTTGATATTTCAGTGTCATTTACGCTGCCTCGTATGAAGGTGTTTTTTATGTGATCGTTTCTTGTAACACCACACATCCATCTTAGCATCTTCATTTCAGCTACTTCCAGTCGCTTGCACTGTGACTGCACTGTTGGCCAAGTTTCTGTTCCGTATAGCATTGCAGGTCTCACTGCACATTTATAGGATATTCAGTCTCCTGTCACAGAGAATACCAGATAACCTTTCCCAGTTTAACCAGTCATATAGCACGAATACGGAAGCTAAACAACTAAAATTATTGTAAGTTTTGAATTCAGCGTACTAAAATCTATAAAGATTGGGTATTTTTGTTTATGTAAACATTTCATTGTTGAACAGTGTTATTAGTGAGCCATTGGGGGTCATAAACTTGTCGTCTCAAAACACACAATTCTTAAAACTCACGAGTCTCAAAATTCACGAATTTCAAGATGAGGGTTAGTAAAAGTAGGTTCTAGCCGGTTTCTGTGCATGAGCCTGTCTCAGAACTCACGAACCAAGCCATAGCCAGCTATAAGGTTATAGGTAGCCATGGCCAAACCAGTTCATTGGGAAAAGGTCCATTGTTAGAGCCAGCCAGAACTGCTTGCCCTCTTGTAACTGGCCCCTCTCTTATCAAGATGTTGTTGTTGATTCCATTAGGGGTTTTGCGACATCGTGGTCATGTACTTGGGTGCGCATGGAATTTGTCTGATAATCTGCGTCACTGGGACATCTCTACAATACAAACGAAATCCCATTCTAAAACTGGGTGGACAAACATGGGTCGAAGGACAGTGTGGTCTCCTCAGTCGTAAGTTTTGAGACTATTATTATAATGTTCATTCAGCTACTAGTTTATTGTCGTGAGTTTTGATACTATTTGTTACTATTTTTAGCTCGTGAGTTTTGAGACTCGTGAGTTTTGAGACGTAACCGTCATAAATGGGTTTGGTGCCTCCTGACATGAAATAAAGTAGGCCTACTATCCCGACATTTTCCTGGTTGGAATGAGGAAACCCCAGGGAACACCACACTTCGAACACTCGCTGCTGTCTGCTCATTGTCGATATATTACTAACGTAGGCACTGTGCGAGATTTTACCTTCAGATGTTGCCAAAACACGTCTGTCTGAACCAGGTATGGAATATCAATTAGCCTCCTTGAAAGCTCCAGATATGTTTGTTGTTTAAAGGTGAAGAACAGCAAGGTCATCTGCCCCTCTATAAAGCTCCAGATATTGTTTGTTGTTCAGAGAAATGTTTCACTGAGAACCAGTTCGCGACACCTGGGTGTGAGGTGAAAGGCACAAGTTCTGCCTCGCTAAAGGCACAAGTTCTGCCTCGCTGCAGTTGAGGTATACTATCTCAGGAACTAGAGCTACCAGAGAAGTGAAGGTTGTGGAAAGCTTATCGGGACTCAAACTCACGGCCACTAATAGAGGATGATGCATATCTCCATTCCTACAAGGTTATGTTCGAGCCTTGGATTGAGACAAACTTTTCTCTCTTCTATTGTCTGATGTTGTTGGCCATCGTGATCATTCTGTCCCGTGTACTTGGGTGTGTGTACAATTTGTCTGATAACCTGTCTTTATGTAATGACTAGGGACAGGTTTTTTAGGGTTTCAAAATTGTCATTTTAGGCTTTCAAAAACGTAAAATAGTGTTTGTATTTTTTTTTGCGTTTTAATAGGTAGGATAGGTGTGTATGTTTAAAGTGTTTAAATGTTGTCATAAACTGCGCAAAGCTTAAAATTAATGAAAAAGAGGCTTATTTATTAACAAGAAAAGTGCGCTCGAGTGGAGCATTAATGTACACATTGAAGCACATTTAAAATAACAGATTATTCTTTGCTATATTCTGTAAGCGATTTTGTCCTCTCTACGCATGTCAATATGTGATATTAGTCACAGGCTTATGAGATCACCTTTTGTCCGTGTGTGTATGTGTGTGTGTCCCTAATAAAAACGAAACGACTGGAGTGATTTTAATGAATCACGGTAAGGTCATAGTAATTTTTAGTCCAACCACGACCGCATCTTTCAAAATTTATTGCCTCTCACCAATCCAACATGTCGGCTGTGCGAAATAGTTCACCGGCATTTTATATCACCAAAACTATTACTGATATCACCCTGAAATTTTATTCACCTACGTGACTTTCAAAAACCTGTTAAGTACAAAACGAACATGGCGGCCAAGCAAAGTTGAAGAATTTAAATAGATTTTGTCGCTATTTAACCATCCGAGCGCAGTGAAACATGGTACAGCAAATGTTTATACACATTTTAATGCACTGACATCTACTTTAGTTCAATTATTTACATTACCTCAAGATGGTGGCTGTGGTAAATTTTCAAATTAATTTGTTTTTCTTGTGACCTAATCATGCAATTATTAAAGTTTGAATATTACACCTACACAACAATCTTCATTTAATAGTTCATACCACTATGGCCTACATATATAAAGATCCAACATGGCGACTATCCGAAATATTTAGACGGTTCTCGATATCTACGAATCTATGACAGCAATCAGACTGAAATATTTGCTAATAGAGGCAATTATCATAAGTGGGATATATGAAAATAGGCTGTTTAGTTCTTCACAGAACTAGTTGTCTTTTCGAGTGCCACGCTAATATATATATAAGAATCTGTTTTGAATACATGATTATAATAGCCGGCAATGATGTGGCTTTGTAATTCCCCTCCATTCATGTCACGGATGCTATAAAAGGATAGTTCACATTCCAATGGCAGCTTAGCACGTGTCAGCTCGTGAGTTATTAGAGTAACACCATTGTTCTTCCGACACAGGTGTGCTGTGGCGTGCGTACTCCCTCATACTTGAGCTACTGTACTCAGAACATGGCCGCAGCAGCTATATACTGTACCTGTTCTAACCAATTGGAAATTATAAAAAAAACAATAGGTTAACTACTTATGATACTTAGGAAGCTAAATAACCAGTGATGGACGAAGCAAAGGGGATATAACAAGTAGGTTGGCTCAGGCAAGCAAAGCATTTCTACAAAAATGGAATCTTTTGACATCGAATATAGATTTAGGTATTAGGAAGTCATTTTTGAAAGCCTTCGTCTGGAGTGTGGCGCTCTATGGAAGTGAAACTTGGACTATTGGTACAGCAGAAACGAGGAGAATTGAAGCGTTTGAAATGTGGTGTTACAGGAGAATGATGAAGAGCAGATGGGTAGATAGGGTTACAAACGAAGAGGTATTAAGACGAGTGGGAGAGAAGAGATGTTTCTGGTGACTGCTAATGAAGAGAAGAGATAGGTTGGTATGGACACATACTAAGACACCCAGGAATAGCAAGCTTAGTTATGGAAGGAAGGGTCGAGGACAAGAACTGTAGGGGTAGACCATAAAGATCCAACATGGCGACCATCCGAAATATTTAGACGGTTCTCGATATCTACGAATCTATTACAGCAGTCCGACTGAAATTGTTTGCTGATGTAGGGTGTGGTAGTTATGTAGAGATGAAACTATTAGCTCAGGACAGGGAGGCATGGAGAGCTGCATCAAACCAGTCAAAAGACTGAAGACTCAAACAACAACAACAACATGTTAATTGGATGATTGCTATTTTTCGAATTCACTGTGACAAAATCAAGTACAGTGTACTGTTACGTTGTTGTTGTTGTTCCATTTGAATGGTCATTTAAACCCGTGTGGAATTGTGTTATTGTTGTGTCCGTATTTGTGTTTCAGGCAAGGAATGGGAATTAGGAAAGAAGCGGCCGTGGTTTTAAGTTGGGAACCATCCTGGCATTTGCCTGGAGTAGAAGTGGGGAAAACACAAAATACTTCTTGCAGGATGTCTGAGATGGGAATCGAACCGACCTCTTCTCAGTTTCGCCTCACGAGGCTGAGTGTACGCCGTACCAAATCTTAGATTAGTTTATTAGCCTTTGTATCAAATACAAAACGCATGTCTATTATTATTAGCCAGCCCCATGGTGTTGGGGTAGCGCGCCTGCCTCTATCCCGGAAGCCCCGGGTTCGAATCGCGGCTCCGTCAGGGATATTAGAATCTGATGTGAGGGCTGGTGCGGGGTGCACTCAACCTCACGAGGACGATTGAGTAGCTGTCTGAAAGTGAGTCAGCACTCCGGTCGCGCAGACCATGATTGACGGCCGAGGGGACCCAACGCACTGACCATGCGTTACCCACCCATCTGTGGGCCAAATGGGTGGGCAGCGGTCGCTTTGTAGGGCAAGGCCCTTCATGGGCTGTGGTGCCACTGGGTTTGTATTTTAATATTATTAATCAATTATTGTATCTCCCAGTTAAAATTGTCACCGGTCGCCACTCATGTGTTCAAGTGAATCATTACGTCCACCCAGCCACCGTCCTTGCGATGGAGCAGTTAAACCTTGTGCAGGTCAAGGGCACTTCCGGTTCCTCTCACCTTGCTCGTTGACTCTGACAGTCAGGTCACGTGCTCAACATGAAAGCGCGAAACCTAGCGCACAACTTTCCACTGACGCCCACTGTTACAGATAGCCTTCAGCATCAGTATTTGCTATTCACACCACCCTATACTATAGTCTTTCCGTTTGGCCTTGATACCCCGAGGATTGAGGGACTTTGCGGAACTCAACTGACGTCACTCACTCACCCTTCCACCCGCTCACCGGACTGGCCGGTGGCGAACAATGACTCACCTACTGGCGCTGCCCCACAGGACTAAAACTTTTCTTATTTCAAGTTAAAATTTACAATTTTCAAACTTTTTAAATTCTAGATAAAATTCTACAGAAAATGAGTCCAAACTCGGACTTCTTACTTCTTAAACTGTCGTTTATTACATGTCATTGTATTGCAAATGATAACTATGACTCATTTACTATAAACAATTATGGCACGAAATACGTCATAAGTTTTGACCGACTATCAGACCGTGGTTATGAAGCATTTCAGTCGAGTTTGGACTCATTTTCTTTAGAATTTTATGTAGAATTCAAAAAACTTGTAAATTGTAAATTTAAATTTGAAATAAAGGAAGTTTTAGTCCTGTGGGACAGCGCCAGTAGGTAAGTCATTGTTCACCACCGGCCGGTCCGGCAAGCGGTTCCGGAGGGTGAGTGAGTGACGTCAGTTGAGTTCCAAGAAGTCCCTTAATCCTCTGGGTATCATGGCCAAACGGAAATACTATAGTAGTGTCATCAGAATGTCTAGTCAGGGGGCAGGTTTAATACAGGGTGGGGAGAAATATTTAAATAAGTAGTCTTTAACTGAAAACCCCTTCCAGGATAGCTGCGTTGGAAATCGAACCCACCTCTTCTCAGTTTTACCTCACGTGTACCCCATTCCAGTAACTAACCAGAATTAAATTGGGGGGCGCGGTGACACAGCGATCAAGTTCTTTGCCTCTCATCAAGGCATGTGGAATTTTACAGGTGAAATGCCATGTCCTGTGGCTCGGATTCTACGTAAAATGAAGGTGCTATGGCTCATGATCGCGAGATTAACGGTCAAGTTAAACTATAAGCTTCCTTCCTTCCTTCAGAATTAAATTTATTGGCAGAGCCGATAATAATCGAACCCAGGCCTCCGGACTGACAGCCAAGAGTCCTAGCCACTACTCAATGAGGCGGATCGAATATAAAACTAGTAGATACTTGGCACAACAATATTGTTTTAGTGGGTTCGAGTTTCGCTACGGTCAGACAGTTAATTCTCTATCTTCCATGTACTTTCAGGGCAATACACGACCTAGAGCTTCCATTTGCTATCAATACTATTCTGATTTCCAATTTGAGTCACTTTGACCTGACTGGCTGCATGGCTCAGCAGTAACGTTCTCGCCTGCTACCCCCAAGGTTGCAGGATCGAATTATGGCGCAGTCAGCTGGCGTTTGAGGGAGATTTACTGGCACGTTAAAGATACCCTTCGGAGCAAAATTCTCACACCCGGGCGTCTCTAAAAGCCTCAGTAGCTAAGAGGGACCTAAAAACAATAACATTATTATTATTTTTTATTATTACTGTATTATTATCTGTACTGTCATCAGATTCGTGAGACATATCACAATAATGTAACATAAATATTATTTAATAAATAAATTAAATTAAAATTATTATTATTAGTCTATTATTATATCGGGGAGCGTGATGGCGCAGTGGCTTAGCTGCTCGTCTTTCACCTGGACGGCCGGGGTTCGAATCCCGATGACACCGGGGTGGAATTTTCACCTGAAAAATCACGTGGCGTCAGGAAGGGCATCCGGCCTTAAATCCCCGGCCAAAACCAAAATGAGCCTGATTGGCTCCGGCGACCCCAATTAATTGGGAAGTGCCGAAGAAATAGATAGATAGTCTATTATTATATCCTTGGCCTCTAATAATAGACTAATATCGTATGGCCTCGGGTGCCGGGTGCAAGCTTTGTTATTTGACGCCCAGAGGGCAGCTTGCATGTCGAATTTTGTAGTTCCTTGGAGCGCTGTGAAATTCAAGGAGGTTAGATATCTAAGCTCCTTGATACTATAGCGCTTTCTAGTAGAGAAAGGAGGCACTTTTGTGTTGGCGGAAAATTCCAAGATTAATTTTGCCATTATGAGCACGGCCTACTGAATTCAAATGGGTTCATTAACATACCAACAACGTATGACATGCGTGCCGAGATTTTTGTTCCTTGACCTCTGAAAGTGCAACTTATGTCTTACAAGTGAACTTCGCGAGCGTAATGAATGTGTGCATACAAGTAGACCAGATCTCAAGTTTAAAGGCGCACAATTTCTCCCTATTTTTTAGCCTATTTTCAATTTTGAAAAATAGGCTTATGAGATCACCTTTTGTCCGTGCGTGTGTGTGTGTGTGCGTGTCCCCCCCCCCCCCTAATAAAATCTAAACGGCTGGAGCGATTTCAATGAAACTCGGTAAGTTCATAGCACTACTCCCGGCGACCTCGACCGTGCCCTTCAAATTTTGTTACGTCTCACCAATCCAACATGGCGGCTGTGCGAAATATTTCACTAGCATTCAATATCTCCGAAGCTATTACCGATATCGCCCTGAAATTGTGTACGGTGATAAAGGGTACTACTAGAAGTTCACCTATGAGACTTTCAAAAACCTGGTGACTACAAAACCAACATGGCGGTCAAGCGAAGTTGAGACTTTTAAATAGACTTTTCTCGCGATTTAACTATCCAAACGTAATGAAACTTGGTACAGCAAATGTTTATACACATTGTAATGCACTGGAGTCTAAATTAGTTCAATTGTTTACATAACCTCAAAATGGCGGCTGTGCGAAATATTTCACTGACATTCTATATCTCCGAAACTATTACAGATATCACCCTGCAATTTTGTACGGTGATAAAGGGTACTGATACAAGTTTACCTATGTATATTTCATAAACCTGTAAAGTACAAAACGAACATGGCGACCAAGCGAATTTGAAATATTTTAATAGACTTTTCTCGTGATATAACTCTCTGAGCGCAGTGAAATGAGGTACAGTAAATGTTTTTGCAGATTGTAATGCACTTCCATCTAATTTAATTCAATTGTTTACATAACCTCAAGATGGCGGCTGTGCGAAATTTTAAAATTAAGTTTTTATTTCTTGTGTCGTAATCATGCGATCGAGGTGAAAGTTTGGATAACGAACTTAGGCAATAATTGCCCTTGAATGGTACATAATTCTATGGCCTAGACAGTTCTCAATATCTATGAATCTTTTACAGCAACCAAACTGATTTTTTTATGTTCATAGAGACTATGAAGATAAGTTTATGTTCACCTAAAAGACTTTCAGTAGCCTGGCGGCGACGCGAAGTATAAATATTTAAATGGACGTTTCTCGCGAATTAACTATCCGAGTGCCGTGAAACGTTGCACGTTAAATGCTTATACAAATGTTGATCCACTGACATCTAATTTATTTCAATTGTTTGCATAATCACAAGATGGCTGCTGTGCGTAATTTTAAAATCTCGTTTTTACTTCTTGTGTTCTAATCATGCGATTGAAGTTTGAATACCACACGTACACAATAATATTAATGTAATAGTACAAAAATAAAAATCCAACCTGGGGACAATCTGAAATAATTAGACGGTTCTCAATATCTACGAATCTGTTACAGCAATTAAACTGAAATTTTGTATGTTGATAGAGGCAATTAACATTAGCAGGATATATGAAAATAGACTGTATAGTTCTTCACGGAACTACTTGTTTGCTATGAAATACTGTATCATCTGAGCCAGCCAGTCGGGGGATTGACGTTCACGGTGCAGGTCTTTGTTCTTCTCCTGCCTCGTGAGGACGCTATTTCGCAACAAGTAGCTCATTATGTGAGGCAATGCTTCCTGTACCTGCAATTGTGATGTAATGCGTATTGTCAATGTCCTCAAATGAACTAAACAATGTCATTAAGTCAATCATCATAAGCTATCTTTCTCATCTCATTATTACTGCATAATAATAATAACAATTGTATGTATGTCTACCCCTCATTATTCTTGTTACCAACGGGGTCGGGGATGATATGCGATGAAATTCTGTGTGGCGGATGGTTTTTACGGCCGGATGCCCTCGTGACACCGTCTCAGGAGAGGAGTTAATGAGAGATGAAATGAATGAAGATGAAGGAAACTGGGCAAGGATGTGGAAGGAAGCGGCCGTGGCCTGTCAGAAGGTGCCATCCCAGAATTTACCTGGAGTTGAAAATGGGGGGAAACCACGGAAATCCATTTCAAGAACGGCCGACGGTGGGGTTTGAACTCACTTCTAGTCCACAGAGAGCTTGGCCCCATGGCCTAGCACTGCGCTTTAGAGAGCATAGCTATCGCTGTTGGTAATAATAATAATAATAATAATAACAATCATAATTTATTAATAATGTATTATTATTATTCTTATTATTAAACGGGGAACACTTAGCCTCGTGAGGCAAAACTCAGAAGAGTTGGGTTCGATTCCCTCCTCAGCCATCCTGGAAGTGGTCTCCGTGACCGGGGCGCTGTCTCACTGTCAATTGTCCTCACGAGGCTGAGTTCTCCCCGTTCCAATCCTCACGTCAGTTTCTAAAATCACTGACGGAGCCGGGAATCGAAACCAGGGCCTCCGGGTGCGAAGCAGGTTTGGACCGGTCGAATTAGCAATAACAAAAAAACTTAATTTATCAAGAACTTGTAAATAAAGAAAGGGGGTGGGGGCATTGTTTGTAGCTCATAAAAAAGTAATTTCAACAAAATCATAGCAACTATTATGAGGGAACTTGTCAACAAGTGGGATGTTGAGGCAGTGCTCTCGCCAGACAGGTCAGCTGTTCCTTGCCCGCGGCTCCAGCTACCGCAATGTGTCTAATTACTTGGCAAATCAGCACAACACAGTTGTAACACGCGTTCCTTCACCCCGCAATCCCTCGCCTGCTTTCACTTCTTATTTAGGTTTATTGCAGAATAGTAGACGCTGTTGATTCTCCATTCTGCGCCAGTAGCTTGCCACGGTGGGTGAGTGGTTATCCTGTCGGACTACCAACCCCAAGCTTGCAGGTTCGCTCCTGGTCGTGAATGGCGACAAAAATCACTGCACGCATGCCCTACGTTATTTGCATGTTAAAGAACCAATTGAATTCAGTAGACCGTGTTCATAATGGCAAAATTAATCTCGGGATTTTCCACCCACATTAACTTCTCCTCTCTCCACCAGAAAGCGCTTGGATACCTAACCTCCTTGACTTTCATAGCGCTCCAAGGAACCGCAAAAAATTGGCATGCAAGCTGCCCTCTGGGCGTCAAATAACAACGCTTGCAACCGGCACCCAAGGCCATACGATATAATTATTGTAATTATTATTCTGCGCCAGTGACGAAGCGAATCAGGGAGATTATCACAAATTAGGTTTTAATGTGTATTTTATTATTTTGTGAACAGCTTCCGCAGTGAGTCCATGGTAGATGGATTCCTCAGTTTAGGGGCTGCGACAACGCGGTCATGTAGCCCCGTGTACTTTGGGTCTGTCTGATAACCGGTGTTAATTGTGATGACTGTATTAGTGTGTGTTATCTGTTTTTTAAATTTAAGTACTGCAACTTAGAATTTTTCAAATAGTTCCTACTTTTGCCGCCAAGCGCCACCGTCAACGACTACTGGGCCAAGTTCAGAACTTAGCTACTAGACGCCACCGCAGTCGGCTCATGGCAACGAACGTAGAAACCTAAGAGTGTTGTTTACATTCTTAACCTATCCAATTTAGCTTCACACAGGTGCAATTAGTGGAAGGTTCTTTAACATGCCATAAATCTATGACATGGGACCGCCGGCTTTACTTCCCCTCCGAAGGAAGGCATACTGAGGGATTTTTAACGCTCTTAAAATATCCGATGGCATCGGCCGGGTTTGAACCCGCTATCTTGGGCATAGAAGCTCAGCATGCTACCGACTACGCCACCGAAGCCGCCAGTCCATGGTAGAGTGCACCTCATTGGCCTAAGCTCATGGGATCGAGTCCCTGCAGGGAAAGTCGGCATTTAGAAGGGAGGAAAAAATCCACGGTACTTTGAGTCGTACAGTGTTGGGTAGCAATCTCATGTAATGGTTCATTTGTTGATTACGAAATAATTATCTCAACCACTGGTCGGCCAGTAGAGTTCTGGTTTAATCTGCCAGATGGCAGTGCTAAACAGAATGTCGAAATTGGAGACTGGATCGCCCCAACGGCTCCAAATCGAAAGATTTCCACACCGGTAGCTGAGGCTATATGATTATTATTTTTTTAAAATTATTTTGTGAACGCCTTTTTAAAGGAATTGCATTATACATCAGACAGTTACTCAATTGTCCTCACGAGGCTGAGTGTACCCCGTTCCAGCCCTCACGTCAGTTTCTTAAATCCCCGATGGAGCCGCAATCGAACCCGTGGCCCCCGGGCGAGAACATGTGCGTTACACCCACACTATGGGCAGGATACCCACAATTTTCGCAGACCACTGTAATTGAAAGTACAATTTCTTGTCAATAGGAGGCTTGATGAGACTGTTGACCCCAGCCCCCTGCTATACTTAATGACCGGGAAATTCCTGTCTTGAAATACTACTACAATACAGAGACAAGGGTGCATTCACGAAATAGAGAAGCCAATTACAGTGAAACCCCTCAAATCCGAACCCCAAAAATCCGAAATCCCGGCTAATCCGAACGAGTTATTTTCGACAATTTCAAGTTTGGAATAAAAAGAGAAACTTATTTTAGTCATAAAACAATTATATATTCTACAACATAACGTTATTTTAAATGATTAGTTGACAAATTAACAAAGAAGTACAGTTAGCACACCTAACAAAGTGTAAATGTGCCTAAGCTACATAGCCTACTTATCTCATCCAGGATTGAAAAACGGAAAAGTTGGTTATTGTAATTCCTTAAGTTAATCACGTTGCAAAAACAAATGAAATAATAATAGAAATACACAAAATATCACTTAATCTTTCACTTGAAATCAGTTATCTTCAATTGTCGAAGCGACGAAAACATTTCCGCGGTGGCAATCGTGCGCCAGCGTCGCATAAACATGACATCGTTTGGCGTGACTACTGCGTGTTGTTCTACGAAGAGCAATGCGATGTCAAGAGCAGATGCAGCTTCAGTATATGTCACATTGTCTGTCGAAGTTTCTTCTTCCTCACTGTCGCTAGCTCAACGTACAGTCGTATACCGTAACGAGGGCTGGTTATTATGTTATGGATATTTTCGGCTAATCCGAACAAATTGAAATCCGAACAGGCTACAGCCCCAATTAGTCCGGATTTCAGGGGTTTCACTGTAGTGGAATTGCCAAGGGTCGAAAATATGGGCAGCAGTCATCTAATGAGAACAACATACCACCAAACATAGGAAATACGTGCTTATGAATAAATACGCCAAAATATGTATTTATACATAAAAACGGCAAAAATATGTAAATAAATAGAAAATATCATATATATATATATTAGCAGTGACGAATTGCACTCTGATTTCATAAATATCTATAATTTCTTTAAAAAAAATACTTGACAAAAATGTACGAAGTGTGCGATTTGAAGATACTGTTGCTGTAGGAAAATACGCTCCATAATTACTGTCCACTTCACATTTTGGCCGCTGTGACGCCTGTTTCATGTCATTTTAACATTCTGAGGTCTTCCTTTTATCATTTTGCATGGATTTCAGAAACAGTAAATCAAAGGAATGAGCAGGCCTACTCAAATCACTTTCATAAATATCGAATAACGGGAGTGTGTTATGATGATCCAATTTTCAGTGATTGCCTTCTTAAGTTTGGGAACGTATAACTTGGAATTCTAACTGAAATGTAAATAGTGTTCTATAATCATTTGGTTGAAATAAAAACATAACACCCTTTTTCCTTAAGACTCTCGTTATAAACCTATTGGGGAAAGTGTGGTTTATGAACATGCGAGATTTCTCGTACGGGTCCGCTAGTAAAGTTAAATAAAAATATATATAAACACATAACTATCCGGGTCTCTGTGATAACTGTACTAGTGCGTGTATTTTAGCGGAGGTGAGGATTCGGGGAGGAAGCAGCTGTAGCCTTAAACTTAGCTACTATCCCAGCATTCGCCTGGAGCAGAAGTGAGAAGCCATGGGATGGCTGAGGTAGTAACCAAACCAGCTTCTTCTCAGTATTTCCTCACGAGGCTGCTGGCTGTATGAACCTTGTTCCAGCCCTTATACCAAAAGTACATTTTTTGGCAAAGCGGGGAATCGAAGTCGGACCTCCGCAGTGACAGACAAGCATGCTGATCATTACACAATGAGGTCGACTTTGGTTGGTTGGTTCCTTAGTTTAGGGGCTGCAACAACGCGGTTATGTAGCCACCTGTAGGCCTACTTTGGGTGTGTGTAAAATCTGTCTGATAACCGGTGTTAATTGTGATGACTGTATTAGTGTGTCTTATCTGTTTTTAATTCAGGTAAGGACTGCAGACAGCAATTTCAAGTAGTTCCTACTTTTGCTACCAAATGCTACAGTCCACGACACCTAGCTGTGAACTTGGCTAATACTAGATGCCATCGCACCCAACGCCTGGTGACGAACGTTGGATCTTAAGAGCATTAATCAAACCTTACCTAAAAATTTTGCTTCACACAAGTTTAGTTAGTGGAAGGTTCTTTTACATGCCATAAATCTATGACATGGGCCCACCGGCTTTACTTCCCCTCCAAAGGAGGGATTTTTAACGCTCTTAAAAAAATCCCTCGACTTCGGCCGGGTTTAAAGCCGCAATCATGGGCATAGAAGCTCAGCAAGCTACCAACTACTCTACCGAAGACTCCCAAATATGAACTGACTGTTCCATTCCGCAACCTTGGATACAGGGAATCTCCACACTGGCCTAATTGTACCGTACACTAAGCGAGTAGGTGTTCCATATGAGGCCGACCACCGGCTGTCCTCGACGTTCAACAGTATCACTTACTGGAATGAAGGAAGCTTCAGTCACCTCAGGTGACCACACCCTAGCTGATGGAGCAAGTCCAGTCTTCCAAGTCTCAGCATGGGGAGGCTTCCCACGCACTGGAATAGCCATTTGCCTTATCGTATAAACAGTGGCGTACGCAGGATTTCTTTATGGGGGGTTTCATTCATACAGTACAGTAGTTGTGTACATTATCATCACATATATTATTTCAGTAGTATAGATCCCTCCTGCGCCGCTCACAAGCGACCAGTCGTGACAAATGAGCATCCGAATGAAAGAGAATAGACATTATCAGTGACGAATTGCACTCTAATTTCATAAATATCTATAATTTCTTTTAAAAATGACTTTTAAAATAATGTACGAAGTGTGCGATTTTCAGATACTGTTGCTATAGGAAAATACGCTCCATAAATGCCTCTGTGACGCCTGTTTCATATCATTTTAACATTCTGAGGTCTTTCCTTTGTCATTTTGCATGGATTTCAGAAACAGTAGATCAAAGGAATGAGTAGGCCTACTCAAATCGTATAGCTTCTTAAATATCGAATAACTGGTGAGTGTTAGGTTGATCCAATTTTCAGTGATTGCCTTCTTAAATTTGGGAACGTAGAACTTGGAATTCTAATTGAAATGTAAATAGTGTTCTATAATCATTTGGTTGAAATAAAAACATAACAACCTTTATCCTTAAGTATCTCATTATAAACCTATTGGGGAAAGTGTGGTTTATGAACATGCGAGATTTCTCGTACGGGTCCGCTAGTTAAAATAATTTTTCGATTATTATTCATAAAAAGTTAGTCTATAATTAAATAAACATTCTCTCTGCATGAAAATGATTTAATTATATTTCCTAGTACAACAGAAGAATATTAATTAATTAATTTATTTATTTATTTATTTATTTATTTATTTATTTATTTATTTATTTAGGTTTAAAGATTATTGAATCTAGTGTATTTATTTTAGTATATGTTATTAGAAGAATTAAACTTCTCCTTTATGCTTTCAGCCTCCGTGGCTTAGGCGGCAGCACGCCGGCCTCTCACCACTGGGTCCGTGGTTCAAATCCCGGTCACTCCATGTGAGATCTGTGCTGGACAAAACGGAGGCAGACAGGTTTTTCTCCGGGTACTCCGGTTTTCCCTGTCAAAATTTCATTCCAGCAACACTCTCCACTATCATTTC
This sequence comes from Meconema thalassinum, assembly GCA_946902985.2. NCBI lineage: Eukaryota > Metazoa > Arthropoda > Insecta > Orthoptera > Tettigoniidae > Meconema > Meconema thalassinum. The sequence goes on along the minus strand of OX336394.1, from coordinate 190,977,628 downwards.
ATTTCATCTGTCATTCATTTGATCATTGCCCCAGAGGAGTGCGTCAGGCCTCGGCAGCCGGCACAGTCCATATCCTCGCCGCTAGATGGGGGCTTCATTCATTCCATTCCTGACCCGGTCGGAGACTGGAAGCAGGCTGTGGATTTTCATTTTCTTTATGCTTTCAAAACATGCTTTCATAAATCTTTATAATTAATTTACTAAATTATCCCATATTATAAGAACAAAAGAATTAATCTCTGCTTAGTATAAAACAAAGTCCCCTGTTATTGGATGTAACAGATGATCTCGAGAACCACTGGATGGATTTTGTTGCGGTTTTCACCATTCTGTAAAGGATTTCTCGAGGAAGGTTTCTTTATAAAAAACATTCGTTTATGACCAAAGGAAGCCGAGCAGTAACGATTTCAGTGAATCGGATCGAAGAAAAACCTACCGACCGTGCGTCTTTTAAGCTTACGCTGGGTAAACCGTTAAAAATATCTATATACCAGTACTATGAATGTAATAATTGTTCAGCATGAAAAGTTCTACAAAAGAGTCCGTGACAGCATATCTCTATCTCTAATACATTGCCCACTATAAGTTTGTTTACGTTTTCATTGCTTCCAACAATCTCCATTCAGTGGAAATTTAAAAAACTAGCTTCGGAGTGTGTTTACGAGTTAGCGAGCGAGCCAGCTTCGGCCAGTCGTGTCGAGTTAAGACTCAGAGAAGAGTACGTGTGTTTGTAGTTTCGCTGTTCACCTCGGCTTTTCTGAATTGCATCTGGGACCTGCCGTCCATGTGCCTTTTAAGCTCACGCTGGGTAAACCGTTAAAGATACCGGGCGAAGCCGTGGCGGGTTGGTAATTAGATAATAAGCGAAATAAAGTACAGTTAAGATGTGTCATGTTAGAATATAAGGACCTTCAGTTTGTCGTGCTCCAATTCATGAAATGAAAATCCACAGCCTGCTTCCAGTCTCCGACCGGGTCAGGAATGGAATGAATGAAGCGCCCATCTAGCGGCGAGGATATGGACTGTGCCGGCTGCCGAGGCCTGACGCACTCCTCTGGGGCAATGATGAAATGAATGACAGATGAAATGAAATGATAGTGGAGAGTGTTGCTGGAATGAAATTTTGACAGGGAAAATCGGAGTACCCGGAGAAAAACCTGTCTGCCTCCGTTTTGTCCAGCACAGATCTCACATGGAGTGACCGGGATTTGAACCACGGATCCAGCGGTGAGAGGCCGGTGGGCTGCCGCCTAAGCCACGGAGGCTCGTACTCCAATTCATGTTAATGAAAAAATTCAAAATTCAAAAAAAAAAATGGAAAACAGTAACTGAATATTAATACTGGAATGATCCAGTGGTACCAACATGTCCATACGTGATTGCTCATAATATTGATATTGTGGGAAAGATAAAGTTTTGCTCTCATGTTCTTACTGCCATTACTGTTGACTCTCAAAATTTGCCTATCTTAATGGCTTTATCTGCATCATTGATAGGAATATATTGCAGAAACTCCTCATGTACCGAATTATCTTTAACAAAATGGACACATAGTGACAGAGATATGCACATTTAAAGCAGCCCCGAGCTACGGATTACACACCGATTACACACTTTAACAGCAAAAATAATCCATGGCTAACTCCAAACCTGGAGGGACAGAGTCGCTGCGAGCAGTGTCGGGCATTTACCAAGTGAAGAACGTGATCACATTTATAATGTACAAGAGTAAAGAATCCTCAATAGTGACAGTGTGAAACATTTACCAGGTGATAGACGGGACAATTGTAAGGATTCAAGTAAACAAATGTATTTATTATTATTATTATTATTATTATTATTATTTATTTACCATAAATCGTACACGAAGTATGGAAGGTCTAGTGAAAAAGGGCAAGCCCCACATACATATTTCATGCTCCACAGGCACAGCTTACATCTACATTTGTTTTAACAATATTTACAAGTTTTACAAAGATATTTGCAGTATTTACATATTTAGAATATTGACATAGTACATTTTCCTGTTCACTCACTCTCTCACGCACGCATTTTCATAACCTCAATCACTCGTGGACGTGCCCCTTCCCTCCAGCCCTCGCCAGAACGCCACTGCGTATAAATTCCATAAAACCATTAGATGACGATGGGAGCACCCTTGTGACTAAACGCCACTACCCTTTTAGTTTGGGCAGGTCCACGCCTGAGTGAACCACACCTTCAACTCTTACCTGTACAATGGTTCGAGTGATGTGGCTGGTATGGGCAGATGACCTCGTAGTTCTGTCCCTTAAAACAACAATAACTATAACATGTGGCTGGTTTCAAACTCAACTCTAGTGTATGTATTTGTAACAAAGGCTAGGATTTGGGTGGGAGGAGACCGTGGCCATATTTTAGGTACCGTCCCGGCATTTGCTTAGTGTAGAAATGAGACTCATTAGAAAACCACATCTAGGATAGTTTAAGAAGTATTCAAACCCATCTCTTTTCAGTTCTCCCTCGTGCGGCTGAGTAAACCCCGTTACAGGCCTCAGAATAGAATTACATTTATTTGCAAAGCCGGGAATCGAACCCGGACCTCCAAGGCGACAGCTAAGAGTGCTAGCCACTGAATTCATTTTACGGGCTTGGGAAATCTTTGGTCACCACCCCCGTCCACTTGGGTGTATGTATAGAATTTCTCTGGAAACCTGTGCCTCTGTGGTAGTAGAGTGTGTAACTGAAATTATTAGGGCATTTGCTTGGAGGGAGTGTGGGAAAAATCTGGGGGAAAACCACACTGAGGATAGCCACTGTCAGCGTAGGGATTCGAACCTTGAATCTCCGGACTTGCTGCAACTCCCCGCCTCGGTGCTGGTGAGTGATTTAATGCACTCAGCTACTCCGTGGGATAAGTAATGCTACTGTATATTGGCTGCAGAATTCATTATAGCGTTATTTTAAGGCCAAGTTGTTTATACCACGATACAATGCACTTCGTGGGTTTATGAGACTCTTACTGTCACAACAGAATTCAGATCTTTGGATGATATTCATGCTGATTATTCTTGTTTACAAATAATGTTTGAGAAATAGTTCCGGCATTAAAATTTACCGATTTTAAATAGGAAATAACTCACTGAAACAGTAATATTTACGCGATATTCCATTATTTGTAACCAGTCGCTTCCCATTTCGTTAAGTACTTAACCTTACTCGCTTGATTTACCTACTTTTAGTGCCCATAAATCCAGTCATCCACGACTTTTGGCCAGCTAATGATATGCAGTATCCCAATCTACTCCTATTTCTGTTGGGAGTTATGTTCGCTCTCAATGGAAGGAAGGCAGTTCGTAGTTTTACGTTACAGATAATCTCGCGATCACGAGCCACGTGTAATCCATCTCTCAGTATGCCTTCCTTCGGAGGGGAAGTAAAGCCGGTGGTCTTATGTCATAGGTTTATGGCATGTAAAAGAACCTTCCACTAATTACACTTGTGTGAAGCTAAATTATAGGTTAGATTAGACTAACACTCTTAGGTTCTAACGTTCGCCGCCAGGCGCTGACTGCGGTGGCTTCTAGTAACCAAGTTCAGATCTAGTTGTCGTTGCCGGTGGCGTTCGGTAGCAAAAGTAGGAACTACTTGAAAATTGAAAGTCTGCAGTTCTTACTTGAATTAAAAACAGATAACACACACTAATTAAGCCATCGCAATTAACACCGGTTATCAGACAGATTCTACACACACCCAAAGTACACGGGGCTACATGAACCCGTTGTCGCAGCCCCTAAACTGAGGAACCAACCAACCATGTGTAATCCGAACCTCAGGATATGGCATTTCACTTTGAAAATCTTACATGCATTGATCTGGAATCGAACCATGTCCACCGTGGTGGGAGGCCAACAACGTGACCGCTGCGCCACCACACCCCTCGTTCTCAATGGAACACACCCTTCAGGAGAAGTTGTTGTTGTTGTTTCATTTAGGGGCTTGGACATCGTGTTCATTTCAGCCCCGAGCATTTGATGTGTGTGTATAATTAGTCTGATAACTTGTGTCATTGTGGTATATGTAGTCGTGTATTTGTAATTGAGGCTAGGTTTGGGAAGGAGGAGACCATGACCTTAAGTTACATACCATCCCGGCATTTGCCTGAAGCAGAAGTGGGGAAGCCACGGATATACACTTCCAGGATGGCTGAGATGGAAATCGAACCCATCTCTTCCCAGTTTTGCCACACAAGGCTGAGTGTACCCCGTTCCAAATCTCAGACCAGAATTACATTTCTTGGCAAAGTTGGGAATCGAATTCAGGACCTTTGATATCGTAGACTCAATACGAACTCCATGACCACAGAAGGCTAGAAAGAAAGTTGAAGAAATGGTTTTACATCATCAGCAGAGGCATTCATAAGAACCCGGTGTTTGTCGATTCGACTCTTCATGAAATGACTAACGCAAGGGAGTCGTACATTAACATTTTGCCTTCATCCGGGAACTATTATGGTCCAAAATGAATTTACAGCAATAATAGAACAATAGACGTATACTGAAGTATGTAGTAAAAACAAGAAAAATTACAGAAATCGTTAATTTATTGTCAAAAATACTTTTCAAAAATCAACAGCCTTTGAACATCCTCGGTAACATCCATACCTTTGCCACTATTCATTCTTGGGCTTGCTGCGTGGCTCAGCGATAACGTTCTCGCCTGCTCTTCTCAAGGTTGTAGGATCGAATCCTGGCTCAGTCAGCTGGCATTTGATTTGAGGGTGCGCAAATGCGAGGGAGCCGTATCAATAGATTTACTGGCACGTTTAAGATCCCCTTCGGGGCTGAATACATATCTGCTCTATGTTGTGAGGTGCTAGTTTTCCCCTCCTCCAGCGTTCAAGATCCGCCATCGCTTCACCTTAATTCCAAGGCGCGAGCCGTCACTGGAACTGGGAGAACAATGTCAGTATTTGAGTTTCGTGAAATACGGAGACAAAGCGTAAGTTATCCTTCCACTTGTAAGAACAAAACATCGTAAAGTCAAGTGAGCTATTGCTAGTCACGTTCCTTTGAGCTACCCACTTCCGCGAAAGAGGTGGCCTTATCATACCGCATGAGATTACGTTGAGAGTCATCTGTCAATGTAATCATGTGTAATGAGCTGTATTACTATTGTGGATAAACAATATAATACCTTAATATACTGTACTCTAGTTATTCTGAGAACATTAAGCCGTCATACAACTGCGAGTAAGTCCCTCGGAACAAATTGGCCCGTGAGTTAGAAACTGAAGCTGGCGACCGGGCCTACCTCATGTTCAATGACAGCTTGCAATGCAGAAGAGGGTTGGAAAGGGGCGAGAGAGGGCGGAGGAAGAAAGGCTGCTTCTTGTGACAGATTTATAACAGTGAGATACAGTCAGCCGGTTGTTCCCAAAGTGCTACTTACTGTATTTACCAGTCACATAAAAGAAGTGAGGACTACCACAAAGATATGAACGGTGAATATTATATTCGTTGGTTAAAAGAAAAGTTGATCCCTAATTTGGAACGCAACTCATTGCTTGTTATTGACAACGCATCGTTCCACAACACGCAGAAAAAATGGTTGATTATTAACGGTACAGTGCTGAACTATATAGTCATCATATTGTCGTTACAATATTATTCCATTACACGTGTTAATGTCATTTAATTATTCTAATCACCTAATACAGTTTGTAACGAGTGTAATAAATAATGGTTGTTAGAGTGTGTGTGAGTGAGTGATAGTTACTGCGTGAACAGAGTGTACTTCTGACGACTGACGGGTGACGGAGCGGACGGCACCCAGCAGGTTGACAAAAGCAGACTCTCTCTTCAGCTTCCTACTAGATATTCACAAGGGTCAATTAGTTCTGAGGCAGTTATATATGAAAAGGGCCCAGTTGTGTGTATTGAGCTTAACCATCTCTGAGTTCCGTACACCTGTGCCTAGATAGTTAGCAGTGTAACTTGAAAACGAAAATCCACAGCCTGCTTCCAGTCGACCGACCGGGTCAGGGAATGGAATGAATGAAGCCCCCACCTAGCGGCGAGAATATGAACTGTGCCGGCTACCGAAGCCTGTCGCACGTCCCTGGGGCAATGATTAAATGAATGACAGATGAAATGAAATGATAGGGAAGAATGTTGCTGTAATCAAATTTGTGACAGGGAAAACCGGAGTACCCGGAGAAAAACCTGTCTGCCTCCACTTTGTTCAGCACAAATCTCACATGGAGTGACCGGGATTTGAACCACGGACCCAGCGGTGAGAGGCCGGTGTGTTGCCGCCTAAGCCACGGAGGCTAGTGTAACTAAAACTATTGGTAATTCACATAAGGGGCTTGATACATCTTAGCCATCATCCCCGTGTAGTTGGGTGTGTATTGAGCTTATCTGATAACCTGTATTTATGTGATGACTGAAGTAGTGTAACTGTACAGGGATAAGGGAGGTATCCAGGAACTTGACGTAAGCTACTATCCCAACATTTGCATGGAGGGAGTGTGGGAAAACCGCACTCAGGATAGCCGCTGTCAGCACCGGGATTCGAACCTGCGATTACGGCTCAATAGTGTTCCGCGACATTTCAGATAAGTATAATATGAAAGTGCAGAATGCATGTATACGTTTCGTCTTCATTCACAAACACCATGCTATAAAATCATTGGCTGATTGAAGCTTGTACCAGGGATGGCCGAATTGTGCTAATTAGGTTAAACCCAGAGAGTCCAGTCTGCTTACGCTAATGGGTTTGGGGCGAGACAACATCTCTTGATATGTTGGAACCATGAGTTGACCGACGGCCTGGACCCTCGAGAGTTTCCGTAGATACTGTATAATCAGTGTAGCAAACATGTTATCCATGTACAGTTAAAGAGGTGAAGAATTGCGAGTTAGAGGAAACTACAGTTTATATTTTGTGTGAGTAGTTATAACGGGGCAAACGTGAAGGTGATCGAACGAGGAATGTTCTGCCCATTTATTTACGAAAGCACTTTGTTTCGTAGCAGAATACATATAAGCAGCATTTTGGTTTCCACGATACCGATTTAAAGCTCATGGTGCAGTCTATAACTTGCATACGAAGACATTTTTGCGAAGCTACAGTATAAAGATAAAATATGCAGATCTGAACAGTAGTTATTTTTATTTAACGTATGGTTTAAGTGCCAGGAGTGTCCAAGAACATGTTCGGCTCACCAGAGGCTGTAGACGCTTCAAGCGGACACCCATGGGGTGAGCTAGAATTTCCGTTCAATTTCAAGTAGTTCTAACTTTCGCTACCAGATGTCACTGACATCTAGTGGTGAGCATTGGAACTTTGACAGAGCGTTTCAACGAAATCTAACCTAGAAATGTCTGTCTGTTAGGTAGTCAGCCCAAAGGCTGGTTGGATCCTCAAAAAGTACCGCCGTTACGTTATGTGAGTAGATACCCACAAAAACCCAAGGCAGCGCTATTTTGAGGCGTTCTAGGCAAGAAGAGGAGTGAGGTAGTTTGCCATTGCTTTCCTCACTGAGTCAGAACAGTAGTCCTAACCCTATGAGTTGAACCCTTCACAGCATTCACAGGCACTGACTGTGCCCCGAATGCCATTACTAAGCACCACCCATACCTTAGTAGCTTCCATATAATCACAGCCATGAGTGAGACTGTGACATCGGTGAAAAGCAACCTAGAAATTGAGGTTCACAAAAGTTTAGTTAGTGGAAGGATATTTTACATACCATAAATCTATGACATGGGACCGCCGGCTTTTCTTCCCCTCCGAAGGCATACGAAATGATTTTAACGCTCTTCCAAAATTCCGACGACTTCGGCCGGGTTTGAACCCACGATCTTGGGCACAGCAGTTCAGCATGCTACCAATTACGCTACCGGAGTCGCTGAACAGTAACTGTGAAATACGAAGAAAATGACCGAACTTGAGCTTTAAGTGCAAGGCTAAAGAAATCCAGGAATCTGAAAAAATTCTAAATCTTGCTAATGAATCTTTGAGATAACAAGAGTAAATAGTAAAGGGTCTAGTGCCATTTCGTCCAGGTGCCATTTCGTCCAGCAACAAATTTCCTTGAAAAAACGTGCCATTTCGTCCAGCTTGGTTTTACAAATTATTACCCAAGTTAATGAGTGCCATCTCGTCCAGACGAAATGTTGACAAGGGTTGAGGCAGTGTAGGTAGTAGGAGGTCAATGACCCCTATGCTAACGTGCACAACCACAGGTTGTGGGATATCCACTATTGGATGTGGGATTTCCCACCCACCCCTGCTGTGAAATTCCATTCCTCCTCTCGCCACCTTTGTTTATGAACAGAGACTTCATTCGTTCGAATGATCTCTATGAATTAACATCTTTGATTATTATGGAGTTTTCAACCGTCACAAGGGCCCAGCCTAGTTACTTAACAGGTATCGGTATACGGTTAAGTGAACTACTTTTTTTTATTATAAGTCCGATTTTGATGATTGAGGAGCCAAATTAAAGGGAACTTTCCTTAGATGTTTCGAAAGGACATGATTTCCCTAAATTCCTTTAAGGCTCCCTCCCCAAAGCTCTTCAAAGTCCCCATGTAATTTCAATGAATACACAAATATTCCTGCTTGATATAAGATATTTATTTAAACATATGGTTTAGTAATGCAACTTTGGATATATTTTAATTATCACCTGATTTGTTAAAATATTTGTTTTTATCCTCACTATGTTGTTTACATTATAAGCATTTCATTGTAAAATATAGTTGACAGGTGGCAAACGATCGGAGCGAGTAACGTTCATTATTACAATCATTAAAAAATTAGTTAGGTTGGTTGGTTGGTTCTTAAGTTTAGGGGCTGCGACAACGCTGTCATGTAGCCCCGTGTACTTTGGGTGTGTGTAGAATCTGTCTGATAACCGGTGTTAATTGTGATGACTGTATTAGTGTGTGTTATCTGTTATTTTAATTTAAGTACTGCAACTTAGAATTTTTCAAATAGTTCCTACTTTTGCCGCCAAGCGCCACCGTCAACGACTACTAGGCTAAGTTCACAACTCAGCTGCTAGACGCCACCGCAGTCGGCTCTTGGCAACGAACTTAGAAACCTAAGAGCGTTGTTTACAATAACCTATCCAATTTAGCTTCACACAGGTGCAATTAGTGGAAGGTTCTTTAACATGCCATAAATCTATGACATGGGACCGCCGGCTTTACTTCCCCTCCGAAGGAAGGCATACTGAGGGATTTTAACGCTCTTAAAAAATCCGACGGCTTCGGCCGGGTTTGAACCCGCTATCTTGGGCATAGAAGCTCAGCATGCTTACCGACTACGCCACCGAAGCCGCCAAAAAAAAAAAGTTATTTCTAACAAGAAACGCAATGGAATGAAACAGTTATTGTAGACCTGTCAATCATAGGTGTTTGGACGAAATAGCACTAGTGGGCCGGTAGAGAGTTAACCACCTGTCTCTGTTTGTGGAATTTGGACGAAATGGCACCTGGACGAAATGGCACGACACGTAGGTCTAGTAAAGAACACCGTGAAGATCACAAGTTGACATATTCCGTCAATATTTTCCTTCACGTCTAGTTAGGATTTGGAGAGGGGCAGCACGGGGATGAAGCTACGATACGAGTAACTGACAGCACTGGGTACTTCACCGCCACCCCACTACGAGCGCTGCTAGGCGAAAGGTCGCCTCGTAATTGGTTGATTTGACTTTGGTGTTCTGTGTTGTTGATAACATGGTGGCTCCGCATGCTTGAAAGACGTTACGGTAACTGTTCATTATCCTGATTTTGGAAGATATTTAAGTCACTTATACGTTCAAATTACTCGCAATTGTTCCTGTATAACACGATACTGTCGTATTTCTTCAGCTTATAATCGTGCTCCATACTCTTCATTCGTAAACCGTATTTGTCAAATGCGAGTGTTGCTCGCGCCAAAGAAATTGGGTCATACGACATCGGAGTGAACAGTTCTGAATAAAACCATCCAGTCCAAAGTCTCATGTTGGTGCGATAGTTTAATATGAAAAATCGCCCTTAAATAATATACAGATTGGAGTGACCCGGTTAAATAAAATTAAAAAATAAAATAAACATATCTGGGAGCTAATATTTCCATACTGGTAATTGGCTGCCACACCACTAGGCGTGCTGCAGTAGTTTCTTGTTTCCATGCTTTAACCTTTAACATGCATCATTCACTTCTATTATATTTTGTGTTCTCTGAGGGGCAGTGAAATAGGCATCAGGCAACTTCCCCTGTTAGGATTTTCCTAATTGATCCCCGTAGAGAGAACCTATTAGCGCAGCTCGGTACTACTCGAGTTTTCCTTATGATAGGCGGCTGGTATAATGATCATTATCTTATAAAGGGTTAAGCACTTAAAACAGACTTGCCAAAAACTGGACTCCACAAACCTGTTTCTGCGTAAAAAGACCTTCACAAATATGTAATTGTTTTTCTAAATTCGATGTCCGACTTCCTACCTTCTGCTCGTCTGTCAAGTCGACACTGCTGGTGGCATTGTTCATTCTCCTCATGAGATATGATTTACGACATCCTGTACACTAAGCCAGGGCGACAGGTGTGCTTATCATCAATGGAACCGTAAGCGCATATCAATCTAAATTTCGAAATGTTTTAACTCCCGTTTCAGAATGTAGTCTCTCAAGGCTAATCCTCTGGTATTCCCTAACAGATCCTTAAGTAATCCGTCCAACTAATAAGAGGGAACTCCACCTTTCTTTGTGATGGAAGAAACTTGGTACAGGATGGCCACATTGCACAGGGAAGGAGTTCACAATCATATAAATCACCTATTATTATTATTATTTAGGGTATGCCTTTAAGTGCCGGGAGTGTCCGAGGACATGTTATTCTCGCCAGAGTTTGTAGCTGCTTCTATGCGAACACCCATGGGGTGAGCTACAAGTACCGGCGCATGTGGATGAGATGAAATGAATGAAGATGAATGAAACTGGGCAAGTTCAATTTCAAGTAGATCCAACTTTGGCTACCAGACGTCACTCACACCCAGTGACGAACGTTGGAACTTGATAGAGCGTTCCTAACCAAATAACCTACAGATTTAGCTACACACTATACCAATTGTAGTGGTAGGTTCTTTTTCATGCCATAAATCTATGACATGGGCCCGCCGGCTTTACTTCTCCTCCAAAGGAAGACATACATACTGAAGAATTTTAACGCTCTTGAAAAATCCGACGACTTTGGCCGGGTTTGAACCCGCGATTTTGGGCATAGCAGTTCAGCATGCTACCAACTATAAGGTATACATGTTGGAAAAGACTTTTAAAAAGAGATTTAGAACCCGTATCTTCTGAATTCCAGGCAGGCACAGTACCCCACAATGCTAGCAGGGGCGTATATAGAAAAAAAATCGGGGGGGGGGGGGGGTGACTATCCTGCAAAATTGTGAGTATTCTCAGGGGATTGTCACCGCAAAATACCCAGAAATATCAACCAATACCGTAGAGCTTATAACTTTGTGTAATTATTTTAGATAAGATTCAAAGTTTATATAGCCTACAATATTACTGGCAATACCAAAAAAAAGGTAAAATACAACACAACACACAAATAAAATTTTATACTTAATGAACTTTCTATTATGATCTATGAATGGCATATATCTAAATAGTTGTCAATTTACTAAGCAGAAAGGTAAACAGTTTTTTTACATGTATTTCTCAAAAAACATACTGTGGAATTCACAGCTTTACCTCACAAGGCTGAGTGCACTCCGTTCCAGCCCTCAGACTAGAATTAAAATATATTGGCAGAGCCGGGAATCGAATTCGGATCTCCGGGGCGGCAGCGAAGAATGCTACCCACTACACCACGAGTTAGTATAATTTCAATTTTAATATTGTTTATAACTTAGCCGATAAGTTAAGAATAGGATACAACCAAATTTACAATTATTTTATGCTCTTAGGGGCTGCGACATCGCGGTCCAATGGCACCGTGTATTTGTGTGCGTGGAATTTGTGTGATAACTCGTGTTATAGTGATGGCTGTACTAGTATGTGTATTTGTAAATTGGGGATAGGGTTGGGAAGGAGGTGGCCGCGGCCTTAAGCCGGGCATTTGCCTGGAGTAGATTAGGAGAAACCACAGAAAACCACTTCCTAGAAGACTGAGGGGGGAATCCAACCCACTCGTCTACTGAGTCGGCAGATAGTTTGGTCCCATGGCCTAGCACTGGGTCTCAGCCAGTGTAAATACCACTCTCGGTAAGGCCATGTTATTTCTATGGTTCTAAAAAAAATCCAATTTTGGCCCTAATGTTAGTTAGTTAGTTATTGTTGTTTTAAGGGGCGGAACTACGAGGTCATCTGCCCCTCTTAACACAGATTAAAGAATACAAATTTTGAATTGAATTTAAAATTTTGAGGTGGACATCTAAATTTAAAAAGACCAAAAATTAATAAAACAAAAACAAACTATTAAATAAAAAATAAAAATTATAAAAATAAACAAAAATTACGGAAAAACAAAACATTATCATTCAAAAACGAACAAGTCGTTGAGTCAAAGTTCACTGGAAAATTTATATTGCTGGCCCTAAACCACTCTCACTTATAAAGCGGATAACGCGATCAGCAGCCACCGCGTCATCGGCTGCTTGAAGCTGCTCAAGAGGGTAAATTCCTCATCCAGCTACATATATAGTACATGATTATTATAGTCCCATCATGGTGTAGTGATGACTACCATCCTCAAGCTCCCAGGTTCGATTACCGGATCTGACAAGAAATTTAATTTCCATCGGAGGGCTGGAACGAGGTACACTCAGCCTCGTGAGGCAAAACTGAGAAGAGGTGAGTTCGATTCTCACCTCAGCCATCCTGGAAGTGCTTTTTCATGGTTTCCCTATTCCACTTCAGGTGAATGCCGAGATGATTCCTAACTTAAAGCCACGGCTGCCTCCTTCTCCCTCCTCCCGTGAATTACGATTACAACCCCCTCAAATGAAACAACAACAACAATAATATTTGCTGGAGTGAGCAGTATAATTATTTGTGATGTTGCGAGCTTTACGAAACCGGCTGTTGCTAGACTGTCGCAGGAATTTTCGTAAGTAAAGAGGTTAGTTACTTCAAGCAACTGTACAGATGTTATAGCGTCAAATTGCGTTTCATAAGACGCTGTCATGGTTGGATATTATATTAATTGATAATTGCAGACCTGACCTAATCTACTGTAGAAGGGACTAGTTTGAGAATCAAACCTGTGAATATTGTTACGTAATAATCTGTGTGACAGTAATCTGAGTGACTTCACTTTCACTGCCTCTGGGCAAGATCCATCGTTTCCTACACAGCGCCTCGCTTCCAATCTGTGTGGGTTGTGTGTCATTCCTAGGTCAGGGCCTAGCAATCGATTATATTACAGCAAAACCTGCCGAAACTGTTCCATTTATACAGCGGAAACCTCGACAAACGGAACGGAGGTATTTTCTATGTAAAATGACACTGTAAACCGGAAAACTGCCTAACGCGGAAACGTAAAGATAATCCTGAACTGTAGGCGTAAATAACACAGGCCTGCGATGAAAAAAATACAAGTGGAGAGATATCTGAACTTTATGTATTTTTTCGGGGCTGATTTCGAGAACAGTAATTATAAATGTTTAACACGTCACGTTCTTTTAAATTCAAATATACTTGGATATTTATGAATACTTAGGCTACCTGAGATTGAACATAATAGAAGAACGTCAAGAAGAAGTTTCAAAGAAAAAGGACTACGTACAGTACTTAAATAGACACTTTGTTGTGTTTAGTCTTTTGCTCAGTTTAAAATTTGTTTCGAACGTTTATGTAAACTTACATAATATTTGTTCCTCTCGGTCTATCGTCTATTTTCTGTTAGTTGCTTCTAGAAACTGCACCATAATTTGATGTAAAAAGTTTAAACTCAAGGCAATTCTTTTCTATCTTTACTCTCGATTGTAGCAAAAATGTCGATATCTATTTTACGAAAACCCCTGATGTGATGGAAACAAATGGAGGTCATTTTTGAAATAAGCACCCCAAATGTTATATAAATTAGCGAAAACTTGTCTTGTATTTTTCAAAAACTTAAATTTCGCAAGCCTGTGTAATCTGACTAAGACGGATTATCTTAACCATAATACAAACCTATGTACTACATTTTGAGCGCAACTGTACTTGCACCAAAGTCCTAGGAAACATTAACTCTAATTTTTCCTCAAGGATACAGCAGGTGTGCTACATTTCACAACATCTCTACCAGTACTTCCTCCGACGCTCTTGTAATATAAACAGTTTCCTTCTGACAAATGAGAGTAATAAGAAGTACGAGTAGAAGAAAACAGCGAACTGGAGTAATCCTTAAAGGTGTTCTTTGTACTGTACACTGCATTTATTTACGTACTCTAATTGTGACAATGACCTCTGATCATAAGACACTTACACTGGAGGAGAAAATTAAAGTTCTTGACGAACACGAGAAAAACAAACGTCCGGCTAAAGAATTGTGTCGTTTAAAGTGGGAAAAGCTCAAATTATTTCATAGTAATCCTGTGCGATAATACTGTAATTCTTTGTAGTGTATTTTGCCGTATTAAAACTCAACCCTTTGTAAAAGGAAACCTGCGAAAACGGAAAAATAAACCCGGAACGATTGCGTTCCGCTTAAGGTAGGTTTCAATAGGTCCACGGCCTATTTCCTTTCATAATACCTTCCCTGACCCGTCCTGAAAATAAAAATATATGGCCGTTGGCTGCATTAATACAATTATATACTGAACTATGTTGGTGATGCATTTACGACATAATGGTCATTTGGCCCCCGTGTACTTGGGTGTGTGATATCCTGTTCATTGTGATGTCAGCAGAAACGTGTATTTGTAATTGAGCCTGCGGTGTAGCTGTGCACGATAAATAGCTCACCATGACCGTGACGAGAAGCTGCCAGAAATCTGGAGACCCTGCCTCTAATACAGCTACACACACACACCACTACAGTCACCTCAGAAACACAGGTTATAAGGTTCCGTGAATGGATTAGTAACAAGTATTCCTTGAACATGCTGCTATCAGCTGACTGTGATCTTTTGAAGTTGTGTTTCTTTACGTTCTTAGTCTGAGCAAATTTAGATACTTGGCGATAAATATTTGTAGATCTTTTAATGAAGAGTAAATATGTCAAATTTTAACGCTGAGTGAAGTGTATGAGAGTTAATTTTCAAAGACGGCTTCGGTGGCGTAGTTGGTAGCATGCTGAGCTTCTACGCCCAAGGTCTCGGGTCCAAACCCGGCCGAAGTCGTCGGTGACACACCCCCTTTTCAGCGAGCAGAAGTACCGAACCCATTTGCGACATAACCCAGAGGAATGTTTAGAAATTACAGTATCAAATGTAGGCCTAGAAATGATACACCTTTTCACTTTTAAGTAACAACTTCTATTCACAAACATTTAAGTTACACATTCACATAAAACAAATAACAACACTAATTTAAAAACAAGATATGGAAATAACATAAGCCCCAAAGGTACTTGCCTTATTGTTAACAGTCCGTCATATTCATAGTAATCCAGCCACAACCCAGGTGACAATAACATACACTCATCAATATAATTTCTTCTCTCTGCGTCGCCTCGTATTTACATCGCTTCTTAAAAAACACCGGTAAGGTTCTATACGATGCTCAAACATGTCTTACTACATGTCCAGAAGTCAGGATACATCCTCTCCACAAATAATCCAAGACCTTTTCAAAGCAACCTTTTCAAATTCATCGACCGTCGTCATAGCTCTATGAAGTCTCCAACATTACTAATATTACTGTTCGATACATATCATCTCTTAGTACACGTCCAGATGTCAGAATTAGTTTCTTCATTAAACAACTCATGACTATTCCCACAGTAAACATTATAAGACGTGTGCTCTCTATCAAGGCGACTCGTATACTCTTCCAAATGTACTAATCGTTACTGCTTTAATACACATACATGTCTTAGTACATGTCAAGGTGCCAGAACCCTTTTGTCCTTTACAATAATTCATGACTATCCCCGCAGTAAAATATTAGACGACTTCTTCCTGTCATGGCTCCCAGAGTTCTCATCTTTTTTACAATCAGCTGACGCACGACCAATGTTATAGTCCGCCAACAGAAGATTCAATAAAACAAAGCACCAGCAAATATAAACCCAATAAGACTTACGATACAAATTCTCTACTCTTAGGCCTGTCCATGTCATTCACGGCCACCACAATTCCTACAAGACCAATAAATAGAACATCTAAATGTTAATGCTCCTACCCAGGCCACCTGGATTCCTAATCGGGACTCGCAGCCAAACTTTTCCACGGAATCTTCCCACGGAGATCCAATTCAAACCTCTATAATATACGTTTCAAGCATCCCTCATACTTGACTGTAAAATAACAACTAAATAAACGATGATCATCTCGGCGTTCGCTCTCTGGACCAGGGCACCAACTACATTCTGTAGAATAAGACATACACAAGATCTTACCTTGCGGGGCAGCTCTCTAGCGGGAAACAGAGAATTGAATGTGACAAACCAGGCAGCAATTACTTACACCAAGGCGAAGAAGCTGATAGGGTAAAACGAGACGAGATATCGGCTCAGTCGGAATTTTTTAAGAGCGTTAAAAAACCCTCAGTTTACCTTCCTTCGGACGGGAAGGAAAGCCGGTGTCCTATCTCATAGATTTATGTCATGTAAAAGAACCTCCCACTAATTACACTTGTGTGAAGCTAAATTATAGTTTAGATTTGACTAACGCTCTTAGGCTCCAACGTTCGTCACCAGGAGCCGACTGCAGTGGTATCTAGTAACCAAGTTCACAACTAGTTGTCGTCGACGGTGGCGTTTGGTAGCAAAAGTAGGAACTATTTGAAAACTGAATGTTTGCAGTCCTTACTTGAATTAAAAACACATAACACACACTAATAACACCGGTTATCAGACAGATTCTACACACACCCCAAGTACACGGGGCTACATGACCACGTTGTCGCAGCCCCCAAAACTGAGGAACCAACCAACTAACCAACGAATTTTCAACTGATAACAATGACTTTGAAAAATTTCCACTACAAATTATGATAAAAAATTAATTATTTTTAATGAAATAATGTTTTAATTATATACGTTTAAAATATATTTACCTGGTACCGTACATAAAAATATCAACATTCTAAAAATAGGAAGGAGATATTTTTTTATTAAATACTTGTAATTTCACTAATCTTGGCTTGGCATCAGTAGCAGCTTAGCTTAGAGCTAACTGCTCCACGCTACAAGAGACACACGTGCTCCTAAGACTGTCAGCACTGATAGGGAATGTTGCACAGTGCACACGAGCTTACACCCAGCTGTCAGTTCATAGATAACACTCCATTGACACTCTCTTTGTTCACTAGTTCGATGCCCGCAGCTGTACCCCTAACTGTATCTTTAAAACCTCCACGGCTTTCAACTGAAATGAGCTAAATCATTTGTGCAATTCGTATATCACGATTTGATATTGAACATATGTACGTTTCAAGACAAGGGCCGCTACCCTGCAGGCGCGGGTTTGATTCCCAGTTTTGCCGAGAAATTTGATTCTGGTCTGAGGTATTGGAACGGTAAAGTTGACATTCGCTACAAATCACTCAGTTGGTGACATTGACGTAACCTGCACTTTTACGTGAAGGTTTTGGGTTCAATTCCCAGCGATGCCGAGAAACTTTCTAATCTAAAGGTTGAAACAGGGTTCATTAGGTTTGTGATAACTGAGATGAGGTGAAATTAAATAATAATAATAATAATAATAATAATAATAATAATAATAATAATAATAATAATAATGGTGTAACGTCCCTTTTAACTACTGTGGACTGGTTGCGTGGCTTGGCGGTAACATTCTTACCAGCTGTGCCCAAGGTTGCAGATCGAATCCTGGTGCAGCCAGTTGGTATTTGAGGGTACGCAAATGTGAAGGAGCCGTGTCAGTACATTTACTGGCACATTGAAGATCCCTTTCGTGGCAAAATTCCGGCATCCCGGCGTCTCTAAAAAACACAGTAGTTAAAAGGCAAGTAAAACCAATAATGTTATGATTATTATTAACTACTGTGACTTTTAGAGATAGCGGGGTGGCGGAATTTAGCCCCGAAGGGGATCTTTAACATTTAAATAAATCTACTGACACGGCCTCTACGCTTTTGCCCAACCTAAAATGCCAACTGACTGCACCAGGATTCGATCGTTCAACCTTGAACACAGCAGACGAGAACGTTAGTTAGTTATTGTTGTTTAAACGGGCGGAACAGCGAGGTCATCTGGCCCTGAGGCGAGAAAGTTACCGGAATAGTACGCCTAACACAAGGCCACGGTCACTTCTTTCCCAATCACGACCACGCATTAGATTGCACACGCATTCATGTGCATGGGATGATTTTATCTAAGTAAATAATAATAACAAATATATTACCGGCCACGGTGGTCAAGAGCACTAATGCACTTGCTCGTACCTCACTAGCATCGGGAGAGCGTGGGTTCCAATCTCACCTCGGCCGTCCTGAAAATGGTTTTCGTGGTTTCCCATTTCCACCAATAGGCAAATTCTGGGACGGTTCCTTCCAACAGGTCCATTTCTTTCTAACAAAACCCCTTCCCTGGCCCTTCCTTAATTAGATCCAAGTTAGTGGTCACCAGTCACCATCCCCCGTTGTATCTCCTGACAAGGTGTGTTCAGCTCCCAGACACTGACCTTGTGACGGTAGAGGAATGATCCCTCGCAGAGTCCGTGCGTGATGGCTAACTGGGATGATAAGCGATTATTAATAATAATAATAGAGAGATATTTTTAGGCAAAACGTGCTAAAAATGGAAGGATTCCAAGGGAGGGTGGGAAAGAAAACCAGATCAAAATGGTCAGAGGAAAGGAAGAGGAAACATAGTGAGATTATGAAGGAATATTGGTGGAAGAAATAGGAACAGGAAAGAACAAAGCATTGAAATTGGCGCGTGGTTCATAGACGACCGAAACGATGATAATAATAATAATAATAATAATAATAATAATAATAATAATAATAATAATAATGGCTAATTGCCAATGAACAAAGAATCACCAAACTACAGAAGGCCTACAAGCTCACGTGGGCTCACTACAACAAGAAGTGCATTTCGCTAGACGCAAAATTAAGCCACTATACAACGGTGATTCTTCCGGAAGCAACTTACGCAGCCGAAACAATGGTGATCGACGGTCATTACAAAATTAAGGATATAGAAAAACAGGAAAGAAAAATTCTCAGAAAGAGATACGGGGCAGTTTATAATAACGGTATTTGGATGAAGAGACCTCAAAGCGAACTCGACGAAAAGTTCCACACGATAACGGAAGTAATCAGAAAACACCGAGTACAGTTTTATACACACATTTACAGGATAGAAAATTTCAGAGCGGCGAAGAAAATGCTCAACGTTATAACACAGAGTAAGTGTGGCATGAAGTGGCTGACAGAGGTTCAGAGGGATCTAAAACAGGTCAACATTGAGGACCGCACTGAGTGAAGGAATAAAATCAAAAAATTTAACTTTGATCAGAGACCGTCACGACAGCCTGGAAGAAAATGGACAGCTGAGCGGAAGAAGGAGCATTCTGAGAGGACGAAGAGTTTTTGGGAACAGAAGCGGGAAAACGCCAGGAGATGAAATCATGTATTCAAGTTCAATCGCTCTCCTAAAGGGGAACAATCGATTAAATAAATAAATAATAATAATCATAATGACTATAATGAACATTGTTGTATATTATATTCTACTTCCACTACATTTGCTACAAGTTTGTAATTGTTACGTGTCTTGTCTTGCAGGTTGTGCCAGTTCTCTCAACAAGTTTGATCAACTCCAAGGAATATGCGCAGTAAGAAGGATTCCTATGACCTGAACGGATCAGTGGTGAGTGTAGCCTACTTCCTTGTTCAAGACGAGCAGTTCAACTGCCAGCTATTCAATTCATTGAATTAATCGGTTACTAGAGTGGCCTCAGCTTTTCTCTCTAATACCGGCATTCTCAACGTTATTCTCTTTAAATTAAATTTGGTGCTCTCGTCATACGAGGCAAAAAGTGCTCCCCTGAGATCCTTACTTCAATTCAAAATTTGTTGCACGACCCGGAATAATAGTGTTTTCATTACTAGTTTTGACAGTCAGAAATTGTATAATTTTGTGAAATCTATACTATATATAAAAACTAGCATGCTCATAAACCATATTTTCCCCAATAGGTTTATAAAGAGAGACTTAAGGAGAAAAGTTGTTATGTTTTTATTTCAACCAAATGATTATAGAACACTATTTACATTTCATTTAGAATTCCAAGTTCTACGTTCGCTACCTTAAGAAGGCAATCACTGAAAATTCGATCATCATAACACTCACCGGTTATTCGATATTTATGAAATTATACGATTTGAGCTCTCATTCATTTGATTTACTGTTTCTGAAATCCATGTAAAATGAGAAATTAAAGACCCCATGATGTTAAAATGACATGAAACAGGCGTCTCAGCGGCCAAAATGTGAAGTGGACAGCAATTATGGAGCGTATTTTCCCACAGCAACCGTATCTGCAAATCGCACACATCGTATATTTTTTAAATATTTTTTAAAAAGAAATAATAGATATTTATGAAATTAGAGTGCAATTCGTCACTGCTGATGTCTATTCTCTTTCATTTGAATGCTCATTTGTCACGATCGGTCGCTTGTGAGCGCCGCAGGAGGGATCTATACTACTGAAATAATATATATGATGAGATGGTGTGTGTCTGTGTATTACTCAATCACGCAAGAACCACTGGATTTACATGAAATTTTAATGGAAGTAGCTGATTTACATGGTTAAAATATAGGCTACTTTTGATTTCTATACTTTGCACTATTTAAAGATGGTGACCATTCTAGTGACGTCACTACACCCTTTGGTTTCAAACTTTCATATTTCCATTTCAAATAATAAAGGAACGCTAAGAAATAACAAACTTATGATGGCATATACGAGTTTTAAAATTTAATTTTCTCTCCGAAAGGTCCTTATCACTTTTCGGTTATCTCCAACTGTTAGCGGGTGAAACCTAAATTTGTGCTATAAAACACGGCCAACGCCGAGCGGTGTAGTTGGACAAAATGTTCCATGCTTACTCTCCCTCCACGCAGCACCTCGCCTATCCCCTGTTTTAACTGTTACCTTCACATTTCAATTTATTTATGACCCGCAGTGAAGCACGGGCACTTCAGCTAGTAGTACAGTCCTGTTTTATGAGTAACAAGAAGGATGCTGATTCGACTCGACTGTCCTTTTTAGAATGATGTATCTTATATGCATGAGGCATGCGGCCGAGATGGCCGAGAGTTAGCGTGCTAGGCTTTGGGTGAAACAGTCCCGGGTTTGATTCCTGGCCGGGCTGAAGGGATTTTAATCTCGTGTGGTTAGTTCTCCTGGCTCGGGGACTGTGACGTCATCATAAGAGAAATACAGAAAATAATGTAGACAGAACAACGTACAACGTAATAAGTCAAACAAAAAAGTGCTAACGTGCTAGCTCGTGCTTCGCTGGCTTCGGAAGAGCATGGGTTCGAATCCCACCTC
Source organism: Meconema thalassinum (assembly GCA_946902985.2). Classification (NCBI taxonomy): domain Eukaryota; kingdom Metazoa; phylum Arthropoda; class Insecta; order Orthoptera; family Tettigoniidae; genus Meconema; species Meconema thalassinum. The sequence goes on along the minus strand of OX336394.1, from coordinate 190,955,952 downwards.
AGCCGTCCTGAAAATGATATCATGGTTTCCCATTTTCACCACCAGGAAATTGCCGGGACGGTTCCTATCAATGAGTCCACGGCAGATTTACTTCCAAAATCCTTTCCCTGACCCACCCTGAAAAGAAAATGGTCATTGGCTGCATTAATGAAATTATTATGAGCCATGCAAGTAGTTGCAGCATGCCAGGTGAGTGGTGAATCTCTACCTATTTCAGCTCTTCAGAGGGAGAGAGAGACAGGAAATTATTATAATAATAATATTTTTATTAATTATTAGTATTACTTTTTTATTAACTTATTTTTTAATTATTTTATTTTCATATTTTGTACTTTTGTATTTTTTCATTTTATTGATTCATTTCTTAGTGCTCGGGCACTTGTTATGGTATGAAGGTGCTGCTCACAGTCTCAAAAATGTTGAGAATGCCTGCTCTTACTTCGATACTGTACAGGACACGCAAGATCGATACATTTAAGAGCAGAATCTCCGAGATCATTAGCTACACAAACTTATCTATCCATACTAATAAAAGGAAGTCGAAGTTCAACTCATGGAGTAGTGATTAGCATTACTGGTTGTCACCAAGGAGGTCCAAGTTCGATACCTGGCTCTGCCAAGAAATTTAATTCTGCTCTGAGGCCAGGAATGAGAATCACTCTGCCTTGTGGGGAAAAACTGAGACGAGATGGGTTTGAATTCCACCTCAGCCGTCCTAAAAGTGGTTTTCCGTGGTTTTCAACTTCCACTCCAGGTGAATGCCGGGAAGGCACCTAAATTAAGGTCACGGTATATTCCTACACAAATCCTAACCTCAATTACAAATACACACATTAGTACAGGCATCACAATGATACAAGGTGGGTTTCTTCATTTGTAAATGTTCGGCCGCTCGTTCTTATTTGAATATCCTTGTTGATATTTTTCCCCAGGGGAGTGCGACAGGCTTCGGCAGCTGGCACAGTTCCTATCCTCGCCGCTAGATGGGGGCTTCCTTCATTCCATTCCCTGACCCGGTCGGTCGACTGGAAGCATGCTGTGGATTTTTCATCCTTGTTGATATTAGCAAATATCAGCATTACATTTCAATATCCAAGACAATTATTCATAACAATACATCCCCATTTAATGCTAACCATAATAACGTCTATCTAATTAGGTATTTATAATGAAACATTAAATAAGATTAAATAACCTAACCCAACCTTGCCTAACTTAACCTAGAGGCGACGGTAATCCTCAGAGGAATATTTTGAACTTCGTTCTAACTCAAACAGGTCCTTCTACTGGGGATAGTTCCATAGGACCAACTTGAACCTCCCTCCAAGCTGACCATGGGATGAACTCAACCGCCCTTTTTATAGGTATCACTGACCGTCGTCCTATCTAAACATCACCTGTTTTACCTGTAGCTCTCTGAGTAACCTCGGTTCTGACAACGGTCATTTGACAGTGGGCCTCCCCGTTTTTAACCTACTTTCCAAAATTGTGTGTCTGTCTGTGTGTATGTGTGTGTGTGTGAGTGTGTGTACTCTGCATGTCTGCCCCCCCCCCCTATCAATTCAAACACGGTGAAACCGAATTGAACGAAATTTAGTACAGAAGTAGCACTAGCAAAGGGCACCTCAGTGTCATATTTTATATCACCGCCATCGTTACCAAAACTGAATGGCGGCCAATCAAACGTTCAAAACGTAAAATCAAATTACGAGTAAACTAATCATCCGACTCTACCAAATTTGGTATCAGCATACATTTATATAGGACGCGTCTTTCAGCCTAACTACAAGGTCATCAGCCATGCCATTTCAGGACAACGGCCGTGTGAATTATGCAATCATTATAATTAATAGCTTAAGATCCACCAATTCCGATTATCGAGCCAAGGGTGGTTTAAGCTATCCTAAAGGACATGATCCATTATTTATTATAATTCAATATTATAATATTATACTGTATGAGTGGCTTAAAAGAGCTGAACCATCTCTGTATCGTGACAAGATGGCAGCTGACCTCTTGTGCCTGTCCTATATTTCAGTATTTTAGTATGTTGTATGCGATATTGCCTACTGGTACAAGTAATATAAACTTTGTATGAAATGATTTATAATGAAGATGTACTGCAGTGAAGAAATCGCTTATTTCAAGACATTATTTGCTAAAACGTTGTATCCAAGTCAGTTAATAATACTCATGGGGTAAGGACATGGTTGGCTGTGGGCTAGCACGTTAGTTTCTCACGCTGTTGTCTGGGGATCGAATACTACTACAGTTAACTTTTTTTACTTGAATTCTTTTTCAAATGATGTGCACGAGATCTTTACATAGCTACTAAATTAAATGCCATTTAGCTCAAAGGAGAGGCTAATGCATACACTCGTTTATTAATAATCACAGCCCCATCAACGCACATAAACAGAAGACATTAGAAAAAGGAGAATAGAAGAACAAGCTACACGTCATCAACCACAGCCTTCTCAATGTCTCTGTACGGTGCTGTCCTATTGCGGATTACGTGGGTAATTGTTCCAAATATTCTGCTTTGTGAATCCCTAGCCTCCTGAAGTATTGCAATTTTGTATTACTTCAACTTGTAGCCACGACCGCGCTCCGATTACCTTTAAGCACTGCCAACTGGATCGCGTCCCTCCTGGCTGCTTTAAACTGCCTGCTCATTCAACACTCAGAGGCGTACAAGATATATATTAATTCACTGCTAGGTTGCAGCACCAACCTACTGAGATCGCCGCGGATTTTTAAAGGGGAAGATACCCAAAACGAAGGATTCTTAAGTTTGGAGGCTTAATATCGAGATTAACGGACGAGAATGCATTACAATAAGTTAGTAGTTTTGTCATTCAATCTTCATAAAGTATACACGGTAATATTGATTTTGACAATTACTGGCTAATTATCATTATACACACATCAAAAAAAGTTTTGCATCACCTCGGTTCCCAGATCTCCGGCATATAGACGTTGACTGTGTATATTGTATCAAAGATACAGTCCCTTTGACTGTTCATAGATGTCACTAAAACTGCTCAAAGATGTAAACAACCATGCATGAGCAGGGCCTATTAGACGGAGGGGGTACGACAGCCGATCAGTTCCAGTCATTCCACCAGGACGAAGGTACGCTGCTCATGTTGTCTGTAGTTCTACCATGCCTAGAAGGTCAATACCGCAGTTCGATCGCGTCCGCATTGTTACTTTGTGTCAAGAAGGGCTCTCAACAAGGGAAGTTTCCAGGCGTCTCAGAGTGAACCAAAGCGATGTTGTTCGGACATGGAGGAGGTACAGAGATACAGGAACTGTCGATGACAGGCCTCGCTCAGGCCGCCCAAGGGCTACTACTGTAGTGGATGACCGCTACTTACGGATTGCCGCTCGGAGGAACCCTGACAGCAATGCCACCATGTTGAATAATGCGTTTCGTTCAGCCACAGGACGTCGTGTTTCAACTCAAACTGTGCGCAATAGGCTGCATGATGCGCAACTTCACTCCCGACGTCCATGGCGAGGTCCAGCTTTGCAACCCCGACACCATGCAGCGCGGTACAGATGGGCCCAACAACATGCTGAATGGACCCCACAGAATTGGCATCACGTTCTCTTCACCGATGAGTGTCGCATATGCCTTCAACCAGACAATCGTCGGAGACGTGTTTGGAGGCACCCTGGTCAGGCTGAACGTCTTAGACACACTGTCCAGCGAGTGCAGCAAGGTGGTGGTTCCCTGATGTTTTGGGGTGGCATTATGTGGGGCCGACGTACGCCACTGGTGGTCATGGAAGGCTCCGAAACGGCTTTACGATACCTGAATGACATCCTCCGACCCATTGTGCACCCATATCGGCAGAATATTGGAGAGGCATTTGTCTTCATGGACGACAATTCTCGACCTCATCGTGCACATCTTGTGAATGCGTTCCTTCAAGATAACGACATCGCTCGACTACAGTGGCCAGCATGTTCGCCAGACATGAACCCTATCGAACATGCCTGGGATATGTTGAAAAGGGCTGTTTATGGACGTCTTGACCCACCAACCACTCTGAGAGATTTACGCCGAATTGTCGTTGAGGAGTGGGACAATTTGGACCAACAGTGTCTTGATGAACTTGTGGATAGTATGCCACGACGAATACAGGCATGCATCAATGCAAGAGGACGTGCTACTGGGTATTAGAGGTAGTGGTGTGTACTGCAATCTGGACCACAAATGCTGAAAGTCTAGCTGTATGATGGTACAACATGCAATGTGTGGGTCTCATGAGCAATAAAACGAGCTGAAATGTTGTTTGTGTTGATCTCTATTCCCTTTGTATTTAAAGGTTCCGGAACTCTTGGAACCGAGGTGATGCAAAACTTTTTTTGATGTGTGTAAAAGAAAAGAAACAATACATGGTGGTAGAGGTGATTGTTTTATGGATGAGGACAAGGAGTTACCCATACATTTAGGAGAAAGTAGGCTATATGTTCATTGCTGAACATCGCGTTTCGTTGAAACTCACAGCAGACAAATGCCAACAGGTCCTCTATTTCCAATCCCTGGCCTTAATATTTAGCACACACACTAGTATAGACACAGAAAAATATTGGTTATCATCAAAAACAATACAAATTTAAATACACGGGGTTGATGACAAGTCCAGAATTCAAATACGGTAACAACAAAGACGATAGAATGGGAAGTGTCCTGTGCACAATATGTCGTCACGGCACGTCATGCGTGACGTAAGACATGTCAGTGAATACACATGGAATGAAAGGAGCAGGCCTCAGTTTCTGGTGGTAGGTCAGGGAAAGTACACACTATGCCAATGACATGGGAAAGTGAAGGAGTAGACTTCTCAGGGACAAGACTCTCACCTCCACACACACTTAGTGAACTATTACGTATAGTAGCAAAGGAATAAAAGCAAATGGGGAAAGGATAGGCTACATTGTATCAGATTTGCTGATAGCATCGTAATAGTTACCGACTCCGAAAAAAAAATGAATAAAATGCGGCAAGACCTCCCAGTCACACTTAAAGTATGGAAATTAAAAGTGAACGAACGGAAAACCAAAGTAATGGTAGTTCGGAAAAATATGGAATAAATTAAAATCAATTTAAAAATTGATGACTTGAGAATTGAACAAGTGAAACAATTTTGTTATCTCGGTAGTATAATCACAAAATACAAAATATGCTTAATGGAAGTGAAGAGAAGGGTTGCATTGGCAAAGCAGGCATTTATGACTAAGAAAAACATTTTATCCAGCAAACAAATGAATATAGATGGAAGAAAATCCTTTGTATGGAGTACACTGCTCTATGGAAGTGAAAGTTGGACTCGGGGTGGATTGGAAAAGAATCGACTTGAAGCTGCCAAAATGTGGATATGGCGGAAAAAGAAAAGAACGAGCTGCATGGAAAGAAAAACCAACCTGGAAGTCTTAAGGGGGAAGTCAAAGGAGAGAGAAGATTAATGAAAGAAATGGGAAAGAGAAAAATAAAATTTATTGGACATGTCATCAGACACAACACTTTCATCGTTAACATTCTTGAAGGGAAAATGCTGGGCAAGAAAGTAAGAGGATGGCCTAAGACGAAGTATTTGGAAGACATCAAGAATAGAATAGAATAGAATTCATTTTACATGGAACTGAAACGAACCGCCAACGACAGAAGAGTGTGGTTGTATCGACAAGGCATTAGACTTTAGAATATGATGATGATGATGAATAAACTAAGCAAGGATCTGCACAGTTCATGTTGATGCAGCCGTTCACTTAGCGCGTATGTACAGTGGCGTCTCATGGTGACAGAGACAGGGGGCTTGTCAATCATCAAAAGAATAGAGAGTGAGTTGGAGCCGAGGGCACACCGATAAAATAATAATACCAGCCCAGCGCTAGCTCGTGCCTCGCTGACATCGGGAGAGTGTGGATTTGAATCCCACCTCGGCCGGCCTCAAAATAGTTTTCGTGGTTTAAGCTACCATTTTCACCGCCAGGCAAATGCCGAGACTGTTCCTTTCAATAGGTCCACGGCCGATTTCCTTCCCTGCCCTTCCTAGGCAATCAGCATGTCACCATCCCCAGTTGTAGCTGCTGACAAAGTATGTTCAGGTCCCAGACACTGCCCCTGCGACGGTAGAGGAATGATCCCTCGCAGAGTCCGTAGGTGAAGCCAAGTTGGGAGGATAAGCGATTTAAAAAGTTATTCTTTGTAATTTTAAAAATTTGAATAATAATAGTAATAATCTTAGGAAGAAAGGAAGCTTGTAGTTTTACGTGGCGATAATGAGCCACGGGATCTCCTTTGTACGTGGAATCCGAACCACAGGACATGGCATTTCATTTCAAAAATCTCACATGCATTGACCGGGAATTGGACCTGGCCCAAGTTGGTGAGAGACAAACAACTTGGCTCTAGAAATAATCTAATGATGCAAAAGAACATACTAAAAATATGGATATTTGGGAGAGAAACAAGTAGTTCCGTGAAGAACTAAACAGCCTGTTTTCATATATCCTACTAATATCAATTGCCTCTATCAATATACAAATTATCAGTTTGATTGCTGTAATAGATTCGTAGACATTGAGAACCGTCTAAATATTTTGAATGGTCACCATGGTGGATTTTTAGCCTATTTTCAATTTTGAAAAAATAGGCTTATGAGATCACCTTTTGTCCGTGTGTGTGTGCGTGTGTGTGATTCGTGTGTGTGTCCCCCCCTAATAAAATCTAAACGGCAGGAGCGATTTCAATGAAACTCGGAAAGTTCATAGCACTATTTCCGGCGACCTCGACCGTGCCCTTCAAATTTTGCTACGACTCACCAATCCAACATGGCGGCTGTGCGAAATATTTCACCAGCATTCAATATCTCCGAAACTATTACCGATATTACCCTGACATTTTCTATGGTGATAGAGGGAACTACTATAAGTTCACTTATGTGACTTTTGAAAACCTGGTAACTACAAAACCAACATGGCGGCCAAGCGAATTTGCGACTTTTAAATAGACGTTTCTCGCGATTTGACCAACCAAACGCAATGAAACTTGGTACAGTATATGTTTATATACATTGTAATGCATCGACATCTAACTTCGTTCAATTGTTTACATAATCACAAGATGGCGGATGTGTGAAATATTTCACCGGCATTCTATATCTCTGAAACTATTAGCGGTATCTCCCTAAAATTTTGTACGGAGATAAAGGGCACTACTGGAAGTCCATCTATAAGATTTTCAAAAACCGGTTAACTACAAAACGAACATGGCGGCCAAGCGAATTTGAACATTTTAAATAGACCTTTCTCGCGATTTAATGTTCCAAGCGCACTGAAACCTGGTACAGGAAATATTTATACACATTGTAATCCACTGGTATCTAATTTAGTTCAATTGTTTACATAACCTCAAGATGGCGGATGTGCGAATTTTAAAATTAAGTTTTATTTCTTGTGATGTAGTCATGCGATCGAAGTGAAAGTTTGAATAATGAACCAACGCAATAATTTTCCTTTAATGGTACATGACTCTATGGCCTATACATATAACAATCCAACATGGCGACCATCCGACATATTTAGACGATACTGAATATCTACGAATCTATTTTACCAATCAAACTAAATTTTTTAATGTTCATAGGGGCTATGAACTTAAGTTCACCTATAGGACTTTAAATAACCTGGTGATCACAAATCCAACATGGCGGTGACGCGAATTATAAATATTCACATGGACGTTTCTCGCAATTTAACCATCCGCGTGCAGTGAAACTTGGTACAGTAAATCTTTATCCGAATGTTAATCCACTGGCATCTAATTTATTTCAATTGTTTCCATAACCTCAAGATGGCAGCTGTGAAATTTTTTTAAATCTCCTTGTTTTTCCTTGTGTCCTAATTATGCGATTGAAGTTTGAATACTACACGTTCACAATAATCTGCATGTAACAGTACATAACTCTAGGACCTACATATATAAAATCCAACATGGCGACCATCCGAAATATTTAGACGGTTCTCAATGTCTACGAATCTATTACAGCAATCAAACTGAAATTGTGTATGTTGATATATGAAAATAGGCTGTATAGTTCTTCACGGAACTACTTGTTATATTATAGGCCTTAGATGTATGTACTATTACATGAAGATAATTGTGTAGGTGTTTTATTCAAACTTCAATCGCATGATTAGGACACAAGAAATAAAAGCGCGATTTTAAAATTTCGCTCAGCCGCCATCTTGTGGTTATGAAAAGAATTTAAATGAATTAGATGCCAGTCGATTAAAATTTGTATAAGCATATACCGTATCAAGTTTCTTTGCGCTCGGATGGTTAAAACGCAAGAAACGTCCATTTGAATATTTAAATTTCGCGTCGCCGCCATGTTGGATTTGTGCTCGCCGGGTTATTGAACGTCCCATAGGTAAACGTATGCTTATAGCCTCTACACACTTAAAAAATTTCAGTTTGATTGCTATAGTAGAATAATAGATATTGAGAACTGTCTAAATATTTCTGATGGTCGCCATGTTAGATTTTAATATATGTAGGCCATAGAGTTATGTACTATTAGATGATGATTATTGTGTACGTTCATTATGCAAATGTTGATTTCGATCGCATTGTTAGAACACAAGAAATGAAAACTTAATTTTAGAAATTCGCACAGCCGCCATCTTGAGGTTATATAAACAATTGAACTAAATTAGATACAAGTACATTACAATGTGTATAAACATTTGCTGTACCAAGTTTTATTGCGTTTGGATCATTAAATCGCGAGAAAAGTCTATTTAAGACTTTCAACTTCGCTTGGCCGCCATGTTCGATATGTAGTTAACCTGTTTTTGAAAGTCTCATAGATGAACTTCCAGTAGTACCCATTATCTGCGTGAAAAATTTCATGGTGACACCGGTAATAGTTTCAGAGATGAAACATTTTGCACAGCCGCCATCTTGTGGTTATGTCAACTATTGAACGAAGTTAGATGTCGGTGCATTACAATGTGTATAAAAATATACTGTACGAAGTTTCACGGCGTTTGGTTAATTAAATCGCGAGAAACGTCTATTTAAAAGTCCCAAATTCGCTTCGCCGCCATGTTGGTTTTGTAGTTACCAGATTTTCAAAAGCGACATAGGTGAACTTCTAGTAGTTCCCTTTATCACCGTACAAAATTCCAGGGTGATATTGGTAATAGTTTCGGAAATATTGAATGCTGGTGAAATATTTCGCACAGCCACCATGTTGGATTGGTGAGACGTAATAAAATTTGAAGGGCACGGTCGGGGTCGCCCGGAATAGTGCTATGAACTTACCGATTTTTATTAAAATTGCTCTAGCGGTTTAGAAGTTATTAGGAGGGACACACACCATCACACACACGCACACACAGACAGACACGCGGACAAAAGGTGATCTCATAAGCCTTTTTTTTTTCATAAATGAAAATAGGCTAAAAATTAACATAATAAAAAAACGGAAAATCGTGAATGTATGTCAGGCGGTCCACATCAGGTCGAGATTGAGGAAAGAAGAACAATATGTTATTTCTTTCTTGAATGTTGGTTATACCGAAAAAATATTAATTTGTTATTTCTTTATTCAGTTTTGCCACCATCAATCAATGTAAACAAATCATGATTGGTAGTCAGACTCTTGCTGCGGGAAAACTATTGTTGTTGTTGTTCTTAATTCATTTAGAGGCTTAGGACATCTTGAACACTAGCTCCTTCTACTTGTGTGTGTGTTAAACTTCTCTAGTAACCTGTGTTTTTGTGACGTAATGTATATAGCTGTGTTTGGGCAGGTGTCCCCGGATTTGTAATATGGTATTATTGCGGCATTTGCCCGGCGGGAGTGTGGAAAAGAACGGGAAAAGTTGTATCAGAATAGCTGCTATCAGCGCCAGGATTCAAAACTCTGATCTATGGACTTGCTGTAGCTCTCCATCGCAATCGTGGTGATTAAATGCTAACGGCTACGCTGTGGGGTTGAAATAAGTATTTTGTGATGCACCACTTCTCGATCACTCGTCGCTTAATGTTCTGCAGACTAGTTGTCATTGTAACCCTCTTAAATTTGAGGGTATAGTGAATCAGCACCATGTGTGAAATTAGTCCGATAACCTACGTAATTGTGGTAACTCTACCAGTGTGTGTAACTTTATTACTAGGGCATGGATTGCAATCTAATTAGTATTAATAAATGAATAAATAAATAGATTAATAAATAATCAACCACTGAAACAACAATTGGAACGTAAAATAATGAGAAAAATCTTAGGGCTGAGAATCAAAAATGGAGTTCATTTCCCATAGCCAAATGCTGAAATATATAAACACAACTCTAACAAGAAGTTCCGTGACGAACTAAAGAGCCTACTTTTCTTAAAATTTAAGATTCAAGCCAATGATTAATCTATACGGATCTATCTAGAATAATGAAGAAATTAAGTTGGTAATATCGAAATTTCTAATTAGTTCGAAATACTGTATACCTGGCATAATGTAGCCTAATAGAGAACTACAGTTGGCAGCCCTGGTGACTGAATATATTCTTAGTTCCATCTCTTAAGGTACAGAATACAAAATTTGGTTGAAGTCCAATGGATATCATGGGCGTTACATGCAGTTAAATATTGGATTTAAAATCATGTTGGCAACAATGACATGCATGTATTGGTCAGAAATAATCTGAAATAATATGATCTATTGTTGTGTCAATTTTGAATGAAATCCATTAGTTAGTATTGAACCCTTGCAAAGAAGCATATGAGACTCAGATTCGGGGCGTAACAGGTCATATTCGTAAGTTGCTGTCAGGGCGCTTCATTAACTTGCAGGGTAACATATAACAAAATAACATGCAGGAAAGAGTGAAGCCAGGGTTAAAACAACTGAATTTAATAACAAATCACCATATTTACATAAACAATTAACAACAAAAAAACTCCCACTTGACTCCCGTTTAATAAAAATGCCAAAAACTTAGGCGATATCTCTGGAGAGATTAATTACCTGGACCAAGTGTCCTTAAATAAAGATACAAAAAAAATGACCATATAAGTGCGTACGCCGTTCTACATGCATCACGATGTGTACTTTGAATGCGTGATTCGTTATCATCCAGAATAACCCTTCAGACAACGAATCCACATTTTTTTAGAGCTAGACCGACACGGGGGAACACAACAACAATACTTAAAATAAATCGACACTTCCTAAATCTACTATAAACAAACACAAAATTTCCGTGTGAAATTGGACTTAAATTGCCGTAGCAACATTTACTGCCTAAAAACTTAGGACTTCTCACACAAATCAACACAAGTACATTAACACGTGACCAATAGAAAAATACTCAAATGACCGCTGTCAAAATTTACAAATACTCTACCACTACACCACACGGGTGTGACAAACAAAATTACATGAAATCGAGTCATCAACAAAGCAATAGGCAAACAGCCAACATTTACGTTAATCACAATATTCTTATCCATACAAGGTACAACAATCCGTTACACACATGGCGAACTCCCCAATTAATTATGGCTTAAAAATTAGCCATCACAATGAACAGGTTTGCTACATGAAAGCTTACAGGGTTCAGTCGGACAAATAGGACTGCCTATCAAAAATAAGTCACAGGCAAAACGGGCGGTTTGTGGAACTCTGCATGTCTGTCAACCCACGTGTCAATAACCTCGACCTCCCAGAACATGGGGTCGAACCTCGAAGAAATGTACCCCAAAGCACAATAATACGTGTGTGTCAGAAAAACATATGGACAAGAATCAGCAGTCTCCCAAGAGCACTCTGTCTTTCCATCTAAAAATACAACAGCAGCAAAAATATATAAGGGCGGTAGGACAACTACCCCCTCCTCACGTAGAATCAACACACACCAGACACATCAACACACACTGAATCACACGTATGGGTTGTGACAGACCCTGAAATAAAAGACACAAATAATATCCACATGCTGGCGCCATCGTTCTATGCCGTGACTAGTCACCTGAAAAGGACTCAAGAAAAATCTATCAAAATTAGAACGAAGGTGTTCTATAATTACTTTTAAGTTGGTGCACTCGGCTACCCTAACATGAATAATAACCTGTTCAGCAAAATGTTTTACAATCATTTCCTCCCATTCCTATTTCAAAATATTAACGTTAATAAAGCACCATTTATCGAATGTAACGGGTTCCGCAATTGCAAGGATAAAAATCACGCACGCACGCCGCGTACATTACACATGACTCAAGAAAAAAATCAAAATATCAACAAACACTTTGGCCACGCGCCAACGGACATTTAAACATATAGTGTCGGTACAAGAAAAACAGCTAAAAAAAAAACAAGAAAGAAAAACATGACTATTTACAAAGTTCCCCGGCCAAATCTAACTACATAATTGAAATAATCCAATTTTAGTACATCACCGCTTCTGCATGTAGGACTAAGGACATCCTCCTCAACCCATTGCCCTATGGACAATTTAGCACTCCATAGTAGTCGTCTGCGTTGATTTCTTGAAGCTCATCCCAACTTCAAACCACGTGCTGATCATCTTGGTCTCGACTCCTTGGCAGAAAAGTTCAATGTTAAATATTTGCCTATCTATAATCGCTTGCAGGCTACTCAGTTCACCCACAATTGTCCTACTGCGATTAATAGCGAAGACTGGCCCTAATTATATCGCACATACGCACTATAAAAACACATACAATACACATAATTTATACATAAAATATACATCTCGAGTCCGCGCCACTGGCTCGTTAACAAGTTCAAAATCCTGGCTGCACTCGCAGTCGCTATCTCGTCCGGTATTTCCGTCCCGTCTTATGGACTTCGGTTCTGGTAAGCGCTAATGAGGGTGATACGATACTTCCCCCTTAAAGTTGAACTCGTCGTCTTTAAAAGAATGTTACAGTTTATCACGCGCTGGCGTGAAATATTTAGATCACACAACTTAGTTGATTTTAGAACAAAATGTATTATAGCTTTTTAAATTCGATACTGCAAACGCTGCGACTTTAGCTTCCCAGAGCTCAGAAAATAAATTAGCTTCACTGATTTTAGAGCGTAAAAATCATATTTCAAACTGGCGTGGAGTATACCTCTGAAGGCTCCACACAATAAGACTTAGATAAATTCGAGCGTCAAAATCACACCACAAACTGGCGTGGAGTATGCCTCTCAAGGCTCCACACAATAAGACTCAGATTGGCGTCAGGCCAGACTATTTATGAGAAACTGACAAGGGCGGTGGAGTGGGGCGGAGTCGGATAAAAACTTCCAGAGTTTTTGTCTCACAAAGATGGGGCTAGTGTCATTCTTCTCCAAATAAATCCAACGTCTCAAATTACTCGAGCGGAGATTAATCCGTTCGGCGGTTCCTTAGATACACACTTCCGCGCGCTTTTTACTACTGACGCCGTCCACCTCGTGGTCACGGCTTGGTCTCTTGCGATTGGCTGATTCAATCGTATGTTCGTTGAGAGGACCTCGTGATTCTTCCTTTATGTCTCCAATTTTGGTACAGTAGTTGCACAATTTGGCCTTGAACTCGACTAATTCTGGCCGTCCCCAGGAATAGCTACCAACTCAGCTTCTGTTGCAACCATTACGAAATGCTGGCCTCCCTAATATCCAAGTCGACTTCCTTATGTGCTGCCTGGGCCGTAGTAATAATAATAATAAATATGAATACTTATTTATCGAAGATCAATAAGGGTTCAGTATAGAAGATGCATGCATTTTAAAATTGGACCTCTCAGCTGGCTTAGAATCATGTTGGTAGCACTGACGTATATTAGTTACTCCAAATTAATCTAGAATGCCAGGTTCTATACGTGGGCAAAGTTTAGAGCGATTGGCTTGCATACTTTCTGATATATTGATATCAGGGTAACAAAAATAGAGACAGTATTTATTAACAGTTGGCAGCCCTGGTTTACTCTTAAGAATCGGCATAGTCATATATGTTATGGTACACATAGCACACACGAAATTTGGCTGAAATCCAAATGATAGTACATAAGTTATATGTATTTAAATTTGGACCTCTCAGCAGGCTTAGAATCATGTTGGTAGCACTGATGTATATAAGTTACTCCAAATTAATATATAATGTTAGGTACTATACGTGTGCACAGTTTAAAGCTGTCGTCTTGCACACTTTCTGATATATGGGTATTTGGATTAAAACAATTGAGAGCATTTATTAACAGTTGGCAGCCCTGGTGGCTCTTAAGAATACACGCTGTCATATCTGCTTATGTACACATAGCACATACGAAATTTGGTTGAAATCCAATTGATAGTGTAGAAGTTATATGCATTTAAAATTTTGACCTATCAGCAGGCTTATAATCATTTTGGCAACACTGCCATGTATGGCCTCCTGGAAATTAAACTGCAATATTATTATCTATACGTGTGCCAATTTTGAAATAGCCCCCATTCATACGTTCCAAGATATCCAACATGGAGCTCAAATTTCAATTGCGATTTTTCAGCAGTTGGTAGCACTGACATCATTTTCAAATATGGCCGTGAGATATTCAAGTATAGATCTTTACTCCTACCAAATTTTGTTTCGATTGCTCCAGCCGTTTAGGAGTTGATAGGGGACACACACACACACAGTCAGACAGACAGACAGATAGAAGGACAGACAGACAGACAGACAGACAGACAGACAGACAGACAGACAGACACACATTTGCCCGATCTCATAAGTCTACTTTTTCCTCATTTTTGCAAAATGTGAAAAGTAGGCTAAAAACATTACAGACACAATACGTATGCGAAGAATCCAATTCATGGGACACTTAGAAATAATGGACTCAAACAGACTAACTCACAAAAATCACACGTACTCGATGAACAAAAGAACTAGATCGAATTGGTACAGACAGAGAAAGACCTGAAAGAATTAGAATCGACAAATCTTCTGGACCGCACTGAAATTAAGAAACTTGCACTAACACGGGGTTTTGAGGATGAAGAGAGAAAGACTAACCAACAGTATATGGTCAATGCAAAGAAGACAAACATATTCGTTGCGTGTGAAGGAATACTGGGCTAAAGGAATGGCCAGCAAATGTTGATTCCGCGTCGTCCAAAGTGACGCAGTAGCGACGAAGAAGAAACAAACAAATTATCAAATAAAATAAATAAATAATTTAATATTTAAATAAAAAAATTACTAAAATATGGGGAGGTGCTGAAATAAGGTGAAACACTGGGATTCAGTCCTCGGACCTCAGAGACCACTGGGCAACGCTGGTGAGTTCAGTCATCGATGTGTTCTGCTGACCAAGGTCATAGGAAAACATTTCATAATGTCTTATTTTCCACAAGGATGATGTTATGTTGACCTTGTCATAACCCCTTTGGCTACGCCCCTAATGTCTTGAAAAGTGTTTGAACAATACAGGTTGCAGCAACGTTTGTGGGAAGCATTATGTCTATCACCGACAAGAGAAAGTGACATTTTTAAAATACTATCGACAAGAGTGTCCTTCAATGTACCACGCTATTGTGTCGTGCCTTCGAGCTGCTCCAGTGAGCATATAGAGCGACAAGACTTGACACTGTGCAAATAGAACTATTTCATGAGTCATTACTTTAGTTGGTGCCCATTTATTATGTACCAAGTTGGGCTCATCAGTAGGCTTTTGGTACACCCTACTTGGACCCCGCAGAAATCGTGAACCTTGCACTACATTCTATATAGCCTACCGGGTGAATTAGCTGCCCCTAATAATATTATTTTATGCAGCCCAACTAACGTTGTTATCAGGAGGGTCGATACTTCTCTGCTTGCAGTACCTGACAACACGCGTTAGTTGGGTTGCATAAAACAATACTATGAGGGGTAACTGAATCGCCCGGTATATAACGTATTGTTTAAACACGCTTTGTGTCACGGCAATCCCTAAATTGTTTGTATTTTCAAGCAATAAATATATACTATGTATAATTAAATGACATCAATAACACAGTCGTTACTTGCTGGAAACACCTAATATCTTAATGTAGCGGTTTTGACCTCTTGCCAACCTATGAGACATAACTGTAGGCCTACTGTACCAAGCACAGACTGCCACGCCTGCTATCGTACGTTGCACTGCCAAGCCATGCGAGATTTTTATTTTCTTTGTAGACTTGTATCTTAATTAGAAGTGAAAATTTTGATTTCTTCAATTTGTATCCTGTTATCAAATTCATATAAGGGCGTTTACCACATTAATGCACATGGCCTGATAATGTGATTATCCATAAACCGTGGCACTAGCTGGCCATATGTATATTATTTATAAATAAAACGCTCCTCTACCGTCAAAGACATGTTTATTACAACAAAATCACAATGTAATGCCATGTACAACCTTTTCAAAAATGTATACTTACAAAATAGTGAAGTGATATTTCTGCCATCTAGCGGGAGAAAGTCTCAATGCTGACTGCAAAATGTTACACCACGAGGCCACCCAAGGTCACGTATTCATGCTACGTTAGTGTAAAGCGTGTATTCGGGTGATACACGAGCCTCTAACCAGACCCTTACACATATATCAAAATTACACACATGGCCCCAGGTTGTGCACGAGACGTGTATCAAATAGATACGCATGGTAGTCAAAGAGTTAAGGACAGTATCACCACACCTGGAGCGTCTTTAAGCCATTGTCACAATATAATAATAATTATTTGACGTATGTACTTGACGTATTTCCTATTTGCTGCAACCCTTAAGTGGAGCATGGGTAATCGACGAACTTCCGCCATCGGACTCGGTTCTGCACCATGATCTTGATACCATCCAGATCGTACCACTTTCCACCCCTACGCTCCTTTTCCTACCTGCCTCTTCATCTATTGCCTTGTGGGTTCTATATAGAGCTTGTCTGGCGATGTTGCTTTTATCACGTATTGACGTGTGCTCGATCCATCTCCATGTCAATATGTGTTCGTTTAGTTCTGTTCGAGAGCTCTTCGTTGTAAATGGCCTGTGGCCACCACATTCTCAGGATTTTCCTCGGACTCTTATTCACAAAAGTCTGAAGAATTCTAATCAGTTGTTTATCTGTTTGAGGGTGCTCAAATGTGAGGGAGCTGAGTCAGTTGATTTAAAAAGATTCCGGCACCCCAGCGTCCTAAAAGCCGCAGTAGTTAAAGGGGACGTAAAACTCATTACAATATCAAGACAAACAAGAACACTACCGACATTCCAACGGTTCTCTTTCATAACTCTGATCCCCTTCACTTGGTCAGATTTATGACTTTATGGACTGGAGGTCTTGACTATTGAAGACGAACACCTCCAAGGCCGGAGAATTACATGGCTCTGTTACGCCGGCGCCAGATGATTATAGCAGCAGCTCAGCCACTTGTAGAATTCGGAGCTGAGCAATGCGCTAGCTGTTGAGGCGGTCAAATCTGCTCTGACCTTAACCTCACTGGAGGCTGCAGGTGTATCAGCTGCAGAACGCGTGACGGAACTAGTTCAACTGGTTCCTTCTGGTTCCTAGCAAGGCCACATTCTTGCCATAACCTGTAGGTAATGTGCAATCAGTACTAGAAGAGTTATAGCTTCTCTTATAGTCAGTGGACGAATTGATCTGGTATGAACCGGTGATGTTAGCTATAGTGGGAGTCAACTAACATTAAACACTATAAATCAAGGTTTTTATTCTTTAAAACATTGTCAACGGGACTTACGCTGTCATCCTGCTGTATAGTAAATACTGTATTTACTTTCCTGCTCGTCACAAATTGACACTGCAATAACACAACCGTTGTTATTGTTGATTGAGTCTTCAGTCTTTTGACTGGTTTGATGCAGCTATCCATGCCTCCCTGTCCTGAGCTAATAGTTTCATATTTACATAACTACCACACCTTACATCCAAGGCAATCTGTTTAACATATTATAACCTTGGCCTACCCCTACAGTTCTTGTCCTCGACCCTTTCTTCCATAACTAAGTTTGCTATTCCTGGGTGTATGTGTCCTACCAGGGGCAGATGACCTCGTAGTTCCGCCCCTTAGAACAATAATAACTAACTAACTAACTAACTAACTAACTGTGCCCTACCAACCTATCCCTTTTCTTTATTAGCAGTCGCCAGAGACATCACTCCCGTGCCACTCGTCTTATTATCTCTTCGTTTGTTTCTCTATCTACCCATCTGACCTTCATCATTCTCCTGTAACACCACATTTCAAAACCTCCCTATTCTCCTCTTTTCTGCTGCGCCAATAGTTCAAGTTTCACGTCCATAGACTAGTAAATGTACAGTATGTGTAAATGATATAACTTTTTATCGTGGATAAGCTCGGGGCTGGGGTCTACCTGCAATCAGTGTGGACAGACTTCTATTTACCATGGCAACAAGTGCAATCGCACTTAGGTTCCATTCGTTAAAGCATGTGCTTGTAAACTCGCTCGAAAGCTGGTCATTTTAATTTCCACTGAATGGAGATTGTTGGAAGAAATGAAAACGTAAAAACACTTATTGTGGGCTATGTATTAAAGATAGATATATGCTGTTTCGTACATTTTTGTAGAACTTTTCATGCTGAACAATTCTTTCACTCATAGTATATAGATATTTTAATGTTTTACCAAGCGTAAGCTTAAAAGGCGCATGGACGGCAGGTTTTTCTTCGACCCGATTCACTGAAATCGTTACAACCCCACTTCCTTTGGTCATAAATGAATGTTATTCTACTGAAACCTTCCTCGAGTAATCCTTTATAGAATGGTGAAAACTGCATCAAAATCCATCCAGTAGTTCTCGAGATTACGCGGAGCATCCGAGAATCAGGGACTTTGTTTTATACTACCGTATGTAGAGATTCTATGTTTTAGTTCCGCAACACCATAACTTTAACTTATTTTCGTTAGTTCATGGACTTTCTGCTAAAGTTTTTTTGTGGTATTTGGGCGCTTCCTTACCTTGGAAATCATTTGTACCTAAACCAATCCTGAATACTTGGATATCAGTTATTTCTGTTTTTAGGGGCGGAACAACGTGGTCGTCTGCCCCTCTTACCACAGAAAAAATATACATATTGAACCCTTCAGAAAAGCAGTGTTTAAAGTAAGAAATCTTAATCAAGGGGTCGCGCTCAGTTCCTATGTGATGTTTACGTTCGCCAAACAACATGCTCTACTGAGGTAAGGGTCATAGGATATAAACTGTAAATCAAGAAAGAAAGGTGACAAGATGTAAAATAATAACATGATTTAATGACTAATAGTGCATAAAAAGAAATAAACAACAATAAAATATAAAACAATCCTCCCTGAATTTCCCATGATAGGAATATCTATAAATTTGAGGAGTCAGACGGATCTCCCCTTTTATTTAAAATGTGGATCCTGGTTCCACTACCTTGCAATTTGGGTTTTATGTGCGCGTAATGACTAACTACGAGGAATGAGTACTTTGGATGACTGTTCGTTTACAACGGGTTAACAGCCACGATGCTTACGAACAATCATCTCGTAAATCAACGTTTATGGATATGGAACATGACATTAATAAAAACCCTTAAAAAGTAATGCTGACACACGCACTAAATCTACTATTTACAGGAATCTCTCTCGGGACCCTCATTAGCGCGAAGACGCACTTGACTATGAGCTGCCAACACTGGACAAATTGCTCAACACAAACAAGGAAATACAGCATAGCATGTGACTCACGGGTCACTGAATGAAATATGAACATGGAATAAACCAACAACAAAAAAAGCCTGACTGGCTGACATTACTTTATATGAACAAAACTGCATGTTAAGCTAACGCTTCGGAGATTATCGTGATTCGTAGGCAACTCTCATTTATTTAAACAATTTTTATCATTGATCAGTTCTTAATTCTGTATTTCAAGTTATTACTGAGCCACACAGGCACTCTCCACTAATGACCTGGCTGGCAACCCTCAGTCCGTCTTGTGAAACATCACCCCTCTTCCTCAAACACCTGCCATTGTCCCACTCCAGTGTGTATAAATACCTGACCAGCTGTGCCGTTATCTCAAGGAATCAACAGCAACAAACTCAACCACTTCAACATATGGTCAGACATTAATCAAAATATCCAGAATTGCCCTCGCGAGGTCACAATATGGATTTGTCATCAAGCTGCCAGAAATCAGTCTACGCTGAAATTCCCGCTTGTAATGACACAAATACACACACTCACACACACACATTTGGGAATGACAATACGTTTTTTCACACAGATCGGCTGAATGAATGCTCGCCAACAATTTTAAAAAAATATTAAAACCTACGATAGAGCTGACTGCTCTTCGTCACAAATCACATTGTTCCAAAGGCAATAATCTCATTGAATCTGATCAATAATAAAACAACAGAAATTAATTACCCTCCAATCTACTGTATAATTATTTTACTTCAGTCCTACTTCTGAAACACAACATATCTCCGAGAGACGTTTTTAACCGCATCGCGTAACATATGCAAACACGGTCGTCCACATAGTTACGTTAGTTAAAACAACAAACAAGGAAAGAACCTTCTACTAATAATATATGCGAGCTGTTTCCATGCAAAAGGTGTGTCAGACCAAAACTAAATAGACTACGTTAATCACACAAGCAAATTATTTACAAAACAAAATATGTCCCATACACCATAAGTTAATTTATAAGATAATAATAAATATTATTCAGTACTCATCCTCAGTCAGCCACCCGTCAAAGAACATCCGCAGCCATCTCCCAACTGGATCCTTCTTATCTCATCTCAACCATCTTGACGGAGTCTTGATATTTCCAGGCTTCCTCCATGGTCAATGATGTCATCTCTCGTGCTGATTCAAAAATTAAATTATTATACACTTGATGTCTGACTACTAAATTCGCCGTTCGGGTACTACTTTCCCCAAAACTGTCTGTTGGCGAATTATCGAAGATACTGTCCCTACAAATATAGTACTGTGACTATCTAACACTGACTTTAACACTTTAAAGAATAATTTCTGTGTCCTTCATGACACGCAAAGTATAAATGTCAACGTCCTTAGACGCGCAAAGTATAAAAGCCTGTGTCCACTGACACACAAAATAACAGCCAACGTCCGTAGACGCACAGAGTAATAATAAGCCTGTGTCCACGACACACAGAGTAATAGTCCTACATCCGTCGACGCACAGAGTAATAGTCAACCTGTGTCCACGACACACAGAGTAATAGTCCCTCTTTTGGCTTTTCACACCACTTATAAATGAACCAGCCCTAGGTGTAGATAGAGGGGGAAATTAGATAAAAATTTCACAAAATAATAGTGATACAGGAATGAAATAAATATCACTGAACTCGAAAAATAGCGCAGGTCAAGAATATGCCCATTAATCCTAGAATCGATCGTAGAGATGTTGTCTAGGCGATCTCCCGCGTGAATGCTAGCCGAGCGTGCCCACGCTAGACCTGCCGCGCTAAATAGGCATTCTTCTCTCATTGGTTCCCACATTTTCTGTAACTTGGCGGATTTTATCAGACCTTGGCTTAGTAGGAGTGTCTAGCATGCTCATCAGCCACTCACGTTACTGCATCATCTTTCTTCTAGGCGCGAATATCACAATGAACATACCAGCAGCATGTCTCACTGCGCGTCGCTTCTACTTTGAGGCGGCCACCACCTGTCCTGCTGAATCATAGCTATGGTCATTCTTTTCACAATCCTGAGTATTTAGCCTTTTGTCAAACAGCTTAAGGTATGTCCCCCCTGTCTCCAGCAACTGCTTGAAATTTCCTCATCTCCGTCTGGCTATTTTCATGATGCTTGTAGAAATATTTATTAATTGAAGAAATAAAACATCGAATCATTTAACCATCAGAGGTTAAAAGGGTTCAATATTTAGATTAATTTAACATTAAGAAGTGGACGGCTGAATATGAAAAAAAGACTAATAATAAGAAAACAAGAAATTAAATAAAACAAATGATTATAACAAACAAAATTATTTTCTTCTTCTTCTTTTTCTTCTTCAATTCCCATAAACCTTCAAGCGTCGGGGTAGCCTCGTGTGAACCATTTCTGCAATTTCGCTCAATCTCTTCACAGTCTCTTCATTGCCGCAAGAGTTTTGCCCCTTTTTTTTTGTCCCAATCTCTCAATCCTATGCTCCAATGTAATGCGGGGTCTACCTCGTCCAGCTCCTCCCTCAACTCGTATTTCATGTATTAGTTTTACTTTTCTTCCTTCTTCCATTGTCCGTACCATCTCAACTGACGTTCCTTCACCCATTGCTTTTTGTCCTCTAATTGTCTCTCTAATTCTCTCATTTCGAACTCGATCTCTTCTTGTCTTTCCTACTGCTCTCCTCAGAAACTTCATTTCTGTAACAGTAATCCTACTACAAACAAAATTATACGAAACAATAATTCTGAAATTCAAAAAATAACAAGTTATTTGAGTTAATACACACTTGAGAATGCAATTTAATTTATTGGCCATAACCCATTCTCACTTATAAAGCTTCGATGCCAAACACACAGTGCAATGCACTGCTCAAGGTTGCTGATTTCTTCTGAAGTAATCTATGTTATTTGTGCTAAACTCTGATTTATGGTGATATTAAATGTTCCAAAGTGGTGAAATAAAATGTTGAAAGCTGTGAAATGAAATATGCATAGCGGTGAAATAAAAAATAAACGAGGGTTGAGTGTGCTTAATAACTAGGGCTCAGATTTGTAGGTAAATAAATATTTTTTTATGTAAATACATATTTTAAGCTTTTTTTCTATAAATCCATAAATTCCTGCTTTTCACTTATTAGCACATAAAAATACATAATATTTACATTTTTAAAATCAGTATACTAGTTGTTGTGTGTTACTTCAACGGGGGAAAACCTGTGAGCTATCTAATCTTCATGCAATGCGTATGTCAGCTTGCAACTGTGTTCTTCTTAACTTGTCGTTCCGTGCCACTCACTGTGGAAACCAGGGATTTCCTTGTCCATAGCCATATTGCACCACATGCTAGACCTCCCAATCCCCCCAGCTACCTGGAACCAGTGTCGCTCACATGCAGTTCATTTCTGGCACTATAAAGTGTTAGGCAGTTCTACGATGCCTAAAGTAAAAACAACTACAAGTTATCGCCTGTTGCAGAATTTAAAGATAATTTTACTTCTGATGGGAGCGTTCTGTTCTACCAACCATGTGCGAAAGCAATCAAGGCTGAACAGCGATCTCAAGTTACACAACATCTCAAGGGCAAGAAACATATTGCCGCAGTTTCGCGCCTTCAGAAGAAGTGTTTCGCGATAATCGTCGGTCATTTGTGATGGACAACCTGAAGATGTATCTCGTTGTGCATTGTAATGCTTCAGTAGTCAGTGAGACATAGAATAAATTGCATTCGTGACTACTGCATATTGTTTATATTCACATTAATAAACTGAATTATAATGAAATATTTTTATTTTTTGTCACATATTTTTGCTAATTTTTATACATAAAAAATAAATATTTTCCCGATTTTTAGCACCTAAAAATCCGAGCCCTATTAATAACAGTGCACGGTTTTACAAACATTTACAAAAATAACAAAAATAAATCTGTGTTTAAGATCTAACCTAACATTTACTTCCACAAATACTTTTCCTGACTTATTTCCTCACTAACTCGTAAAACTTTTGCTGTCCCCAAAGTATAGGCAGAGGAGCATTATTTCCATGATTTTAGGACGCAGATTTGTATGCCTATCTGAGAACACAGAAAGCCTCTTTTGCTGACTTATCTTTTAAAAGATTTATATTTAAGATTTCTTATTTTCTACCAAACAGCAGATAGTGGAACAATTTCAATTAATTTCGGAGTATTAAAAAAATCGTATTACCAGCATTTCGTTGGTATTTCGCATTTTAGGGTGAAAGTAACGCATTTCGCAAATTAAATTTATTTCGCGAATTCAATATTAAAAAGAAGCATATTTGGAGTAAATATATCGTTGTGATAACATACCAGGTTAATCAGCTGCCCCTAATAATATCGTTTTATGCAGCCCAACTTGCGTTGTTATCAGGAAGGTCGATATTTCTCTGCTTGCATCCCGTATGGTACTAATGCACCCAAGCATATCCTGCAAACGATACTGAACACTGTTATTTTTCCCTCGATGTGACTACAGACTAATACGAGGGAGAGATAATAGCGTTCAGTATCGTTTGCGGGATATGCTTGCTGAGCATTAGTACCGTGCGGGATGCAACCAGAGAAATATCGACCTTCCTGACAGCACGTGTTAGTTGGGCTGAATAAAACAATAATATTAGGGGCAGCTAATTCACCTGGTATACATGATCGTTGAAAAATTTCACGGATACCGTTCAAACTAAAAATCCGGGGCTCTATGCATACTGTATAATACACATCATAAGTCCCTAGTCTCTAAATGACAAGCTAAACCCCGGCCTTTGCTTCCCAAGTTCATGCGCGAGTCAAGTATTGTGTAATTTAATTGTTCAACTGATGTTTGCTGTGTTGAGTGCTGAAACCATTGATCCATCGAGGCTAAACATTGGCCTACCGATAACATATATGTGTGTGAAGCATGCACAAAGGGTTAGTTGCCTTAAAGAGGTCCTCCACTAACCTCATTAAACCCTGTTCGCGCATGCGTACTGTCAAGCGTAGATAAGGGTTTAAGAGCTTGTTCTAAATACAGCACCAACATCAAACAAGGAAAATATGCTGGCTCTTCGGCGTCCTGCTAGTCTCTTGTATATTTTTAATGTATCCCTTTCAACATTTCTCTTATGCGGTTTGCAGAAATGAACCATACGAGGATTACTGAGAAAAGCCCATGATGAACTGCTATATACCCTACTAGTTCCTTGCGCCGTGGCGTAAATTGAATATGCAACCCTTCCAGCGCTTGTTCTATGTGGGGTGCCTGACACTAGTATCGATGATGATGATTATGGTTCGACCTAACGAAGTAAAAAATATGCACGGAAATATGCCCTAAAACTAAGTGAATATGACCTAAAAAAAAAAGAACGGGAAAATTACCAAGGGATATTACGCAAATATTGGAGTAGTACTAACGTGGTAATACAGCAGACACACTTAATCACGCAAACTAATAGAGCAACAATACCTATCGGACCCATCAAGGCCGAACTAGGAGTAAGATAACCAAGAGTTTCCTTGTTTACTAATTGCTCCGAGCTAAATTTGTCTCGAAGAGACACCCAAGAAAAAGCCTTTTGTCAGAATCAAGTCTTCTGAACCTGCAATCTGCCTGTTCCGGGAATGCAGAGAAAAATACATATACTGCACCATTTTGCAAATCCCGTGTTTGAAACTCCAGCCAGATAACATGTACCTGTCAAAGGTTTAGCAAAAATGCTTAAAATATGCCCAAATATGACTTTTTTCACTAAAATTAGCAAAATATGACAAAAAGTATAACATTGGCCAAAATGTGCATTTATAGGCAAAATCAAAATAGCCTTAAACGGACTCAGGGGCCCTTTATTCCAGCTTATTTTGCAAAATAAGCGTAGGGAAAAAATATGACTTTTCCTTAACTTCCGAACCTTAATGATGATGATGATGTTGTTTTAAGGGGCCTAACATCTAGGTTATCGGCCCCTAATGGTTTGGGTGATAGTGAAAGATGAGAATGTAATGAAAACTAAAACTAAGGTACACACATAGAAGAAGAAATAGGAAACACATAAAGAATAAGGCAAATAAAGGACAAGAAGAAAAGAAATGCCTTCAACCGTCGAAGAATGAGGACTGAAGGACTTGGAAGGAAGGACAGCCACGAAAGGCAGATAGGGAAGGGAAAGAGGAGATGTTAGTTAGTTAGTTAGTTAGTTAGTTAGTTAGTTATTGTTGTTTTAAGGGGCGGAACTACGAGGTCATCTGCCCCTAAAAAGAGGAGATGGTTCACCCCTGAGGCATTGGATGAAAGGGGAAAAACCGGACCCAGGGCCCAGGAATCCCTCAAGGTCGCCAACTCCCGAAAGCTCCAGTCGTGTGCTCTTGAGGGTGTAGCACTATCGAGGGTGCACCCGAAGTGGTGGCGCTACACACACCCTGCCTCCTTATGGGTCTTATGCAAAAGGCAGGAGATATGAAAAGCAAAAGAAGGCTGACCCATCGAATAATGAGGGTATCAGGAAAGATGAGACAAGAGCCAATGAAGGCAGGAAAGTGAAAGACTCCCTAGGCCTCGGATACCCTAATACCGTTGGGGTTGGAAGAGAACAATCGTTGACCAAGGGAGGTCGACGGGAAAGATAACTGAAAGAAGCCCGGCACATGTATGTGGAAGCAATACCGGACTCAGCTGGGGTCCAGTGGTCGCCATCCCACGTCCCACAAGTTGTGAGCCCCTGGGGGAGACACGACTGTGGCTGCCGATGTAATTATTTATGCAACCAATTGATCAAACCTGTCCATAGACTAGTCGCAAGTCCGATTGCATTGTGCAGCACATTTAAACAAAGACATTTTATGCCCATCTTGAAATTGTATACCACTTATGGTTCCCGCAAAAATCTATGTTACTGCAATCACTGTGTGGGGAGGCCGTTTAACGCAACCAGTCTGGCAACATCACTACAAGTAACGTTTCTTTACAAGGGGAAAGGGGAAAGAACATGCATGCCGTTGATATGTTACATCTCCCTCCGTGAAACAGACCTTCACACATACCAGTTTGCGTGAACTCCACAGCAGGCTGCACGTCTAGTACGTGTTATCTTGTTTACGTTACTCATATTTGTTGATGTTTGCACACAAAACTACTTCGTCAAAACTCGTCTTCTCTTGTCATACACAGTATAACACGAGGTAACCGCTTACTCATTCCCAAGCGGCATTTCCTAATTCTTACCTTTAATCTTCCAAGCGATATTACCGAATTTGACGTGCTTCTTCCCCTATTTTCTCCTAAAGCACACACCTTTCAGTGCACAGTCCCTCAGCACTTTCTGGTCCGAGGAATGGTATGTTCCCAGAAGTCTAGTCATAGCCCACCACTCTGTACAGTACACACTGGTCATGCACAGTACAGGAATCGCATCGCCACTTCCAACATTTCAATCAGTGATATCTCTAAATGTATTAAAGTTAGAAACGTAAAAACAATTCTGTCATCCGTATTTTACGGCTAGTTTTCAATTTGGCAATGGAAACTGGTATATTATCTTAAACATAATTAAATGCTTTTTGAAAATGAATATTTCTTAGGTACTGGAGTATGTGCATAATTTCAATTTGTTAGCCCCTGTTTAGAAACATTCCTATAAACTCTTTTTTCTCTTTCACTTCTTATCTATCATGAAAAAATCATGATCACAAAGTTTGATATAAACATCATGCACATCCCGTTCTTCATACTGGTGTTTATAAAAAACGTAATTTTCTTTTTGTTAATTTAAGATTTGGAAGTGAGTCCTGGTAGTGTCTTGTCCGCAGTGGTGTAAGAGGATAATAATGTGCCTGACCGGGCAGCAAATGGTGTAGTGCGATTTGTGGACGTGCTAGTTGCGGATAAGGTATGGAGGTCGTAATTACGAAGGACGTCCAGAAAGTAAGCTCCGTTTGGTAATAAAATTAAATTGTGTACAGATACAGAAAAAATATTTATTGCACAACATTCTACACCTCTTAAACTACTTTTCCACATAACTGCCGAACTTTTGCAGGCATTTGTCATAGCGTGGCACAAGTTTTTGGATACCTTCTTCATAGAAGTTTGCCGCCGACCCGTAAACGAGAGTGAAGACTCCCCTTAAGATATCCTACTGTTTGGCCATCACTGTTAGGCAAATTGCGTATGTGGTCAGGAGAACTCCTAAACATACGCAGTTCTCCTGGTAAGCACGCAATTTGCCTAACAGTAGTGACCAAACAGTAGGATATCTTAAGGGGAGTCTTCACTCTCGTTTACGGGTCGGCGGCAAACTTCTATGAAGAGGTATCCAAAAACTTGTGCCACGCTATGACAAATGCCTGCAAAAGTTCGGCAGTTATGTGAAAAGGTAGTTTAAGAGGTGTAGAATGTTGTGCAATAAATATTTTTTCTGTATCTGTACACAATTTAATTTAATTACCAAACGGAGCTTACTTTCTGGACGTGCCTCGTAGATGGTGCTAGTTGTGGACAAGGATCGGGAGGCCAGGCGGCGGGGTTATACCTTGAGGATTCCTGAGAGGTTAAATATACTTAAGGCTCATGTCAGTTGCTCGTCTCTTTTCCAAAGTACATCGTTCAGCAATGGAATGTATTCTCTCAACTAAAGGGAAGCCTTCCCCAATTATTTAAGGGTACGAATACTGGCAGCATCGCAAAACTGGAAAAGCTATCCACTGGGTGTGTGTTCAGGAGTGGCGCGTGAAATGTACGGGTGCGTTAAAAACTACCACCAGCATTGAAGTCACTGGGAATGCTCCTAATCTGTGCATTCCAAATATAGTCAAGACACAGGTGGACGTGGCGAAGTCATTCTGCAGAAGGAGGATGCGAGAAGAATTGACCACACAACCAAGCGTCATCTTCCGTCAAGAAATGGGAAGACTCCTCGATCAGGGCATGGATCTGGTTGTGGAAATTCCCAAGTATTCCAGTTCCAAAAGATCGCTGTGCAGTTTGAAACGTCAGACTCTTGGAACTATTCAGAACACAGAGACTAGCGACCTCATCAAACTAAATGAGGACACTGTGAGTTTGCCAGATGGGACTAGTATTTTTAAAGCAGACTTCAACGCACCAGAAAGTGAAAAGCGATGTTTGGTTTTTAGTGAGACACACAGTGAAGATGCACCGAAGTCATGTGGTTCTTTCTTCATGGACGGCCCTAAAGTATTTGACAAATTTTACGTGATTCACGCTGACGTGGGGAGCACTGAAGAGGTCATTTCTGTCATACCAGCTATGTCTGTTACTAGCACGGATCGTTGGGGGTGGCACAGGAAATGTCTGCAACTAGCACAAAAAGGGTATCAATTAGAGTTGTCCACAACTAACATGTCCGCATCTAGCACGCATTCTAGCAAATAAGTTTGGAATCCCGACTGATGTCCCATTTTCAAGACTTAGTTTACAGTTATTTTAGTGATTTTATACCGTCTTCTGTTGCCTCGGTGTACGTATTGAGAATCCGGTCCGGAAGGTCCTGGGTTAGATTCCCCGCTCTGCCAAGGTCCTGAGGGTTAGAACGGGGTACACTCAGTCTCATGAGGCAAACCTGAGAAGATGTGTGTTCGATTCTCACCTCAGCGATCCTACGAGTGTTTTTCCGTGGTTTCCCACTAACTAAAGACAAATTCCACCGGTCACCTCTCTCCCAATCCTAACCTCAATTACAAATACACGCACTACTACAAATACCATAATAACACAGGTTATCAGACAAAATCGTCACAAACACAAAGGCCACCGCGATTGAAATGACCACAATGTCCTAGTTTCTAATTATTGTTGCTCTTGTTTATTTTAATAAGAAGTATGTGTTACCTTCACAGGAGCTGGGAGCTGTCAACCCCAGCTTTGTTGGCGACGGTGAACCCCCAAACTATACAAAAGCTGTCAATGGCCATGCAGTTTCTCAGCCTGGAGCCAATGAGGAAAATCTTTCATCAGTGGTCAGCAGTAAGGAGCCTCAGGTATGTGGATGTCAATTGTGTTCCTTGAATATTTAGATTCATACCGCCGTCAGTTGACATTTAAGGGTGCGCAAATATGAGGGAGCCGAGTCAGTAGATTTATTGGCACGTTGAAGATCCCCTATGGGGAAAAATTATATTCCTTAATTCTAAAGGTTCAAAAGGGAAAATTTGCATGCTATATTAGGCCAAAAAAATTAGACACATTTCTTTTATTATGCAACAAAATAGCAGAACGCCCTTCAGAAGTGTTTTGAATAATCGGCTTGCTGTGTGGCGCAGCAGTAACATTCTCGCCTGCTTATCCCAAGGTTGCAGGATCAAATCCTGACGCCGTCAGTTGACATTTGAAGGAGCCGAGTCAGTAGATTTATTGGCACGTTAAAAATCCCCTATAGGGAAAAATTCCGGCAATCGTGCGTCTCGAAAAGCCACAGTAGTTAAAAGGGACGTAAAACCAATAACGTTATGTTTGAATCAAAAGCCTTCTTGTTTTGGAAAGACCTAGTAAGTCGCTTGTTGGATATGTTCTGCAACGAAGACAAAAATGTATAGGAAGGTTAACTGGGGCAAAGGGGCTTTTGATATTTAAAAAAAATGGAAGGAAAATTCAGGTGGTCCACTCTAAGAATGAGGGATCAGGAAAGATGAGAGAAGGGCCAATTAAGGCCGGAAAGTAAGGGAATCCCTAGGCCTCGGATATCCTAATACCGTCTGGGTCGGAAGAGAACAAGAGTTGACCAAGAGAGGTCGACAGGAAAGAAGACAGAGAGGAGCCTGGCACAAGTAAGTGGAAGCAATGCCGGACTCAGCTGGGGTCCCGTGGTCGCAAACCTATGTCCCACAAGTTGTGAGTCCCTGGGTAGATTTATTGAAACAACTGCCATTGCTGCTCTGAAGGGATCAAGCCCCATCGATTCCAAGCAAGCCACTAAATTATATTTATATTCAGATAAACATTTTACAATTCTTACATAGTAAGAAATATTGCTTGCTTTGGTCCTTGGGGCATCCTACAACTGTCGATGGAAGAATTTAAAATAGAGTAGGGTCTGTCTTCTCCGTTTGCTCTTTTGCCTCTGTACTGTACAGTTGTTGCAAATGTGTCCCGTTTGTTCTCAGGGCAATGCTGAGGACGCCGGCCCAGAACGCCAGCAGTGGTCGAACGGTATGGAGTTCCTTATGTCTTGTATCGCCATGTCTGTGGGACTCGGTAACATCTGGCGCTTCCCCTTCACTGCCTATGAGAATGGAGGTGGCGCCTTTGTGATTCCCTACATCATCGTGCTTCTAGTCATCGGCAAGCCACTCTACTACCTGGAGATGATCCTGGGGCAGTTCACAGGCTACGGCTGTGTCAAGGCGTGGAACATGATCCCTGCGCTTAAGGGTATGTCTTTAACACATGACCTCACAGTTGAAATTACACAAATGCAAAGTACTAATATTTTACAGTGAGGACTATCACTGTAGAAGTGGGCTTTCCCTTAGCCGTGTCGCGGGCACGTCGTAATGACTCACCGTCACATTAGGTGGCTTCGGTGGCGTAGTTGGTAGCATTCTGAACTGCCGTGCCCAAGATAACGGGTTCAAACCCGGCCGAAGTCGTCGGATTTTTTAAGAGCGTTAAAAATCCTTCAGTATGCCTTCCTTCGGAGAGGAAGTAAAGCCGGCGGTCCCATGTCATAGATTTATGGCATGTAAACGATCCTTCCAAAGACTAAACTTGTGTGAAGCTAAATTGTTAGGTTAGATTTCGTCGGAACGCTCTATCAAAGTTCCAACGTTCACCGCTAGGTATCATTGATATCTGGTTGCGAAAGTTGGAACTACTTGAAATTGAACGGAACTGGTAGCTCACCTTAAGGGTGTCCGCTGGAAGCAGCTACAACCTCTGGCGAGCCGAACATGTCCTCGGACACTCCCGGCACTAAAAGCCATACGATAAATAAATAAAACCGTCACATTTATAGCATGAGCCAATTACAACAGCGCGCTGATAAGCCCTGGATGCTGTCATAGCATTTATTATAAACGCTGGCAAGATATCTTAGTTGTGATAAGACTTGCTGTGAAGTACTGTAGCCTACCTAGTATCACGTGAACATGGGTAGTTATAGAACAAAACATCGAATTTTCCTAGTGGAAACTTATCTTTTCAAGAAGAAGTTTGCAGTAAATGTGTTCGTAAGTTTCAGCGCCGTGCAATTTTTACTTGCGGGGGAACCTCAAACAGAAACAATCCGCGTAGTCTGGAGGCTCTCCAGAATGAAATAACTGCGCTGTACCAAAACTTCCTACGTTGGTGCAATGTGTGTTTAGAAAATGAAGGACAGCATTTCCAGCAACCACTCTGAAATTCATGCAAGCAATTATGATTTATTATAGTACATTATGCAACGAGCATATAATGGCAATAATTAAGACACGAGTATGTTTATAAAATGAGCGTATGCGAGTTTTATAATTTCCATACGAGTGTCTTAATTACCATTATAGGCGAGTTGCATACGACTGTTTATGTTCGTCGATATTTTATGTTCGAACATAAATATTCATAAATATCTGTCGAGATTTCGCCAGTTTTATGTACTGAACGGAGCGCATGGGACGCAGACAATGCCTTGTATTTGACCATGGCCACCTCGATTACCCTACTATGACACTAGGCCACGCAGTGAAATTTAAATTAGAAGGCCTTGAACTCAGCTCAGGTGCGATGCTATCCTTATCTAATTGGTCAAACAACTATTTCTTGAGCTGTGATTGGTGGGAGAAACTGTTTCATAATGAAAATTGTGTTATAATGAGCCTCATTATGGTACAGTTTTCTGACATATAGGGTCGAACATAAAATACGTTAGTGTAAATATGTTAAAGACTGTTCGCGTCCGTAGCATTCCTTAAGCTATACGTGTCCCCTGGGTGGTGCTAAAGAACGGTCTGTCCGTCGGAAACATTTATACCAAGGAGTTTAGGCAGCCAGACAATCCCAGTGATCTCCTGGCTCAAAATATTGCTTGATGTCACAAAACGTGAATACAAATAGCCCTTCCCAGGGGTTTCCAGCTAAGAACCATAGAAGGCAAAAGTAGATCAAAATGTCAAGTACTACAAAAAATCCTACAAAATGAAATCGAATATTTGTTTATGTTTGACGATGTCGAAATGTAAACATTATGTATCGGAAAACTGTATCATAATGAGGCTCATTATAACACTATGTTTCATTATGAAACAGTTTCTCTCACCAATCAGAGCTCAAGAAACAGTCGTGTGGCCAATTAGATGTGGATACCTTCGCGCATGCGCTCAAAATCCAACATATTTCTGTGTTGTCAAGCAAAGTGAATGATCTCTGCTTCCGGAGTGCCTTGACCACGCATGCGCTCTGGTCAGTCACCAAATCTGCGCGCCTTGTTCACTAACTGAATTAACTGAATCCCACAGATATTTATGAATATTTATGTTAAAACATATAATCAAGTTATAATTATCGTCGAACATAAACAGTCGTATGCAACTCGCCTATAATGGTAATTAAGACACTCGTATGGAAATTATAAAACTCGCATACGCTCGTTTTATAAAGATACTCGTGTCTTAATTACTGTATTGCCATTATAGGCTCGTTGCATAATGTACTATTATGTTCGACCCTAACAATTATATGTCTGAAAACTGTATCATAATTATGGTCATTATAACACTATTTTTCATTATGAATCAGTTTCTCCCACCAATCACAGCTCAAGAAACAGTTGTTGGACCAATTAGATAAGGATACCTTCACGCATGCGCTCAAAATCCAACATGTCTATATAAATTACCGAATTCGCGTAAATAAACCGGTGAATATGAGACACTGTAACTTAATATCGACAAATCCAATTTCTACACAGCGGGTTGTTTTCAAACGATTTCGGTGACATTTTTACTGAATACCGGTGCTCAATCTGCACATATGGCATTGAAGCACACAGAGCGCATGCGTCGGTCGGTCAGAGAGCTTGGAAATCAGAGATATCCTACCCTGCGCAGCACCCGATCATAAAATTCTAGTGACAATCTCAACAGATATTTATGAATATTTATGTTAAAACATATGATAAAGTTATAATTATCGTCGAACATAAACAGTCGTATGCAACTCGCCTATAATGGTAATTAAGACACTCGTATGGAAATTATAAAACTCGCATACGCTCGTTTTATAAAAATACTCGTGTCTTAATTATAGCCATTATAGGCTCGTTGCATAATGTACTATTATGTTCGACCCTAACTATTATGTGTCAGAAAACTGTATCATAATGAGGCTCATTATAACACTATTTTTCATTATGAAACAGTTTCTCCCACCAATCAGAGCTCAATAATCAGTTGTGTGACCAATTAGATAAGGATACCTTCGCGCAAGCGCTCAAAATCCAACATGTCTATATAAATTACCGAAATTGGACCGTCCATATGTTCGCGTAAATAAACTGGTGAATATGAGACAAGAAATGGCACTGTACCTTAACATCCCCAAAATCAATTTCTGCACAGCGCGTGGTTTTGAAACGACTTCGGTGACAGTTTTACTCAATACTGGAACACAATCTGAACATATGGCATTGAAGCACGCAGAGCGCATGCGTCGGTTGTCCAGAGAGCTTGGAAAACAGAGATATACTACCCACCGCAGCACCCGATCACAACATTCTCGTGACTGAACAGATATTTATGAATATTTATGTTAAAACATATAATAAAGTTATAATTATCGTCGAACATAAACAGTCGTATGCAACTCGCCTATAATGGTAATTAAGACACGAGTATTTTTATAAAACGAGCGTATGCGAGCCATTATAGGCTCGTTGCATAATGTACTAATATAAATTTATGTAGATAGTTGTACTTTAATTGCTGGAATTCGTTTCAAATTTCATGTATGTGATAATTTAATGTTTTAATGTGCCATACGCTAAATCAATAACTAATGTGTTGAACTAGTTGGGCGCTACGCTACTGCTAGCGCCAGTGCCTTGCTCAATACGCGGATAGCCACAGTGTCACAGCCACCTAGTGGCATATGCGAGTCTGTGTTCTATAGGGAGGGTCCTCACAGTACTTACATTGTACAATAGTCCAAGAGTCAGTAATACCTGGATTGCGTAAAGAATACATGGAAAATCTTCAAGTTATTTTGTTGCGTCCTAAAGTCAGGTTAACTCTCACGAAGCACATTATGTACGTTGGTTTGCTTCAAACATAAAACATTAATAATACATTTTAAAATATTATCATGTTAGAAGACATTTTTCACTGTTGCCTTAGTAAAAGAAATTTTAAATTCTTTTCAATCGGTGAACAGGATTTTACCCAATTGTAATGCGTGTTATCCCCTAAACCAGAGACGCATTCATTCATTTACTTTATTTGAAAATGGAGGTAGTTCCCCGGTGGCAAATTGTACAATTATAGAAAATAACCAACAATAATATAAAACACAAGACGCCATTTGGCAACTATGGTAATTACATCGGGGGTATTTCAGTCTTCTCTCAAGCACATCAATATGCTTGGGGAAAGGATCTAAGCTGCGGCAGGTAATGAGTTCCAATTACTATCAATACCACTATTAATTAAAGAATATTTCCCATAATGTGTACCCTGCGGTCAGCCCTTAAATGATCTGCTCTGTTCAGGTAGGTGGGATTTCCCAGATGTGTGCTTAGTTCTCCCCAAGCTGTCCGATTAGTGAAAGTGTTACACATGGTGTCCGGACAGTTCCCCACACTGACACTTCCCCACAGCCCTTGGACGTGGCTACCTGTTTAATGACTCAGAAATAATCTCGACTGACATTTCCACAAACATCTTCCCCCCACCACCAAGGCTACTATGAAAACGATCAAGTTGAGGACATAAATGTGGATTTTGAAGCTGCTGTAATTTCTTCTCTGAAAGACGTATTTCCAACAACAACAAAATACATGGCTGTCCTTTTCACATGACAAAATGCTTATGGAGAAAAGTATAGGATCTCGGATTGTCGGTGGAGTACCGAGAGAATAACGAAATCAGCCTTCATGTCCGTATGTGCGCAGCACTTGCGTTTTAAAAGCCTGAAGATGTGCTCGATGGATGGGTGGAAATACAGTCTCAAGCTCCATAAAGTCCCAAACTTAGCCAATTTTTTTGACTACTTCGTTGACAACTGGCTAGATAACCAAGACATTCCAATCGAGATGTGGAACTGCCACCAAGCACCACACAGGACAACGGATGCTGTTGAGGGCCAAAGATAACAACACCAAAATGATCGGCCAGTCCACAGCCTGGATACAGTGTGATGGAAATCAGACTCTGCATTTATTTTATTTTGATGGAAATTACACTACATTACAATGATATTTTCGAGACCGTGTTAGTAATGAAGTACATAGACCGAGCGCTTTTCTTCACTCCAAAGGAGTATTATGTTATGGTTCATTGTCACTGGTGCGGCTATAACGATGATCGCTTGGGGGGGGGGGATGTGTATGGAACTGTCAGTCGAGATTATTTCTGAGTCATTAAACAGGTAGCCGCGTCCAAGGGCTGTGGGGAAGTGTCAGTATTTTGGGCAGTGTGTGGAAGTGTCAGTGTGGGGAACTGTCATGTAATCTTACACATAGCCTATAGTCTGGATTTCGTCCTTCTATCTTCCAGAGATTCCCACCCTAGTTTTTCTATCATTCGAGTCACTTCTTCTTCTGCTTCATGTGCCGTCTCCTCTAAGAAGGCTGGCGATCATCACAGCAATCCGGTTTTTGGATCTAGCAGCACCGAAAAGTTCACTGGAACTACACTTGAACCATTTTTTAGGTTGTCCAACCAAGAGATCCTTCTTCTTCCTCGATTCCTTCTGCCATCAACCTTCCCTTGAATAATTTCTTGTAGAAGACGATACCTGTCTCCTCTCATTACATGACCCAAGTATTGTAACTTCCTAATTTTGACCTATCCTATGCAATACCTCAAGATTTTGTGACTTCTATCCATCAGGTTTACTCGTAAGATCCTTCGATATGTCCACCCGCCTCTAGTCTGTTAATCATATCTTGTTTGAGTGTCCAAGCTTCCATACCGTAGAAGAGTACCGAGAATACATAACATTTCAGCAATCTTAGTTTTAAATTTATAGTAAGGTCTCTATTGCACAATAAATTTCTCATTTGATTGAATGCACTTCTGGTTTGTCCTATCCTCGCCTTAATTTCTTGAGAGCAATCATTGGTATCATTAACTAAGGTTCCTAAATATGTGTATTTCTGAACTCTTTGAACTGCTTCACCTTTGATTATCAAATTTCCTGGATTATTCTCTTTCGAAATTACTGTGAAACTGGTTTTCTTAACATTTGGAGTTAAACCACTTTTCTCGCTGGTTTCTACCACTCTATGCGTCAAAAGTTGTAGATCTTCAAGGCATCCAGCGATTAGTAGAGTATCTTCCGCAAATCTTAAATTATTTACAACTTTGCCATTCATCTTAATCCCAAAAGGGCAGTTTGAATTAAATCTTCAGAGTAGGTGTTCGAGTTACACTACTTCTAATATTAAAATAATTGAGCACACACCTAGAATCCTTCCTTTGTACCATCTCCAGCTCATTGATGAGCCCAACTTGATGTGGGTCCCAAACCACTGAGCCGTATTCCAAGATTGGCCTCACCAGGCTCTAATATCCTAATTCTTTTGCGGTGGAACTTCCGCCTTCTAATGCCCTCATTACAAAATGAAGTGATTACATGAGATTAATAAATTCACTTGGATTGCTAGTTTCAATCACCAAGCGATCATCATTTCAATTCTGCAGGGACTTTTTGTACCGTAGCTCAAGTAAATTATTTGAAAATGAATAGTAGGCTCATATGATAGTCCCGAATGTACTACGGTCCTCATTTATAATAAACAAGTTCGAAAAAAATATTCTAAATGCAATGATTAGTTGATAAATGGAGCTAGACAAGTATCTTACAGTGCTGGATGTCAATCCGAATGGGAAATCTTGATCATGAGTTGCCATGGTTACTAGTGGTCATTCCTTGATGAGTTTCTAACAGCGGGTATTATTTTGTAAATATCTCAGAAACGGTTACTTCTATTGTCTTAAAATGTGATTTTCGTGTACTTTATGGGATTTGCTGAGTATTATTTCTCGCCATGAGAGGCATAAAATGTTGTGTCCGGTTCTTCTATGACAACTTTGATATGTTGCCTATGTTGGTATATGTCGAGGGCCAAAGGGTGAAAACCAGAAGAACATATTATATTGCAAAACGCCGATAGTTCTATGTCTCTTCCAGGGATATAAATTATGTACATGCAAAATTTCAGCTTAATTGGTAGGGTAATTTTTGCGTGAAAGAGTAACAGACAGACAGACACAACCAGATTTTCATTTTATATTACCATAGACTCGAAACAATTACAAGCCTGGTGAAGCAATCTTCATACTTATTTTCAAATGCATAACCCTTGTGGTGCACAATATGAACGCTTACCTTATCGAGGACCTAAGGATACTTTTGACTCCTCCCAGCACTCGAGTCTCGGAAAATCTTTTATCAACATTAAAAGCAAAAAGAGAAGAAATACCCGCAGAGTTTTATGAAACGGGGGCAATGGTAGATCGGACATGGACCGCATCCAGCTTTGAGATGAGGCACGTGTTTACCAGAATGGCGGTACACGGATTTCATCATCTCATCTGTGTGAACACATCATATCATGAGCCAGCTGAGACGTGTGAGTGCAACTTATGCGGACAAACATGTGGACGCTACCACATAGAATTGTGCAAAAAGAGAACCCAATCAATTACAGAATATGCAAACCAAGGCACCAGAATGCAAACTTGAAATTGCTTGAATAATTTGTATTGTAATTAAATTTTCCTTTTGTTTTTTTATGGCAATTTGGCTGCAATAAAAGTATTATTACAATATGAACGCTGGTCTGTGTTGCAGGTATGGGCTACGGGCAGGTGTTCGCCACAGCTATGGTTCTCACCTACTACTGTGCTCTCATGGCCCTCACGGTGTTCTATTTCTTCGCGTCGTTTACCGCCGAGCTGCCCTGGGCTCGGTGCGGCGACTGGGCAGGCGACAACTGCATGGACTCCGTCAACGATGGAAATGTTTCCCTCGCCAACAGGACTCAAGAAGCCTTGGTATGGCGGAATATGACTGGAAATGACACCAAGATACAGAGCTCTTCTGAACTCTACTTCATGTAAGTCACGTCACGTCTTGAATCTTCCCATTCGGGTACTCGTTTAATGTTTACTAATACGTCCATTTGCATCCAAAATAAAACATCTACGTTCATAACCTATTGTTGGCACATGAATCGTAGATGTGTTTCAATGTTATCCTTTTTCAAAATTAATTGGCACCTACGTAGGCCTATTTAACGCATTAAGCTTGAGGCAACCTTATTTGTAACCTGTAAACAGTAATTTGTAGATTTAACACAACGATCATCACCTTATCGCCGCAACCACATTTGTCTCTCAATTGCTGACCGTTTTAAGTCAGCAAACTGTTTAAATTGAAGTCCATGCATCACAGAATCCAGATGAGCCTTCCACTGTCTTCCTCTTCCTTTCTTCCCCAGAACTTTTCCTTCCAGTATGGTGGTCAGGAACTCATTATGACGTAGGGTGTGGCCAAGGAATTTTCATCATTACAAATGATCTTGTCGACTTCATCGTTATGCTTTGGTCTACCGTTATGCGTTACGGTTACGGCGTGTATGACGTCATCATGTTGTTCAGTGCATATGCACCGAGTCTAAGTTTACTCCTGGGGTCTGGCGTTATGCGATACGGAGACGGCGAGTGCGTGACGTCATGCAGCAGAGTGCACCTCCCGCTCTCCGTTCCCCGCGCGGGAAGCCTAAGTTAAAAGGTAATGAAGTGTGTTGAGTCTGAGTTTACTCCTGGGGTCTGGCGTTATGCGATACGGAGACGGCGAGTGCGTGACGTCATGCAGCAGACTGCACCTCCCGCTCTCCGTTCCCCGCGCGGGAAGCCTAAGTTAAAAGGTAATGGAGTGTGTTGAGTCTGAGTTTACTCCTGGGGTCTGGTGTTATGCGATACGGAGACGGCGAGTGCGTGACGTCATGCAGCAGAGTGCACCTCCCGCTCTCCGTTCTCCGCGCGGGAAGCCTAAGTTAATGGGTAATGGAGTCTGTTAAAAGAGTCCTCCTGAGCCTTTCTAACATGTGTAGCATTTGTAGCATGCATCATTTGAAATTATATAAAGTTTAGTCTCTCAGACTGACTGTGTATTTTTCTTTCCTCTTTTCTATAGACTAGTAGTGATCAATTTTCTTGTTTAACACAACGATAACTTAACTCGTATTCTTAATTGAACGTTTAGCTGAAGAAGGCTTAATTGTCAAGCCGAAACATGTACTTTCTCTATGTTATAAATGAGTAGATACGTTTCCAAGCAACAGTATTCATTGGCGACTTCTCAACAGATTGTGTGAACTAGAGACATCAATACCAACACTTACACTGCAATCTTTCCAAAGCAACATCCTGAATTTGAAGTACAGTTCTGCCACATTTTGAATGTAATATAATCCGTTTAGCTGCAGTGCCTCTTAAAATAACTAAGTACCAAAATTTTGCCCAGGAAGGGATCTTTAACGTACCAATAAATTGTTGTTAATTCGTTTTCGGGGCTTGGGACATCTTAGTCTTCATCCCCGTGTACTCGGGTGTGTGTCCAATAACCTGTGTTTCTGTGGTGGCTGTAGTAGTGTGAGTATTCCTAATTATTATGGTCGAGATAAAATGGGTGACCTGGAACTAGGAGTAAGACATTATTCAGGCATTTTTCTGCAAGGAGTGTGGAAAGCCCCG
This sequence comes from Meconema thalassinum, assembly GCA_946902985.2. Classification (NCBI taxonomy): domain Eukaryota; kingdom Metazoa; phylum Arthropoda; class Insecta; order Orthoptera; family Tettigoniidae; genus Meconema; species Meconema thalassinum. The sequence goes on along the minus strand of OX336394.1, from coordinate 190,915,322 downwards.
GAGAAACCCTACACTCAGCATAGCTGCTCTCAGCACCGGGAATTGAACCCACTATCCCCGTACTTGCTGCTGCTCTCCAACGCGGTCGTGTTGCGTGATTTAACGATCATGGCTACGTGGGGGCTAGTCAGCGACAAGAGCCCACTCCTGAAAACTATGTTACTACTAATAATAATATCGTATAGCCTTGGGTGTCGGGTGCAAGCTTTGTTAATTGACACCCAGAGGGCAGCTTGCATGTCAAATTTTTGTCGTTTCTTGGAGCGCTATGAGAGTCAAGTAGGTTAGATATCGAAGCTTCTTGACACGATAGCGCTTTCTAGTAGAGAAAGGAGGATTGTGTTAGCGGAAAATCCCGAGATTAATTTTGCCATTATGAACACGGCCTACTGTATTCAAATGGGTTATTTAACATGCCAACAACGTATGACATGCATGCCGAGATTTTTGTCGCCTTTCAAGAATAACTTACTACGGCCAGGTGCGAACCTGCAAGCTTGGGGTTGGTAGTCCGACACAATAACCACTCATCCACCGTGGCAAGTCAACTATGTTACTGTATATGACCACATGTGGTCCCTTCTAATATGCATATTATTTTGGGAAAACATTTCATATGATTTTGAATGCATCTAATCGTAACTATGCCATTTTTTATGTTTTAGGAAATTCGTGCTGAATGAGCCACCCAATATCGATGCAGCCATTGGTGGGGTAGAGTGGCGTCTGACACTGTGCCTACTCTTCTCTTGGATCACCATCTACCTAGTGATAGTCCGAGGAGTGCAGAGTTCGGGCAAAGTCGCCTACTTTCTGGCACTCTTCCCCTACGTCGTGCTCACAGCTTTGCTTATTCGAGGGGCTACACTTCCAGGAGCTTTGAATGGTGTGTTGTACTTCATCACTCCGCAGTGGGAGAAGCTAGTTGACCCAAGTGTAAGTAAAGTAATCTAAAACTAACATTAATTTTAGGAACTACAGTAGTCTGAAAGTACAGAGAGTTTAGTTTGTATGTAACGGAGACCCTCGCTTGCCCGCTCGCCCGCGTTGCGCGCCTGTCTCCCGCCAGGCACTTTGCCGTTATGCGGTGCTCGCGCGGCACTGAGTCATTGAGTATAGGAATTTGTACTTAAATTTGTACTTCAATGTGATCCTTGACCAATTTTTTGACGAACTGACTTACGGAGAGCTATTGTCAAATTACTTTCAACAAGATTCTGCCACTGCTCACACTGCCGAAGCATCCATGACAGAATTGCGTCGCATTTTCGGTACGAGGATTATAAGTCGTAACGTGTGGCCCCCGCGAAGCCCAGACTTATCACCATGTGACTTTTATTTGTGGGGGACGCTTAAAAACAGAGTGTATGCGAGAAACCCTCACACTATAAATGAGCTTAAAGACTATATTACAACAGAAATACAGTCAATCGGTGCTGAGGAACTTCAGAGAGTAAATGCCAGTTTCATAAAAAGGTGCCAGCGATGTGTAGCAGTCAATGGCGAACATTTTCAGCAACAGCTGTGAACTAGGTAAGTACAAATTCCTATACTCAATGACTCAGTGCTGCGCGGTGGCGCCGCATAACGGCAAAGTGCGTGGCGGGAGACAGGCTCGCGCCACGGGCGAGCGGGCAAGCGAGGGTCTCCGTTACATACAAACTAAACTCTCTGTAGCTTCAGATAGCTCTGGTAGTGTTATACAGGTGTCGGAAAATAAGAGGTAGAAAATCAAACCACGCAAGGGGGTGGGTATGGGGAGCAATATGAGTTAAGATACCTGTCGGCGCAAACTAACCATTAAGCCCCCGTGAGCATTTGTAATTACGAGGAATCTTGGCAACGTCGCGCAATGAGCAGCATCGAGTGCGGCGTCTACACTCTTGTGTGTTTCGAGCTGTGCAGCTGACCTCTGGTCTTATCAAATTATTTCATTTCTAATTAATTGTGTCATTAAAAAGGACTTCTGTTACTTAGGAAGCAAAATAACCAGTGATGGACGAAGCAAAGAGGATATAAAAAGTAGGTTAGCTCAGGCAAGGAAAGCATTTCTACAAAAAAAGGAAACTGTTGACATCAAATATAGATTTAGGTAGTCCATTAGGAAATTGGCGCTCTATGGAAGTGAAACTTGGACTATTGGTGCAGCAGAAAAGAGGAGAATTGAAGCGTTTGAAATGTGGTGTTACAGGAGAATGATGAAGATCAGATGGCTAGATAGGGTTACAAACGAAGAGGTATTAAGACTAGTGGGAGAAGAGAGATGTTTCTGGCGACTGTTAATGGAGAGAAGAGATAGGTTGGTAGGACACATACTAAGACACCCAGGAGTAGCAAGCTTAGTTATGGAAGGAAGGGTCGAGGACAAGAACTGTAGAGGTAGACCAAGGTTAGAATATGCTAAACAGATTGCCTCGGATATAGGGTGTGGTAGATGTAGAGATGACACGATTAGCTCAGGACAGGGAGGCCATGGAGGGCTGCATCAAACCAGTCAAAAGACTGAAGACTCAAACAACAACATTTAAAAGAGCTGCCATTACCGTAGCGGATGGGAGCACACTGAACGGCACCAGTACCTTGCCCACTGAGCTACATGAAAACACAGGTCACCTGCACAGCTCGAAACACACAAGAGTGTAAACGCCGCACTCGATACTGTTCATCGAGCCACGTTGCCAAGTTTCCTCGTAATTACAAATGGGCTTAATGGTTGGTTTGCGTCCACAGGTATCTTAACTTATATTGCACCCCATACCCACCCCCATGCATGGTTTGATTTTCTACATCTTATTTTCCGACACCCTGTATACAGCTGTATAATGTGCTTTGGTACTTCATCAACCCGCATTGTGAAGAAAGTTAGTCGAACCAATCTGTGATTTTCAGTGCGTTCTCACTTTTACTCCAGTCACATCCCGGGATGGTTCCTAACTTAATACCACCACCGCCTCCTTCCCAGTCAACCACAATTACAAGCACATACACTGAGTTTAAGCTATAACAGACATTACAACACCAAAGGTTATCCGACAAGTACACAGAGCAGATGATCACATTGTCCAAACCCCTAAATTGAACTACTAAAGGAATCATTGACATGGATTTAGGATATAGTTCTCCTTAGAGTGGTCATACCTGTTGAATAAGGATTGAAAATATACTGCATTGCCCGGACAGCAGGAGGTTTGGGTTCGAATACCGATTGTGGTCACGTTTTCAAGTCTTACTCAACAGAAACTACTCGTACAATAATATTTTATCTAAGGATGAGCATTTTTGTCTTGTTTCAGGTGTGGTACGCTGCCGTGTCTCAGGCATTCTTTTCACTAGGCGTATGCTTTGGTACTCTGATAGTGTACTCGTCTTACAATGACTTCCATCACAACATCCACAGGTGAGTGCAGCTGTCCACAGCACGATACCTGACCTGAATGTCTTAGCCTCAACATACTGTAGAAACACAAATAATGTACGGAGAGCTAACCTCTGAAGCAACTCACAACCTGCTGCACCCAAGAGGGCTAGCTAAAATTAAGTACAGTACTTAATCAAGGGTAAAAATCACATCGCCCTAAAATGATATCACAGACGAACAAACACACTTGTGACCCTTTTTTAGCCTATTTTCAATTTTGAAAAAATAGGCTTATGAGATCACCTTTTGTCCGTGTGTGTGTGTGTGTGTGTGTTCCTAATAAATTCTAAACAGTTGGAGCGATTTCAATGAAACTCGGTATGTTCATAGCACTATTCCGGACGACCCCGACCGAGCCCTTCAAATTTTGTTACGTCTCACCAATCCAACATGGCTGCTGTGCGAAATATTTCACCAGCATTCAATATCTCCGAAACTATTCCCGATATCACCCTGGATTTTTTTTACAGTGATAAAGGAAACTACTAGAAGTTCACCAAATGTGACTTTGAAAAACTGGTAACTACAAAACCAACATGGCGGCCACGCGAATTTGCGACTTTTAAATAGACGTTCCTCGCGATTTAACCAACCAAACGCAATAAAACTTGGTACAGTATATGTTTATAGTCATTGTAATGCACCGACACCTATCTTCGTTCAATTATTTACATAACCACAAGATGGCAGATGTGCGAAATATTTCACCGGCATTCTATATCTCTGAAACTATTAGCGGCATCACCCTGAAATTTTGTACGAAAATAAAGGGCACTACTGAAAGTTTATCTATAAGACTTTCAAAAACCGGTTAACTACAAAACGAACATGGCGGCCAAGCGAATTTGAAAATTTTAAATAGACCTTTCTCGCGATTTAATGTTCCAAACGCAATGAAATCAGATACAAGAAATGTTTATACACATTTTAATGCACTGGTATCTAATTTAGTTCAATTGTTTACATAACCACAAGATGGCGACTGTGCGAATTTTAAAATTATTTTTTTATTTCTTGTGTCGTAATCATGCGTTCGAAGTGAAAGTTTGAATAATGAACCTACGCAATAATTTTCCCTTAATGGTACATGACTCTATGGCTTATACATTTAACAATCCAACATGGCGACCATCCGAAATATTTAGACTGCTCTGAATATCTACAAATCTATTATAGCAATCAAATTTTTTTTTTTTCATAGGGGCTATGAACTTAAGTTCACCTATAGGACTTTAAATAACCTGCTGATCACAAATCCAACATGGCGGCGACGCGAAGTATAAATATTCACATGGACGTTTCTCGCAATTTAAACATCCGAGTGCAGTGAAACTTGGTACTGTAAATCCTTATACGAATGTTAATCCACTGGCATCTAATTTATTTCAATTGTTTCCATAACCACAAGAAGGCAGCTGTGCAAAATTTTAAAACCTCCTTGTTACTTCTTTTGTCCTAATCATGCAATTGAAGTTTGAATGCTGCACGTACACAATAATCTTCATGTAACAGTACATAACTCTAGGATCTACATATATAAAATCCAACATGGCGACCATCCGAAATATTTAGTCGGTTCTCAATATCTACGAATCTATTACAGCAATCAAACTGAAATTTTGTATGTTGATAGTGTGCCCATTCAACAATGAAATATGCAAATCACAGTTTGCCAGCAATGCTCAATCGGGAGTATCGGGGTTCATGGTTTGTTCTCCCACTCTGTGACTTACACACTTTGGATTAAGCAGAGGATACACTTCCAAAAATAAACAAAATCAACTCCTACTATTTAAAACATATTTTAATTATCCAAAAATATGGCGCTACAAAAATTAAACAAATAAAAATACTGACACTCCACTTCACACTTGTCCAAAATTGAACAAGGAATTCATATTAAACAATTATAAAATCATAATGACTGGTTTTCCAAAAACCAACAAACTTCCACTAAGTTTCACTTCCATATGGTGTCAATTCAAATTCTTTAAAATTAGTGAGCTCCAAATGGCTCGGTAATGTTTACATACACTGTGTTATTAATTTAATACATATCAATAACTATTTCCATAAGTATATCTTTTAATCATAATGATCCAAGTCTTGCTAATCATCAATTAATTTTGGGCTTTCACAATGCTCATATGTTACCATCCCTCTCTCTCAAGCTAACAACTCACTACCGTGATTGGGAAAAACTTGCGTACTCCCGAGCTATATAAGACTACTGAACAAGTCAAACTTAAGATTACTCCCGGAATCTAATGTCTTCAATAGAACTCGTGAATCACTGAATTATTGAACAATAAAGTTAGGGATTTATCATTTTTGTCTTAAAAGACCATTATATTATAAGAAAGCAACGATCTGAACTCTGCAAGCGATAATAATGGATAATAAGGGACCTCGGTTCAAAGACCGGGTCGTTCAAAACAATCTTTAAACACTTCTGTGTATATTATGACTCAGACAGTCCGTCCTAACCTACCGCACTACCAGCGGGTAAGGGTCTAATCTTAACTACTTGGCGTGATTTATTGCAGGGAGAGATGAGAGCTCACAGTCTCGCTTTCACAAGGGACTGGCTACATCAGCTTTCCACACAGCTGTTTCAAATCTCTGAATGACAAGGCTTCTAATACAAATTCATAAAACAACATATTTAGGTTCAACAGACCTATTCTCTTAGCTTCGGTATATATTAATTATGAAGTGTCCTCATTAGCGGGTAAGAAAAATGCAATAATACAACCAATATTTGAGGGGCTTCAACACGGACGACTCTGAGTTCGATCCTTTCAAATGCCTCGGGAGCAGTATCCCAATTTGGAGGACTTATAACATTAGCGACTTAGGGCAGGCCTCGGCTTTTACCAGCGCTCATAATACAACATAAATAGCACCCTTTTAACATACAACACACAATGCCTCGTGATCACTATCACAACTTTGAGGGCTTATACAGTTCATTCCCCACGACAAACTATCCCTCATAATTATTTTTACCGAGCATTTCAACGCATTCCTAGCGTGACAAATTACTTCAATGTGCTACATGGCGCTCATAAATTAATTAGCCAAGTTGCCTTCAAAGAACTAAATAAATTCAAAATCAACGTTTGATCTACATCTCAAAATATATTACTCTTCTTCCCTTAACAATAATCATTTTTACCATAAAGAACATGTATTCATAACATGTATTAATTCATCTAAAGGAGCTCGGAAGCTACTACTTTCAATATAAAATTCATCACAATATTCATTCATTTGTATAATTATTATTATTATTATTATTATTACGCTTGCTTTCTCATATTTATATCATTTATCAATTATACTGATATTTTTCTGAATACATTCCACACGGGATTCATTTATATTTCACACATTTATTATATTTTTCTCAAATTAATCGTTCAGATCGCGCAATCATTCTTTCACCTGTTATTAAACATCCCTACTCTTTCTCTCATAAGGATTATACGCAAATCTTCCCAAACACATAATAATGAAAATAGTTACTCACATGACGGTACGGTCAGCGACCGAATTCTCTAGCGATGGAACATTTTCGCCCACCAACTTTTTCTTACGCCATTTTCATGGTTATAATTACACTCAATGACACTTTTTCAACACCACATAAAAAATTTACCTTAATCACTTGGAACATAACGAATACCATTTTGTATTCGTTTTCACTTAACACAATACAATCCACTAAAATATTACACTCACAAAATTTCACTATATTTACATTACATAAAAATGTTATCACTTGGGCGTTAATTATTCGCCTTACACACGTGATTTCTTTTCCTTTCCCGTTTCCAAGGGATGCACTATAGCACGTCGGCATCCTAATCTGATGAGATGATGGAAAGTCTCGATCGAACTACACCTCACTGGAACGGCTGATCTTCTAATCCTGGATTTGACTATCGGCTACTATAACTTTCCTGCACGATGTCGTATCTTGCTAGACGCTACTTGTTCGTCTAAATAAAAGTCTGTCCTCGATGTATTACCTTTACGGCCGCTCGAACTGTTTATCGGTGACCTAGTAATTTCCTTGTACTTTCTGTTACTTTGATTTGTAGCTTATTGGAGTACTCCCCAATGTTTACTGTTCATTTGTCTACCTAGACAAAGCCTGGAACTACAATTCCTGATTTTTATCGTCCTGCGCTCTAGTCCCTAAATTTCCGGAACACTAGGCGTTACTATTTCGTTCTACCCTGCTTGGGTCCCTTAACGTAGATAGACTGTCTATTTCACTTTCCTTGGGTACTTCGAAACCTTATGATGCGTCGGTTCTTTAACTGAACTATTATATTCGAGTACCTATCGCCTGTTATTTCTCAAGTCCACAGCCTAACTTTGACTATACTTGTGAACTTTATAAAGTCTGAAGCTTGCCGATATTATTCCTATACTAGGATGCTAATGTGTCTTCACACGGCGATACTGATGACGATACTGCACGGCCACTCCCATACGGGGTGCTCGTTGGTGATACAGCGTAAAACGACCTCTCAAGGTCTGGTAAAGACTGCATGTACTTGAAACAGCCGGACGCCCCCTCTCGGGCTCTTGGAATAACTGAATGTGTGGTGACACAGTGACGTCCCCTCGGGCTGTCTGAAACTGCATTAACGATGATACTGACACAGTGTCACGCCCGTAGTCTGACTATAACTGCATGCTCCTCCTGACACCTCCAGGGTTTATATCGTAATCGGCGGCAAAAAGATAAAATCCGCGTCTTCTCCAGCACTAACTTCTAAAGTAATAGTCGTATAATTTTAAAAAATATATCTCTGGAAAGCTCTTGTCCTAAACGTAAACTGGTTTCTTTGATCCTGAAAATCGATCGCACAATTCCATGATATTAAATAATTTGTCTCCTCAGATATGTGGGCGTTGAGGTTTATTTTTCCATCCCTACCAACTCTGGTCTCGGGGAATTACTAACGACGTCATGCTACGTTTGCAGTTATTTCCTGTGCAAATATTATAAACTTTTTCCCCACACAAAGATCTCTACTCCAGAATTATCAACAATGATGTATTTCTTTCATTAATTAAATGCTCGCAAATGGCTTAATTCTAATTATTTCTCTTCTTGCACCATTGCGAGGTTGTCATTTTCTCGCTGAGTAAGGTCTCTTTCCGAAACCTCTTCTCTCTTACTCGTCGTGGAAGGTTTTTATCGTTCTATTTATAATCATGAGCCAGCTTCTATCGATGCGTCAAGCATGATCTCACGTCCGCGTGACTCGTGGTCACCCATTCTTGCGCCACATTATAACAACCCACTTCTTAAAAACTTTCTAAATCATTCTACAGACTGTATTATTTCCTCTCTTCTTATGCAAATAAATTATGGATTCGACGCTTGAACCAATTACAGATGGGTTCAATAGTGACAGTTAACATAAGTAGGATATGTGAAAATAGGCTGTATAGTTCTTCACGGAACTACTTGTTTAAATCCAGTTACTTTATTTGTGCATTCAAAATGTATGACAAGAGAATGGAACAAAACCATTACCATGATAGATAATGTGTTCAACCTTTCATTACACGCACTTATTAATAAATAATAAGTAGACGCGTGGTGAATATTGTGCACCAAGAGAATAATATCACGAAATCACTTAGCCTAAACATTTTATCTTATTAATAACCTTAAATCAACTGTCCTAAAAGTAGGATAGTTAAGGCTAACCATACTAGATTCTGTATCGTGATCATTTTCCTCTATAAATTCTTCCTCGGAAGTATCTGCGTCTCCTCCAACTTCATCTGATTCTTCTTGTAATAGATTTCCTCTTTAGTAAATCGCTTTGGATTTTTAGCTTGAATACTAGCCCTAAAAGAACAGAACCGTACGAGGCACAGAGATAGTTTCGAATTCTAAAATAGGGTTTAAAAAATAAGACTTGAGTTCAATAACTAAATCAATATTGTACTTTGTTCATCAGGCGCAACAGTTCAATGTGAATCAGCACAAACAAATCCGACAACAATGGCACTGCTTGTAGTCGTTTGCGAAACATTACAACCAAACATTTACCATCTTTAGTACGGGTGATGTATTTTATACACCAGCGCGTGTACTTAAAGGCTAATAGACGTATTAATTGAGTTTACTGATAGACAACTGCTATGACGTGTTTTAGAGCCTTCATTTGGACCTTCATCAGCATGGGCCGCATTACGATAACATACTTAGCCATAGAATACAAATACATTTGCCATTGATAACTTGTATCAAATTATTCGAGTTCAAATACATGTTTGACTACTTTCATAAATACTTTTGTAAGGGCGTCCATTTCTATTATACTTGTAGCCTAGGCTATATTCAAAATTGTATTCTTTAGAGTTAAGTTTTATTTATTACTGTACTAGCAACCCACCCCGGCTTCGCCGGGAACAGTTATGAATGCAAGGTGATAGGCTACTTTTAACCGAGGTCTTATAAGATTTCCTAGTATACGACATTAGTTGTTTTCCCTCCATCAGTGAACACGAAAGAAAGCTCGTAAACTGTCACCCCAGTAATTATTGAATGAAGAAATGAAAACGTAAAAGCACTTATAGTGGGCGATGTATTGAAGATAGACTCTTTTGTAGAACTTTTCAAGCTGAACAATTCTTACACTCATAGTATATAGATATTTTTAACGGTTTGCCCAGCGTAAGCTTAACGGATGTCAGGTTTTCTATTCGACTTTTTCACTGAAATCGTTACTGCTTGGCTTCGTTTGATTATAAATACATTAGTTTCCACAGAAACCTTCCTCGAGATATCCTTTACAGAATGGTGAAACCGCATCAAAATCCATCCAGTGGTTCTCAAGATTACCCGTGACATCCAAGAATCAGGGACTTTGTTTTATACTAAGTAGATATATACTGTAGTTTTACGTTACAAAAATTCCCTATTTAGTGTACCAGATGATTCAGCAGCCCTTTCCAGTATCGTTTGCTTGTTGGCAGAAAGGTCGATATTTCTCTGCCTGCCCTGCAAGCATATCCTGCAAACGATACTGAACACTGAACATTATTATTTTTCCCTCGATGTGACTACAGACTAATATGACATTCCTTGCAACACTGAGCTTTAGAACTGCTCATATCCGTTATCCTTTGCTCCTCTTTCTTCTTCCTGTACTTGTTCCTTGCTTTTATGCACACTTTTCATCTTTCTCTTCTTTCTGGCAGATTTACGATTATCTAAGAATGTTTTTGTCGTGTGGCCTCCTAGGAGGCCGAATGCAAGTCTTGCTAGTGAGTGGGTGACCTGCGCGTCCTAACGAGGATGAAGTGATGATGAAGGCGTAACATACACCTAGTCTCTGGGCCAAGGGAGTCAACTCCAGGAGATGAAAATCCCTGATGGCCCGGCCTAGTGCGCTAACCAATTCTAAATGGGGCCGGACATCTAAGAAATGGATGAATCTGATTTGAATAGTGATCAGGATCAAGTTTATATTCGTTAACCTAATAATTTTGAAAGAAAAATAACTATAATTAAATGAAAGTAACATAAAATGAGTATACCTGTAATAATAGATTTAGGCTCAATACTGCATTATAATTCAGTTCCCCCAAGCATGTCTCTTTCGTAATATTCGGTGAAAATTATTCGGACAGTTTATCCTTTTATCCCACCATCATTCGTAAATATCTTAGTTTCCTTTTACAATGTTCTGTTCTCTAACTCATCTCACACAGCCAAATGCCTAAACAACCCAAAACAACTTGATGTACGGTACTCAATGTGCCAAAAAGATACAGTCAGCCTGATAGACTAGACTTTATATATTTTCGAATGACGCATGCTACAAATGCTACACATGTTAGAAAAGCTCAGGAGGGCTCCTCAGGACTCTTTCAACAGACTCCATTACCGATTAACTTAGGCTTCCCGCGCGGGGAACGGAGAGCGGAAGGTGCACTCTACTGCATGACGTCACACACTCGCCGTCTCCGTATCGCATAACGCCAGACCCCAGGAGTAAACTTAGACTCAACAGACTCCATTACCCTTTAAATTAGGCTTCCTGCGTGGGGAACGGAGAGCGGGAGGTGCACTCTGCTGCATGATGTTGCGCACTCGCCGTCTCCGTATCGCATAACGCCAGACCCCAAGAGTAAACTCAGACTCAACAGACTCCATTACCCTTTAACTTAGGCTTCCCGCGCGGGGAACGGAGAGCGGGAGGTGCACTCTGCTGCATGACGCACCCGCACTCGCCGTCTCCGTTCGCATAACGCCAGACCCCAGGAGTAAACTCAGACTCAGTGCATATGTACTGAACAACATGATGACGTCATACACGCCGTAACCATGACGCATAACGGTAGACCAAAGCATAACGATGAAGTCGACAAGATCATTTGAAATGATAAAACTTCCAATCAGATACCGAGTTGTATAAATTATTAGACTCGATGGCAGTTTTCCAACATTTACTTTGTACGTTCTGTGACAGTAGAAATATTTCTTTCCACTCGGTTGCTGGATATTTTTGTGGGAGTGATTTTGAAAAATGGGACTGAAGTGGATCGGACGGAAGTGTGTAAGACGCACTGCCAGCTGGATCGTATCCCTCCTGGACATTCATCAACACACAAAAATCTTCTTTATTTACATAACAATTTCAAGACTCTTTTTTCTTCTTCACTGCCTACTTGATATTTCTGCTCTCGCACTGCCTTCTTGATTGTTCTCGCACTGCCTTCTTGATACTCTTCTGCTAATCATATCAATATGACTCATTTTAACAGAATCCATATGAAATTACATGTTGGTCTGTGAATCTAGAGGACCGGGAACTGGGCAAGCCTTTCATGATGTACTACTGTGCACGTTGCATTTACTCGCAAGTTGGCCTATTTATAAGGAATTTAAGGTTATGAGTGGTGTCGCATCCATTAATCTAGTTGATCCATATCGTATTCTTTATTTAGGCTAGTGCTGGTGGAAGCTACAAATCATCTAATAAAATGAGTTCCGTATTATAAACTAAAATATCTGTAAAACACTCCCTTTTACAATAGATTAATATTTGTGCCAATAATAGTATAAAATACCGGTGTATCAACAAGTACACGTGAGGTTTCTTCCATGTCAGATGTTACACGTCATATGCGACTACTGTAAGGCTCGTACAGGTTTTTTTTTTTTTCAAATGTTACATCAATAGTCTCAATAACATTTTCTTAAAGAATCTGACAGCTAACTACAGTAATTGTTTACAGTTTCCACCACAGTTGCCACGAGTTTTGTTTTGATAGCTTTGTTCTAGTTTTCGAGTGAATTTAGACCAGAGAGAGTGGAAGTATCTTATTACTGATTTTACACTCTTGAACTATTCAAAGATTCGTGAATAATTGATTGAAATTACTTGATTTAGAAAGGAAAGGAAGGAAGCTTGTAGTTTAACGTGACCGTCAATCTTGAGATCATGAGCCACGGGACCTCCTTTTTACGTGGAATCCGAACCACAGGACGTGGCATTTCACTTCGAAAATCTCACATGCATTGACCGGGAATCGAACCCGGACCGCCTTGGTGAGAGGCATACAGCTAGACCGCTGAGCCACCACGCCCCCCTACTTGATTTAGAGGATACAGTCCAAAATCAATGGAAAAAAACGGACCCAGCTCAGACCCCCTCGGAATCTTCAATTTCGAAAATTTCTAGATGCAATTCCTTATGGGAAACGTTGTAAGTCCACAGGGGAGATAACATTACTGAGTAGGGCAATACAAATAAAATAAAATTATTTTTAATTTAAAAAAAATGTGACTGATTTCAATTCTTTATTTGAAAAAATCCACAGCCTGCTTCCAGTCTCCAACCGGGTCAGGAATGGAATGAATGGAGCCCCTATCTAGCGGCGAGGATATGAACTGTGCCGGCTACCGAGGCCTGACGCACTCCTCTGGGGCAATGATTAAATGAATGACAGATGAAATGAAATGATAGTGGAGAGTGTTGCTGGAATGAAATTTGGACAGGGGAAACCGGAGTACCCGGAGAAAAACCTGTCTGCCTCCGTTTTGTCCAGCACAGCTCTCACTTGGAGTGACCGGGATTTGAACCACGGACCCAGCGGTGAGAGGCCGGCGTGCTGCCGCCTAAGCCACGGAGGCTTCTCAATTCTTTATTTAAGTCTAATAATTTGCAGACGTCTGTAACTCTTTTCCAGCAATCAAAGAATTTCTGAATAAGGAACGTTTATATACATGACAATTGTAAGGATATCCATTTCGTTTTATGAATAACTAGCAACCCACCCCGGCTTCGCCCGGTATCTTTAACGGTTTACCCAGCGTAAGCTTAAAAGGCGCACGAACGGCAGGTCACAGACGCAATTCAGGAAAGCCGAGGTGAACAGCGAAACTCCAAACACATATACTCTTCTCTGAAGTCTAAACTCGACACGACTCGACAGTTTGATGCTGGCCAAAGTTGTGGTGATAGGCTCGTGGCTAGCTCGTAAACTCCCTCCAAAGCGTGTAATTTAAATTTCCACTGAATGGAGATTGTTGGAAGAAATGAAAGCGTAAAAGCACTTATAGTGGGCGATGTATTAAAGATAGAGATATGCTGTCGCGAACGTTTTTGTAGAACTTTTCCTGTTGATCAATTCTTACACTCATAGTATATAGATATTTTAACTGTTTATCCAGAGTAAGCTTAAAAGGCGCACGGACGGCAGGTTTTTCTTCGACCCGATTCACTGCAAAGGTTATTGCTCGGTTTCCTTTGGTTATAAATGAATGTATTTCTACAGAAACCTTCCTCGAGAAATCCTTTACAAAATGGTGAAAGTCGCATTAAAATCCATCCTGTGGTTCTTGAAATTACCCGTTACATCCAAGAATCGGGGACTTTGTTTTATACTATGTGGAGATTGTTAGAATGCGTACACATTAACCATTTTTAAATGGTAAATAGATATGTCCGCATTGATTGATAGAATTGATAAATTGAAAATCCGCCTGATGAATAATAATAGAATTCAACATAGTATTTAAAAGTAATCTGTCTAATTGAACATCAATTCATATATTTACAAATCTTTCTTTAATTTAAATTAACACTATTTGTAAGGATATCTATTTATTTGACAATGTTTAACTGGTTATTAAGGTGTAATATTTTTCACGCTGAGGATGGAATCATTGATATTCCGAAACATGTTTAATATTTCATTAAACAACTTCTCTTAGTATTGATCAGGTGGATTTTCAATTTAACAATTCGAATAATTGTTACACTAGGTTTAAGAATTAGATATATGCAACTTGCGCCATTGGCTGATGAAGACCTCAATGAAAGGTTGAAATATGTACCAATTATTGAACAGACGTTCTCAAATTGAATACATGTTCTGAATTTTGTATTGATAGGTGTTGTATTTTAAGAATTATATATTATTAATTAATTAATGCGGTAAATAACCTACATTTCCTTACAGGGTGAATGTTATTTCTTTTTAACCCCAATCATTAAATAATTAGCTTGGAAAACAACAAATCATCATACACAACGTCGCTCTTAACCTCTCAGTCGATCAGCTGACCAATAAACGAATAGTATGAGTGAAGAAATGGTATCAGTCCTTATAAATCACTATGAAATAGAGTATGGTTAACCAATAAAATTATTACGAGTACTAATAGTCTATTGCTAATAATAGTTTTATGAAACAGCACCCAGACCAAAGAAGATGGCGTATAACATTAGTCTATAGTAAATCTCACAGTGGAACAGTGTGTTTGAAGTGTAAATCTCTATTTCAGAGATGCCATCATCGTGACCTCCATGGATACGCTCACCAGTCTTCTGGCAGGATGCACCATCTTTTCCATCTTGGGCAACCTAGCGTACGAGCTGGATATGGATGTTGCGGACGTGGTGAAGGGCGGTACAGGACTCGCCTTCATCTCATACCCTGACGCTATTGCCAAGTTCGACGTGGTTCCCCAGGTGAGCCGCAACCCACACTACACATTCCACTAGTGCCTTCCAAAGTGAGCACACAATTCAGAAAATATGCAATATGTATACAAATATTTGAGGAATTATCTGGGGATAATGTATCTCTATGTGCATAAATTTTAGGTTTTGAATGGTATGAAAATGCAAGGGTTTCGCGTAACACTATTGGATTTTCATAGTTTTGCTTATCAAAAAACAATATTATGAAAGTAATTTGGAAACGGTATTGAATCTTACGTATCATCAAAGCAAATCCTCTATGTAGATATGTAGGAACAAAGGAAGCTGCACTAAGTCTTAGGCTGATTTTGGAAGGTAGAATAAGGAAAGATAAGAGAACGTTCATGGCATTTGTAGACTTAGAAAAGGATTTTCATAACGTAGATTGGACTGAATTGTTTGACATTTTGAAAACGATTGGAATAAAGTACAATCTATACAGAAACCAGACATCAGTCATTCGAGCTGAAGGACATGAGAGAGAAGCTGGTATACAGAAAGGTGTAAGGCAAGGCTGCAACTTATCACCCATACTTTTCAATGTTTACATTGAACAAGCAATGAAGAAAATAGGAGAAAAATTTAAAGTGGGAGTGAAGATTCAAGGAGAAATAATTTCAACTCTCAGACTTGACGATGACATAGTCATCTTGGCCGACACGCCAGAGGATTTGAATTAGTTTTTGAATGGTATGGACTCCTTCTTGAGGAAAGAATTCACGATGAAAATTAATAAATGTAAAACATAAAAATATTGGAATGCAGACGAAAAAAATCATAAACCTCAATGGACATCAAATTGGCGGGTGAAAAACTAAATGAAGTAGTAGACTTCTGTTGCATAGGAATCATAATAACCAGTGATGGACGAAGCAAAGAGGATATAAAAAATAGGTTAGCTCAGACAAGGAAAGCATTTCTACAGAAAAGGAATCTGTTGACATCGAATGTAGATTTAGGTATTAGGAAGCCATTTCTGAAGGCCTTTGTCTGGAGCGTGGCGCTCTATGGAAGTGAAACTTGAACTATTGGTGCAGCAGAAAAGAGGAGAATTGAAGCGTTTGAAATGTGGTGTTACAGGAGAATGATGAAGATCAGATGGGTAGATAGGATTACAAACAAAGAGGTATTAAGACTAGTGGGAGAGGAGAGATGTTTCTGGCAACTGCTAATGGAGAGGAGAGATAGGTTGGTTGGACACATACTAAGACACCCAGGAATAGCAAGCTTAGTTAAGGAAGGAAGGGTCGAGGACAAGAGCTGTAGGGGTAGACCAAGGTTAGAATATGTTAAACAGATTGCCTCGGACGTAGGGTGTGGTAGCTATGTAGAGATGAAACGGTTAGCTCAGGACAGGGAGGCTTGAAGTGCTGCATCAAACCAGTCAAAAGACTGAAGACTCAAAAAACAACAACAATAATATATCTCTATGTATATATATTTTAGGTTTCGAATGGTATGAAAATTCCATGGTTTCGCTAGTTATTGGTTTTTATTGGATTTTCAAAGTTTTGCTTGCCAAAAAACAATAAGTTACCATGGAAGTAATTTAGAAACGGTATTGAATTTTATATATCATCAAAGCAAATCCACTATTCTAACGCATGAACCATTATGAGATTAACAGGTACATTTTTATATTTTTATTATTATTGATTTAAGCCCACTACGGAGCGCTTATGAGTAGTTCTTCTTCGATGATCTTTTCCGTTCCCAATATCCCTTGAGCCCTGCTGATAATTTCTCCTTTCTCTCCTGCGAAAGGGGCTTCCGACATTTAGCGACTCTAGGTGGTGGGGTCCTAGACTCTACCTTCTGTATCTTCTACATCCAGCTCAGCAATCCCAGCCGAATCCAAGTCCTTTAGAGCTTCATGAATAATTTTTATATAATCTTACAGAAAACAAATGTGGATACTTAAATTTAGAATTCTAGCGTGGGTTTTCGACTTTAGGTCCTTAAATCTTTATTTTAATGTGGCTATCGAGGATCATTTTCAAGAAGATATACTTTTTAAATATTTATGTCAAATTTTGGAGAAATGATTCACTTGGGTTATGGTATGAAGTATCAATGACAAATAACATTTTCAGGAAGGAACATGCACGTAATTTTCCGGCCGTATCTCCCACATACATTCTCACTAAAACGCAAATATTTCAAAGAAACGTTAGTATGAAAATTGGTACAAAGACGAAGGACAAAAGCCATTTCTATGTTTCAAAATTCTCAAGTCAGGTTCAGACCTTGGCGCACAGGGCTCTGTGTATGTCCCTTAGGAGATCAAAGGTATTTCCATGTCATTCTTGAAGCCGCCGCAACAGCACCCCTTCTTCTAAGACTTGAGGATATGCCACGGTCGGAGCATTGATATAAGTGGTATAAGTAGCTAAACGCACCTGCCCAGACAAAAGGAGACTGGGGTTCGGATCCCGATTGAAGTCACAGTTTTCAACTCTTACCAACAGATCAGATGAACTAAAAAGAAAAAGATCTATTCCCGAAGTTTTCTTAGTGACTAAGGTGAATTGCAAACCGTATTGCTCTTTCTCTTGACAGTCTAATGATTCCGTATTGTCCCTGCCTTTGTCTCTCTCTCAGCTAAAATGGAATTATATAAATATTGGCGTTACAAGATAATGTTTCATAAATCAGGATTCGGTAAGTAGTACACTGTCTTGCTTTGCGTTAAAGAGAGCGTTCGGCTTGTAGTGCGGACATCTGTGACCTTCGGGTCATACCTTCTCGTCGTAATTTTATAGAACTGTAACACTAATATTAAAAAGTATCAAAGGGCAAAGGTGGCCTAGAGCGCTAGCGCACTACCCGTGCTACGCTGGTATCGGGAGAGAGTGGGTTCGAACCCCACCTCGGCCATTCTGAAAATTTTTTATACCGTGATTTCCTATTTTAACTCCCAGACAAATGACGGGATGGTTCGGTTCCTTTCAATAGGTCCACGGCTGACTTCCTTTCCACTCCCTTCCCTGACCTTTGCTTTATTGTGTGGACGCTTGAACTTGAGGTTAAGGAAGACGCTAGCAAAATGCTTTGGTTGGTTTTTAAGTTTAGGGGCTGTGACAACGCGGTCATGTAGCCCCGTGTACTTTAGGTGTGTGTAGAATCTGTCTGATAACCGGTGTTAATTGTGATGACTGTATTAGTGTGTGTTATCTGTTGTTGTTTTTTTTTTTTAAATTCAAGTAAGGACTGCAGACTTTTGAATTTTTCAAATAGTTCCTACTTTTGCCACTAAACCCCACCGTCAACGACTACTAGTTCAGAACTTAGCTACCAGACGCCACCGCAGTCAGCTCTTGGCAATGAACGTAGGAACCTACACAGGTGTAAATAGTGGAAGGTTCTTTAACATGCCATAAATCTATGGCATGGGACCGCCGACTTTTCTTCCCCACCGAAGGAAGGCATACTGAGGGATTTTAACGCTCTTAACAAATCCAACGACTTTGGACGGATTTGAACCCGCGATCTTGGGCATAGAAGCTCAGCATGCTACCGACTACGCCACCGGAGTGTGGCGCTATACGGAGCCGAGACCTGGACGCTAAGGAAGGATGATGAAAGAAGACTAGAGGCGTTTGAAATGTGTTTATGGAGGAGGATGGAAAGGATATCCAGGGTGGAGAGGGTCCGGAATGAGGAGCTATTGGAGCGAGTTGGAGAAAATAGGAGTCTGTTACATACCATCCATACGAGGAAGAGGAACTGGCTTGGTCACTGGCTGCGAAGAGAGTGTTTGCTCTCGAACGATCAGTAAACGGAAGGAGAGGACGAGGACGGAGAAGGTACCAGCAGGTGGACAGTGTCAAGATGCAGGAAATTACCACCAAACAATGAGAACGGCTGAAGACAGGAATGCATGGAGAGCTGCTGTGTGAAGACCTGCCTAAGGGCAGAACACGTTATAAGTTAAGACCCAAGTTAGCGGTCGTCTGGGTGATCAGCCTGTCACCGTCCCCAGTTGTATCTGCTGACAAAGTGTGTGCAGGTCCAAGACACCGTCATTGTGACGGTAGAGGAATGATCCCTCGCAGATTCCGTGGGTGAAGCCGAGCTGGGAGGATAAACGATTTAAAAGATCAAAGGCCAAATTATAACCTTCAGTGCAGCTCTTTAAAAGAATATAGAAGTAACATGTGTTATCCGAGGACGATGCTCCTTGCATTCAATCACAAAATATCGTGGTATGAATTCTAGTGGGCTATTGTAGAAGCACTGCTGTACTTCAGAGCCGAACATGATTTTTCTCATTCTTTTCTCCATGATTTCGCAAGAAGGAAACTTGTTTTCTCGTTCTTTCGTGAAATAATAATATCTCTTTAATAAAAAATAATCACAAAATGCTGCATTAATGAGGTTTAGGGCGGTTTCGGTGGCGTAGTCAGTAGCATGCTCAGCTTCTATGCCCAAGATCGTGGGTTCAAGCCCTTTCGAAGTGGTCGGATTTTTAAGAGCGTTAAAAATCCTTCAGTAAGCCTTCCTTCGGAGGGGAAGTAAACCCGGGCCCATGTCATAGATTTATGGCATGTAAAATAACCTTCCACTAATTACTTTGTGTGAAGCTAAATTTATAGGTTAGATTTAATTAACGCTCTATTTTAAGTACCAACGTTCGTTGACAGGTGCCGGTTGCGGTGGCATCTAGTAGCCAAGTCCACAGCTAGGTGTCGTTGGCGGTAGCATTTGGTAGCAAAATTAGGAACTACTTGAAATTGATCGTCTGCAGTCCTTACCTGAATTACAGATAACACACACTATACTCTGTATTTCAAAAGAATGAACGTGAAGGAAATGGCGGGAGCTTGGAACAGCTGACCGCCGCGGGCTCCTATTGGCTGGATTTTGACAACCAATACCATACGTTGCCAGCTTATTGACATTCATTCAGTCGCCTGTTAACTGTGTCGGAGTTTGTTTCATTGCCATCGTTTCGTTTACTTTAAGCATCGAGTCAATAAGTTGTAAATAGTACCGCAGGAAGAACGTGGGAAAATGCTGGAAATAAAGCTGGAGACCGCGCGCGACAACCTGTAACGGCCGGCTATCGTTCATTTCGACATCAAACTATTTTCATGTTTAGCCTTTTTTGTTCAATTCACATTTAAATATACTTAATTTAGAATACATGCGTGACGTACAAAATAGGCTATGTACATTTAGTCTTAATGTTTACGTATCCATTAATGTTTCATTGCATACCGTAGTGTTCAAATTAACGCTTGTCATTCAATAACCTACAAATCGACAATGTAAAATCACTGCAATAATATCGCCACAGAACAGCTTGTTTGTGTGCTTGGTGCTAAATAATTTACCTTAACATTACGTATGTGGAGGCTATTATTAACTGTACAGAGTCGCGATACAGTGAGTGAGTGTGCTTGGTATTGTCATGATGATATTTCTGCGTTCTGTGTTAACTGCTGTAAACTGTGAACGATCTTCACCCAAACTCTTGTATCATCTTGAAGGATATAATCATTGCATGGTGAGTGTTGATATATCCATCATCATATTACTTTGTGTTTGTATTTTGTATTATGTATAGCTGTCGAGTGTTTGGCCTCTTTCTCGTATTTATTGAATAACGGTGACAAAGGTAGCATAGCTTCGGTGTGTTATGTATTCATTTTATACCGTATTTCTCTATTTGAATGTCCTCGGCGTTGACTCAGGATCGACATTTGCATTATATTGCGCATAATAGTACCGAAATAATATCCGAAGTGTAGCCCTGTGTGTTATTCGAATCAGCTGTTCTTCATCAACAACAAAAACTTGGCAACGCAGCTCAGCTGTTCCAAGCTCCCGCCATTTCCTTCAAGTTCATTCTTTTGAAATACAGAGTATAACACAGCAATCACAATTAACAACGGTTATCAGACAGATTTTACACACACCCAAAGTACACGGGTCAATATGACCGCGTTGTCGCAGCCCCTAAACTGGGAAACCAACCAACCAACCAATGAGGTTTATATTTACAGTATTTATGAAAGGCAGAAGTGTAAGTTGCAACCAAGTTGATAACCAATATTGCTTTATTACACTCTTGATTATGGCTGTATAGTACTTACATTGTATAATTATGATTATTCCTTCCTACCCATTGTTTACATTGTGAAGGTAACATAGCACCAGTATAAACCTTCACTCACAAACTGTTTAGCTCTGCTGTGCACCGAGACCGTTGTAGTTCCGCCCATCTACGCTATTGATTGTGGTCACTTCATTTATTTTACCTGAACCGGGATTCCAAAATAATACAACCCTTTGAATTCACCATCATTCAGTCACTAGCGACCAAAACACAACCCGTAATAGACGACATTGGGGATCTCCAGGAAACTGCGCTTTGTGGGGTGAGGAAACAGATTGAGGTGAGCTTGACGGTTTGCGGAGAGTTGTGGACACACGTTATTTCCGGAGTTTTGCAGACACTACACTCCGGCCCTGACGTTTGCCGATGGTGGCAGAGACCAAGAGACCAACATAACCAACTTACAGCAGTGAGAAGTTGTTAACAGATCCTCGAAACTGTAATTCTTCTCTAGCGTCTTAACCATGTAACGCTAAAATCCCACACCCTGTTTCCATTTAATGCATTATTATGTTATTCCGGCGGTTTTCCGTTCAATACCTACTATCGTTTTTTTTATTATGGATACTCGAGTTTAGGCCTTATTTTCAAACAAACCAACAGACCTATTGAAAAACGAGTCATACCAACATTTTCCTTGTTTAATTCTGCGTTAGACTATTATTCTCAAGTTAAATATTTTTTGTGGTTGTAGGCCTATAAAAATGTCTGGGTTTTTGACGTCTTTTATAGGAAACGCTCACTTAAAACTATATACATGGAATACTACTTGGCTGAGGGTAATGAAATATTTATATATTATAGGCACAATTATTGGTAGTGCAAATCTCAAGTTTGATTTTTTTCAACTACCCTCAATAAAAAGTTCTTATACTTTTTCTGACGTAACGTTTTCTCAGCCCAGGATAAACGTATAGCAGGAAACTTGGCTTCATTTTGAAGCTCTCATTCGTGAAACTACGACCACTGTAAATTCTTCGATCGCTATGGAATTCCGTCTATGTTGGCGAACCTTGGAGAGACTCTTCCTCCTGTGGGGAATGTTGTCATCTACCGCCAATCAGCTCTTTTGCTGGTAACCGGATCTTTGAATTCAGCGGGTTGTTGCAAAGTCTCTTTCCTCGAGACCAGTTGCTCTTTATGTTAGTGCAGGTCAGGTAAGGTTCATTGTTTTGTGCGTGAACGATTAACAGTTATTTCTGTGTTAAGCCGTATTGACCTGTGACACTCGTATTTCGCAGTACACAAACGACAACGTTGTCTCCCTCCGTCAAGAGCAATGTCAGAGCCGGAGACTCGGATTTTTGCTACCTGAGAAAGGGATGACAAAATTCCAAAAGTATTTCCATGCCGGAGATTTGCGGGTTCCTTCGCAATAATAGGTTAATAAAACGGTTGATTCCCATCATACGTTGTACAGGCTTTGGACTGTCTACACGATAACCATATATCATCCAGAAGCTCTCTTCTTCCTCCTATTCTTTTTTGTCGTAGTTGTGTTCTCTCCACACTTGTTCTTCGTGCCATTCTTCCTCCTCTTTCTCCTGTCGTTGTTAACACTGTGTACTCTCCACAGCTATTCTCCGTGCTCTTCTTCTTCATGCTGTACGTGCTGGGTATCGGCAGCGCTGTCGCCCTGGTTGGTGCTGTGATAACCATCATCTGTGACCAATGGCCAAACCTCAAGTACTGGTTGGTGTCATTGGTGGCGTGCACAGTGGGCTTTCTCATCGGACTGGTCTACATCACACCGGTAAGTTTCACTTTATCTCAAAAAACTACAGACAGGACAGAAAGAGCAATGGTAGAGGAATATAATTCTGCTATTGGATGAATACAGTAAACAACGATTGCTCATCCAACAGCGTAGTCACGTACCCCAATTGTAAGAGGCAGTTGAATATCTGGCGTGGCCATTGTGAGTTTAGTCTTTCCCCGAGTTTCTCCAAAGAGAATGTTACTATAGTACAGTGCCTTATTTCAGGTTCTCGGAACACTTACCCTAGGGTGAACACATTCTGAAAATGAAAAACGGAATACATTGTGACAAAGGATTGAAATTATTATTAATTCTTCCCTTGACCAGAACCGGGCTTTCACAAAACCTGCCATATTATTGAAAATATATGATCCACATCCTTTCTGGAATTGAAAATACTGTCAATTATCACTGCTGCACTGGAAATGTTTGTAATATTACGTAAATAAAGGTTTTCATTTCTTGCTCGGTCAACAACTGCAGCCATGTTTGAGGCGCACACATTGACGTCATTTCACGTTCTATCACTGTTAACAACATGTCCGATACAAAATACACCACACGGCACACGTAGCGTTGTAATTATGTGAAAAAAGAAATACTGTAATTGGCAAAATTATGTGAGAAAATAAATAATTGGCAAAACCATTGGCCTGGATAAAGATTATTGATGCGTGACTTCCGCCACTGTGCGTGACAAAAGCCAGGGGTGTGCGGGACGTGTTAGTTAACAATTATTAGTTTAGGCAAATCCGTTGGTCTGGGTGAAAATTATTGGTGCTTTATGATATTCTTGATAGAAATTGGAGATAGTTAACTCGCAACTCGCACAGTCCAAGTCTAGCTTATTGCTGAAAATAGGCGCACTTTCACATTAACTTGATGGTCTCTTTTGTTTTACGATACCGGATAAGAAATAGTACCGAATGCGTAGGGTTGGCAATTCTGTACTTGTGTATAATTCATGCCGAAAATGACCGACAGAGCTAGAATTTTTACTATATAAGTCGTGATCCAATTAGGGACGGCGGGTGCGTTACAGACAGCAGAGGAATCAACATCTATTAGTACATCATCTCCAGATTTCCAGAAGTTAGAAGACAAGTAGCGGCAGAAGTAGAGAAGAAAAAGCAAGAAACAGATCTAAGACACCCAATGTATAGACTTGATGTCCATCCACCTAGGCTAAAATCAAGAAAGAACTTCCTCCAAACAACAATATCCATTCCTTCCTCAGCTGAAGCTCGCCGAATTGAACTTTGGAAAACAAAATCACCGGGAGGATCATGGGAAATGAAGGAGAAGCCGGCAGCAGGCTACCATTTACAATACGAAACTTGGAAGACGCTAAACAGCCTGAGAACTGGTGTGGGTCGGTGCAATATCAATTTAGTGAAGTACAGTACTGAAGAACTTTGTAGATGTGGTGAAAGACAAGACCCTGGGCACCTTCTGAATTGCAGCACGTTATCAAGACCATGTGCTATGCAGGACTTGATAGAAGCTAATCACTCTGGCATTCTAACAGTTGAACACTCGAGAAATGACATTTAGTGCAATTTATATGTATATTTGTATGTGTTTTGGATTCGGATAAATAAATAAATCTCCAGATTTTTTCATACTAATACTACAGGTATTTTGACTAATTTCAGTAGTTTAAGGATGTTTTACTTATATTCTGGTCAAGGGAAGTTGTACTAAATTATCTTATCTTACCTTACCAACACCTTTGGATTGAGCACGTCTGCGAGAGAGCACCACGCGAGGAACATGGCATCAAGAGCTGCTTTCAGCTGATTTTCACTTTCAATCGCTCTTTTGTCTCGAAATACACTGTGATTATAAAGTCCTAAGAATGGTGTGACTCTCTTTATCGTAAGGTTTTGACTGAAGTGTTGTCTGTTGCAGGGCGGACAGTTTATCCTCACGCTGGTGGACGAATATGCGGTCGTGCTCACGGTGTTCATCCTCGGTTGTGTGGAGATGATGGCTCTTGCATGGCTTTATGGTATGTCTAATTAGAAACATCTTCCTGGTGCATGTGTTATTTACACTCCGCTAAGTGCTTGAACCTTATAGAACGTCAAAAGTACTCCCATTTGTATTATTGGTGCGGAAAAAGGGAAGGGTTCTCCCATTTGTATTATTGGTGTGGAAAAAGGGAAGGGTTCCCCGTTTGTATTATTGGTGTGGAAAGAAGGAAGGGTTCCCCATTTGTATTATTGGTGTGGAAAAAGGGAAGGGTTCCCCATATGTATTATTGGTGTGGAAAAAGGGAAGGGTTCCCCATTTGTATTATTGGTGTGGAAAGAAGGAAGGGTTCCCCATTTGTATTATTGGTGTGGAAAAAGGGAAGGGTTCTCCCATTTGTATTATTGGTGTGGAAAAAGGGAAGGGTTCCCCATTTGTATTATTGGTGTGGAAAGAAGGAAGGGTTCCCCATTTGTATTATTGGTGTGGAAAAAGGGAAGGGTTCTCCCATTTGTATTATTGGTGTGGAAAAAGGGAAGGGTTCCCCATTTGTATTATTGGTGTGGAAAAAGGGAAGGGTTCCCCATTTGTATTATTGGTGTGGAAAAAGGGAAGGGTTCCCCATTTGTATTATTGGTGTGGAAAGAAGGAAGGGTTCCCCATTTGTATTATTGGTGTGGAAAGAAAGAAGGGTTCCCCATTTGTATTATTGGTGTGGAAAAAGGGAAGGGTTCTCCCATTTGTATTATTGGTGTGGAAAAAGGGAAGGGTTCCCCATTTGTATTATTGGTGTGGAAAAAGGGAAGGGTTCCCCATTTGTATTATTGGTGTGGAAAGAAGGAAGGGTTCCCCATTTGCATTATTGGTGTGGAAAGAAAGAAGGGTTCCCCATTTGTATTATTGGTGTGGAAAGAAGGAAGGGTTCCCCATTTGTATTATTGGTGTGGAAAGAAGGAAGGGTTCCCCATTTGTATTATTGGTGTGGAAAGAAGGAAGGGTTCCCCATTTGTATTATTGGTGTGGAAAGAAAGAAGGGTTCCCCATTTGTATTATTGGTGTGGAAAGAAGGAAGGGTTCCCCATTTGTATTATTGGTGTGGAAAGAGGGAAGGGTTCCCCATTTGTATTATTAGTATGGATAAAGGGAAGGGTTCCCCATTTGTATTATTAGTATGGAAAAAGGGAAGGGTTCCCCATTTGTATTATTGGTGTGGAAAGAAGGAAGGGTTCCCCATTTGTATTATTGGTGTGGAAAGAAGGAAGGGTTCCCCATTTTTATTATTGGTGTGGAGAGAAGGAAGGGTTCCCCATTTGTATTATTGGTGTGGAAAGAAGGAAGGGTTCCCCATTTGTATTATTGGTGTGGAAAAATTCTCTGTTCTACTTAAGGTCTGAATAGTGGGGAAGGAACCAAGTAACATCAAGATCACAGCGGTTGTTAACGTTTAGACCATCACTTTAGCTCCGTAGGTCAAGAAAGAGAATACCTTTAAATTCTATATTTCTTATTAGCCAATGAGCAGAAGGAACACTAGCCACTGCTCAGCCTTTGTGCACTGATCAAGAGTAATGTTTATTTTCAGGGGTGGACAACTTCTGCCAAGACCTGGAGTTCATGTTGGGTCACCGAGTGAGTGTGTACTGGCGGCTCTGCTGGTCGTTGGTCACCCCTGTTCTGCTGTTAGTTATTCTCCTCTACAAGTTTATTAAGTTGGAGCCCCTGAGGTACCAAGGAGAACTGCTCCCGGACAGCGCCTATGGTGAGTGCTGCTTATTTCGTTCTGCACGATGTGTACTCTCCCCACCTCCTTTATGTGGGAAGATATCAGTCCAAATCTAAAATCATAACCGCGGTCAGCATTTTGGTGTGTAGTAACGAGACTTCAATTAAATTCATGATTGTGAGGTTTGAAGCCATTTTTCAGTGTTGCCTAAGTAAACAAAAGTTTGGTGATTTTCAGTCGGTCAACACGAACGGGTACATTCGTGTTGACCGACTGAAAAGCACCAAACTTTTGTTTAAATTCATGAAGTTGTTGTTAATTCGTTTTAAGGGCTTGGTTGCGACGTTGAATCAAGAGCATTTACAAGCCTTTTCGCTAGTAGACTACGTCATTTCCGACCGGCAAAATATACAATAACACACAAATTATTATTTTATGACCGGTGAGTTAGCTGTGGTCGTTACGGCGTGGCTGCAGGCAGCCGCTCACATCCGGGAGGCGAGGAGGTTCAAATCCCCCCGCAGGCAACCTTGAAGATGGTCTTCTGTGGTTTCCCATCTTCCTTCCAGGCGAATGCCGGAGTTGGTCCCTAACTATAGACCACAGCCGATACCTTCCAATTCCTCGTCTTTGCATTAACACTTTTCTCCCCAGACAACACTCCACACGAGATGGTAATTGTAGCTCACCCCATGGGTGTCCGCATAGAAGCAGCTACAACTCTGGCGAGCCGAACATGTCCTCGGAGACTCCCGGCACTAAATGGCATACGCATTTTTTTATGTCCATATGAAATGTTGTTGATTCAATGGGGGGCTTTGCAACATAGTGGTCATGTAGCCCCGTGTACTTGGACATGTTTGTAATTTGTATGATAACCGGTGTTATTGTGATGGCTGTATTAGTGTATGCATTTGTAATTCAGATGAATATTGATAAGGAGGTGGCCGTGGCCTTAATTTAGGAACCATCCCGGCATTCGCCACCGAAAACCACTTCCAGGATGTCTGAGGTGGGAATCGAACCCGCATCTTCTCAGGTTTGCCTCACGAGGCTGTGTGTACCCTGCTACAGCACTCATACCAGAATTAAATGTCTTGACAGAGCCGGAAATCCAACCCGGGCGTCTGTGGTGACAGCAAAAAGTGCTATCCACTACGAAATGTCGCTATATGATATAGACAGCCGAAGACAAGGAAATACAAATTATAAAGAAATGAATGAAGATGACCTATTAGACGGTGCCGTCCCGGAGTTTGCCTGGAAAGACAAGCATTTCAAGGATGGCCGCCGGTGGTGTTCAAACCCACTTGTCTTCTGAGTCCTGAGATGATCTAGCTCTTTAGTGCACGTGTCTATTCTGGTCGGTATACTTATGATATTACTAGTGGCTGGGAAAAGACGTCAAGATTTGGCAGACATTGAACCGTTGTGCCTTCTCACTTGATCCATGTTAATTCGTCTGCCATAAGCCACAGCCAAATGCCAACAAAGAGGAAGATTATCTTACGAAATGTTGAGGTGTGAGATAAAGATTCCATTCATATCAAGCGTCTAACTGGATAAATTGTTATCGCTTAACTAAACCCGGCTAATTACAGGGCCACTGGAGATATTTGAACTTATTAAAGTGTGTGAAGACGGGGCACTATGAGGGTAGAGTCCAGGGCTCTGTGTCTATAGGAGAGGTATATTCGCCGATGCTCTCACACTTGGAGGCGAATATCTCTGTTAAACTAAGTATTTTAACATCTTAGTAATTATTTTAGAGTATAGGCCTATCCTCTCTTCAGAAGGACAAACTTTGAATTGTAAGAGTTGAAACTGAGGAAATTACAAGAATACAGTATGATAGACCACCTCGTAGTGCTAGTACACTTAGTTGTCGCCCCTAAGATCCGGTTTCGATTCCGGTCCTTTCAAGAAATGTAATTCTGGTGTGATGGCTAAAATGGGTCCACTTGGCTTCATGAGCCAATAGTTAGATGGGATGGATTCGATTCCCATCTCAACAGACCCAGAAGTGGTTTTCCACTGCTCTAGCCAGGCAAATGCCCGGATGGTTCCAAACTGAAGGCCACAGCCGTCTCCTTTCCAATCCTCACCTCAATTACAAATATATACACCACTACAGACAAAGTTACCAATCCTATCAGTATTCATAATTCATTGTCTGCGTCGAATTCTGGGTATACGATGGCCAGATATAATCCCAAACGAAGAGCTGTGGCAAAGGGCTAACCAACAACCTATATAAGTCCAAATTAAACGGAGGAAATGGGGCTGGATAGGGCATACTCTGCGGAAACAGAATGGTGCAGTAGAAAGGGGGTCTCTGGACTGGAATTATTAAGGGGCTCGGAGTCGAGGAAGACCAAGGAAGACCTGGAAACGTACCATTGAAGAGGAGACCAGGAAAGCTGGAAAGACTTGGAGGGAAGTGAAGAACTTGGCAGAAAACAGTCAGATGGAAATCATTCGTGTTTACCCTATGCTCCGCACGGAGCGAAAGGAAATAAGTAAGGACACTACTACAGACACCACAATAGCACAGGTAGTCAGACAAATTGTGTGTGTGTGTGTGTGTGTGTGTGTGTGTGTGTGTGTGTGTGTGTGTGTGTGTGTGTGTGTGTGCAAATACTGTAGGTTACGCGGGGATAAATTATCCACGATGTCCAAGCCCCTATATGAAACAAAAACAACACAAATTATAGAAATGGATTTTAGGACATAGCTCTCCATGTCTGTTGAGTAAGTCTTGGAAATGTGACCATTGTAAGGATTCGAACCCAAATCTCCTGTTGTTCAGGCAGGTGCGTTTAGTCACGCCAAAGCGGCCTCGCTCCGATCGCAGCTCTGTGTTTGTCGCCAAAGCGATCAAAAATACTTCGTCGGCATTCCAGAAGCTGCCACATCAGCGCCTCTGCGTCTAAGACTTCAAAGTGTGACGCATTCGCCGCATTGATGTAAATGGCTAAACTCAACTGCCCGGATAGCAGGAGACTTGGTTTCGAATCCCGACTGCAGTCACACTTTTAAGCCTTACTCAACAGAAACAAGATTTTTAGCTGAATCCAGTTCAAATAGTTCGGTTTACCTCTATGGATCCATAGACCAATTTTGGTCACTGGAGGTTTGATCTGTTATATCCCGCATCATTACGTAGTGGCTAGCATTCTTGGCTGTCACCGCGAGGGCTGTAACGGGATGAGGTAAAAGAAAGAAGAGGCGGGTTCGATTCCTACCTCAACCATCCTGGAAGTGGCTCCATGGTTTCCCCACTTCTACTCCAGGTAAATGCCGGGATAGTACCTAACTGAAGGCCACGGCCGCTTCCTACCCAATCCTACCTCAATTACAAGTACACACACTACTACAGACATCACAGTGATACAGGTTATCAAAAACAATTCTACACACACCCAAGTACACATGACCACGATGTCGCAAAGCACCTAACTAATCAACAAACATCATCTGTTATATCGCCGAAGCCTGTACGACGCAAGGTACAGACACACTCATTTTTGGTTGTTTTCTTTATACTCACTTCCCCCCTCCCCGTTTATTTGGACATTCTTAGTCTTTGAGGGCTCCGAGGAGTCTAATTTCTCTCCCCGTCCCAACCCCTTCTCTTTCCTTTCTACACTCGCCGCCCTTCTACTTAAAAATGGCTTGTTGTCTGCCTACGTTCATACAGCATAGGCTATTCGGTCAACGTTCTGGTGAACTTCTCTGGTATTTTGTAAGCTCATTGACACACATTTTTGGCCACATCGAACAAGAATTATATTGCGTTCTGTAATTTAGAAATAATCATATGACTAGCATTTCCGTTTGGCCATGATACCCAGAGGATTAAGGGACTTCTTGGAACTCAACTGACGTCACTCACTCACCCTCCCGATCCGCTCGCCGGACTGGCCGGTGGCGGACAATGACTTAACTATTGGCGCTGTCCCACAGGACTAAAACTTTTTTAACCTATTTTCAATTTTGAAAAAATAGGTTTATGAGATCACCTTTTGTCCGTGTTTGTGTGTGTGAGAGAGAGAGAGGTGTGTGTGTGTATCCCCATAATAACTTCTAAACGGCTGGAGAGATTTCAATAAAACTCGGTAAGTTTATAGCACTATTCCGAACGACCCCGACCGTGCCCTTGAAATTTTGTTACATCTCACCAATCCAACATGGAGGCTGTGCGAAATATTTCACCAGTATTCGATATCTCCGAAACTATTCCTGATATCACCCTGGATATTTTTACGGTGATAAAGGGAACAACTAGAATTTCACCTATGTGACTTTTGAAAAGCTGGTAACTACAAAACCAACATGGTGGCCACGCGATTTTGCGACTTTTAAATAGACGTTCTCGCGATTTAACCAACCAAACGCAATAAAACTTGGTACAGTATATGTTTCTACACATTGTAATGAACCGACATCTAACTTCGTTCAATTGTTTACATAACCACAAGATGGCGGATGTGCGAAATATTTCACCAGCATTCTATATCTCTGAAACTATTAGCGGTATCACTCTGAAATTTTGTACGGAGATAAAGGGCACTACTGGAAGTTCATCTATAGGACTTTCAAATACCGGTTAAATACAAAACGAACATGGCGGCCAAGCGAATTTGAAAGTTTTAAATATACCTTTCTCGCGATTTAATGTTCCAAACGCAATGAAATCTGGTACAGGAAATGTTTATACACATTATAATGCACTGGTATCTAATTTAGTTCAATTGTTTACATAACCTTAAGATGGCGACTGTGCAAATTTTAAAATTAAGTTTTTATTTCTAATGTCGTAGTCATGCGATCGAAGTGAAAGTTTGAATAATGAACCTACGCAATAATTTTCCTTTAATGGTACATGACTCTATGGCCTATACATTTAAAAATCCAACATGGCGACCATCAGAAATATTTAGACGGCTCTGAATATCTACGAATCTATTATAGCAATCAAACAGATTTTTAATATTCATAGTGGCTATGAACTTAAGTTCACCTATAGGACTTTAAATAACCTGGTGATCACAAATCCTACATGGCGGCGACGCGAAGTATAAATATTCACATGGACGTTTCTCGCACTTTAGCCATCCGAGTGCAGTGAAACTTGGTACAGTAAATACGAATATTAATCCACTGGCATCTAATTTATTTCAATTGTTTCCATAACCACAAGATGGCAGCTGTGCGAAATTTTAAAATTGCCTTGTTACTTCTTGTGTCCTAATCATGCGATTGAAGTTTGAATGCTACACGTACACAATGATCTTCATCTAACAGAACATAACTCTAGGACCTACATATATAAAATCCAACATGGCTACCATCGTAAATATTTAGTCGGTTCTCAATATCTACGAATCTAGCACAGCAATCAAACTGAAATTTTGTATGTTGATAGTGGCAATTAACATGAGTAGGATATATGAAAATAGGCTATATAGTTCTTCACGGAACTACTTGTTTATTTCAAGTTTAAATTTACAATTTTCAAGTTCTTTGAATTCTATATAAAATTCTAAAGAAAATGAGTCCAAACACGACTGAAGTGCTTCATATCCACGGTCTGATAGTCGGTCAAAACTTATGACGTATTTCGCGCCGTAATTGTTTGTAGTAAATGAGTCAATGTTATCTGTTGCAATGCAATCATGAATGACATGTAATAAACGACAGTTTAAGAAGTAAGAAGCCCGAGTTTGGACTCAGGAGGTGAGTCATTGTTCACCACCGGCCGGTTCGGCGAGCGGGTCGGGAGGGTGAGTGAGTGATGTCAGTTAAGTTCCGAGAAGTCCCTTAATCCTCTGGATATCATGGCTAAACGGAAAGACTATAATATCGTAGGGACCAAGAAAATCACTCCGTACATTAGCATAAAATTAAAAATGTACATGTGTTTTGGCATCCACTCGTCTTGCTCTCTTTCACAACCTCCCCACACCCTTTGAACTACAATGTTTAACTATCTTCTATTGCTCTTTCAGCTGCCGGATGGACTCTGTTTGCTGTTGGTCTCAGTGCTCTACCCATCGGTATAATTTACCAGTTCATGAAGAACAGGCATCTGCCCTTCTGGGAGGTATGTATATGAGTAAAACAATACTCTAAAACCTGTAATAATAATTATATTATTCGGTTATGGAAGAGTTTAACATATACTGAGCGTTTCATACTCTGTATTACGAAAGGTGAACAATGACGGCTGTCATCCTCCTGAAGGGTGAGGTATGGACAGGAGATGTGAGGGGTAACGGTCTCCATGGCAACCGACAGCGGTGAGCAGATGGCTTGAGGCAGTGTTCTACTGCGCCTTGACTCGTCACTGTCATCCCGTGTACGGCTGACACGCCACAGACCGCCAGGCAGGGGGGCTAACTTCCCCAGTATTTGTGTCTTCCTGCAAGCCTCTTGGAATATTATGAGGCATGACCTGTCTCAGTGGGAACGAAGCATTTCCCCACGTGCTAGCTTTGACAGACGTCAGCGTTCATTATTCGTAATACAGAGTATAGATAATACCCTGTCGGGGAAATAAGTATAGATACTCGAGTTTAGAGGTCAATAAAACCTTTACCCTTAGTCTTACAAAAGAACAACCTACACCAAAATTGTCCTTGTTTTATTTGTCGTTTAACGATGTAGAGTAAATATTTGCATTGTATCTCTTTAAAATTTTATAGCAGATTGAACAAAAAAAAAGTACCGGTTTTTCTTACCAAGTTCACGGAGCGCTCACTTAGAAGGATCATTACGTTAAAAGTATTGATCGGACCGTAACGAAACTCTAATACGTCTTAAAGGAACTTATTGTTAACGCGTATATGAAGTTTTAATCTGATCTGACGTTTCTTTAAATAGTTGTTGTGAATTTTGTAAAACAACTTTTTCTCGGGTCTGGGTGGTCATAGCAGTATGAAATATGGCTTGTTATGAGGCTCATAGCAATGCAAGGCTAAACGAAAAACTACATTTTATCTACTTTTGATAATTGCTTTTATATCGATTGATATTTAATCAGGTGGTTATGTGAGAAGAATGTATCGTAGCAAGCGACGGGAACAGTGCGCTCGGTCGAGGAAACTCGTGCGACGTTGCCCTGTGAAACATAATACGCGCGCGTTCCAAGCCGTAAGGTCGGTGAATTTCTGTTGTTGTTGTTTTGTAATTTGTGTTTGGCCGGTATTACACTACCAAAGAAATTTGTCAAATAAATTGTATCAAATATTTTATAAAACTGAACTTTTATCAACGTTATACAAAGCAATCATCACACCATTACACTACATCAAATATTTTATCTTAGTTCAGCAAAATGGATGAAGGACAGTTCCTTGTTCACTTAACTATATTATGGTAGTTGAAAATCTGTGGTGGCAATACCGGTATATAAAAGAAACGGAAAGATAAAGTGAATGTCTATGGGTTAAACCATGGGTCACTCACGTGACAAGGAAGATATTATTTTATACGAGTAAAATCTTGGTGAAGGAGCTGCAGTATGTGGACTTGAAAAATGACATTAATTAAAATAAATTAAAAACCATAAGTGAAATTTACGAATTATAATATATATTCGCCTCCAAGGTGTAGTGCTCAGCGTGGTTAGCTGCTACCCCGAAGGTCCGTGGTTCGATTCCCGGCTCTGCCACGAAATTTGAAAAGTGGTATGAGGATTGGAACGGGGTCTACTCAGCCTCGGGTGGTCCAAATGAGTAGATGGTGGTTCGATTCCCACCTCAGCCATCCTCGAAGTGGTTTTCGTGGTTTCCCACTTCGTCTTCAGGCAAATGCCGGGATGATACCTAACATAAGGCCACGGCCGCCTCATTCTCTCTTTCTCGCCTATCCCTCCCAATCTTCCCACCCCTCATAAGGTCCCTGTTCACTTTGCAGGTGTGGCCGCCTGGGCGAGGTGCTGGTCACACACCCCAGTTGTATCCCCGATACCGAAGTTTCAAAATGGAGGCGGTAAATGCGGGATCCGTCGCTGAGTCCGAGGGAATAGCCAACCCTGGAGGGTAATACGACTAAGAAAAATAAAATATAAAAAATAAAATACACTATCATTCACGTCTATTTAACTTATCTATTTAATTCTTCTTTATATCCTGAAATATGGATCCCTTATGTACAGCGCTAATATCCTCTGCTAATTTTACCTACAAGTTAGAGAAACGTGTCTCATTTCATTTCCGCAAGAAGTGAAACATTTCCCAACACCTTTTTTAATGAGGGCTTTGGACCTCCAATGGCAGGTTTAAAAATGGTGTGTCAGCTGAAAAGCTATTATTATAAGATTAATTGTTTGAAGTAATGTCCACTTTGTGTTTATAAGATTATTAACCGTCTGAAAAATCACTGTCCGATGAATCAGATGAACTGTCAATTAAGTTTATAACAAGTGGCTCAACAACGGGGACTTCTTCTGTTAGCCCATCCTTTTCCCAGTAATGTTTCTCTATTTGTGTGTGTGTGTGTGTTCGATGCATTTTTTCCATAGCTCCGGTGTTACAGACCTCAAGGCTTCTTTACAGAGATCTCGCATCACCTCCATTGATCTTCCTCTCTCCGCCTGGTTACTCATATTCACTTTAGCTATTTTATTTTTCACGTAGGACCAAACCAGCTCTATGGGGTTGAGCTCACAATGAGCAACTGGCAGCCAGACGAGTTCGACGTCAGGACGAACATTCTTGATTATCTGTTCCAGCTTCTTTTTAGGTGCCCTGAAGTGAGGTTTGGCGTGAACAATTAGCTCTGCTTTCGTCATACTTTCATACTTTTGGATTCTGGGAGGAAGAGGAATATCTTTAATTGCAGCGGCACATCTCTTCACCGTGGCTATCGACCTTCCAATACACTTGAATATTTTTTTGCTAAACCCTCTTATCATTATTACTTTCTCTCTCGCTTCTAAAAAAACATATTGCACTTATAATCATGGCAAATTCTCCCTCCGTTAACTGCAGTTTAGCTGGCATCTTGATCGATGTAGGTAATAGAGACACTGATAGTTGAGCTTGTTGCTAATGACTCAACGAAGAACAAAGGTCAGAGATTGGTGTGCGTAGGAACGAGCGTGCAGCGAGTTCGAAATACCGTAGTCAACTGGCAACATTGCCAGGCTGCTAAGGTACTATCGCCACCCACAATGGTCCGATTAAATATCAATTCATATAAAATCTATAATCACAAGTAGTTTTACG
This sequence comes from Meconema thalassinum, assembly GCA_946902985.2. Lineage (NCBI taxonomy): Eukaryota > Metazoa > Arthropoda > Insecta > Orthoptera > Tettigoniidae > Meconema > Meconema thalassinum. The sequence continues at coordinate 190,879,059 of OX336394.1, read as the reverse complement.
TTAAGCCTTGCATTGCTATGAACCTCATAACAAGCCATATTCCATACTGCTATGACCACCCAGGCCCGAGAAAAAGTTGTTTTACAAAATTCACAACAACTATTTTAAGAAACGTCAGATCAGATTAAAACTTCATATACGCGTTAACAATAGGTTCCTTTAAGACGTATTAAAGTTTCGTTACGATCAGATCAATACTTTTAACGTAATGATCTTTCTAAGTGAGCGCTCCATAAACTTGGTAAGAAAAACCGGTACTTTTTTTGTTCAATCTGCTATAAAATTTTAAAGAGATACAATGAAAATATTTACTCTATATCGTCAAACGACAAATAAAACAAGGACAATTTTGGTGTAGGTTGTTCTTCTGTAAGACTAAGGGTAAAGGTTTTATTGAACTCTAAACTCGAGTATCTATACTTATTTCCCCGACAGGCTACATACTGAGCATACTTCCAATAATGCGTCTACATGGTAAAGAACTTGCGCAAACTCCGAAATATTATGTGTGTGCTACTGTGTTAGGCGAAGTAACGCTTCGGGAGTGCTGAACGTACAAAACTACATAAATTAACCGAAATACCTTGTGTAATGATGAATAATAATTGAGGAAATGATGATCTAATAGATGGTTTCTCCTCCGCTGTCTATAACCCACCCACCATCCCCTTTTAATAACACGGCTCATATAGTGAAATTTCAGTTGTGTCGGTCACTGTAGGCGTGATTTATGGGACTAATAAAATATTGCCATCCTCACGCATACGGTAAGCGCGACCGTGTGGTCAGGGGCGGATCTATGGGAGGGCGAGGAGGGCGACCGCTCAGGGCCCCACGCCATGGATTTTAAAAATGTAATTAATTAATTAATTAATTATACTTTTCAAACTAATTTATAATTCATATTCCTTTTTTCAGCGCAGCTATGAGCTCCCATGACCGTTTAGCAAGTTTAGATTTCAGTGAAATAATACAGGTGTTTATTTTTGCTTGTCATGGCGATTCCGCTCGACCTTAGCCGGCTGTTACAGGTTGGCGCGCGCGGTCTGCGGCCGTATTCCCACGCTCTTGCTGCGGTAGGCGTGTGAGCTGCGAGCTAATTGGGTGTTTTATAAAGCTACTGTGTACTGTATATCGTATTGTATAGTATAGAGTTTTATTGTGATTATGTATAGTGCCGTAATGCCCTATGTGAAATATCCATTACGTGATCGTGTATATCTGCACAATAAGTACACAAAATGCAGGAAATCGTGCACTAGAACAAGACAAAAGTTTCTGGTGAAATTTCCAGGGAGACCCATTCCTATAAATCGGACAGTAAAACAACTGGCTAAGAGATGCAAACGTACAGGTTAAGTAAACAAAAATAGACGTAAAGGTCGTTATTTCCTTACTGAAGCTAAATTAAGCGGAAACTTCATAAAGGGATGCCGATTATGTTTGGCAGCGGATGGGGAACATTTTCACCATCTACTGTAAACATGGTGAGTAAAAATGCATCTTAGGCCTACTGATTTTAAGCCCCGCGCCGTATTCTGCCGTACATATGCGCGCGCGGTCGCTGGTAACTGAGCCGTCACTGGCGGAGCGCGTGAGCGAGAATGTCCTTGCTAAGCAAATATAAAGACCCTGTAGAAGACTTCAGCCGTTAAAAATGTCGCAAAGTAATATTTTGATATGTTATAATTTACACAATCTTCTTCAAGGGGACTTAAAGGTTTCTTTCATATTATTAAAAATATGTACTGCAGTGTATTCAAAATATTGTAACTATTCTTTATGTTATTATTACTACCCAACTATTTTCCATTTGACTCGATATTTTGTATTTCCTATTGTTGTGGGCCCCACCTTATCATATTGCCCAGGGCCCCGCAAGGCCTGGATCCGCCACTGACTGTGGTGGCTGTTTTATGCTGCGCCCGCTTCGTTCGCTTCGCTGTGTTTCTATGTGTAGAAGGCTCGACATACAAAAGCAAACCTAACCTGTGGTTAACGCTCCAGAGCCCCTTTGCATGTTGTAGGCCTACAAGCAATAATTTTCGGCAAGACAGACGTCAATAGCATCTCGCTCCGCTTCTTAAGCCAAAAGTTTCTTGTTCCGCTAGCTTAGCTCGCTACGGATGATCTGTGTCTTGTATTTTATGTACCAGACATTGGCAGCAGTAATAATATCGTATGGCCTCGGGTGCCGGGTTCAGGATTTGTAATTTGACACCCAGAGGGTAGCTTGCATGTCGAATTTCGTTGTTCCTTGAATCACTATGAAAGTCAAGGAGGTGAGATATCCAAGCTTCTTGAACACTATAGCGCTTTCTAGTAGAGAAATGAGGAACTTTGCGTTGGCGGAAACTCACGAGATTAATGTTGCCATTATGAACACGGCCTATTGAATTCAAATGGATTCTTTGACATGCCAACATCGTGTCGCATTTTTGCCGCCTTTCAAAAATCACTTATCACGGCCAGGAGCGAACCTGCAATTTTGGGGGTTAGTAGACCGACACGCTATCCACTCACCCACCGTGGTAAGCTATTGGCAACAGTGAAATGACGTCAATGCATGCGCCTGTGTGCGTCTCGGTAACAGTTGAAGATACCTATAAAGCGCCCCTTTCAGCAGCAGTTGAGCAGCGACAAGCTCTGACAATTGCCATCGTTGAATGAACAATAAATAACGACTAAAGTCACATATTAAGCACATATTTCCAGTGCAGTGGTGATAATGGACACTAATTTCAATCGGTTATGACTCCCAGAATATCAAATAAGGTATGAAAATCATGAAAATGACATAGCCTACACTCACCGGCATAGAAAGTGAAACACTACGAATTTCAGACTAACCTCAATGTTGGACCATTCCAAATCTTGTAGTAATCAAATACTATGGCATTACAACAATATGGCAATGTATCATACGTTAATTACCCTCATTAGCACAATAATTGATGAACATTGATTATGATAATCACAACAGTGCACAAACACGAATTTGGAAATGTCGAAACCTGGAATCCATCGTAGGCTACTGTCCTCCGACCTCTTGCACTGCACTGTATGATTACGAATGTTGTAGACAAATTGCAATGTTCACAAAAAATACGCGGCACGTAATAAACCTTAAGACAGCCATTTGTGGTTATTGTTGTTCAAAGGCGGGAAACGGTAACATTGGTGTTGTGAATGTCACGATCAACAATGTTTATCAATTGTTGCGCTGAAACTTCTAAAAACGAGCTAATTAAACCACGGCACATTGCCATATCGCTGCAAAGTCACAGCATTCAATTTATACCAGGTTTGAAACGGTCAAACGAGTTTTGTTTGATATTCGTAGTGTTTCGCTTTTTATGTAGGATCCACGTTCATCCCTGCCAGATAACTACAGGAGTCAGCCGATAGCTGCCCAGCGGTGGAAGTATTTTTCGATTTAACGAGTTTCTTGATATCTTCATTCAGCAGGCTGATGCACGTCAAGACGAGACGAAAAAAGGATTTTGTAACCCGACCGTTGAGCGCACTATAGGTTCCGTGCGTTGGGGTGAGAAATGCACCGCCGTGCTACGAGTGGCCAAACTTATAAGCTCGTGAATGTTGCCATGTCCGAGGTGGAGCGTTGTGTATGTAAATTCTGAAAATAAACATGAATCAATGAGGGATTTCCAGACTTCCTAGAAACATGAAACTTAGAACCAGTGAAGCTGTTACTCACAAGATCGCTATAAGAGTCTAAAATATTCTAAATTTTTCGAGGGGACCGAATTGGAGGGATTTGAAATGGCGGCTTAGGAGAAGAACGGTGTAAGTAAGCATTTTTTCAACCGTATATTTACCCTTTTTCCAAAGCGATGACCTATAGTTTTGTGGACTCAAACGTTCTCTGAATATCCAGACTAACTTTTGACATCAAACCCCAAGAAAATGTTGAGGAAAATTTCCGAGATATTAAGGAGGTAATATCATGGAGTAATGATATATGATAAAGACGAAAATGAAAATAGACATGAATTATGCAACACTTCCGGCTATCCTAGAAACTTAAAAATTGGTACCAGAGAGGCTGATGTCTCCAAAATTCCTAGAACAATCTAAATATCTAAAAGTTTTGCTAAGGAGCTGAGCTGGTGAGCTTTGTAATTGGGTTTCAGAAGCAGTTTGAAGTAAGAAAGCAAGCATATTTTCACCCATAAGTTAATTTGTTTCCCAAAGCGAACACCTATAGTTTTTATGAGCTCAAACGTTTCCTGAAAGTCTACATTCACTTTTAACATCTACAAACCTAGCTAGAGATAGGCTAATTCAATACAAAATACACAATGTAACCTTACTGCTTGTGATTCACCGTACTTTGAAATCCATTTAGTGAGTTTGTGAAGGGAAACTATGTAGAATATTACATTGTTCTGTGTGATACAATATCTAATTTTGCAACCAACAATACTACACAACGTTTTCGATGTAAATACTCAGCTGATCGCGGCATGTAACAGCTTCTCGGAACGTCCACTTACAGCAGCACCTCAGTGTACGCACTGAGCCTATAGTTGGTTCAATCTGTACAAATGTTAAAATATATTTATGACTACATTACTATGACGTGTTTTCTCGTGTTGCAGATGGTGAAGACGTCATTTAGGCCCAACGAGCTGTGGAGACCACGTAACACAAAGGACTACGAGGAGTGGATCAAATTCAAGGAGGAGAGGCGTCGTGAGATGGCGCTGGTGGAGCAGAGCATGGGGCGCCGTATTCTGCGCAACGTCTGTGGTCTGGGTTGTGGGCCAGTGCAGCGGAGTGAAAACCACTAAACATTGATTCTAACGTATTCTGCGCAACGTCTGTGGTCTGGGTTGTGGGCCAGTGCAGCGGAGTGGAAACCACTAAACAGTGATTCTGCCGTATTCTTCGCAACGTCTGTGGTCTGGGTTGTGGGCCAGTGCAGTGGAGTGGAAACAACTAAACAGTGATTCTGATGTATTCTGCGCAACGTCTGTGGTCTGGGTTGTGGGCCTGTACAGCGGAGTGGAAACCACTAAACAGTGATTCTGACGTATTCTGCGCAATGTCTGTGGTCTGGGTTGTGGGCCATGGCATCGGAGTGGAAACTAATAAAGAGTGATCCTGCGCAACCTCTGCCACTCAGGCTGTGGTCCAATGGAGTATCAAGCCAGTCGTATTCTGCGCTTCCTCGGTGACTAGGGGTCTGGACCAGTGGAGTTTAGTAGTGATTACACTGTTTGCTACGCACCCCCATCCCGATCCTACTGTGTGGTTGAGGTATAACTCAAAGCAGTGAGTTGCTCGCCGACCATACTGTACATACCGCCAGTGATAAGTGTACCTGCTCTGTGCGCAAAACATACTGAGCGTTCTTGTAATCGAAACCAACTGCACAAAACATTCGTCCATAAAGCATATTTAAAGTACAAATATGTTATTGCAGCGAAAAGGCTAAGGTTCCTCATTAATCTTGATAGAGGACACCCTGAGAAATCAACAGTGTATGGAGTTCCATGTGAGATAGAAATAGCAATATTATATTTAACGAACTGAGACAAACTAGAAAGGTTTCCTGTCCTGCAGGTGCTCAGTCTATTTCTGGACGTTTCGAATTCGTAACACGTTGGACTTCATTATAAAACTGTGAATCCTGACAACTGTAACATAAGTGTTGTGTGAACCCATTTCTTAAAATGATATTTGTGATATTGTGATTTACTTAAGTTTATTGATAACTAACACATACATTCCCACTGATAGCCTTAAGAATGCAGATAAATACCTAAATAATACGGTCCTTGTGATACTCGTTTCCAAACAATGATCTGTAATTTACAATACACCTCTAGGAAGGAAATTACATAATTTACTTTAATTATTTCACATAAGTTTTCTAACTCTGACCATTATAAATAATGCCTATGGCGTTGTTTTATTTTATTTTCCTAATCCACATAATAGATCTCAAAGTATGGATTCTACGTCGTCTGTTTTCTCCCTAGCAGGATTTGGTCAAGTTTGTATGGCATTGCATCCAATTCCTCACTGACCTCGCTTACTCAACTCATGTTCTCTTTCGAACCCTATGCTTGTAGATATCAAATTCTACGATGGCCTTCATTTCCTCGCCTTTCACATGCATTCTGTTTCTCTTCTCGAAAGCCTCATTCTTCTAGGACTCAAGCTCCTCTTTATTTAATAAAAAAGACATGACCTTCATGTAAAATCCTTTGGAGTGTAATATTGTAGATGTTTCCTAAATAATCAATAGAATAGGTTATCAATATAGCAATGTGTTTCTGGAGCATATGGGAGTGATTGAAGTTAATTTTTAAGTTGTAGTTCTATTCATCAGAAAAGGGGGAGATAATTCCCTGATATTCCTCCTTTTAAATCACAATCACCACCGTGTCCCCCTAAACAGAAACATATTGAGTTTCCTTTTACCACGTAATACTTTTGGACTCATATCCAAATTTTCGCGTCCTGTCCATAGAAATGTATTTGAATCAAATACTGTGGTAAGGAATTCCTCACGTTATGTCTAGATATATCTCGAATCTAACTAGTATATCCTATTATTTTGCCTACCAAGAACTCAGGGTCTCAATGAGCATTGTACTAATCTAATAACTAATTCTTAATGTGTAGACTATATTTCTTATTGTAAGAATGTTGTAAGGCTCAAAGTGAGAGCAAAATCTGTTGTACATATAATGTTATTTAAAAAGTGTATATTGATGTGTGATTGCATTGGATAGAATTGCAATTGGGATGTCAGTAATATCGTATCGATATGGTGTGACGTATCTGTGATGACAGAGCTACGACATCACTACAGATGTCTACGTGGAAGTACATCAGGATGTATTGTAATATAAGTAAAGCCCCGATTTAGAGTCCTTCAATTCAACGTTTCTTCCATTTATTGTTTTTGTCATTAGTCAAGCAGGTCAAATAAAATGCAATCTAAACTCTAATGCAGTGTTTTCCTCAATTTCAATTACAAAATGTTAGGCGCCCTGATTAATATTAAACTCTAAAATTATCAAATAGTATCACTACTAAGAAACATACATAATTATCAGTGCCATTTATACAGTAGTTCAATAACTTGTGAAATGCAAGAGAAAATCTAAAATTATTGGTATTGTGACTGTTGAAAATGAAATCCTGATGTACATGATAAGAGAATGTTAACAGATGAAATTTTTGGATTGTACTTAATTGTTGGAGTATCAATAAAATAATTTTCGTTAAAAATATATTTCAATCACACGTACACCTATAGCCTTAATCTTCCCACATCCAATTGCATTCAATGGTGTAGAGGACTACCTTGAACTACTGGACTACAGTGCAACAAGTTCATCTGAAGGCCCGGAAATATGCGGAACTACTAGACTTCCCCTTGCCCCTCTAGTCATCATGTTGCTGGATCTACTGCTATTTGCTGCCGCGAAAGGCGTGGCTTGCACAGAAACAAACTGGCGGTGGGTAGCGCGCACGTGAGGATAATTTACCAATGGTGTCACTCTCTCCCCCCACCCACGAGGTACTTTCACGTCCTCACGCCGACAGAGCCCTCATTCAGGGTTTCAGTTGAACTTGTCGAGCTATAGCAAACGAAACATCATGGCTACACTTGTTTATCCGCAGCACAGACAGCAGGAATTATTTAGTTTAGCGTATGGCTTTTAGTGCCGGGAGTGCCCGAGAACATGTGTTTCAAGCGGACACCCATGGGGTGAGCTACAAATTCCGTTCAATTTCAAGTAGTCCCAACTTTCGCTACCAGATGTCACTGTCAGCTAGTGGTGAACGTTGGAACTTTGATAGAGCGTTTAAACGAAATCTAACCTAGAAATTTAGCTTCACACAAGTTTAGTTAGTGGAAGGATCTTTTACATGTCATACATCTATGACATGGGACCACCTGCTTTACTCCCCTCCGAAGAAAAGCATACTGAGGGATTTTTAACGCTCTTAAAAAATCCGACGACTTCAGCCGGGTTTGAACCCGCGATCTTGGGCACAGGAGTTCAACATGTACCAACTACGCCACCGAAAGAGCAGGAATGTATGGGCAATATAAGGCTCAAGCCTATTAGGAACTATACTGGTGAGGCTAGCTGTGTGGCGCAAAGGCAACGTTCTCGCCTGCTGTACCCAAGGTTGCGGGATTGAATCCCGGCACTTGGTAGTTCTTATATGTTTGAAGGCACACATTTAAGACCCCCTTCAGGGCAAAATTCCAGCACTCTGAAGAGTCTAAAAGTCACAGTAATCAAAATGGACGTAAAAGCATAAAATTATTACCTAGACCAGGGGCTTGTTTACAGTATACCAGATGAATCAACTGCCCCTAATAATATTGTTTTATGCAGCCCAACTAACGTTGTTATCAGGAAGGTCGATATTTCTCTGTTTGGATCCCGTATGGTGCTAATACACTGCAAGCATATTCTGCAAAAGATGAAAATGAAAATCCACAGCCTGCTTCCAGTGTCCGACCGGGTCAGGAATGGAATGAATGAAGCCCCCATCTAGCGGCGAGGATATGAACTGTGCCGGCTGCCGAGGCCTGACGCACTCCTTTGGGGCAATGATTAAATGAATGACAGATGAAATGAAATGATAGTGGAGAGTGTTGCTGGAATGAAATTTTGACAGGGAAAACCGGAGTACCCGGAGAAAAACCTGTCTGCCTCCGTTTTGTCCAGCACAGATCTCGCATGGAGTGACCGGGATTTGAACCACGGACCCAGCGGTGAGAGGCCTGCGTGCTGCCGCCTAAGCCACGGAGGCTTCTCTGCAAAAGATATTGAACACTATTATTATTCCCTCGATGTAGGGGTGTGGTGGCACAGCGGTCAAGCTGTTGGCCTCTCACCACGGCGGACTGGGCTCGATTCCCGGTCAATGCATGTGAGATTTTCAAAGTGAAATGCCATGTCCTGTGGCTCGGATCCTACGTAAAAAGAAGGTCCCGTGACTTATGATCTCGAGATTAACGGTCACGTAAAACTAAAATCTTCCTTCCTTCTTTCTTTTTCCCTCGATGTGACTACAGACTAATACGAGAGAAGAATAATAGTGTTCAATATCGTAGGTGGGATATGCTTGCAGTGCATTAGTAGCATACGGGATTTAAAGGGGACCGGTACAGTAAACTACCTTCAAAATTTGGATTTTTCAATGTATTTTTAATGTACAGCCTCACTCGTCTAGTTCATTTTGGTGAAATAATTATTTAAATATCTGCAATAGTTTAGGAGTTATGATTTAAAATGCTAGACATTGCATACTCTCTGCGGTACTTCGCGGTTCATTTTCTCAAAACTATATTTTTCAAATCCGTTTTACTTGTAACTCCTAAATTATACATTGTATTACAATGATGCTTTTCTCTAATGTTCTAAGTGTTGGGGACTACAAAACTGACCAAACTCATGTTCCTAAGGTTGGTAATTATTGGGATAAAAAAATATTTACATCCCACAAATTGACCAAAATATGCCATTTTTAAGTAACACTAAATTAAAAATACTAATTTTGAACATATAGTTCTGGAAGTGGTGAGATTTGTAGCTGTAACTTTTAACAGTACATTTAAAAAAGCAGAACACTAATATATTGATAAATGGTCCGGCTATGAATATAACGCTGAGCACCTACACGCAAACAGCCGCCATTTTAAATAATTAATTAGCGAGTTTGATAATGCTAAAATCAATTCGGAGATATGTGCTTACTAGTAAATATATAGGATGCTTTATTTAGAAAGTTTCATTGTTGTACATATATTAGGAGCTGAGATAAGAATTATTTTAAATGTCAACATTTGAAGGTGGTTTACTGTACCGGCCCCCAGCACAGAAATATCGACCTTTTTGACAACACGTTTTAGTTGGGCTGCATAAAACAATATTATTAGGGGAAGCTGATTCGACCAGTATATGAGTGGTATTCCTTGATTTCAAATTTAGTTTTATTTATTTATTATTATTGTATAAAATCATATATTATTTCAGTACTACAGATTCCTTTGGTAGCGCTGACAAGTAACCGATCAAGCATTCAAAAGAAAGCGAATTACCTGGAGCAGTGACGAATCACACACTCATTTCATAAACATCGACAATCTGTTTGTAAACGAATGTTTAAACAAGTGAACAAGATCGTAGCCCCTGCCAGAACTGTGTCGCGTTGAGCCCGCATAACAGGAAAGCTGGGCACACAGTCAACCCCTTCCATAACTATGTTGAGTCGAAGCTTACTGTTGTGCGAGGCTGATGCACAGCGTCAATGATGTTGAAATGAGAGATTTATCGCACGGGTCCCCTAGTAGGCTAATTATTTTATTATTATTATTATTATTATATATATATATATATATATATATATATATATATATATATATATAATGCGTTTGGCCCTCTAAGGAGCACGTAGAACCATTAGTTAACATTGGTCTTCTTGTTCTTCTTATCTTCCCAAAACTTCCTCATCCTTTCGCTATGTGCCTGTCTTCTTTCTTGTGTCCAAGCAGCTTTAAGTTTCAAATTCTGTCCCGTAGGGATCTTGGGTGGAAACTTATACGAATTTACTTTTTGTCTATATGCAGTCCGCGTCGTTGTCAGTGGGTCAATATTGATTTCACTGAGGTCCTTTTGGGTGTCTGCTAGCCAGCGTACTTTGGTTTGTCGGTTTCCATTGACTATGAGATTATTATTATTATTATTATTATTATTGTGTCTGGGCCGGTGGCTCAGTGGTTATATGCCAGGCTTTAGTCTAAAGGGTCCTGGGTTCTATTTCAGATCGCGCCATGAGTGTTTTTTTGTTACGTCTTAATTTTTATAATTTAATGATGTTGATGCTGGTGTGTGCAAAATGTCTTACGATCCTCCTTCACTTTGTTCTGTAACCATTAAGCTTAACTCTAGGAGACTGTTTACTCCCTCGGCGTAGCCATACGCGTTAAATCGCGCATCACGTCCGTGTTGAAGAGCTACAAACAGTCCAGAAATCGGTGGTTTGAATCCCTGCGCTGGCAGTGACTATCCTGATCAGGTTTTACCCGAGTTTTCTACACTCCATCCTGGCAAATACCGGGATAGTACCCTATTTCAAGTCCTGGGGCACCTACCTCATCCCTTCCCTAATACAGTTACATATACTACCACAGTCATCACAGAAACACAGGTTATCACCACGCCCTCAAAATGAATTATAAACAAATCTATTATCCATGTGTGCTATCCTGTTTTCAATTAAACATGCAAATATTGTACACCTGCAAGATATCTCACCTACTCAACGCTACTACAACACAAACCATTTAAGGCAGAGGTCTCAAAGTGTGTGTGTGGGGGGGGGGGGGGCGAGCCCCCTAGAAGGGGCGCAGAGAGTGATAAAGGGGGCGCTGGCTCTGATTGAATTATTTATATTTCATATTCTGTAACAAATATTGCTATCCTCATATCCTGGAAGCTCCCACGACCATTCAAGAATAATAAACTCGTACTTTTGCTGTCTTGTTTCACAAGAACTGGCCAGTAGATCTTGCCAGCAGGAATTCTGGGAAAAGGTGTAGAGTAACATTTCCCACACGCCACCAGCAGTGATATCTCCTTACCAAACACTTAACAGCCACTAATAGCAACAAGCCGCTTGGCAATATGACCGCCACTTCCTTACAAGAATAGATTCTTCTAACATTGTGGTGTTTGAAGCCATATTTTCAGTGTTGCCTTAGTAAACAAGAGTTTAGTGCTTTTCAGTCGGTCAACACGATTCTTCTAATTTTGTCATTGACGACTCGAATTCATCCAGGCATTTGCAGTCAGTTCAAATACAGTGAGTGAACAGGTGAATTCCAGTGGGTGTTCAATGGAAGTGGTTAGCCCGATTTGCAATAAACTGATACATGTATCGCCATTCCCCATGGATAAAGGGCTTATTGAAAATCCACAACCTGCTCCCAGTCTCCGACCGGCTCAGGAATGGAATGAATGAAGCCCCCATCTAGCGGCGAGGATATGGACTGTGTCGGCTGCCGAGGCCTGACGCACTCCAATGGGGCAGTGATTAAATGAATGACAGATGAAATGAAAGGATAGTGGAGAGTGGTGCTGGAATGAAATGTTGGCAGGGAAAACCGGAGTACCCGGAGAAAAACATGTCTGCCTCCGCTTTGTCCAGCACAAATTTTACATGGAGTGACCGGTATTTGAACCACGGACCCAGCGGAGAGAGGTCGGCGTTCTGCTTCCTAAGTCACGGAGGCTCTAAGGGGATTATTAGCCGTGGTAAAAAGATACCCCATGATAGCGATCGTGCTTGCCCTCCTTCGAAAGAAAAGAAGAATAAGGGGAGGGGGAGGAGCACTAGATATGTCGTGTTTCAGAAGGAGGGCGTGGCAGAAAAAGTTTGATGACCCCTGATCTAGGGGATACTTTGCTAACTCCGCAGTACTTGAAATATAGCCTATCTTTTCTGCAGAGATACCCCAGCGCAAGAGACGGGTTCATCTCACCAGTTGTGTTGACTCAACTGTTTAATTTCTCTTTCTTTTACTATGAATTTCGAAACAACAAATGCTACCACCTGATGGTAAAATCGTGAAAACCTGTGTTTATTTTGTTTGTAAAGTAATTATAAAAACACATGTACTTCGGTATTCATTTATGCGGTAGTGGTACTCTAGTCCTTTGACTTTCAAGATAACGATTTGTCGTTACGCCCTGTTCGTGCCAAAACTGTCAGAGTAACGATCCATCGTTATCGGCCTCAATTATTAATTATTTCGTTATTCTTACGCTTGATAACAGCAATTCATGGAATATGAAGAAAGCAATTTTAACTCACGTTTTTATTCCGCGGGAACCTCAGACAATCTATATTTATATTAATTCTTAGAGTTTGAAACATGTGCTTACAGACTTTCGTACTTGTTTACGTCATTGTTGCAAACTTGCGTGTATTTTTCTCAATTTTTGTAGGAATGTTGGAATCTTGACATTTACCACGCTATCAAATAATATAGAGTTTATTTTAACATGAAGAGTAGACTTGACGAGTGAATTCCATTTCCAAACAAGTAGTTCCATGAAGAACTATACAGCCTATTTTCATATATCCTACTCATGTTAATTGTCTCTATCAACACACAAAATTTCAGTTTGATTGTTGTAATAGATTCATAGATGTTGAGAACCGTCTAAATATTTCTGATGGTCGCCATGTTGGATTTTTATTTATGTACTATTACATGAAGATTATTGTGTACGTGTGATATTCAAACTTCAGTCGCATGATTAGGACACAAGAAGTAATAAAAACGAGATTTTAAAATTTCGCACAGCTGCCATCTTGTGGTTATGAAAATAATTGAAATAAATTAGATGCCAGTGGATTAACATTTGTATAAGCATTTGACGTACAAAGTTTCACTGCACTCGGATGGTTAAATCGCGAGAAACGTCCATTTAAATATTTATACTTCGCGTCGCCGCCATGTTGGATTTGTGCTCACCAGGTTACTGAAAGTCCTATAGGTGAACTTATGTTCATAGCCTCTATGAACACTTTAAAAATCAGTTTGATTGCTCTAAAAGATTCGTAGATATTGAGAACCGTCTAAATATATCTGATGGTCGCCATTTTCGATTGTTATATGTATAGGCCATAGAGTTATGTACCGATAAAGGCAAATTATTGCATAGCTTCATTATTCAAACTTTCACTTCGATCGCATGATTACGACACAGGAAATAAAAACTTAATTTTTAAATTTCGCACAGCCGCCATCTTGAGGTTATGTAAACAATTGAACTAAATTAAATTCCAGTGCATTACAATATGTATAATCATTTACTGTACCAGATTACACTGCACTCAGATGGTTAAATCACGAGAAAAGTCTATTTAAATGCTTCAAATTCGCTTGGACGCCATGTTCGGTTTGTACTTAACAGGTTTTTAAAAGTTACATAGAAAAACCTATAGCAGTGTCTTTTATCGCCGTACAAAATGTCAGGTTGATATCAGTAATATTTTCGGAGATATAGAATTCCAGTGAAATATTTCGCACAGCCGCCATTTCGAGGTTATGTAAACAATTGAACTAAATTAGACGTCAGTGCATTACAATGTGTATAAACATTTGCTGTACCAAGTTTAATTGCGTTTGGATGGTTAAATCGCAAGAAAAGTATATTTAAAAGTCTCAACTTCGCTTGGCCGCCATGTTGGTTTTGTAGTTACCAGTTTTTTGAAAGTCTCATAGGTGAACTTCTAGTAGTGCCCTTTGTCACCGTACAAAATTTCAGGGTGATATCGGTGATAGTTTCGAAGATATGGAATGCTGGTGAAATATTTCGCACAGCCGCCATGTTGGATTCGTGAGATGTAATAAAATTTGAAGGGCACGGTCGGGTCGGCCAAAATAGTTCTATGACTTCACTGAATTTCATTAAAATCGCCCTAGCCGTTTAGAAGTTATTATGGGGGAGGGACACACACAGCCACAGACAAAACGTGATCTCATAAGCCTTTTTAGCCTACTTTCGATTTTTGCAAAAAATGAAAGTAGACTTATGAGATCAACACAGGGCGAAAAAAGTGTGTCTGTCTGTGTGTGAGTCTGTGTGTGTGTGTGTGTGAGTGTGTGGACTCTGAATGTCTGTCCCCCCCCCCCCCCCCCCCTATCAATTCGAACACGGTAAACGAGAATTGAACGAAATTTGGTACAAAGGTAGCACTAGCAAAGGACACCTCAGTGTCATGTTTTATATCGCCGCCATCTTGACGGAAACGTAATGGCGGCCACACAAATGTTCAAAGCTTAAATCAAATTACGACTAAACTAATCATCCGATCCCTACCAAATTTTGCAACAACATACCTTTATGGGGGGAGCATCCTTTGACTATACTAATAGGTCATCAGCCTAATAGTTCGCGGATGGCGGCCATCTTTGTGTGAAAAACGATTCCCCCTATTAATTTGAACACGGTGAAACCGAATGGAACGAAATTTGGTACAGAGGTAGTACTAGCAGAGGGCTCCTCAGTGTCATATTTTATATCGCCGCCATCTTGACGGAAACGTAATGGCGGCCACACAAATGTTCAAAGCTTAAATCAAATTACGACTAACCTAATCATCCGATCTCTACCAAATTTTGCAACAACATACCTTTATGGAGGAAGCATTCTTTGACCAAATTAATAGGTCATTAGCCTAATAGTTTGCGGATGGCGGCCATCTTTGTGTGAAAATCGATTCCCCCTAATAATTCGAACATGGTGAAACCGATTGGAACGAAATTTGGTACAGAGGTAGTACTAGCAGAGGGCTCCTCAGTGTCATATTTTATATCGCCGCCGTCTTGACGGAAACGTAAAGGCAGACACACAAATGTTCAAAGCTTAAATCAAATTACGACTAACCTAATCATCCGATCTCTACCAAATATTGCAACAACATACCTTTATGGAGGAAGCATTCTTTGACCTAATTAATAGGTCATTAGCCTAATAGTTTGTGGATGGCGGCCATCTTTGTGTGAAAATCGATTCCCCCTAATAATTCGAACACGGTGAAACCGAATGGAACGAAATTTGGTACAGATGTAGTACTAGCAGAGGGCTCCTCAGTGTCATATTTTATATCGCCGCCATCTTGACGGAAACGTAATGGCGGCCACACAAATGTTCAAAGCTTAAATCAAATTTCGATTAACCTAATCATCCGATCTCTACCAAATTTTGCAACAACATACCTTTATGGAGGGAGCATCCTTTGACCAAAATAATAGTTCATTAGCCTAATATTTTGCGGATGGCGGTCATCTTTGTTTGAAAATCGATTCCCCCTATCAATTCGAACACGGTGAAACCGAATGGAACGAAATTTGGTACAGAGGTAGCACTAGCAAAGGGCACCTCAGTGTCATGTTTTATATCACCGCCATCTTGACGGAAACGTAATCGCGGCCACCCAAATGTTAAAAGCTAAAATGTAAATACGACCAACCTAATAATCTAGTCTCTAACAAATTTTGCAACAACATATCTTTATGTGGAAAGCATATCCTGACCAAACTGCAATATCATCTGCCCAATAGTTTGCAGATGGTGGCCAAGTATGTGTAAATCCATTCCCCATATCAATTCAAACACGGTGAAACCGAATTGAATGAATTTTTTTACAGAAGTAGCACTAGCAAAGGGCTCCTCATATTCATGTTTAATATCCCTATAGCACGTTGTATTTCAACAAGCTACTACAACCAACATTCAATTATACTCCTTGAAAAGGACAAAGAGTTATAACAATACCCATGCATTTAGGAGAAAGTAGGCTATATGTTCTTTACTGAACATCTTGTTTCTTTTCATAAAAATACGCTAAAATGCTTCAAAATTCCATTGTTTTTTTACACTGAAATTATAAGGCTCAGTATTTTCAGTAATAACAAGTGATTCATTCACTCTTTGTTTATAATATGTTATTAGCCTACTTTTCACATTTTGCAAAAATGAGGAAAAAGTAGACTTATGAGATCGATCCGGGAAAATGTCTGTCTGTCTGTCTGTCCTTCTGTCTGTCTGTCTGTCTGTCCTTCTGTCTGTCTGGCTGTGTGTGTGTCCCCCTCTATCAACTCCTAAACGGCTGCAGCAATCGAAACCAAATTTAATTTTGTATTCTGTACCTTAAGAGATGGAACTAAGAATATATTCAGTCACCAGGGCTGCCAACTATAGTACTCTATTAGGCTACATTATACCAAGAATATTTCGAACTAATTAGACATTTCGATATTACCAACTTAATTTCGTCATTATTCTAGATAGGTTCATATAGCCTACTGTAGAATAATCATTGGCATGAAAAGTAGGATCTTTAGTTCGTCACGGAACTTCTTGTTTTAATATCTTTATTGGTCTCTCTTCCATCTCATTTTAAAAGAAGTGTGAGTAGAGTTTGGTAAATATGGCTGACACCGATCAGATGAGAGCTTGAAAGTGAAAGGGCTAGTAATGAAGCATATTATTTTACTTAGGACTATCATATTATCACGGATTTAGCACTAGTGCCACCATTTCAACTAAAAAGCTACTCATTTCAATTTTCTTCGAAAGTGTTATTAATTGATTCAGAAAACCCATGCTAGATGAAAGTTTAAGAAGTGAATTTACATGTCACAAATATGTAGTAATTTAATTTCTGTGTTGACATTTGGAAACTCTCTCCCTTAATTTGTCAACAAGCCCTTAATATTGTGCGTTTAGCTGTGTCTCTTCTACATCTACAGTAGAATCTCGCAAACTCGGCACTCGGTAACCCTGCTAGGAGAAAAAAAAGAAACTTTTTTTTGTTTTGTTTCCGCACAGAGCGTTATTATGTTTTATTTCGTCTTCTCCATCAATGGAATTATCGACAGTTAAATACGACGCGAAACAAGTTGACCTACAGTTCATAGTAAGAAGAGTAACGACGACCTACCGTAGTTGTACTGTAAAGTACTGTAAATGCACAAACTGTTGGCAGTAAGAAGTAAAAAAACTGTTCTCGCGCAGAGCGTTGTATTTATTTGATCGCGCATTCTCCGCAATTCTGTTTCTTCGCCGTCTTCGTGACGAGGCTTCAAGAAACAGGTTTCAGAGCGAAAAGCAAAATAACATTAGGCCTACTTACTTTTTTGAAGAAAAAACAGTAAATGGTAATTTTCATTAAGTGAAAAAACTATTTGCCTACAGGAATTGTTTTTTACATATTCTGTACAGTGTACATATTATAAAAATAATTTGTAGGTCTAGTTTTTTTAAGTTTTCTTTTATAATTTACAGTAATTGTTTTCCTTGATTATTATGCAGAACAGTATTACAGTGAAAATGAAAATCCACAGCCTGCTTCCAGGCTCCGACCGGGTCAGGAATGGAATGAATGAAGCCCCCATCTAGTGGCGAGGATATGAACTGTGCCGGCTGCCGAGGCCTGACGCACTCCTCTGGGGCAATGATTAAATGAATGACAGATGAAATTACAGTGGAGAGTGTTGCTGGAATGAAATTTTGACAGGGAAAACCGGAGTACCCGGAGAAAAACCTGTCTGCCTCCGTTTTGTCCAGCACAGATCTCACATGGAGTGACCGGGATTTGAACCACGAACCCAGCGGTGAGAGGCCGGCGTGCTGCCGCCTAAGCCACGGAGGCTTAGTACAGTATTACAGTACTGAACTATATATTCAAGTACTGTAATTGTAGTGGCTCAATCGTTCTAAAATTGTGTTTCTGTTAAAAACTAATAAATGCACTGCATTGCATTACTTTTAAACCAAATCAAACAGCTTATTTCTTGTTTTTAACACATTTCCCGGCATTTTCGCGAACTCGGCCACGCTTCGGTCCACATTAGGCCGAGTTTGCAAGACTCTACTGTACCTCTGCAAACACACCAACTCGACCCATCTGATTTTATCGAAACCTGGATATTCCGACATCTTTTCCTATTCCCTATTCACACGTAACGCTGATACGGAACTAGACTCACCTACACCGCACACACCCGTTTAGCTGCCACAGAAGGACGAGGCAGGAGCGTACTAAACACACAGGTTATGGTTATCACAGGACCATAAACTCTATTTACCTTGGCTGATATCGAAATACGTTAATCCTCGTCTGTCAATATTTCTTTCTGACAGAGGAACAACGCCTCCCAAACACGGTCAAGGCTTTCCATCGAGGTGAAGCTGATAAAAAAAATACACTAAATCATGAAAAAATTGCGAGCTTGAAAAAACTGATGAAATATTCTGAACTGTAGAGTAAAATTTGAAAATGAGACCGCAGTCGGGGTTCGAACCCAAATCTCCTGCTTCCCGGGCAAGCAAATTAGCCTACATGGCCTCACCTCTGTACAGCGCGACCAGTTTATCTGAAACCCCGGAAAATATGTTAACTACTAGGCTTCCCCTTGCTCCTCTAGTCGTCATGATGCTGCATCTACTGCTATTTGCTGCCGACAAAGACGTGACTTGCACAGAAACCAACTGGCGCTGGGAGGCGCACTTGTGACGATGATTTAACAATGGTGTCACTCTCTCCCCCCGCCCGCCACGTGCTCACCCTCCTCTCTCTCTCTCTCCCTCACTCTCTCGCTCGCGCCCGCAGCGCCCTCACTCAGGGTTTCAGTTGAACTTGCCGAGCATTAACCCTAAAAAAATTGTTGTTGTTTCATTTGAAGGGCATGGACATTGTAATCATGTTTGTTGTTGTTGATTCTTTAGAGGCTTTGTGACGTCGTGGTCATGTAGCCCCGTGTACTTGTGTGTGTGTATTATATGTCTGATGACCCGTGTCACTGTAATTTCAGTACTAGTGTGTGTATTTGTAATTCAGGTAGGAAGTGGCCGTGACCTTAGGTTAGGTACCATTCCAGCATTTGCCTCGAGTAGAAGTGGGGAAACTACGGAAAACAACTTCCAAGATGGCTGAGGTAGGAATGGAACCCACTCTTCTCAATTTTGCCTCATGAGGATGAGTGAGACCAGAATTTTATTTGAATTTAGTATTATATTTTATTTTATTCTATTATTCTACTTTATTTTATTGCATTATTCTTCTTCTTCTTGTTTCGAATAGGCCATCTATGGACCACGGCGTTCAACTGTTACATTTGGAGTGGGCTTTGATGTTTGCCCAGTAGTTACGCATCCTCTGCCTGTGTTGTTCCCTCCTCTCCTGGGTCCAGAGGGCACCTGTTTTCTTTCTTGGCGGTTTGTCCTGGAACCTCAATTGCTGAAGCATCTTCCTGAGAGATGTCCGGTCTTTTAAGACTCTTTCCGTCCCTCCAAGTTCTTTGCTCACTTCCCACAACCATGGTGACTTGGTCTTCCGCTTTTGCCAGTAACCGAGGAGCTGATTGGTCAACCTGGTAGGATGCATCCTGTAGACGTGTCCATAAAATGCTAGACGTCGTTTTCTAACAACATCCGTGATTCTTTCACAGTACGTGTAGAGCTCTTGATTAGGCCGCCTTCTGTATTCATTACCTTCCTTAACAGGTCCCAATATCTTCCTCATTATCTTTCTCTCCTGTACTTCGAGTTTGTCCGTGAGTCCCTTCCGGTTGAATACTAGACATTCTGATGCATATAAGGCTTCAGGACGTATAACTGTCTGGTAGTGTCTCATTTTAGTCTTTCGGGAGAGACACTTCTTATTATATGTGTTCTTGGTTAGTTGATAAGTCATTTCTAACTTGTTAACTCGAGTTGATAATGCCCTTACTTCCGAGAGATTCGGTTCAAGCCATTCTCCTAGGTACTTATACCTGTCAGTTTTCTTGATCTCTCCCTGGTCCAAATGCAGTGTACAAGGAGATTCACTGATGTTTGTGATGTACTGTGTTTTTTCAAGCGACACATATAGTCGTACCTTAGCTGCTTGTTGCATGAGAACATTAAGTTGTTTCACAGACGTTTTTATTGAATGAGATAGAAGTGCCAGGTCGTCGGCAAATGCCAGGCAATCAACACTGAGCCCATTGCACTAGTGTCCCAAAGTGATACCACTTGGTACCCCCTGACTAGTTAGCTCCTTTCGCCACACCCTTATCACCTTTTCCAGGGCACAGTTAAAGAGGAGAGGTGAGAGACCGTCTCCCTGTCTTACTCCTGACTTAATTTCAAAACTTTCAGAGAGGGTTCCTCTGAACTTCACTCGTGACACGGTGTTCTTTAAAGTCTGTTGGATAAGGTTATGTGTCTTCTCGTCTAGTCCTAGTTCTTGCAGGATCTTCATGAGAGTAGGTCTGTTAACCGAATCATACGCCTTCTTAAAATCAACAAAAAATGATGACATATTTCTTACTAGCCATTTTTGCTTGCCGTAGCACTGATTTCAAGTTCAATATCTGTTCCGTACAAGAGCGTCCTTTTCTAAATCCTGCCTGGTATTCTCCTAGTCGAGGGTCTAGCTGGGGTTCAGCTCTGTTTAATAAGGCCTTAGAAAAGATCTTGTATGTCACAGGTACTAACGAGATTCCTCGATAGTTGTTGATGTCGGTCAAGTCTCCTTTTTTATGTAAGGGATGAATCAAAGCAGAGGTCCAGTCACTAGGCAATGTTTCAGTCTCCCAAATGTCATGGAAGATTTCTGTCAACTTGCCTATAGTCCTATTCCCAGCCTGTTTCCATAGTTCCGCTACAATTGAGTCGTCACCTGATGCTTTGTTGTTTTTCAAGGACTTGATGATGTCTATCACTTCTTCTTTGGTTGGTGGTTGAGAGTTTGGTTGCCTGATGGTGTCTTGATAAGTGAAGAATGTGTCAGGTGATTCACAGTTAAGGATATTCTCGAAGTACTTGGCCAGAAGGTGGCAATTGTCCATATCATTATAGGCTATCTGTCCATCCGGTCCTCTGAAGTGGAGGCTGGGAGGATTATAACGGCTGAGGTTCCGTTTAAAGCCTCTGTAGAAATTTCTGGTGTTGTTCTTCTTGAAATCGTCATCCAACTGAGTCAGTTGGTCCTTTGTGAACTGCCGTTTTACTTGTCGGATGATCCTGGCAGTTAACTTTCGTTGCTCTATGAATTTATCCCTGTTGTTTTGTGTCTTCTGTGAGTTCCACTTAAGCCAGGCTGCTTGTCTCTGTGTCAAGCCTTCATCACAGGTAGTCGTCCACCAGGCATACTCCTTCTGCTTCAGTAATGGCGCAATCTCCGTGGCAACTTTCACTAGGTTCTCCCTCACTTCATCCCAGGTTTTACATTCCAGGGTTTCCATTTTCTCCGTGAACTGGTTGCAATTTGAAAGTTTTTCTAAATCAAACTTAGTAAGTTTGTGTGACTTTGTTTTTTTAGTATTCCGAGGTAGAAATCTTAGCTTGACCTTGGAGAGATAGTGGTCGGAAACCAAATTTGCTCCTCTTAATACTCGAACATCCTGGATCTCTCTATGGGACTTCTTTGAGATGGCAACATGGTCTATTTGGAATTCTCCCAAGAGACAGTTAGGTGATGTCCAGGTCTTTTGCTTCGTTGGCAGTCTCTTGAAAGCCGTTGATTTCATTACCAAGTTGAAGGCCTTACAAAGTCCTACTAGGCGCTCTCCATTCCTATTTGTCCTTGTGTGGGCCGGGAAATCTCCCACAAAGTCTCTGTACTTGCGTTCTTTCCCTAGCTGGGCGTTGAAGTCACCGAGTAAGATGATTGTATGACGCTCTGGGACCTTGCATATGATGACCTCTAGTTCTTCCCAAAACTAGTCAGTATTTTCAGGGTTACGCTTATTGTCCTCATTGATGGGTGCATGGACATTTACTACAGTGTAGACCTTGTTTGTGCACCGGAAGGTTATTAATGACACTCGACTATTGAGAGAGCTGAAGTCAATAACTGAATCCAGTATCTTATGGCTTACAATAAAACCAGTCCCCAGGTGTGGTACTTTCTTCATTCGCCTACGTCCTACCTTTCCTTTGAAAATACGGTAGCCTTGGGAGTCAAAGGCATGTTTATCAGTATAACTGGTTTCCTGTATTGCTGTGAGCAGTATCTTGTGATTAGTCAGTGTCTGTTAAATGCTTCAGTTTGCCTATCTTAAGTAGCGAGTTGATGTTCAGTGTGGCGAAGTAGTTCTGTTGTTTATGTCTGATCTTAATGTTAGTGGTTCCAGGACGCTCCGACCCGTCCTTAAAGCATGTTGGTGTGGGCTCCCCAGACTCCAAAGGCCCACTAACACCGCTGTAATGGCCAACGCGGGAAGTCAACAACCCACCAAGAGTATTCTGGTAATAGTGGACAATGTATAAAAATTTGTTGGCCAAAGCATTAGATAATGGTGTGATAATACAAAGAGTTGACTTTACAAAGGTCGCTTGACAATTTAGCAAACATGTGGAGGACCAGACAATATTATTGTCACTAAATAAGGAAATCCAGGAAGGCATAAAGGACACGACACCACCACTAACTAATAATAAGATATATTATCAAATAGGTGGCACATAAAACATATGAGAAACACTAGCACAAATTTACACACTTTAAGAAACACTCATTAAGAATTAACACACGTTACGTCTTGAGCCTAAAACACACATATTGTCTTGAACGTAGCTGCAGATCAGTACATCATAGAACGGCATGCAATACACGGCGGTTCCAAAGAATGATATAATTTAAATATGCAACACAAGTGGAGTTGCAACAAATAATGAAAAAACAGGTCGCATGGAACGAGAATGTGTCGTCGAACCAGGACTGACTTACAGTGATGCGCCGATACTGTAAGCCCAAAATGAATTGTTAATAAAACAAATTATGTGTGAAACGCAGGAAGTCAAAGTAGTTGCTGTCATACAAATACCGGGATATGCCAATCGCACGGTATTGTCACAATAGTAAAGTAATTAAACCCAGCGTCAACTTCCATTCCAGTGATGTTGCAGGAAGTCAAAGTAGTTGCTATCATACAAATACCGGGATATGCCAATCGCACGGCATTGTCACAATAGTAAAGCAGTTTAGCCTAGCGTCAACCTCCATTAGTGATGATGCCTAGCCTTGTAACATGCTTCCAGACACGATGAATTACTTATCACACGAAGCATCATCATTATTCATACGCGTGAAGACAAATTGTTAGGCAGTAAATGAAGATAGAAGTAAACACATTAACAAACTATCCGACGCCGCGGATTGAAGAATTCGTCGACATGACGCGTATCAACATCAAGCATGGTGATGATGAGATCGAAAATCACCGTAATGTCACTGCCCAAACAAAATATGAATCATGTGCATAGGACATGATTGCTAAGCACGGTTACTATGAAGATAGCACCAATTATAGAAAAGATTAGCTGGATATTTGATGATATATCACAACCAGCGTTGAAGCGCAACATTGTCATGGCTACACTTCAAAGAACAACGAAGAAGAAACACGTGATTGGTCGCTACAAGCAGCAAGGAGGCCTCTGATAGGCTGGAAGCAGCCAATCACAGTAGAGAGTTTAAAAACCAAATAAGAGGCCTCTGATAGGCCGAAAGCAGCCAATCACAGTAAAGAGATCAAAAACAAGTTAAAGATGAATCAATGTCGCCAACTTAGAATACAAAATTACCTTCTAAGCCAAAATATCCTACTGGAAACACGGCAGTGGGAGTACTACATGCAATCAAAACAAATAGATCACGACAACCAATCAACATAAACAAAACCAACCTGACAATGAATAAATGCAATGAAGACAAATAATACAGATATGTACAACCACACAGAGTGGAAACAAATAGAGAAACACAAAAAACTGGTTTGCCAAGACAGTGGCCGAACCATATTGCCCGCACAGAAACAACAGGCAGGTTGTTTATGAAAATACAAGAGTGTTTAGTTCTGCGGCAACAAGGGAGACACCTTGACGATGGGACGTTTCAAGAGTCCAGAGGTGGTATGTAGAGAGACCACACGAGCTAGGCCGTCCTTACCACAATGAACCTCAAGAATACGTCCAAGTCGCCAGTAAGTAGGAGAAACATTGTCGTCCATAATAAGCACAAGCGTGCCAACCTTGAGGTTAGGAGACATACGGTTCCACTTGCGACGTTGTTGAAGGGAGAGTAAATGATCTGTGGACCATTTACGCCACAATGAAGTCATAATCTGTTGAAGTAATTGCCATCTAGACAACCTATTGATGGGCACTTCAGCAGCGTCAGGAATGGGCAAGGCATTCAAAGGTCGTCCAACAAGAAAGTGACCTGGCGAGAGATAGCACAAGTCAGTAGGATCCTCAGTCATAGGCGAAATGGGTCTAGAATTTAGAATGGCTTCAATTTGCACCACGAGAGTGGTCAATTCTTCATACGTAAGTACTTGAGCCTTCATGATTCTTATTAAATGAGATTTCAAAGATTTGATGTTTGCCTCCCATAGTCCACCAAAATGCGGAGAACTAGGAGGAATGAAGTGCCACTGAATTAGTAGCGATGACGTAGAATCTTGAACAACAGATTGAAAATCTGCAGAGGAGAGCAACGTACCAAGATCAGCAAGGTCAGACTGTGCGCCTTGAAAGTTGGTACCATTGTCGGAATACACTTGAGCGGGAACGCCCCTTCTACTGCAGAAGCGAGTAAAGGCTACAACGAAAGCATGACTGGAGAGGGAAGTGACGACCTCAGTGTGCACAGCCTTCGTAACCATACAAACGAACATTGCGATGTAAGCCTTAGTCGAGACCCTTGACCTGGGGCCACCGTACCTGATAGTGAATGGACCACAGTAATCAACACCAACGTGATTAAAGGGAAAGGTTTGATGGAGGCGAACAGCTGGGAGTTGACCCATTAACTGTTCAGAAGGACGTGCAGCGTAGCGAACGCAAGTAACACAAGAGCGAGACAGGCTACGAACAAGTTTTCGTAGTGACGGTATCCAGAAGCGTTGTCGGATAGTCGCAATCACAACCTGGACCCCGCCATGAAGCAACTTTAAATGGATATGTCTGACCAGGACTTTAGTGAAATGATGGTCATTGGGCAAAAGTATCTGGTGTTTTGTATCAAATGGAAGGTCGGCCAATTCCAAACGGCCTCCCACACGAATAGTGCCATCAGAGTGAAGCAAAGGATGCAAATTGCCGATGGTGGAAGTGGATGGCACTTGCTCATTCTTCATTAGAGCAGTAAGTTCAGTAGAGTAGCACTGAGCTTGAATCATTTTCACACATGTAAGTAGTGCAACATCAATTTCAATGGCAGTGAGTGGACCACTGATCCTAGTGGTATTTCTACAATTAGAGAAAAACCTAATACAGTAGGCTATGACCCTCAACAATCTTGTGTAGGAAGAAAAATTGTTTAAAAAATCAATGTCAACAGGTTTAGATACATTTGCGCACGAAATTCTACACTCAGGCAATTCAGACACAGGAGTGTCAAAGATATCTGAAGTACTGGAGCTTGTAAAGGCCTTCAACCATGCTGGACCATACCACCATAGCTGATTATTTTTCAATTCTGAGGGCATACAGCCTCGGGAAATTATGTCGGCTGGATTGTCACGGGAAGCGACATGTTTCCAGGCGCAGTGAACAGTAAGCCTTTGTATTTCAGCAACTATATTGGCCACAAAGGTTTTCCATTTTGAGGGGGGCGAAGCCAACCAAGACAAAACAATAGTGGAATCTGTCCAACAATAGACGGATTCAATAGGCAAGTTCAAAGCGGGTTGCACCTTTGCAATTAATTTGGAAAGCAAAAGTGCACCACATAACTCAAGTCTGGGCAAAGACAACTGTTTAAGAGGAGCAACCTTCGACTTAGCGCACACAAGTGCAACAGTGACGATGTCGTTGGTATCAATTGACAATAAATAGAGACAAGCTCCATAGGCCTGCTGACTGCTGTCGCAAAAGCCATGAAGTCGCATAGATTTGATTTCTGAAGCAGGCTTAATCAAACGTGGAGTAGAAATCTCAGAAATCGCAGGTAAATTGCTATAAATGTTCAGCCAAGCTTGCGTGATTTCCATTGGAAGGGGGTCATCCCAACCGAGTTTGTGAATCCACAAATCTTGGAAGAGAATCTTACAAGCAACCACAATAGGTGACACTAAACCCAAAGGGTCAAAGATAGAGGCAACAATGGACAAAAATGAACGCTTAGTAAAGGTAATTGAAATGTCATAATTCACGATAGGTGACTGAATCCGCAACAAGTCATCGATAGGTTGCCAATAAAGTCCTAGCGTTCTGGCGACTGTTTCTTCACCATCGCCGAAACTACGGAGTTGTTGTTTCTCTTGATGATCAAGAGGAATGTTATCTAATAGAGTCATGGAGTTTGAACTCCACTTACACAGTTCAAAACCACCTAATCTCAAAAGAAGGGTCAATTCATCATACAGAATGAGTGCGTCATGCTCGGAATCACATCCCGAGATACAATCATCAACATAGAAGTCGTTTAAAACAATCTGAGTGGCAGCTGGAAAGGCTGTGCCATCAGTGAGGGCGAGCTCCTTTAGCACACGAGTGGCTAAGAAGGAAGCTGGGGCAGTACCATATGTAACGGTGTTTAATTGATATTCTACCATTGGGTCTGAAGGAGAGTCTCTCCAAAATATTCTCTGTAAGTCACGATCCTTGTGATCTACAAGAATCTGTCTGTACATTTTACTCAGATCAGCTGCAAACGCTATCAAGTGAGTACGGAACCGAAGCAAAATACAGAACAAATCCTGCTGAATTACAGGGCCCACCAACAAGGTATCATTAAGGGAGCACCCAGACGTAGTAGCCATCGAAGCATCAAATACCACTCTGAGCTTTGTAGAAGTACTGTGCGGTTTGAAAACAGGATGATGGGGAATGTAGTAAACTTCACCATCAGTCGGGTGGGGGGCAACTTGCATATGGTTTAAGGCTAGATATTCATGCATGAATTCAGTGTATTCTAACCTTAACTCAGGGTTACGAGCCAAACGTCTTTCGAGAGAGTGAAAACGTTTTAGTGTAGCGTAGCGAGAGGCACCTAGAGGCTCCGAGTCTACCTTGCGAGGGAGTCTAACCACAAATCTACCATCGTCTTTGCGAGTGGTAGTAGCAACGAAGTGTTCTTCACATATGGATTCATCAACAGACAACACTGGGGTTTCAACTTCTTCAACGTTCCAAAACGCTTCCAGCTGTTGTTCTACATGAGGGCGTGAGAGTGTAAGTGCTGATACCACGTGCGATGGTTGCGAGGTGCTTGCACTGGGCAGCTTCCCAGAAAACACCCAACCCACAGAGGTATTTTGAATGATGGGCAAATCACCAACTGGTATGATTTTACCAGGACATAACAGGTCAAAGAAATATTCTGCACCAAGAACAAGATCAATAGATTTAGTGCAATTGAAATCAGGATCAGCTAAATCAATATGTGATGGAATGTTCCATTCAGAGGTATCGAAACCAGCAGCGGGTAGCTCAAGTGCAATATTGGGAACCACGAGACATTCAAGCTTAGCAGACCAATTAGTAGCACAGGCAAAAACGTTCACATCAGCAACAACAGTAGCAGTGCTTTGATTTTGACCAACACCGTGAATGTGTACCTTCATAGGTTTGGTGTGGAGTCTTAATTTCTTAGTTAAGTGTGACGAAATTAAGTTACAATCTGATGCAGAGTCAAGTAGTGCAGTGACAGGTACACGTAAGCCATTGCCAGCTAATATATTCAACTTGGCAGTGGGTAATAGAGTCCTTGAAAATTGATTGTCACGAGCGACGTTACTGCAACTAGTGTTTACCACGTTAGCATGAGCTTGAGAAGCATCATTACTAGTGCCACTGGAGGGCTCATAGTGGAGAAGAGTGTGGTGTTTTCGGGAACAAGTGTTACAAGAGTACTTCGAACATTGATGATTAGGCTCGAAATTACGCAAACAATTATAACACAATTTACGAGACATGACAAAATCCCATTTGGCTGTGGACGAAAGTTTGATAAAGGTACCACATTTCGACAATTGGTGATCAATGCTCCTACAATATGTACAACGAGATTTGGTAGTAGTTAACATGGGTTTCTGAGGCGAATGACCTTCAGCTTTAAGTTTGGTTACAGCAGTATGTAATGCAGGCCTGGACACATTCCTTTCAGTTATTTCCAGTACCTTGCATTTTTTCTCTAAGAAGCTAACCAAGTCCTGGAGAGTGGGAATTCTCCCAGAATCAACACGATTCTCCCATTCACGGATGCTATCATTATCTAGTAGCTCCAATATAAAATGTGACAATAACAAGTCTTGAAGGGGAACCCCGTTAAAGTCCAAAGCTTCTAACGCATTGACATGAGAAACAAAGTGGTCGATGATGGCACGCAAGGACACTGAATCATTACCGTATGCGGGGGGCTTGAAAAGCTTGGTAACATGATTGTGCGCTATGAGCCTAATGTTATTGTATCGAGTTGTCAGCAAGTTCCATGCAACCATAAAGTTATCATCTGACACAGTAATGTTCTTTAAGAGGAGTTTGGCCTCACCACTAAGACTAGAATTAAGGTAGTAGAACTTAACAATATCAGACAAAGCATGGTTATCAATTACTATAGCCTTGAAGCTATCTCTGAAATTCAACCAGTCTGTGAAGTCGCCACTGAACTGCGGAATTTGAATTTCAGGCAACTTTATATGCGCTGCAGCTACGTTAGCAGTAGGAAATTGTGCACTCTGCAAATTATTCAAAGGGTTATCACTGTCTGTAGTGTTGGATTTTTTGAAATTGTCACAATGTAGTTTAATTTTAACCAGCAACTCAAAATATTTATCTTCGAAGTCACAACGTTCGGCTATTTCTTCGTCGATATTGTCTGTAATATCCTCTAAAGCGACTTGCGCTTCGTTATATTGTTCATAAATTTCCTCGCATTTGTGTTTGCGTAACACTAACATTTGATATTGTTCTTCTGTAATGTCCTGAAAGTTGCTAATTACTTTTTCTTGTGAGGTAAGCATGCCCTTAGCGACTGCACGCTTCCTAACTAAAGGTCGTTTTTGGGCATCCTCCATAATGACTTTAGGATTGCCCGCCTAGATGTAATTACCAGAGTTGCACACCTAACTAACACAACCAACTTAACTAACACAAAAAATAAACACTGAGACAATGGTCTCGATTAAGATGTAAACAAACATTTGAACATAGAATACTGTATTGTGTCCTTGGGAAGTTAATGGGAACTTATACAATTTAAATTTATGGCCTTCCTGGTGAAATAGCAAGAAACAAGGGCCCAACATGGCCAAAACAATGCTTAATAATTCATTCAAAGTAGTAAACAGCTCAATATCCGGCCCGGAGAGGACCAAATAATGTAATGGCCAACGCGGGAAGTCAACAACCCACCAAGAGTATTCTGGTAATAGTGGACAATGTATAAAAATTTGTTGGCCAAAGCATTAGATAATGGTGTGATAATACAAAGAGTTGACTTTACAAAGGTCGCTTGGCAATTTAGCAAACATGTGGAGGACCAGACAATATTATTGTCACTAAATAAGGAAATCCAGGAAGGCATAAAGGACACGACACCACCACTAACTAATAATAAGATATATTATCAAATAGGTGGCACATAAAACATATGAGAAACACTAGCACAAATTTACACACTTTAAGAAACACTCATTAAGAATTAACACACGTTACGTCTTGAGCCTAAAACACACATATTGTCTTGAACGTAGCTGCAGATCAGTACATCATAGAACGGCATGCAATACACGGCGGTTCCAAAGAATGATATAATTTAAATATGCAACACAAGTGGAGTTGCAACAAATAATGAAAAAACAGGTCGCATGGAACGAGAATGTGTCGTCGAACCAGGACTGACTTACAGTGATGCGCCGATACTGTAAGCCCAAAATGAATTGTTAATAAAACAAATTATGTGTGAAACGCAGGAAGTCAAAGTAGTTGCTGTCATACAAATACCGGGATATGCCAATCGCACGGTATTGTCACAATAGTAAAGTAATTAAACCCAGCGTCAACTTCCATTCCAGTGATGTTGCAGGAAGTCAAAGTAGTTGCTATCATACAAATACCGGGATATGCCAATCGCACGGCATTGTCACAATAGTAAAGCAGTTTAGCCTAGAGTCAACCTCCATTAGTGATGATGCCTAGCCTTGTAACATGCTTCCAGACACGATGAATTACTTATCACACGAAGCATCATCATTATTCATACGCGTGAAGACAAATTGTTAGGCAGTAAATGAAGATAGAAGTAAACACATTAACAAACTATCCGACGCCGCGGATTGAAGAATTCGTCGACATGACGCGTATCAACATCAAGCATGGTGATGATGAGATCGAAAATCACCGTAATGTCACTGCCCAAACAAAATATGAATCATGTGCATAGGACATGATTGCTAAGCACGGTTACTATGAAGATAGCACCAATTATAGAAAAGATTAGCTGGATATTTGATGATATATCACAACCAGCGTTGAAGCGCAACATTGTCATGGCTACACTTCAAAGAACAACGAAGAAGAAACACGTGATTGGTCGCTACAAGCAGCAAGGAGGCCTCTGATAGGCTGGAAGCAGCCAATCACAGTAGAGAGTTTAAAAACCAAATAAGAGGCCTCTGATAGGCCGAAAGCAGCCAATCACAGTAAAGAGATCAAAAACAAGTTAAAGATGAATCAATGTCGCCAACTTAGAATACAAAATTACCTTCTAAGCCAAAATATCCTACTGGAAACACGGCAGTGGGAGTACTACATGCAATCAAAACAAATAGATCACGACAACCAATCAACATAAACAAAACCAACCTGACAATGAATAAATGCAATGAAGACAAATAATACAGATATGTACAACCACACAGAGTGGAAACAAATAGAGAAACACAAAAAACTGGTTTGCCAAGACAGTGGCCGAACCAACCGCCGACAGCGGAGGTGGATTTGATACCACCTGGGGTAGATAATTCCGTGCGTTTACTTTCCATGCTTTAGTTGAAGATTGGTTAGGGGGATCAGAGGTTTAACCCCCTGATCAAGTTACTACTGAGGTTGTGAGCTCCAGTAGGTTTGAATTAGGGTTGTCTCCCGTAGATTGGTTGCCTTCCAAGGCTGAGGAGACCAATCTTCCCCATTATTCTATTTTATTTTATTCTACTTTTCTAGAGCAGAAACAAACACTCGGTTTTCAGAAGACTTCTCTGTCTTGGAGGTGTCTCATGCTCTGAAGGAAACAAAGCCAGGAAAAGCAGCAGGCTTGGATTGCATTTACCCGGAATTTCTGAAACACTGTGGCCTTAGAACTCTGAAATGGCTTGCTAAATTCTTTAGTGACATCCTAAGGAAAGGAAGACTTCCGCCTCTTATTAAAATAACTAAAATTGTAGCCATACTAAAACCTGGTAAAAGCGGATGCAATGCGGAAGATAACCAACCTATTGCTCTACTGAGTATCTTTTATAAACTGATAGAGAGACTGGTTTATAACAGAATCTCAGCTACTGTACTACAGTACATCCCGGTCGATCTGGCAGGTTTTAGACCCGAAAGAAACTGCTGTGATCAAGTTTTAGCACTAGCAAGTCATATTGAACAAGGCTTTGAAGAAAAAATAAAGCCATTGTAGTGTTTGTAGACCTATCATCAGCGTACGATACAGTATGGGGTAAAGGAATGATCCTGAAGTTCCTGAAAATCATTCTTTGCAAGACATTAGCTTCGCTGCTCAGCAACCGACTAATTGAAGTACACCTAAATGGAAATATAAGCAGGCCCTATAGATTAAATGATGGATTAACACAAGGCTCAGTCCTTGCTCCACTTCTCTTCAATCTTTACACTGCAGATCTGCCACCTACTATTAGCAGAAAGTTCATATATGCTGATGATATAGCCCTGACAGCCCTGAAACAATTCTCACACAATATCTCCTAAATTGGACAGCTAATTTGACACTTGACGACTGAAGCCCAACATCAGCAAATCCGAGGTCAGTGCCTTTCATCTGGATAATAGGAGGGCCCATTACATACCCCGTGTACAATTCAGAGGTCAACAGCTAAAATATTGCATCCAACCAAGATATTTGAGTGTTGTGCTGGATCGCTCTTTGACATACAAAGAACATCTCTGCATAACAGCAGCTAAAATCAGAACACGTAACAACATCCTTCACAAACTCTGTGGTACAAGTTGGAGAGCAAATGCGACTGTTCTTCGCACATCAGCTCTCGCCTTAGTATACTCAGTTGTTGAATATTGTAGCCCCGTATGGATCAATAGTGCACATGTAGGAAAAGTTGATGTCCAGTTAAATGATACAATGAGAACAATATCGGGCACTCTCAAATCCACACCACTCAAGTGGCTACCAGTATTATCCAACATTCACCCTCCTTAAGTTCAATATGGACGAAACTTGGCGAGAAGAATGAGCTACATCAAACCCTGATAAGCTAGGATTGATCACCGACCCCTGCAGGAAACCTCCTGGTTTCCATCTTCCAAGAAGGATATGGACGTCAATGAACAGAGTGCGGACCGGTCACGGAAGATGTAACTTTGGGCTCCACAAATGGGGGGAAATTTCTAGTCCTGAGTGCGATTGTAGCGATTCAGTGCACACAATCCATCATATTGTGTCAGAATGTGCTTCACGGTCCTTCAAGGGAGGATATGACTACTTGCAAAACGCAACTGATGATGCAGTGAAGTGGATTACTGCTCTGGACATCCAAATGTGACTTTTGGTTTCGTTTTCGATGTTACTAGATATGTATTACTTGTATATATTTTATATACTGTAGCATTGCTGTGTCGTCTGTAGCCTATGTCATGCGAAATATATTTTATTTTATTGGATTATTCTATTTTATTTTAATTTATTCCATTATTCTATTGTATTTTATTGCATTATTCTATTTTATTTTAATTTATTCCATTATTCTATTGTATTTTATTGCATTATTCTATTTTATTTTAATTTATTCCATTATTCTATTGTATTTTATTGCATTATTCTATTTTATTTTAATTTATTCCATTATTCTATTGTATTTTATTGCATTATTCTATTTTATTTTATTCTATTTTATTTTACTGTATTATTCTATCCTATTTTATTTTATTTTATTCTATTCGATCATTCTATTTTATTTTACTGCATTATTTTATTTTATTTTATTTCTTTTATTTTATTCTATTATTCTATTTTATAGTATTGCATTAATCTATTTCATTTACCAGAATCAAACCCGTGTCTCCGCGGTGACAGCCATGAATGCTAGCCACTACCCAACGAGATGGACCTTAAGAAATGCCGTGCTATAGAATGATACTCCGAATGCCATGAAAGACAGACGGCGCATAAAGTGTCGATAAAGACATAATTGGACGTAAAACCGAGACCACAGGAAGTCAACAGTATCTCTTAAACTTCAGATACAATGAGACGAGACAAAAGGCAACAAAAGTTCCGATTATTGAGGGAAGAGTAGATGGCTGAAGGTCATCGCTGCCATGGGTTGAGCATATATGTAATATCAACATGCAAATTATGTACATAATTATGTAATTATTAATTTATTATTTATCCTATGGAAAAGCTGCAGGATTAGATGGGATTTATCCAGAATTATTAAAGAACTGTGGTCCAGCTACAAAACGATGGTTGGCTATGTTTTTCAGCTGTATACTAGAATCAGGAAAGTTACCTGCAATCTTCAAGAAGACCAAAATCATTGCCCTTTTAAAACCAGGGAAAGACCCGAACTTACCTCAAAGTTACCGTCCAATAGCATTGCTATCTGTGACATTCAAGCTCCTGGAAAGATTGATCCTGAATAGAATAGCGCCAGCGATTGAGGCACTGATCCCAATTGAACAAGCAGGATTCAGACCTGGCCGTGATTGCAGTGACCAAGTTCTTTCCCTGACCACCTTTGTGGAAGCTGGGTTTGAGAAGAAACTGAAGAGCATATCAGCCTTTCTGGATCTCACAGCAGCATATGATACTGTTTGGAAGGAGGGATTGCTATTGAAATTGATCAAGGCTGTTCCTTGTTTAAAGATTATGAACTTGTTAGACAACATGCTAAGTAACAGATTGTTCCAAGTCTACTCTGAGCAGAACAAAAGCCGATTCCGTAAACTGAATAATGGCCTGCCGCAAGGTTCTGTTCTCTCACCCATTCTTTTTAATCTGTACACCCATGATCTTCCGAAAACAGTAGCCCGCAAGTTCATGTATGCGGACGATATCAACCTCACTGTTCAACATGCTAATTTCGCAGAAGCTGAGGCCGTTCTCACCCAAGACCTCAAAGTCCTGGATGACTTTTTCACAAAATGGCGCTTACAACCAAATCCTCAGAAAAGTGAGATAACTGCTTTCCAATTTTAGAGGTAAAGAATTACAGTATAATAGCACCCCTAAATATCTGGGAATGACTTTGGATAGATCTCTGACCTACAAAACCCATCTGTGTAAATCTGCTGCGAAATTGAAGAGCCGCAATAACCTCCTTCAGCGCCTGGCTGGAACATCATGGGGAGCGGATGCCAACACTCTGAGAACAACTGCTCTTGCACTAATCTATTCTTCAGCCGAGTTTTGCTCTGGGGTATGGCTTAATAGCTGCCACACTCAACGGGTGGATGTTCAGCTCCGACAGAGCATGCGTATTGTATGTGGAACACTACTTCCTACTCCAGTCCAGTGGTTACCAGTGCTGAGTAATATCGCACCTCCTCATATCAGAAGGCAGAAAAATCTGGTTCATCTTTGGTCGAGAGTGCAAAATAACAAGGCCCTCCCAATACATGAAGACATGAAACATCTTGGCCCATCTAGATTGAAATCCCGTAAACCTGCATGGAAAACTGCCTTGGATTTAACAAGCAGAAATT
Source organism: Meconema thalassinum (assembly GCA_946902985.2). NCBI lineage: Eukaryota > Metazoa > Arthropoda > Insecta > Orthoptera > Tettigoniidae > Meconema > Meconema thalassinum. Next base: position 190,843,579 of record OX336394.1, on the reverse strand, counting down.
TTAAACCTAATGAAAATTGGCGGGTTGAGTGGACAACATCTACACCACCAGGCATCGTGAACGTTGAGGATCCTCACATAAAACTTGCTGGCTTCAATCTGCCCAGACATACCTGGACTAGACTCAATCGTATTAGATGTGGCTTGGGAAGATGTGCTTCTGTTCTCCACAAATGGGGTTGGAAAGACTCACCGAATTGCGATTGCGCTGACATTCCACAGACAATGGAGCACTTAGTACTGGAATGTCCTCTCCGAGTTTTTCCAGGAAGTCTGGAGGACCTGCATTCTGCTACAACTGAGGCTGTCAAATGGATCAACGAGTTGGACGTTGATTTATAATTATTTTTTTATCTGCTTTATAATTTATATAATTTGTTAGTATTATTGCTGTGTTATATGAATCTGTATTTATGTAGGTGATTGTGGTGTGTTAACATCATACGATAAATAAATAAATAAATAAGTGCCGGGAGTGTCCGGCTCGCCAGAGGCTGTAGCTGCTTCAAGCAGACACCCATGGGGTGAGCTACAAGTTCCTTTCAATTTCAAGTTGTTCCAACTTTCGCTACCAGATGTCACTGATAACTAGTGGTGAACGTTGGAACTTTGATGGAGCGTTCCAACGAAATCTAACCTAGAAATTTAGCTTCACACAAGTTAAGTCTGTGGACGAATCTTTTACAAGCCATATATCTATGACAAGGGACCGCTGGCTTTACTTCCCCTCCGTAGGAAGGCATACTGAAGGAATTTAACGCTCTTGAAAAATCCGACGATTTTGGCCGGGTTTGAACCCGCTATCTTGGGCATAGCATTTCAGCATGCTAACAACTACGTCCCCTAAGATTTATGTAATAATAATAGGTGAAATAGGTAATATTTAGGGATCGGACATTTAAGCACTGAAAACGATTAACATATGCATGTAATTATGCACTAAAATGCAGAATAAATGAATTAAAAATAGAAAAATATGCACTTAACAATAATCCAATCTTATTCACCCACTTTATACATGTTACAATTCACTGCAGAAAGAAGCGTCACAATAAATAATTGCAAGTTTTTTAATGTTTTCAGGAGACAAATTACGTCTATTTTAATCGTTTTTAGTGCATAAATGTCCGGTCCCTAGCCATCAGTTGAATAATCACTATTACCTGACACCCACTGTTTGAATAAATACTTTCTGCTGCTCTTCTCTTTAGGCATTTAGAGTTAACGATATGCAGACTGAGAATTAAGAAACACATTATCTCAAGAAACTCCTCTCAAAACTAACGCCGGGCTACTGGCAGTCGAGATGGTGAAAGGAATGTCCCACTCCGGTCCCTTCTAAAAATAGCCAGGCACCAGTGCGTAAAGTACGAGAACTTTCATCTGACTCATCTCGTTGTATGTTTCTCAGTAAGTTGCTTACAAGGAATACTGCGCAGTTGGTAAAAGGAATGTCCCACCCCATTCCCTTCTTCAAATAGCCAGGCAGTATTGCGTAAAGTACGAGTACTGTCACCTCATTATCTGTTTCTCAGTAAGTTGCTTACAAGGAAGACTGTCCAGATGGTGAAAGGAATGTCCCACTCCATTCCCTTCTTCAAATAGCCAGGCACCAGTGCGTAAAGTACGAGAACTTTCATCTGACTCATCTCGTTGTATGTTTCTCAGTAAGTTGCTTACAAGGAAGACTGTCCTGATGGTGAAAGGAATGTCCTACCCCGTTCCCTTCTTCAAATAGCCAGGCACCAGTGCGTAAAGTACGAGTACATTCATCTGACTCATCTCGTTGTATGTTTCTCAGTAAGTTGCTTACAAGGAATACTGCGCAGTTGGTAAAAGGAATGTCCCACCCCATTCTCTTCTTCAAATAGCCAGGCAGCATTGCGTAAAGTACGAGTACTGTCACCTCATTATCTGTTTCTCAGTAAGTTGCTTACAAGGAAGACTGTCCTGATGGTGAAAGGAATGTCCTACCCCATTCCCTTCTTCAAATAGCCAGGCACCAGTGCGTAAAGTACGAGTACTTTCATCTGACTCATCTCGTTGTATGTTTCTCAGTAAGTTGCTTACAAGGAAGACTGTCCTGATGGTGAAAGGAATGTCCTACCCCGTTCCCTTCTTCAAATAGCCAGGCACCAGTGCGTAAAGTACGAGTACTTTCATCTGACTCATCTCGTTGTATGTTTCTCAGTAAGTTGCTTAGAAGGGATACTGTCCAGATGGTGAAAGGAATGTCCCACCCTATTCCCTTCTTCAAATAGCCAGGCAGCATTGCGTTAAGTACGAGTACTGTCATCACGTTATCTGTTTCTCAGAAAGTTGGTTACAAGGAATACTGTCCAGATGGTGGAAAGATTGTCCCACCACATTCCCTTCTTGAAATAACCAGGCAGCATGCTTGCGTAAAATAATAGTTATTATTCTTACGGCTGTGAGTTTGTTTCATCGCTCGCCGCATGAGTCACAACTGCCCCAGGGCTGGGCTGCTCTGCCTCAGTGTATTGCGTGCGCCTTATGCAACAGGACTACTAGGACAAAGGGATGGTTCAGAATATTCGTGACTCAGCCAGTGAAGGAAACCTCGAGAAGCCGTGAACCCTCAATGGGTCTAGAAGCATTTATTGAGTCACCGGCCTGCTATATAAGAGCGACCTGTCAAGCAGTGAGTGTGTGTTTTACGAGCTAGTGCGAGCGTTTATCCTGAGCGACAGAAGTGTGGTGACTTGCGAAACCCCTAGTGAAGCCGATTCTCTTGACAGCGAGGGAGTGAGAAGCATACAGGGGACTGCCTGTGTTTTGAGCGAGTGTGATTTCACTGAGCGTCAGAGATATTGCGGTGAAGTGCCGTGCGAGTTACGAAATCCAGTGACATTGTTTCCCAGCTCGTGAACAGCGAAGCAGCGTTTAGAAGGTTATCGTAAGTAACTGTAATTTGTGTACAAAAGGAAGAGTTGCATGTAGTTCTGTCAAGGCCACCAGACTCATTAGCGAGAGGATTAGCAGATGCAAGAGACTTGAGGAAACTGGAGTAAGGTTCCAATTGCTTGTATTTTTGAGTAGTGTATCTTTCTGGCCGCAATAAAATTAATTATTTCTTTAAAGGAACATCCTGTGTTGTGCTTTCTACCCACCGTAATCCAGTTAACAAAAGTGCCACTAGGGGTTGGCGCGTAACAACTGGTGTCAGAAGCCGGATTACGAACTCAAGCACAACACCTGACGGTCCTGGTTTCAAAACCCGAGCAGGTCATTTTTCTCTAACTTTCCTGTGAGGGCATGCCCTTAACAAGACAAACAACTAAAATGGAGGCGCAATTGGCAGCATTGCTAGAAAAGTTAAGTGGCATGGAAGCCAAGATGGAAGACGGCCAGAAGAAGATGGAGGACGGCCAGAAGAAGATGGAGGACGGCCAGAAGAAATTAGCCAAGGACCTGAAGGATGACCTGAAGAAGATGGAAGACGGCCAGAAGAAGATGGAGGATGGCCAGAAGAAGTTAGCAGAGGACCTGAAGGACGGCCAGAATAAGTTAGCAGAGGACCCAACCGCCAAATTTCTGGATGGCCAGAAAAAACTGGAGGAGTGTCTGCTGACGAAATTAGAGGAGAGTCAAAGGAAATTAGAACAGGGCCTACGTGAGGAAGTCGCAGCAGTGGAAAAGAAGTTCGACGCCTTACAAGTGGAAGTCGCCGAGCTGCGCCAACGCCCGCTGATGGGGGTGGAGGAGAAATTCAACGCCTTACAAGTGGAAGTTGCCGAGCTGTGCCAACGCCCGCTGATGGGGGTGGAGGAGAAATTCAACGCCTTACAAAAGGAAGTTGCCGAGCTGCGCCAACGCCCACTGACGGGGGTGGAAGAGAAATTCAACGCTCTACGAGAGGAAGTTGCCGAGCTGCGCCAACGCCCGCCCACCGTTACACCGGGAATATCAGGAACGGGACATAGCAGAGTGACGCCCCCAACCTTCGACGAAAAGGTCCCGTGGAGCACCTACTTACGTCAGTTCGAGGAGGCCTGTGCCATAAATAACTGGAACAACACAGAAAAGGCTACAGCTCTCATTGTAGCGCTGAGAGGTGACGCCCTTAACGTCCTTCAGGCCATCCCGACTGGATCCCAGGACTACGCTTCACTGATCGCCCATATGGAGTCCCGATATGGAGATAGCCATCTTCAGCAGGCCTACCAGATGGAGCTCCGGACCCGGGTACAGAAGAACGCGGAAACCCTGCATGAGTTCGAGATGGACATCGCACGCCTCGTAAGGCTCGCCTATCCAACAGCGCCGGCCGACTTTCTGGAACAGATTGCGACGCAGACCTTCACCGACGGGCTACGGGACTCGGATACTCAACAGGCGCTGCGACTCGCGTGCAATAAGACCCTGGCAGATGCGCTGAGCCACGCACTTGAGTTCGAGACGGCAAAACAAGCATCTAGAATGCACGCGCGGGTGCGTCAAGTGGACGTGGACGAACCAGTAAAAACCAACGAGACCAAACCCCTGGCCGACGAATTGATGGAGGCGCTAAGCCGTTTCTTCGATAGTCGCGGCACTACCAGCAACGACACAGCCGGAAGACAACCGGAGAGGCGGCCCGGAAGAGGACTACCGACCTGCTGGGCCTGCGGTAAGAAAGGCCACCTGAGCAAGGACTGCGGTGATCGCCGCCGTCGAGGGTATCCGACGGGAAATCAGTCGTCTGAAAACCGCGCCGCCCAGGGAAACGAGTATTAGCCAGCCTTGGGGGCAAAGGTTGGTTTGTGACAGTCGTCGAGCCCCGGCAATCCAAGAGCGTGTGACGGAGTTACGGAGGGACAATAGCAGCCTGATGGTCGACGGAGTCGTCAACGGAGTGAGCTGGCCCATGATGATCGACACGGGAGCGTCGAGGACCATCGTCAATCCCACCGTGATCCCGAAGTGGAGAGTGCAACCCACACAAAGGAACCTCCAGCTAATAACCGCGACCGGAGAGACCGCATCGGTACATGGCGAAGCATCACTGGAGCTCGTCATTGGTCGACGCGCGGTGAAGCATCCAGTGCTTGTGGCTGACGTATCAAACGAAGTGATCATCGGACTGGACTTCCTGGACCAGAACAACATCATCTTGGACCTGAGTACCAACACTCTGCACTTCGGAGGTGAGGAACTTGCTTTGCAACCAGCACACGAGGCCGTCACCGCACGACGAGTAAGGCTGAGAGAGGACGTCATCGTTCCCGCCAGGTCGGAGGTCAGCGCCGCCGTAATTGTCGACGGAACTGCTGAGGGAGTGGCGGCTGTCATCGAGCCAAAATATGAGGACATCCAGACAAAAGGATTGCTAGTTGCCAAGACCCTCATCAACACGACGTCTCAGCCGTACGTCCACCTGTCCAACCTGAACGACTACGACATTACGGTTCACCGGGACACCAAGCTAGGAGTCTGCGAGCCCGTTACCTGGATTACCCGCATCACAGATACGACGGACGGACACCTGCAGACGGACAACCGAAGAAGATGCGCACTGCCAGAAGAACTACAGAAGGATCCCAGGACCATTTAGACGAGGAACAATCACGCCAACTTCAGGACCTGCTACGCGAATTCCAGGACGTCTTCTCCGTGGGGAGCAAAGACTTCGGCAGGACAAGCTTGGTCCAGCACAGAATCGACGTTGGGGACAGCGCACCGATTAGGGCCCCATTCCGACGTGTCCCGCTCGCCTAGCAAGCCGAAGTCGACCGGATGGTAGAAGAGATGAAGGAGCAAGGGGTGATCGAGCCATCACATAGTCCTTGGAGTTCTCCGGTCGTGCTTGTGAAGAAGAAGGACGGTTCCACCAGGTTCTGCGTGGACCACAGGCGGGTGAACGACGTCACGAAGAAGGACAGCTACCCTCTACCCCGGATCGACGACACGCTGGACACCATATCAGGGTCAAGATGGTTCTCCACCTTGGATTTGAAGAGTGGCTACTGGCAGGTGGAGGTCCACCCTAAGGACCGCGAGAAAACGGCGTTCTCTGTGGGCAGCGGGCTCTGGCAGTTCACCGTCATGCCATTCGGTCTGTGCAACGCCCCTGCGACCTTCGAAAGGCTAATGGAGTCCATCCTGAGGGGACTACACTAGAAGACCTGCCTGGTCTACCTAAACGATGTCATCGTTCTGGGGAGAAGCTTCGAGGAGCACTACAGCAACCTGAAGGAGATCTTGATGAAGCTACGGGCTGCCCAGCTGAAGTTGAGCCCCAAGAAGTGTCAGCTCTTCCAGAAGCAGGTCCAGTACCTTGGGCATATCGTCTCCGAGGAGGGGGTGCGCACCGACCCAGAGAAGACCGCAGCTGTGAGGGAGTGGCCAGTTCCGAAGGACAAGTCCCAACTACGAAGCTTCCTGGGACTCTGCACTTATTACCGTCGCTTCGTGAAAGGATTCGCCGACATCGCCAAACCTGGAAGTGGTTTCCAGTGATTTCACACTTCTACTCCTGACAAATGCCTTAGGGGTACGGCTGCCTTATTCCCAATCCTATCCCCAATTTACAGATACACACACTAGTACCCTCGGAAAGAACGTAGCACTTCAGTCCATGAAGGGCCTAGGCCTATCAAGCAACAGCTGCCCAGCCATTTGGGGTGACGCGTGGTTGGTGCGTTGGGTCCCCTCGGTCTTGGTCTCCTTGACCGGGGAGCTGCCTCACTGTCAGACAGCTACTCAATTGTCCTTACGACGATGAGTGCACCCCGTTCTAACCCTCACGTCAGCCGACCAAATGGGGTTGGAGTAGCGCGCCTGCCTTGCACCCGGAGGCCCCGGGTTTGATTCCCGTCTTCGTCGGTAATTTTAAAAACTGACTCACAAATTCCACACACGCCCAAAAATACACGAGACTATATGACCGCCAAGTTGCAGACCATAAGATAAACAACATCTCTTTAATTTCAGCGTGAGCCGAGTACACACTACGTTGGCACGTCAGTCAAGATTCGCATCTCCTCACACTCTCGTCTTGTTTGCACCTCTTAGTTAACTTCTACCCACATTTATTTCCTTTAGAGTATTTAACTGGTGATTCAAGGTTTACAGCTGCAATTTGAACATGTTGTTGAGCTGTACAGTCGTCAGATCAAGTATTGTCAACCTTTAAGCCTGCTTCTTTGTGAAATAGAATTAATCGGCTGCTTTTTCGTACAAATGAGATGAAATCAAACAAGGTTTGCACCGAACGAAATGTAAAATCAAATCAAATTCGTACTAAAATACTTTGCCTATTGTTCCAGGTACCACTAAACACTATATTCATGCACACAAACCATCACATGGAATACCGGATGAGTTAGTCGTTGTCGTTACGGCGTGGCTGCAGGCAGTCGCTCACATTTGGGAGGCGAGGAGGTTCGAATCCCTCCGCTGGCAACCTTGAAGATGGTTTTCTGTGGTTTCCTGTCTTCCTTCCAGGCAAATGCTGGGGTTGGTCCCTAACTATAGGCCACAGCCACTACCTTCAAATTCCTCGTCCTTGCATTCACACTTTTCTCCCCAGACAACACTCCACACGCAACGGTACTTGTAGCTCACCCAATGGATGTCCGCTTAGAAGCAGCTACAAACTCTGGCGAGTCGAACATGTCCTTGGACACTCCCAGCACAGAAAGTCATACGCCAAAAGAAAGAAGAAAAAAACATGGAATGCAAATTTGAAATAAATGGAAGCCTTTTTTCAGTATTGCCTAGTTCTATTAAAGAAAGCTTTCGAGTCGGTCAATACAAATTGTGCCCAATTACATTAGGTGGAAAGGTCCCCACCTAATCTTTGTACATAAAAGCGTGTTATTTTTTGATAAATATCTTATGTAATATTTCTCATGCTAGGGCATATAAATACTTGTTTTTCCGCCTAATATAATTGGGCACAATTTGTGTTGAGTGACTGGAAATATTTCTTTAATTAAACTTCTTGTCAGAGCTGGGAGTCGCGCCCAGACCTCCGGGGTGACAGTTAAGTATGCTAGCCGTTACACCGCGAGGTGGTTGGAAGTGATTGTTACCGTATTTTAAAAGATGTGCACTTACCAATGAATCTCTGGCTGAGAAAGTTTGCATTTAAAATAGAAAAAACTTAATTTCTGGATACCTCCAGGGGGTTGTCTCCTCTTTTAAGTGGGTCGCAGAGAGGACTTGCATGGTCAACATTTTCCTTTCTACAAACCATGGTCTGTGGGAGCTCACTAGCCGGGGGCGTGATAGCACAACATCAAGTTGATTGCTTCTCAACCCTCCTGATCTGACGTAGGACACCGGCAGAGATATAGAACGAGAACTGTACTGACATTCTGGAAAACTTTACCCTAATTCGATAAATTGCAAGAAGGACCCAGTGTCCTTGCTTTGGAAAAAAATCATCGCATGCAAATTCATATTTGTAAATTTAACCTTATGCATACCGGGTCCAGTTATATCCCTTTACCACGGGTGATAGCTTTGGAAAAAAAAAACGCGGTGAACATAAAGAACCGGGATGATGACTGGTTCATGTTGGTCTTTGGCTGCGTATTTGCAGCCAGCACAACGTCATTGTAACAGACCCGGAATGTACAAGGCCACATTTGATTTTTTTAAACAACATTTAAATTTAACTCGCATGTCGTTCCCTATGAACTTATCCAAGATCCGCAGGTTTGAAATTGAAGTCATCAAGCCAAGCAACAAGTTTCAATGCGCATGAGCATAAGGAGTGATGTCATGTAATGCAAAATTGAAGCATTATAAAACCGTTGCCCTCCAGAACCTCTATATGCGTCAGAAACCATAACTTTAGGAGACCATTAAAAATTGCAGACATTGGAAAGCAAGAACGCAACATTCTGAGAGAAATATTCGGCCCTACTCAAGAAAATTGAATTTGGATCAAGAGACGAACTGCAGACCTTTATAGTCTCACAGACAGTTTCACAAACACTGTGCGCAGAAGACGGTTGAAATATTGTAGGTGACATATTTAGGATGGACAACAATAGACTAACAAAAAGATTATTCAATATAATTAATACAAAAAATCGAGGAAAAATTCACTGGAGGAAACAATGAGTTGAACATTGGAGAGAAAGTAATGAAAAACCGAGAAATCTTTAAAACCTCTGTAACACACATTTAGGGTGAAACCCAGCAACAGGACTGGTACAAGATGGATAGAAGAACGCAAGATGCAACTCGGTGAGTTTATGAAGAGGTTTTAGGAGAAGAAGGCAAAAGTCGTCAAGCCAACTAACAAGTTCCAACGCGCATGAGCATAACGAAGAAAGATTAAAGAATAAAAATAATATATATTATTATAATTTTTTTATATATATTTTTTTTGATGTGTAACATCTTTCCGCTCGGTTGCTGGATAGTTTTGTGGGAGTGATTTTGAAAATTGGGGACGGAAGTGGATCGAACGGAAGTGGGTCGGACGGAAGTGAAGACGCACTGCCAGAAAAATGGGACGGAAGTGAATCGGGCGGAAGTGGATCGAACATAAGTGGATCGGACGGAAGTGAAGACGCACTGCCAGCTGGATGTACAATTGAAAATGTGTGTATTGGAAACAAGGCAGTGTGTGCTCTGTAGCACGAGAATGTTATGGCAATATAGTAGGCAGTGCATTTAGCAGGCACTGGTTTGACGAGCACAGTGGCAAATGTTTCACCGAGTTTCATTTGTCATTGAGCAGTTTATGAAGCTTCGCGTTCAAGGTTGAATATCACATGGGGTAGGACAAAGACGACAAATTACATTTAAGTAAGCGGCAGTGTTGTCAAGCTGTGGGTGAGTAGTCAAATATTAAATGCATAACAGACTGTTGTTATATAAGTGGAATAAAAGCTGTATTTTCATCATATGTGAGACTAGGTCATTTCATAATTGTAGGAAGCCATGTTTTGATTGTTTACGACGAACTGTATGAGAGCCTTGAGAATAATTAATGTTATAGTTACTGAGGAATGTGCTCACAGTATTTGAGAGTACTGTCGACGTTGTGTGTCACTTTGTTATTATGAATTATTAATGTAAAAGGAAGGATGCTTGTAGTTTTGCGTGTCCGTTAATCTCACGATCATGATCCACGGTACCTCCCTTTTACGTGGAATGCGAACCACAGGACATGGCATTTCAATTCGAAAATCTCACATATATTGACCGGGAATCAAACCCGGTCTACCTTGGTGAGAGACTAGCAGCTTGACCGCTGCGCCACAAATGTGACAGTAGCATATCTCTAATTCAATCTATACATTCATCTTAGTACCAGTATGAAAATGGAGTGTAAATTAACATTTTAAGAATGTCCAAGCTGTGTAGTATACGAGTTGGATAACATGTCAGATGTTACACATCATATGCGACTACTGTAAGGCTCGTATATTTTATTATTTTAGAGGAAGAAATGCATTTACGCACAAAGTGTCGGGTTCCTGAGTGGCAGACTACCGACTAAAACTCCCCCTGTTACTTCTGGAACCTAGCCTGGAACCGTGTAACACATTACTTCAGGCTAGGACCATATTATGCTAGGACACTTGTCCTCAACTATCTTTTTCTTTACACTGTTCACTGATTAACAAGAGATCACTTTGCTTCTCTGCAACTACTGATACAGCCGATCATCGGCTGTTTTACTTCTATGTAGATTGGCTTCAAGTACACAAATCATTTGAACCTCAGAGCCTTTTCTTTGTCCAAAGCCTCCCTGAAGACCTTACACTGGCCAGATCCCACAGCTTGTGCTAAATACTCTTTGTCAAAACCTCGCTCTTCACAAAGAACACATTTCTTCGAGGCCGTACATCCTCTAGCTTTGTGATCAGTCCCTCCGCAATTGTAGCAACGTTTACTTCGATCAGTGCCTTTGAACTTGCTAGCGTTATGTCCATACTCCAGACATCTGTAACAGCGAGATAACATGATCCTCCGTCTAATCCTGCAATTGACCCATCCTATTTGAATATGATATTGCTTCAAGATTACATCTGCATCACTAGTTGTTAATGTGACAACAGCCATCTTCACTTCCCTCGTATTCGTCCTCGTCACCAGCAACTTGGTATCTGGAGAGAGCTCTGGAATAGTTCTCTGGATAGCTTCCATGACCTCTTCGGAAGTAGTTAGAGCATCAAGGTCTCTGAGTTCAACAGTTGCCTTCGCTTCAAGGCTACAGACTGTGGCATTAGACCCCAAAACATATCGTAGAGAATTACTAAAAGCTGCTTTGTCCCTGGAATTTGATCCATCTCGACAAGGACGTCTCCCGCTTTAGTTTGTCGAATGGACCGGACTTCGGTTCCTGTATCATTAGGGTTTGCTTTTTGGCGAATCTCCTTCAGAATATCGGCATACGATTTACCTTCAGCTGGTCTGATCAGTAAGGCTGCTCGTCGTGGCCTACTAGTTCTCTTCTGTCTGTTTGGGGCTGCTTGATGGGGAGATATGCCAACTTTATCAGCTAAATCCTCCTGCATCTTCTCATCCTTTTCTTGAAGATTTGCCATTCTTCTGTCTCTTATCAATGTAACAGGAGTCCATATTTCTGTCTCATTCCTCTTGTCCACCTCCAGAGCAGGGGAATGCCCGAATTTGCGAGTTCAACAGTTGCCTTCGCTTCAAGGCTACAGACTGTGGCATTAGACCCCAAAACATATCGTAGAGAATTACTAAAATCTGCTTTGTCCCTGGAATTTGATCCATCTCGACAAGGACGTCTCCCGCTTTAGTTTGTCGAATGGACCGGACTTCGGTTCCTGTATCATTAGGGTTTGCTTTTTGGCGAATCTCCTTCAGAATATCGGCATACGATTTACCTTCAGCTGGTCTGATCAGTAAGGCTGCTCGTCGTGGCCTACTAGTTCTCTTCTGTCTGTTTGGGGCTGCTTGATGGGGAGATATGCCAACTTTATCAGCTAAATCCTCCTGCATCTTCTCATCCTTTTCTTGAAGATTTGCCATTCTTCTGTCTCTTCTCAATGTAACAGGAGTCCATATTTCTGTCTCATTCCTCTTGTCCACCTCCAGAGCAGGGGAATGCCCGAATTTGCTTCTTTCCAGCTGTTAGGAATAGAGGGCATGTCCTTCGGTAGGGCGTTCACTACAACCTTGTGGGCTTCTTCTTGTACCGCATGTGAAGTACGTCCACAATAGGCTATAGTATCAATGACCTCTTCTAGTTCTACTATGCCAGTTTTCACATCTTTGGACATATTACGCTGCCTTTCAGTTGCAAACTTCATCTTGCTGAGAATATTTCGACACCGTTGCAATACATCTTCCATACTCGGTAGAAGATTCCCAATGCTCTCTTCTTCTTCTCTTGGCTGTTCCTCGTTAACAGGAACTCTCGCCAGGCGCTCCACAACATTGCTAATCTCCATGCTCCCATTGGCGCTTGACAGAGGGGTTCTGGCCATACATTGGCATAGCATACGTCTTTCATCTATGGGGATTAAATACATCGTATCATCCGTAATTTAAAATTTCTGATTGCTGAACACGAGAATATATTATCAAGTGGATGGTAGTTGATACGTACCCAACGTATCGGGGCTCTAATGGCCGCTGTCGCCAAATAGGTCAGACCTTCTTACTGCAACCTTAAGACGGAACCTATTAGTTTCCTATACTATTACTCTGGTCTCAGATGGCTTTGGATATCACTTCCTGTCACAGAGGGAACTTCAAGCTCCATGTGTCAATAGTATACAATAAAACTTAACCCCAAAATCTCGAAAGAAATCAAGTCAACACTTGAGGGAGTTGATTTCAGGAAACAAATTTAGCAAACACCGTTGATTAAGTATAAACTACGATGCACGCTAACCTGTTTCCAAGCCGAAAAATAATTCTCACACTTACTATCTAACGGTTTTTTTTAATTAAATACACCTGCGCCACACACAGCACACCTTATGCCAATCATGACTGCAACAATAATCAAATAATAATAATAATAATAATAATAATAATAATAATAATAATAATAATAATAATAATAATAATAATAATGGCGATTGGAGGAATGTCTTTGCGGAGGACAGTACAATTGATATACCTTTCCCAGAAGTAGTGACGTAGCTCACCGGCAGAGATACAGCGCGAGCACTGTATTGACATTCTGGGAACCTCAATGGCTGATACAAGGTCCAGTAGTAAACTGAGAGCGATCGGAGAGAGTTAATAATTTTGTGCAGACTAACGATAGGTCACGCAGGATCCACCCACTCGTATCTAATGAGAGGGGAAGGATTCCTTCCCAGTTTGTAGGCTACCTGTAGAGCCCACATTTTAACCGAGTGTGTGGATCTTGCTGATCTACGAACAAACCTTGGCCTGTAGAATACGCTCAGTCTAATATTAGTCGATGACGTGGTGGCAGCTGATCGCGTTATCCGTTTTATAAGTGAAAGTGGGTTAGGGCTACCAATCTAACTTTTCCAGTGTTATTTCACTCATAGGACTTGTTCCTTTTTGAATTTGAAATTCTAATTCTTGTAGTCCATATTTTTTGTTATAATATTTACTTTTTGTTTTATTTATATCAGGCTGATTTCAATTTTAGGCATCCACATGTAAATGTTAAATTAATTTGTATTTTAAACTGTGTTACGAGGATCAGATGACCTTGCTGTTCCGCCCCTTAAAACAACAATCACCATCATCATACCTCTAGCCTATGTACGAGATATCCTGAATCCACACAGCTCTCACTTCCAAACAGCAAGATCGTACACTGAGCTATGTAGGGAGAGTTTCGTCGCTATACTAACTTTTGTCTTGCATAATTCAGTAGGTCGCAAGTGATAAAATAAACAAAATAAGTAAAATTATCAAATAAAATCGAATAATAAAATAATATAAATTAATTAAAATATTTGTATATAATAAAAATTAAATTGAACAAAATAACGTAAAATAAAGTAAAATAAAAATAAAATAGAATAATGCAATAAAATAAAATAGTATAATAGAATAAAATAAATAGAATAGAATAAAATAAAATAAAATAGTATAATAGAATAAAATAAAATAGAATAGAATAATAAAATAAAATTGAATAATTCAATAAAATAAAATATAATAATAGAATAAAATAGAATGGAATAATGCAATAAAATAAAATGGAATAAAAAATAAAATAAATTGAATAATGCTATAAAATAAATTAGAATAATAAAATAAAATAGAATAATGCAATAAAATAAAATCATAGAAAAAAATAAAATATAATAATGCAATAAAATAAAATAGAATAATGCAATAAAATAAAATAGAATAATAGGATAGAATAAAATAGAACAATATAATAAAATAAAATTGAATAATGCAATAAAATAAAATAGAATAATAGGATAGAATAAAATAGAACAATATAATAAAATAAAATTGAATAATGCAATAAAATAAAATAGAATAATAGGATAGAATAAAATAGAACAATATAATAAAATAAAATTGAATAATTCAATAAAATAAAATAGAATAATAGGATAGAATAAAATAGAACAATATAATAAAATAAAATTGAAAAATGCAATGAAATAAAAAAGAATAATGCATTAAATAATATAAAATCATAGAATAAAACAAAATAGAATAATATAATAAAATAAAATTGAATAATGCAATAAAATGAAATTGAATAATAAATTAAAATAAAATTAACAAATTAAAATTAAAATGAATAATAAAATAAAATAAATATCATAAATTGCAATTTGTTACACATTTTTACTATAGCAAATACCTTCTCCCTTTGCTCAAGTCTGGTGTCACTGGCGTCACCCAACAGATGCAAAACTACCGTACTGTCCCTTGTAATAATTTTTGTTAATTGGGTTAAAGAGATCATGTCAAAACTATCGCTTGTTTCTTACGTTAAGTTGGCGCCGTACAGCATTCCCCGGAGCGACTAGCTGGTGAACCGTGTCTTAATTCCCCGTACAAATACAAACCGATATAAAATAAGTGAATTACTTTACGAATTTCACAGTCATACAGCATAACTTTTTGATGTATAAGGATTACAACGCAACCAATAACTACATTTTCCAACGACCCCGAGCCAAGAAAAAGTTACCTTACAAAAATGATAACAACTTTCGTTCTTGAACACAAAATTTTGAAATTAATAAACCAGTTATACAACATTCCAATGATGAAGCGTGCGTGATAACCATACACAAGTCGCAGGTGGTACTCATGAAAGTAAAAACCGTTTCGAGGATTGAAATAAGTACAGACGTCAGACAACTACAAACATAACAATGATTCTATATTTTTTTCCCTGTATCAGAGATGTTGACCACCTCTTGGTGTAGTTGCTATCGGTCTTAGGTGTCACACTTGAAGCCCGGTTCGATTCCCGACTCTGCCAACAAATATAATTCTTGTCTGAGGGCTGCAACAGCGTACACTCTGCCTCGCGAGGCAAAACTGAGAAGAGGAGGGCTCAATTCCTACCTCGGTCATGCTGGAAGAGGTTTTACGTTGTTTCGCATATCTAATCCAGTAAAATGCTGGGATGTTTCCTAATCTAAGATCCCGGTCACCTCCTTCCCAATCCTATTCTCAATTTACAAATACACACGCTAGTACAGCCATCATAATAACACTCGTTATCACACAAATTACACACACACAAATACACGGTGATATATGACCGCGAGGTTTGCAACCCATAAAATAATCAACAACAACAAAATGTATGGGTTTCTTTTCTGTGAACTTTGGTGCAGGAAATCGAAATTTACAAGAGGCGACACACAGACATATGATTACAATTATTGTGATATTGACTTCTTAAAGAACCCAGCCGAAGTCGTCGGATTTTTTAAGAAAGTTGAAAATCTCTTATAGCCAAGGAATTTTAGGTTTTAACCTTGAAAAATTTTTAGTAAAGCTGAAAATTGGTAGAGTTGTCCTATTTGATGTTCTTAACAATATATTAAAAGTCCCCGGTCTTCCCGTGTCGGCTTCCTGGATTTCCAGCCGTTTGATCTCCTGGAATGCTGGAGAAGTAGGTGGTGTCGCTGGAATGCACATTTTAAGCGAACGATTTGGCTTACAGTGCTCTAACATGGCTTAAATTAAAGGAGAAAAAATAAGCGATAAGTTAATTCATGAGATGGCATGTTAGCGATACTTCTGGTCTAACAGGAAACGAAAAAATGCCGCGAAAATTTTAAAAAAGTGCCACGTTATTCCTTTTTTGACGTTTGTTGGCAAACTATCACGAATATCGCAGACAAGTCTTGTATAAAAGTTGTTGGCGACACAATAAGCTTTCATTTGATGTATTTATAATCGATGTCAGAATAATAGTTGTCGAGCTATAGCGATGTAAACAAAAGATTGTTACGTCATTCTCTTCTCCGCCTGCGCTACACACACACTGCGACCGGGACGCGCTCTGATTTTGCATTGTTACATCCGACAGGAGCTTCCTTTCTCTATGATAAATGAAGTGCTTCCCCTCTTTTCAAAATATTTCACGCTTTAACCCACCCCTCTCAAAAAATCCCCCTCCCCCCCCCCCCACAAAAAAATTGATTTTTTTTCAATTTTTTTTTAGTGTTTTTAATGAAAATCTCCCTTTTTGTACATCTGCTCCTAATAGTGAAAATCGACATTTCTTCATTCTATAAGGTGTTCTCGGTGCGTTTTTTTTACGTGCTTTATTGAGCTAGGTAAACAAAATTAATGTTTTAATATGTAAAATATGTAACCATTTGTGACTTGGCGAACATAGATTATTATTTTAATGTCATGTTTAGGAGATCAAATATCTTAAGTAAAAAGTAGTGCGAATATCGGAGTAGATATTTCTGCTTAAAATTAATACAGTTTATAATGTATTATTTATCAAATAATTCAAATAATTTTTGTTAGAAACCAATTTGTAAACAAAAGAGAATGTTAATTTTATCACAGCAAAGTAAACTGGTGTAACAACATACTGAAAATAATATATACCTACAAATATGTACGCAGTGAATGCTGCCGGCATGCGTCGGACGTTGGCGGCAAAGTGGCCAAATCGAACGAAGCAGTAACTGTCTGTCTTGCGATAGTCGTTCCATACAGATGCACATGAAGCTCGTTTAGAGAATTGAACTCTTTCCGTTGAACAACTCCAGAACAAATTTTTCTCCAGCTATCTTGATATCTTCTTTGGATGCGCCAGGCTGATTGAAAACTTCGACAGTTTTCCGAAAATCTTCGTTGTTTTTGAGAATGCCCCATGGAAACTTCTTCCCTATGCTAAAATAGCCGAAGTTGTGTCACATCCGCTCACGGCATGTGCAAATAGCACACAACTTTTCATCCCGCCGATATCTTCCTGAATGTTTGTGATAGGGAAAATCATTCCAAGAGATTTTGAGTTTCCAGGACTGTAAAAATGCATGTTGTTTTCTCTTGCTTTTGCCAATAACATGCATAGGACATCAATGCCTGACGCTATGACAGTAACACCATGATCTTCGGCATCTAGAGACAACGCTACGTCGACAATTAGTGTATCTGCGTCCCCTGTCGCCTGACGAATAGCAACTCCAGCATTTCTATGCTCCTTTGTCAACGTAGAGATGAACCGTCCCTTGTTTTTGGTGTTACTTAGAAAGTATGCCTGAGAAGTGGAAACCATTGTGTTGGAATCGAAGACGATGTCTATGGATGTCCGCTTCCCGGCACGGTGTGCCTGCTCCTGGTTCTTCGTGCTTGGAGTCTGATCGTAGTTGCCAAAACACAATGGTAACGTTTGAAGGATAGTGCTTGCTTATTTACAACTTGTAGGACAGGATTATGTCCCCAAAAGTTGCAGGTCTTGGCCATACAACGGTATGCAAAAGCAGACCTCCATCAACGACTACTCTGCGTTGTTCTTCAAAACCTTTGGGGGCTTCTGAAGGATTGAAAAGGTGTTGAAGTGCTGACTTGGCTGTTTTTCTCAATAAGGATGAATCGAAGAGAGCTGGAGGCGTCGGTGCAAGCTCGTACTTCAAGAACTCCACGATATCCGCTTCCGATTTCATCAACATATGATTCGCATGAAAAGTTAGTGCGGGTTGACCGGGATGATGTCATCACGAATTTTTAGTTGACTTCCAACAACTGACAAAGGGACTACGCGGCTTTTTCTTGCGAGTTTGAGACCCTCAAAATTTCCCCCCACCATTTGTTGTATTGCTTCTTCACAAACTTCTCGACCCTTGTCGCAGTTGACGCTGTTGTTTGCAACTACGCCAGTGGAAAGCGATTGAAGACTTTCTTTATTTAAATCCCACGGAGAGCGATCTTCTACCCACGAGCGAAACACTTCTGCGTGGCGATTCTTCAGCTTCCGCCGCGAGTCTCTCAACTCAACGTGCTGTTCCGAGGATTTTGTCTTTATACCAGACACATTTTCTACAGCTTCACAGATCGGGATGCACAGTGCAAACACCGAGACAAAGTGAGCCAGCGCGCTGTCGTCCACTCCTCGTCCTCTTGTTAAACCTTCTCGTAATTTCATAGGCCGCATAAGATCCTGTTCTATGGCAATATATGACCATATTCCAGCCCAAAAATCATGCGAGCGTCGGATGGAAAAGTACCCGTTCTTCGTAAAGTTGATGTACTCGTCCACGGACATCTTCTGATCTAAGTTAGCATTTTATGCAGGAACAAGTAGGCTGACTTAGCGTAGTGAATATGCCCTGCAGCGTGTAGCTATGGCAACATCTTCGATACGCAGTACAAATGGAGGTTCCAATTTGATGTTCTTTCTGCCCGAATAAACAGCCGAACGATTTCCACTTGCCTGTAGTACTCCGCCCACAACTTCGCTGTTCGGTTAGCTTCTGACAGAGTCTTCATCTTGTCTTCCATGTACTCCATGACCCGAGTTACAACTTGATCTTGGCATACTTTTTTCGGTGTTAGTTTTCCTTCTAAAACCTTTTAAAACACAAACAACGCCCATCGGATCGTCGAGTGGCTTCTTACACAAAATGCAGTCTTCAAAACTCATTTTTATGACGACAACAACAGAATAAATAACACTTATACAGCATAACACACATCGGCCAACGACCAACTGTTTAAAATTTAGAAACAAAAGAAAACAAGAAGCTCCGCCAATCCGACGCATCAATGCTGCGGGCGAAAGCGTCAGTTGGCCGCTGAGAAACCACGCAAACACGGGCTGATTCAGGTCGCACGCCATTGTTTAAATCTCTGTAGCTCGGCAACTATTACTTGCATATCAATTATGAATACATCAAATGAAAGCTTATTTTGTCGCCAACAACTTGTATACAAGACTTGTCTGCGATATTCGTGATAGTTTGCCAACAAACGTCAAAAAAGAAAAACGTGGCTCTTTTAAAAAAAAATCGCGGCATTTTTTCGCTTCCTGTTAGACCGGAAGTATCGCTAACATACCAACCCATGAATTAACTTATCGCTTATTTTTCTCCTTTAATTTAAGCCATGTTAGAGTATTGTAAGCCAAATGGTTCGCTTACAATGCGCATTCCAGCGACACCACCTACTTCTCCAGCATTCCAGGAATTCAAACGGCTGGAAATCCAGGAAGCCGACACGGGAAGACCGGGGACTTTTAATATGTTGTTAAGAACATCAAATAGGACAACTGTACCAATTTTCAGCTTTACTAAAATGTTTGCAAGGTTTTGACCGTTTTTAGACTAAAATTCCTGGGCTATTAGTATGCCTTCCTTCGGAGGGGAAGTAAAGCCGGCGGTCCCATGTCATTGATTTATGGCATGATAAGTAACCTTCCACTAATTTCGCCTGTGTGAAGCTAAATTATAAATAGGTTAAACATTTGACTAACGTTCTTAGGTTCCTACGTTCGACGTCAGGAACCGACTGCGGTGGTATCTAGTAACTAAGTTCTGAACTAGTTGGTCGTTGACGGTGGCGTTTGGTGGCAAAAGTAGGAACTACTTGAAGAATGCTATGTCTGCAGTCCTTACTTGAATTAAAACAGATACACACACTAATACAGCCATCACAATTAGCACCGGTTATCAGACAGATTCTACACACACCCAAAGTACCCGGGGCTACATGACCACGTTGTCGCAGCCCCTAAACTAAGTAACCAACCAACCAACCAACCAACCAACACTCTTTAAGATACCTCTAGAGTGGTCTGAGAGAAATTTCTTCGTATCTGCATGAATATCTAGATTAATACAGTTCTTAATGTGCTCGGTGCAGTATCTTTACACCAAAAAAGTGGGGAAGAATTCAAAATGCCTGGTACTCATCGACACCACTGAACACATTTCATTACAAGTTATCTTATTTTCTTGAAATTGATATCACTGATTCCAAGAATATAAACTAGTGGATTTTTGCAACAACAAAAAAGAAACAAAAAGAACAAGAAAAATTGGGGGTTCTTTTCCAAAGTTTAATTACAAAAACAAGATGTTCAGTAAAGAACATATAGCCTACTTTCTCCTAAATGCATGGGTATTGTTATAACTCTTTGTCCTTTTCAAGGAGTATAATTGAATGTTGGTTGTAGTAGCTTGTTGAAATACAACGTGCTATGGGGATATTAAACATGAATATGAGGTGCCCTTTGCTAGTGCTACCTCTGTACAAAACATCATTCAATTCGGTTTCACCGTGTTTGAATTGATTGGGGAATGGATTTGCACACATACATGGCCGCTATTTGCAAACTATTGGGCTGATGACCTTGTAGTCAGTCATAAAATGCTTTCCACAAAAAGGCATGTTGTTGCAAAATCTGGTAGAGATCAAATTATTAGGATGGTCGTAATTTGATTTAAGCTTTTAATATTTGGGTGGCCGTCATTCCGTTTCCGTCAAGATGGCGGCGATATAAAACATGACACTGAGGTGCCCTTTGCTAGTGCTAAAACTGTACCAAATTTCGTTCCATTCGGTTTCACCGTGTTCGGATTAATAGGGGGAATCGATTTTGACACAAAGATGGCCGCCATCCGCAAACAATTGGGCTGATAGTCTTGCAGTTTGGTCAGAATATGCTTCCCACATAAAGATATGTTGTTGCAAAATTTGGTAGAGACTAGATTATTAGGTTGGTCGTAATTACATTTTAGCTTTTAACATTTGGGTGGCCGCGATTACGTTTCCGTCAAGATGGCGGTGATATAAAACATGACACTGAGGTGCCCTTTGCTAGTGCTACCTCTGTACCAAATTTCGTTCCATTAGGTTTCACCGTGTTCGAATTAATAGGGGGAATCGATTTTGACACAAAGATGGCCGCCATCCGAAAACTATTAGGCTAATGACCTATTAATTTGGTCAAAGGATGCTTCCTCCATAAAGGTATGTTGTTGCAAAATTTGGTAGAGATCGGATGATTAGGTTAGTCGTAATCTGATTTAAGCTTTGAACATTTGTGTGGCCGCCATTACGTTTGCGTCAAGATGGCGGCGATATAAAACATGACACTGAGGTGCCCTTTCCTAGTACTACTTCTGTACCAAATTTCGTTCCAATCGGTTTCACCGTGTTTGAATTAATAGGGGGAATCGATTTTCACGCAAAGATGGCCGCCATCCGCAAACTATTAGGTTGATGACCTATTAGTTTGGTCAACGGATGCTCCCCCCATAAAGGTATGTTGTTGCAAAATTTGGTAGAGATCGGATGATTAGGTTAGTCGTAATTTGATTTAAACTTTGAACATTTGTGTGGCCGCCATTACGTTTCCGTCAAGACGGCGGCGATATAAAACATGACACTGAGGTGTCCTTCGGTAGTGCTACCTTTGTACCGAATTTCGTTCAATTCGCGTTCACCGTGTTCGAATTGATAGGGGGGGGGGGAGACAGACATTCAGATTACACACACTCACACACACACACACACACAGACTCACACACACACACACATACACACACACACACAGACACACTTTTTTTTCGCCCTGTGTTGATCTCATAAGTCTACTTTCATTTTTTGCAAAAATCGAAAGTAGGCTAATAGCGTGCATTTTTAGGACTCGATATCTTCGCTCTTTTTCAACTTAATCGAGTCATTGTCGTTGCAAATTGATCTGCTGTGTCCCGAGTGTTGTATAGCAGAATCGTTTGTGTATCATTGATTGAGGTAAATATATTAGCTTTGTTTTATTGAAAAAAAATTAATTAATTTTGGGGGGCGTGACCCCTAATTTCAATTTAACAGCATAATTCTGCTTTACAACATAGCTGCATTATTTGTCTATTTTTTAGTTTTTAAATGAAACTAATATCTGCATTCTAAGTGGATATTTTAACTGCCCAAGTTAAGACAAACATTGAAAAAAATGAAGGGAGAGAAAACGTAACTTAAAGTTGAGGTACACATTTAGAAACAGGAGTCTTATTTTTCTACTCCTAAAAACTGCCTTTTCTTTAAATTTCAGGTCAATCTTCTGCATTCCCCGGCCCGTGAGTATCTCCTACATTGTTTTAATTCTGGAGTAGACTGTTTCAAAGCCAGATTAATGTGTGCTTTATCTGCTGCACCTATGCGTCAATGTGACAGCTGCTTAAAAGCGTGCACACCGATCATTAAAGTGAATATAAATTAGCTAAACAACAATAAAACTAGTATAAACTATATATTTCTGGAAACTAGGGAGGACATGCATTCGAATGAGTCAATAAAAAAAATCGAAAATGTTCTTGAAAATGACTAATGAAGGGTCGATGAATACCTTAGTGTCCTTATTGAGTCGCCTCAGCATGGTTAGCTGCCGCCATTATCAAATAACGACTTTGCATTATTGATGGTATTTTATTATGAATATTTATATGATAGCCGGTGTCGCATGTAATTACTTAATTAGATACATATTGTATGTGTTTTGTAATACCTAAACAGTGAGCGTTATCTGATTAACCGATCTGTGAAACCGCTAGCGACAGTAATATTTTCATTAATGCAGCCAATGTCCTTTTATTTTATTTTCAGGGCAGGACAGGGATTTTGGAAAAAAAATCGGCCGTAAACCCATTGAAAGGAACCATCCCGGTATTTGCCTTGAGATGAAAATGGGAAACCACGAAATCCATTACTAGCACGTTCAACGGGGGATTCGAACCCACGCCCTCCCCATGCGAGCGAGTCAGGAGGTAGCGAATTAGCGCTCCCGGCTCTAAAAAAAAAAAAAATCCTGGTCCTAGTGGCAACAATGAAAACATGCACAGTAAAATATGGAGGTAATTACTTCATAAAGATTTCAAATAGATAACAAATTGGAAAAATAAATGTTTATTCCAATAATTTGGCCACGTCTTTAAGTATATATTCATTTATTTTTTTTATTTTTTATTTATTCATACACATAGGCCTACTAATGTCAATATAAGCCAAGATTGATTTCAAAAACCTACTTTTCCTGTTTTACTATTTATGCACAGTATAAATGAATGTGTTTATTTATTCATTTATGTATTTGTTCAGTATTTTTAGCCTATTTTCAATTTTGAGAAAATAGGCTTATGAGATCACCTTTTGTCCGTGTGTGTGTTCGTGTGTGTGTGTGTGTCCCTAATAACTTCTAAACGGCTGGAGCGATTTCAATGAAACTCGGTAAGTTCATAGCACTATTCCGGACGACCCCGACTAGGCCCTTCAAATTTTGTTACGTCTCACCAATCCAACATGGCGGTTGTGCGAAATATTTCACCAGCATTCAATATCTCCGAAACTATTACCGATATCACCCTGGAATTTTTTACGCTGGTAAAGGGAACTATTAGAAGTTCACCTATGTGACTTTTGAAAAACTGGTAACTACAAAACCAACATGGTGGCCAAGCGAGGTTGCGACTTTAAAATAGACGTTTCTCGCGATTTAACCAACCAAACGCAATAAAACTTAGTACAGTACATGTTTATGCACATAGTAATGCACCTACATCTAACTTCTTTCAATTGTTTACATAATCACAAGATGGCGGCTGTGCGAAATATTTCACCGTTTACTATATCTCTGAAACTATTACCGCTATCACCATTAAATTTTGTACGGAGATAAAGGGTAGGTTCATCTATAAGACTTCCAAAAACCGGTTAACTATAAAACGAACATGGCGGCCAAGCGAAGTTGAAAGTTTTAAATGGACTTTTCTCGCGATTTAATGATCCAAACGCAATGAAACTTCGTACAGCAAATGTTTATACACATTGTAATGCACTGGTATCTAATTTTGTTCAATTGTTTACGTAACCTCAAGATTGCGGCTGTGCGAATTTCGAAAATTAAGTTTTTATTTCTTGTGTTCTAATCATGCGATCGAAATCAACATTTGCATAATGAACGTACACAATAATCATCATCTAATAGTACATAACTCTATGGCCTACATAATTATATTAAAATCCAACATGGCGACCATCCGAAATATTTAGACGGTTCTCAATATATATTAATCTACTACAACAATAAAACTGAAATTTTGTAAGTATATAAGTTCACCTATGGGACGTTCAATTACCTGGCGAACACAAATCCAACATGGTGGTGACGCGAAAATTAAATATTCAAATGGACGTTTCTTGCGTTTTAACCATCCGAGCGCAGTGAAACTTGATACGGTATATGCTTATACAAATTTTAATCGACTGGCATCTAATTCATTTAAATTATTTTCAGAACCACAAGATGGCGGCTGAGCGAAATTTTAAAATCCCGCTTTTATTTCTTGTGTCCTAATCATGCGATTGAAGTTTGAATAAAACACCTAGACAATAATCTTCATGTAATAGTGTAACGTGTTTTTCGAGGTTTTTTTTATGCAACTGGCATAAGTCAGTTGGAAGCCATTCTGTAATTATTTACGCGGCAAATTGTTCAGCCAAGAGAATTGTTCATGTTAATTTATTATTATTATTAATTTATTATAATTTTTATTAAGGTATTTTCGGAGCATTTTATAAAAATTATTAGCATTCAGATAGGTTTTCTATGTCTTAGAAAACGCTATCAAGCAAATTATTACGAACGACAATATCAAAAAAAAATTACATGATTACGGAATTTTACGGAGTTTTCGTCAGTTAGGGTATTTGAGAGACGTGACTCACTGGGAATTCAAGTACACGCTTAATCTTGTCGGAAAGCATGACGCAATCCTGGGTCGCATCGTCAAGGAAAGGCGAATTGTTGGAACGGAACGCTCCCGCCGAGTGTAATGACCCGGAGGAGGGGAAGATCGCGTGGTGGGTCAGCCAATCAGTGGAGACGACGTAAGCTAGTTGGGACTGAAGAGTGGGGAAGCCGGCGTGTGGATATATCGTTCGACGCGCCGTGGAACGTGGTTTATCTGTGTAGAACTTGCGGAGTGTGGTTGCAAGTGCGTGTCGCTCCGATGTTCAGGGGAGTTAGTGACTATCAGTGTTGAACTTGCCAAGTATGGCTCACGCGGGAGTCGCTCCGATGTTCCATGGAGTGGAGGACTAACTTTTGTAAAACTTAACCAGTGAGGTTATACGAGTGTTTGGGTCCGATGTACGGACCATAGAATTATCTAATCTACCAGAATATCATCATATAACGAAGAAGATGGCGACGTCCAGGAGACTGTGGGAAGCACACAGCATCATCCAGTACGAGGGAAATGCTTTGGCAATTTCCAGTGGTAAGCGCAAATGACGCAGAAATACGCAATCTCTCATTTTTCTTTGTTTTATATTTCATATTTCAGTAACTTCATAGCTTGGAAATAAGAGTAAAATCAATTTATCAGACTCCGTTTTCACGTAATTTTCTATCGGTAATATTCAAATCACAACGCTCCAATTTAAATTTTATACTTATTATTATTATTAAATTTGCTATACTTGTTTTATATAATAAATTCATTTCTTTTACAATGCAATCTTTGCTTTCAGTAGGTAGCATTAGATATAGACCAATTCCTTCTCCTGATACAATTGTTTGTTGGGTTAATGATCAAATCATACCACGATCTGAGTGAATAGAGTCTTGAATGTGTTCTGCCAGAGCTAGACGTTGTTAAATACAAATTTAGATTTCAACATTGCGTTGAGGTCTTGGCGCCCATTAAAACAACATAGCTTAGGCAAAGGTAAACAGTTACATTTCTCACCCAACAGTAAGGGGCAGTCAAACCGTTTCATTTGTCGCCGACAACTTGGGGTTGAAAACCTAATAACATTTGTGGAAGGAGAAGGGTATATATTTCTGTGCCTGTATTTTGGGGGTTATTTGTCTTTATCAGTGTATATCATTATGGGGGATGAGAAAGAAAGACAGATGAGGTTACGTAGTGGTCATCAACGGGAGAGTGATGATACGAGCAGTATGTCGAGTGATGGTAGTACCGGGGTAGCGGAGGTAAATCCCGATACTGAAACAGGGAGTGTAGGCGGCCAACCAGAATTAAAAACTTTACTTCTCGAGTTCATGTATCAGAACAAAGTTAGTAGTGATGCTTTAAATGCAAAATTAGAACAGAATAATGCAAAATTAGAACAGAATAATGCAAAATTAGAACAAAACAGTAGGGAAAATAAAGAAAGTACAGAAGCTTTAAATGCAAAATTAGAACAGAATAATGCAAAATTAGAACAAAACAGTAGGGAAAATAAAGAAAGTACAGAAGCTTTAAATGCAAAATTAGAACAGAATAATGCAAAATTAGAACAAAACAGTAGGGAAAATAAAGAAAGTACAGAAGCTTTAAATAAAAAATTAGAACAGAATAATGCAAAATTAGATAAGAACAACAAGGAAATTAGTGTGAAAATGGAGCAGATTAGAGGAGAAATCAGAGGAGTAATGGAAGAGAAGGTTAAAGAGATCATTGCAGATGTAGACAAGAAATTAGGAAAAGTACAGGAGGAGTTAGAAATTAGAATCAGTACACAGGCTGAAAATTTAAAAGAACTAGTGCAACTGGAAACACAGCAGGTCAAAAAGCAATTGGGGGGAGAAATTGACAAAATTCAGGTAGCAACTAAAGAGGTTAAGGAACAGCTGGGGGGTAGAATTGAGAAAGTCCACTCGCAAATAGTTGCAGAAGTAAATGATTTAAG
This sequence comes from Meconema thalassinum, assembly GCA_946902985.2. NCBI lineage: Eukaryota > Metazoa > Arthropoda > Insecta > Orthoptera > Tettigoniidae > Meconema > Meconema thalassinum. The sequence continues at coordinate 190,816,499 of OX336394.1, read as the reverse complement.
AGAGAGTAATAGAGAGAGCATTAGCAAGATTGAGGAGAAACAAGCAAAGCTATATGATAAAGTAGAAGAATCAGAAGGAAACATTAAATTAACAGTAAACAGTATTGAGAGGAAGGCTGAGGAGAAAATCGCAGAATTAGAGTTAAAATTAAAAGCTAGGATCAGGCAAGAAAATAGTCAGAATAGGCCAGTTTTTGTGAATAGCACACACAGGGAGGTAGAACTGGGTAAGTTCAGCAATCGACAGGGGTGCCCAATGGAGTTCATGGACACTATAGAAAATAAATTCGGGGAGAGGTTGGAAAATGGTAGTATTGAGTGGTGCCAGGTAGTTGAAATTTTAGAACAAGTGTTCGTGGGGGAAACGATGAATTGGTTTGCTGTCTACAGAGACAAGTTTACTGATATGAATGATTTTAAAATGAAATTCTGTGAAAAGTTCTGGAATGAGGTTATTCAGTCGCAGCATCGTGAGGGAGTAGTGTGTGGTAAATATAACCCTAAAGGAAGCTCCACCATGACCGAATACTTTTTAGGGCAGGTATTAGTGTGTAAATATCTGGATGGGTTGAAGGAGGAAAGTGATGTGGTAAGGTTGCTACTTAGGCACTTTCCCTATAGGATCAAGGAGGCTGCTTGTATCCAGAATGTAAAGACAATATCACAAGTAGAAAATTTGTTAAGCACATTTGATGCACTAGGGAGAGGGGGTTATGAGGACAATTTCAATAGGAACCAGGGTAATAATAATAACAGACCTAATGAAGCCAGGCATCAAGAAGTTCAAGGGAACGGTGGCGAAGGGGCCAACGGTCAAAATAGAAATAATAATAATCAGCTAAATCAGAACAGAGGAAATGGCTATGGTAATCAGTATCAAGGGAGGAACAATGATTTCAGGGGAAATCAAGGGAGGAACAATGATTACAGGGGAAATCAAGGGAGAAACAATGATTTCAGGGGAAATCAAGGGAGAAATTATAATGACAATAATTACAACCAGAATAGGGGTCAAGGAAGAGGACAGCCTAGTGGTAGTAATATACTGCCAAACAATGACAACACAACTCAGAACAACCAGACCAGTGCAGTAGTAACTAGTACTACGGCCAGCTGTAGCGGTTCTTTAAACGCGAACCAGGCTGCGAAGTAAGGTCAGAATCTCAGTCTGTAGCATGCCCTGTCCATACAATTATACAGGAACCCTATGACCTAAATGTGAGAAATGAATTATTACATGAACTAAATGATGAAGGTATTATTCAGGAAGTGGTTAGTAAGAGCCCCATAGTTAAATTTAACGTGTCCGAGGCGTACACAGATGTTTTAATTGATAGTGGTTGTATGAAGAGTTGCATAAGTAGTGCATTTTATGATAAAATGAAAGGAACTGGAGTAAATTTTGAGGAGATGCCAATTAAAAGCACTTTTGTTATCACAGCTGTTGGGAAGAGGTCTAAAGTAATTTCTAAGCAAGTTTTAGTAGACATTAAAATTAATAATCATGTAGAGAAGCAGATTTGCCTTGTAATTCCAAATTTAGTATTCAGTGTTATCTTGGGATCAGAGTGGCTAAGTAGAGTGTCTGGTAACTTATGTTATGATGTAGGGAGTTTGAAATTTAAATGGGGAGATTCTGAAGTAGAAGTAGCGTTCAATGACCATATTCAGAGGAGTAGTATTGTAGGTGTGATTTGTACTTTAAATGAGATATCGCCTGCCGTAGAGCGGGGTTCTCCATGTTTTGTGGGCAGTGTGATTACGAACGGAAGTCTAGAGGACTCGTTACGTGAGGCTGCATTTCATGGAAATATAGAGGATGAACAGTGTGTTCGGCTCTATGATGTGTTATTGTGTAATAGGAGAGTTTTTGAGGATCGCATTGGTATGGCCAATTGCTATACACATTCATTGAACGTTATTGATAGGTCAGTATTCACAGGACATAGATATCCTGTACCTTTCGCTTATCAGAGTGCAGTTGAGGCACAAATTAACCAGATGCTTGAAGATGGGATTATTGAGAACTCTAACAGTCCATATGTTAATTCTTTGATCACGGTACCCAAGACCGACGGCACTGTTCGTATTTGTTTAGACGCTCGTTTGGTTAACAGTAGAATTAGTTCAGATCAGCTGAAATCTATGTCAATAGAGGAATTAATGCAAACATTTGAGGGGAAGAAGTATTTCACTTGTGTAGATTTGAGTTCCAGTTTTTGGCAAGTGCCACTTATGTACGAAGATAGACCATTTACAGCTTTTAGTCATAAATATAACCTTTATCAATTTTGTAGAACACCTTATGGGTTAAAGAGTAGTTCAGCAGCATTAATTAGGGCTTTAAACATCGCATTAGGGGATGACACAGGAGAGTTTGTAACCATTTACATTGATGATATGGTAATTAGTTCACGCAGTTTTGAGGAGCATCTACGTCATTTAGATATAGTTTTTCAGAAGTTAGATCAGGCAGGGTTCACTTTGAAGCTGTCTAAGTCGTCATTCTGTCAGTCAGAAGTGACATTTTTAGGTCATAGAGTGTCGAGTAGAGGTGTGACACCATAGGAAGGTAGGGCTAGTATGTGTGGACAGTAGCAACAGGGCATCGTTACAGATACTGAGAAATATGCTAGGTAGAGCAACGTGATGACGTTCATTTAAAGGGAGCCACTTGCAAGGTTGGAAGCAGGTGACGCAGAAACATTTATAGTTTCCAAACGTATTGGAAAAACAGCATATGTGCTGGAGGATAGTAAGGGAAACAGATTATACGGGACGTATAATATTCATAGTCTACGAAAATATGTGTCATAAAGTGAGTGTGTTTAGCTGGCAAGCCAGCCTATCAAATGAGTAAGTGTGGTGTCTGGTGCGTGGGAGGAGATGGTCTTCCAGGCAGGCGTATCAGAAGTCGCACAGGGGGGTAGTATGTAAGTAAATGAGAGGTTTTTAAGGTACAGGGAAATATGACGGGATTGTCGGATGCTCTTGAGCACTAAAATGTCTCGATACACCAAGGCCAGAATTTGGTAGCGCTGGCGAATTCCCATTTGCCTCCAAGAGATGGGTGAGCGCTTGTACATGGTATTTTTGCTTAAGGCGTCCACGAGGCAAAAGATGGGCCATCAGAATGCGAGACAGTCCTTCATGAAACTCATACATATCAGCACACGTGATTTCTGTTTACGGCCTCGCCATGTAAGATTTGTAAGTGTTAATTTAAGATAATTTGTACAAAGGTATTATTTGTGTGAGAAGAATTGATCTGTGTTGAGAACTAGTATTAAGTAGAATATGGTCTACGGGAACTTAACAAGACAGGGCGATTACGGCACAGAAATATTTGGTGTTATATGTAATGCACATTTACTGTTTTTTTTTTCAGAAGTCAATATTAATTTAATAATCTTTAAAGAGAGATTAAGTATTATGGTCACGAGGCGCTGCCACAATAGTGTGATCGTGTGCTCAGTGATAAGTGAGATTTAATTTCACCATAAGGAAGGGACCTCCAGTGAAATTAGGAAGTTCTATGGTGATATAAATATATCAGAACACCTTCAATGCGTGTGATATGACATCAAAAATACATAGTGCTCACGCATTTATTATGTCTATTTCTCCAACATAGAGGAATTTGAGAGGCGGAAATATCCGTGGAACACTATTTTATATGAGAAACATTGGACTGGTTGCAAAGTGCAATCCATAGTGACAACAAACTTTGACGCAAAGTGCGTGAAGAAAAATTATGAGTGTATATATCTGTAATTTAGGGAGATTTCATTTATGTAATATGTATTTTGGATGGGGTTTATTAACGTGTCTGGGATAATCGGATAATGGACCGTCGTCACGGTAAATCATCCGATGATCCGAGGCGAATATGTAACGTGTTTTTCGGGGGGTTTTTATGCAACTGGCATAAGTCAGTTGGAAGCCATTCTGTAATTATTTACGCGGCAAATTGTTCAGCCAAGAGAATTGTTCATGTTAATTTATTATTATTATTAATTTATTATAATTTTTATTAAGGTATTTTCGGAGCATTTTATAAAAATTATTAGCATTCAGATAGGTTTTCTATGTCTTAGAAAACGCTATCAGCAAATTATTACGAACGACAATATCAAAGAAAATTACATGATTACGGAATTTTACGGAGTTTTCGTCAGTTAGGGTATTTGAGAGACGTGACTCACTGGGAATTCAAGTACACGCTTAATCTTGTCGGAAAGCATGACGCAATCCTGGGTCGCATCGTCAAGGAAAGGCGAATTGTTGGAACGGAACCCTCCCGCCGAGTGTAAAGACCCGGAGGAGGGGAAGATCGCGTGGTGGGTCAGCCAATCAGTGGAGACGACGTAAGCTAGTTGGGACTGAAGAGTGGGGGAGCCGGCGTGTGGATATAACGTTCGACGCGCCGTGGAACGTGGACTATCTGTGTAGAACTTGCGGAGTGTGGTTGCAAGTGCGTGTCGCTCCGATGTTCAGGGGAGTTAGTGACTATCAGTGTTGAACTTGCCAAGTATGGTTCACGCGGGAGTCGCTCCGATGTTCCATGGAGTGGAGGACTAACTTTTGTAAAACTTAACCAGTGTGGTTATACGAGTGTTTGGGTCCGATGTACGGACCATAGAATTATCTAATCTACCAGAATAGCATCATATAACGAAGAAGATGGCGACGTCCAGGAGACTGTGGGAAGCACACAGCATCATCCAGTACGAGGGAAATGCTTTGGCAATTTCCAGTGGTAAGCGCAAATGACGCAGAAATACGCAATCTCTCATTTTTCTTTGTTTTATATTTCATATTTCAGTAACTTCATAGCTTGGAAATAAGAGTAAAATCAATTTATCAGACTCCGTTTTCACGTAATTTTCTATCGGTAATATTCAAATCACAACGCTCCAATTTAAATTTTATACTTATTATTATTATTAAATTTGCTATACTTGTTTTATATAATAAATTCATTTCTTTTACAATGCAATCTTTGCTTTCAGTAGGTAGCATTAGATATAGACCAATTCCTTCTCCTGATACAATTGTTTGTTGGGTTAATGATCAAATCATACCACGATCTGAGTGAATAGAGTCTTGAATGTGTTCTGCCAGAGCTAGACGCTGTTAAATACAAATTTAGATTTCAACATTGCGTTGAGGTCTTGGCGCCCATTAAAACAACATAGCTTAGGCAAAGGTAAACAGTTACATTTCTCACCCAACAGTAAGGGGCAGTCAAACCGTTTCAATAGTACATAAATCTAAGGCCTATAATATAAAAATCCAACATGGTGACCATCCAAAATATTTAGACGGTTCTCAATATCTACGAATCTATTACAGCAATCAAACTGACAATTTGTATGTTGATAGAGGCAATTAATATTAGTAGGATGTTGATAGAGGCAATTAATATTAGTAGGATATATGAAAATAGGCTATTTAGTTCTTCACGGAACATCTTGTTTATTAATTCATTCGCGTATTTATTTATTTATTTATTTACAGTATTTATTTGTTTATTTATTTTTTGATTATTTATGTATTTATTTATTTACTGTATTTAATTACGATAATTTATTTATTTATTTAATTACTTATTTATTTATTTATTTATTTATTTACAGAATTAATTTATTTGTTCATTTATTTATGTATTTATTGATTGATTGTTTTATTTATTTATTTATTTGTTTATTTATTTTTTACTATTTATTTACTGTATTTAATTTATTTATTTATTTATTTATTTATTTACAGTGTTAAATTATTTGTTCATTTAATTATGTATTTATTGATTGAAAATGAAAATCCACAGCCTGCTTCCAGTCTCCGACCGGGTCAGGAATGGAATGAATGAAGGCCCTACCTAGTGGCGAGAATAGGAACTGTGCCGGCTGCCGAAGCCTGTCGCACTCCTCTGGGGCAATGATGAAATTAATGACAGATGAAATGAAATGACAGTGGAGAGTGTTGCTGGAATTAAATTTTGACAGGGAAAACCGGAGTACCCGGAGAAAAACCTGTCGGCCTCCGTTTTGTCCAGCACAGATCTCACATGGAGTGACCGGGATTTGAACCACGGACCCAGGGGTGAGAGGCCGGCGTGATTGATTGTTTTATTTATTTATTTGTTTATTTATGTTTTGATTATTTATTTATTTACTGTATTTAATTTATTTATTTATTTATTTTATTTATTTACAGTGTTAATTTATTTGTTCATTTATTTATGTATTTATTGATTGTTTTATTTATTTATTTGTATATTTATTTTTTGATTATTTATTTACTGTATTTTATTTATTAATTTATTTATTTTAATTACTTATTTATTTATTTATTTATTTATTTATTTATTTACAGTGTTAATGTATTTGTCCATTTATTTATGTATTTATTGATTGATTGTTTTATTTATTTATTTGTTTATTTTTTATTATGTATTTACTGTATTTAATTTATTTATTAATTTATTTTAATTACTTATATATTTATTTATTTATTTATTTATTTACAGTGTTAATTTATTTGTTCATTTATTTATGTATTTATTGATTGATTGTTTTATTTATTTATTTATTTGTTTATTTATTTATTATTATTTATTTATTTACTGTACTTAATTAATTTATTTATTTATTACTTATTTATTTATTTATTTATTTATTTATTTATTATTTATATCTAGAATGGTACTGAGGGTCACCGGAAATAATCTCGAGGATATCAGTATGGAATTAGTGGTGTTCAATCCTGTGTTGTAAATATCTGACTTGGTTCCCTAAAGATTGCTTTGTTCTGGTACGGTAGGCTACTTCTTGTCCTGACTTGTTAAAATTTCCCGAGACCCTGGCATAGCTCTCGCTTATCTGGCATGTGCGATAGCGAACAGATAAAAGGATTTTTCTCCGGATTTGCAAGTCCTAGGTCGTATATATTCCAAAGAAACAAATTACCTTTCATATTGTTTGTGGTGGATCATCACGTTTACGAGCGCTGAGCCCAGAGCTTGGCTTGATCTGCGCGTGTCAGTACCGCAATATGGCGCCGAACGTCAACAAGGAGGTACGTGTCACACCGCTCACATTATCTAAACACCAGGGGTAACATTTAGCTTTTATGGTTGGTAGGGATGTTTCAATTTGAAGCTTCGGACATCTGTAGGGGATGGATGTTTATAATGTACAAAATCTTATATACACTATTTAAAAGAATTAACAATATTGATTTTATAGCTGTGGCTGTTATAAATATTGTACAACAATTATGCACATTTGTAAGGAAACAAAAACATCTCTGCTTCCGGAATCAAAGTTCTAAATATTAGAACATTATCATAACTGGCTTTATCCAATTTTCAAATTTCTAATTTTGAAGGGAGGAAGTTTGTCGATTTGCGTGACAGGTTAATCTTGCGATGATGAGGCACCGGACCTAAAAAAAAAGTGTTGTTGCAATTTGGCAGTGATGTTTGTACTTTTCTTCATGTATCTAAACGTTTGTACACAGTCTATAAAATGGCTGTCGTCGCGGAGGCCCAGATTCGATTCCCGGCTCTGCCAAAAAAGATCCTGGTCTGATGACTAGAACGGGGCTCACTCAGGGTTTGATTCCTGCCTCAATGCCTTTACACCAATGCATTTTGTTCATAATCGAGAAAATACACAAAATTAACACTCCAGATTCCTATACACCTACCATGAAGTTCAATAAATATTTTGTTTGCACCGCCTCACGCCTCTTCGGCACCTTCGATTTATATAAGTTCGTCAACATTGCAAGTACTGCAGCTCTCAAAACACGTCTTTCAATCTGCTTCTTGGAGCAGTATACCTCTCATATCTGATTACTGCATTATGTTAAAATACTATTATTAGTTCAATTATAACATCAGGACAATAGCTAACAACCTACCTACGTTAATATATTTTCTTGTATATGGTGTTCTTTTTTTATCATGCACTCTGTAGGCACTCTTTAGTATATAACTTTTCCATTATATTATTAGTATTATTATTATTATTGTATTATTATGCCATGTACTGTGGTTCGGATTCCACGTAAAAAGGAGGTACCGTGGCTCATGATCGCATGATTAACGGTCACGTAAAACTAGAAGTTTTTTTTTTAACTTTCTTTTCTTACTATCATTGTTAGACTATTATTATTTATATTGTGAATGTTAGTGAAATGTTTTATTTTTACAAGCCCTAATCTTATTGTATGTAGGGAGGTACTGTAAAGGAGCTCTTAAGCTCCAAGTGTAGCCGTGGAAATAAATCAATCAAACAATCAATCAGTCATCCTGGAAGTGGTTATCCGTTGTTTCCCACTTCTACCCCAGGCAAATGCTGGAATGGAACCTAACTAAAGGCCACGGCGTTTCCTATCCAAATTCTACCTTGATTACAAGTACACACACTAGTACAGACTTCATAGTTCCACAGGTTATCAGACAATATCTACACACACCCAAGTTCACGGAGCTACATTACCACGCTATCGCAAAACCCCTAAAATCTATAAAACTTGAAAAAAAATAGTAACTCCAATGGTTTAGTGTCCACAAATTAATCTGTACTTAGGAATGGGGGTTTTGTCCAATGCTGCAATATAAAACTCAAAACCTGAAAGTCATATCACAATGTTTGGGTACAGGTGGAATGTCAAAGTGATCAACTTATTGTAGACTCCGGCACGTTAATGATCCTCTTCGGGGCAAAATTCCGGCACCCCGGTGTCTCTAAAAGCCGCAGTAGTTAAAAGGGACGTAAAACCAATAATATTATTATTATTATTGTTGTAGACTAATAATACGAGTATATTTAGTAAAATTTGTGACAAAATTATAAAAGCAGTGGGCTATTGTTGGAAATAGCCTAGTGGTCTTAAATTATTGGCAGGGGCTGTGAATTTTTAATTAAAACAATAATATATGTTTAACTTGAACGTGGAAATTATCGTTAAAAGGTTATTTTAAATTAAATCTCTGTACGAAACCACTGTTAGTCAGGATTGTATAAAACATTACCTGATAGAAAATATTAAATACTTTTCGTTATTGTTTCATTATGGGGATTTGGTGATTGTGATCATTTCAGCCCCGTGTACTTGGATGTATGTGAAATCTTCCTGATAACCTGTGTCATTGTGATGGCTGTATTAGTGTGTGTAGTTGTAATTCAAATTAGGATTGTGACGGAGGTGGACGTGACCCTAATCTAGGAAACATCCCAACATTCGCCTGGAGAAGTGGAAAACCACCGAATGCCACTTCCAGGATGACTGAGGAGGGAATCGAACACGCCTATTCTCGTTCTTGCCTCACGGGGCTGAGTGTACCCCGGTCCACCTATCAAACCAGAGTTAAAATTCTTGGCAGAGGTGGGAATCGAACCCGGACCTCCGCGGTGACAGACAGCCAAGAATGGTAGCCACTACGCAACGAGGTGGACGGCTTGATTGGTTTGATGCAGCCCTCCACACCTCCCTGTCCTGAGCTAATCGTTTCACCTCTACATAGCTACCACTCCTTAAATCCGAGAGAATTTGTTAAACATTTTCTAACCATGGTCTACCCCTACAGTTCTTGCCCTCGACCCTTCCTTCCATAACTAACTTTTCTATTCCTCGGTGTCTCAGACTGTGTCCTACCGAACTATCTCTTCTCTTCATTAGCAGTCACCAGAAACATCTCTCCTCTCCCAATCATCTTAATATCTCTTCATTTGTCACCCTATCTACCAATTTGATCTTCATCATTCTCCTGTAACACCACATTTCAAATGCTTCTATTCTCCTCATTTCTGCTGATCCAACAGTCCAAGTTCCACTTCCATAGAGCCACGCTTCAGACAAAGGCTTTCAAAAATGACTTCCTAATACCTAAATCAATCGATGTCAACAGATTCCTTTTTTGTAGAAATGCTTACCTTGCCTGTCCCTACCTACTTTTTATATCCTCTTTGCTTCGTCCATCACTGGTTATTTTGCTTCCTAAGTAACAGAAGTATCCTACTTCCATTAGCTTTTCACCTGCCAATTCGACGTCCATAAAGGTTTCTGACAACTTTTGGCTGCATTCCAATATTTATTTTACATTTATTTTCGAATATTTTACATTGACTAATTTCCTCAAGACAGAATCCATACCATTTAAAAACTCATTCAAATCCTCTGGTGTGTCGGCTAAGATGACGATGTAATCAGCAAATCTCAGAGTAGAAATTATTTCTCCATGAATCTTTACTCCTATTTGAATGTTTTTTTCCAATTTCCCTCATTGTTTGTTCAATGTATAGATAGGCCTATGTACCAATCGCCTATCATAAGGACGATTTATATTATCAAAGGTGCTGATGGTTCAATCTTTGAGTTGAAGTGTTAGAAGCTATTTTTCAGTGTTGCCTAGTTCTATTATTATCATCAAAGGCAGCCTACAGTCATCAGCACCCATTGTTCAAGCAAAAGGAGTGTTGTAGGGAGATCCTGTTAGTCCGCTGTTGTTTATCTTGACTACCTCAGACGTCATAGAAATTCTTGAAGGCCACGAAGAAGTGGTTTCCTTCTACGCTTATGCAGACGATATGGTGATAGGGTCTTAAGATCTTAGAACTCTGCAGGAATGCTGGGACAGATTAACACTTTGGGCAGAAAAGAATAACCTACAGCTGAATAGGGACAAAACGGTCCATATGGTTTTTAGAAAGGGTGGAAAAATAGCAGCCTGTGAAGAACTGTATCATAAAGGAGAGCCACTGAAATTAGCAAAGCACTTTAACTATTTAGGAATCACGCTACAGACTTCTGGTAATACGTTCACGAAACATCTCGATAATCGAATAACAGCAGCGACAATAGCGATGAATGACATCAAACTCCTCAGAAGAATGTCTATTAATACAGCCATGAAGATTTTCTCCAGTAAAATAATTCCAATTGTGACCTATGGTATTGAGTTGTTTTGGGGCTACCTTAATAAAACCAACCTTAAGAAAATTGAGACAATTAAATCGACGTTTCTCAAGAAGATTCTCTGTGTTTCCAAAAATACACCATCCAGACTGACTTACGAGCTTACAGGTGAGCCATTCTTCAAAGAAGAACTCCGTGTAAAGCTGCTTTTGCCAGCTACAGGTGCCTACCAGGAACTACTGGAAGAGATTCAAGCCAAGCGTGAGGCGATTTGGCTAGATTTCTACTCCACAGAAGCTATGTTGAACCCCGCATAATGGAAAAGACCAGACTATGAGCTGCGTCACACGTGGACAAGATTTGCAGTGCATGGTTTTCATTTTCGAGTCTGTAAGACGGAAATTTACCATTCGCCTGTTGCAGAGTGTATTTGCAAATTTTGTGGGAAACGTTGTGAACGGTATCACGCACTGGAATGCGAACGGAACTGTCGCTCAAGGAACTGTGTAGCGCCAATGATCCTCCATGTTAGTCTGAAATCTACGGTAGTATTGTAATTTAATTTTCTTTGGCCATGGCTGTAATAAATATTTATTATTAAGAATGATTTCCAGTCGGTCAACACTAATTGTGCCCAAATGTATTAGGCGGGAAAACAAGTATTTATTCACCTTAGCCTGAAAAAAATGTTACATGAGATATTTATCACATAACACGCTTTTATGTACACTTTTAAGTACTTAATTAAGTACCACAATTTATGTTGGGCGACAGGAAAAAAAAAAGGAAGGAAGCTTGTAGTTTAACGTGACCGTTAATCTTGAGATCATGAGCCACGGGACCTCCTTTTTACGTGGAATCCGAATCACAGGACATGGCATTTCACTTCGAAAATCTCACATGCATTGACCAGGAATCGAACCCGGACCGCCTTGGAGGCGACAGGAAAGCTTTCTTTAATATAGCGGCTATGGTGACGTAGTTGGTAGCATGCTGAGCGTCTATGCCCAAGGTTGCGGGGTCAAACCCGGTCGAAGTCGTCGGATTTTTAAGAGCGTTAAAAGTCCCTCAGTATGACTTCCTTCGGAGTGGAAGTAAAGCCGGCGGTCCCATGTCATAGATTTATGTCATGTAAAAGAACCTTCCACTAATTACACTTGTGTGAACTAAATTATAGGTTATATTCGACTAACGCTCTTAGGTTCCAACGTTCGTCGCCAGGAGCGGTGGCATCTAGTAGCCAAGTCCAGAATTAGTTGTCGTTGACAGTGGCGTTTGGTAGCAAAAGTAGGAACTACTTGAAAATTGAATGTCTGCAGCCCTTACTTAAATTGAAAACAGATGACACACACTGATACAGCCATGACAATTAACACCGGTTATCAGACAGTTTCTACACACACCCAAAGTACACGGGGCTACATGACCGCGTTGTCGCAGCCCCTAAACTGAAGAACCAACCAACCTTTCTTTAATACAGAGGTGTGCAAATTATTAGAATCAATAAAGAATTAATACCAGTCACAATTTTTAATTCAAAATAATTTCTTTGACCAACTGCTGGCATCTTTTCTTGCCCTACTTAGTAATGCTTTCTCCTCCGTTGACTTACACCATTTTTCGTAAGAAATCACGTCTGGAAACTTTTAGAATAGGAGCTTTCGAGGGTTACCTGAGCTGGGCCCGTTTTCCATTTTTCATTGACTTTGGAATGTAAAGGTGATTTCAATCCATGGTTCATGAATCTATGAATAGTTCAAGAGCGTATCATCTGTAAGAAAGACCCCAAATCATTCTGCTCTAGTCCGGCTCTGTGGCTAAATGCTTAGCGCGCTAGGCTTTGGGCCGAACTGCCTCGGGTTCGATTCCCGGCCGAGCCATCAGGGATTTTAATCTTCTGGGGTTAATTCCGGTGACTCGGGGACTGGGTGTATGTGACGTCTTCATCATCACTTCATCCTCATTACGACGCGCAGGTCGCCCACGGGCGTCAAATAGAAAGACCTGCACTCGGCCTCTCCGGAGGCCACACGATCATTCATTCACTCCGCTGTAAATTCACACGAAATGTAGAGCGAAGAGCGAAGTAATCAAAACACAGCGTGAGGCATTTTGTATTAGCAAGGCTCCTGTGTTAGTGGAAATTCTAAACAATTATTTTACTTTGAGTTTCTTAAATGGAAATATAATTAAGATTCTTGGCTAAACATTGGAAGGAAATTCAGCGTCTTGCAAAAACATATTTAGTGCATGAGGCCGTGAAAAGTATAAATGGAATTTTGGAAAACTGCCGTCTAGTCTAATAATGCGCACACCTCTGTAATAAATCGTCTCAAATCTTTCTCACTTAAGGGGAGACTCCACTGAAAAATTAAACTTCTGTCCTACTGCATCGATTGCAAATTAATTTTTGATTATATATATCACGTAAAGATGTAGCCATGTATAAGGTTTGAAGGCCATAAATTAAATGGTTTTTGAATTATTAATTTTTAATTTGGTTTTTAATGGCATTTTTTAAAACCAACTTTTGGTACTCAGATGTCATTTTTCACATTTCAATTTCTTCAGACACAGTATCTGGACGTAGTTTAAGAGTTCTGTGCATTTATTTTGTGAGAATGTTTGTTTATTTACTCTTAGTTAATTTTTCAAATTTCAAAATAATTTATTTTCAAATAATGTGTACATAAATGTCATAAAAAATCATTGAAACTGTATATCATTTAATATTAATGCACAGAAGTATGCAAATACCTCATCACTACCTGCAAAAATTTCAATGATATTGGTTAATATTTAGGATAAAAAGGTCGGTATTGAAGTTAGAAAAACACATTTTCAGGAAAGTGGATTTTAAAATGTTTGTTGACATCACTAGTTCAGCTTTTTATCACCAGGAATTAAAAGCAAGGAGCCAACTTTGGAAAAAAAAAAGTATCCGATTGGTGAGAATATGGTCGTGTTTGATGGTGATAACATCAAATACTATCTCTGACAGCTTTCAGTGTGCCACGCCCCCCTCATGCAGTCCATATATCAAATATTATTTAGACTTATTTATAATTCGACTAGAACCAAATCTTTCTGGGACCTAAGAGAAAACACTCCAAGGGTCTGAAATAGCCACTAAAAATTCTTTGACAAAAATTGAAGTTTTGCGGTGGAGTCTCCCCTTAATTAGAAATTCTCAGCATACAATAGCCTTGTGTGGTCAAACATATTCTGTCAATAAATGCAGTGTTTTAAAATAAAGCATAACTTGTTTTGGTGAATGATTCATGTAGCTCCAACGAATAAAATATTACGGTACATGTACTTTTAGTGGTATGTAGTTTTACTCTCAGTGTAAGATGGTTTCAGTAATGGTCTAGTGGTCAAACTGCTTGCCTCTCACCAATGCGGACTAGGTTAGATTCTCGGTTAATGCATGTGAGATTTTCGAAGTGAAATGTCACATCCTGCGGATCTGATTCAGCGTAATAATTGAGGTCCCGTGACTCATGATCGCAAGATTAACGTCACGTAAAGCTACAAGCTTCCTCCTCAATTGCAAATGATCAGAGTGGTACAACATACTGTCTGTAGCTGACTGAAACTACTGTATGTATCATTCACGTTCAAGTGCACCACGTGCCTGAGAGGCAGGCACGCTTCTCCTGTGTTATCGCAGCTGCACCTCGTCATTACACCACTAAGTTATGTATGGTTTTACGGGTTTTGCCGTTAGATGGGGCATTACGTACAGCGACTCAATGGCTTAGTCATGCCTTAGTCTCGTGACGTTAAAGTGCGACTCTAAAGCACGAAGCACAGTACTAAACTATCTGTTATCGGTAGAGACTGGGGTATTTAACATTTTAAAATTCAAAATATCACATTGAAATGAAAAGGAAAATCCACAGCCTGCTTCCAGGCGACCAACCGGGTCAGGCATGGAACTTTGCAGGCTGCCGAAGCCTGTCGCATTCCTATAAGGCAATGATTAAATGAATGACAGATGAAATGAAATGATAGTGGAGAGTGTTGCTGGAATGAAATATTGACAGGGAAAACTGGAGTATCCGGAGAAAAACCTGTCTGCCTCCGTTTTGTCCAGCACAGATCTCACATGGAGTGACCGGGATTTGAACCACGGACCCAGCGATGAGAGACTGGCGTGCTGCCACCTAAGCCATGGAGGCTTTCAAAATATCACATTATAAATTCCAATTTTATCATCTTGTAGCATACATGATGTTGTGGTTTTTTTTTTCGATTAACCCTTTTTAGCAAGCTTGTTACACATGAGAATGATGAGCAATATCATATGTAGATATTGTATTTATCTAATTACCGGTATTTATTTATGTCTCTTATTCTCCAGTTAACCTTAGTAATGGAATTTCAGTAGTAAACATCTCACCCTGATGGGGCTGATGACCTCGCTGTTCTGCCCCTTGAAGCAACAATAACTAATATAGTTTATGTTCGACCCTAACTATTATGTGTCAGAAAACTGTATCATAATGAGGCTCATTATAACACTATTTTTCATTATGAAACAGTTTCTCCCACCAATCAGAGCTCAAGAAACAGTTGTGGGACCAATTAGCTAAGGATACCTTCGCGCATGCGTTCAAAATCCAACATGTCTATATAAATTACCGAAATTGCACCGTCCATATGTTCGCATAAATAAACAGACAAGAAATGGCACTGTACCTTAATATCCCCAAAATCAATTTCTACACAGCGCGTGGTTTTGAAACGACTTCGGTGACAGTTTTACTGAATACTGGAGCACAATCTGAACATATGGCATTGAAGCACACAGAGCGCATGCGTCGGTTGTCCAGAGAGCTTGGGAAACAGAGATATACTACTCACCGCAGCACCCGATCACAACATTCTAGTGACTGAACAGATATTTATGAATATTTATGTTAAAACATATAATAAAGTTATAATTATCGTCGAACATAAACAGTCGTATGCAACTCGCCTATAATGGTAATTAAGACACTCGTATGGAAATTATAAAACTCGCATACGCTCGTTTTATAAAAATACTCGTGTCTTAATTATGGTCATTATAGGCTCGTTGCATAATGTACTAGTATATAACTTCTCACCCCGACAATTAGCAAGTGATTTATTTTCTCTCGACCTAACTAATAGTTTTCTGTTCCTGTTCATAGGATGGGGGAGTCGACAACGCTGCATACGAGGAAGAGCTGCCCAGTAACCGATCGTCTGTTAACAGTACATCCACTGTACCTCAAGGAAAGGTGAGTAGACACCATTTTCAATTGGAACCCATGTTACGTACAAAGAATATTTATTTATTTATTTATTTTATTTTATTTATATATTGTCTCTTATTCTCTGATTAACTTTAGTTATAGAATTTCAGTAGTAACCTAATCACCTCGATATTTTCAATTAGCAACTGATTTTTTTTTATGTGTAACATCTTTCCGCTCGGTTGCTGGATAGTTTTGTGGGAGTGATTTTGAAAATTGGGGACGGAAGTGGATCGGAACGATCGAGCTGGCAGTGGTGGATCAAACGGAAGTATGCACTGCCCGCTCGATCGATCAAACGGAAGTGTACTAGCTGGCAGTGGTAGACAACGGAAGTATGCACTGCCCGCTCGATCGATCAAACGGAAGTGTACTAGCTGGCAGTGGTGGACAACGGAAGTATGCACTGCCCGCTCGATCGATCGAATGGAAGTGTGCCCTAGCTGGCAGTGGTGGATCGAACGGAAGTATAAGACGCACCGCCAACACGATCGATCGATCCAGCTGGCACTGGTAAGAGAAACAATCAGCGCGCGGTGTCGAAAATTGATACCATGACGCACTCTCGGCCATGTGGAATGTATATGACATACTGAACGGAAAACGCTCATGCGAACTCTGGTGTCAAGTGATTTAAACAAATGACATGGTACTTGTTCGAAGTCTTCGTATCAGTATTTAAATGGTAAAATGCCTTAATATCAAACATTGTAAGTAGTCGGCATTGCATTGGCATAAGACATTTTAAACTCGATGTCACTCAGGAACATTATCGAAACAAACAAAATATAAATGAAAATTAATTCCGTAATGCAGTATTATTGGAACGTGGAAATAAGTTACCATCTTTTGCACAAAATTTGCCTAGTCGAAATAGCCGTGGGGTTAATGCTTATGACTGTGAATCTAGAGATCTTGGGTTCGAGTCCTGGGCGGGGTAGATATTTTTGCTACCAGATTATCATTTTAAACGATATTTATCATATCATTATGACTCATTTTAACAGAATCCATATGAAATTACGTGTTGGTCAGTGAATCAAGAGGACCTGTGTATAAGGAATTTAAGGTTATGAGCGGTGTCGCGTCTATTAATCTAGTTGATCCATATCGTATTCTTTATTTAGGCTAGTGCTGGTGGAACCTACAAATCATCTAATACAATGAGTTCCGTATTATAAACTACAATATCTGTAAAACACTCCCTTTTACAATAGATTAATATTTGTGCCAATAATACTATAAAATACCGGTGTACCAACAATTTCACGTGAGGTTTCTTCTATGTCAGATTTTACACATCATATGCGACTACTGTAAGGCTCATAATTTTTTTCTCTCGACCTACAAAATAGTTTTCTGTTCCTGTTTATAGGATGGGGGAGTCGACAACGCTAAGTACCAGGAAGATCTGCCCATTAAACGATTCTCTGTCAACAGTACATCCACTGTACCTCAAGGAAATGTGAGTAAACATCAATTTCCAATAGAGCTCTTGTTACGTACAAAGCTATAACAGAAATTAATCAGTTACAGAGTCTCACCCTCGGGTTTTTCCTACCAGCACTTGAAGACTATCATTGCCCATATCTATTGGGTTAAAATCTGGGCGTTGTGTGTGGTGATATATTTATTGTGCTTGTATGTTGTGTGAATTCATTTCTCAATGATTCTCACTAGTAGATTCAGTGTCTTATTAATTTCGGTTTTTTGATATTTTATATTATAGTTGGGGGATATTTCTAGTATTATGGTGCCATCACCTGGTGGGTGAGTGGCTATCGTGTCGGTCTACCAACCCCAAGCTTCCAAGTTCACTCCTGGCCATAGTAAGTGATTTTTGAAAGGTGACAAAAATCACAACACGCATGTCATACGCTGTTGGAATGTTAAAGAACCCATCTGAATTCAGTAGGCCGTGTTCATAATGGCAAAATTAATGTCGGGGTTTTCCGCCAGCACACAAGTTCCTCCTTTCTCTGCTAGAAAGTGTTATAGTGTCAAGGAACTTAGATATCTAACTCCTTGAATTTCATAGCGCTCCAAGGAACAACAAAATTCGGCATGCAAGCTGCCCTCTGGGCGTCAAATAACAAAGCTTGCACCCTGCACCGAGGCCATACGATATTATTATTATTATTATTATTATTATTATTATTATTATTATTATTATCGATATGGACATACGTGCGTCCTGTCAGTACATAAGATAAAGAAATGATCACCCAAATTCTACTGACTTTTACTACATAGCACTGAGAAAAGATACAAACAATTAAATAAACAAAATAGGTGACAAGTAGGGCTCGGATTCGAGCATATTTGCATATTTTTTTTCCTGAATAGTACACATTGAAAGAAGCCTTTCAGTGGTATTTTCATATCTCTGGGACCAACAGAATTGAAATTTATCGAGCATATAAATGCATTAAACCGCGGTTTTCTGAATAGAGGCATATAAATGCACATCCTTGTGGTTTTCCTTCGAATTCCTCCATCCCCCTCCCCGAATTCGGGCCCTGACCATCCTTAAGGTTCGAAAAAAAGAAATAATTATTGAAAAGCCTATCTGGTGCGAATAATAAAACCGCAGGTTTTAACCTTTAGTGAGGTCGTTCTCATCATTGAAACTTTTATTGACTGATTTCAGAAAATCATTCAAAACTGAAAACATAGAAAAAATTCTTGTTGTACAGACCAATACAGATCTACTTCACTGACTCGCCTAATTTTGAACATTTTGTAAATGAACTTTTAAACTGTAACTTTTATAAGAATACTTCTCTTATATATACTTGAAACTTGAATGCGAGTATATCGCAGTGTATCATACATACAATTAGAAAATAAAGCCCGTATATAAAGATATGTTACTGGCTTTTTCGTTTCACTTTCCTTTCTATAGTTTTTAACGGTGTTTTTCGAGTATATTCTGCATATTTAACCGCATATAATGTTTTTTACGAGCATATCTATTGAGCATATAATGGATTTTTCGGGCATATCTATCGAGCATAAAACACATGGTTTTCGAGCATATCTGAAGATTTTATCGAGCATATCGATCCGAGCCCTAGTGATAAGTTACTCACGGAACATATTGTCGAGAATTCCACGCACCAAGATTTACCAAATGTTTTCTTTTATTCAGGGCTGTTGGAAGAGCATATCCTATTACGATACCTAAATATAGTGGTGTGCAAGCTTGCGCACTTCATCCCTTCCTTACCAATGTTACATGATGACGTTGTTCCTCTCCTCTAAATGAAGCAACAACAATGTGTTGTCCACAGGAGGACACAGATGACGTGGAGAAGGGGCCAGAGAGGGCGCAGTGGGGCAACGGGCTTGAGTTCCTCATGTCATGCATCGCTATGTCTGTGGGACTAGGAAACATTTGGCGCTTCCCCTTTACCGCCTACGAGAACGGGGGCGGAGCCTTCCTCATACCGTACATCATCGTGTTGGTAGTGATCGGCAAACCACTGTACTACCTGGAGATGGGGCTGGGGCAGTTCACCAGCTCGGGCTGCGTCAGAGTGTGGAACATGGCCCCAGGGTTCAAAGGTGAGTAACCCCTCAATATGTGTTTCAATTACTGGAAACTTGCCAAATATTACATAACATTATCAAAATTATATTTTAAACTGGCAACCCCTCCGGCTTCGCCAGGGAACAGTTATGAATGTGCAACACATTCTTGTCAGACGTAATTTAAGAATTGGTTGGTTCTTAAGTTTAGGGGCTGCGACAACGCGGTCATGTAGCCCCGTGCACTTTGGGTGTGTGTAGAATCTGTCTGATAACCGGTGTGATGACTGTATGTGTGTGTTAATTCAAGTAAGGACCGCAGACTTTTGAATTTTTCAAATAGTTCCTACCTTTGCGGCAAACGCCACCGTCAACGACTACTAGTTCAGAACTTAGTTACCAGACGCCACCAAAGTCGTCTCTTGGCAACGAACGTAGGAACCTAAGAGCGTTGTTTATATTCTTAACCTATACAATTTAGCTTCACACAGGTGTAATTAGTGGAAGGTTCTTTAACATGCCATAAATCTGTGACATGGGACCGCCGGCTTTACTTCCCCTCCGAAGGAAGGCATACTGAGGGATTTTTAACGCTCTTAAAAAATCCGACGACTTCGGCCGGATTTGAACCCGCGATCTTGGGCATAGAAGCTCAGCATGCTACCAACTACGCCACCGAAGCCGCCTAATTTAAGAATGGCAATGTGCATGAAACACACATTTTCCGTTCCATCCAATCTAAATCACTTATAGTGGGCGATATATTCAAGATAGAGATATGCTCTCACAAACGTTTTTGTAGAACTTTTCATGATGAGCAATTCTTACCTCAAAGTATATTGATATATTTAACGGTTTGCCCAGCGCACGCTTAAAAACCGCACGGACGCGAGGTCTTTTTCGACTTTTTGACTGAAATCGTTACTGCTCTGCTTCCTTGATCATAAATAAATTATTTTCGACAGAAACCTTCCTCGAGATATCCTTTACAGAATGGTGAAAACCGCATCAAAACCCATCCATTGGTTCTCGAGATTACCCATGACATCCAGGAATCGGGGACTTCGTTTTATACTACCGACACGTAGAGATAATACATACCAGTTACTAGAATTAAAACCATTTATTCAACAAAATAATAAATACAGAGATGCAAGTTTCAACAAAATAATAATTCTCCACGCTGGTGTGGAGAATACATCAAATAAGTAATTCATAGATATAATAATTAGATGGTACGCAGGCCACCTTAAAAAGAAATTGTAAGAATAATATAAATTATTGGTAGGCTATTCTAGTATGATTAAAAATTAACATTTCTTGGTAGCTAACACACACTTACAAATCAAACACACGAGGTTCACCACTTAAACATACTGCCGGTGACCAGTGACGTGCTCCACGTAGATGTCCCGGGACATAATAACTAGATAAAGTTAAACCAAACTTAAAGTTAAATTGAAAAAATAGGAAATTCACAAACAATTGATGACTAATCAGGCAAACTAATAGATGAAGTTAAAGTTAACTTAAGTTAAATTAAAAATAACATTAAATCTATGATTAATCAGACTAATAAGATAAAGTTTAACTAAACTTTAGTTAAAAGATGAAATTCACAAATATTTGGTGACAACTCAAACTAAAAGCTAGATAAAATTAAACTTAAGTTAAGTTAAAGGAAGATGAAATTTACGAATGGTTGGTGATTAATCTAACGAATGACTATATAAAGTTGAACTAAACTTCACCCATGAGTCCCCAGCGTTACATACATGTAACATACCAACAGTCTGACTTTTTAATGTACAAGAATGGAAGAGTTTGCAATTGGCATGGCCATTTACCCATTATTGGATGCTTGACAGTTCAGTTTACACAAAACTGTTGTGATGTTCAGTGTACTGTAGCACACAAGTGAATTTGAAATTGAGTGTGTTTTAGTGAGCTCCTGTTCTTGTCACACCATGGAAGAAAAGTTAGTATGATTACCAAAATATTTAACACATATTTACTATCAGCTGTAATTGTTTTAGAAATAGAAGATGAATCACGTTTTAGTTTTGATATTTCACTTACCAATCATACTGACGCGAGCTTAAAGTGTTGTGTTACATCTAATGCTAAGCACTAATGAGAGCGCATATATAGAGTACCTTCTTCCTTTACTTTTTCATTCTACATCGTCTCTTCCATCAACGTTGTTAAATTTTAATTTTAGGGAGCTTGCTGGATATTTGGAACCAGACTTCACAGTTCAAGATGCTCTTGATTTTCTGTTTGAAGAGGACAACGAAATCGAATATGTCTACATTGCTCCACCTGATTCAAGCATTTTGACGGATGAAGATTCTGCGGAAAAGGATGAAGGTGGGACATCAGATAACCTTTTTGGAAGGCAACGTTTTGCTGATGCTGAGATAAGGGCTGCAGATGGATGCGAATTATTACTTGGCCCATTCAACATACCATCTTACCACATCCATAATCAAGCTACAATACATCATCATATCCGTTGTCTCCATCAACTGGAATGTTACCTGAAATGGGGTATACATAGTCTTCGAAAACACCATGCTGGACTGAAGGGGGCGAAACAATTTCAAAGAATTTTGAGGCATCATGTTTCCAAGCATAGGAATTCTCAGGCCCGATTCAGGCATTTGAGATTTTCTTCGACAATGAATGTGTCCATTTCATCATTAAGGGGACAAATAGTCATGCCTTACATAAGAACTGACCTGACCCAGGAATAACCTTTGATGAAATAACATGTTTTTGGCTATTCTCATCCTCAGAGGATATAATGTGTTACCAGCAAAACAGATGTACTGGGAAAGCCTTGAAGATACAAAAAAATATGTTAGTATGTAATGCTATGAGAAGGAATAGATTTTAACAGATTTTGAGATTTATCCATTTTGCAGACAATAGTGATTTCATCGAGAGCGTACACACCTCGCACAAGTCTGAGTGTTTACAGGTTCGCGAAATATATCGGGCCGATGCCCTAGTAGCTTTAGGTCCTTTGATTGAATCAAGAGTAAATAATCCATAAATAATCATTTAAGAAGCCCGCCAGAGTCTCCCCACTAGTCACGTGCCCAGAGCAAGGTACAGTCACATATAAATAAAATGGGTCCCCCCATGTAGTTAAGCCCTTGGGAAAAATTGGCAAAATATGTAGTCCATGGCAAGTAAAATGACACCCCACACGCCCATCTCCGATGACTGGTTCGGAAAATATCGGAAAAGAACGAATGCGAGGTACAGTCAGGTACAAATAAAATGGGTGGGGCAGGACCAGTGTAGGCCATCTACTCACATACACACTAAAATCTTGTCTCTCTCAAATGGAAAACGATTTCCAACAGGCCTAAATTGAATAACAGAAACATAGCTTACTTGTGGCACAATTATGGAAGGAAAAAGCAATTGAAAACCATTATTGGCAAAAATCACAAGTAAACGTGTCATCCTCTTCGTCGGCTCCACTGCATAACTCATGGGGCCAGTTCTTAAATTTGATACATTGAATTCAAACTTCATTGCGAGCAGAGTTTGAATATAGTTCATCGCAATACAGACAGGTGGTATCATCCAGTTCTTCTTTCGATGAACCATTTTCAACATCCAACTTCCTCTTTCCTCTGGAAATGGTCGCAAACAGTTTACGGGATGCAGAACCAGAACCATCCTTCGAGTTATTTGACTTTGCACTCTTCTGTGTTTTTTGTTTTGGTTGTTTGGCAGCAGTAGCAATCGCAGCAGCAACCAGTTCTTCTTTGTAGGGGGATGAAGACTGCTGTTCGTCCTCTTCTGCGGTTGTTTGATTCCTTTCTCTCAACTATAGGTAATTTTATTATGTCTGCTGGAGAGATTTCATTGAAACTCGAGTACCATCTCTCAGGTGTGTGAAATTCCAAGTTACTGTCATGATTTGGGTGCTGCTCTGAGGCTGCTCTCTCCGTGGTTTGAGATGATGCACGTCTGGATTCTGTAAGACTCACCAACAGGATATTCACAGTAACAGGAAGAGGCAAGGCTTCTAAGAACAAATGGATGGCGTCAGTTACGTCAGATATGGAGCAACTAGATATCCCACTGGAACAAACTCGTGACCGTCTGTTGTTCCGTCAGGTCATCCGACAGGACGTTTTCGCAAAGTCCCTTGTATTTTAAATTAACCCACAATTGAACAACAAACGGGCTTCGATTAATTACAGTAAACACGCAGGGTGGGGGTTGCAAGAGTAGCGACATAATGTAACGATGTCTGTCTGTCAGCTGAAGGAGAACATTTTTAGTATCTTCTGTGTAAAGATAAGTTCTAACCTTTAACTGGTGACGTGAGGTCATCCATATTCCCAAGAAATAAAGAAACATCTGTGCTTCTTTAATTAAATATGCAGCTGTTGTTGATGCTACCTTATTATCTGTGCGCTGACACTACACACCCTCGTTGATGAAAGTTTAGTGACTTAATGGACTTTAATGACCCTGGTTAGCTCGCCTCCGCCTCACGCAACCCCGCGGGGCGAGCTCGGTTGGCTGGCGGAAGGCGCGCGCGCCCGGCAACTGGCCGCCGGTCCCGCTCCAGCAGAATAATCTCACTGTACGACAGGAATGATAAGCCCTTTCAACCCAATTAAAATATAATTACAAAGCTTTGCTGGTACATTGCATTAATTAATGTACATTAATTCAATTTTATTGACTAAGGTGCAATAAAATTATTACATACCTATTGGTATTTCATTTAGATTAAACGTCAATAAGGAAGTTCTTTAGTATGATTAAGTTTATATCACTACTTGAGATAGCGGCTTCGGTGGAGTAGTTGGTAGCATGCTGAGCTTCTATGCCCAAGATCACGGGTTCAAACCTGGCCTAAAACGTGGGATTTTTAAGAGCGTTAAAAGTCCCTCAGTTTGCCTTCCTTTGGAGAGGAAGTAAAGCCGGCGGGTCCATGTCATAGATGTATGGCATGTAAAAAACCTTCCACTAACTACAAGTGTGTGAAGCTAAATTTGTAGGTGAGATTTGATTAACTCTCTATTAAGTTCCAACGTTCGTCACCAGTTGTGGTGGCATCTAGTAGCCAAGTTCACAGCTAGGTGTCGTTGATGATAGCATTTGCAAGCAAAAGCATGAAATACTTGAAATTGATCGTCTGCAGTCCTTACCTGAATTACAGATAACACACACTAATACATCCATCACAATTAACACCGATTACCAGACAGATTATACACACACCCAAAGTACACGGGGCTACATGACCACGTTGTCGCAGCCCCTAAACTGAGGAACCAACCAACCAATCTACTACTTGAGATATCTGTCAAGCACGACTCAAATCGGAGATCGCAAGTGCTGCGTTCCAAACAAATTACGATCTGTGGATTGGTTTGCGTTCGGCAGGCATCTCAAGGATAAATAGCTTCTTATTTCCAGTTCAGTACTAGTCACTATTGTTGCAGGTCTGGGCTACGGGCAGATCTTCGGCACGTTCTTGGTGGTTACTTACTACTGTTCGCTGATGGCCCTCACTTCCTTCTACCTGTTTGCATCCTTCACAGACGAACTGCCCTGGGGAAAGTGTGATCTTGAATTGAAAGACATCTGCTTCGACTCCGTCGTAAGCGATAGCACCAACGTCACTAACACGACAGGAAAGCGCAGCTCATCAGAATTTTACTTTTTGTAAGTACTACCAAAAGGTTTCAAACTTCAAAGGACCCTAGGGCGATAAATGCACCCGGAACTGCAATGCTGGGTCACACACAAATCAAACAATGTTTACAGAAAATAGAAATATGAACAGGAAATGAATTATTTTTATCATTAAGAGCTTTGTGTCACATTTTGTTTGCTTTTAGATGTTTCTAAAGATATATTTTGTACAAGTGCGCATAATAAATTGCGTCATTTTACTTATTTCCTCTAATTGAGGAGATACTGTAAATGCCTTTTGAATTGCTAGTTTTGTGGTAATGTTTCTTCAATGGATTATAACCCATACTTAAGGCTATCTTCAGTCGGTACGTTTATAGAAGCCCAATTGTGTTGGGCGAATGATATAAGTATAAAATATACACTTGTTAAATATGAGACTTGAATGCAATAATACTGAACAAGCTCTTCAAGTTTTAAAAAGACGCCTCTGCTGTGAAGAAACCATGTTTCATTGCATTTGAAATCATTAATTTTAATCCTAGTACAGTACCAAGAAAATCATTGAAGAGGTTTTCGTACAATCTCATAACTGTGGGTATGTTATATCTTGTATTCCAGGCGCTTTGTTCTGAACGAGCCGGCTGACATCGAGGATGGAATAGGGGTTCCTGAATGGCGCCTCACCCTATGTCTACTGTTGTCATGGATACTCGTCTACCTGGTTACTGTGCGGGGTGTGAAGGGATCTGGCAAGGCCGCCTACTTTCTGGCGCTCTTTCCCTACGTGGTACTCGTAGCACTGCTGATCAGGGGAGTGACCCTACCAGGCGCGGGAGATGGGATACTCTACTTCATCACTCCCGTGTGGGACAAGCTTCTAGAACCAGGAGTAAGTACCCACAGTAAATTACACATGATTATGACAGGACAATTTACTTTATTGGGTGACTCAATCAAATGCAAAGTGATATAGACAAACCACACGATCTTTAATATAGTCTCCCACTTTTTGTAAACAGTGAGTCTGAATGTTCTATCAATGTTTCAGTTTCCTGACGACAGGAATTTACTCCTTGGTCCTGCAGCCATTGGAAAGATCCTCTGTTTCAATTTGTTGACTGTTGACAATCTTTTTGCTCCCAGATATTCTTTCAGCATCGTTAACACATGAAAATGTCATGTCTATCGTCAGGGAATTAAAATATGTGTGGAACGCTTACACCGTTGTTCACAGAGACTGAGTGTATCTGTGTCACATAGCACTGTACTTACAAGGAAAGTATCAGGTAAGACAGGTCGAAACCTATCTCGAAACTTTGTGGACACAATCGTTGTACAATAAGAGGACAACGTGCGGAAAATCAGCCTCCAGATTGACCTGCAAGGCTCCGAAATCGTACCTGACATCCTGGTACGCAGGCATGGCGGCTGGCGGAGCTGGACATCCCTGTGGCATTTGGAGGTATCTCGTGGCGGGACGTATATGCAGGCTGCTTCCCTCTGGCCTTGAGTTCTTGGGCCATCAGGGCTGTCCCTTCCAAAATGTACGGTACTGGCTACTTCCCATTGATTTATATGAGAGATTCGCCACATGATTTCGGAGCCTTGCAGTTCAATCTGAAGACTGATTTTCCACACGTTGTCCTCTTATATTACAAAGATTGTGTCCACAAAGTTTCAAGTTATGTTTCGACCTGTTTTACCAGATACTTCCCTTGTGAGTCACGCACTTGAAGTTATTCTTCCTGCTATAATCACGTGTAACCTATCAATCATTTAGCACAGTATACATTCAGAGCGTACTTTATCACCACTCCCTGGGACAATATGATGCCAACTGTACCAAAGTTTTGCGTAATAAAGCATATACCGTACCACAATTAAACCTTCACGGTGCGCAAATCTACCTTTAAGGTCCAATATTATGTGGTATTTTCAGCAATGCATTTCTTTTCATGTACATAATATGTAAGTAATTCTCTGACCTATCTTCATTCCTTATTATGCCCTAAACCTGTTGTTGATTATAAAATGAAGAGTATTCCGGTTAGTACGCAGCCCCTAGACAACTTTTCCCCCTACCTCAGTAAGAGTTCGTTCCATCGCAAGTATTATTGGCTGAAAATGTTATTAAATTTCCCATTATGTTATTTTATTAATTTTCAAAATTACTTGAATTAGTTTCAAGTAAGGAGTAAAAAATATATTTAACGCCTCCTCCTAAATCCCTCACCCTCGGTACTGCACAAATAATGTGTAGCCTAATGAGGATACCTTCCATTTAAATACCAATTTTATGCCATTAATTTCGGCAGTTATGATGTGAACCCATAACAAACACACAAAAATTAAACTGAATATAAACTTGATCATTATTATCTCAACCGAGATGAATACAAAGTAGAAAAATGCGTATATGATTACCATATTGGTTTGGTAAAGGTTGATCCGTATTAACTGTTGGTAAATATTATTATTTATTACAACTGACTCATATGGACCCTATACCGTTATCAGAAAGCAATGGTATTGAAAAGGGAGGGGGTACACATTTCGCATGACAATTTCTACTGAGTTAAAAAATATCATACCTCATATACTGAATGTTGCAAATAAATAAATCTTTGTAGGGTTATTGAACACAGTTCACTCATTATTATGCATAAAACACATTTTATAATATGCTTTTAGTAATGCATTATTATACCACCAAACTGACTGGCTGCGTGGCTCAGCGGTAACGTTCTCGCTTGCTGGGCCCAAGGTTACAGGTTCGTATCCTGATGCAGTCAGCTGGCATTTGAGGGTGCACAAATGCGAGGGAGCCGTGTCAGTAGATTTACTGGCACTTTAAAGATCCCCTTCGGGGCTAAATTCCGGCACCCCGGCGTCTCTAAAAGCCTGAGTAGTTAAAAGGGACGTAAACCAATAACATTATTATTATATTAAATTTTCAACTGTTTTTTTGTACAGTTGGACAGCGTTATATGATAAGTAGGCCTACCCCACAATTTAAAATATTTACATGAATGTTCTTTTGAGCTGTTGGTAACATTCACGGTTACAACATACACCAAAATAATTGATACACATATTCAGTTTTTTGTTTCATATTCTTACACTAAATGCATTTTTTTCTTTTGTTGCGAAATGAAATGAAAATCCACAGCCTGTTTCCAGTCTCCGACCGGGTCAGGAATGGAATGAATGAATCCCCTATCTAGCGGCGAGGGTATGAACTGTGCCGGCTGCCGAGGCCTGACGCACTCCTCTGGGGCAATGATTAAATGAATGACAGATGAAATGAAATGATAGTGGAGAGTGTTGCTGGAATGAAATTTTGACAGGGAAAACCGGAGTACCCGGAGAAAAACCTGTCTACCTCCGTTTTGTCCAGCACAGATCTCACATGGAGTGACCGGGATTTGAACCACGGACCCAGCGGTGAGAGGCCGGCGTGCTGCCGCCTAAGCCACGGAGGCTCTCTTTTGTTGCGAAATAATATTGTTAAATGCTTGATACACGAAATAGTTTGGTGTATGTTGTTTATATTACTATAACACACAATCATACAAAATTCCACTGAGATATCTTGAATAGTATTTGAGTTATCATGTAAACGCTGTGTCAAAATAAAGTTTCCGGAAAACGAGCTTCAAACATACATAAGGGTAGAATTTAAAGAGATAACTTTTTGGGGCATATCTCTGGAAGTATTGAAGATATTTTTATTTTGTTTTCTCCAAATTAAAGATAGTTATTGTTGTTTTAAGGGGCGAAAATAGGAGGTCATCTGCCCCTAAATGAAAGATAAAAGATTAGTCATTCAAATAATTTATTTTTTAAAAAATTGACCCTGAAATATGTACCTCCCCCCGAGTATCTCAATAATTAAAGCACTCATTAATTTACCAGTCACATCTAAATTATACAACGAACATGTGCATTTGTAAGTACAAGTACAGTACATAACATGTTAAGTCTATATCTATATACAGGGTCATTATCTTTGTGCGCCCCGGTAATCGCGGCAAACTATGGCGGTATTTGGCGGAGCGAGTGGGCCTCGCAATTCCCTGCTCCGCTGACTCATATCGTTAGTTCACACGAGTTTTGTCATTCATCTGCAAAGCTTAGACGTTAGTGTTGCACGTTTAGTGATTATTGTCATTACTGTGATTGTTGGTCATGTCTAGACACCAATTCACATTGCGCGAACGTGTGTATATCCATAATTCGTACATGAAAAGCAGAAAGGTTTGTTCTGAAACAAGATGAACATTTCGAATCAAGTATCCAGGAAGACCTGTGCCTAATGCCAATACAATTAGGAGGCTCGCTACACGATTCAAGAAAACAGGCTCTGTAAATGATAAAATAATTAACAGACAACGTTGTGTTCTTAGAGAACAAAAATTAGATGAGAATGTTGTCCATTCATTCATTAAAAGATGTCAGGTGTGTGTTACAAGAGAGGGAGGACATTTTCAGCATCGACTATGAGCACTGTAAGTACACATTATTGAACAGGTTTGGTATAAGGGTAAGAAGTGCGCGCCACCACCGACTGAACCATGTACGCGCGACCGCGATCAGCGCCAGTCAACGCCGGCTTAGCTCGCCGTGTTTACTGGGGCGCACAAAGATAATGACCCTGTATATGGCATGACAACTACGCCATACATTGTAACACCTTCAATAACTGGTGGTTCTCAAGATACAATTTAACGTCAGAACAATACCATTCATTTTCAACTCTGATGCAAGTATTACCTGCTTGACACAAGAAGCATAGCATTGGTTCGATTGAAACTTGTAATACAGGGAATCATTCATATATCAGGTCCTTGAGGGGTACGGTATATGAAGGTTTCTCGAAGTTATTCGATCAAATGTGGCAAGAGTGGGCCGGCTAGAGGGGTTGTGATTTTGGTGGATGTCGAGAGTAGGCCTATCAGTGTTTACAAGTTCACCACAATCAATCACAACTTTAGTTTAGAAGCAACTCGAATTTAAATCTACAAAATGTATTTGGAACTATAATTTTAATCAAATTAATTGCAGAAAGACAATTCGTAATTATTATACTGAAGTAAGCTGTGTGTTGCAGGTGTGGTACGCGGCGGTGTCTCAGGCCTTCTTCTCACTCAACGTGTGCTTCGGCTCACTGATCGTCTACTCGTCCTACAACACATTCAACCATCAGATATACAGGTATTACAGCTTCATTGCTGTTCGGAAGAATTGGTTGGTTGGTTGGTTCGCTGCGACAATGCGGTCATGTAGCACCGTGTACTTCGGCTGTGTGTAGAATCTGTCTGGTAACCGGTGTTAATTGTGATGGCTGTATTAGTGTAAGTTACCTGTTTTTAATTCAAGAAAGGACTGCAGACATTCAATGTTCAAATAGTCCCAACTTTTCCTACCAAACGCAACCGTCAATGACAACTAGTTCTGAACTTGGTTACTAGATGCCGCCATAGTCGGCTCCTGACGACGAACGTTCGAACCTAAGAGCGTTAGTCAAATCTAACCTATAATTTAGCTTCACACAAGTGTAATTAGTGGAAGGTTCTTTACATGCCATAAATCTATGACATGGGACTTCTCCTCCGAAGGAAGGCATGCTGATGGATTTTTAACGCTCTTAAAATATTCGACGACTTCGACCGGGTTTGAACCCTCGACCTTGAGCATAGAAGCTCAACATGCTACCAACTACGCCTCCGAAGCCGCTTTCAGAAGAATTCCATTTCTCTTTTCTCAACACGACCAGTCAAGAGCATCCAATAGGGCTCTACATATTCGAATATTGAATTATTCCAATTGCGAATACGAACATTTGAATGGAACATACCAATTGTTCGATTATTTGAATTATTTGCACATTCGAATATTCAAATGTGGTCGAATTCCCAACCTATTCGAATTTCGAAATATTCGCATCAGTCCAATAACCCAACTATGCAATCAATAATCGAATGGATCGGTGAAGAAGTCGAATCATTCAAATGTTCGAATAATAATTATATTGAACATAGAAACAATGAGAAAAGAAATCATAAAGGGGGAAAAGAAAGAAAGAAAGAAAGAAAGAAAGAAAGAAACAAACAAACAAACAAATAAACAAACAAACAACGAAAAAGAAAGGAAGAAAGAAAGAAAGGGAAAAAGAAAGAAAGAAACAAACAAACAAGCAAACAAAGAATGAAAGAAACAAACAAACAAACAAAGAAAGAAAGAAAGAAAGAAAGAAAGAAACAAACAAACAAACAAATAAACAAACAAACCAACAAAGAAAGAAAGAAAGAAAAAAGAAAGAAAGAAAGAAAGAAAGAAAGAAAGAAAGAAACAAACAAACAAACAAACAAAGTAATAAACAAACAAACAAAGTAATAAACAAACAAAGAAACAAACAAACAAACAAACGAACAAACAACGAAAGAAAGAAAGAAAGAAAGAAAGAAAGAAAGAAAGGAAAACAAAGTAAGAAAGAAAGAAAGAAACAATCAAACAAACATTTAAAGAAAGAAAGAAAGAAAGAAAGAAAGAAAGAAAGAAAGAAAGAAAGAAAGTAATAAAGAAAGAAACAATCAAACAAAGAAAAAGAAAGAAAGAAAGAAAGAAAGAAAGAAAGAAAGAAAGAAAGAAAGAAAGAAACAAGTGATGCTTGTTTTGAAAGATACTGTATTTACTGTATTTATAAGGATCTATTAGGCTCAACGGGGAAGGGGTTAACTCCCATCCAACCCCTGGATTCGGCCTTGCTTTGAACAACTCGTTCACTGGACATATTTCTTTACACGAATTGCTATAATTTGAGGGTAATTATCACCTTCGAATACTTCAAATATTTGAACTGTTCGATTTATTTTAATGATTGGCTGTTCGAAACGCTCGAATACTTCGGATGTTTGAATGATTCGAACAACCGAAGTAATCGGACATCCGCATTCTTAGAACATTTGAATTTCGAATTGGCCAATATTCGAAGTAGCCTAATTAATAAAATATTCGAAAGATATGCACATCCAATCCATATCCATATGCATACTTAGATATTAAGTCTTCATTTACGAGAATCATCTCACAAATCTATTGCTGACTACTACTATGTAGATTAAGACACGTTCTTTCGCTTTTGGACAGTAAAAATTCTTTTCGATCAACCAAAATGTTGCTACATCATTAACACAATATATTTTGTGGTTTATCTAGATCAGGGGTTCTTGCAGTGAAGTCTTCAACAATGCTTCAGAAAACATAGAATACACTGTCCTTTTGTCCGAGTTTTATGCTCTGTCCTTTTTCTACAATCTCTATTGCATAAATGGTGGACTCTAACACAGTTATCACAGTAGGAGATTTCCTTTGTTCTAATTGTAAATGTAAAAATAACTTGAAATTATAGGTTTGAAAAACATAATCATGTCGTGTAGCAGATCTATGTATCAGTGATTCTACTAAAACTGGCTTGTTGGTAGTAATGACACACATATGGCTGGGAAGTTAGAGTCAAGGTTGGCAACACTGACTACCCAACCGGGATTTTGTGGCTTCATTCTTCACATTACACATGTTTTATATGTCATTCATATTCAATTTTTGATGTGTAACATCTTTCCGCTCGGTTGCTGGATAGTTTTGTGGGAGTGATTTTGAAAATTGGGGACGGAAGTGGATCGGAACGATCGAGCTGGCAGTGGTGGATCGAACGGAGGTATGCACTGCCCGCTCGATCGATCGAACGGTAGTGTACTAGCTGGCAGTGGTGGAAAACGGAAGTATGCACTGCCCGCTCGATCAATCGAACGGAAGTGCACTAGCTGGCAGTGGTGGAAAACGGAAGTATGCACTGCCCGCTCGATCGATCGAACGGAAGTGTACTA
Source organism: Meconema thalassinum (assembly GCA_946902985.2). NCBI lineage: Eukaryota > Metazoa > Arthropoda > Insecta > Orthoptera > Tettigoniidae > Meconema > Meconema thalassinum. Next base: position 190,783,186 of record OX336394.1, on the reverse strand, counting down.
GCTGGCAGTGGTGGAAAACGGAAGTATGCACTGCCCGCTCGATCGATCGATCCAGTGGGCAGTGGTAAGACCCAACTGGCAGTGGTACGAGAAACAATGAGCGCGCGGTGTCGAAAATTGATACCATGACGTACTCTCGGCCATGTGGAATGTATATGACATACTGAACGAAAAACGCTCATGCGAACTCTGGTGTCAAGTGATTGAAACAAATGACATGGTACATGTTCGAAGTCTTCGTATCAGTATTTAAATGGTAAAATGCCTTAATATCAAACATTGTAAGTAGTCGGCATTGCCGGTATTGTGTTTCTGCACAATGGCTATTCAAATATTAACCCACAAAACCGTAATGCAGTCATCAATATAATATAATCGTTGTGGTTATACGAGAATTGAGCAAGCCTTCATGAACTATTACTGAATACATTCTCTTTACTCACAAGAGGGCCTATTCATAAGGCATTTTAAACTCAATTTCACGCAGGAACATTATCGAAACAAGCAAAATATAAATGAAAATTAATTCCGTAATGCAGTATTATTGGAACGTGGAAATAAGTCACCATCATGTGCACAAAATTTGCGTACTCGAAATAGCCGTGGGGTTAGTGCTTATGACTGTGAATCTAGGGATTTTGGGTTCGAATCCCGGTCGGGGTAGATATTTTTGCTACCAGATTATCATTTTAAACGATATTTATCACATCAATATGACTCATTTTAACAGAATCCATATGAAATTACGTGTTGGTCTGTGAATGAAGAGGACTTTACGGAATTTAAGGTTATGAGCGGTGTCGCGTCTATTAATCTAGTTGATCCATATTGTATTCTTTTTTTAGGCTAGTGCTGGTGGAAGCTACAAATCATCTAATAAAATGAATTCCGTAATATAAACTACAATATCTGTAAAACACTCCCTTTTACAATAGATTAATATTTGTGCCAATAATAGTATAAAATACCGGTGTATCAACAATTTCACGTGAGGTTTCTCCTATGTTAGATGTTACACATCATATGCGACTACTGTAAGGCTCATTTTTTTAATATGACAGCCTATTGTTTTAAGAGGCGCATACACCACTTATAGCCATCTCCATAAGGTGACCAACTATTTTTGAAGAAAAATGAAGATTTATAAAATAAGGGATATTTAGAACACGACAAAATTTCACCAAAAAAGAGCAATGCAGTGTGTGTAAAACAAATTGAAAAGAATTTCATTTTATACTTAATATATTTTGAACATTGGTAGCGTTTTAGCTTCGTCATCACTGCCCAGTATTGTATTATACTCTTGCCCCTATGCGGCTCACAGGATGCAGAGTAAAACCAAAAACCACTGAAACCAAATCGCGCCAAAGCACCACCAGCTGAGCAACACAAAGAAAGAAAGAAAGAAAGAAAGAAAGAAAGAAAGTATGCGTTCTTTGGTTTAACAGACAAGGAGATTTTAAACTCATTGGCTGGTCATTTCTAAATGAGATAATCGATAGGAAATACTCGATATAAAATCAATTGCGTCTGCTCTCGAACGTTTCAGCAAATTTCGACCATGTGCGCAAAATTTAAATGATTGAAATTGAATGATTTTACTTGACGAAAAAAAAAAATCGGGAGAAATTCACCCAAAGAGACAGAAAATATGGGAGCCGGAAGATCGTGAAAAAATAGGGTCAAATTCGAGAGATCCCGGGAAATGCGGGAGAGTTGGTCACCCTACATGGTTATGATTCGAAATCTTCTACTACGGTTATTTTTTTAATGTAACTGAATGAAATTATGTAAACCAAGAAAGAATCCAAATTGCATCTATGTCAAAAAACATTTTTTATTATTTTCGTTTTGCCAGTATGATGAATATATATATATATATTTAAATTAGGCCTATTATGCAGTTGTTTATGGTAGTATCGCACAAAACCATGAATTCGGCAAAACTACCCATGATATTCATTTGAATTTTACTTTCTGCGTAGCAAACGACATCTAGCCGAGTACAAATGCTGTAGGCCTGTTACTAAAATTTCTACATTTTTTTAAAGTTTCGGTACAGTAAATTTTCAATTTTCCTTCACATATATCGATAGTTCACTGACTTTCTAATTTTGTGTAATTATTTTAGTATCTCCTCTGGAACCTGTACAAAGTAATACATTAGCAAAGTTTCATGGAATGTGTACAGTAAATGAGAGAGTTATCATGTTTTTGTGGGATACAACCATAAATATAATTGGATAGCCTAATATATTTTTGGAAATATTTTCATCATGCTACCAAAAGCATTTTCAGCCTATTTTCAATTTATGAAAATAATTGTCCGTGTGTGTGTTTGTGTGTGTGTGTCCCTAATAAAATCTAAACGGCTGACGAGATTTCAATGAAACTTGGTAAATGCATACTACTACCTTGTTCTACCTCGGCCGTGCCTTTCAAATTTTAATATGTTTCACCAATCCAACATGGCGGCCGCGTGAAATATTTCACTGGAATGTTATATCTCCGCAACGGTAACAGATATCACCCTGAAATTCTGTACTGTGATAAAGGGTACTACCATAAGTTCATCTATGAGACTTTCATAAACCTGTTAAGTACAAAACGAATATGGCGGCCAAGCGAATTTGAAACATTTAAATAGACTATTCTCGCAATTTAACTACCCTAGCTTAGTGAAACTTGGTACAGCAAATGTTTATACACATGGTAATGCACTTACATCTAATTTCGTTCAATTGTTTTCATAACTTCAAAATGTTGGCTGTGCATTTTTTAATTATGTTTAAATGTGTGTGGTCCAATCATGAATAATGAACCTACGAAATAATCTTAATATAATGGAACATAACTTGATGGCCTACATACAAAAAATCCAACATAGCGATCCTTTTCATAGGAGAGAGAATTTTCAATAGGATATATGAAAATAGGCTATATAGTTCTTCAAGAAACTACTTGTTGGGCATTAGATGCAATTAAAAGGTCTCCTTTCTTGGTTTACAAACTTTCATACAGTTATATTGAAAACTAACCTAGATAGAGATTTTTTTAATAATAACCATGCCGAGATGGTTATGAGAGGTGTTTGAAACCACTTAAACACATTTCAAGGACACACGAGTGAAATTTTAAACTATACGAAAGCCAGTTTCTAAACATTTCTGCATATTAATCTGACAGCACACAGCTATGCCCTAGGCCGGACTCGAACTGGCAGAAGACGAATCCCTCAGTTCTGGAGGCCCTCACGCTATGCCTGCCACTAATCTAGGACTTGTTTATCGACTAATACCCAAAATTCCGACGTCCTTTCTTCTCATAGTTGTTTTATTTCAGAGTGGCATATCGGGGTCTGTTGGCAGTTTGTTCCACAGTTTGTTCTGTTCACAGAGATGCGATGATCGTTACGACACTAGACACATTCACCAGTCTCCTAGCCGGCTGCACCATATTTGCCATCCTCGGGAACTTGGCCCATGAGATGGGCACAACCGACATTCAAGATGTGGTGAGGAGTGGTACTGGACTCGCCTTCATCTCCTACCCTGACGCCATCGCAAAGTTCGACGTCGTACCGCAGGTTACTCTTTATTTATTTATTTCCTGAACACCTCGCGATGCACTGGCTAGGACATTCTTCGCTGTCACCTATGAGATTTGGTTTCGTTTCCCTGCTCTGCCAAGAAATATAATTCTGGTCTGATGGTTGGAATGGGGAGCACTAAACCTCGTGAGGCAGAGATGAAAACAGGTGGGTTCGATTCCCACCTCAGCCATCCTAGAAGTTGTTTTCAGTCGTTTCCCATTTCTACTTCAGGCAAATTTTGGGAAGGTTCCTAACTTAAGGCTACAACCGTTTTCTTCCCAATCCTGACACAGTTTCAAATGCACACACTTCTACAGACATCACTGTAACACTGGTTATCAGACGAATCCTACACACACCCAAGTACACATAGCTTCTAGATGAAATAACAAGAACTCTTTCTTTCTTTATGTATGTATTTATTTATTTATTTATTTATCTCAGTAATTCCGAGTGTGTTGAGTAACGATCTAAGATTGCAATGGGTGGCTGCAGCAAGTTCTAAGATCGGAAGTTCGAATTTCGGCGCTGACAATGGCTATCCTGAGTGTGGTTCTTCTCCAGGTTTTTACACACTTATCCAGGAAAACGTCGGGATAATATCACTTATCAAATTATGAGGCACTCGCCCCATCCTTGATCCTAATACAGCTCCATACGCTATTACAGTTGTCACAGGAACACAGGTTATCAGTCGAGTTCAACACACACAAGTGTTGGGGGCTAGTAGTGGAGTGGTGGCGCTTCTAACGCACTCCAGAACCCTCCTTGCCCCACTACTAAGCCTCAGGCATGTTAAATATCTCTCGAACCAGTGGTCGGAGATTCACGAATGAAGTGTCGTTGGACTCGGGATGACGGGGGCTTTGCTATGGACCACTCGTTATATTTTTGAATTTTTTTTTGTTTTCGAAAATAGGCGATAGTTTGAAAACCAAACAGGATAGAACGTTGTGCCATGGCTCAAACGAATGGTCTTTATGACCTTTATTTTCTATAGTAAAACGTTTTTACTTTTTATGTTTTTTTGAAAACACTCGAATTTTGAAAATTCTATATTTTGGAAACTAGGAACTCTACAAAAAAAATTGTTTAACGTCAATCAATGGTCCCTACCCCCTCTACCCCCCAAAAAAATTTCAAGTCTCTAGAATGAAAACCTGTAGTAGTGGGATGATGACAGAGCTGTCTACTAACTTATTGAACCCTCCTCGTATTTGCCCCGAACCTGATATCTCGCTAACCAATGGTCGTATTTGAACATACAGGGTGTCCTAGCACTCGTAGTGATGCCCCCTACTTTCCTATAGGCTCTTTATTTAATGAAAAGACCAAAACTAAAAGGTCATCCGCTTTTAATATCTCGCGAACCAATCATGCTAGAGGCATGAACGAGGGGTCCAAGGACTCGGGCTGACGTCCTCTTTGCTATGGACCACTCGTTATATTAAAAAAAATGAAAACTTGATTTTGGGGTAAACACTTGTTTTTTGTGATTTTGCCGATATCTCGCGAACCAATCATGCTAGAGGCGTGTACGACGGGTCCAAGGACTCGGGGTGACGTCCTCTTTGCTATGGACCACTCGTTATATTTCTTAAAAAATTTGGGAAACGCGATTTTGGGGGTAAACATGTGTTTTTCGTGATTTTTGTCGATATCTCACGAACCAATAACGCTAGAGACGTGTACGAGGTGTCCTAGGACTCGGGCTAACGCCCCCTTTCAAATGTGGTAGATTTTTTTATTCCAAACAATAATTCACAAAGGGCCTAACGTCATACATGTTGAGAAAAAAATCTTTACCGTTACCTGTTTATAATGTTTATGAAGCGTGGTGGTTGAGAGAGACGATACGGCTGGGTGTGTGTGTTTCAACAAACCTGTCGCTGACCACGGTGGCTGTGTTCAATAGATCAATCGCTATTTCGACGAGTCGGTGTATGACAGAGCGAGCGTGCGTTTCCTGATATTTTACCTTTAACGTGCAAACGGTGATGAGAACTTGGTTCTATGTTGATCGAAGCGAGTACGGAAAACACACTTGCAAACGAGCAGGAGGTGAATGTCATTTGAGCTTATTGAAAGGCTCCGATCTGACTTGACAACAAGTGCAATGGAAAAACATGACCAAGACGCTTGAAGGTGAAATAATCTGACCATTGTGCTGGCAGGGAAGTGCGAAAGGCGTGCACACATGTGTGAAACCACAGGCACGCTAAAGCAGTGACATCCTGTCTTGCTTCGTACGTGACAAAATGCAAGTCCATGTGAAATTTGATCTACCGCAGGTGTTCACCTTGGACGTTATCTGTCCACGTGCATGATAACTGTTAACAAGTCACATCCTGTTTTGCTTTGTACGTGACAAAATGCAAGTTCATGTGAAATTTGATCCGGCACAGGTGTTCGCCTGGGACGTTAGCTGTCCACGTGCACGATAAGAGAATGTTCAAAGCGTGGGAAAAAAAAGATTATACATGCAATGTGATATATAAAGACACGTCGCTGACATTTCCACTCGCACTTATGTGACTACTTTTGAACACGCTACAGCGTTGTGTGAAACACTTGGCCTTGTTTAACAGTTTTGGTGTTGGTGGAAAATACTTATTCTTGTTGTGAGGTAGGTATATATTTATTCATTTATACATTTATTGATTTATATATAAATACATGCAATTATTTATTGATTAGGTAATTAATGATTTTATTCATTTATTTGTTTGCAGATAACCGGTATAGCCTACTTGTCGTGTGTGTGTGTGTGTGTGTGTGAACGATATTAAAGAAAGAGAGAAAGACAGACAGCTAGAGAAGGAAACCATTTCCACACTAGTCCGTGAGACGGGAATATAGCAAAGCATTATACGTCAAGGTGAGATTTGTTTATATATATATAACCTGTTTGATTTTGTTTTGTTTATGAAAGGCATAAATTATGGAATGGATATACTTATGGTGGTTTATTTTATTTCTTTTTAGAGTGTTGGAAAACGCTTGACCTCTGTGAATAACCAGGAACGTGTGTGTTTGGGATCATTGTCAGACAGTATACATTTCTAAACTCAGGTGAGTGTGTTCTTTCAAAATAATGTCTTTTGCCACTGCTACCGATACGTTAATTTGGGAACCCCTAAATAGTTGTTTTAAATCGCGTGTGTGCTCTGGTCGTGTGGTCAATGTTAGAAAAAGTTTGATTCCCAAAGAATTTTTACAATCTTGTTTTGAAATTTTTAAAATTGAAATTTGTACAGCGCAAAGGTTGCATACGGCTTTAAAGGTGAATACAGAACTGGTGTGCGATTTCGTATATAAAAAGAAGGACGTAGAGCATAAAGAGACATTTTATATTTGCAGTAAAATGCAAGAGCTATTCATAGCCCATAATTTGGAACAGTGGTATGAAACCCACGTGGTGAATGCCTTGCTATCAAAATTTGATAAACTGCAACAAGGACCGAGTGGTCTAGCCTTAGACAAAATTCATCATTTGCAAATCAACATTTGTCAATTCAACCCGTTGAATGCTGGGTGTAGCTATATTAAAACACCACCAGCAATAGCTTCGAAAAAGGCTGTGGTCAATATAAAGAATCGTGACAATGATAGCTTTCTGTGGTCTGTGGCTGCGTTTTTGCAACCAGCACAACGTAACAGTTGTCGACCAGGAAAGTACAAGGCCAAGTTTGATGAATTAAAACAAACGTTAAATTTAACTCGAGTATCGTTCCCTATGGACTTAACCGAGATCCATAGGTTTGAACAAGATAACCAGGACTTTTCGTTCATGGTGTATGGCCTTGATGGTGATGAGATTGTGGGTCCTTTTTATGCCACAAAAGAACCGAAACGACACCACATTCATCTTTTATATTTATCTGTAGGAGAGGTGAATCACTATTGCCTAATTAAAAGCCTGAGTAGATTGCTAAGCAGACAAGTGTCTAAGCACACTGGTGTAAAACATATTTGTGATCGATGCTTGCAATATTTTAAAACCCCTACGCTTTTGGAACGTCATAGGGTGGATTGCGTTTCTCAGGAAGCGGTGAGATTGATATTGCCACAAGGGGACAAGGCTGTGTTAAACTTTAAAGACATTCATAAGCGTGACACTGTTCCCTATGTGGTATATGCAGATTTTGAAGCTCTCACTACACCCATGGCGGGATGTGAACCAGATCCCACCATCAGCTCAACCACACCCATTCAAAAACATGAACCCTTTGCCATAGGATTTAATGTGGTGTGTGCCTATGACCCAACACAATCCGTTTACAAATACCTCGAGGGGCCAGATTGTGCCAAATGGTTCTTGGATGAACTTGTCAAGTTGGTCGATCATGTACAGGAATTACTAAACCACCCAGTACCCATGAGCCTATCTCCAGAACAGCAGCAGCAGTATGAGCATGCCACGACATGCCATATTTGCGAAAAGCTTATTTTAAGTGGAGAGGAAAAAGTCAGAGACCACTCGCATTTTACAGGGGAGTTTCGTGGAGCTGCGCATAGTAAATGCAACTTGAACTTTCCAGCTCCTCGTTTCATTAGTGTCTTTTTCCACAATCTGGCGAATTATGACATTCAGTTTTTGATTCGTGAATTGGGCCATGTCAACAAGGGCTCGTTTACCATTATTCCCCAAAACCATGAGCGTTTTACGGCCCTGACATGGTGGTTGGGCGACTTTAGCATTCGATTTTTGGATTCCTTTAAGTTTATGGCATCCTCGCTAGACAGCCTTGTGAATGGCTTGAATGAGGAGGAATTAAAAAATACTAGAATGCATTTTAATGATCCTGAGCAATTTCAGTTGTGCATTAGGAAAGGTATATTCCCGTATGATTTCTGCAACAGCTGGGACGTGTTAAAGCAAAGAAAACTCCCACCACAAGAGAAATTTTACTCCAAACTAACACGCAGTACCGTTTCCGATGAAGACTATGCACATGCATGTCAAGTTTGGCGAGTGTTTGGCATGAACACGCTAAGTGAATATGCATTGCATTACCTAAAACTGGATGTATTGCTGCTCACTGATGTGTTTGAAAAATTCCGTAACTTGTGTCAACACATTTACGGTCTTGACCCGGCTCACTATTACACAAGTCCTGGACTCTCGTTTGATGCCGCTTTGAAATACACTCAAGTGGAATTGGATTTACTCACTGACGTAGACATGGTTCTATTTTTTGAAAAGGGCATTCGTGGCGGCTTTGTGTCGCTTAACCAACGCCATGCTGAAGCGAACAATGTCTACATGCCTGATTATTCACCGGACAAACCAGAATCGTACTTAATGTACTATGACGTGAATAATTTGTACGGTTACGCCATGAGTCAGCCTTTGCCCTATGGGAAGTTTGCTTGGCTGACAGAGAAACAAGTGTCAGAATTTGATGTAATGAAGGCTAGCCAAGAAACAGGCCGTGGATATGTGCTAGAAGTGGATATTGAATATCCCTCATCATTGTATGATGAACATGCCGATTTCCCATTCTGCCTTGAGCAAATGGTTCCCCCTGACAGTAAAGTGAAAATTGAAAAACTCATGGGCACACTTTACAACAAAAATCGGTATGTGCTACATATCCAAATGTTGGTGCAATGCCTCGCCCAAGGCTTGGTGTTGAAGAAAATCCACAGGGGTATTTCTTTTGCTCAAAAAGCATGGCTTGAGCCATACATGCGACTCAACACAGAGCACCGACAAATGGCAACACAGCAGTTTGAAATTAATTTTTTTAAATTAATGAACAACTGCATCTATGGCAAGTCCATGGAGAATGTCCGCAAATACCGTGACATTAAATTGGTCAATGTCTGGGAGGGGCAGTGGGGTGCCCGGCGGTACATTGCCAAGCCAAATTTCAAATCGATCAAAATTATCGATGAGGATTTGGCTACTATTGAAATGAGTAAGACCAGCGTGACCATGGATAAACCCATTTACTTGGGTCAAGTCATTTTAGACTTTTCTAAATCGGTCATGTATCGATTCCACTATGAGTTTGCGAAACGCCATTTTGAGGACGTCTCTCTTTTGTATATGGATACGGACTCATTCATTTACCACATTCGCCATTGCAACCCCTATGACGTCATGAGGCAACATAGTGACTGGTTCGACACCTCTTGCTATAGCGCTGACAACGTGTTTCAGCTGCCCATAAAGAACAAAAAGGAAATGGGCGTTTTAAAAGATGAATGCGGTGATTCCATTATGACTGAATTCGTAGGGTTGGCTTCAAAAATGTATGCTTATCGCACACTCGACTGTAAGGAAGCCAAAAGAGCAAAAGGTGTAGGTAGGGCAGTGGTAAAATCGCTACGTGTTAATGACTATCTAGCGGTTTTACGCACGGGCAAAGCTATGTCTCATACACAGTGCAGGATACAATCCAGCAACCATCATTTGTATCTTGTGGAACAGAGAAAACGCACCCTCGCCTCTATGGATAACAAGCGTGTGTGGGCTGATGACCTGCTCACCAGCCTGCCCTGGGGTTATGATCGCAAGGAGGAGGAGGTGTGATTTCACTGTATAATCGTTTATGGGACATAGCTTTATGTAACTTGTAGATTTAGTATTGTGTAAATATTGTTTTTGTCATTGTAAATAGTAGATTTTGTAAATAGTGACAACCCACTTGGACCTTTTGCTCTTTAAAAAGTTCTATGCAACCTTATTTTTTTAATTGGTTAATAGTGTGATTATTTTAACGCTGTACAAAGTTGAGTTTTTTTGTAAATATGAAATAAGTAAGATTTTTTGTAACTTTAATAACTAGTATTTAATTATTTTTCGTAATGTAAATGATAAACTAAAAAGTTCTTTTGGGATGAGTGAGCATGTCGAGAATGTGCTTTTGGGAATAAATAAAGTGGTTGTGTTTGTTCCCAAAGACAGGTGTGAATGTATGAATGGAGAGAGAAAACTGGTGTGTATGATTGACCAGAGCAAATACGATGAGGTAGGGTGGGTGGGTGGGGAGGGGGTAAATGGTCACTCATATACTCATTTTGTTTTAAATAGTTTCGTTTTTCATTGAAATGTGGCAGACAATAGACATTATTTTTGCAAAAACAGTCTTACCTGCAGTAGTCGTAGACCTCGACGTTTCTCCAAACACGCATCAGCACATTGCAGTATTATCAAGGTCAAGCACTCGCATCAACATCATTGTCAAATCTCAACTTTCGACATACACCAAATGGAAAAATGTGAAAACAGCAAAATGGAAAATCCATGTTTCCATATCACCAAAAACGCAAAACTTAAAACGGACATTTTTAAAAACTGGAAATGGCCATGTGTGAAATTTGAAAATTTAAAAACTTCAAACAGACATTGTTTAAAAAGTGTCATCAACAAACTGGAAAAATCCATTTCATCAAACCATAAAACTTGAAACGAACATTTTTCACATCTGTAAATTGCAAAATGACAAATGACAATGTGTGAAATGTGTAAAATGAAAAAATCAGCCATGAACATCACGATTTCTTAAAATTAAAAATAACAAATCATTGTGCTCTGGTAAACCTTTGTTTTTATTTCATAGTCATAGTGAATTGACAAAAGAAATATAGAATACAAACACATCCCAATTCCTCACTCCTCAATGTTTATGTCCATGCATCATCAACTTTCCTTTCATAGCACTCATGACAATTAGGGCTGCCATCCTTTCATCTACTGAGGCATCACTGGATGTGAAACGTTGTTTAGCTTTCTTCAATAACAATTTATCTGCCACATGTCTTAAACCAGGATGACTATGGCGATAAGAAAGGTCATGTTCCTTGCATGCTTGATCCAAAAGATTAATGGGTACATCACCACGTTGTAAACGTTTTTCGAGACGAGTTCCAGGGCCACAAAAACGATAACCTGGAAGATGGATTTCGAAAGGTAGGTATTGAATCACTTTGTCAATGACGCCATTGCCAGTACAGGTCTGGCATATCCTTTTCCATCGATGGTAAAAAGGTTTGGTCTTCCTCCTCCTCTGTGGACGATGTTTGTGTTTGTTGTTGTTGTTGCTTTTTCTCGCCATGACACTCGTGGAATGATTCAACAAAGTCTTTGCATGGACTTTTATGACCGTGATACAGTTTCACTAGCTGGCAAGTCGCACACTGACGCATAGACGGTATTTTTGCCATGGCCACTTGCTTATGGTGATCGTAATCCGTACAGGGTTGCAATTCACTCAACACAGGGTCTTGAGTCCATGATTTTGGTACATGTTGCCAGATTTCTTTGACCGCGTTGGCAGCCACATAATAAATGAACGACTTGGGCAGCGCCAAGAGTTCCTCTTTGGTAAAACTGTCTAGTTTCTTTTTGCACACAAAGAACTTGCCGATGGCTTTGTCCGTAGCATTGCCTTTCTCCATGGTATCACGTGCTGTAGATGTTTACACGTCGCTTGTAGAAATCTCACTGACGTCATTCACAGGTAAATCTTGAGTTATAATTTTGTTCAACAACTCCCAGCAGGCATGGGTGGTTAACCAATGAAAGAGATGCCACGCATGTGATAGGGCTGTATGGGTAATGTTGCCACAGGAACAAGTATCCATGAGCGTTTGCAGGGAGGGGCAGCCCAACTCCATGAGGTCGATACATTGGCAGTAAGACGCCAAAAATGGTTGCAACCATTGACGTTTTTCACTACCTTTCACAAATACCACATTGGCCGAGGACAAGTGTGCTTTCATGACCACGTCCAAATATTTATAGGAAATGGTTCCCTGATTCCAGTCTAGTTGCCTATGATTTTCAATCCACTGGGTTTGTTTACGGTCTTTTTCACACAACAAATCAAAAGCATGGGGTGGTTTAAATAGCAAATGCGTAGCTTGCGATATCCAAAACGTGGTACAATCGATTATGGCCACTTGTTTAAATATAAATTTGTTGTCACCAATTTTAAACCCTTGGCAATCCACAATGAGTGTGCGCAACATGTTGACGCTTGCCTGGACCAAGTTCAACTGACGACTGACTGACGATCACGTGTGATCATGGCATGGACTTACCTTCCATGCTAGTTTCAAATTGAGGTTAGGGTAGGACAGGGGGACATGCAAAAATAAGAATTTAAGAATTACATCATTTTATTATCATAACACGTCTTACAGGCTTTTCTCATTTTAGGATAAGGACGATAGCAACTGATACAACAATATAGTCTCTTGTGTTTGTAACGTCCATAACACCGATGATGTTCCAATGTCTCTAAACTAGGTGTTTTTGATGGTGAGCTGCTCACCGAAGCACCATGGATACCATACGGCCCACATGTATCGTAACTTGTTTTATTTTCATCACCCAGAGACACAAGTGAGGGATAGCTTGAATGACAGGGTATATTTCCCACTTTCATTCTACACAGGTAGGGGCAGGTGGGTGACCAGCGCTGATGTTCCTGCATGGGTTCATCGCCCTCCTGCCATTGGTCTATGATGATGGGACAAAAGGCACATTTCACTTCATCTCTTGTTTTTAAATAGTAGAATCCAGCGGCCGCCAAGGCTTGAGGGTTTATGAAAGGCACTGGCCACGTGGCAAAAGTCTTGAAACGTTGTTCCTCAGAGTTTAAATTCATGGATGTGACGTCTCTTGAGGCTTTAAAGCAAGACATGACTGAGTGGCTTGACGTGGGATGACCTGTTATTTATACACTCGTCACTTGGTTGGATAGTGGATAATAGTTGACTTGTTTGTGATGAATAATCAAACAGTAGGCCGTGGTATTGGCTGGTACATTGTCATGCGTTTCAAAATCTAGTCGAATGTCGATATTGGATGGCTTGACAGACTCTTCCAGGTAAGAACAGTCAAAGACAATCAGTGGCGCTCTTGCCTTAAACGCTTGGGGTAGTAGCATGGGGCCGTTCTCTTTTTGATAATACGACCATCGAAATTTAGAAAACAAGTCGTACAGGGGGCCAAATTTATTTTTTGAAAAATCCAAATCCAGTCCTTCATAGGGAAACACAGCTCCGTTGAGGAAAAGACGTGCATTTCTCAATTGCAGGTGATCAAATTGCGTGGCATCTTTGGTTTGTTGATACTTGCGATTCGTTTGAAAACCCACGATCAGGTAGAGAGGTCTCTCTGTATAGCGAGCTGTTTTTACAGACCAACTGTGTGTGTTGGTGGTGGGCAATAGCGGATACTCATGGAGTGCCCAGCTTCTAAATTCCATGGGTAGCGGCATATCTCTCTTTACCATTTTGAGTATGTCCAGATTTTTGCTATCTTCAAGGGTCACATGAGGCACTTTCCATAGCAAGCGTTGTAGTTGAATTTTTGAATCGATGGGGGCATTGTCGGCCCCCTTGAGTGCATTATTATCACTCCTGTCTCTCACCAGATAAAGCACTTGCCTTGCGTTAACCACAATGCGTTGGTGATCTTCAGCAAAGCCTAGAATCAGTTTAAGAGGTAAATATCCAGTAAAGGTCCCATCAGTGTGTACCATCCAGTCATTGGTCGTGTCAGGACACCAACCTGCCATGCAAAGTGTTTTACCTTCTTCCTCACTATAAGAGGGGTATAGTTTCATGACACTGGAAATGCCCACATTTCGAGTGCTATCCACCACGATATCGTTAATGACATACCGCACTTCAGAAAACAGAAAGGCTAAACCATGGTTGGCCAACTTGGATGTGGTGGGTGTAGAACCATCGGCTTTGGTGAGCCGACCTTCAATCTGAATGACACTTTCATGAGGTAGGGTGTAAATATCTTGGTTGTTGATAACAAATTGAATTTCATCATTGTTATTGAGTCCAGGTGTTTGAGCTTGATAGGAATGGAGATCAATTCTTACCACTCCTGGTTGCTCCTCGATGTGGTTCGCTATCTCTAGGATAGAATTCATCATGAGGGTTGACGTGGTAACCCAAATGCTGTAAAATCTGCTTGTTCTGAGATGTTAACGTGTATTCACGTGGCAAACAACTAACACTATTCCTAGACAGTGTTGTTGCTTTATACACAAATTTCATAGTGGCTTTAGCACCAACTTGTAAGTCACTGGTGTGGTAGAATCTAGATCAATGAGTTGTTGATCTCTATTGATCAGTCTTAATGTTATATTACTAATACTATCGACAGCCACAGAATGAAAAAGCACCACTGGAGGGTTTTCACGAATAATATACCCATTGGGTGATGTCACAATAAAGTCATAAAGCGAATGCGATGGTTCTTGATTGGTGTACACTTGGCTAATAATATTACACGTCACCGACACATGATGGTCCTCAATGAATTTCACTTCATGGTCCGATTCATGTTTTTTGTTGGGCTCCAACACACGTGGTTTAAATCCTAGTAATGGACCAATGGAATCGGGGTGTGTTTTAAAGTCAATGTTGAAGGTTGAGAAAATACTGCAGCGATGAGTGTTGGTATTGCCTACAAGTTCAAACTTGTGCGTTCCGTCGAGAAATGACTTTAAACCATACTGATTGATCAACACCACATAAATGTGTTCATAAATGTCATCGATCGTGTATCCACCAGAGTTCAAGGTGAGCACAGAATCATCATAGTAAAACTTGTTGTTCACATTTTCACGTATGTTGTATATTCGATTGTACGTTTCAAGAGAAACAAGTCCTAAACCATAGGGTTTTTCACTCAATTCGATAGGCGGGTAAAAGTCTAGGCTGACTTCAGGTCCGCGTCCATGAAGTGTAAACGTTTTACTTTCTGCCGACATACTGGTGGCGTTTTAGCTTATGCTGCGTCTTATATAAAAAAATTAAACACAAACGTCCACACTGTTGGCTATTAAACGTTTGCTCTCGTTTCACATTATAATATAGCTTGATCCTGTTTCCAAAATAGGTCACTAGTTCCATGGGCGGGGGCAAATTCCCAAAACTGTCAAAGTACCATACCATGGATCCCTCTTTGACATAAGCTACATAATGCGTTCCTGGTCCTCGGTGATCATCCAAATTGACAACAGCACATTCCTTTTTCCAGGGTCGTGGGGGTAATTGGTTTCGCATAAACACACCTCGAAAATGAGAAAGCTTTAGTTGTTTAGCATAGCTTTCCACTTGTTGATGCGTCAGGGCATGTCTTGCTATGGCTGAGGTTATTTTTTTTTTTAATATTTCGAAATGGTGAAATCCCAATTCCTTGTTGATAAAAGGCTGGCTTTAGATTGGCATTTCTAGCCCCCATGGCAAACGCTTCCATCGTTTCATTGTGTCGCTGACTTTCTTTGAGTTGTTGCTTGCCCTGCTGCGCGGCTTTAATGGTTTTCGTCACTGCACTGGCACCGCCCAAAAGTGAACCCAGAGCAGCCAATCCGGCAAATAATGCAGGTAAAAATCCCGCTCGTTTGGGGACGGGAATCACTCGCCCTTGGTTTGAAACCTGTCGCCGACGTTTTGGAATAACATGTCTCTGTGCTGCTCGAAGGGCTTTCCTTATGGTCAATTCATTATTTTTTCTTTTTTTCTTTCGCAAGGGCTTGTCCTCGAATGTTGAAAGCCCAGGCTTTGCCAAGGACAAAGTCCTTTTTTTAGTCTTTCTCACTGCATACCTTTGTTTCACCATGATGATAATGACCCACAACCTTTCACAAGAAAGTTTAAATCACAACTAACGTCAGATGGTTATTTCATGGCTGTATATTCCAATTCCACATAAAGTGGGAAATCGTTTATGGTTTTTCCCGCTTGCTTTTCATCCCATGTCAACAAGAGATGAAGGGATAATTCGTCCCCTGCATTGACCATTTCATGGTTATGGATCAACATCCTATGACCATTTATCTTTATTAGTAAATGGTTCTCATCAGGTATGGCATATTTGATGTGAATGGTTCCATCATAGTGTAATCGATAGTGGCTTAAACCCGAAGCAAGCACATAGGTCGAGTGCTGATCATGGACTAACGGTAAATGGTTTCTGTCATTCACAGGTTTTTCATTTGTCAGATACACTAAAAATACACATGGGATAAATTTATAAAGCCTTTTCATTTCATGGGTCACGTAACGCTTGGTACAGACATCGTCTTCGTCTTGTGGGTCTTCCACGTGAATAATCCGATGGTGATTAGCGCTATAGCCATTCACCATAAGCTGTGGCACTTTGTCATAAAACTCATACACTTTGTTATCCACATACTTTTTCGTAGTAACGTCTGTAGACACTTGAGGATGTTTTACATGGGTTAACCGCTTTCCCTTAAAGTCATAATCTCCCTGTTTTTTGCGTGGCACTACTGACGTATCCACATAGTGTTTATTAGCAGGATCTGTTTCTTGTTTAGGATCATGTACGGGGACAGGCCTAGCTTTGGCCATCAACGCACGTCCAAAGACATCCATCGTCAACCTGTAGTACCAGTCTACTGTTTCTATGACAAGGCACGGTGTCCTGTATATAGACAGACTGCTAGCCTGTCTAAGCCTTAGTTGAAATGAAGATTATTAAGCAGCAAGAGTCATTCCCCGTGGGGGACATGGTTTCCCATCTCTGTCCCACATCACGTGAACAACGCCATGGTTCACTGTTTCCATCTTCCATTCGCTGCATCATTGTGGGGCCTTCCGGCTGTGGAAAGACAAATCTTTTGCTAACGCTCATCACAGCGCCCAATGGTCTGCGTTTTCAAAATATTTATATTTTTGCAAAATCTCTCTACCAACCCCTCTACGTGTTTCTGGATCAAGTCATGTCTGGATTACAAAAAGAGAATATGGGTTATTTTACATTTTCCATGCAAGAAAATGTGATTTCACCGGATAAGGTAAAGCCTGATTCACTCATGATTTTCGATGATGTATCCACTGAACGTCAAGGCATCATTCAAAGCTATTTCAGCATGGTTCGCCACAAACATATCGATTGCTTCTATCTTGGACAAACGTATTCAAAAATGTCCAAACAGTTGATTCGTGACAATGCCAATGTCATTGTTTTATTTCGCCAGGACGAGAGGAACAGTCGTCACATTTATAATGAACATGTGAATCCGGATATGACCTTTCAAATGTTTACAGAATTGTGTGCCAAGTGCTGGAACACTCAACGTCATGCCTGTTTAGTGATTGACAAACAAAGTGAACTCAACCAAGGACGGTATCGCTTAGGGTTTGATCATTTTATTGCTATTTAAGGCCTTGTCTCATTCCCCATCAAGTCATTTGTCAAGACACCATGGCGTTAGCAGAGAGTCAATTAAAAAAGCATATTATTAGAGCAAAAAATACTATTCGCCAAAAGTTTCGTCAATTGAAACAATCACGTGCAAATCATGCTTTGTTTATTCAACAACATTTAGCACCTCCACTAAAAGCCATGTTGAAACCCTCTTTCAAGCCATCTGAAACGCTACCCACCGTTTCACAAGCCACGCAGACGCTGCACGAGGACCCTGAGGAAGAGGAAGAGGAAGATTTGACTAGTGTTAGTGAAGTTGAGGATGAGGAGGAACATGTGTTTACGCCTCAAAAAAAGGCCGCACCCCTTGCAGAGTTTTTGAGAAAAAAGAAATCTTTGGCCATGGTCGAAACACCTTGCCCTTCCAGGGCGTCTCCGTTTTCACAACTCTTGGCCACCCCTCAACATAAAGCTCAACTGAAAACCATTTTAATAAAATATTATGGATCAACATTGGAACCCTATTTCACCGATCTATTTATTGGAAACACAGATACCACGTATGGTGTTCGCTATGAGGATGATAGTTTTAAAATTGGCGATTCATCCATTAAATTTGCTCGTACTAAAGCTGTCATTAAAAACATCAACTATAAATTAACGCCAGGACTGTTAAAGCTGCTCTTTTCTCGGACCCCCTCTTTCCATGATTATACGTCAGAGGACCTTGACAAATATAAATCCATTTTATTGGATACCCATGCTCACAAAAGACAGTATGATCCCACGCAACAAGTGAATGCCAATATATCTCAAAAATATAAAACCATCATTGCAAAAATGTGTCCCACCAGTCAAAGTACTCGTCGGAAAGCATCCGCTTCGGGAGTGACATTTAAACCATTAAAACCCCTTGTGGATGTTACCTACTGGCACAATCCCAATAAGCTCGTCCAGCGGCTACAGTTGTTGCATGCTTCACGTCAAGCTGGCCACACCGGTCACGATTGGGAAATTCAAGAAATTGAACAAGAACTTCGAAATGCCAAAATTATTGTTTAAGCCCTCACCCATTAAAATGGGTATTGCTCACGAGTTGCATCGCCCAGCTAGGCGTCACTATCCGCGACTGAAGGTGATTTCACGAGGTGTGGATGAACTTTGGCAGGCTGACTTGGTTGAAATGATACCCTATGCTAGCGTTAACGACGGTGTACGCTATATGTTGACCGTCATTGATGTCTATTCCAAAATGGCCTTTGTTGAACCAGTGCGTCGCAAGTCTGGTCCACTAGTTACCAAGGCCTTTCAACATATTATTCAACACTCCAAACGTCAACCTCAGCTGCTACAAACCGACCAGGGGAAAGAATTTTTCAACAAGGACTTCTCCAGTTTTCTCAAATCTAAGGATATTCACCATTACACCACGTACAGCAACCTCAAAGCCAGTGTGGTCGAGCGGTTCAACCGAACATTGAAAACCCATATGTGGAAAGCGTTTACCGCTCAGGGCACGTATCGCTGGTTGGACATGTTACCTGAGCTAGTGTCACGTTACAATGACACCAAACATAGAACGATTGGGACCAAGCCACGCCTCGTGACTAAAAATATTCAGCGATTGGATAAACTGTTTAACCCCATAAAAACAGCCGATCCTAAACGTCACCGACTGAACATTGGGGATTTTGTTCGTGTGAGCAAATTTAAGTCTGCCTTCAATAAGGGCTACACGCCTCAGTGGGGGACTGAACTATTTCGAATTCGTCGAGTCAACTTGGACACTCCAGTCACCTATTTACTCGAGGACCTCAACCATCAACCCATAAAAGGTAGATTTTATCTCCATGAACTTCAGAAAACAGCATTTCCTCAGCATTATCTTGTGGAAAAAGTGTTGAAACAAAAAGGAAATAAACTCTATGTCAAATGGTTAGGGTTTAACTCTACGTTTAATTCATGGATCAATAAATTACATGTTGTGTGAACCTGTGCAATTTTTAATTTATTTATTCACACATGTTGTACACCACCTATAGCTCTATGTATACAGCGCTCCGCGCTTCATGCATGTTCATACATGTTTGTCTTTCCCTTTCCTCCTGTGTTCTCTCATACATCACCCCCTCCCCTCTCCCTCCCTTCACCTCCCACCACTGCTGTTTGCAGCTCTTGCCTATCTATTGGTTGTGACATCATTCCCACAAGTTGCATCATACTTTTTACTGATTCAGCGATTCCCACGCTTTGAACATTCTCTTATCGTGCACGTGGACAGCTAACGTCCCAGGCGAACACCTGTGCCGGATCAAATTTCACATGAACTTGCATTTTGTCACGTACAAAGCAAAACAGGATGTGACTTGTTAACAGTTATCATGCACGTGGACAGATAACGTCCAAGGTGAACACCTGCGGTAGATCAAATTTCACATGGACTTGCATTTTGTCACGTACGAAGCAAGACAGGATGTCACTGGTTTAGCGTGCCTGTGGTTTCACACATGTGTGCACGCCTTTCGCACTTCCCTGCCAGCACAATGGTCAGATTATTTCACCTTTAAGCGTCTTGGTCATTTTTTCCATTGCACTTGTTGTCAAGTCAGATCAATGCCTTCCAATAAGCTCAAATGACATTCACCTCCTGCTCGTTTGTTTTCTGTACTCGCTTCGACCAACATAGAATCAAGTTCTCATCACCGTTTACACGTTAAAGGTAAAATATCAGAAAACGCATGCTCGTTCTGTCAAACACCGACCAGCCGAAATAGCGATTGTTCTATTAAGCATGGTCCTTGTGGTTAGCGACAGGTTCGTTGAAACACACACACCCAGCCGTATCGTCTCTCTCAACCACCACGCTTCAAAAACATTATAAACAAGTAAATAAAAAGAAAACGTTATTTCAACATGTATGGCGTTAGGCCCTTTGTGAATTATTTTTTCGAAAAAAATATCTACCACATTTGAAAGGGGGCGTTAGCCCGAGTCCTAGGACACCTCGTACACGTCTCTAGCGTTATTGGTTCGTGACATATCGGCAAAAATCATAAAAAACACGTGTTTACCCCAAAATCGCGTTTCCCAATTTTAAAAAAATTACAACGAGTGGTCAATAGCAAAGAGGACGTCTTCCCGAATCCTTGAACCCATCGTACATGCCTCTAGCGTTATTGCTTCGTGAAATATCGGCAAAATCACAAAAAACACGTGTTTACCCCAAAATCGCGTTTCCCAAATTTTTTTAAAATTACAATGAGTGGTCCATAGCAAAGAGGACATCACCCCGAGTACTTGGACCTGTCGAACACACCTCTAGCATGATTGGTTCACGAGATATCGGCAAAATCACAAAAACACGTGTTTACCCCAAAATCGAGTTTCCAATTTTATTAAAAATTATAACGAGTGGTCCATAGCAGAGAGGACGTCACCCCGAGTCCTTGGACCTGTCGAACATGCCTCTAGCATGATTGGTTCGCGAGATATTAAAAGCACATGACCTTTTAGTTTTGGTCTTCTCATTAAATTAAGAGCCTATAGGAAAGTAGGGGGCATCACTACGAGTGCTAGGACACCCTGTATGTTCAAATCCGACCATTGGTTAGCGAGATATCAGGTTCGGGGCAAATACGAGGAGGGTTCAAAAAGAAGTGGTGCAGCTTTCTCATCATCCCACTACTACAGGTTTTCATTCTAGAGACTTGAAATTTTTTTGGGGGGTAGAGGGGGTAGGGACCATTGATTGACGTTAAACAATATTTTTTGTAGAGTTCCTAGTTTCCAAAATATAGAATTTTCAAAATTCGAGTGTTTTCAAAAAAACATAAAAAGTAAAAACGTTTTACTATAGAAAATAAAGGTCATAAAGACCATTCGTTTGAGCCATGGCACAACGTTCTATCCTGTTTGGTTTTCAAACTATCGCCTATTTTCGAAAACAAAAAAAAATTCAAAAATATAACGAGTGGTCCATAGCAAAGCCCCCGTCATCCCGAGTCCAACGACACTTCATTCGTGAATCTCCGACCACTGGTTCGAGAGATATTTAACATGCCTGAGGCTTAGTAGTGGGGCAAGGAGGGTTCTGGAGTGCGTTAGAAGCGCCACCACTCCACTACTGGGGCTGTTGACCAAGATGTCCTAAACATCTAAAATGAATTAACTGTAGAGTAGTACAGTTACACGCACACACTCCTGAAGACATCGCAATAGCGCAGGTTATTGTACAAATACAATTCACACACAAGTTAAGGGGGTTGATGACCAAATATATACCAAACTCCAAATTGAAGGCACAACAGTCACACAAATATTTAGTCAGTTAGTAAGTTAGTTAATTAGTTGGTTAGTTAGTTAATTGGTTAGGTAGTTAGTTGGTTAATTAGTTAATTGGTTAGGTAGTTAGTTAGTTATTTAGTCAGTTAGTTAGGCTATTGTTGTTCATTCATTTAGGGGCTTTGTGACATAGTGCTGATATAGCCCCGTGCACTTGGGTGGATGTGAAATCTGTCTGATAGCCAGTGTAATTGTGAAGACTGTACTAAAGTTGGTAATTGGGTCAGGATTTCGTTTGGAAGCGGCCGTGGGCTTAATTTAGGAACCATCCAGGCATTTACTTGGAGTAGAAGAGGGTAAACCACGGAATATCACTTCTAGAATGGCTGAGAAGGGAGTCAAACCCACCTCCACTCAGTTCTGCCTCAAGAGGCTGAGTGTACTCTGCCTCGTTACAGTGCTCAGACCAGAATTGAATTACTTGGCAGAGCTGGGAACCGAACCAAGGTCCTCAAAATCCATAGTCTCAATACCCACCCTGAGATCACAAAAGGCTCAATGTCAATTGTGCAAATATTTTGGGTAAATTTGGAAAGTACGAGGCCCACCCAGAATTTAAGTTTTCCTATTTTTTAAATACAAAGAAAACATAGTTACATTAAAAACTGTATTGGTACGAGCTTCAGCATTGTTTGAGCTAGTTTTGGACATAATGACCACCAGAATTGAGACCCCTGTTATTTATTTATTTATTTATTTATTTATTTATTTATTTAGCGTATGGCTATTAGGGCCGGGAGTGTCGATGACATGTTCGGCTTGCCAGAGGCTGCAGCTGCTTCAAACGGACACCCATGGGGTGAGCTACAAGTTCCCTTACATTTCAAGTAGTTCCAACTTTTGCAACCTTTTTCACCTAGTGGTGAACGTTGAAAATTTGATAGAGCGTTCCAATGAAATCTAACCTAGAAATTTAGCTTCACACAAGTTTAGTTAGTGGAAGGATCTTTTGCATGCCATAAATTTATGACATGGTACCACCAGCCTTATTTCCCCTCCGAAGGAAGGCATACTGAAGGATTTTAACGCTCTTAAAAAATCCGACGACTTCGGCTGGGTTTGAATCCGCTATCTTGGGCACAACAGTTCAGCATACTACCAACTACGCCACCGAAGCCGCTAGACACCTGTCATTCCGTGGGATCAACCTTTGTATTCCTTTGTCGTAGAAATCTGCGCCAGGAAATGTAACCAGCGTGTGATATTCGTCTTCAGATCTTCGTTAGTGTGAAAATGCTGATCGGAGGATCGGAATTTGTTGACGTGCAAAGATAAGATGGAAATCTCTGGGAGCACGATCAGGATTGTATGGTGGATGATTAAGGAGAGTTCCAATGGATAAAATATGATAAGATATCAATTTTGAGATTTTTATATGATGTGAAAGCTGGCACTTTGACGTTTAAAATTATGTATAACACTTGATATTGTTATTTGCAAAACATGTGTAATATTTATTTAAATAATGCAGTGGGTATTAGAAAACATTGAAAATTAGAACATACAAAGGCATTTTCCCAGAACTCACTTTTTGCACATAAATGTTCCATATTTTTCAGTTGTTACTTATCACAGAAGTCTTAAATTTTTACCACCTGTAGCTTGGCTTGTAATGAGATTTTAACACAGGGATTTTGTTCTAGCTCAAATACATTATGAAAGAAGTAGTTCCGTAAAGAACTATACAGCCTATTTTCATATATCCTGCTCATGTTAATTTCTTCTAACAACATACAACATTTCAGTTTAATTGCTGTAACAGATTCGTAGATATTGAGAACCGTCTAAATATTTCAGATTGTCGCCAGGTTGGATTTTTATTTTTGTACTATTATATTAAGATTACTGTGTACGTGTGGTATTCAAACTTCAATCGCATGATTAGAACACAAGAAGTAAAAACGAGATTTTAAAATTACGCACAGCAGCCATCTTGTGATTATGCAAACAATTGAAATAAATTAGATGCCAGTGGAACAACATTTGTATAAGCATTTAACGTGCAACGTTTCACAGCACTCGGATAGTTAATTCGCGAGGATCGTCCATTTAAATATTTATACTTCGCGTCGCCGCCATGTTGGATTTGTGCTCACCAGGTTAATGAAAGTCCTATAGGTGAACATATGTTCATAGTCTCTATGAACATAAAAGAAATCATTTTGGTTGCTGTAAAAGATTCATAGATATTGAGAACCGTCTAAATATTTCGGAAGCTCGCCATTTAGGATTGTTATATGTATAGGCCATAGAATTATGTACCATTCAAGGACAATTATTGCCTAGGTTCATTATTCAAACTTTCACTTCGATCGCATGATTACGACACAAGAAATAAAAACTTAATTTAAAAATTTCGCACAGCCGCCATATTGAGGTTATGTAAACAATTGATTTAAATTAGATGGCAGTGCATTACAATCTGCAAAATCATTTACTGTACCACATTTCACTGCGCTCAGAGAGTTAAATCACGAGAAAAGTCTATTAAAATATTTCAAATTCGCTTGGTCGCCATGTTCGTTTTTTACTTTACAAGTTTATGAAGTATACATAGATAAACTTGTACCAGTACCCTTTATCACCGTACAAAATTGCAGGGTAATATCTGCAATAGTTTCGGAGATATAGAATGTCAGTGAAATATTTCGCACAGCCGCCATTTTGAGGTCATGTAAACAATTGAACTAAATTAGACTCCAGTGCATTACTATGTGTATAAACACTTGCTGTACCTAGTTTCATTACGTTTGGATGGTTAAATCGTGAGAAAAGTCTATTTAAAAGTGTCAACTTCGCTTGGTCGCCATGTTCGTTTTCTACTTTACAAGTTTATGAAATATACATATGTAAACTTGTATCAGTACCCTTTATCACCGTACTAAATTACAGGGTGATATCTGTAATAGTTTCGGAGACATAGAATGTCAGTGAAATATTTCGCACAGCCGCCATTTTGAAGTTATGTAAACAATTGAACTAAATTAGACTCCAGTGCATTACAATGTGTATACGCATTTGCTGTACCAAGTTTCACTACGTGTGGATAGTTAAATCGCGAGAAAAGTCTATTTAAAAGTCTCAACTTCGCTTGACCGCCATGTTGGTTTTGTAGTCACCAGGTTTTTGAAAGTCTCATAGGTGAACTTCTAGTAGTTCCCTTTATCACCGTACACAATTTCAGGGCGATATCGGTAATAGTTTCGGAGATATTGAATGCTAGTGAAATATTTCGCACAGCCGCCATTTTGCATTGGTGAGACGTAACAAAACTTGAAGGGCACGGTCGAGGTCGCCGGGAATAGTGCTATGAACATACCGAGTTTCATTGAAATCGCTCCAGCCGTTTAGATTTTATTAGGGGGACACACACACACGAATCACACACACACACGCACACACACACGGACAAAAGGTGATCTCATAAGCCTATTTTTTCAAAATTGAAAATAGGCTAAAAATATATAGCCTATATTATATAGATTTTTTAAACGAAAAAATTGAGATTAAAGAAAAAAATAGTATTATGGTCACAACAGTAGAAACACCCAACGCCCGTGTTAAAGTACTAAGAAATGATCACTAAGTACGTCAATAAAATTTCATCTAAATCTACCCAGTAGTTTCTACGAAATAGGAACATGAAATTATTAAATATTAACATTGAGAAGATAGACCATTGGAACTCCCAATTCTCATCCGAACTCCTGCAGAACTGTTGCTGTGCGTTGAGCCGTATGTGATCGAAGCGATTTCCATCTTATCTTGAACCTCAAGAAACTCCTGTCCTCCGGTCACCATTTTCACACTGACGAAGAGCTGAAGACGAATGTCCCAGGCGGCAGACTTCTGTGTCACAGGAATACAAAAGTTGATCCCACAATGTGACAGGTGTCTCAGTTCTGGTGGTGATTATGTCTAAAATAGCTCAATCATTGCTGTATCCGGTGTCAATAAAGATCTTCATGTAACTATGGTTAGCTTAAGTACCATACCTACTGCATGTTGTGTTCCAGCTGTTCTCTGTCCTCTTCTTCTTCATGCTGCTCGTGTTAGGAGTGGGAAGTGCCGTGGCTCTTACTGGAGCGGTCACTGCCATCATCATGGACAACTTCCCTCATTTCAAGCAATGGATGGTCACCACAGCCATCTGTATCATTGGATTCATCGTGGGCTTGGCCTACGTATGTCCGGTAGGTCACTTCCCATATAACAAATAGTTTTTCTGATGGTTGTTGTCATGGCCCTGAATACATGTGACGTGAAAATAATTTCCTATTTCAAAAATTGCGGGAATAGAATATATGATATTTGTAGCTCAGGTAGTATAATTATGAATTATCATTATTCTCGTTTCAAAATCATACACAGTTATATTATTTTTGCCCAAAATTTGGCCACTTCCAATGTTTTTTTCTGTTCCTTGATGAAGATCGTCTTCTGAACAATCTGGCTTTCTCCACATTCACAATGAATATTATCTTGATCAGTGTAGCTCCCATCTTGCTAAATTAGTCTTTGATCTGCCAACTCTAGATCTCAGTCTAATCAGGGACTTCCAAGTCGTCCATTCCTCGTCATAGCCAGGAGGTAAGGATTCAAAGACCCTTTTCCAACCAGGGGGAAGGTAGATCGTAGCCTCCACAATTACGACCAGCTGTTTCAGCAGTGGTTCTAAGTTCCTTTGCTGCTCTATGGAAACTTCATTGACTTCAGTCGTTGTGAGTGCCGTTCATGCCTATACAGAGGATGGGCTCTGTCCTGCTCCACTGTCTTTCTTTCCTTGTTCGCAGCTATTTCTCTTCGAACAGAAGGTGGTGCTATTCCTGCGAGGTGGTAAAGCCATTCATTTGAAGTGGATTTCAAGCAACCTGTTATAATACTGCAGGTGTCGTTGAGAGCTACATCCATCTGTTTAGCATGTATAATTATGAATAACTTATGGCTTTGCTGATATACAGCACATAATGTCCCCATGTGAAACTACAGTATATGTTGATCGTTGCAGAATGTACAGTTTTTACATCCATTTTACCAGAAGCTGTAATGCGCTGATGTTCTTACGAAATGTATGCATACATCATGAAATAGCTGTTTGGACACAAGTACAGATAATCTTACTGAAGTTAGAAATGATGATGATCATCATCAACATGATAATTGTTGTTTTAAGGGGCCTAACATCTAGGTTATCGGCCCCTAATGGTCTGGGTGATAGCGAAAATGACAATGAAATGGAAACCATAACGAAAACCAAGGTAGATTGAAAATATTTACAAAATGGATCTTACATTGAAAAGACGCACAAATATAGTGGAAAATACTAACAAAAGGTATTTCAGATCGAAAATACTCACGACAGCAATTTAGATTGCAAAATACACATAAAATGTAGTTGAGGTTCAAAATACTTACAAAATGCAATGTAAATTCCAATTACTCACAAAATGCAGTTGAAATTCCAAATACATACAAAATGTAATTGAAATTGAAAATATGTACAAAATGCGATTTTGATTGAAAATACTTACAAAATGCAATTGGGATTCAAACTACTTACAAAATGCTAGTGAAATTGAAAATACACAATGCAATGTACTGTACTGTAGAATTAAAATGCCGTATCAGATTTAAAATACTCACAAAATGCAATTGCAATTCAAAATACTTACAAAATGCAATTGAAATTGAAAATGTGTATAAAATGCAATTTTGATTGAAAATACTTACAAAATGCAATTGGGATTCAAAATACTTACAAAATGCTAGTGAAATTGAAAATACACAATGCAATGTACTGTACTGTAGAATTAAAATGCAGTATCAGATTTAAAATACTCACAAAATGCTATTGCAATTCAAAATACTTACAAAATGCAATTGAAATTGAAAATACTTACAAAATGTAATTTAGATTCAAAATACTCACAATATGTTAGCCCCCGCTACAAAATACTTACAAAATGCAATTTAGATTGAAGATACTTACAAAATGCAATGTAGATTTAAAATACTCGCAAAAGGTAATTTGAAAAAAAGAAATACTTTCAAAATATAATATAGATACACGGGGAACCAATTCACAAAACAGTGCGGGAATCTTAAAGAGAAAAAGAAAATATAATGAAAAAAGAAGGCTGATCCGTCGAAGAATGAGGGATCAAGAAAGATGAGAGAAGGGCCAATTAAGGCGGGAAAAGAAGAGACTCCCTAGGCCTCGGATACCCTAATACCGTCGGAAGAGAACAAGAGTTGATCAAGAGAGATCGACATCCCAGCACAAATAAGTGGAAGAAATGCCGCACCCAGCTGGGGTCCCATGGTCGCCATCCTACGTCCCACAAGATGTGAGCCCCTGGGGGTATTTAGAAATGACTGTCCGCATTTAGTGACCTAAGATTCTGTAGGTGCAGCCAAGCTGGAAGGATAGGCGATTTAAAAAAATGTCTTTTATAAGTGCTTTTATTTTGTTGCATTTTAAACTGTAGACATGCTGTATGTTGATGCAATTGCATGTTTTTGTGTTAATATCGATAATATTCCCAATAACGGAAGGATCGGTCATCCATTTTTTCCTTGAACCGTTTGGTTAAACGCTTGTGATAACCAGGCTGCGGGGTCTTAGTACGTGTGCAATGAAGTTAGAACGCATCGTACTATAGGTCACGTGGAAGCTTCTCCGGTGACCTTTGGGTGTACCAATGAACACATGTGACGTACAGCTGGCAGTTCATAGGGCGTGCGATACTAATCTGATAACACTTTTTACGCACTAAGACCCCGAAGTCTGGTCATATACCTCATGACGTAGTGCTCTGAATTCGCTATAAAATGTTAGCGGTGAACTTTACTAGTGAGCAGAGTGCAGGCATGAGCGCGTGACTGAGGACCACAAAGTATCGGTTGTTGGTGTGTGGTTTGCAGTTGGCAAGCATTACAGTCGAGTGTAATCTACCACGTGTATGGGGGTGGGGGAAGGAGGACAAGTGGGCCATTGATAAGAAGCATTGAAACTGGAAGCAGCCCTTGGTGTTTTTTTTTTTTTTTAATTTTATTGGTCCACTATTGCACTCATTAATTCAAAGTAGCATGTCCCGTAAGTGTCCAGAGGACAATGCTGTTCCATGATACGTTGCTTTTACTAGCAAGGTTGCATTTGGGCGAGTCTAAAAGCGAAAGCTGCACTTTCAGTCGCTTGAAGCTATCGCCTTTAAATTCGATCGTCCCGCTACACACTAAACGCTGAGAGGTTGCCGACAGATCAGGAGTTTAGACTGCTTCCGAAGCTCTTATCGCTGTAGGCTTTATCTTATTGAGCTGTCTGAAAATAGCCACTCTTGTATTAAATTAAAGGATGCCACTTTGTTTCAGGGAGGACAGTTCGTTTTGAACCTGGTGGACTCATATCCAGTCACGTTTGTCATATTCGCCCTGGCTTGTGTCGAGACTAGTGCAGTGGCATGGATATACGGTAAGTCATATCAACTGCGGTAGGTAGTCATTTGGATGAGAATCATGAGGGTTAGGGTTCTTACGCATATCTATGACATGAGGAATGTGTGTGCTTTCGCATTTAATGTCAAAAGAATCTTTAAGATGGGCATTAATTTCTATTTATTTTCCATATCCTTCTTTCTTCCTTTCTTTCTTTGTTTAGGCCAGCTATGGACCACGTCATTTCAACTGCTTCCGTCTTTGGGCCTTGATCTTAACCCACTGTTCACGCATTCGCTGCCTGTGAAACTCCTTTCTTTCATCAGACCACATCTTGCCCGTTTTTAATTTCGCTTTTTCTTGGAATTTGTGGTGTGCTCCAAGCTTTTCCTTCAAAAGATCACGTTCCATAATGTCTGCGTGGGTTATCCCTACTTCTTGTAAATCCTTGTCTACCTCACAAAACCCTTGGTTTTCTTGTTAAGAAAATAGGTAAATATCCGATTGGCGATTCTCTCGGGTTCCATTTTTTTCAATTTATCTATGAAAAGTAGAAAATAAGAATGCCATCTATACTTTGCTCAGAATCGATCTTTGTTTCTCTCTCTCGATCGTGTCCAGCAGAAGTAGGACCCTCATAAAAGAAAGAGCGGACACACTTGTCCCTTTATATAAGACGTAGGCCTATGTCCTTCATTTACGAAATGATCTAAAGCCTTCTATTTGTGAGTCTTGTGGATAACCCTATCTACCGATGCTCGTGGTGGAGGTTTTTCACACCAGTTATACTGATCGTGTGCTGTTTCAGGAGTGGACAACATCTGCCAGGACCTGGAGTTCATGGTGGGCCGCAAGGTTGGGTTCTATTGGCGCTTCTGTTGGGGGTTTCTTACACCAGTTATACTGATCGTCATTCTTATCTACTCCATCGTGGACCTCCAACCGCTCACCTACTCGGGAGTTGTGTACCCAGACATTGCCCTCAGTAAGTGCAGTAATATTGTTGTTAGTTCATTTTAGAGACTTGGACATCTTGGTCATCAGCTCCATGTAGTTGGATTATCGTCTGATAACCAGCATGTGTGATTTTTGTTGTTGTCGTGTGGCCTCTGGAGAGGCCGAGTGCAACGCCCGTAGGCGACTGCGCGCCGGGATGAGACATGGAACAGATGAAGATGAATGAAACTGGGCAAGGATGTGGATGGAAGCGGCCGTGGCCCTTCAAAAATTAGGTAACCACAGAAAACCATAAAGACGGTCGACGGTCGGGCTAAAACCCACGCGTCTACCGAGTCAGCAGAGAGCTTGCTTGGTCCCATGACCAAATGATGCACTTTAGCGAGGATAGACACCGCTGTCGGTATTTATAGGGTGATGACTGTAGTAGTGTGTGAAACTGTATTAGAGACAGGGATGGGGTTGGCGCCGCGGGACTGGAAATGAGGTGCTATCCCGGCATTTACCTGGAGAAAGTGTGGGTAGCCAGGATTTGAACCTCCGATCTCCCGACTTGGCTGCTGCTCAAATATGAACGGTTGAATAAGAATTAAAAAAATAACAAAGTAGTGTAGATAACAGCATTCTTGAAGTTCGTCGTCGTTATGGCTCCGGTGGCGTAGTTGGTAGCATGCTGAGCTTCTATGCCCAAGATTGCGGGTTCAAACCCGGCCGAAGTAGTCAGATTTTATTAAGGGTGTTAAAAATCCCTCAGTATGGCTTCCTTCGGAGGGGAAGTAAAGCCGGCGGTCCCATGTCATAGATTTATGGCATGTTAAAGAACCTTCCACTAATTACACCTGTGTGAAGCTAAATTGGATAGGTTAAGAATGTAAACAACGCTCTTAGGTTTCTACTTTCGTTGCCAAGAGCAGACTGCGGTGGCGTCTAGTAGCTAAGTTCTGAACTTGGCCTAGTAGTCGTTGACGGTGGCGCTTGGCGGCAAAAGTAGGAACTATTTGAAAAAATTTAAGTTGCAGTCTGTACTTAAATTTAAAAAAAAACAGATACACACACTAATACAGCCATCACAATTAACACCGGTTACAGACAGATTCTACACGCACCCAAAGTACACGGGGCTACATGACCGCGTTGTCGCAGCCCCTAAACTGAGGAACCAACCAAGTTTTTACTAACTTTTGTAATTTAAATTATTGTATATATTTTTGTACATATGTGTAATACATAACATCGTGCATTATCTAAGGCCAGGAGAGGAGGATTAGGGAAGCACCCATTACAATTGGGTACAATCGTGTTCACCGACTGAAAAGCATTACATTTCGGAGGAGATATTGTTGAGGGAGCTCTCAGTCCCCACAGCAAAGTGGTACAACGGTATGCTAAAGATATTATGGGACAAGTGCTAGGTTTGCTACACAAATGGGGTCCAGGTAGGGTTTACCAAGAGCCTACTGATGAGCCCAACTTCGTGCCCCTAGGCGAAACCCGCAACTGGCAAGACAAAAGCATAGATGATTTGTTAGATTTTAATATCGAAGTTCATTTTTGGGAATTATAGCCGTATATATAAAAATTGGCTAACCGACGATTTGCTCTTGACTGTAGAGGGCATTTTCAAATTTCAAATTTGAATGTATCATTGCTTGATTTTCACAAGAACTGGCCTTTAGAGAAAGGCAACCCTCACATTTATTTTGTATTAAGTCCTTCGCACGTCCTGACAGAGCTTGCCAGATCTGCTTTAATGTCACCAGTATTACTTCCACCTTGAATTATTTTAATTAACAAATATGATTTTGTTTTCACAGTTGCTGCCTACATCATGATTGCCTTCGGAGTTCTGCAGTGGCCCATCTGGCTTTGCTACTACATGATACAACACAGAGATTTACCATTCAAGGAGGTAATGTATAACTTAACTAGACTCTTACTAATCCGCAACACTCAAACACTTTGGGATTTAAATATGAAATAGTAAACACTGGCTTTTGTGTCAAACAGCCTGTGTAAAGTTACCCCATCCAAAGGATGAGTCGTGCACTTTCGGTTATTTTCGGCTTCCTAGTAATGTGACTCAGCTGGCCCCGTGGTGTTAGGGTAGCGTGCCTGCCTCTCACCCGGAGGCTCGGGTTCGATTCCCGGCTCCGTCAGGGATTATATAAACTGACGTGAGGGCTGGAATGGGGTGCACTCAGCCTCGTGAGGACAATTGAGTAGCTGTCTGACAGTGAGGCAGCGCCCCGATCACGAAAACCAAGATTAACGGCTGAGGGGACCCGATGCGCTGATCACGCGTCACCCCAATATCTGCAGGCAAATGGCTGGGCAGCGGTCGCTTGGTAGGCCTAGGCCCTTCATGGGCTGTAGTTCCAGGGGTTAGTTAGTCAGGTTAGTTAGTAATGTGACTCAACAAGGAAACATGTTCCACATCCAATTCCCGCCTTTCTAGTCTTAACAGAAATTGATTTGTCGCAAATTAGAACATCTATGTCATAGAAATGAAAGTTTCTCTACAACTTAACATATGTACAGATACTCAAGTGCACTTATCTGCAGTTATTATCCAATGGAGTAACCGACAGCGATGGCTACGCTCGCTAAAGCGCAGCGTTAGGTCATGGGGCCAAGCTCTCTGCTGACTTGGTAGACGCGTGGATTCGATCCCCACCGGCGGCCGTCCTTGAAATGGTTTTTCGTGGTTTCCCCAATTTCAGCATCAAGCAAATGCTGGGACGGTACCTTCTGACAGGCCACGGCCGCTTCCTTCCACATTCTTTCCACATTCATCTTATCTCTCATTCCGACGCGCAGGTCGCTCACGGGCGTTGACTAGAAAGACCTGCTACTCGGCCTCTCAGGAGGCCACACACCAAAAAAAAAACAATGGACTGAAATACAAATAACACAAACGCGGTACAGATCACAGCGACTTGTATAAACAAGCATTTTACTCAAAACGTGTGTAAAGTTACCCGGTCTGTGTAAAGTAAGCTGACAGTACCAAAAACATTTTCCTCACCCCTTGGTGTCAGGATGGGTCATATCAAAAATTCTTTCAGAAAAACATCTTAGGTAATTTTTAGAGGACTTTTGACCATTTTAAACGGTTTTGACATTTTGCCTATTAAGGGAAGTATGATTTTTTTCTATTAGCACTCAATTTTTCAAACCCCTTTGGTCAATGGTTGGTGTTATCAAAACACGTTGGCCCTTATCCAAATAATAGTACGAACTTTGATTGGATTCATTTTTCACATACCGTACTAAAAGTTATAGCGATATTTCACTTTTTCGAAAAGACCCACCTATTTCCATCCCCTTGATCCGATTTTACCCATTAACTCATCCAAGATTTTGTATGGTTATATTGTAACGTGTTTTTCGAGGGGTTTTATGCAACTGGCATAAGTCAGTAGGAAGCCATTCTATATTTATTTACGCGGCAAATTGTTCAGCCAAGAGAATTTTTCATGTTAATTTATTATTATTATTAATTTATTATAATTATTATTAAGGTATTTTCGGAGCATTTTATAAAAATTATTAGCATTCAGATAGGTTTTCTATGTCTTAGAAAACGCTATCCAGCAAATTATTACGAACGACGATATCATAGAAAATTATCTGATTACGGAATTTTACGGAGTTTTGTCAGTTAGGGTATTTGAGAGACATGACTCACTGGGATTTCAAGTACAAGCTGATTCCTGTCGAGAAGTATTGCGCAAGGCTGGGTCGCAAGGTCTAGAAAAGGCGAATTGTTGAAACGGAAATCGACTTCTCCCTCCCGCGGAGTGTAATGAGGAAGGAGTGGGGATCTAGCGCGGAGGGTGCAGCCAATCAAGGAGGACGACGTAAGCTAGATGTCGGTACCATGGTAGGGGAGCCGGCGTGTGGATATATCGTTCGACGCGCCGTGAAACAAGGACTATCTGTGAAATACTTGAGGAGTATGGGTGCAAGTGCGTGTCGCTCCGATGTTCAGTGGAGTTCGGGACTATCTGTGTAGAACTTGCGGTGTACGGTCGCAAGTGCGTGTCGCTCCGATGTTCAGTGGAGTTAGCAACGAACTTTTGTAAAACGTAACCAGTGCGGTTTTACGCGAGTTTGGGTCCGAGGTACGGACCATAGAATTATATAATCTACCAGGATATCATCAAATTTCGACGGAGATGACGACGTCCAGGAGACTGTGGGAAGCACACAGCATCATCAAGAACGAGGGAGATGCTTTGGCAATTTCCAATGGTAAGCGCACATGACGCAGAAATACGCAATCTCTCATTTTCTTTGTTTTATATTTCATATTTCAGTAACTTCATAGCTTGGAAATAAGAGTAAAATCAATTTATCAGACTCCGTTTTCACGTAATTTTCTATCGGTAATATTCAAATCACAACGCTCCAATTTAAATTTTAAACTTATTATTATTATTAATTTTGCTATACTTGTTTTATATAATAAATTCATTTCTTTTACAATGCAATCTTTGCTTTCAGTAGGTAGCATTAGATATAGACCAATTCCTTCTCCTGATACAATTGTTTGTTGGGTTAATGATCAAATCATACCACGATCTGAGTGAATAGAGTCTTGAAGGTGTTCTGCCAGAGCTAGACGTTGTTAAATACAAATTTAGATTTCAACATTGCATTGAGGTCTTGGCGCCCATTAAAACAACATAGCTTAGGCAAAGGTAAACAGTTACATTTCTCACCCAACAGTGTGGGCTAGCGAAACCATTACATTTGTACGCTCAACGTGGAGCAAAGTAAATACCGTTTCACTTGTCATCACAGCCTAAGCAAGAGAACGTTACATTTGTCGCTACCAACATGGGGCACTAACTAATAAACGTTACATTTGTCGCCGACAACTTGGGGCTGAAAACCTAATAACATTTGTGGAAGGAGAAGGGTATATATTTCTGTGCCTGTATTTTGGGGGTTATTTGTCTTTATCAGTGTATATCATTATGGGGGATGAGAAAGAAAGACAGATGAGGTTACGTAGTGGTCATCAACTGGAGAATGATGATACGAGCAGTATGTCGAGTGATGGTAGTACCGGGGTAGCGGAGGTAAATCCCGATACTGAAACAGGGAGTGTAGGCGGCCAACCAGAATTAAAAACTTTACTTCTCGAGTTCATGTATCAGAACAAAGTTAGTAGTGATGCTTTAAATGCAAAATTAGAACAGAATAATGCAAAATTAGAACAAAACAGTAGGGAAAATAAAGAAAGTACAGATGCTTTAAATGCAAAATTAGAACAGAATAATGCAAAATTAGAACAAAACAGTAGGGAAAATAAAGAAAGTACAGAAGCTTTAAATGCAAAATTAGAACAGAATAATGCAAAATTAGAACAGAATAATGCAAAATTAGAACAAAACAGTAGGGAAAATAGAGAGAGTAATGAAACTTTAAATGCTAAATTAGAACAAAACAGTAGGGAAATGAGTGACAAATTCGAACTGATTAGAGGCGAGATCAGGGGGGTGATGGAAGAAAAGGCTAAAGAGATTATTGCAGATGTAGACAGAAAATTAGGAAAAGTACAGGAGGAGTTGGAAATTAGAATCAGTACACAGGCTGAAAATTTAAAAGAACTAGTGCAACTGGAAACACAGCAGGTCAAAAAGCAATTGGGGGGAGAAATTGACAAAATTCAGGTAGCTACTAAAGAGGTTAAGGAACAGCTGGGGGGTAGAATTGAGAAAGTCCACTCACAAATAGTTGCAGAAGTAAATGATTTAAGAGAGAGTAATAGAGAGAGCATTAGCAAGATTGAGGAGAAACAAGCAAAGCTATATGATAAAGTAGAAGAATCAGAAGGAAACATTAAATTAACAGTAAACAGTATTGAGAGGAAGGCTGAGGAGAAAATCGCAGAATTAGAATTAAAATTAAAAGCTAGGATCAGGCAAGAAAATAGTCAGAATAGGCCAGTTTTTGTGAATAGCACACACAGGGAGGTAGAACTGGGTAAGTTCAGCAATCGACAGGGGTGCCCAATGGAGTTCATGAACACTATAGAAAATAAATTCGGGGAGAGGTTGGAAAATGGTAGTATTGAGTGGTGCCAGGTAGTTGAAATTTTAGAACAAGTGTTTGTGGGGGAAACGAGGAATTGGTTTGCTGTCTACAGAGACAAGTTTACTGATATCAATGATTTTAAAATGAAATTCTGTGAAAAGTTCTGGAATGAGGTTATTCAGTCGCAGCATCGTGAGGGAGTAGTGTGTGGTAAATATAACCCTAAAGGAAGCTCCACCATGACCGAATACTTTTTAGGGCAGGTATTAGTGTGTAAATATCTGGATGGCTTGAAGGAGGAAAGTGATGTGGTAAGGTTGCTACTTAGGCACTTTCCCTATAGGATCAAGGAGGCTGCTTGTATCCAGAATGTAAAGACTATATCACAAGTAGAAAATTTGTTAAGCACATTTGATGCACTAGGGAAAGGGGGTTATGAGGACAATTTCAATAGGAACCAGGGTAATAATAATAATAGACCTAATGAAGCCAGGCATCAGGAAGTTCAAGGGAACGGTGGCGAAGGGGCCAACGCTCAAAATAGAAATAATAATAATCAGCTATATCAGAACAGAGGAAATGGCTATGGTAATCAGTATCAAGGGAGGAACAATGATTACAGGGGAAATCAAGGGAGAAACAATGATTTCAGGGGAAATCAAGGGAGAAATTATAATGACAATAATTACAACCAGAATAGGGGTCAAGGAAGAGGACAGCCTAGTGGTAGTAATATACAGCCAAACAATGACAACACAGCCCAGAACAACCAGACCAGTTTAGTAGTTAGTAGTACTACGGCCAGCTGTAGCGGTTCTTTAAACGCGAACCAGGCTGCGAAGTAAGGTCAGAATCTCAGTCTGTAGCATGCCCTGTCCATACAATTATACAGGAACCCTATGACCTAAATGTGAGAAATGAATTATTACATGAACTAAATGATGAAGGTATTATTCAGGAAGTGGTTAGTAAGAGCCCCATAGTTAAATTTAACGTGTCCGAGGCGTACACAGATGTTTTAATTGATAGTGGTTGTATGAAGAGTTGCATAAGTAGTGCATTTTATGATAAAATGAAAGGAACTGGAGTAAATTTTGAGGAGATGCCAATTAAAAGCACTTTTGTTATCACAGCTGTTGGGAAGAGGTCTAAAGTAATTTCTAAGCAAGTTTTAGTAGACATTAAAATTAATAATCATGTAGAGAAGCAGATTTGCCTTGTAATTCCAAATTTAGTATTCGGTGTTATCTTGGGTTCAGAGTGGCTAAGTAGAGTGTCTGGTAACTTATGTTATGATGTAGGGAGTTTGAAATTTAAATGGGGAGATTCTGAAGTAGAAGTAGCGTTCAATGACCATATTCAGAGGAGTAGTATTGTAGGTGTGATTTGTACTTTAAATGAGATATCGCCAGCCGTAGAGCGGGGTTCTCCATGTTTTGTGGGCAGTGTGATTACGAACGGAAGTCTAGAGGACTCGTTACGTGAGGCTGCATTTCAGGGTAATATAGAGGTGGAACAATGTGTTCGGCTCTATGATGTGTTATGGTGTAATAGGAGAGTTTTTGAGGATCGCATTGGTATGGCCAATTGCTATACACATTCATTGAACGTTATTGATAGGTCAGTATTCACAGGACATAGATATCCTGTACCTTTCGCTTATCAGAGTGCAGTTGAGGCACAAATTAACCAGATGCTTGAAGATGGGATTATTGAGCACTCGAACAGTCCATATGTTAATTCTTTGATCACGGTACCCAAGACCGACGGCACTGTTCGTATTTGTTTAGACGCTCGTTTGGTTAACAGTAGAATTAGTTCAGATCAGCTGAAATCTATGTCAATAGAGGAATTAATGCAAACATTTGAGGGGAAGAAGTATTTCACTTGTGTAGATTTGAGTTCCAGTTTTTGGCAAGTGCCACTTATGTACGAAGATAGACCATTTACAGCTTTTAGTCATAAATATAACCTTTATCAATTTTGTAGAACACCTTATGGGTTAAAGAGTAGTTCAGCAGCTTTAATTAGGGCTTTAAACATCGCATTAGGGGATGACACAGGAGAGTTTGTAACCATTTACATAGAGGATATGGTAATTAGTTCACGCAGTTTTGAGGAGCATCTATGTCATTTAAAT
The DNA here is from genome assembly GCA_946902985.2 of Meconema thalassinum. Taxonomy (NCBI): domain Eukaryota; kingdom Metazoa; phylum Arthropoda; class Insecta; order Orthoptera; family Tettigoniidae; genus Meconema; species Meconema thalassinum. The sequence continues at coordinate 190,744,519 of OX336394.1, read as the reverse complement.
ATAGTTTTTCAGAAGTTAGATCAGGCAGGGTTCACTTTGAAGCTGTCTAAGTCGTCATTCTGTCAGTCAGAGGTGACATTTTTAGGTCATAGCGTGTCAAGTAGAGGTGTGACACCAGAGGAAAGTAGGGTTAGCATGGGTGGACAGTAGCAACAGGGCATCGTTACAGACACTGAGAAATATGCTAAGTAGAGCAACATGATGACGTTCATTTAAAGGGAGCCACTTGCAAGGTTGGAAGCAGGTGACGCAGAAACATTTATAGTTTCCAAACGTATTGGGAAAACAGCATATGTGCTGGAGAATAGTGAGGGAAACAGATTATACGGGACGTATAATATACATAGTCTACGAAAATATGTGTCATAAAGTGAGTGTGTTTAGCTGGCGAGCCAGCCTATCAAATGAGTAAGTGTAGTATCTGGTGCGTGGAGGATCTGGTCTTAAGGCAGGCGTATCGGAAGTCACACAGGGGGGTAGTATGTAAGTAAATGAGAGTTTTTAAGGTACAGGGAAATATGACGGGATTGTCGGATGCTGTTGAGCACTAAATTGTCTCGATGCACCAAGGCCATTTTGGCAGCGCTGATGGGTTCCCATTTATCTCCAAGAGATGGGGGAGCGCTTGAATAGGGCTTGTTAGCTTAAGGCGTCCACGAGATAAAAGATGGGCCATCAGAATGCGAGACAGTCCTTCATGAAACTCATACATATCAGCACACGTGATTTCTGTTTACGGCCTCGCCATGTAAGATTTGTAGGTGTGTAATTTAAGATAATATGTACAATGGTATTATTTGTGTGAGGAGAAATGGTCTGTGTTGAGAACTAGTATTAAGTAGAATATGGTGTACGGGAACTTAACAAGACAGGGCGATTACGGCACAGAAATATTTGGTGTTATATGTAAGGCGCATTTACTGTTTTTTTTTTCAGAAGTCAATATTAATTTAATCTACTTTAAAGAGAGATTAAGTATTATGGTCACGAGGCGCTGCCACAATAGTGTGATCGTGTGCTCAGTGATAAGTGGAATTAAATGTCACCATAAGGAGGGGACCTCCAGTGAAATTAGGAAGTTCTATGGTGATATAAATATATCAGAACACCTTCAATGCGTGTGATATGACATCATAAATACATAGTGCTCACACATTAATTATGTCTATTTCTCCAACATAGAGAAATTTGAGAGGCGGAAATATCCGTGGAACACTATTCCCTATGTAAAACATTGAACTGGTTGCAAAGTGCGATCCATAGTGACAACAAACTTTGACGCAAAGTGCGTGAAGAAAAAATATGAGTGAATATATCTGTAATTTAGGGTGATTTCATTTATGTAATATGTATTTTGGATGGGGTTTATTAACGTGTCTGGGATAATCGGATAATGGACCGTCGTCACGGTAAATCATCCGATGATCCGAGGCGAATATGTAACGTGTTTTTCGAGGGGTTTTATGCAACTGGCATAAGTCAGTAGGAAGCCATTCTATATTTATTTACGCGGCAAATTGTTCAGCCAAGAGAATTTTTCATGTTAATTTATTATTATTATTAATTTATTATAATTATTATTAAGGTATTTTCGGAGCATTTTATAAAAATTATTAGCATTCAGATAGGTTTTCTATGTCTTAGAAAACGCTATCCAGCAAATTATTACGAACGACGATATCATAGAAAATTATCTGATTACGGAATTTTACGGAGTTTTGTCAGTTAGGGTATTTGAGAGACATGACTCACTGGGATTTCAAGTACAAGCTGATTCCTGTCGAGAAGTATTGCGCAAGGCTGGGTCGCAAGGTCTAGAAAAGGCGAATTGTTGAAACGGAAATCGACTTCTCCCTCCCGCGGAGTGTAATGAGGAAGGAGTGGGGATCTAGCGCGGAGGGTGCAGCCAATCAAGGAGGACGACGTAAGCTAGATGTCGGTACCATGGTAGGGGAGCCGGCGTGTGGATATATCGTTCGACGCGCCGTGAAACAAGGACTATCTGTGAAATACTTGAGGAGTATGGGTGCAAGTGCGTGTCGCTCCGATGTTCAGTGGAGTTCGGGACTATCTGTGTAGAACTTGCGGTGTACGGTCGCAAGTGCGTGTCGCTCCGATGTTCAGTGGAGTTAGCAACGAACTTTTGTAAAACGTAACCAGTGCGGTTTTACGCGAGTTTGGGTCCGAGGTACGGACCATAGAATTATATAATCTACCAGGATATCATCAAATTTCGACGGAGATGACGACGTCCAGGAGACTGTGGGAAGCACACAGCATCATCAAGAACGAGGGAGATGCTTTGGCAATTTCCAATGGTAAGCGCACATGACGCAGAAATACGCAATCTCTCATTTTCTTTGTTTTATATTTCATATTTCAGTAACTTCATAGCTTGGAAATAAGAGTAAAATCAATTTATCAGACTCCGTTTTCACGTAATTTTCTATCGGTAATATTCAAATCACAACGCTCCAATTTAAATTTTAAACTTATTATTATTATTAATTTTGCTATACTTGTTTTATATAATAAATTCATTTCTTTTACAATGCAATCTTTGCTTTCAGTAGGTAGCATTAGATATAGACCAATTCCTTCTCCTGATACAATTGTTTGTTGGGTTAATGATCAAATCATACCACGATCTGAGTGAATAGAGTCTTGAAGGTGTTCTGCCAGAGCTAGACGTTGTTAAATACAAATTTAGATTTCAACATTGCATTGAGGTCTTGGCGCCCATTAAAACAACATAGCTTAGGCAAAGGTAAACAGTTACATTTCTCACCCAACAGTGTGGGCTAGCGAAACCATTACATTTGTACGCTCAACGTGGAGCAAAGTAAATACCGTTTCACTTGTCATCACAGCCTAAGCAAGAGAACGTTACATTTGTCGCTACCAACATGGGGCACTAACTAATAAACGTTACAATATTTTATACATAAATTTGAAAGTGATGTGATAACTATCTCTACTTAGTATAAAACAAAGTCCCAGATTCTTGGATGTCACGGGTAATCTCGAGAACCACTGGATGGATTTTGATGTGGTTTTCACCATTCTGTAAAGGATATCTCGAGGGAGGTTTCTGTACAATAAAATTTATTTATGATAAAAGGAAGCCAAGCAGTAACGATTTCAGTGAAAAAGTCGAAAAAATAAACCTGGCGTCTGTGCGCTTTTTAAGCTTACGCTGGGCAAACCGTTAAAAATATCTATAATAAGGTAGGTATTGCAGCCAATGGCAATGAGGCAATATAAAAATAATAAAAACCCAAAATATCCAAGATTACATTCAATTCTCATTGACAACAAAAGTTAGTAAGTGACTCAACTTTTTGTCTGCATGTCATGGCATGATACCTTTCACAGACACTTCCACACAATTTGCAAGTGCATTCTATACTGGGCTCATGATACCCTTCCATTTTTCGGAGCTTGAAATATCTATGTATTGCAAAACGAGTGATTGTATGTCTCGGGTCGTAACATGGACCCTTCCACTAATCGGACGTCATTGCGGCTGTTAAATAAAAATCACTCCATATTTGCATCCTCTTCGTTTTGAGCTCTTTTAGAAGGTCCTCGTACTGGGCGGTAGATAGGAGCAATAATTGACACCTTAAATCTTCGATGTAGAAGGTCTCTCATGACATTTCATAGCACAGTCGCGATGGGGTATACTTTGAGATACACAGGACTTTTTTCATGAAAGTTGCCTTGACTCCTTCTATGCACTTCATGTTGTTTTTCGTGAGATTCTCCCATATAATGTTCAGACCGTAGCTTGTTATTGGGCTGATTTTTACTCTGAGTAATGCCATAGCTGTCTCTAATGATAGTTTATTAACATGTTCTATTTCATGCATTGCTTTTATGGCATGTATTGTTCTGACCTTTATATGTTCGGTGAAAGAATCCCCATGTGTCAGAAAAATTAGTCCTAAGTACTTAAATTGATTTACAATACGTAACGCCTTGTGCTCTAGATATAGGGAGTCTCCTGCTGCTATTCTATCTCCTTTGCGAAAGATCATGGATACGGTTTTGTTTAAGTTTATATCGAGTTCATTTTTTCCGGCCCAAATTGCCAACAGGTCTAGGGACGACTGTAGACTTTGACGTGGAGTTGAGGCTAGAACTACGTCATCTGCGTATATGTACATGCTAACTATAGACTATATATATACTATGAATGTAAGAATTCTTCAGCATGGAAAGTTCTACAAAAAAAAGTCACTGAGAGCATATCTCTATCTTCAATACATCGCCCCCTATAAGTGTTTTTACGTTTTCATTTCTTCCAACAATCTCCATTCAATTACTGAGGCGACAGTTTACGAGCTAGCACGTAATGCATTCATAACTGTTTCCGAGCGAAGCCGGGGCGGGTTGCTAGTAGACTACTTAGTATAAAACAAAGTTCCCGATTCTTGGGTGTTGCAGGTAATTTCGAGAACCAATGGATGGATTTTGATGTGGTTTTCACCATTCTGTGAAGGATATCTCGAAGATGGTTTCTGTAGAAAATTATTTATGATCAAAGGAAGCCAAGCAGTAACGATTTCAGTGAAAAAGTCGAAATAGAAACCTGGCATCCTTGCGCTTTTTAAGCTTACGCTGGGCAAACCGTTAAAAATATCTATATACTATGAATGTAAGAATTGTTCAGCATACAAAGTTCTACAAAATAGTCCGCGACAGCATATCTCCATCTTCAATACATCACCCACTATAAGTGTTTTTACATTTTCATTTCTTCCAACAATCGCCATTCAATTACTGGCTTCCAGACAGTTTACGAGCTAGCTGGCTGGCAAGCGGGCCTATCACTCCGGACACTGTCGAGTCGAGAAGAGTGGATGTGTTTGGAGTTTCCCTGGAAGTGTAACTCTGCCTTTCATTACTTCGCCTGTGAACGTTTCGTTCCGCAGAATACACAGTCAAGTTTAGATTGGACGGAAGGGGGATTTGTGATTCATGCACCTGTCCATTCTTAAATTACGTCCGACATGAATTCGTTGCACATGCTATCTCCGTGAAAATTTAACCTATCATGCCGAGACAAAAAAAAAGGATATAGGTCGTCGTTTATTGAAATCGAAAAAAATACGCTTATCACGTAATAATGAAACTGAGCAACAAATAATTTCTCGATTGTCACAAGAGAGAAAAAGAAAGAATTCACAAAGACAAAGGGAGTCATCCCCAAATTTCCTATGACACAGGGAAGAAATGTTCATGGTTTGTGGTCCGATAAAGAGAATTCTGCTATGAATTATGATTCCTCCATAAATTAAATAAATGATGCTTCAGTTTCCGGGCGAAGCCGGGGCAGGTTGCTAGTATATATAAACTTTTGAACTGATGGTGGTTTTGTGGTCTGGGGGACGTGAAATGCAATGATAAGCGAAAGTTTTCCAGAAGCCACAATATGGTACCCATGATTTCTCATGAAATCTACCCAAAAGAGTAAATGCTAGATGTAATGGTGCCTGCTAATGTATGCATATTGTATACTCCCGAGTACCCAGTGACCTATTAAAAACTGACTTGATGAATGTACTTTTTGTTGTAGATCATGAGGAAGGCATTCACCCCTAACGAGGAGTGGGGACCGCGAGATCCCAAGACGTATAAGGAGTGGATGAAGTTCAAAAGCAACTATAGAGAGGCAGAGACACTGGCTCAAGAGGGTACATGGAAGAAGTTGGCTCGCAAGTTATTTGCCTGTGGCCATTTGGATGTTGCCAGTTGAGACAAGTGTTACCTTCTTTCGAGATGTGGATTCCACAGAACGCAGATATACTACACGGGTACAAAGTCTAGAGGCAGTCAAGAAACAAAATTGTTTATAATACTGCTCTGCAACAAACTGTACATATGAATATTTATATTTATTTGTGTACATTACTAATTTATAAAAGCAGTTTTGAACTGACATGAAAGAAGAAAGAAAAGTGTAAATAATGTTGACTTTAAATCAATGATAAAAGGTGAAGAGAACAGTGCAAGCAATGTATCAGGTTTAGAGATATCTCAGGTAATCTAATGGTCTAAAGCAGGGGTCTCCAAACTACGGCCCGCTACGGCTACATGCCTGGTATCCGGCCCGGCCTAGTTCATTTTACAATGTAAGTAAATCAAACAAAAGAACAATCTAATGTTTTTATTTTTATTTAAACCAGAGGCAACTTATGCTGGTGAAACTTGATTCAAATTGAATGTAAAATCTACAACAGACAAATTACAGAAAACTGACAGAAGAATTATTAGAACAATTCTTAACAACAACAAAACACCAAGTTAATGGACAGTGGAGATTGTTGCCTAACAACATCGTCTATCGTGAATGTGAATCAATAATAACTACAATGCGTAAAAGAAGAATTTCCTTTTTCTGTCACATATCAAGACTGCCAGAAACCAGGATATTGAAACAACTATTTCATTACTTTTTGAAAAATAAAATCAGTAATAATTGGTTCAAAGAAGTTCAGGATGATTTGGAAGAATTGGGTATAACTCGGCAACAAATCAAAGGCAGAGAAGAGAAGAGAGAAGAAGAACAAAAGCATAAGTCTCAAACTAATAACAGTTGAACGAAAACAATATACTATATCGGACACACAAAGGGCTTCCAGGTCGGAGAAGATGAGAAAGTTCTGGGAGGAGAAAAAGAAGAAATTCACTCAAATTTATTGATTTAAGTGCTCCAACGTGGGCGTAAAATATGTAAATAATAAATAATAAATAACGACCAATTACCTAGGTAGAAACACAATAACTAACAAACATACCGAAACTGGACATTTTAACTGTAATTAATTATAACAGATTTATCCTAAAACTTACAGTAAGTGACATATGGTACATTAACTAATTCACATAATAAAAATATAATCGACCGGAGCTGAGGAGCATTAAGTCAGTTTTTACTACTTTTCAGGAGATAGATAAAATGTCATTGACAGAACAGAACTGAACAAACACACTATATTAGTCATCTATGTTGTGAAGCAACTACTCGTTTATATTTGTGTTAGTGGAATATCAATTTTAATTTAATAAACATATTTTTCAAATCAATTTTGGAAACGTGACTTAATGCCTTTCAGCTCCGTTGTCAGTTAGTGTGGGATAAAGCCATCCAAAATGAATATTTCACATGATATTTCATTTTAAAATGGATTTGGAACATACACACATCAAAAAAAGTTTTGCATCACCTCGGTTCCAAGAGTTCCGGAACCTTTAAATACAAAGGGAATAGAGATCAACACAAACAACATTTCAGCTCGTTTTATTGCTCATGAGACCCACACATTGCATGTTGTACCATCATACAGCTAGACTTTCAGCATTTGTGGTCCAGATTGCAGTACACACCACTACCTCTAATACCCAGTAGCACGTCCTCTTGCATTGATGCATGCCTGTATTCGTCGTGGCATACTATCCACAAGTTCATCAAGACACTGTTGGTCCAAATTGTCCCACTCCTCAACGACAATTCGGCGTAAATCTCTCAGAGTGGTTGGTGGGTCAAGACGTCCATAAACAGTCCTTTTCAACATATCCCAGGCATGTTCGATAGGGTTAATGTCTGGCGAACATGCTGGCCACTGTAGTCGAGCGATGTCGTTATCTTGAAGGAACGCATTCACAAGATGTGCACGATGAGGTCGAGAATTGTCGTCCATGAAGACAAATGCCTCTCCAATATTCTGCCGATATGGGTGCACTATGGGTCGGAGGATGTCATTCAGGTATCGTAAAGCCGTTTCGGAGCCTTCCATGACCACCAGTGGCGTACGTCGGCCCCACATAATGCCACCCCAAAACATCAGGGAACCACCACCTTGCTGCACTCGCTGGACAGTGTGTCTAAGACGTTCAGCCTGACCAGGGTGCCTCCAAACACGTCTCCGACGATTGTCTGGTTGAAGGCATATGCGACACTCATCGGTGAAGAGAACGTGATGCCAATTCTGTGGGGTCCATTCAGCATGTTGTTGGGCCCATCTGTACCGCGCTGCATGGTGTCGGGGTTGCAAAGCTGGACCTCGCCATGGACGTCGGGAGTGAAGTTGCGCATCATGCAGCCTATTGCGCACAGTTTGAGTTGAAACACGACGTCCTGTGGCTGAACGAAACGCATTATTCAACATGGTGGCATTGCTGTCAGGGTTCCTCCGAGCGGCAATCCGTAAGTAGCGGTCATCCACTACAGTAGTAGCCCTTGGGCGGCCTGAGCGAGGCCTGTCATCGACAGTTCCTGTATCTCTGTACCTCCTCCATGTCCGAACAACATCGCTTTGGTTCACTCTGAGACGCCTGGAAACTTCCCTTGTTGAGAGCCCTTCTTGACACAAAGTAACAATGCGGACGCGATCGAACTGCGGTATTGACCTTCTAGGCATGGTAGAGCTACAGACAACATGAGCAGCGTACCTTCGTCCTGGTGGAATGACTGGAACTGATCGGCTGTCGTACCCCCTCCGTCTAATAGGCCCTGCTAATGCATGGTTGTTTACATCTTTGAGCAGTTTTAGTGACATCTATGAACAGTCAAAGGGACTGTATCTTTGATACAATATACACAGTCAACGTCTATATGCCGGAGATCTGGGAACCGAGGTGATGCAAAACTTTTTTTGATGTGTGTAAAAACACCTAAACCCTGTACAAAGGTAATTTACAATAGCACTGTAACACGCGGGAATCTTGCAGTGCGACCAACATTAAGTACGGTATACGGCGCTGAAAGGCTCAAGTCATTGACTTAATTCTTTCCTATGCCGTTCCAAGGCCCTTGTGTCAATACTTCAGAATACAATGTTTAAAAAATGACCATTTTTGACTTAATGCTTTTTAGCTCCGACCGATTCAATTGTACATTATACTGTAATTATGATTAATGAGATTTATGTAGCTGTAACTTTCCACTGACAATTGTTTGCTATTGTGGATCAAGTTTACTATGGTAATTATCAGCAGCGACTTCAAGTGTTCATCAGTCAATTTAGATCTGAAAAATATTGTTTGTTTATTTCATTTTGGAGAATGCTTTTTACACAGATAAGTAGTGCAGAAAGCAGGAAGAAATGTCACGAGCAAACCGAGCGTAGTCCAATCTCCACACACTGCGCCATAGATATCTCACTCGCCAGCTAGTCGCAATTTACGAGTAACTCAAAACTACAGTATGTTGGTATGATGAGCTTGGCCCTTGGTACTTAGTGGGGAAGTCAATGTGGTCCTTAGGCTAAAACGTTTGGAGACCCCTGGCACCTACCATTACAGTTTTATATGGACACATTAGGGCCATGTAAAACGATTGTGTGCTTCAAGGCCAATACAGCCAGTCCTGTCACATTGCCTCATTTAATTTGTTCTTGAAATAAAAAGGAAAACGATGCCTTCATGGAATAATGTAGGCTATATTCTTTACTCGTCAAGTTTCAGTTGTTCAGTAATCTCACTCATCTGATAGGTAAAGCGCTGCGCGGATATCCGCAAAATTTTTCGCCATGCAGATATAGTTTGCATGGCTGTGCGCATAATGTTTGGAGTAAATTGGCGGATAGTTTTTAGAATACAATCCGAACTTGTTGAATATCATTACTAGGACTCGGATATTTATGACATAACACAATATGGTAAAATGTATTCCCGTCAATCAATACAGTTTACCATATTGTGTTATAATCTTTTGTCAATACGGACCATGTCGGAATCTAAAGTAGATGTTTATGATTATGACATACCATATCATATTTTTCCGTTATGTTTTTATTTTTTATTTTTTCAACACAAGATGATTCACGCTAAACTCATTCAAATGATGTCATTAGGTACAATTTTAACACTCCGAACAGAAAAGGGTTGCAAATCTGGCTGTATAACATTCATTTTAAACATAAAATGACTTTCTCCTCAAAACTAAATGTGTTGCTTTAATATTTTCTCTAATTGAAAATATTATTGTAATGCCAGAAGATTCAGATAACAAACGTACGGAAGAGGGGCAGATGCGAATAATAACCGTGCGGATGCGGATAACGTTTTCTTTAGCCACGTAGGGCTCTATAAGGCCTTGTTACTTTACAGTATAAGTCATGACGTACCTACATTTCTCTATAGTCTTTGGCGCAATAACTCTTGTTTCTTAGAATCAACTTGTCTCCTCCAGTCCTCCCCTCCCTCCTTTGTTTACCCCTGCCTCAAAACAGCTTCTTCAGTGAGAAGGAAGCAACACCCTTCCACAATATGGAACACACTTTCTTCAAGAATACTAGTCCCCAGAATCTACTGCCAGCTGGATCGCATCTCTCCTGGCTGCTTTAAACTACCTGCCCATTCAAGGATTACTGCGGTATGGTTTGTGCGTACAACCTCGTTTCCAAATAAAGGCGCTAGGAAGCAGCACCAAGTTACTGTGGCAGACATAAGTTTTGTATTGATGTTAATGGCAAAGTTGTGTTTGGAATGTATGCAGCTATATTGCTGCATTCCCTTTTGTAAATCAGAACAGGGCAAGTTAGAATATGTTACGTGCAATTTCTAGAAAAGGTAATAAATAAATAAATAAGTAAATAAATAAATTAAATAATTAATCGTAAGTATGTAAGTCAGTAAATAAATAAGTAAACAATCTGTCCAAAAAAATCTGTAAAAATTTATAATGCAGCCATCACAGTAAGATGGGTTATCACACATATTCAACACACACCCAAGTACATGGGGCTACATGACCATGATGTCGCAAAGCCCCTAAATAAAACAACATCCCATTTTTCGGGGGCTGGGGGCATTTCATTTTCCCGTCTTTTATTGCCCTTATTCTTTTCATCTCGTCAAGTATGTAAGTTAGATTTAAGTCAGTTGGAAGTAGTTTTATTTTTAGTATCATTGCTATAATTACGGGCAAATGAGCTAGACATTTTGCCCCTGAAAAACAATCACCTCCATCACCACCACCATGTATTATTGCTTTCCTTTATACCGAAAATTTGCCCGTAAGTATGTCTGAATACTTTTAGATGATTGAATAACAAGAGACCTAACTTAGTGTAATGTTTTCACGTCCGTCAATCTCGATATTAAGCCTCCAAACTTAACAATCCTTTGTGTCAGGTATCTTCCCCTTTAAAAAGCCGTGGTGATCTCAGTGGGTTGGGGTTGCAACCTAGCGGTGAATTAATATAGTATGCCTGTGAGTGTTGAATGGACAGGCAGTTTAAAGCAGCCAGGAGGGATGCAATCCAGCTGGCAGTGCCAGAATCATAGGCACTCCCAAGTGCTATTTACTGAAAGGTCTCTGTATTAATATCGTCCACTTTACTTCTACGTAAAACCATTAGTAGAGCCCTGCGCGGATATACAAAACGTTATCTGCATCCGCACGACTTTTATCCACGCGTTTGTTATCCGAACCTACTCACTGGCATTATAATAATATCTTTAAATAAAGTATGCTATTAAAGCAACACATTTAGACAGTTGAGGATAAAGTCAGCCATTCTCCTAGGCTTTGTACCGGTATGTCATGTGCTATGTTTAAAATGAATGTTATACCGCCAGAATTGCAACCCTTTTCAGTTCGGAGTGTTAATTATGCTTAATGACATAATTTAAACGAGATTAGTGTAAATCATCGTCTTACATTTGTAATGAAAAAGCATAACAAAAAATATGATGTCATAAATATACGGGTCCTACTAATGAATGATATTCAACAAGTTCCGATGGTATTCTAAAAAATATCCTCAAATTTACTCCAAACATTATCCACAGTTTATCCACTATCCACACAGCCACCTATATCCGCATGTCGAAAAATGTTGCTCAGCGGATATCTGCATCCGCACAAGGCTTTAACCATTAAGTTCATATTGATATTCCTCATTTGAATATCCTAACCACAACAGGAACAGCTTTGCACAGTGAATAAATTAGAGAGTTGGTATCACAGACATCAATACCATAATGGTAAAGGAAGAGTCTCAATCTTTCAAAAAATAAGAAAGTTTGGTAAGAAGAGTCAGGTTCTGGAAGATGGGGAATGAAAAACAAACTAGCAATCCAACTGGAGTACCCTTGGTAAGACAAGTAGGAACCTGAAAGATGGGGATGAAAGATAGATTTGTATTTCAAATCCAGCAACTTCTGGGTCGATATAGAAGGAAAAACTACCAAAAAAGGTCGGCTCTGTTCCTTTCAACTGCATCATGTTCTTCATCTGCCTGATATTTAGTATAGTGTCATTTTTGGCGAGAACTTTTCTTTTTACTTCAACCAGAAGGCATGCAAACTGTTCATTTTCATGATGTTAAAACTGAAGCCTAGATTATTACGGTACTGTTTTTATTTACAACACTAGGAAGTTGTTTTATATATACAATGAATTGTACCCAATGGCCATAGCAGGGCATTATAATTGAATGTCTATGGCTCCCAGCAAGTTCAATTTTAAGTAGTTCCAACTTAGGCTATCCGATGCCACTGTCACTGTTACCTAGCGGCGAATATTGGAACTTGATAGAGTGTTTCTAACCAAATATAACCGACAAATATGACTGCACACTACCAATTGTAATGGTAGGTTCTTTTACATGCCATAAATCTATGACATGGGCCCGCCGGCTTTACTTCCCCTCCGAAGGAAGTTGTTTTAAGATCATCTATATTATTAGCAAATTTTACTGTCTACTCAGCACAGGAAATGTCATTAAATCAAGCCATATTAATCTTTATGCATGTTCTTGTATCAAGTACTTCCCACAAAAATGTACTCTGAGAAAATAAATTACATTGAGTTACTGTCACCCTAGTTTTACTTGTTCCTTCGTTATAGATAAAAAGTGGTAAAATGTCATGCAAATTCTGAAACGGTACTGAAGAAATTCATAGGGCAAACATCTCTTTTATATGACCAAAAGCTTCAAGGACAAAATTACCTGAAGCAGCAAACAAGAATTATTAGGTAACTAGCAACCCGCCCTGGCTTTGCCCGGTATCTTTAACGGTTTATCCAGCATAAGTTTAAAAGGCACACGGATGGCAGGTTTTTCTTCGACTCGATTCACTGAAATCATTACTGCTTGCCTTCCTTTGGTCATAAATGAATGGGTTTCTATAGAAACTTTCCTAGAAAAATCCTTTACAGAATGGTGTAAACCACATCAAAATCCATCCAGTGGTTCTCGAGATCACCTGTTACATCCAAGAATGCTTTGAACTTTGCCTAACTTTGACTAGGACTCGGATGTTTAAGACCTAAAAATAGCCAGAATATGCAAGCAAATATGACCTTAAAAATGACGAAATATGACTCAAAAATGACAAAGTATGACCTGAAAATGACTGATTTAAACATGGCTGTTTTAGTTACATTTTAAACCCAAGTGACAATCTCTTTGAGATTAAATTGTTAACTAAATTCTTTCTTGCTAACTTCATATTAATTTTCTGGATATACATGTTTAAGTGGTTATGACATCCAGATTCAATGTCTGTAAACACCAGTTCCCGTTCAGTAACTTGAGGATGATTGCACACCTACAGCTGCCGTCAAACTACCAAAATGTGACGTTCTTGCCAAAAAAAATGCTCAAAATATGACCTAATGGTAAAAAATGTTTGAAATATGCATTTATATGACAAACTAGCTATTCCCAGCATGTGTTGCAATGCCAATCAAAGACAGAAAGGAAAATAATAATAATGAACTCCAGGTCAAAAACCAGACGTGAACTGTACTGGAATAGACAACGATACCAGCTAACACGGCGGGCTGCTGACAGTCTCTTATGTCACCTCGCGATGAATCAGCAAGCTATTCTCACACCTGGCATTGTGGTGTGATAAGTATACAGATTGCGCAATTAGCCTACTGTGGGATTTAAGGCTTCCTGTTAAGTCCCTCGCCCTTTTGTGTTACATAAATAATCTGTAACCAGAAACCTTGCCTGAAGTACACACAACAACTCACCCCAATTTCATCACAATCTGATGAATGGTATATGTACGCATAGGGGACATACATACAAACTATCCCGTAACATTGATTTATATATATATCTCTACTTAGTATAAAACAGTCCCAGATTTGTGTTTGTTACGGGTAAACTCGAGAACCACTGGATGGATTTTCATGCGGTTTCCACCTTTCTCTCAAGGATATCTCGAGGATTATTTCTGTAGAGAATAATTTATTTATGATCAAAGGAAGCCGAGCAGTAACGATTTCAGTGGAAAAGTCGGGGGGAAAAAACCTGGCGTCCGAGCGTTTTGTAAGCTTACTCTGGGCAAACCGTTAAAAATATCGCAATACTATGAGTGTAAGAATTGTTCAACATGACAAGTTCTACAAAAAAGTCCATGAGAGCATACGTCTATCTTCAATACATCACCCACTATAAGTGTTTTTACGTTTTAATTTCTTCCAAACATGTCCATTCAACTACTGAGGCGACAGAGTACGAATTAGCTAAGGGCGAGTCTATCATCTCTGTTACAGCCTAGCTAGCGGGCGAACCTAATGCCCCAGATAGAAGCCAGCAGCAAACCGTCCAGTCGTGTTGAGTTAATACTCCTGAGAAGGGTGGTTGTGTTTGGAGTTTCCCTGGAAGTGTAACTCGGGTTTTCTTCATTTCGCCTGTGAAACACAGTCAAGTTAAGATTGGACGGAAGGGGGATTTGAGTTTCACTCACCTCGCCATTCCCTGGAAGTGCAACTCTCATTTCGCCTGTGAACTTTTCGTTCGGCAAAATTTACAGTCAATTATATTGGACAGAAGGAGGATTATATTATATTAAATTATACTGATTGGTGTATAATCTCTACTTAGTATAAAACAAAGTCCCCGATTCTTGGATGCTACGGGTAAACTCGAGACCCACTGGATGGATTTTCATGCGGTTTTCACCATTCTGTAAAGAATATCTCGAGGATTATTTCTGTAGAAAATAATTTATTTATGATCAAAGGAAGCTGAGCAGTAACGATTTCAGTGGAAAAGTAAAAAAAAAAACAGGCGTCCGAGCGCTTTGTAAGCTTACTCTGGGCAAACCGTTAAAAATATCTCAATACTATGAGTGTAAGAATTGTTCAACATGAAAAGTTCTACAAAAAAGTCCATGAGAGCATACGTCTATCTTCAATACATCGCCCATTATAAGTGTTTTTACGTTTTAATTTCTTCCAAACATGTCCATTCAACTACTGAGGCGACAGAGTACGAGCTAGCTAAGGGCGAGTCTATCATCTCTGTTACAGCCTAGCTAGCGGGCGAACCTAATGCCCCAGATAGAAGCCAGCAGCAAAACGTCCAGTCGTGTTGAGTTAATACTCCTGAGAAGGGTGGTTGTGTTTGGAGTTTCCCTGGAAGTGTAACTCGGGTTTTCTTCATTTCGCCTGTGAAACACAGTCAAGTTAAGATTGGACGGAAGGGGGATTTGAATTTCATTCACCTCGCCATTCCCTTGAAGTGCAACTCTCATTTCGCCTGTGAACTTTTCGTTCCGCAAAATTCACAGTCAATTTAGATTGGACAGAAGGAGGATTATATTATATTAAATTATACTGATTGGCGTATAATCTCCACTTAGTATAAAACAAAGTCCCCAATTCTTGGATGTTACGGGTAAACTCGAGACCCACTGGATAGATTTTCATGCGGTTTTCACCATTCTGTAAAGGATATCTCGAGGATTATTTCTGTAGAAAATAATTTATTTATGATCAAAGGAAGCCGAGCAGTAACGATTTCGGTGGAAAAGTTAAAAAAAAAAAACCTGGCCTCCGAGCGCTTTGTAAGCTTACGCTGGGCAAACTGTTAAAAATATCTAAATACTATGAGTGTAAGAATTGTTCAGCATGAAAAGTTCTACAAAAAAAGTCCGCGGGAACATATGTCTATCTTCAATACATCGCCCACTATGAGTGTTTTTACGTTTTAATTTCTTCCAACCATGTCCATTCAAATACTGAGGCAACAGTTTACGAGCTATCTAAGGGCGAATCTATCTTCCCTGTTACAGCCTAGCTAGCGGGCGAACCTATTGCCCCAGATACAGGCAGCAGCAAACCGTTGAGTTGTGTTGAGTTAAGACTTCTGAGAAGGGTGGTTGTGTTTGGAGTTTCCCTGGAAGTGCAACTCGGGTTTTCTTCATTTCACCTGTGAAGTTTTCGTTCCGCAAAATTCACAGTCAAGTTAAGATTGGACGGAAGGGGGAATTGTGTTTCATGCACATCGCCATTCTTAAATTATATCTGACAAGAATTTGTTGCACATGCATCTCCATGATAATATAACTAATAGTCCAGTCAGTGATTTTAACCCATCATGCCGAGACGTAAAACGGATATTGGTCGATGTTTATTGACACTGGAGAAAAAAAGTGCTTATCACGTAATGCATTCACCCGGGCGAAGCCGGTGGGTTACTAGTATATATATATATATATGTAAAAACCACTGTATTTTGACGATAATCACTTGATTTGCATCAGAAACCATGAAAATAGAGACAAAGAAAAAAATACGACTTTTCCTAAACGTCCGAGTCCTACTTATGATCGCATTGTAAACACGCCATCTAACTGATTAGAAAAGTGACAATAACGACAAATTTTAATAAAATTATTCTGCCCGATCAAAACAATTAGAAAAACAAAGTTAATGGTTATTCGTACACGTACTACCTTATTCAAAACTGCCTTGTCAAAGACTAAAGAATGTGGTTTAATCACTGCTTAAACGTATGGTATATGTATAGCCTTACAGAACACTATTAGAAATTTAAATAAAAAGAAAGCTCACAAAAAGAATTAAAAAACATATGAATGGTTCGATTACAGTGAATCGGATGTGGCTGCTAAGTGATGTATCTTCCAGTTATATCACGATCAACTTCAGTGTGGTTTAATATTATCGGACGTAATATGACTAAAAAACAACCTTAATGGATATGGCAGTCTGTATCACTTTGATGTGGTCTAACCTTGAAATAAACCAGAAGACTCCTACTAGTTGGATCGTTCTGTTGAAGTTAGCTGTCTAATTTGCGCTTCTACAAACCAAGATCTCCTATTTCAAATTCGCTCTATGACGAGCTTCCGTAGGCCGCCGGTAGATGGTGTGTGTGACCAGCAATTATTTGATACATCACTCTGATTTGTACTTTGCTTCTGATGGAGATCTTGACAGACTTTATGTAACACAGTGCTCATTTTGTTCTTGTGACAGAAGCCTGAACATGAAACTGGCAGCAATGCAGCACTTGTTCAAAACAGATGAGAGAATCATTTGAACCTCAGCAGATGACATGTTGAAGATGTTAGCAATTTCTCTAGTGGTCACCCATCTACCACCACATAAAATTTGTTGAATTTTTTGCAAACTTGTGGGAGTGTATGCTCACGATTTCTCCCCGACCTCTCATAGTCCTCTAGAGATGTTCTACCATTTATAACAACACAATTGCCACTAAAACATCTCTCTTGACTCATTGCTAAGCTTTAATCAACATTCCACGAGTTAAAAAATATAGATTTAGATATTATGAAGTAATTTTTGAAAGCCTTTGTTTGGAGCGTGACACTCTATGGAAGTGAAACTTGAACTGTTGGCACAGCAGAAAAGAGGAGAATAGAAGCATTTGAAATATGGTGTTACAGGAGAATGATGAAGATCACATGGGTAGATAAGAGTAACAAATGAAGGGGTATTAAGACAAGTGGGAGAAAAGGGATGTTTCTGACGACTGCTAATGAAGAGAAGAGATAGGTTGGTAGGACACATTCTGAGACACTCAGGAATTGCAAACTTAGTTATGGAAGGAAGGGTCGAAGACAAGTACTGTAAGGGTAGACGAAGGTTAGAATATGTTAAACAGATTGCGATGTTAAGTGTAGTAGCTATGTAGAGATGAAATTATTAGCTCCAGCAGCAAGGCATGAAAGGCTGCATCAAACCAGTCTAACGACTGAAGACTGAAACACACGACACAGGCTATAATCTAGCAAAAAATAAAAAACGATCAGAATACCACATTACAGGAATGATCATGCCAAACTGCAAAGGATTGTCATGTTGAGTAAGGAAGAGAGGTGGCAAGAAATTGAAAATACATACTATTGCTGCTTTCAGGAAAGATGGCAAAATGATGACATTATTGTGGAAAGATAAGAAGTTAGTGGTGATGTTCAGTACTTGGAATAATTCAACAACAAAAGTTGTGAACAGGAATGTGAAAGGAAATGTCATAGACGAAGTGGCAGAGCCAACTGTGGTATGTTATTACAATGACCATATGGGCGGAGTGGACAAACATGGAACATTACCCGTCTACATATCATTCACTCAAAAATCAGTAAAGTGGTGCTTCTGACTGCTGGAAGTGTGTCGAGTGAACCATTTTCTGCTGTTCAATGAACAAAGAAGCAACGAAGGGAAGGTCAAAATCAGCCACAAACAATAGAGGAAGCACCTCATCAGGTGATGTGAGAAATATCACAAGTCAGAAACATGGCCGCTTATCAACTTAAGATTCAGAAGAAGTCTCGACGGGCATACGTCCACATTTCATCTAAGCAAATGAAAACAGCAATTAGTGTGTTCAAATAGAAAAGTGAAGGGAGGAAGATGAGAAACTGTATTCTGCTGCAACACATGTACACAAAAGCCAGGTTTACATCTTGGAAAATATTTGAAATGTATTGTACGAAGTTACCTTACACCAGGGGTTCTCAAACTTTTTGTCGCGCCCCCCTTCTGAAACATGAAATATCTAGCGCCCCTCCCCCCCCCCCCCCCTCCCTATTCTCATTTCCTTTCTTAGCACTTCTCATAGGCTACTTCCCAAAAAAAAAAAAAAAAAAAACACACAAGATCTACTGTGTATGCTACTACCTAATTAGGATTTCAACTACCAGTAACATTAATAATAATAATAATAATAACAACACAATTCATTATTCTTAGAGCATCAAAGTAGGCCTACAACAATGTTTTGTAAAAAAAAAATGTCATGCATATGTATTACTTTTGCATATAAAACTAAAAACAACTGCTGCACGTCCAGTTATTGGAATTGAGCAAATTTTGTTTGTTTCACTAATTAGCTCTTTAGCTGCGACACCTGTGTTCAGTAATGCTTTTCATATTTGATAGCTCGTGACTTATAAATGACAATAGAAATAATACATACAATTTTCAACATTTCACTGTCATCATCATCTTCATTTCCCGTTTCCAGCTTCCTGGGTCGGGTTGTGTATTAAGGACCTCCAACGTTTCCTGTCTCTTCACCACTCCTCTCCTGTTTTTAGTACTTCTTCAGGTTTTCCTCCTCTCTTCTCTACACACTCCCACACTGTATCTGCCCATCTCTTTCGGGGCCTTCCTCGTGGTCTCTTCCCTGTCATCTTTTCACAGAAAGTTTTCTTTGGTACTCTCTCCTCTCCCATTCTCATCATATGTCCATACCACTTTAACTTTGTTGTTTCTATCCTGTCCTGCAGCTTCAAGATTCCTGTCCTTTTTCTAATCTCTTCATTTCTAACTCTATCTCTTCTGGTCTTGCCCTCTATACCTCTTAGGAATTTCATCTCCGCAGCTTGTATTCTACTCTCCTCTCTTTTTGTAGTAGTCCACGCTCCAGCTGCATATGTTAGTATGGGTCTGTAGTAGGTTGAATATAATACATTTTTACATTTCTTTGGGACATCTCGGTTCCACAGAATACCCCTTATGCTCTGGTAAAAACTGTTCGCTTGTTGTATTCTCTTTCCAATTTCCTCAGTTATCCTTCCATCTTCTGTGATCACACTTCCCAAGTACTTGAAACTTTTAACCACTTCTAGAATTTTCCCATTCAATTCTATCTTTCCTCTTCCTTCCTTCCTTCCTCTTGACATTACCATTGTCTTGCTCTTCTCTGTGCTTACTTTCATCCCAAATTTCTCTATTTCTTGATTCCATACATCTAGTTGTTTTTGTACTTCCTTTTCATCCTCGCCCCATATCACTATATCATCTGCAAACAGCATGGCCTTTGTTGCCTCTTGTCCCAATCTCTGTTTAACATTCTAGTGAATTTCATCCATGACTATGATGAATAGTAAGGGGGACAATACACTTCCCTGTCGGAGACCTGTTTCCACTTTAAACCATTCTGTTTCTCCTATACTGGTCTTCACGCTACTCACACAATATTTGTACATAGCTTTTAACATTTGGACATCAGCTCCGTTAACTCTCCTTTTCCTTAATACATTCCAAACCACCTGTCGAGGCACACTGTCGTACGCTTTCTCAATATCAATAAATGTCATCACCATGTCTTTTCCAAATTCCCATCTTTTCTCCATCATTTGCCTTAATGCAAAGATTAGGTCAAATAGATGGTATATTGGCTTTCACGGCCGGTGAATTAAAACTCAGCAATTCTTCTAGGTTTGTGCCGTGTCTTGTGTGGGGTTTCGCCTAGGACACCAAGCTAGGCTCATCGGCGGGCTCTTGGTGTCCCCGCCCGGACCCCCACAGGAACTTTTAGTTCTCGTAGTCAAGTGGTGCAGTTGCACCTTATATAAAGGGAGGTGGCGCGCAGTTCGTCACTCCTGTGGGGGTCCGGGCGGGGACACCAAGAGCCCGCCGATGAGCCTAGCTTGGTGTTCTAGGCGAAACCCCACACAAGACACGGCACAAACCTAGAAGAATTGCTGAGTTTTAATTAGGTCAAATGTTGATCTGTCTTTCCTAAAACCATACTGTTCTTCTTCCATCTCTCCTTCTATCTTCCTCCTCAGTCTGCCTTCCAAAACTCTCTCAAAGATCTTAGCTACATGAGCGATAAGAGTGATCCCTCTGTAGTTATTGCATTCCTTTTTGTCACCTTTCTTAAAAATCGGGATAATTAATCCCTTTCCCCATTCTTCTGGAATCTCTTTCTTCTTCCAAATTATTCTAAATAATCTATACAACCACTGTACACCTATTGGTCCCGCTGCTTTTATCATTTCCGTGGACACCTCATCCTCTCCTGCTGCTTTACCGCTCTTCATCTTCTGTATGGCTTCCTCTATTTCTAGCATAGTGATCTCCTTTTCTTGTTCTTCTTCTTCTTCCATTGTTTCTTCTTGCTCTTTTTCATCTTCCAGTTCAATGTATTTAACATTTAGTAGCTTTGAAAAGTATTCTTCCCATCTTTTTAATATATCATCTCTTTGATACAATATCTGTCCTGCTTCAGTTTTTACAAATTTTGTGTTTTCCCTACCTTTTACACTGTTTTTCACCAATCCATATAGAACCTTTTTACTTCCTTGGATATCCTCCTTCAAAGTTTCCGTGAAACCTTCCCAACTTTTCCTTTTTTCTTCTTGTACAATTTTTTGGCATGCCTTCTTTGCTTCTCTATATTTTTGCCATTTCTCTGCATTTTTACTGCCTATCCACTTCCTCCATGCCATTTGTTTTTCTTTAACAGCTTCCTTTACCCTGTTGTTCCACCAAGGGGTCTCCCTTTCATTTTTCTTCCCTGATAATCTTCCACAAGTGTTTACTGCACACTTCACAAAACAATTTCTAAAACATGACCATTCCTGTTCGACACTTTTTGCTTCGTCTTTGGGAATTTCCTTTTTCAAGTCTTCTTGGAACTTTTCCATTACCTCTCTCTCTTTTAGCTTCCACACCTTTATTTTTCTTTCCCTTTTCTCCACAAGCTTTGTGATTTTCCCAAGCCTTAATTTGGCTATCACCACTTTATGGTCTCCTTCAAAATCTCCTCTTGGCATAGCTGTCACATCTACCAGTTGTCTACGTTTATCCTTTTCCACTAGGATAAGATCGATCATTGTTTTTGTCTTTCTGTCTCCCCATCCATACCTAGTTATTTTTTGGGAGTTCTTTTTCCTAAACCATGTATTTCCAACAATTAATCCATTCCTTCTACAGAAATCTATTAACATTTCTCCTTCTTCATCCTGATTTCACTGTGAATTTGAAAAATGTTATGTTAAAACTCTTCACCCATGAAAAAGTAAAACAGGAGAATAAAAGTGTACATGGATCAGAATTCGGTAATTCTCAGACACTTACGGAGTTAGTGTGATGTGTGAGCTTGAATTTGATATGAAAGTAAATCCAGTCTTGGTTGGATGTTAGAAACAGCAACCCCTTCCAGCTGCAGCCGAGACCGATGCTTCGTCTTGACGGATGACATTGCGGAAAAGGTTGACTCACACGAGTAAGTTGAAGCGAAGGGTAATAACAGGTCCACTGCTTTTCTTGATAAAATGCGATATTCATTCCGAATCTGCACCCAAACATTTTCAAGAGACTACGACTTAAATTCATTTAGAAGTATTCTGTCACTTGAGAGTTCTATTACTTCCTCCTGTTCTGCCGTTGACAGGTGGGCTGTTACGTTCGTTTCAAACGGACTCCGAATCCAGTCATTCTCAGTTGAAGGTTGTGGAAATCTACCCTCGAATTTTTCACGAAGGTTTTGGAGATGTTCTACGACAATTCCACTAATTTGACAAATATCCAACTCATTTTCTTCCAGGAATTCATTCCGACAATGAAACATCTCACAGTTACCTTTGTCCATCTGGGCTTTCCAAAGTTCCAGTTTTCTCTTTGTTGCTTAGAATGAAAATATTACTATTTCGTCCTTGAAGTGACACTTTTAAGTTCATTCAGTTTTTCAAATACGTCAACCAAGTAGCACAGTATTAGAAGCCATTTCTCATCCAGAAACAGGGTTGCAAGTGAAGGACTGCTGTCCAATAGGAAAATATGAAGTTCATTCTTCAACTCCACAACGCGACGAAGGACTCGACCACGAGACAACCAACGTACCTCCGTGTGCAATAGAAGCAAATCATGTGTAGATCCAATCTCCTCGGAAAGAATGAAAAATAGCCGACTGTTTAAAGCTCTTGCTTTCACAAAATTTACAACACTAATTACATCGTTCAGCACTTTATTGACTTCCGGTTGTAGTACTTTTGAAGCCAATGCCTCCCTGTGTATCATGCAATGTGTGAATTTTACAGAATTAGTAACAGCACTCACTCTTGCTCTAAAACCCTCCTTAGTTCCAGTAAATGCCGACGCCCCATCAGTAAATATAACAAAACACAATTTGTCCATGAGCGATTCTTGTCATTTAAAAAGGAATTCACAAGAGAAAAAATATTTTCTCCTGTAGTCCACCCTTCCAGAGCTTTACAAAATAGAAAATCCTCGTGCATTTCATTTTCATGACAGTAGCGTACAAAAACGAGAAGCTGGGCACTGTTTACGATATCAGTATTGTCATCAAGTTGCAGGGCAAATTTTGGGGGTATCATGAAGTCGTGGTAGCAATTGAGTTTTTATGTCCGAGACTATTACATCAATACGACGAGTTACTGTATCATTTGAGAGTGGTAACGACTTCAAACCCTCGCCGAACTTTTCTCCATGCATGATCGCGCACATTTTCACGGCTGCAGGAAGAAGTCATTTCCCACCAATAATATGTGGTGATTTGGATTTTGCAATTAAATAGAATACCTCCAAGGATGCTCTTAGCACTTTCTTAGGAACTGTTGCGTGCTTATTTAGGAATCTAACATTTCCTTTTAGTTGTTGCTTGTGGCGCTTGAAAAATGCTAGAGGTTTACTTACAGTCTGGATGTTTAGTGTGCAAGTGTCTCTTAAGTTTCACAGGCTTCAAACTGTCATTTGCTAAAATCTCCAAACAAAGAATGCATTGAGTTTGTTCCTGATTATTATTCGAAAGAATGCTGGTAAAGCCTAATGTCAGATAATCATCTTGATATTTATGCACTTTCACTTTGTGTGTAGAATTAATAATCCTGATGGGAGCAGAAGTAGACGCGGAAGAACAATGGACTTTGTTTAAATTCGAACCTTGTTCTTCTTCCGAAGGAGGGCAAGCACTATCACTTTCATGGGGTCTCTTTTTACCACTTCTAATAAGCCACTTATCCATGGGTAATGGCGTCACTCATATCAGTTTATTGTTAAGTTGGCTAACCACGCACTAGAATTCACCTGTTCACTCACTGTCTTTGAACTGACTGGAAAGGCCTAGCTGAATTCGAATTGGCAACGGCGGAAATAGAAGAATCCATTCTTGAAAGGAAGTGGCGGTCACATTGTCAAGCGGCTTGTCATTAAGTGTTTGGTAAGGAGATGTCACTGCGGGTGGCGAGTGAAAGGGAGCTGTGTGGGAAATGTTACTCGCCACCTTTTCTCAGAATTCCTGCTGGCAGGATCTACTGGTCAGTTCTTGTGAAATAAGACAGCAAAGGTAAGAGTTTATTATTCTTGAATGGTCTTGGGAGCTACCTTCCTATGATAGGTTCATGAATATGAGGATAGTAATATTTGTTACAGAATATGAAATATGAATATTTCAATCAAAGCCGGCACCCCCCTTTATCACTCTCTGCGCCCCCCTACTTTGAGAACCCCTGCCTTACACTACCATTAGGTGAAACATAGTGGTATCTTTGAACGCTGACACTAGACACATAATAAAAATAAACACAAAAGTTCTATTCGTGCATACATATATTTTTTTTGCATTGTGGATATTATTTGTTTATATTTAGGGCTAATGACCTACATGTTTCTGGCAAATAAACTTCAAGTATGTGTGTTGATGGGGACTGACAGTGTTTCTATTGATAAAATTCTTATGTAAAAACATAGCTTGGCTGAATTTGACAGGTGTATTGATAGTTATAATTTATGGTAACATAGTAAAGATAAGAAGCCTCCGTGACTTAGGCAGCAGCATGCCGGCCTCTCACCGCTGGGTCCGTGGTTCAAATCCCGGTCACTCCATGTGAGATCTGTGCTGGACAAAACGGAAGCAGACAGGTTTTTCTCCGGGTCCTCCGGTTTTCCCTGTCAAAATTTCATTCCAGCAACACTCTCCACTGTCATTTCATTTCATCTGTCATTCATTTAATCATTGCCCCAGAGGAGTGCGTCAGGCCTCGGCAGCCGGCACAGTTCATATCCTCGCCGCTAGATGGGGGCTTCATTCATTCCATTCCTGACCCGGTCGGAGACTGGAAGCAGGCTGTGGATTTTCATTTTCAGTAAAGATAAGATAAGCCCATAGATCCCTCATAGGTAAGGGCCTCCTACCGGAGTGGTAGGGGGTGGATCAAGTAGTCTCCCAAGAGGAGCCAGTTCTTGAGAGACGTTGGATTTAGACAGCTCCTTTACTCGGTCCATGAGGCAATTATAATTGGCTACATGGATAATTCTTGCCAGGCGCGTCCACGTCGCTGGGGTGGGCAACGGTACTATAATATACCATGGAACTACAGTACCGCCTAAGTTCTGGTGAGGACCCAGTCCTATGGGGTATAACATAGGTCCCGTGCACAGGGTTACGTGCGAAGACCTCAACGGAATCTGCAGCGGAGAAGATGGACTTCGGAACGGTGGAGATTGCGGAAGAGGCAACCCAGTACTCAGGGAATAGTATGAGTACAGCATCAATCGGCAGCGTCTGTTTCCCAGGTTAGGGGCGGCCACAAGGGCGTCTGTTTCCCATGTTAGGGGCGGCCTGTATAATAGCTGGCAGTAGCTTCATAAAATGCCTTTGGGAGTGGCGACCCCATCGTAATAATAGCCTAAAATGGAAATGGCACTTCAAATGATTCGGAGAAGGTTAGGGCGTACCCTGCAGGCGACGCACAGTTCTTTTGGTACTGGGGGAACTGTGAGAAATGGGCGACCAGTAACCGAAATGAAAGTGGGAATCATGAATGTCATGACCCTGACAGGCAAGGTGGAGGAGGTGGTAGACTTCATGGAGAGGGAGAATGTTGGATTGATGGGGCTGAGTGAAGTGAAATGGAAAGGTAAAGGAAGGAAGAAATTGAGGAAAGGATATACATTATACTGGAGTGGTGGCCAAGAGGCAAAAAATGGCGTGGGACTGATAACCTCGAAACAACTGGAGGAGTATGTTGAAGTGGTCGAGTGTGTGAGTGACAGAATAATGAAAATTAGAATGAAGATGAAAAATGACATGATGGACTTCATACAAGTGTATGCACCACAGACTGGAAACAGAGAAGAAGATATTGAAGTATTCCTGGAGGATGTAGAAAGAGTAATTTCAGATGTAGAAGTGGTGATCATGGGAGATATGAATCCACAAGTCGGAAACGAGAGACAAGGAAAGGAAGAAGTCATTGGACCATATGGATATGGGAAAAAGAACCGGAAGGAGAGGAACTTGTAAACTTTTGTGAAAGGAATGGACTGATAGTGGGTAATTCATGGTTTCGGAAGAAAAACAGCAGGAAAATTACGAGATATGGTTGGGGCGATAGAACAACAAAATCAGTAACTGACTACTTTCTGGTGGAAAGGACTAATCGCAGAAAGCTGATAGATGTGACAGCTTTACCAGGAGAAGCATTTGATGGGGACCATAGAGCTGTGGTGGCAAAATTTAGATGGGAAAAATTGGAAAACCTAAAGGTGATCAGAGAAAGTGCCGTAAAATAAAAGGATGGAAATTGAAAGACAAAACTGTACAGGAAGATTTTCAGAAGATATTGAAGCAACAAATCCCAGTTACTGAAGTGGAAAACATAGAAGAGGAATGGTCCCACTTTAAAAAGGCATTTGTTGGTGCAGCAGAGAGTGCTTGTGGTAGGACATCAACAAGAGTGAAAGAGAAGGAGACACCGTGGTGGAATGAGGAAGTGAGGAAAGCAGTGAAAGAAAATAAGTCTGCATGGAAAGAATGGAACCGAGATCGAACAGAAGAAAGCAAAAGAAAGTATCACGACAGCAAACGGAGGTGTAAGAAAGTGGCAGGAGAAGAAAAGAAGAAAAGTTGGGAAGAATTTACACGAAGAATGGAAACAGATGTAAGTGGCAGTAAAAGGATGATGTATGGGCTTCTAAGAAGTAAGAGGAAAGAAAGAGTTACTACAAAGCTAGTGAAAAAGGAAGATGGAGAGTTGTTAACACACCCAGAATAGATAAAGGGACGATGGAAGGAGTATTTCGATAAGCTATTGAATGTGAGCAATTGTACTGGTGAGATGGAAGTGACACAACCTAACGACTCTATAACAGAAGATGATATAACAATGCTGGAGGTGAAATTAGCAGTACAGAAAATGAAGATGGGAAAAGCAACAGGGGTGGATGAAATCAGTGTAGAAATGATAAAGGCTGCTGAACCTGTTGGTATGCAATGGTTGTATCGACTGCTAAAGTGTGTTTGGAAACGGAAATGTGTACCAGAAGACTGGGAGAAAGGGCTAATAATACCAGTGTTAAGAAGGGGGACAAGAAGGTATGTGATAACTATAGAGGGATCACCCTCATATCACAGATAGTAAAAATACTGGAAAGGATATTAGAAAGAAGAATAAGAAAGGTGGAAGGAGAGTTGAAAGAGGAACAGTATGGCTTCAGGAGTGGAAGATCCACAGTGGACCCAATCTTAAGCTTGAGGCAGGTGATGGAAAAGAACTGGGAATATGGAGAGGATTTGATCATGACTTTATAAATCTAGAAAAGGCATATGATAGTGTCCCCAGAGAGAAGGTATGGGAAACCATGGTTAAGAAGAGACTGGGAAGAGAAATGTTGGAAATGGTGCAAGCAATGTACAACAACTGTGTTAGCAGGGTACTGACCCCAGTTGGAAAGACAGATTGGTTTAGGAACAAGACTGGACTAAGACAGGGGAGTGTGCTGTCACCTCTCTTGTTCATAATGGTGATGGATGAAATTGTAAAGGAAACAAAGGAAGCATATGGACATAAAGAAATGAAGTTACTGTTATTTGCAGATGATATTGTGGTCTGGGGAAGGAACACCGAAGAAGTGCAAAAACAACTAGATGCACTGAACGAAAATATTCAGAAGTACGGCCTGAAAATCAGTATAGAGAAAAGCAAGACCATGGTGATGACAAGAGGGGAAAGACAAGGTAAGGGCACTGTAAAAATTGGAAGTCAGAGTTTGGAAATTGTGGACACGTTCAAATACCTAGGAAGTGAATTGATGCAAACTGGTAGGTTGGACATGGAGATTGGCAGGAGGGTACAGCAGAGCAATGCATTCTATCAAAGTGTAAGAAAACTTGTTTGGGATAAGGAAGTACCAAGGAAAAGCAAGGAGGTAACGTATAAAGTGTACTATGTTCCCATATTAACTTATGCAGCTGAGATTTGGACCCTGACAAGCAGGCAAGAGAGTAGAATCCAAGCCAGTGAAATGAAATTCCTAAGAAGTATGATAGGAAAGACAAGGAAAGACAGAGTGAGGAATGAAGATGTTAGGAAGGAAGTTGGGATGGAAAAACTAAATGAGAGAATTGAGAATTGAGAAGAATAAACTAAGGTGGTTTGGACATTTAAAGAGGATGGAGGAAAATAGAATACCAAGACAGATGCTGGAGGCCAAGTGCAAGGGCAAGAGAGCAAGAGGAAGACCTAGAACAAGGTGGATTGATTCAGTGAAGAACAGCGTAAGAAAAAGAAATCTGGACTGGGACAAGATCGTGGAAGAAGAATGGTGGAAGGAAAGAGGAAAGTGGAGAAGTGCCATAAATACCCCGACCCGGCAGGAGCTGGATAAGGGGAAATGATGATGATGATGATATATATATATATTGTACAATAATTAATTAATATATATATATATGAGGAGCCTATTTCCAAAAGTCGACATCTGACATTTTTTACAAAAAGTAGATTTTTTTAATTTCATATTCCTCTTGGAGAAACGCAACAAATGGATGGTGAGAGATGTTCCAAAACACGATATCTGTGGTTAAAAATCAATATTAAAGTTTGACTTTATTTCCAAATCTCGACATCTGCTTTGTTAAGTTATTTCCATAATCCGACATCTGCACTTCGTTCCTAAATCCGACATTTTGCATAAGAAAGTTGATGCAACTTCCAAAGTGTGTTCCAATACTCGACATTCCTGTTGCATTACTTCGATGCAATGTTTCCCGCAAACGTTTGATTGTAGTACTTAGCAATGTCCGGCGAAAGTTAACTTCTTTCTAAGTGTTCCAGCCAAGTTTGTTCTAATGTGACAATGTTTCAACGCGGTATTTGTTGGCTCTATACTTCAGTCACCAGTTGACATCTGATTAGTTTGGTGCTGTTCTACAAAGCAATGGATAATTCATTAAAATTATCTCCTTCTGTACCTGGACGTGAGAGGAAACATTCCCGTGACCCCGAAAACTGGGCTAAGAATAAGAAGAAAAGAGAATGGTGAGCATTTCGTTACTAATTCGTTTAGCAATAATTATCATATAATCGTTACAAATAATACGTTCTTGAAGCAGAATCTAGATAAATATTAAATTTTCAGATACTCTGCTTCACAACCCCCAAAAGTACCAATATGCAGTCACAAGAAGGGAGCATTTCAGTGCCAGACGCTGACAACTAGGGACATCAAACATTTTCATAACATATTCTACAGCACGCCAAAGAAGCTTATCCAGGACGCACTTATAATCTAATCACGTATACAGCAGCAGCACTTCCGAGGAGAACCGTGAGTAATGGCAGTAACAAGAATAAGAACATATCGATAAATTATTTTGTGAAAAAGGCAACAAAGCAACCCGGTAAAGAACCTGTTGTACCCGTCTGTAGGGCAACTTTTCTAGGTATCTTGCAGATATCAAAAAAACTGGGTAGGTCTGGCTTGTAAGCGTCACTTTCAGACTGGTCTCCTGCCTATAGATAAACGAGGAGGAGATACTCGTAGCAAGTACAGTGAAAATAAAAGACTAGCTATGAGCATTTTCATAGAGAAATTAAATGTTGTTAGTGAATTACACTATTGTAGAGGACAAGTGAAAGGTCGCCAGTATTTATCAAGTGAGCTGAACATTAGTAAATATTGGAGAAGTTACAACCAATCAGTATCAACTGAGCTACGAGTTAAGGCAGCTTACTTTAGGCATTATTTCTGTCGGACATATAAGTTAATATTGGATTTGGCACTCCAGCGACTGATGCTTACTCAAAATGTTTGTTGCTGAAAGCTAAACTGAAGCACTGCAATATTCCTCAAGAAAAGAATAATATAATAACTGAGTTAAGAGTACATAAATTAAGAGCACAAGCGTTTTATGATGTTCTACGTAATCAGGAAGATAATGAACTGATATTAAGTTTCGATTGCCAGAAAAATTTACCCCTTCCAAAATTACCAGATCAAGCCACGTATTACTCCAGACAATTGTATATGTACAATTTTACAATCTGTGTACTAACATCGCGTGATCGTCAAACTACACGGAACACTTTTATATACCAGTGGCTGGAATCTTCTCGTCCAAAAGGATCTAACGAAATAGCTTCCTGTGTTTATGACAGACTTAATCATCTTGATCTTACAGGTATCACAAAAGTTAATTTGGTTTCTGACGGCTGTGGGGGTCAAAATAAAAATAGTATTATGGTTGGAATGGTTTCCTAATGGCAGTATAATGATTCCCCCGCACAAGTTAAAGAAGTGGAGATGGTATTTCCCGTTGTAGGCCACTCCTTCATACCCCCAGACCGAGTCTTCGGGAGAATTAAAAAGGAGTTTAAAGTGCGAGACACTATTGTAAAACCAGAAACCTACACTCAAATTTTCAAGCAGTTTGGCACAGTGAACACGTTAGGTGTTGATTGTCCGGTCTATGACTGGAAAGGTAGCGTCCAATCTTATTTTAAAGCACCAGAGTTATGGCATTTCAGAATTCAATCCTGCAAGAGATTCAAATCCTCTACTCTTCTTCGTGGAGAGCAAAATTATGGGAGTGACTTAACTGATTTCAAAGGGATAACTAAAAAGAGAAAAACGGTAACTTTTGAGAAAGTTCAGTTGCCTCTTGGAGTAGCCGTCAAAGAAGAGAAGATGAATGATGTGAACAAACTACTAACACTTCACTACGGGGAAGAGTGAAAAAATAATGAAGAACTACAATATTATAAGAAAGTCATGCATCCAGAAAACGTGACAATTGATGTGGAAGACGATCTTGTTTGTGAACCCCAGGAGGAGGATGACGGCTTGAGAATCTAATCTGCGTGACTTATTGCTCCTTGTGTATTATTATGTTAGTGCATACTAATTTTATCAAATTTGCTAGAAACTTGTGTTCACTGTAAATTTTGTGTGTTTATTAAATTAGGAGTGCATAACAACATTATGTGGCTTAAAATCCTTGTTAAGCAAAATCCATCTTTTGTTCCAAAACTCGTCATATGCTAGAAGTTCGTTCCAAAATACGATTTTCCATTAACGTACTTCCAAAATCCGACATCTGCGAATTTTAATGTTAAATATCTCCTAAACGCATTGGTGAATCTACCTCTGGACCTATTTTTTATGTTTAAGGTATGTTTATGTTAGAGTTAGTATCAAGAATAACATAACATTTCCTGAATTTTACCGTTTAAGCGTTTTTTTCGTTTTTCTCAATAACTTCAAAAAGTCAGATGTCGACTTTTGGAAATAGGCTCCTCATATATATATATATATATATATATTGTACAATAATTAATTAATATTTTTAGCCTATTTTCAATTTTGAAAAAATAGGCTTATGAGATCACCTTTTGTCCGTGTGTGTGTGCGTGTGCGCGCGTGTGATTGTGTGTGTGTGTGAGTGTGAGAGAGAGGTGTGTGTGTGTGTGTCCCCCCCCTAATAAATTCTAAACGGCTGGAGCGATTTCAATGAAACTCGGTAAGTTCATAGCACTATTCCGGGCGACCCCGATCGTACCCTTCAAATTTTGTTACGTCTCACCAATCAAACATGGGGGCTGTGCGAAATTTTACACCAGCATTCAATATCTCCGAAACTATCACCGATATTACCCTGGAATTTTTTACGGTGATAAAGGAAACTACTAGAAGTTCACATATGTGACTCTTAAAAAACTGCTAACTACAAAACCAACATGGCGGCCAAGCGAAGTTGCGACGTTTAAATGGACGTTTCTCGCGATTTAACCAACCAAACGCAATAAAACTTGGTACAGTATATGTTTATACACATTGCAATGCACCAACATCTAACTTCGTTCAATTTGTAACGTGTTTTTCGAGGGTTTTTTATGCAACTGGCATAAGTCAGTAGGAAGCCATTCTATATTTATTTACGCGGCAAATTGTTCAGCCAAGAGAATTTTTCATGTTAATTTATTATTATTATTAATTTATTAGAATTATTATTAAGATATTTTCGGAGCATTTTATAAAAATTATAAGCATACAGATAGGTTTTCTATGTCTTAGAAAACACTATCAAGCAAATTATTACGAACGACGATATCATAGAAAATTATATGATTACGGAATTTTACGGAGTTTTGTCAGTTAGGGTATTTGAGAGACATGAGTCACGGGGAATTCAAATACAAGCTTAATCCTGTCGGGAAGTATTACGCAAGCGGGCTCGCATCGTCAAGAAAAGGCGAATATACGGAACGGAAATAGACTTCTTGATTCGCGCACCGTGTGTAATGAACCAGAGGAGGGGAAGTAGCGGCGTGCTCAGCCAATCAGTGGAGACCACGTAAGCTGGAAGACGGCTCCGGAGAGGGGATGTGACGAGTGCATATATCGTTCGACGCGCCGGGAAACGAGGACAATCTGTGTAGTTCTTGCCGAGTGTGGTTATACGCGGGAGTCGCTCCGATATTCCGTGGAACGAGGACTATCTGTGTAGAACTTAACGAGTATGGTTCTCGCGGGAGTCGCTCCGATGTTCAGTGGAGTTAGCGACTATCTTTGTGAAACTTAACCAGTGTGGTTATACGAGTGTTTGGGTCCGATGTACGGACCATAGAATTATCTAATCTACCAGAATATCATCAAATAACGAAGAAGATGGCGACGTCCAGGAGACTGTGGGAAGCACACAGCATCATCCAGTACGAGGGAAATGCTTTGGCAATTTCCAGTGGTAAGCGCAAATGACGCAGAAATACGCAATCTCTCATTTTCTTTGTTTTACATTTCATATTTCAGTAACTTCATAGCTTGGAAATAAGAGTAAAATCAATTTATCAGACTCCGTTTTCACGTAATTTTCTATCGGTAATATTAAAATCGCAACGCTCCAATCTAAATTTTATACTTATTATTATTATTAATTTTGCTATACTTGTTTTATATAATAAATTCATTTCTTTTACAATGCAATCTTTGCTTTCAGTAGGTAGCATTAGATATAGACCAATTCCTTCTCCTGATACAATTGTTTGTTGGGTTAATAATCAAATCATACCACGATCTGAGTGAATAGATTCTTGAAGGTGTTCTCCCAGAGCTAGACGTTGTTAAATACAAATTTAGATTTCAACATTGGGTTGAGGTCTTGGCGCCCATTAAAACAACATAGCTTAGGCAAAGGTCAACAGTTACAATTATCACCCAACAGTTAGGGGCTAGCAAACCGTTTCATTTGTCGCCGACAACTTGGGGCTGAAAACCTAATAACATTTGTGGAAGGAGAAGGGTATATATTTCTGTGCCTGAATTTTGGGGGTTATTTGTCTGTATCAGTGTATATCATTATGGGGGATGAGAAAGAAAGACAGATGAGGTTACGTAGTGGTCATCAACTGGAGAGTGATGATACGAGCAGTATGTCGAGTGATGGTAGTACCGGGGCAGCGGAGGTAAATCCCGATACTGAAACAGGGAGTGTAGGCGGCCAACCAGAATTAAAAACTTTACTTCTCAAGTTCATGTATCAGAACAACGTTAGTAGTGATGCCTTAAATGCAAAACTAGAACAAAACAGTAGGGAAAATAAAGAAAGTACAGACGCTTTAAACGCAAAACTGGAACAAAACAACGCTAAATTAGAACAAAACAGTAGGGAAAATAAAGAAAGTACAGACGCTTTAAACGCAAAACTGGAACAAAACAACGCTAAATTAGAACAAAACAGTAGGGAAAATAGAGAGAGTAATGAAACTTTAAACGCCAGATTAGAACAAAACAGTAAGGAAAATTGAGAGAGTACTGAAACTTTAAATGCTAAATTAGAACAAAACAGTAGGGAAATGAGTGACAAATTCGAACTGATTAGAGGTGAGATCAGGGGGTGATGGATGAAAAGGCTAAAGAGATTATTGCAGATGTAGACAGAAAATTAGGAAAAGTACAGGAGGAGTTGGAAATTAGAATCAGTACACAGGCTGAAAATTTAAAAGAACTAGTGCAACTGGAAACACAGCAGGTCAAAAAGCAATTGGGGGGAGAAATTGACAAAATTCAGGTAGCTACTAAAGAGGTTAAGGAACTGCTGGGGGGTAGAATTGAGAAAGTCCACTCACAAATAGTTGCAGAAGTAAATGATTTAAGAGAGAGTAATAGAGAGAGCATTAGCAAGATTGAGGAGAAACAAGCAAAGCTATATGATAAAGTAGAAGAATCAGAAGGAAACATTAAATTAACAGTAAACAGTATTGAGAGGAAGGCTGAGGAGAAAATCGCAGAATTAGAATTAAAATTAAAAGCTAGGATCAGGCAAGAAAATAGTCAGAATAGGCCAGTTTTTGTGAATAGCACACACAGGGAGGTAGAACTGGGTAAGTTCAGCAATCGACAGGGATGCCCAATGGAGTTCATGAACACGATAGAAAATAAATTCGGGGAGAGGTTGGAAAATGGTAGTATTGAGTGGTGCCAGGTAGTTGAAATTTTAGAACAAGTGTTTGTGGGGGAAACGAGGAATTGGTTTGCTGTCTACAGAGACAAGTTTACTGATATCAATGATTTTAAAATGAAATTCTGTGAAAAGTTCTGGAATGAGGTTATTCAGTCCCAGCATCGTGAGGGAGTAGTGTGTGGTAAATATAACCCTAAAGGAAGCTCCACCATGACCGAATACTTTTTAGGGCAGGTATTAGTGTGTAAATATCTGGATGGCTTGAAGGAGGAAAGTGATGTGGTGAGGTTGCTACTTAGGCACTATCCCTATAGGATCAAGGAGGCTGCTTGTATCCAGAATGTAAAGACTATATCACAAGTAGAAAATTTGTTAAGCACATTTGATGCACTAGGGAGAGGGGGTTATGAGGACAATTTCAATCGGAACCAGGGTAATAATAATAATAGACCTAATGAAGCCAGGCATCAAGAAGTTCAAGGGAACGGTGGCGAAGGGGCCAACGCTCAAAATAGAAATAATAATAATCAGCTAAATCAGAACAGAGGAAATGGCTATGGTAATCAGTATCAAGGGAGGAACAATGATTTCAGGGGAAATCAAGGGAGGAACAATGATTACAGGGGAAACCAAGGGAGAAACAATGATTTCAGGGGAAATCAAGGGAGAAATTATAATGACAATAATTACAACCAGAATAGGGGTCAAGGAAGAGGACAGCCTAGTGGTAGTAATATACAGCCAAACAATGACAACACAGCCCAGAACAACCAGACCAGTTCAGTAGTTAGTAGTACTACGGCCAGCTGTAGCAGTTCTTTAAACGCGAACCAGGCTGCGAAGTAAGGTCAGAATCTCAGTCTGTAGCATGCCCTGTCCATACAATTATACAGGAACCCTATGACCTAAATGTAAGAAATGAATTATTACATGAACTAAATGATGAAGGTATTATTCAGGAAGTGGTTAGTAAGAGCCCCATTGTTAAATTTAACGTGTCCGAGGCGTACACAGATGTTTTAATTGATAGTGGTTGTATGAAGAGTTGCATAAGTAGTGCATTTTATGATAAAATGAAAGGAACTGGAGTGAATTTTGAGGAGATGCCAATTAAAAGCACTTTTGTTATCACAGCTGTTGGGAAGAGGTCTAAAGTAATTTCTAAGCAAGTTTTAGTAGACATTAAAATTAATAATCATGTAGAGAAGCAGATTTGCCTTGTAATTCCAAATTTAGTATTCAGTGTTATCTTGGGTTCAGAGTGGCTAAGTAGAGTGTCTGGTAACTTATGTTATGATGTAGGGAGTTTGAAATTTAAATGGGGAGATTCTGAAGTAGAAGTAGCGTTCAATGACCATATTCAGAGAAGTAGTATTGTAGGTGTGATTTGTACTTTAAATGAGATATCGCCAGCCGTAGAGCGGGGTTCTCCATGTTTTGTGGGCAGTGTGATTACGAACGGTAGTCTAGAGGACTCGTTACGTGAGGCTGCATTTCAGGGAAATATAGAGGATGAACAGTGTGTTCGGCTCTATGATGTGTTATGGTGTAATAGGAGAGTTTTTGAGGATCGCATTGGTATGGCCAATTGCTATACACATTCATTGAACGTTATTGATAGGTCAGTATTCACAGGACATAGATATCCTGTACCTTTCGCTTATCAGAGTGCAGTTGAGGCACAAATTAACCAGATGCTTGAAGATAGGATTATTGAGCACTCTAACAGTCCATATGTTAATTCTTTGATCACGGTACCCAAGACCGACGGCACTGTTCGTATTTGTTTAGACGCTCGTTTGGTTAACAGTAGAATTAGTTCAGATCAGCTGAAATCTATGTCAATAGAGGAATTAATGCAAACATTTGAGGGGAAGAAGTATTTCACTTGTGTAGATTTGAGTTCCAGTTTTTGGCAAGTGCCACTTATGTACGAAGATAGACCATTTACAGCTTTTAGTCATAAATATAACCTTTATCAATTTTGTAGAACACCTTATGGGTTAAAGAGTAGTTCAGCAGCTTTAATTAGGGCTTTAAACATCGCATTAGGGGATGACACAGGAGAGTTTGTAACCATTTACATAGATGATATGGTAATTAGTTCACGCAGTTTTGAGGAGCATCTACGTCATTTAGATATAGTTTTTCAGAAGTTAGATCAGGCAGGGTTCACTTTGAAGCTGTCTAAGTCGTCATTCTGTCAGTCAGAAGTGATATTTTTAGGTCATAGAGTGTCGAGTAGAGGTGTAACACCAGAAGAAAGTAGGGTTAATAAGATACTTAACGCAGAGGTGCCACAGAATGTTAAACAGTTAAAAACTTACCTGGGAATTTGCAACTTTTTCAGGAGGTTCGTTCTTAAATACTCAGGGTTGGTAGAACCATTCAGGGAATTGCTTAAAAGTGGGACTCGGTGGAGATGGGAGTCCAAGCATGATCAGGCTTTTAGAGCACTGAAGGAAGGTTTTGAGAAAGCTGTAGTGCTGAAATATCCGTTAAAAGATAAGGAATATGTGGTTATGACAGATGCTTCACATATAGGCATTGCTGGAGTATTATGTCAGAAAGATGATGAGGGTAATCTGTGCATTGTATCTTTAGCCTCGCGAGGACTGACAGCAGCAGAGAAAAGATACACAATTACTGAGTTAGAGCTTTTAGGTATTGTTTTCAGTATAGGGAAATTTAGAATGTATTTAGTAGGGGGGAAATTTGAGATCCACACAGATCACCATGCATTACTGTATATGAGGACTTGTAAACTCAGTTCTAACAGAGTTAGTAGGTGGATTCTTGCTCTGCAGGAATACGAATTCACAGTAAAATATATTAAAGGTAAAGATAACATTCTTGCAGACATGCTATCGAGGGACACTAATTTATGTAGGGATTATCCTGTGGTTAAAGCAGAGGACGGTATTTTAATATGTGCATGTGTGGACAGTAGCAACAGGGCATCGTTACAGACACTGAGAAATATGCTAGTGGAGCAACGTGATGATGTTAAGTTAAAGGAGCCACTGGCTAGGTTGGAAATAGGTGAAGAAGAGTATGTGAAAGTAGGACGGTTCACGTACAAGATGCAGGATGGGCTTCTTGCAAG
This sequence comes from Meconema thalassinum, assembly GCA_946902985.2. NCBI lineage: Eukaryota > Metazoa > Arthropoda > Insecta > Orthoptera > Tettigoniidae > Meconema > Meconema thalassinum. The sequence goes on along the minus strand of OX336394.1, from coordinate 190,706,677 downwards.
GAAATGTAGGAATAATCGGTGGGCAATATGTGTTCCTCCCACTTTGCGGGAGGAGCTAATTTGGTTCATTCATAGGGAATTAAGACACTTTGGTGCTGCCAAGGTCTTCTATGAAATTGGTCGTGACTTCATTTGGAGTAAAATGGGAAGGGACGTTAGGAGAATTTTAGCTAAGTGTGACACCTGTCATCATCATCATCATCATCTTGTACAGTTTCCAGCCCCAGGCTGGGTCTGTTTGGAACATAAGCCTCGCCACTTAGTTCTTTCTTCCCACCACCTCTCCGCTGTCACTCTGGTCCAGTCCTCGCCTCTCTTCTTGACACATTCCTCCACTCCTTTCAGCCATCTATCTCTTGGTCTTCCCCTTGGTCGTTTCTTCTGCATCTGCATCTCATGTATCCTCTTGGGAATCTTCTTGTCATCCATTCTCTTTAAGTGTCCATACCACCTCAGTCTTGATGGCTCAATCCTACCTTGCAAGGGCTCCTCTTTCACCATTTCCCTGACCTTTTCATTCCTCACCCTGTCTCTTCTTGTTACTCCGATCCTACTTCGCAGGAACTTCATTTCACCTGCCTGTATTCTGCTTATGTCTCTTTTCTTCATTGTCCACGTTTCTGAAGCATAGGTCAGTATCGGGATATAGTAGCTTCTGTATAACACTTCCTTGCTTTTTTGTGGGACATCTTTATTCCACACTAAGCTCCTAATGCTTCTCAGAAATGCTTCTGCCTGTCTGCCACGTTCCGTAATCTCTTTGTCATTTCTCCCATTTTCCTCCACTATACTTCCCAAGTACCTGAGACTTTCCACCTTCTTCAGCTGTCCACCTCCAAGTGTTATCCCACTCATTGGTCTGTCCTTTTTCCTGGTCGTTAACAGGATCTCACATTTACTGATGTTGAACTTCCATCCGTACTCTCCCACTGTTTCTTCCCAAGCCTTCAGTTGCTCCTGAATTTCCTCCTCCTTGTTTCCCCAGACCATGAGATCATCTGCAAACACCATTGCTTTCATCTTATCTTCTCCTATCTTTCCTGCTACCCGTATCATTACCTCGTCCATAACCACAATAAAGAGAAGGGGTGACAGCGCACTACCCTGTTTCAGGCCACTCATTTGTCTGAACCAGTCTGTTCTTTCCCCTCCAACTTTCACACAACTCACACTTCCACAATACATCTCCTTCACTCTGCCTACAGTCTCTTTTTCCACTCCCATGTTTTCCATTGCTTTCCAAACCTTCTCCCTACACACACTATCATAGGCCTTTTCGATGTCCAGGAAGGCCATCAGCAGATCCTCTCCAAATTCGTAGTGGTGTTCCTGGAGCTGTCTCACTGAAAATATGAGATCCACTGTTGATCTCCCAGGTCTGAATCCATACTGCTCCTCTCTCAATTTTCTCTCCACTTTGGCTCGTATTCTACTTTCTAATATCTTTTCATATATCTTGGCACAGTGAGGTATGAGTGTAACTCCCCTGTAATTTCTGCACTCCTTTCTGCTTCCTTTCTTAAATATTGGGACAATTAATCCTTTCTTCCAATCTTCTGGGGTCTTTTTCTCCTTCCATATCACCCTCATCACATGGTACAGCCACTGTTTCCCAACCTCCCCTGCTGCCTTCACCATTTCAACACTCACTTCATCCACACCTGGTGCCCTTCCTCCTTTCATCTTGTCTATAGCCATTTCCAGTTCTCTCCAAGTCAGGTCCTTTTCCATTCCTGTGTTGTCTTCTCCATCTTCCAATACATTGTCTTCCTCCTTATGACCATTTGGATTCAGCAAATCCTCAAAGTACTCTTTCCACACTGTCTTGAGTGCCTCTTTGTTGTGTACCTCATTTCCGTTTTTGTCCATCATTACCACATCCTCTCGCAGACCTCTTCTCTTACTTTTGACCATCCCATAAAGTACTTTCTTATTTCCTCTGCTGTCTTCCTCCATCATCTCTGTCCACTTTACCATCCACTTCTTCCTCTCCTCTGCGACAATCTTGTTTGCTTCTTTCTTCTTTATCTTATAATCTTCCCTTGTCAGATCAGTTCTTTCCTGGAACCACACTCTGAAAGCCTTGTTCTTCCTTCCCACAGCTTCTTTTACTCTCTCATTCCACCATGGTGTCTCTTTACACCGCTTTCTGTTGCTTGTTCTTCCACATACTGCCACTGCAGCTTCCACCATTGTGTTTTTGAATTGCTTCCATTCCTCTTCCCCTGTTTTAGGATTGTCTGTTGGCATCCTTTCCCTTATTATCTTCTGGAATTCTTCCTTGACTTCCTTTTCCTTGAGTTTCCATACTTTGATTCTCCTTTCCTGGTACTCTGTCCTCTTGCTATCCTTAACAACTCCCAGGTTCATTACAAGTATTCTGTGGTCGCTATCTAAGGCCTCTGATGGTATTACCTTTATATCTCTGACACTTCTCTTCATTTCCCAGTCGTACAGCATGTAATCTACCAAAGATTTCTTTGTTAAATCACTGCTGTACCACGTTACCTTGTGGCTTTCTTTCTTCCGGAACCAGGAGTTGCCTACCACTAAACCGTTTCTCTTGCAAAAATCCAGCAACTTTCTCCCTTCTTCATTCCTGCTACCCCATCCTTCTGCTCCCAATACATTTTCATATCCTTGCCTTTCACTTCCTACATGTGCATTCAAATCTCCCATGACAATGATGCTCTGCCCATTCAACTGCTGTTGTAGCTCCTCCTCAAAGTCTTCCTTCTCTTGAGCTGTACATCCAACTTGAGGGGCATATACCTGGGCTATCTCCAGGCTTCTTCCCTTTACAGTTACTCTGATCTTCATGATCCTGTCACTTATTCCCTTTACCTCTTCCTTCATTCCATCTCTCACAACTACTCCTACTCCACTGCTCCTTCCTTCACTGTTCCCACTCCAGTACAACCGGTACCCTTTCCTCAGTTCTCTGCGACCTTCTCCTTTCCATCTTGTTTCTGCCAAGCCCAGTACATCCAGTTTTCTTCTCTCCATCACATCTACAATCTCCTCCACTTTTCCTGTCAGTGTCTGTATGTTTAATGTTCCAACTCGTAGTCCATTAGCATATCCGGGTCGTCGTCGTTTGCATCCTTCCTTTCCGAGGCCTGTTCCTGGTTTGAAAGCAAATATGATATCCACTACTGGCTTGCTAGGCCTATCGTAGCTTCACCAGAGCCCCGTCAGCCGTCACCTTTCAGGGTTCCTATAGGGCCTTCACAGCTACCGTAGAGGTCCCGGGGCACACGAAGTCCCCACTGTACTTCACCCCTACAGGCAATCCCCTACTTCATGCCGTTGCCTGTCAAAGGAGTAAATATCCAGTTAAATATTTAGTGGGGGAGAGATCTGCAGTTCTCACCAGTAGTCCCGGCGAACTACTGTGTGTGGATTTATTTGGCCCGATCGTTAAAGGACAGTACGGCTACGAGTACATTTTTATAGTTATTGACGCTTTTAGTAAGTATGTCAAGCTATATCCGCTAAGGAAAGCCACGGGACTAGCGTGTAGCCGTCTGATCATTAATAAGTATGTACCTGAGTTTGGCATTCCTCTCAGGATACTATCTGACAGTGGACCACAGTTTACTGCAAAGAAATGGAGAACCAGTATGCAGGAAGCTGGTATAACACACGTTCATTCCTCTGTACGGTACCCTCAGGGTAATTCTGCAGAGCGTCCATTAAGGGAAGTGGCTCGTCTTTTTCGGACTCTAGTGCATGACAAGCATGCGGCCTGGGTTGGACATCTTCCCAAGGTCGAGACTTGGCTGAATTCTGTCCAGCATGAGAGCACGAAATTGACGCCATACGAAGTTCATTTCGGAAAAAGACCACAAAATGAACTTGCGAGGGTGTTGGGATTAAATGAGGGTAAGCAACCGGGGATGGATTACATTGTCCAATTGGCGAAACAGAATTTATCTAAGTCAGCACAAAAGAGAATTCGCCAACAAAAAGAAACTAAATTTGACCTATTCGAGCCGGGAGACAGAGTCTTACTTAGAGTGCCGAAACAGTCAAATAAGCTAGAGAAAGTCATGTCCAAGTTCTTTTATCTCTACGAGGGCCCATTTATGGTTTCCAAACGTATTGGAAAAACAGCATATGTGCTGGAGGATAGTAAGGGAAACAGATTATACGGGACGTATAATATACATAGTCTACGAAAATATGTGTCATAAAGTGAGTGTGTTTAGCTGGCGAGCCAGCCTATCAAATGAGTAAGTGTGGTATTTGGTGCGTGGGAGGAGATGGTCTTCCAGGCAGGCGTATCAGAAGTCACACAGGGGGGTAGTATGTAAGTAAATGAGAGTTTTTAAGGTACAGGGAAATATGACGGGATTGTCGGATGCTCTTGAGCACTAAAATGTCTCGATACACCAAGGCCAGAATTTGGTAGCGCTGGTGAATTCCCATTTACCTCCAAGAGATGGGTGAGCGCTTGAACAGGGTATTTTTGCTTAAGGCGTCCACGAGGCAAAAGATGGGCCATCAGAAGGCGAGACAGTCCTTCATGAAACTCATACATATCAGCACACGTGATTTCTGTTTACGGCCTCGCCATGTAAGATTTGTAAGTGTGTAATTTAAGATAATTTGTACAATGGTATTATTTCTGTGTTGAGAACTAGTATTAAGTAGAATATGGTCTACGGGAACTTAACAAGACAGGGCGATTACGGCACAGAAATATTTGGTGTTATATGTAATGCGCACTTACTGTTTTTTTTTTCAGAAGTCAATATTAATTTAATCTGCTTTAAAGAGAGATTAAGTATTATGGTCACGAGGCGCTGCCACAATAGTGTGATCGTGTGGTCAGTGATAAGTGAGATTAAATTCCACCATAAGGAAGGGACCTCCAGTGAAATTAGGAAGTTCTATGGTGATATAAATATATCAGAACACCTTCAATGCGTGTGATATGACATCATAAATACATAGTGCTCACACATTAATTATGTCTATTTCTCCAACATAGAGAAATTTGAGAGGCGGAAATATCCGTGGAACACTATTCTATATGTAAAACATTGGACTGGTTGCAAAGTGCAATCCATTGTGACAACAAACTTTGACGCAAAGTGCGTGAAGAAAAATTATGAGTGTATATATCTGTAATTTAGGGTGATTTCATTTATGTAATATGTATTTTGGATGGGGATTATTAACGTGTCTGGGATAATCGGATAATGGACTGTCGTCACGGTAAATCATCCGATGATCCGAGGCGAATATGTAACATGTTTTTCGAGGGTTTTTTATGCAACTGGCATAAGTCAGTAGGAAGCCATTCTATATTTATTTACGCGGCAAATTGTTCAGCCAAGAGAATTTTTCATGTTAATTTATTATTATTATTAATTTATTATAATTATTATTAAGATATTTTCGGAGCATTTTATAAAAATTATAAGCATACAGATAGGTTTTCTATGTCTTAGAAAACGCTATCAAGCAAATTATTACGAACGACAATATCATAGAAAATTATCTGATTACGGAAATTTACGGAGTTTCGTCAGTTAGGGTATATCGAGAGACGTGACTCACTGGGAATTCAAATACAAGCTTAATCCTGTCGGGAAGTATTACGCAAGCTGGCTCGCATCGTCAAGAAAAGGCGAATATGCGGAACGGAATAAGACTTCCCCTTACCGCCGAGTGTAATGAGGCAGAGGAGGGGAGTATAGCGCGTGGGGTGCAGCCAATCAGTGGAGACCACGTAAGCTGGAAGACGGCTCCGGAGAGGGGATGTGACGGGTGGATATATCGTTCGACGCGCCGTGGAACGTGAACTATCTGTGTAGAACTTAACGAGTACGGTTACTCGCGGGAGTTGCTCCGATGTTCCGTGGAGTGGAAGACTAACTTTGGTAAAACTTAACCAGTGTGGTTATACGAGTGTTTGGGTCCGATGTACGGACCATAGAATTATCTAATCTACCGGTATATCATCAAACATCGACGAAGATGACGACATCCAGGAGACTGTGGGAAGCCCACAGCATCATCAAGTACGAGGGAAATGCTTTGGCAATTTCCAGTGGTAAGCGCAAATGACGCAGAAATACGCAATCTCTCATTTTCTTTGTTTTACATTTCATATTTCAGTAACTTCATAGCTTGGAAATAAGAGTAAAATCAATTTATCAGACTCCGTTTTCACGTAATTTTCTATCGGTAATATTCAAATCACAATGCTCCAATTAAAATTTTATACTTATTATTATTATTAATTTTGCTGTACTTGTTTTATATAATAAATTCATTTCTTTTACAATGCAATCTTTGCTTTCAGTAGGTAGCATTAGATATAGACCAATTCCTTCTCCTGATACAATTGTTTGTTGGGTTAATGAACAAATCATACCACGATCTGAGTGAATAGAGTCTTGAAGGTGTTCTGCCAGAGCTAGACGTTGTTAAATACAAATTTAGATTTCAACATTGCATTGAGGTCTTGGCGCCCATTAAAACAACATAGCTTAGGCAAAGGTAAACAGTTACATTTATCTCCCAACAGTTAGGGGCAGTCAAACCGATACACTTGTCGCTCAACGTGTGGGCTAGCGAAAAGGTTACAATAGTGGCAAGTAACATAAGTAGGATATATGAAAATAGGCTGTATAGTTCTTCACGGAACTACTTGTTTCATACTGCTTTTATTTGCTCCACAATAAGTTCAGTAGAGGTGTGTACCATTTAGGAGCTAGTAATCGCTCTAAAACAGAGCTACATAAAATAATATAAGTAATATAAGGTACAAGTTCAGAGCTGTAGGGAAAGCTAAGAGAATTTTAATTTGAGGGGTAGATGATGATGATGATGACTTAAGGGTAAAAAATATGTATTTAACATCCTACTTTTGTTCCTTCTTAAGAAATGTTCATTTCCAAGTTGAATGCAAATATGTATGATAAATAGATTTAACGATTAATTAATGTCCAGTTCCCCTTAAGTATAAGCTAAGAACTGGTACCTTTCCATTCACACACATATATATTGATGATAATGATGAAGAATAAAATTTGGGAACGAAATACTTTTATCATGGAAGCTTATGTAAATACCCTTCCAGCACAAGACAATCTTGAGTATGTGAGTGATGTCAGGCTAAATATTAGTTAGAGCCTGTGCTCACCTCAAATGGCGAAAGGTCAAATACTGTTCAGCCCATTCAAGCATTTGCAGAAATGAAATCTACTTATAGTAAGCTAAATGACTAGGTAAAGGTTTGGTGTAAAATACAGGTCCTGTAGAGGTAGTTTGGGTGCTTTGGTTAATACAAATGGGCTCCTTTGTATGTGTTTCCTTTGCCTCAATAGGCTGATTTTGCATGCTATTCTGGACTAAATCAAGTATCATACACTTTTCCTCTTCTGTAAACTGTCCTTTTTCTAGTAGCAAGTTTATTTTGGTGTAAGCACCACCGAGCCTTTCCCGTTGAGAACATGAATTTTGGGAACGATTCACCTCAACATTTGGTCCAGAGGCTTCATGTCCACTTTGCACAGCTGTCCTCAACAACAGATCACTGTCAGCGTTTTGTGAAGTTTCAACAAGGGTGCACTTACTTCGGTTCGAACATTCACCAACTACCTGTTGATCTTGCTCTGTCATAGCAGTCTCAATATCCTCCGGCATTCGGTTAGTAGTTTGACAAGATTCTTCCTGTATGTCCATGACCTTCCATTCTTCCATCATGTCTCCAACACTTGTATCCACAGTACATAACTCTGGAACATTCACAGCCTCTTTTGGTGGGTCAATGAATGTAGCTGAATTTTGATCCTCACCTCCCGACAATTCAAATACTTCAGCATCACTACAACTGTCACTCTCGTATAGTACATCACCGTACTTCATAACCAATTCAAAGGCTGCAAGTTCCAATTTCTGAAACAATGAGAATGCATGAGATTATTGAATTTAAAGATAAAGGTTATACTGTTTTCCTTGTGTGCAGTATCTATGAAATATGCTTTTGGTGCTTAGTTCCTTTAGCTAAGCTCAGGGCCACCGAGAGGGAGGGGCAAGGGGACAAATGCATAGGGGCCCGTAAGCAATGAAGGCCCGTTAGTTTCAGTTTGTTGTAGCTACTTTTGTATTATGTAAAATGTTGTCTATAACTTACAACCTGTCCGAGGCTTTGCCGAGCCAGGATGTCGATTTGTCTACAGCTCTGCAGAAGATGTCTCATGTTATTGAACTACACTTCAGAGGCATATACTCATGGTGGCGACAGACTTTGCCAGACAAATTTTCCTGATATTTCCCTAATGTTGCCACAAAATTCCCTGACATTAATCGGGGAATCGCCTTACATTTTTCGCTGCACCAGGTTACGGCTGCAAAATAATTCTCACTCTCTCGAGGCAAAATTTGTTGATTTCTAGATTTATTTATTTTCCTTTCCTTCAAATAACCCTGATTTTTTTCTGCCTTTCTTCGCAAAATTCCCTGACATTTCCCTGATATTTCCAGAGAGACAAATTTCCCTGATTTCCTCCTTCTGTCGCCATCTACTGTATGTCAGTGCAAAAGTATTGGCAGAAACTGTTCATTTGGTTTAAAAAAAACTTGATTATGAAAATTTAAAAAAAAGTTTTAATGTACCTTATCATATCCCAGAAGAGTATTAAATTCTATATATGACTGTGAGTTAGGAATAATCTACTACAATTTAGTGTTGAATCGGCTATCAAACTAATGCAGAGTATTAAAATGCTCCTCTCTTTCATTACAAACTGGTAATTGAAGTGAAGACTTAAAGAAATGCAAAATATTTCCCTGTGCATGTCAACTGTATTAAAAATCCCAAATTGTTGTGTATACTTTGCAAAAGAGCCAACTGCGGTGGCATCTAGTAGCTAAGTTCTGAACTTGGCCTAGTAGTCATTGACGGTGGCGCTTGGCGGCAAAAGTAGGAACTATTTGAAAATGTCTAAGTTGCAGTACTTAAATTTAAAAAAAAAAAAACAGATAACACACACTAATACAGTCATCACAATTAACACCGGTTATCAGACAGATTCTACACACACCCAAAGTACACGGGGCTACATGACCGCGTTGTCACAGCCCCTAAACTTAAGAACCAACCAACCATACTTTGCAAAATGTATTTCAAAAAATAGATACTAAAATGTTTTCTATGAAATAAGATTTGTATGTTTTTTCTTTTTTAATTCTGACTGTTCATCAGATTATTATCTCAAAATGACATTCTCTTTCTGGAATTGCTAATAGTGATAATTAAAGGTATTTCAAGAGGGGACCAAGAAAAAACTCGCAAAGGGCCCTTAAATCCTCTCGGAGGGCCTTGGCTAAGCTAATAAATGCTAGGCATCGAACCATCTAACTTGGGCATTGAATGCCAATGGTCAACTGACAGCATTGCTCGGCCCAACAAAGACTACATAGATTTTATTTATTTATCATATGGCTTTTAGTGCCGGGAGTGTCCGAGGACATGTTCGGCTCGCCTGAGGCTGTAGCTGCTTCAAGCGGACACCGATAGGGTGAGCTACAGGTTCCGTTCAATTCCAAGTAGTTCCAACTTTCACTACCAGATATTAATGATAACTTTGGTAGAGCGTTCCAAAGAAATCTAACATAGAAATTTAGCTTCACACAAGTTTAGTCTGCAGAATGATCTTTCACATGCCATAAATCTATGACATGGGACTACCGGCTTTACTTCCCCTCCGAAGGAAGGCATACTGAAGGATTTTATGCTCTTACAAAATCCGACGACTTCGGCCGGGTTTGAACCCGCTATCTTGGGCACAGCAGTTCAGCATGCTACCAACTACGCCACCGAAGCCGCTACATAGATGAAGAGGGCAAATGCTAAAGGAGCTAAGCACCAAAAGCATATTTCATAGATACAAGATGGTATAACCTTTGTAATACGTTGTTATAATCAAAATTTAATAAAACACCATTAGTCAATAAATGCAAAGTCTCTTGTAATTTTTTTCAGGATTAGGGAATAACCCATCTCATTTGGGTACAATCGTGTTGACCAACTGAATAGCACCAAACTTTTGTTTACTAAGGCAACACTGAAAAATGGCTTCAAACACCATAATGTCAATAAATGCATTAACAGTAATATTTGTTTAATGAACTGGTTTCGACCACATTGTGGTCTTCATTAACATTAGTAAACAAGTTGTCTTAACAAACTAATACCGTACCGATAGATGTCAAGTTGCAAGTAATTGAATGGAGATTTCTTCCAGATGTTGTTGTTTGTCCAACATTATTAATTTATTATCGTGTTGGAAGCCATCTTGCAGTGATGCCTTAGTAATCAAAATTTAATGTTTTTCAGTCGGTCAACATGATTGCAGCCTACCCAATTACAAAGGGTGGTTCTCTAATCCTGAAAACAAGATTCATGAGATTTATAAATATACTTGGATGACCAGTTTCGATTGTCAAGCGATCATCATAAGATCCTTTACACTTGATCTATGTCTACAAGTATATATTTTTTGTTGAACCAAATAGACTTGTCTAAATTCTTTAAACAAATATTGTATATCGTCGTTGATTTTATGAAACCTTCTATGTGAAAAAATTGGCTATTTTGCGGTTAAGGTATCATTGGAATCAGCTGTCCAAGCTCTACAGTTTAGAAAACCTCCTAGGTGGATAAACACACATTATATTCAATTAAAGCATTTGAAAACTATACATCGTCGTTGTTTTTATGAAACCTCCTATGTGAGAAAATCATAGTTTTTCAGGAGGAAGAAAAAACGAACTCGGTGCTAATGAACCATGATATTGTTAAATTTATTGATCAAAAACATTGTATTATGCAAAAATACACACTGTCAATTAATATGCATTAAACATATAATTGGTATTATGCAATACATTTCATTTTATACTAGAACTGTCACATAGGATATATCAAACGGCTGATTTGAAATACATAGGAGCTTTCGTTAAATGGCTGATAACACTGGTTCCTGTAAACCTATTGACATTTGTTATTGTTTTAAGGTCAAATTTTACATTTTATCAAAATTATGTATACCCTTGATGGGTGCATTTAATAAAAATCAAAATAATTCCTCCAAAACATGGCTGTGTGTATTTTTGGGGGGGATTTTTTGTTCAGTGTCCAATGCTACTCCACATCATTTTATGTTAGGATACGATTTCAACTAAAGTTTTAAGTGTTTAATTATTTCCTTTCATTAAACTTAATAGTACAGTACAAATAATATTTTCAAAGCTTACGGTAACTTTTATTCAATTTTATTAGACACAACTTATTTTGAGAATGGCTCTAATCCTTCGATATGATTTAAATCATAAGAACCTTTTAGAATCTAGGTTTTAATAATATCGTTAATCATTATCTAAATTTCCCTTCCTAATTACAATAGGTGTCGAAGAAGAGAATCACTACGCTTTCAATAGCAGCCTTCATAATACCCAAATTCAAATCTGCATTTCCTAAATCCTTCAAGTAACATTCCGGTACAGTCGATGTAAAAAATTCAGTATATTGACGAAACTTACAGGGTAATATTAACTCCCAGATCTGTTAATTCAAGTTACTACTTCATTTTCTTATCTGGCTTGAAGGAGAGGCTGTCATAGAAAGCATGATGATCCTTTTCTATGACTTTTTTCATTTCTTGTAAATGTCTGAATTTGGATTCACTGATAGGCAATGGTCCATTGTATAACGCTCGCACATAACAGGGAACACCGGTAGACCTTCTTCTCTTTTGTGGCAATGGTTCATAGAGAGCAGTATGATCGTTCTTGAAAAGAATTTCACCATTTGGGAGATACTGTAGAGCCCTTATATCAAATACAACCGGATCTCCAGCTCTTTTTCCAGGTCGAAGTGATACCAGATTTGAAGAAACTTCTTCATAATTCTTGAAGAATGTGTAATCACATACGTTAACTTTGTACGGATGTGATGGTCTGACAAGTCGCATAAGAGGCACATAGTCAGATGGAGAATTTATTGGAGGTTTGAAATATTTCTCTAATGTGGCATGGACACTATCTGCCTCCATCATAGTGTGCCCTTTCTCAAGAAAAAGTTGTTCAATCACAATTGATTTCTTCTGTGCAACGCCACTCAGAGCACTGGCAAGAACTTTATTCCTATTCTGGTAGCCACAAACATCAGAAATAAGAGTGACTTTTTTACTGAATCTGGTAATTTTATAATGAAATCAATAACACAACTTGTGAACTCATTGGCAGTGACATTTCCGTTTGCTTCATGCCAAACATACAGTGTGACGTCTCCATTGTTAAATTCATACAGAGTGAAGTTGTGCAGTTGTAATTTTTGTTTATTAGGGCAAAATAGCACACTTTGTAAATCCATTGTAAGGACCAAGTGTTCCTTACTTGCAGAAATTTTAGCAGCATTTTTGGCAGTTCTGGCATCATCTTTCTTTTTAAGGTGTGCTTCATATGTGTCTTTGCTAATTGCACCCACTTTAAAACTACAGCATATATCACACTGGTCTTTGCAAGGCATATGAATGGCAATTTTCTCGATTCCAAAACTTCATGAAATAAACTTCTTGATGCAGATGGGAAGATTTTCACTGCACACCACTCCTTGTAGACACTGAACAAGTGAAGCTCGGATCTAATTGATGACTTCAGATAGATATAGCTTGATGAAGCTCTGCAGTAGTGGCTAGGAACTTTAGGAAACAATCCTAACCAACATTTTACTCTCTCAACCATTTCAGGTTTCTTTCTATCCTTAGTCAGGGCTCTGACCAATCTTTGTTTCTTTCTGGTAGGCTCACAGTGTTGGTGTTTGGATCTCTGAAAGTCCTGTGTTTCCTCATCTGGGGGTATGTCCCGTTTCACCCATCTTTTATGTGTGTCCTCACCAAGATCAAGAGTCGCTAGAAAAAATTTACGGCACACCCTCACTCTTTCTTCCTTTTCTACTTGCAGAAATATATCATGTCCTTCCTCTTTCTTTTTATATTCTCCAGTGTCCTTTCTTCTTTTTCGAACAATTCTTGTGTTCACCAATCCTTTCACATAAGCCTTTTTCTCTTGCCATGTTGGCATTTTCCAAAACTCCTTCAATAGTCTTTCTCTGTCCGTCTCTGTAACTCGAGCACATAAAGTTTGGTCACTTTTTTTATCAATAGCTAAATGGTTACAACATAACTGAACTCTTTTACCTGCTTTCGGAACATTCTGAATTACATTCCTTCCTCTTCTTTTGAAGCCTATGTAAGACAGACCTAAAACTCGATTGTGTTTCACAGTCCTGTCCTGTAGAAAGTTTTCCCCCTTTGCCTCTATCCTGTGACGCTTCAAGAGTCTGCTCCCCTAAGCTAGGTATTGCGTCCTGTGGATGAATCTGCACAGTTTCAGCTGTATCCTGTAAACCAATTTCTTCCTCTTCTGAGGTATTTTCTGCTTGTATCATTGGGTTAATTCCATCCTGAGGTATCTCTTCACTCCTTTCTGTGACTTCAATAGTTTCTTCTACACTCACTGTCTCGTCCTCCTTTCCTACATTAACAACTGATACTGGTATTGTTAACACATCTCGGTTTTCCAATGCCAAATTAATCATTGTGTATAGCTCATCACCGGGATTCAAAATAACCTCCTTTAAACCTTCCTTGAGCACGTCGACTTTTTCACTTATCACCACCTCGGACATATAATTTGTATTCATAATATCGTTAACTGCAGTAGCAACTTTATCTCTGCTGACATTCTGCATTACCATATCTACCATTTTCCTTCCACGAGATGCCATAACTTAATTGCTGCAAAAATGTATAATGAAGCAATCAATTAACTGAAATTGTGAGCTAGCTGACTGACATGCTCTATTTTTAGGTTACCATACAGTATCTTCCAAACTATTCAAGTAGCTTTATGCTCTCTAACAAACATAAATAGTGGGCTTTTAACAGTTATTAAACACTTACCTCAATTCGCGCCACGATATTCAAGCAAAATATGAACAGTAACTTCTCTCCCATGTGCATAAGCCACAAAACTAAACAATGATAAATCAACAAACAGCGCTGTCAATACCTCCTATGTGAATGATATCACCTATGTGCATTTCTAGTGACCAGAGGAGGCCATGAGTCCAATATATGAGAACTCCTATGTGTGGTCTGAGCACATAGGAGATATTAGCAGCAACTTTTTCTGAAACCACATAGGATAGTATCATTTGTTGATTTTAAGAAAGCCATTGATTTTGTTGACAGAAAGAGACATATTGACATATTGGCCAGGGATTGTGTCCCCCAACAGTTAATTGATAACATTTACAACATGTATAGTGGTACTCTTATAGCAGTAGGGTTAAGTAATCATAAATCCGAGTGGAAGCCAATCAGCAGAGGGGTAAGACAAGGCTGTGGACTCTCTCCATTGCTATTCATAATCTACATGAATGCTATAATAAAGGAATGGAGGTGTGAAAGACATGGTTCAATACCAATCAGCAGGCATCTAAAAAATTTAGATGCTATACTATTTGCTGATGATGTTCCATTGGTAGCAGCATCTGAAGATGATCTGTAATGGTCAGTATTCAACCTCCAGAAAGTGGCATCAAAATTCAGCATGTGCATTTTTACTGAAAAGACTAAAGTAATGGCATTTAAGGGTAAGGACCCTATAACCAGTAAAATTTGTCTGGATGGTAACATTTTAGAAAGAGTTAACTAATTCAAGTATTTAGGATATAATTTATCTTTTCAAGAAGAACGAGACATAACTGCAAAAATAACAAATTATACCAGAACAACAGGAATTATCAATCATGTCATGAAGCCATCTCTTGTCCAAAGGCAAACACGCTTACGTTTGTATAACACATTAGCAAAACCAACCCTATGCTATGGCAGCAAGGCATGGACAATAAGATCTCACGACATCTCCAGACTCACAGCACGCGAAATGACATTCATGTGCCGAACAGCAGGCTATACTAAATGGGATCGTAAGAGAAATGAGGATGTGCTGAAGGAACTAAAAGTGAAATCAATAACTACATACATTTGTGACTACCAAGAGAACTGGAAACATCATGTCCAAAGGATGGAACCTGGAAGATTACCAAAGGAGATCCTTCTCTACCAGCCACGGGGAAATAGATCGATAGGACGTCTGATGAAGAGATGGAGGGAAAGTGCAAGACTGTAACGGGACATTTGGCCCAATACTTGGAGGGAAGATGATGAGTGACGACACAAACGCTCAAGTTCTACCAGATACGCTGCAAACACTTGGCGTCACAGTAAAGAACCTAGCTAGGACATATCAAGTATTCTACAATGTTGACAACATTTACGTGTTTTTGCATCGTAATGTGTTAGTGAATTTAATCAAGTATACACATTAGAATAACTACAATAATTCAATACCATATATAACAGTTTGGTTCAATATTTGGAGAGTTTCTACACGCACATTACATAGACATTTTAATTTTTATTTCCATTCTAAAGTTTAAAATTACGCCAATCAATACTTGAATTAAAATATATATTCTAGGATGGGTACATGTTTCGACCTGACTTTGAGGTCTTCCTCAGCCCAATTAAAAATGAAAACACTAATGATGTACTTAAGTCTATTGATGAATGTTCTGTGATGAACTAAAGAACCTATTTTCATATTGTAATGGGTTTAACTGCCCCTAACTGTTGGGTGATAAATGTAACTGTTTTCCTTTGCCTAAGCTATGTTGTTTTAATGGGCGCCAAGACCTCAATGCAATGCTGAAATCTAAATTTGTATTTAACAACGTCTAGCTCTGGTAGAACACCTTCAAGAATCTATTCACTCAGATCGTGGTATGATTTGATCATTAACCCAACAAACAATTGTATCAGGAGAAGGAATTGGTCTATATCTAATGCTACCTACTGAAAGCAAAGATTGCATTGTAAAAGAATTGAATTTATTATATAAAACAAGTATAGCAAAATTAATAATAATAATAAGTATAAAATTTAAATTGGAGCGTTGCGATTTTAATATTACCGATAGAAAATTACGTGAAAACGGAGTCTGATAAATTATTGATGTTACTCTCATTCCCAAGCTATGAAGTTACTGAAATATGAAATATAAAACAAAGAGAAATGAGAGATTGCGTATTTCTGCGTCATTCGCACTTACCACTGGAAATTGCTGTAGCATTTCCCTCGTACTGGATGTTGAAGTGAGCTTCCCACAGCCTCCTGGATGTCGCCATCTTCTTCGTTGTTGATGATATATTTGTAGATATGAAGATTTATGGTCCGTACATCGGAACCAACACGTACAAGCACAACGGTTAAGTTTCACAAAGATAGTCGCTAACTCCACTGAACATCGGAGCCACTCACTCGTGCAACGATACTGGTTAAATTGTATCTCGATAGTCCCCTACTCCACGGAACATCGGAGCGACTCCCGCGTGCAACATACTCGGCAAGTTCTACACAGATTGTCCTCGTTTCACGGCGCGCTGAACGATATATCCACACGTCGGCTCCCCACTCTTCAGCCGACTTCTAGCTTACGTGGTCTCCACTGATTGGCTGAGCACGCCGCTATACTCCCCTCCTCTGGCTCATTACACTCCGCGGGATGGAGAAGTCTTATTCCGTTCCAACTATCCGCCTTTTCTTGACGCTGCGACCCAAGCTTGCGTAATACTTCTTGACAAGAATCAGCCCGTATCTGAATTTCCAGTGAGTCATGTCTCTCATAATATACCCTAACTGACGAAACTCCGTTAAATTCCGTAATCACATAATTTTCTATGATATTGTCGCTCGTACTAATTTGCTTGATAGTGTTTTCTAAGACATAGAAAACCTATCTGTATGCTTATAATTTTTTATAAAATGCTCCAAAAATACCTTAATAATAATTATAATAAATTAATAATAATAATAAATTAACATGAAAAATTCTCTTGGCTGAACAATTTGCCGCGTAAATAAATATAGAATGGCTTCCTACTGACTTATGCCAGTGGCATAAAAACCCCTCAAAAAACACGTTACATATTCGCCTCGGATCATCGGATGATTTACCGTGACGATGGTCCATTATCCGATTATCCCAGACACGTTAATAAACCCCATCCAAAATACATATTACATAAATGAAATCACCCTAAATTACAGATATATACACTCATAATTTTTCTTCACGCACTTTGCGTCAAAGTTTGTTGTCACTATGGATTGCACTTTGCAACCAGTCCAATGTTTTACATATAGAATAGTGTTCCACGGATATTTCCGCCTCTCAAATTTCTCTATGTTGGAAAAATAGACATAATTACTGTGTGAGCACTATGTATTTATGATGTCATATCACATGCATTGAAGGTGTTCTGATATATTTATATCACCATAGAACTTCCTAATTTCACTGGAGGTTCCTTCCTTATTGTGAAATTACTCCCACTTATCACTGAGCACACGATCACACTATTGTGACAGCGCCTCGTGACCATAATACTTAATCTCTCTTTAAAGTAGATTAAATTAATATTGACTTCTGAAAAAAAAAACAGTAAATGCGCATTACATATAACACCAAATAATTCTGTGCCGTAATCGCCCTGTCTTGTTAAGTTCCCGTAGACCATATTCTACTTAATACTAGTTCTCAACACAGACCAGTTCTCCTCACACAAATAATACCATTGTACAAATTACCTTAAATTACACACTTAAAAATCTTACATGGCGAGGCCGTAAACAGAAATCACGTGTGCTGATATGTATGAGTTTCATGAAGGACTGTCTGGCCTTCTGATGGCCCATCTTTTGCCTCGTGGACGCCTTAAGCAAAAATACCCTGTCCAAGCGCTCACCCATCTCTTGGAGGCAAATGGGAATTCACCAGTGCTACCAAATTCTGGCCTTGGTGTATCGAGACATTTTAGTGCTCAAGAGCATCCGACAATCCCGTCATATTTCCCTGTACCTTAAAAACTCTCATTTACTTACATACCACCCCCCTGTGTGACTTCTGATACGCCTGCCTTGAAGACCAGATCTTCCAAGCACCAAATACCACACTTACTCATTTGATAGGCTGGCTCCCCAGCTAAACACACTCACTTTATGACACATATTTTCGTAGACTATGTATATTATACGTTCCGTATAATCTGTTTCCCTTACTATCCTCCAGCACATATGCTGTTTTGCCAATACGTTTGGAAACTATAAATGGGCCCTCGTAGAGATAAAAGAACTTGGACATGACGTTCTCTAGCTTATTTGACTGTTTCGGCACTCTACGTAAGACTCTGTCTCCCGGCTCGAATAGGTCAAATTTAGTTTCTTTTTGTTGGCGAATTCTCTTTTGTGCTGACTTAGATAAATTCTGTTTCGCCAACTGGACAATGTAATCCATCCCCGGTTGCTTACCCTCATTTAATCCCAACACCCTCGCTAGTTCATTTTGTGGTCTTTTTCCGAAGTGAACTTCGTATGGCGTCAATTTCGTGCTCTCATGCTGGACAGAATTCAGCCAAGTCTCGACCTTGGGAAGATGTCCAACCCAGGCCGTATGCTTGTCATGCACTAGATTCCGAAAAAGACGAGCCACTTCCCTTAATGGACGCTCTGCAGAATTACCCTGAGGGTACCTTACAGAGGAATGAACGTGTGTAATACCAGCTTCCTGCATACTGGTTCTCCATTTCTTTGCAGTAAACTGTGGTCCACTGTCAGATAGTATCCTGAGAGGAATGCCAAACTCAGGTACATACTTATTAATGATCAGACGGCTACACGCCAGTCCCGTGGCTTTCCTTAGCGGATATAGCTTGACATACTTACTAAAAGCGTCAATAACTATAAAAATGTACTCGTATCCGTACTGTCCTTTAACGATCGGGCCAAATAAATCCACACACAGTAGTTCGCCGGGACTACTGGTGAGAACTGCAGATCTCTCCCCCACTAAATATTTAACTGGATATTTACTCCTTTGACAGGTGTCACACTTAGCTAAAATCCTCCTAACATCCCTTCCCATTTTACTCCAAATGAAGTCACGACCAATTTCATAGAAGACCTTGGCAGCACCAAAGTGTCCTAATTCCCTATGAATGAACCAAATTAGCTCCTCCCGCAAAGTGGCAGGAACACATATTGCCCACCGATTATTCCTACATATCCTTACAAGAAGCCCATCCTGCATCTTGTACGTGAACCGTCCTACTTTCACATACTCTTCTTCACCTATTTCCAACCTAGCCAGTGGCTCCTTTAACTTAACGTCATCACGTTGCTCCACTAGAATATTTCTCAGTGTCTGTAACAATGCCCTGTTGCTACTGTCCACACTTGCACATATTAAAATACCGTCCTCTGCTTTAACCACAGGATAATCCCTACATAAATTAGTGTCCCTCGATAGCATGTCCGCAAGAATGTTATCTTTACCTTTAATATATTTTACTATGAATTCGTATTCCTGCAGAGCATGAATCCACCTACTAACTCTGTTAGAACTGAGTTTACAAGTTCTCATATACAGTAATGCATGGTGATCTGTGTGGATCTCAAATTTCCCCCCTACTAAATACATTCTAAATTTCCCTAAACTGAAAACAATACCTAAAAGCTCTAACTCAGTAATTGTGTATCTTTTCTCTGCTGCTGTCAGTCCTCGCGAGGCTAAAGATACAATGCACAGATTACCCTCATCATCTTTCTGACATAATACTCCAGCAATGCCTATATGTGAAGCATCTGTCATAACCACATATTCCTTATCTTTTAACGGATATTTCAGCACTACAGCTTTCTCAAAACCATCCTTCAGCGCTCTAAAAGCCTGATCATGCTTGGACTCCCATCTCCACCGAGTCCCACTTTTAAGCAATTCCCTGTATGGTTCTACCAACCCTGAGTATTTAAGAACGAACCTCCTGAAAAAGTTGCAAATTCCCAGGTAAGTTTTTAACTATTTAACATTCTGTGGTACCTCTGCGTTAAGTATCTTATTAACCCTACTATCTTCTGGTGTTACACCTCTATTCGACAATCTATGACCTAAAAATGTCACTTCTGACTGACAGAATGACGACTTAGACAGCTTCAAAGTGAACCCTGCCTGATCTAACTTCTGAAAAACTATATCTAAATGACGTAGATGTTCCTCAAAACTGTGTGAACTAATTACCATATCATCAATGTAAATGGTTACAAACTCTCTTGTGTCATCCCCTAATGCGATGTTTAAAGCCCGAATTAAAGCTGCTGAACTACTCTTTAACCCATAAGGTGTTCTACAAAATTGATAAAGGTTATAATTATGACTAAAAGCTGAAAATGGTCTATCTTCGTACATAAGTGGCACTTGCCAAAAACTGGAACTCAAATCTACACAAGTGAAATACTTCTTCCCCCCAAATGTTTGCATTAATTCCTCTATTGACATAGATTTCAGCTGACCTGAACTAATTCTACTGTTAACCAAACGAGCGTCTAAACAAATACGAACCGTGCCGTCGGTCTTGGGTACCGTGATCAAAGAATTAACATATGGACTGTTAGAGTGCTCAAGATTCCCCTCTTCAAGCATCTGATTAATTTGTGCCTCAACTGCACTCTGATAAGCGAAAGGTACAGGATATCTATGTCCTGTGAATACAGACCTATCAATAACGTTCAATGAATGTGTATAGCAATTGGCCATACCAATGCGATCCTCAAACACTCTCCTATTACACAATAACACATCATAGAGCCGAACACACTGTTCATCCTCTATATTTCCATGAAATGCAGCATCACGTAACGAGTCCTCTAGACTTCCGTTCGTAATCACACTGCCCACGAAACATGGAGAACCCCGCTCTACGGCTGGCGATATCTCATTTAAAGTACAAATCACACCGACAATACTACTTCTCTGAATATGGTCATTGAACGCTACTTCTACTTCAGAATCTCCCCATTTAAATTTCAAACTCCCTACATCATAACATAAGTTACCAGACACTCTACTTAGCCACTCTGAACCCAAGATAACACTGAATACTAAATTTGGAATTACAAGGCAAATCTGCTTCTCTACATGATTATTAATTTTAATGTCTACTAAAACTTGCTTAGAAATTACTTTAGACCTCTTCCCAACAGCTGTGATAACAAAAGTGCTTTTAATTGGCATCTCCTCAAAATTTACTCCAGTTCCTTTCATTTTATCATAAAATGCACTACTTATGCAACTCTTCATACAACCACTATCAATTAAAACATCTGTGTACGCCTCGGACACGTTAAATTTAACTATGGGGCTCTTACTAACCACTTCCTGAATAATACCTTCATCATTTAGTTCATGTAATAATTCATTTCTTACATTTAGGTCATAGGGTTCCTGTATAATTGTATGGACAGGGCATGCTACAGACTGAGATTCTGACCTTACTTCGCAGCCTGGTTCGCGTTTAAAGAACCGCTACAGCTGGCCGTAGTACTACTAACTACTGGACTGGTCTGGTTGTTCTGGGCTGTGTTGTCATTGTTTGGCTGTATATTACTACCACTAGGCTGTCCTCTTCCTTGACCCCTATTCTGGTTGTAATTATTGTCATTATAATTTCTCCCTTGATTTCCCCTGTAATCATTGTTCCTCCCTTGATTTCCCCTGAAATCATTGTTCCTCCCTTGATACTGATTACCATAGCCATTTCCTCTGTTCTGATTTAGCTGATTATTATTATTTCTATTTTGAGCGTTGGCCCCTTCGCCACCGTTCCCTTGAACTTCTTGATGCCTGGCTTCATTAGGTCTATTATTATTATTACCCTGGTTCCGATTGAAATTGTCCTCATAACCCCCTCTCCCTAGTGCATCAAATGTGCTTAACAAATTCTCTCCTTGTGATATTGTCTTTACATTCTGGATACAAGCAGCCTCCTTGATCCTATAGGGAAAGTGCCTAAGTAGCAACCTCACCACATCACTTTCCTCCTTCAAGCCATCAAGTATTTACACACTAATACCTGCCCTAAAAAGTATTCGGTCATGGTGGAGCTTCCTTTAGGGTTATATTTACCACACACTACTCCCTCACGATGCTGCGACTGAATGACCTCATTCCAGAACTTTTCACAGAATTTCATTTTAAAATCATTAATATCAGTAAACTTGTCTCTGTAGACAGCAAACCAATTCCTCGTTTCCCCCACACACTTGTTCTAAAATTTCAACTACCTGACACCACTCAATACTACCATCTTCCAACCTCTCCCCGAATTTATTTTCTATAGTGTTCATGAACTCCATTGGGCACCCCTGTCGATTGCTGAACTTACCCAGTTCTACCTCCCTGTGTGTGCTATTCACAAAAACTGGCCTATTCTGACTATTTTCTTGCCTGATCCTAGCTTTTAATTTTAACTCTAATTCTGCGATTTTCTCCTCAGCCTTCCTCTCAATACTGTTTACTGTTAATTTAATGTTTCCTTCTGATTCTTCTACTTTATCATATAGCTTTGTTTGTTTCTCCTCAATCTTGCTAATGCTCTCTCTATTACTCTCTCTTAAATCATTTACTTCTACAACTATTTGTGAGTGGACTTTCTCAATTCTACCCCCCAGCTGTTCCTTAACCTCTTGAGTAGCTACCTGAATTTTGTCAATTTCTCCCCCAATTGCTTTTTGACCTGCTGTGTTTCCAGTTGCACTAGTTCTTTTAAATTTTCAGCCTGTGTACTGATTCTAATTTCCAACTCCTCCTGTACTTTTCCTAATTTTCTGTCTACATCTGCAATAATCTCTTTAGCCTTTTCTTCCATCACCCCCCTGATCTCACCTCTAATCAGTTCGAATTTGTCACTCATTTCCCTACTGTTTTGTTCTAATTTAGCATTTAAAGTTTCAGTACTCTCTCTATTTTCCTTACTGTTTTGTTCTAATCTGGCGTTTAAAGTTTCATTACTCTCTCTATTTTCCCTACTGTTTTGTTCTAATCTGGCGTTTAATGTTTCATTACTCTCTCTATTTTCCCTACTGTTTTGTTCTAGTTTAGCGTTGTTTTGTTCTAGTTTAGCGTTGTTTTGTTCCAGTTTTGCATATAAATCGTCTGTACTTTCTCTATTTTCCCTACTGTTTTGTTCTAATCTTGCATTATTCTGTTCTAACTTTGCATTTAAGGCATCACTACTAACTTTGTTCTGATACATAAACTCGAGAAGTAAAGTTTTTAATTCTGGTTGGCCGCCTACACTCCCTGTTTCAGTATCGGGATTTACCTCCGCTACCCCGGTACTACCATCACTCGACATACTGCTCGTATCATCACTCTCCAGTAGATGACCACTACGCAACCTCATCTGCCTTTCTTTCTCATCCCCCATAATGATATACTCTGATACAGACAAATAACCCCCAAAATACAGGCACAGAAATATATACCCTTCTCCTTCCACAAATGTTATTAGGTTTTCAGCCCCAAGTTGTCGGCGACAATTGTAACAGTTTCGCTAGCCCCACGTTGGGCGCCAATTGTAATGGGTTTAACTGCCCCTAACTGTTGGGTGATAAATGTAACTGTTTTCCTTTGCCTAAGCTATGTTGTTTTAATGGGTGCCAAGACCTCAATGCAATGCTGAAATCTAAATTGGTATTTAACAACGTCTAGCTCTGGTAGAACACCTTCAAGAATCTATTCACTCAGATCGTGGTATGATTTGATCATTAACCCAACAAACAATTGTATCAGGAGAAGGAATTGGTCTATATCTAATGCTACCTACTGAAAGCAAAGATTGCATTGTAAAAGAATTGAATTTATTATATAAAACAAGTATAGCAAAATTAATAATAATAATAAGTATAAAATTTAAATTGGAGCGTTGCGATTTTGATATTACCGATAGAAAATTACGTGAAAACGGAGTCTGATAAATTATTGATTTTACTCTTATTCCCAAGCTATGAAGTTACTGAAATATGAAATATAAAACAAAGAGAAATGAGAGATTGCGTATTTCTGCGTCATTCGTGCTTACCACTGGAAATTGCTGTAGCATTTCCCTCGTACTGGATGTAGAAGTGAGCTTCCCACAGCCTCCTGGATGTCGCCATCTTCTTCGTTGTTGATGATATATTTGTAGATATGAAGATTTATGGTCCGTACATCGGAACCAACACGTACAAGCACAACGGTTAAGTTTCACAAAGATAGTCGCTAACTCCACTGAACATCGGAGCCACTCACTCGTGCAACGATACTGGTTAAATTGTATCTCGATAGTCCCCCACTCCACGGAACATCGGAGCGACTCCCGCTGAAACGTTGATTAGTGCCCCATGTTGGTAGCGACAAATGAAACGTTTTGCTAGCCCCTAACTGTTGGGTGAGAAATGTAACTGTTTACCTTTGCCTAAGCTATGTTGTTTTAATGGGCACCAAGACCTCAACCCAATGTTGAAATCTAAATTTGTATTTAACAACGTCTAGCTCTGGGAGAACACCTTCAAGAATCTATTCACTCAGATCGTGGTATGATTTGATCATTAACCCAACAAACAATTGTATCAGGAGAAGGAATTGGTCTATATCTAATGCTACCTACTGAAAGCAAAGATTGCATTGTAAAAGAAATGAATTTATTATATAAAACAAGTATAGCAAAATTAATAATAATAATAAGTTTAAAATTTAAATTGGAGCGTTGCGATTTTAATATTACCGATAGACAATTACGTGAAAACGGAGTCTGATAAATTGATTTTACTCTTATTTCCAAGCTATGAAGTTACTGAAATATGAAATGTAAAACAGAGAGAAATGAGAGATTGCGTATTTCTGCGTCATTTGCGCTTACCACTGGAAATTGCTAAAGCATTTCCCTCGTACTGGATGATGCTTTGTGCTTCCCACAGTCTCCTGGACGTCGCCATCTTCTTCGTTATTTGATGATATTCTGGTAGATTAGATAATTCTATGGTCCGTACCGCGGACCCAAACACTCGTATAACCACACTGGTTAAGTTTTACAAAAGTTAGTCCTCCACTCCACGGAACATCGGAGCGACTCCCGCGAGTAACCATACTCGTTAAGTTCTACACATACAGTCCTCGTTCCACGGAACATCGGAGCGACTCCCGCGTATAACCACACTCGGCAAGAACTACACAGATTATCCTCGTTTTACGGCGCGCTGAACGATATATGCACACGTTGGCTCCCCACTCCGGAGCCGTCTTCCAGCTTACGTTGTCTCCACTGATTGGCTGAGCACGCCGCTACTTCCCCTCCTCTGGTTCATTACACACGGCGGGAGGGAGAAGTCGATTTCCGTTCCATATATTCGCCTTTTCTTGACGATGCGACACCGCTTGCGTAATACTTCTCGACAGGAATCAGCTTGTATTTGAATTCCCCGTGACTCAACTCTCTCAAATACCCTAACTGACAAAACTCCGTAAAATTCCGTAATCATATAATTTTCTATGATATTGTCGTTCGTAATAATTTGCTTGATAGCGTTTTCTAAGACCTAGAAAACCTATCTGTATGCTTATAATTTTTATAAAATGCTCCGAAATATCTTAATAATAATTCTAATAAATTAATAATAATAATAAATTAACATGAAAAAATTCTCTTGGCTGAACAATTTGCCGTGTAAATAAATATAGAATGGCTTCCTACTGACTTAAGCCAGTTGCATAAAACCCCCTCGAAAAACACGTTACATATTCGCCTCGGATCATCGGATGATTTACCGTGACGACGGTCCATTATCCGATTATCCCAGACACGTTAATAAACCCCATCCAAAATACATATTACATAAATGAGATCACCCTAAATTACAGATATATAAACTCATAATTTTTCTTCACGCACTTTGCGTCAAAGTTTGTTGTCACTATGGATTGCACTTTGCAACCAGTCCAATGTTTTACATATAGAATAGTGTTCCACGAATATTTCCGCCTCTCAAATTTCTCTATGTCGGAAAAATAGACATAATTAATGTGTGAGCACTATGTATTTATGATGTCATATCACACGCATTGAAGGTGTTCTGATATATTTATATCACCATAGAATTTTCTAATTTCACTGGAGGTTCCTTCCTTATGGTGAAATTTAATCTCACTTATCACTGAGCACACGATCACACTATTGTGGCAGCGCCTCGTGACCATAATACTTAATCTCTCTTTAAAGTAGATTAAATTAAGATTGACTTCTGAAAAAAAAAAAAAAACAGTAAGTGCGCATTACATATAACACCAAATATTTCTGTGCCGTAATCGCCCTGTCTTGTTAAGTTCCCGTAGACCATATTCTACTTAATACTAGTTCTCAACACAGAAATAATACCATTGTACAAATTATCTTAAATTACACACAAATCTTACATGGCGAGGCCGTAAACAGAAATCACGTGTGCTGATATGTATGAGTTTCATGAAGGACTGTCTCGCCTTCTGATGGCCCATCTTTTGCCTCGTGGACGCCTTAAGCAAAAATACCCTGTCCAAGCGCTCACCCATCTCTTGGAGGCAAGTGGGAATTCACCAGCGCTACCAAATTCTGGCCTTGGTGTATCGAGACATATTAGTGCTCAAGAGCATCCGACAATCCCGTCATATTTCCCTGTGCCTTAAAAACTCTCATTTACTTACATACTACCCCCCTGTGTGACTTCTGATACGCCTGCCTGGAAGACCACATCTTCCACGCACCAAATACCACACTTACTCATTTGATAGGCTGGCTCGCCAGCTAAACACACTCACTTTATGACACATATTTTCGTAGACTATGTATATTATACGTCCCGTATAATCTGTTTCCCTTACTATCCTCCAGCACATATGCTGTTTTCGCAATACGTTTGGAAACTATAAATGTTTCTGTGTCACCTGCTTCCAACCCTGCAAGTGGCTCCCTTAACTTAACGTCATCACGTTGCTCCACTAGCATATTACTCAGTGTCTGTAACGATGCCCTGTTGCTACTGTCCACACATGCTCATATTAAAATACCGTCCTCTGCTTTAACCACAGGATAATCCCTACATAAATTAGTGTCCCTTGATAGCATGTCTGCAAGAATGTTATCTTTACCTTTAATATATTTTACTGTGAATTCGTATTCCTGCAGAGCAAGAATCCACCTACTAACTCTGTTAGAACTGAGTTTACAAGTTCTCATATACAGTAATGCATGGTGATCTGTGTGGATCTCAAATTTCCCCCCTACTAAATACATTCTAAATTTCCCTAAACTGAAAACAATACCTAAAAGCTCTAACTCAGTAATCGTGTATCTTTTCTCTGCTGCTGTCAGTCCTCGCGAGGCTAAAGATACAATGCACCGATTACCCTCATCATCTTTCTGACATAATACTCCAACAATGCCTATATGTGAAGCATCTGTCATAACCACATATTCCTTATCTTTTAACGGATATTTCAGCACTACAGCTTTCTCAAAACCTTCCTTCAGCGCTCTAAAAGCCTGATCATGCTTGGACTCCCATCTCCACCGAGTCCCACTTTTAAGCAATTCCCTGAATGGTTCTACCAACCCTGAGTATTTAAGAACGAACCTCCTGAAAAAGTTGCAAATTCCCAGGTAAGTTTTTAACTGTTTAACATTCTGTGGCACCTCTGCGTTAAGTATCTTATTAACCCTACTTTCTTCTGGTGTTACACCTCTACTCGACAATCTATGACTTAAAAATGTCACTTCTGACTGACAGAATGACGACTTAGACAGCTTCAAAGTGAACCCTGCCTGATCTAACTTCTGAAAAACTATATTTAAATGACATAGATGCTCCTCAAAACTGCGTGAACTAATTACTATATCATCAATGTAAATGGTTACAAACTCTCCTGTGTCATCCCCTAATGCGATGTTTAAAGCCCTGCTGAACTACTCTTTAACCCATAAGGTGTTCTACAAAATTGATAAAGGTTATATTTATATATAAATGGTCTATCTTCGTACATAAGTGGCATTTGCCAAAAACTGGAACTCAAATCTACACAAGTGTAATACTTCTTCCCCTCAAATGTTTGCATTAATTCTTCTATTGACATAGATTTCAGCTGATCTGAACTAATTCTACTGTTAACCAAACGAGCGTCTAAACAAATACGAACAGTGCCGTCGGTCTTGGGTACCGTTATCAAAGAATTAACATATGGACCGTTAGAGTGCTCAATAATCCCATCTTCAAGCATCTGATTAATTTGTGCCTCAACTGCACTCTGATAAGCGAAAGGTACAGGATATCTATGTCCTGTGAATACTGACCTATCAATAACGTTCAATGAATGTGTATAGCAATTGGCCATACCAATGCGATCCTCAAAAACTCTCCTCTTACACAATGACACATCATAGAGCCGAACACACTGTTCATCCTCTATATTTCCCTGAAACGCAGCCTCACGTAACGAGTCCTTTAGACTACCGTTCGTAATCACACTGCCCACAAAACATGGAGAACCCCGCTCTACGGCTGGCGATATCTCATTTAAAGTACAAATCACACCTACAATACTACTCCTCTGAATATGGTCATTGAACGCTACTTCTACTTCAGAATCTCCCCATTTAAATTTCAAACTCCCTACATCATAACATAAGTTACCAGACACTCTACTTAGCCACTCTGAACCCAAGATAACACTGAATACTAAATTTGGAATTACAAGACAAATCTGCTTCTCTACATGATTATTAATTTTAATGTCTACTAAAACTTGCTTATAAATTACTTTAGACCTCTTCCCAACAGCTGTGATAACAAAAGTGCTTTTAATTGGCATCTCCTCAAAATTTACTCCAGTTCCTTTCATTTTATCATAAAATGCACTACTTATGCAACTCTTCATACAACCACTATCAATTAAAACATCTGTGTACGCCTCGGACACGTTAAATTTAACTATGGGGCTCTTACTAACCACTTCCTGAATAATACCTTCATCATTTAGTTCATGTAATAATTCATTTCTTACATTTAGGTCATAGGGTTCCTGTATAATTGTATGGACAGGGCATGCTACAGACTGAGATTCTGACCTTACTTCGCAGCCTGGTTCGCGTTTAAAGAACCGCTACAGCTGGCCGTAGTACTACTAACTACTGGACTGGTCTGGTTGTTCTGGGCTGTGTTGTCATTGTTTGGCTGTATATTACTACCACTAGGCTGTCCTCTTCCTTGACCCCTATTCTGGTTGTAATTATTGTCATTATAATTTCTCCCTTGATTTCCCCTGTAATCATTGTTCCTCCCTTGATTTCCCCTGAAATCATTGTTCCTCCCTTGATACTGATTACCATAGCCATTTCCTCTGTTCTGATTTAGCTGATTATTATTATTTCTATTTTGAGCGTTGGCCCCTTCGCCACCGTTCCCTTGAACTTCTTGATGCCTGGCTTCATTAGGTCTATTATTATTATTACCCTGGTTCCGATTGAAATTGTCCTCATAACCCCCTCTCCCTAGTGCATCAAATGTGCTTAACAAATTTTCTCCTTGTGATATAGTCTTTACATTCCGGATACAAGCAGCCTCCTTGATCCTATAGGGAAAGTGCCTAAGTAGCAACCTTACCACATCACTTTCCTCCTTCAAGCCATCCATATATTTACACACTAATACCTGCCCTAAAAAGTATTCGGTCAAGGTGGAGCTTCCTTTAGGGTTATATTTACCACACACTACTCCCTCACGATGCTGCGACTGAATGACCTCATTCCAGAACTTTTCACAGAATTTCATTTTAAAATCATTAATATCAGTAAACTTGTCTCTGTAGACAGCAAACCAATTCCTCGTTTCCCCCACAAACACTTGTTCTAAAATTTCAACTACCTGGCACCACTCAATACTACCATTTTCCAACCTCTCCCCGAATTTATTTTCTATAGTGTTCATGAACTCCATTGGGCACCCCTGTCGATTGCTGAACTTACCCAGTTCTACCTCCCTGTGTGTGCTATTCACAAAAACTGGCCTATTCTGACTATTTTCTTGCCTGATCCTAGCTTTTAATTTTAATTCTAATTCTGCGATTTTCTCCTCAGCCTTCCTCTCAATAGTGTTTACTGTTAATTTAATGTTTCCTTCTGATTCTTCTACTTTATCATATAGCTTTGTTTGTTTCTCCTCAATCTTGCTAATGCTCTCTCTATTACTCTCTCTTAAATCATTTACTTCTGCAACTATTTGTGAGTGGACTTTCTCAATTCTACCCCCCAGCTGTTCCTTAACCTCTTTAGTAGCTACCTGAATTTTGTCAATTTCTCCCCCCAATTGCTTTTTGACCTGCTGTGTTTCCAGTTGCACTAGTTCTTTTAAATTTTCAGCCTGTGTACTGATTCTAATTTCCAACTCCTCCTGTACTTTTCCTAATTTTCTGTCTACATCTGCAATAATCTCTTTAGCCTTTTCTTCCATCACCCCCCTGATCTCACCTCTAATCAGTTCGAATTTGTCACTCATTTCCCTACTGTTTTGTTCTAATTTAGCATTTAAAGTTTCAGTACTCTCTCTATTTTCCTTACTGTTTAGTTCTAATCTGGCGTTTAAAGTTTCATTACTCTCTCTATTTTCCCTACTGTTTTGTTCTAATTTAGCGTTGTTTTGTTCCAGTTTAATATAAAGGGAACAGAATTCCCTTTATATTTGACTTTTAATCAATACGGAACCATGAATGATTGTACGAATTGTTCCAGTTTTGCGTTTAAAGCGCCTGTACTTTCTTTATTTTCCCTACTGTTTTGTTCTAATTTAGCGTTGTTTTGTTCCAGTTTTGCGTTTAAAGCGTCTGTACTTTCTTTATTTTCCCTACTGTTTTGTTCTAATTTAGCGTTGTTTTGTTCCAGTTTTGCGTTTAAAGCGTCTGTACTTTCTTTATTTTCCCTACTGTTTTGTTCTAATTTGGCGTTTAAGGCATCTGTACTTTCTTTATTTTCCCTACTTTTTTGTTCTAATTTTGCATTTAAGGCATCACTACTAACTTTGTTCTGATACATGAACTCGAGAAGTAAAGTTTTTAATTCTGGTTGGCCGCCTACACTCCCTGTTTCAGTATCGGGATTTACCTCCGCTACCCCGGTACTACCATCACTCGACATACTGCTCGTATCATCACTCTCCCGTTGATGACCACTACGTAACCTCATCTGTCTTTCTTTCTCATCCCCCATAATGATATACACTGATACAGACAAATAACCCCCAAAATACAGGCACAGAAATATATACCCTTCTTCTTCCACAAATGTTATTAGGTTTTCAGCCCCAAGTTGTCGGCGACAAATGTAATGGTTTCTATTGCCCTCACGTTGAGCGACAAGTGTAGAGGTTATTAATGCCCCATGCTGTTGGGTGCCACATGAAACGTTGATTAGTGCCCCATGTTGGTAGCGACAAATGAAACGTTTTGCTAGCCCCTAACTGTTGGGTGAGAAATGTAACTGTTTACCTTTGCCTAAGCTATGTTGTTTTAATGGGCGCCAAGACCTCAACCCAATGTTGAAATCTAAATTTGTATTTAACAACGTCTAGCTCTGGGAGAACACTTTCAAGAATCTATTCACTCAGATCGTGGTATGATTTGATCATTAACCCAACAAACAATTGTATCAGGAGAGGGAATTGGTCTATATCTAATGCTACCTACTGAAAGCAAAGATTGCATTGTAAAAGAAATGAATTTATTATATAAAACAAGTATAGCAAAATTATTAATAATAATAAGTTTAAAATTTAAATTGGAGCGTTGCGATTTTAATATTACCGATAGAAAATTACGTGAAAACGGAGTCTGAAAAATTGATTTTACTCTTATTTCCAAGCTATGAAGTGACTGAAATATGAAATGTAAAACAGAGAAATGAGAGATTGCGTATTTCTGCGTCATTTGCGCTTACCACTGGAAATTGCTAAAGCATTTCCCTCGTACTGGATGATGCTGTGTGCTTCCCACAGTCTCCTGGACGTCGCCATCTTCTTCGTTATTTGATGATATTCTGGTAGATTAGATAATTCTATGGTCCGTACCTTGGACCCAAACACTCGTATAACCACACTGGTTAAGTTTTACAAAAGTTAGTCCTCCACTCCACGGAACATCGGAGCGACTCCCGCGAGTAACCGTACTCGTTAAGTTCTACACATACAGTCCTCGTTCCACGGAACATCGGAGCGACTCCCGCGTATAACCACACTCGGCAAGAACTACACAGATTGTCCTCGTTTTACGGCGCGCTGAACGATATATGCACACGTTGGCTCCCCACTCCGGAGCCGTCTTCCAGCTTACGTTGTCTCCACTGATTGGCTGAGCACGCCGCTACTTCCCCTCCTCTGGTTCATTACACACGGCGGGAGGGAGAAGTCGATTTCCGTTCCATATATTCGCCTTTTCTTGACGATGTGACACCGCTTGCGTAATACTTTTCGACAGGAATCAGCTTGTATTTGAATTCCCCGTGACTCAACTCTCTCAAATACCCTAACTGACAAAACTCCGTAAAATTCCGTAATCAAATATTTTTCTATGATATTGTCGTTCGTAATAATTTGCTTGATAGCGTTTTCTAAGACCTAGAAAACCTATCTGTATGCTTATAATTTTTATAAAATGCTCCGAAATATCTTAATAATAATTCTAATAAATTAATAATAATAAATTAACATGAAAAAATTCTCTTGGCTGAAAAATTTGCCGTGTAAATAAATATAGAATGGCTTCCTACTGACTTATGCCAGTTGCATAAAAAACCCTCGAAAAACACGTTACACCACGTGCAACATACTCGGCAAGTTCTACACAGATTGTCCTCGTTTCACGGCGCGCTGAACGATATATCCACACGTCGGCTCCCCACTCTTCAGTCGACTTCTAGCTTACGTGGTCTCCACTGATTGGCTGAGCACGCCGCTATACTCCCCTCCTCTGGCTCATTACACTCCGCGGGAGGGAGAAGTCGTATTCCGTTCCAACTATCCGCCTTTTCTTGACGCTGCGACCCAAGCTTGCGTAATACTTCTTGACAAGAATCAGCCCGTATCTGAATTTCCAGTGAGTCATGTCTCTCATAATATACCCTAACTGAAGAAACTCCGTTAAATTCCGTAATCACATAATTTTCTATGATATTGTCGCTCGTACTAATTTGCTTGATAGTGTTTTCTAAGACATAGAAAACCTATCTGTATGCTTATAATTTTTTATAAAATGCTCCGAAAATACCTTAATAATAATTATAATAAATTAATAATAATAATAAATTAACATGAAAAATTCTCTTGGCTGAACAATTTGCCGCGTAAATAAATATAGAATGGCTTCCTACTGACTTATGCCAGTGGCATAAAAACCCCTCGAAAAACACGTTACATATTATCCTACTTATATTAACTGCCTAAATCAACATACAAAATTTCAGTTTGATTGCTGTAATAGATTCCTAGATATTAAGAACCGTCTAAATATTCTGGATGGTCGCCATGTTGGATTTTGATATATGTAGGCCATAGAGTTATGTACTATTACATGAAGATTATTGCGTAGGTGTATTATTCAAACTTCAATCGCATGATTAGGACACATTAAAAAAAACGAGATATTAAAATTTCGCACAGTCGTCAACTTGTGGTATTGAAAACAATTGAAATAAATTAGATGTCAGTGGATTAAAATTTGTACTAGCATTTACCATACCAAGTTTCACTGCGCTTGGATGGTTAAATCGCGAGAAAGGTCTATTTAAATTTTTAAATTTTAATAAATATTTCGCATCACTGCCATGTTGAATTTGTGCTCACCAGGTTATTGAAAGTCCCATAGGTGAACTTATGTTAATAGCCTTTATCAACATACAAACTTTCAGTTTGATTGCTGTCTTAGATTAGTACTACTCTACCAGGGAATTGTTACCGCTTGACGTGGAGCGCGGCTGTTTTGTATACATTACGTCAGCTCACCCGTTATGGCTGCAGCGAGCGGTTGCGGAGCAAGAGAGGGAACTCATGTACAGTCATACAATGAGAACACACCACTTTAGTCTCTGTAAGCTGTATCCCTCCCTCCACTTAACATTAACCGAGCTCCTTTCTTCATGCTGACTAACTGAAGAACACCATTTTCCATGCTTTCTTGGGCCTATTTGCCTGCCTATTATATCCAAAATAAATTCCTGAATATGCAGGCTCTAATTTCATGATAGGAAAGGTAGAC
The DNA here is from genome assembly GCA_946902985.2 of Meconema thalassinum. Classification (NCBI taxonomy): domain Eukaryota; kingdom Metazoa; phylum Arthropoda; class Insecta; order Orthoptera; family Tettigoniidae; genus Meconema; species Meconema thalassinum. Next base: position 190,672,390 of record OX336394.1, on the reverse strand, counting down.
TCACAATATTAGATTCAGTAGCTGCATCAAATTTTCTAGCTTTGCAGTACTCCATGATTTCATTCGATTGCTGCAAGAAGTCTTGAAACGTGCGAAGACCAAACCACACTTGTGTTGGGTGCTCTCTGGTAGGTGAGGTGTAGCTCAGTGTGTCACCTACATTCATGAAAAAATCAGAACACACAGAACGACATGAGTTGTATAGTTCATAAATTCAAAATATACTAAGCCATATATTATTGTTCTACACTAATTTTGGTTACATTACATGCTTCAAATACTGTACAATTCACTCCCCTGCCATGTCAACAATACATTGCCTCATGCAAAGATATCTCTCTCAATGAATAATCTAGAGCTCTCCTAATGCCAATTCTTGATTGAAAGCAAATGTCGCACAGTGGTTCTTTAATTTTTGAAAACAAGTTGCAATCACAAGAACTTATGTCTGGTATATTTAGTGAGTGTTGCAGTAATTCTTCATTCCTTCATAACAAATTACACACTATGGCAGCTACATGATTCATACCTAGATTTAAGTAGAAAGATATAGGTATAGAACAAGGGTGTAGAATTGTCAAAAGGTGCAGTTCAGGACTAAGAATATAACAAAAAGCATGGAGAAAGGTCAATGAAGAGGACACCAGAAAATAATTCAGAAGGATTGTGCAGTACTATAGCATATGCCTTACAACCAACAAAAAGCATGATTTCAACTGCTACGTTAACATATAGGAGAGCATAAATCCAAGTAGTGGAGAACATGAATGATCTACAGGGTCTTTATATTTGCTTGGCAAGACAATTCCGCTTGACCTTGGCCACCGGTCCCCACACAATAGCCGGCTGTTACAGGTTGGCGCGCACGGTCTCAGACCGTATTCCCAAGTTCTTCCTACGGTACACGTGTGAGCTCCGAGCTAATTTGGTGTTTTATAAAGATACTGTGTACTGCATAGTGCTTTATTGTGATTGTGTATAGTGCTGTAATGCCTTATGTGAAATATTCATTATGTGAACGTGTATATCTGCACAATATGTACATAAAGTGCAGCAAATCGTGCGCTAGAACAAGACAAAAGTTTCGAGTGAAATTTCCAGGGAGACCCATTCCTTTAAATCGGACAATAAAAGAACTGGCTAAGAGATTCAAACATACAGGTTCAGTAAACAATAAAAATAGACATGAAGGTCGTTATTTCCTTACTGAAGCTAAATTAACCGGAGTAACGGGAAACTTCATAAGGAGATGCCGATTATGTTTGGCAGCAGATGGGGAACATTTACAGGATCTACTGTAAACATGGTGAGTAAAAATGCATGACACTGATTTTAAGCATCGTACTCTGCCGTACATATGCGAGCGCGGTCGCCAGCAACTGAGCCGTCACTGGCAGAGCGCGTGAACGAGAATGTCCTTGCTAAGCAAATATAAAGACCCTGTATATATAGTAGGCTTGTTTTTTGCCCATGATGAGTGGATGATTTTCATGTATATCTGTGACATGTCATTTTTTGTCTGTATTGATTTAACCGCTTCACTGCTGCGGTCGAGTATACTCGATCTGCCTCAAGCGGTCCGTCAGTGCTGCGATCGAGTATACTCGATCAGAACTTTGTGCCATCAGTGCTGCGATCGAGTATACTCGATCTGCTTTGTAAATGTCGTGTATTTTTACGCCATCTGTTAGCTACATTTTCAACCACTTAGTTCCTTAAATACACACGTGTAACGTTGCGGGAAAAATGTTTTTCTTTTGTCACACAGTTATAAACATCGTGTATGAGTAATGGCTGCATCTAGCGAGCGCATTATGAATCCGGAGCAAATTCTTACGCTTTTAGAGGATATTGAGTCTGATGTGGATTTAGATAGTGTCGGAAGTGACGATGGGGATATTAGGGAACTGTTAGGAAGTGACAGTGATAGTGATAGTGTTGAAGATATCCCGACAGAGAGGGGAAGAAATGATCCTGACCTAGGCCTACCCACATGGTCCGAGGACGAGTTCGCGCCAAACGTGCATGCATTCCAAGTGCCAAACCCAGGTATGTCAAATACTAATTTGACCCCTGAATCCCATGAAATAGATTATTTCGAGTTATTTGTCAATGAAGAGGTGTTGACAAAGGTAGCGGACGAAACAAACAAGTTTCATAAACGGACTGTTGACGCTAAGCCACCCAGTCAATATTCCAGGCTCAGGAAATGGGTTGATACCAATTATAAGGAGATTTTTGTGCTAATAGCAGTGACGCTGCTGATGGTTCGAAATAAACATCTGTCTATTCAGGAACATTGGTCTAGTGATCCCCTTCTGCATGCCCCAATTTTTCAGCAAGTTATGTCTCGTGATAGATATCTAATTTTACTGAGTATGCTCCACTTCACCGACAATGAAAACCCAAACAAAACTGACAGTCTGAACAAAATTCGATTCATTATTGACCACTTCAGGAAAACATTCAAAACCTATCTCACCCCATTTGCTAACTTGTGTGTTGATGAAAGCCTAGTTTTGTTCAAGGAACGTCTTGCTTTCAAGCAATATATAAAAACCAAGCGTCATCGTTTCGGCATCAAACTGTTTGTTCTCTGTGACTGTAAAACTGGTTATATTTTAGATTTCATCACTTATACTGGCTCATCAACAGAAATTACAGACCCCTATAAACTCGGTATTTCTGGTGCAGTTGTTACAACACTTCTACATGATTATTTAGATAAAGGCCATAGCTTATTTGTAGATAACTGGTACGCTGGCCCTTAGCTGTTTTCTTTGCTTCATGACCAAGCCACCAATGCATGTGGAACAGTGCGAAAGAACAGGAAAGGCATGCCTACACTGGGAACTAAATTGGGAAGAGGGGAATTGGAAATGAAATCTAGCACAAAAATGATGGCACTCAAATGGCGTGATAGGAGGGATGTGTTGGTGCTTACAACTATGCACAAAATTATATTTGAAGTGACTGGGAAAAGGGATTGCAAGTCTGGAGCATCTACCTTGAAGCCTCAGGCCGTCATTGAATATAACATGAACATGGGGTCTGTCGATAAGGCAGACATGCTCCTTAGTTCACTCCATAGCGTGCGTAAAAGTATCAAGTGGTACAAGAAATTATTCTTTCATATTTTGGACTTAGCACTTCTAAATTCATATGCCCTATACTGTCTATCATCAGGTAAGCGTCCTTCATTGGCAGAATTTCAGCTTCAAATTATAAGACAGATTTTGGAGAGATACCACAACCCCAGAAAATCAACTCCTGGAAGACCATCTGCGACATCTACGGATCCAGTTCTTCGACTAACTGAAAGACATTTTCCCTGCTTAGTTCCGCCAACTGATAAGAAATCTAACCCAACTCGTCAGTGTCATGTATGTAGCAATACTGTCAGGAGGGAAAGGAAGAGGAAAGAGTCCCGATACATGTGCCAACCATGTGGTGTTGCACTCTGTGCCGTACCTTGCTTTGAAGACTACCACTCATGCAGGAATTATAAGAATGTTTAGAAGCATAAACTTTATCTTTGCACATATTTAGTGTTCAGTTATTAGTATAGATAAATTGTATAGCCTATTTAGTTGAAGCAAAGCTTTTATTATTTTTTTGCGAAAGTTTAGGTATAGGAAAATGTTTGTGTTAGAATTATTTTAGATATTTGTGCACTGAGGTAATATTGGATTCGGGTGTTTATTTAGTGATATCGTGTGTTTAATTTAATGTTTCTGCTGTGAAGTGTGTGTGTATGGGATGTATATAGTGCGTACATTTAGTGAGCATAGTCTACGGTGTAAATTACAATTTTAATTTTTTTTTCTACTGGACAAAATTTCGCCAACTCATGTGGAATCGAACCCGGGATCCCAAACATCAACCATGGCCAATACCTTATGAACACACTGGTGAGTAAATTACTTTTAATTATTTTCAGTTACCACTTGTATTTTATGTTCAAATTGGTGAATTTCTGTGTGAAAGTGGTTGCCTAAAAGATCCAGCACAGAGGGTGCGCTAACTATGTAACAATTCAGCAGTGAAAAGGTTAAATACAATATATCATTTTCCACTTTTCAATACAATTTATACACCTTCCAAAGGAACAAGACCTCGAAATGAAGCGTGATAATTATATTCAACACAACTCTAAGAAAATACTCTATTTTTTTAGCCTACTTTTCTCATTTTGCAAAAATGAGGAAAAAGTAGACTTTTGAGATTGATCCGGGAAAATGCGTGTCTGTCCTTCTGTCTGTCTGTCTGTGTGTGTGTGTGTGTGTCTATCAACTCCTAAACGGCTGCAGCTATCAAAAACAAATTTGGTAAGAGTAAAAATCTATACCTGAATATCTCACAGCCATATTTGAAATTGACATCATTGCTACCAACTGCTGAAAAATCGCAATTGAAATTTGAGCTCTATGTTGGACATCTCAGAAGTTATGCATGTGAACTATTCCAAAATTGGCACACATTTAGATAACATTCCAGAATAATTTTCAGAAGTTCATATATGCCAGTGTTGCCAACATGATTCTAAGCCTGCCGATAGGTCCAATTTTCAAATGCATCTAACTTCTATACTATTGTTTGGATTTCCACCAAATTTCGTATGTACTATGTGTACTATAACAGATATAACTGTGCATATTCTCAAGAGCCACCAGGGCTGCCAACTGTTAATAAATGCTCTGTCTATGTTTTAACCCTAATATCAATATATGAGAAAGTATGCAAGCCAACAGTTCTAAACTTTGCACACGTATAGTACCTGCCATTCTACCTTAGTTTGGTGTAACTTATATACATCAGTGCTGCCAACACGATTCATTCCAAGCCTACTGATAGGTCCAGTTTTTAAATGGATATAACTTCTATATTAACAAATGGATTTCAACCAAATTTCGTATGTGCTTTGTGTACAATAACAGTTATGACTATGCGCATTCGTAAGAACCAGTAGGGCTGCCAACTGTTAATAAATGCTCTCTCTATTTGTTTAATACTAAAATCAGTATATTAGAAAATATGCAAGCCATCCGCTCTAAACTTTGCACACGTTTAGTACCTGACATTCTAGATTAATTTGGAGTAACTAATGTACCTCAGTGCTGCCAACATGATTCTAAGCTTTCTGATTGTTTCAATTTTTAATTATATGTAGGCTAACTTCTAAACTAACAATTGGATTTTATCCAAAATTGGCACTATAATACCGTAGATCGTAATATTTCAGATTAATTCTGAGCTTCACATACATGACATTGACATTGTTCCCAACATGATTTTACACGCACTGATAAATCCAATATGAAACAGCATGTAACGTCCATACTACCCATTAGACTTCATCAAAACTTTGTATGTGCATTAAGCCTACAGCTCTGTTTAAATTATTAGACTCAACACAAATTTCCACCATTCTTAAATATATTTCAAGATGGCTATTCATGACAGGGAATTTTCTTGACAAAATGTTAGTATAATGCGCAGTAACAGTTCCCAATCCATTTATGGATTCATCCAGGACATGGGCAACTCTGCTTTGACCTTCAGCCATTTTGTTTAGAAGGGAGAGTAACTCACCGAAAGGAGCTGCTTAAGACAAGAATGAAAACTTGAGGTTATGGTCATTGTTGGTGCAATATATTGTTAATAGGGAGTTGCTAGGGAAGTGTAGCTATTTCTAACCATTAATTTCAAAATGTTATTATCTTTATATATATAATTCTTCGACACGTGTGTATGTGACTGAACTCCTCCTAAACGGCTCGACCGATTTTGATGAATTTTTTTTAATGTATATTAGAGTGGATCCCTGTATGGTTTAGATTCACAATTGGACCCGGTAGGTGGCGTAACGACCAAAATGTACGATGAAAACACCTTTAGAACCACAAGATACAATCAACAAAACGAAAACTGTCGTCATGGAAACAGGGTCATCTTCCCCACTAATTCTCCCAAGCCCGTTCCCTTGGCAGTGGTTTCTTCTAAAAAGTTCATTAATAATCGACTTTCTGAGAATAATTCATGGTTATGTTTTTGTACCATAGGTGGTGGTGATGTCGAATTCTTGATACCGTATTTGAAGTAGGCTTCCATGGAAATGATTTGAGTTTTTAGCTTACTTTTCACATTTTGTAAAAATGAGGAAAAATTAGACCAATGACATCGATCCGGGCAAATGTCTCTCTGTCTGTGTCTCCCCCCTCTCCTATCAACTCCTAAACGGCTGCAGCTATCGAAACCAAATTTGGTACAAGTTAAGATCTATACCTGAATATCTCACGGCCATATTTGAAAATTATGTCAGTACTACCAACTGCTGAAAAATCGCAATTGAAATTTGAGCTGTATCTCGGATGGTATGCATGGAAACTGTTCCATAATTGGCACACACATAGATAATAACATTCCAGATTAATTTGCAGGAGTCCATACATGACAATGTTGCCAGCATGGTTCTAAGCCTGCTGATAGGTCAAATATTTTAATGCATGCAACTTATGTACTATCAATTGGATTTCAACCAAATTTTGTATGTTCTATTTTTACCATAACAGATATGACTATGCATATTCTTAGGAGCCACCAGGACTGCCAACTGTTCATTAATGTTCAGTCTATTTCTTTTATCCTAATACCAATATATCAGAAAGTATGCAAACCACCAGCTTTAACTTTGCACACGTAATAGTACCTGACATTCTAGATTAATTTGGAGTAAATAATGTACGTCAGTGCTGCCAAAATGATTCCAAGGCTGCTGATAGGTCCAATTTTTAAATGCATGCAACTTCTATACTAACAAATGAATTTAAACGAAATTTCGTTTGTGCTTTGTACATCATAATTATTGATATGACTATGCATATTCTCAAGAGCCACTAGGGCTACCAACTGTTAATAAATGCTCTTTCCCAACAGCTCTAAACATTGCACACGTACAGTACCTGACATTCTTGATTAATTTGGAGCATCTGATATACGTTGTGCTGATAATATGATTCTAAGCCTGCTGAAAGGTCCAATTTATAAATATACCGATTTAACTTCTATACTAACAAATGGATTTAATCAAAAATTGGCATAATAATAGGCCATATTATTTCAGATTAATTCTAAGCAACACCTACATGACATTATTGCCAAAATGCCTTAACGCGTGCTGATAGATCCAATGTCTAACTGTATGTAATGTACATACTATCCATTGAACTTCAACCAAATTTGGATGTGCATTTTGTACCTTAAGAGATGGAACTAAGAATATATTCAGAGTCACCAGGGCTGCCAAATGTAGTGCTATATTAGACTACACTATTTCAGGTATATTTTGAACCAATTAGAAAAGTCAGTATTACCAACTTCAAGTCGTCATCATATTAGACGAAATCATTGGCATGAATCTTACATTTTAAGAAAATAGGCTCTTTCGTTCGTCACGGAACTACTTTCTTCTTTAAAAATCAATGCCACATGTCTCTTAGTATATCGTTCGTCGAAAATTCAAATATGTTTGCTGAACCCGCTCTATATATGCTGGAAGGATGTCTGCCGGGTTCTCTAGTACAATATAAATAATTAAATTGTTGTTTCCTTCCATCATTCAGTGCCGTGCACAGTAAAATCGGATTGTTTTTGGATAATGGGGAAAGGCAAAGGTATTTCTTCACGTAAAGTTGCAGTTGGTAATGCGTTGCTGGATGAAGGAAGATTTAGTAAAAACAAGGGTTGAGTCTAATAATTTGAACAGATCTGTATATACCTTAAGAGATGGAACTAAGAATATATTCATAGTCGCCAGGGCTGCCAAATGTCATAAGTTACTATATTAGGCTACACTATTTCAGATGTATTTCAAACTGCAGTACTTAGTACTTAGAAATGTTAATATTAACAACTTGATTTCATCATTATTCTGTATAGGTCTATATAGATTAGCATGAATCTTAAATATTAAGAAAAGTAGGCTCTTTAGTTCGTCACGGAACTACTTGTTAAGACATTGAAAATTAATTTCCAAAATCATTATTTTTTTAAATTTAAAAATTATTTTAAGAATTTTTATTTACAAAGAATTTCTTATTGAGATGAATGCAAACATTAAAACTTGCATATGATGCATGAAATGTTCACTAATAACATATTTTTTGATGTGAGAGTTTGCTACATTTTAGGCCAATGAAGGTCATTAAGGACTAAAATATATACCAATGGAAGTGTGAAAGGTGTATTAAAAACAAGTAAAAACAAATCATAATGAAAGGTGGAAAATAATATATTGTGAATGGTTTTTGTCCAGAGACAAGTTTTATGCAAGATGTCCCACTATGCCACAAAGCAAATACCTTATCATGACCAATTCTGCTTCAATCCCAATGGTATTAGCCATTCAAGATTTGATTTCCGCTGAACATGGCTGCGCCAGCGCTTGTTGTTTTATTGACGTCAGAAAAGTTGGATGGCGCAGCCACGCGGTAGAATGTTGAAGCTGTAACATTGTGACTGGTGAGGTTTATTTTCATGGTGAAGCATTGATGTCGTGATGGAAACAGAAAGGAATTTGTCAAATTCGAGGAGGTACTGCTCTGTATACGGTTGCAAATCGTATAAAACGGTTACGAAATATCTTCACTACTTTCCTGTACAAAAAGTTCAGAGAGAAAGATGGGCTTCGGCGCTGTCAATTGGAAAACGTGTTACATGTTACATGACAGTGTGCAGTCTGCATTTTTGTGAAGACGACTTCTTTCCACCGGTACTGTTGATTATTGATAGTTATTGTCTCTAATTTGTATTCACATGGATTTAGCTACATCAAAAATACTGATAAACTTATAGCCTATTACTTCTGTGCCGTACAAAGAATGTAATCCGCTCTTCGTAAACTTATTTTAGGGATTCTTCCAATTGACAATAGCCGAATGGTTAGAAAACTTAAGAAAAATGCTGTTCCTAACCTTAATTCGCCAGAGAATTTATATTCTTGCCTTTGAAGAGCAAGTATGTAGGTCATTGAAGTTTGATTTGGCTTAAATTGTGTTTTTGGCTATTATCTCCCTACTGTTGAATTTAGTTAATTAAAATGTAAAATCTTAGTTTTAAGTACCAGTTTGGTGACCCATCATCCCAGGCAGGCGGGTAACACCTATACTACTCATGCAGATAGGTCACTTAGCCGTAATTTTGAAGTTATAGTGATGTTAAGTATACATATGCGGTAATGTAGCAGGAGACCGGATCGGCCTAGGCTATTCTAACTTTAATTAGTTCCCATTTCAGGGTTTTTCAGTTTTGAGTGCGAATAGTTGGTTTGAAAGTTGTACAACTGTAAGGAGAGTATGTTTTGTATAGGTTTTAATTGGTATTATGGTTTATGTCGAGCTGAGGCGTGAATTTGGTTTGGCTTAAAGTGTAGTTTTTGATCTGTTCCGTTTGCTAATGACGAGTTCAAATGGAGACTCCAGCTTTGTTAAATATCTGTATTTTAAATATTTAATTAAATATATTGATAAAGGGGATGTCTCCATTTTAACATGCCTGTGGCAAGAGATTAATAAATTAATATTCTTGCCTTTGAACAGCAAGTATGTAGGTCAATATTTGCAATATTGAAGTATGATTTGAGCATCCCAAGCAACGCTTCTTTGAACCCAAAACATTCAAGCAAATTCATGGTTGCTTGATTCAATTTATTATCAGGGAGTCGTCCTTTGTGTTACGTGAGATATAGGCTATATATTGTGAAATTAATAAAAACATCGATACCGCTAGGCTCCCAAGTACAGGCTTCATATATGTAACAGCAGACAGTAAATTAACTATCAACATGTGGGTAATATTTTTAACTGGTAGTAATTTGGCACTGCATTTAAATTGATTATAAAAATATTTCTATCAATGAAAGGAAATAATTATGTAGTATTTTGCCATCATAAATTAGAAGCCATAACAAACGCACACCCAATTACTTCACGTCACTATATCGCCGCCATATTGCAAACAGCTGACCGTAAGCTCCTCCCCCGTTTCGGACGTCAATTGCAGCAGGAGCCCTGCGGGACGAGCAGGGGGGGCAGTGGTGACGGAGTGCCATCGGGACATAAGTCAAGCAACAATGCGCGTCACAGGAACAATGACTGAGGCTACTGGAGCTGATGTGAGTCCTACTCGTGCAACTGTGCCTGTCAACCAAGCAGGCTGACAGTATGACACAAGTAAAGAAAGAATAGTTCGCATCTCAACCACAGGCAATCAAATCTTGAAAGGCTAATATTACAACATCCATGGTCCAAAGGGGTTTTTTAATTTCCACCTTGAATGTCCCTTCTCACTTCCCAATGGACATCCTAGACGAGGGGTCTGCAAAATATTTAGCCTAACAGCCGCACTAACTCCACCTTCCAAGTCCCAAGGGCCAAGACCTAGCTGGCTCACCTTACCAACATTAGTTTGTAGTTTTGAATTATGCGCAAATTTTCATTTTGGACTAGCTGGCGAGTGAGATATCTACAGTATGGTGCGGGGCATGGGCTCTGTTCATATTGCTCATGCCTTTTCTTCTGCTTTCAGCACTCCAACTGTATGAAAAGCATGGAATACGTATACAAAAAATATTTACAGATTCAAATTAACTGATGAGCATTTGATGTCGCTGCTGATAATTTGCAAACAATTGCCAGTGGAAAGTTACAGCTACATAAAACCCATTAATTATAATGTTCAATTTCACTATGTGAGTTACCTTCGTATGTCACTTACTGGAAGTTTTTAGGATAAATGGCATATAATTAATTACAGTTATAATGTTCAATATGTATGTCAGCTATTGTGTTTTTAATTGTTCGTTAACTAACTTTATCCGAATATTATTTTGTTTACTTACATTCAAAATAAACTATGGTGGGCCGGATTGGTGGTGCTCACGGACCAGTGTTGGCCCACGGGCCTTAGTTTGGAGACCTCTGTACTAGACAATAAGCTCTTATACGTACACATCGATCATCATTCAGAGTGCTGCAATGATAACAAGTAAGCAGGAGTGCATTTTCTGGGCATTCGTTGCATGTGTCACTATGGTGTGACAATTTCCGCTTGTTTCATTTCTCATATTAATAAAATCATTTCTCAGAAGTTTCAACATTGAGCGCTACAGCACTAGTTCCACTCTCTGGCTATGTATGGTGCTACTGTATTCCCAACTTCGTGCCTCTCAGCGGAATAAAAAATATATAACCCTTTAACCCACACAGTCAAGATTTATACGCCAAGATTAAAATAATGCCAATGTCAATGTGGGCAAAATTAAGGTCAGCAATACTAATACACAGAATTAAACAAACGATACCCTGCATAACAGTGACTACACTCTAAATTTAGACATTCATACTTATAACAAGCGACAAGAAGACGACTTAGCTCTCTTTCAAATCCACTCATACGAGTATAAATTTGGTAACTGTAACTTTTAAAAGTTCTCAGCCATTCAAGCTTACAATCATCTTCCAAGCGATTTAAAATCAATTTCAAATCTGTCGACTTTCAAATTTAAATTAAGGAGACTGCTTTGGAATCGGTATCTAATAAAGTAGATATCAAATTTAGTGAATAAGTTTGTCTCATTTCACTCTGCATTAATAAAATTATTATTTCACTCTTATTGTAAATTTTCTTTTAGTTAGGTAATTACAGTGTTAGGCCTAGTATCATTGTTGACAATTTACGCAATCACGCAGCTAATGCCTATTATAATTATTAAAATAAGTTGACGCCAATAAATTTGTATTGTACAATTCCTATGTAAGAGCCTCTGGCTCATAGGAACTAATAGTTCAATAAATAAATGATTGATTTGATTGATTATGGATGATTATATACAACTGTAGGGAGAAACGGAGGGAAGGGGAGAGAGTAGGATGAAATGGTACTCAATCTCAAACTTGTATTCATTGCACAAATAGTTTCTGAGCCCTCCACATGATGTTTCTGTTGGAGAATCTTTGTTCCCCCCTTCCTGCCACCCTCTTGCCATATTTTAGTAACTTGAAGAAAGCCGGATGGTCTCTGGAGCAAAAATCTAACGCAAGATCATTGACCAGTGACAGTGACACTCTCCGTACTGTGGCCTTGTCTCTTGTATACCCAGTGGCTGAATATTGTGCACCAGTATGGTACCAGAGTGTACTTGTCAGTAAGGTGGATGACCAATTGAACGACACCATGAGAATCATCACGGGCTACTTGAGATCAACACCTCTACCTTGGCTGCCTACTCTCAGCAACATTGCTCCACCACATCTGAGACAGCAAGAAACAGTGACCCGTGAATGGGAAAATATTAATAGCTTAAAGTTTTCCCAAAGGCCACCTGTCCAGAAAATAGTGCTCAGTCCACCTAACATGCGTCTCAAATCAAGGAAACATTCGAGACAGCTCGTGAGATGCAACCACTCAGGATAGAAGATGTGTGGAAGGAGACATGAAAAATCAATGCCAGTATACATCATCACGGCCTCGGAAGACCCCGCACATACACTATATCAGGGTTGCAACAGCCTAGAAAAACCTGGTGTCAACTAAACACATTCAGGTGTGGACATGGAAAAACTAAGTATTTTATGCACAAATGTGGACTCTCACTCCCCATTGTGTGACTGTGAAGCTTCAGAGCAGATCATAGACCACATTGTAGAGGATGTCCCAAGAGACGTTTCAGTGGTGACTAGAAGGAAGTCATCAATGCCTCTCCAAAAGCATTGGAATGGATAGACTCACCCCTGACATCACTCTTTAATAAATTTCAAAAAGAAAACTTGAACTAAACATCCTGTATCCTTTGGGAACAGTTACTTCCAATCACCCTTTAAGACCAGAGCTCTTGTATATTTCTTACGTACTTTATTTAGTATACATTGTTGTAATATATCCATACGATAAATAATAATAATAATACTGCAAATTGTGTAATTTATTATTATTAACTTTATTGGCCACATTGGACCACTTGAGTCTTCCATGTACACTTTTTCTTTGAAGGTTGTATTGTTTGATTCTTCTTATCTGCCCAGTACTTCTTCATTCGTTCTGATCGCAGTGTTCTTAATTCGTCTGAAATCTCTACAGGCCGTCTGTGCATCATTTCTGCTGAAAATTTGTGATTCTTAAGAAGGGTGGTAATTTTATTCTTGTTCTCTGCATCTGTAATTTCGAGTCCAACTGTTTTGAGATACTCTTGAATTTCTTTGATACAATGCCCTCCAGTCTTCTTTCCCAGATTTCTCATCACTAGTTGTCGTAAAATCCTGTTTTCTGGTAATCGTAAGATGTGAAAGAAATAAGTGATTCTTTTCTTATTGTGTAATTTAATGAAATAAATGGTCATAAAATTGCAACGTAAAGTCAAAACGGAAAAATATTAATTGTGCATTTTAATAGAGTAACAATAAATGCTTTGTTCTCCTGGGAATGCCACTGACCTACATCCTTCTTTCACTACTGCAACTAAATAAAGTCACTACTAGCAGAAAGGGCACTAGAGAGGATGGTAGAATAGCGCAAACAACAGAAGAGTCAGTCACAATAAAGCATAGCATACAATTTTAGAAGCGCACTATAATAAACTGAACACTCCCTTACCTGGAGAAAATATCATTGAGAGATCCAAATTCTTCAGAGGCAACCCCAAAAGGAATGTATGGGCACCCTCAAAAGTGACCATGGCTCCAGAAGATGTATCTTCTAATGTGCCACTACTCTCACTCACTAGAACAACTCTGCCCTCCAGTTTGCTTGTGATGGGAGAATTCAATAGAATCAAATTCCTTGGCAAAATGTCTGAAGCTTTATCTTGTGTAATGTCTATCCCATTGCACAACACATCATCACTACTGAAATCTTTCAAATCATCAACTGGATCACAAAATTCTGTTCTCTGCAGCATGGCAGGACTTGGGAGCTCTCTTGTAACCAAGCCTTCCACTGGTTTCTGAACTTTATCACTAACGTTATCTTTCAAGCGAGACAGCTGCTGAGAATCATCATCATCCATCCAAGCATCTTCAGCAATCCAATCAAATTCTTCATCTTTATCACAGTTCTTTTGCACTACTAATTTGATATTTGAACCACATACAATAGACTTTGCCAGCAATTCCCAGACTGGCTCGGAGAAACATTCTCTGCGAACCAGTACGGGGACATTCATCACCATAGCTATGAAGGCAGATGGAAGACATTTCTTGCACACTATGGCAGAGTACAGGTCACCAGCCCTCAACTGGAGAGGTTTTATTTCTGTAAGACTGTCCTTCTTACCACACCACATGAATGTTATGTTGAATATTCTTTTATTCTGTATGAATTTGATTATACCATGGCAATATATTGTTCTTCCTACAGGGAGTAAGCTTTTAATATCCCACACATCTCCATACTTCAGCCTAAATACCTTAAAAGTAAATAGTGATTTTAGTTTAACACCACGGATGATACATTCTGCAATTCCGGTGATGGGTGACGTATGACAAACAATTCTACCTGTCACACCTTTCAAAACTGAACTACCATTACTAGCAGTACTAGAGATGGATCTACTGGAGGACACAGATGAATTTTCCCTGCATGGACTACTAATGCTACTTTTAGGGTCATTGCTGATCCATGCCTTGAGAACTATTGGAAATTCAGAATCAAACGCCTTATACTTGTTAAGTTTCAAAACGAGCTTATCTCCTACACACAAGTAATCATTAATCCAGTCAGTTTTCTTCAAATATTTGCCATTTTCCTTTGTCATCAAAGAACCCACAAAGAGCAAAACTGGCTGTTTATCTACCAACACAAGAGCACATCTTGGAGGGGCCAGTTTAGCTACAGTACCCACAAACAGTTCATTGGAGGAAAGTTTGTTATGTTCAGAAACTAGGTACCGGTAGGCAAACTTCTCAAAGATAGCATCCACTGAAGGCTTGCCTCCTTTCCAAGCACATGTTACGATATACTCCATGCTCTCTGTTCTAATTGCAGTGAAAGAATACTTTTCACCACATTTAACATATTTAGCTATGTTTTCACCCTCACATCTTTTACCCATAATGAATGTATCTGAAATATGGAACTCGGCTGTCTGTAAACCTTTAAACACAAATTGTAATCTAGCAGTAGAGGATGAGAGAATTTCAATAACAGTCCCTACAGAACTGTCAATGTGTTTCATGTTACTATCAGTTCCTTTGGTCTTCTTTTCACCCACTTCTTCGCAACTGTCAACTTTCTTTAAGGATCCACCTTCTTTTCCAACTTTTAGAAGAGAAACTTTGAACTCGCATTTTCCTTGTTTTATGTACCGTTTAACAATAAGTGAAGCACTCGCTCCATTTCTTAGGACAGCTACAAGTGATTTATCTTTCGGTACCATTTCCCCATTTATTACAACATTTTCTCTGTAGAATGTAGCATGTTCCATTTTGCCATCTACTAAAAAATAGACTAGCCCCGAGTTATTATTCAGTCCCTTGATAATCCCTTCCAACTCCTTGCAATCGTCACTAGCAGAGGACTGTAGGGAGGCAGTGATCTCCAGTACTTTGAGAATGTCAAATTTAATTTTGACATCATTAAGTACTTCTACTTCCACAAATATAGGCTTAAAATCGCAAATTCCACTATCTCTTACTAAATGCTCCACCATAACTACAACAGGCATGCCAACTTTGAGTGAAGCAAGACATGATGAAAATTCTGTTCCAATCAAAGAGCAATTAACACTAGCTTCAAATTTGAAGAATTTTACATTGACCTTCATACCGGACAATGTGAAAGTTATAGTGCCTGATTTATCAGACAAACTTCTTAAAGTGCCTTGCAATAACTCCATATTACTAACTTGTCCAGACCAGCACTCAACAAATACATACTTGGCCCTGAAGTGGCATTGCTCACTGTTTTCACAAACCGTCATAGTAAATTTGACAGGCATACACTCTTTAAGTACTGACAAAAGTGTTGAGTTCCTAGGAACTGCTTCATCGTTAAAGAGAACGTCATTCTTAGTGAACTTTGCTACTTCTTCTTTACTCCGTCTCCAAAATTTGATTGATCCTGAGTCTTCTGTTACGTCGCTAATAACGCCATGAAACAGTGGATCCCCTACAGCGAAAGAGCAATCTTCAGCATGGGAGATAATAGCAGAAGGCTTGTGTTCAACCTCCATCATTTGCACTGTGACATGCTCTCCAAACAGAGATCCCACCACCTGGAATGACAGAAGAAAAATAAAAATTCATCAATTATTATTTAAGTTTGTTTTTTGGATATTCATGGGTTCATAATGTCGATTAATCAGGTCCGTATTGACGTAACTATAACTTTGAAAGAATTATGTATTTTCCGCCTTCAATACTGAAGGCGGAAAATACATAATTCTTTCAAAGTTATTCATGGGTTGTAACTATTAACTAATAAACCAATGACTGTTGCTCACGTCAGCATGTTTAACCTGCACGTATCACTTGGGTGATGCTAAACAAGCATCTAAATACTGGAAATATTGCGTCACACATCAGAACATGCTTTAAGTCGAAGGGTCATTCTGAGGGCTATCTCTCCAGAAAGTTAGGAAATTGTGTAAGAGTTTGCCAGTTGAATATCAAAGGCATTAGTTGAGCTAAGTGCCAAGATCTTAATTGACAATGAAATTGATCTCGTTGCAATCCAAGAAACCCATGCAGCAAACGAAGCTCAACTTAGTTCACAAGGAAAACTGACTGGCCATGACATAATGTTTATTGTGTGGCAATATATGTCATACATAATATAGAAAATGCCCACTTTATCTGTATAAGTTACGCCGATGATATTCAAAAGGTTGTCATCAGAATACCTAGGTGAATTGACTGTAATGAATGTTTATAAGCCTCCAGGCATCAACTGGCCTTCTAATGTGCTGCATACTCACAATTACCCTGCATTACATATATGGGACTTCAATAGCCATGATGAACTGTGTAAATTTCCGTATTTAACTCCATAATGGAATTTTTTTTAGGCCCGTATAGATCAACGGAGAATCTTTCTGAATTAAGTTCCATATCAACTGTGTAAATACAGACACAGTAAAATAAATGGAAACGCTTTGGTGGACTGGGCTAAAGAACATGATATTTATTTATGTTGTCTGATCTTTGCTTTGTCTCATCTGATAGTATAAGTCAACCATTTTCTGTATCAAGAAAGGTCCTTGGAGACTTCCCACACAGCTATACTAGGCGACAGCGTTGATGGCGCCTGGCCGCGCAGAGAGAAAACGATGATACGAAATACAGCGTTGCCTCATACGGGCAGAAGTTGCCCCGCAACATCAAATTTCACGTGCGCTCTGGCGAAGTTTTCGTAGTAGGGGGATTTTCAAGCAGTTAGGATGAAGAAATAAAAATTCGGAATATTTAGAAACAAAAATTACATTTCTACGCGTTTTATGGTCAGTTAATGAACATGATGTTAGAAGATAGAATAATCTCCTTATACCTTGTTCCGTCTCCTTGGACGGGATGAGATCCTTATTTATATACCCTGTGACGTAGCTGTGGTGTTAAATCGCACCATGGCTGCAACGGGGCACTGAAGCGAGTCCGAAGATCGGAGGTTCGAATCCCGTCGCTATCCTGATTGTGGTTTCTCCACACTCCTTCCAGGCAAATGCTGGAATATAGTGTCTTAATTCAAGGCCAGGGGCACCCTATCCTTGATACAGCTACACTACTACAACTATCACAGAAATTCAAATTATATCAGACAAGTACACGGGGTTGATGACCAAGATGTCTCAAGCGCATAATATAAATATTAACAACAGAAATCAAAACAGTTTATTTATTACGCTGTGGCATACTGTTTCAAGGATGCCACCTCCCCTCAGTGTAGAGGTTATTGAAGTATGAAATGACAAGCATGATAAAGGTGCAATTATGGAATAATAATGCCGGAGTACTGTCCACCGTCCGCTTTGTCCAGCACAGATCCCACATTGAGCTGTCGGGAATCAATTCTGTGGCTGAGGAGTGAGAAGCCGGTGGTAATCCACCTCTTTAAAATGGCAAAACACTGGAAAACAACACATGACAATATACATTTACACTAGCGGGTGTCTCACAATAAACCATCCTCGCTTCCCCCGACCCTACACACACCAAAGGTCAAGAAATGAAGTGTTTTTGCAACATCTCTCAGTACAAGGAAGTGAATTGAGAGACAGCACTGCAGGGTTTTTGGCGAGCAACCCCGTATACATAATAAAAACCAAAACAAATACAAGTGAAATAAACTTACCATACGTGTCTGGTTGCTCAGAACTGTCAGAATTTTCCTTAAATGGCGTCTGTGTGAAAAGCTCTTACTATTTATACCTGAATGGGCTGGTTTTACAATGTCCAGATATTGTGGCAGATATTTTATTCCCTCAGTCAACTGGCTGATAAATTGCTGATGTGTTCTACAAACCAATTTTTTTCTCAGATATCTATCCGAAACTAATCTGACACATCTAAGTGTCGCAGCAGAGGTTGGCAATGAAAAAGTTGAAGACGATGAGGCATATTTGACAATTTGTATGTAAACAAAAGCATGTTTTTGGAATTTACGAATACGGTACAATAGTTGTAATGACCAAGATAATTGGAATTCAAACATTCTGTTTGAAATAATGTAGATTCAGTGCTGTTAATTTATGTAGGTTACCAAAATTTTAGGTGCGGTCTATATTTATAGACTTATGATAACAAAATATCAGTTGAATGTTGGTAAATTTTCAGTAGTAACATGAGGTAATACAATTTCGAACTGGTTCGTGGAAATAAAAATATATTTTATAACAGTATTGATTCTTGAAGAATGAAATGAAATAAACGGAACCTGTAAGACCTTAATAAGGGCCTATAATAGCGAAGTTTTAAAGTGAACACAAAATGACGATTCCTCGAAAGGAATTCAGATCCACCTAACTATTTCAATATTCATATGCGATATGATTGAAATAAATAAATAAATAAATAAATAAATAAATAAATTATTTAAGAAAGATTTATCCATTGTGATTTAGTTCGAGTTTCCAGGTGATGATAATCCTGGTTTTGGTGGTTGGAACTTCCGAGGTTATCTGCCATTAGGGCAAAATAAGTTGCCTCGTACCTTTCATGTCTTAAGAATCCTGATGTTGCATTTGTAGGTATCCATCTATATGCTTGACTATACCCTACCTCAATTCTTGAATTGTCACTAGAAGCTCAAGTAGTAGACATCTAGAGAGAATAAATCTCATACTTCCACCAACAGTGTAGAGCTAGGCTTGGTACCTTGATTCTTGAAACAACCCTAAGTGCTTTTAAAAAAATGTATTTTAAATTCACACAGTTCTTTTTGAGAATCCTAGACAGGGTGAGCATTAATTCCATCTTCCTCTGGCTTTCAACTTGGACTGAATTAATTTGGCCTTACACATGAATGTGTTTCTATGTTTGAAAGAAACCAACTTGCTTTGGTAATCATTCCAAATATCTAATATACATCTGATTCTGTAATAACTACTGTTTGCATGTCTTTTGTACGTTCTTCAATTAATCCAGCACCATAATTTCCACCCATTACTTCTACTTATCAAACGAGTGATGAATTTCTCTCGGGGGACAGGTTAGGTCAGATATGGTTAGTCCTATATACTCAATCATGTTCCTATTAAAGTGAAATGGATTTGGAATTATGGACTTACGAGGGCGCTCAAGTCAGCCGGCCGGCCGCTCGTGGTAGGCTCTGCTTATAGCATTGAGAGAGAGTTAAAATCTACGTTTTAAATAGGTCAAAGGCTGAAATTAAACAAAACTTCACTTTCAAATCACGTAAATACCTTCAATAGCACTTATTAAACTTTTCAAATGAGATTTCATTGATAATAACATTTTGTATCATTGAAACTGAGAAGCAATTTTCCCATAAGGCAAGGCCTTTTTTCACCGATTTTACTTCAGAAATTAAAAATCAATGTGAATGTCAAAAGTGATGAAAAGTTACATGGTTGTAAAGGGTATTTGTTTAAGAATGCTTCTATAGAGACGAATCTTGCTTTTCTCCTGCGTGTTTCTATAAAAGAAGCAGTTTTTAATGCTGCCGTAGAAGTTCGCTACTTAGCCGCAAGAGCGCAGGCGTAATGGGTCGGTAAGGCAGAGTGACGAGTTATTTCGAGCACTGAGAACGACACTAACAGCTGATGTATTGTTTTCGTTGAATAGGATTTTACTGTGTTTACTTCAGTTTTTTTCAACGAACTGTTAGTAGGTTCATCTTCTGTATACAGTGTTATTAATTCAACGAGTTTAAGTATAACTTATTGTGAAACTTTTTTTATCATACACTTATTAATTAACAGTACAGGGTCCTTCTTTTTTTATCCATCTAGCAAGTTTGTTATTGTTGCTTTTTAAGGGGGCGGAACTAAGTGGTCATCTTCCCCTGTCCATCTAGCAACATAGCAGCACTATATCTCTCGGCAATGAGTCACGCGGCTACGCATGCATTTTTTCCGCTGCGCTGCTATGACGCTATACCGAAGAAAAGGACCCTGTATAAAAATCAGATCTATTATGATTTAACATTATTGTCCTACAATAATACTCTGGTAGTTTCATATATTTTAACTAATTCTGAACCTACAGTATAAAATAAGTGTAGCACTAAAAATATTAGAAAACGCATGACGAGGAAAAAAAACTCCTCGAAAGGAGTGACATCATATTGGCGAGAACTGTATTTTTAAGGGTTCCGGTACCGTAATGTACGAGATCGGTGAATCAGGGACATACTTCATTTATTACCTTGAGGAAGCGTAATGTAAGTCAAAACTATACACGGTCAATGTGCTTGAAAATAAGCTACGGTTCCAGAGGACAGAAAGTTCCCATTGGTAAGAACGGACGGCTTTAAAATGTAACGTCAGTAGTCGCGTGGAGTACAATCGTAGGCCAATTTTTAATCGGTATTTCATTAGTTATTTTTTGTTTTAACATTTTGATTTTCGATTTAATAAGAAGGATGGAGTATGATAAATATACTCATCATAGACAAATACCATAGAGGAAAGAACCGGAAGCACATGCCTTCGCTGCGCTGGCTAGTGCAATATAATATACTGTAATATTAATAATCTCAACCTGCAACAGAATTGCATGGATGCAACTTGCAACGGTTCAGCTTCAATTGATATTGTAACTTTCAAGTATGTAAATAATAAGCCTACTATCTTTTTATGCTTTCTGGTATGTTGTGTTTTGTCGATTCGTGCCACCATATGCACTACACGCCATTATCGAAACAAACTCCGAAATAACCATGCGCAATGCTCTGCCGCATACTGCTCGGGTCTAAGCTGTGTGGACCTGAGAGGAATGTGCATCGCAGACTATGAGTAGTGGTGGTGACGAGTGATGAGGTTTCTTCGTCCTTGCGTAGTAACAGAAGCAAATACATTCGTCGGTGACTCACTCACTCCCAACGCCACACTAGTTTCAGAAAAGACCCTATGTTAGCAGTATTGGAATAGACGAGAATGTCAGGTAACACGGCGGGCTGTCGACAGGCTTCTCAGTTCTCGCCTGTTCCTACCCTGCCTCTGCTCTTCATCCCGCAAGTTCACAGAGCTTAGACGCGAGCAGTACAAGTCACAGAACACCAAATACAAGTTACGCCCACTTTGGACTGCGCTTGACTTCACGGAAACAACTCTGGGCAACTCGTCACTTTCTTTCCTCCATGACAAATACATGAAATACCAAATATTTTGACACAACATGAAAAACTTATCTAATATTAACTTTTGAAAGAAATTTGGCAGTTTCCCTTATTGAGTAAAAACATGAAACATATTCGCGAACAGGTGAGTATTTTTCTACAATTAAGTCTTCCTTAATATATTCAGTTTCCCAATTCTATACAATGCTATACCTATACAAGTAAACCCACGCAGTTCAAGCATGGGTGCTCCCAGGATTTCTTTCCGTGGGGGGGGGGAGCAAGTTGTATTTTTCACTTCTTTACCTACCTGTCACTAGGTGATGATGATACGTACATCCCCCCCGCAATTCATTTTCATTTCTTATTTGCTTCGTGTTATTCATTATTTGGCTGCTCTAAAACCGTTGGATACATATCTTTATGGCATGAATTGGAGGAGTTTTCTTTTTGTGAATCATCGTCAAAATGTTCATTTCTTAATAAAAAGTAAAATAAAAATCAAGCAGTTCATTAAAATGGTATTGTTAATCCAATTCGCCGATTTTCTAAATAACTGGAGATATTTTCAAATAATCCCAAATTACTAAGTTAAATAAAACTGAGGAATTATCCCTAAATCTAAATCAGTTAACTATCAGTAATTTCAATTCATGAAATAAACTGGAGTGACAATGAACAATCGAAATATTCTCGGGATTCGAACTCTGAGAAATCTAACGATTGCCATTCAGAAATGACACGCTCGTTTTAAACAATGGTTTACTGAATTACTGCCAGACCTACGTCCACATTCAGTTATTATGGAGAATGAGAGCATTCTCTCAATGCAAATTAACAAAGCTCCGACCTCGAATAACAGAAAGGCTGACATTATCGAGTGGTTGTCTTCTAATGGTATTCCCCACAACTCATTACAAACCAGAGTGGAATATTATTACTTCACAAATCTGCGCATTGTAGGCCTACGTACAACATTGATGAAATATCAAGACAACGCGGACACAGATCCGACGAGAAGGAGGGGAAAATGGGGCTACAGCCCTGGGGACCGAGCGTACTGAAGGGCCAGAAAGAGACAATCACGGTTTTTTAATCGTTATATCAGTCTTTTAAATAAGCCCAAAGAAAAATCTTGCATAATACTGAAATGCGAATTTGACTGAATTTTGAAAAAATACGTTTGAATTCTCGCCAATCAAAAGTAAAGTGAGTAAACTTGAAAATAATATTCATTAACATTGGTGGTTCTTGAGCCGTTGTAGAGCGAAAAACTTGCGTCCAATTTCAGTTAGCCTATTTCTAAAAAACTGTTATTATTTTACCTAAGTACATAGACTATTGGCAGCAGGTCAAATTTCAAGCGTTACAATGCTAAAGGCAACTTCGAAAATGTAAGCACGCTACGAAAGTTATACAAAATTCACGAATGAATATAAAATGAGATTATGTCCCAGCAAATATTGAAATTTTAATTTATTTTAAGAAAAAACATGAATATTAGGATTTCACGGAAAGAACTCAAATGTGCCCCGGCAGTCATTACCCTGGGGCCCATGATCGCTCTCTACGGTCAAGGCCCTTCGTGGACATTGTGTAGTCTTGGTACAACCCAATTGAGCGCACGTGAAATATCATGTTGCAGGGGGAAAAAAATTGACAGTCAGTCTGAAAGACTAGACTTTGTATCATTTTAAATGCTACAAATGCTGAAAAATTCTAGAAAGGCTGGAGGCTTCTCGCTTCGCTCGAAGCCAAAGACTCTTGGCATGTTAGAAAATTATCTGCATAATACTTATCTTGCTTATCCTGCTTCAAATTGCTCGCGAACGACAAGTGCAAACCAAGGGCAAAGCAAGGTCAAGCGCACGGGATGCCGTCACGCTCACCAGAGCGCGCGGGGACGTGCCCCTTCCATCCAGTCTAAAAACACTTATAGTGGGCGATGTATTGAAGATAGAGATATGCTCTCGTGGACTTTTTTGTAGAACTTTTCATGCTGACCAATTCTTACGCTCATAGTATATTGATATTTTTAACGGTTTGCCCAGCGTAAGCTTAAGAAGCGCACGGACGCCAATTTTGTTTTCGACTTTTTCACTGAAATCATTACTGCTTGGCTTCCTTTGATCATACATAAATTATTTTCTACAGAATCTTTCCTTGAGATATCCTTTACAGAATGGTGTAAACCGCATCAAAATCCATCCAGTGGTTCTCAAGATTTCCCGTGACATCCAAAAATCGGGGATTTTTGTCTTTTACTAACGAAATAGAGATTGTCGGGGAACACATGCACCAAGCAGTACTATGATGTCACACACCTCAGTGCATCTGGGTACATTTCGTCCCGTCACCGTAACGTAACGCCAGACCCCAGCGTAACGACAAGATCATTTAAAATGATAAAAAACAATACGTTCCGAATAGCAGACGTTGAGAGAATTACGGACGAGGCGACGATTGACAGCATCACAACATCCGCTTGGGCAGGTTGCTTAAATTCTGCAGTAAGACTGAAGGAAGAAAACTGAGAACTCGGCTGAGTGGAGCATGAATGCTTACTGACTTACTTCAGAGCAACACTGTGGGATAAGCATTCTGGCGACATCGCTGTGAGTGTCTCTGTCTCATGTGCAAAACGCTCTCACTCACACCTGCCACCGTACACGCTCTTCTCTGTAGCTCGGTCGGTAATGCAGAATACGGGACAATAGCGCTAGCCTTTCAGGTGGCCACTTCTGGAATTAAAAGGCCATCCACGATTCAAGTTTTGCCCCCTCTTAAGGCTTATTTTATTTTTAAGTCACATTCATGTCACATATTCATCACTATTTTAACAGTAGGCCTACCCTATTTTAATACTGGGGTGTATGCAGTAGTGCATAATTGTTTTTAGCTGTGGCTAGGATTGGGAAGGATTCATTAAGATAGGTGTCATCCCAGCATTACAACCCCACAAGCTTATTAGCATAAAGGATTTGTTAGTAAGCATCAATAACTTTAAGTAAGTACCTGTAGAGAGTCATGAATGCTACCCCTACAGTATGTGTTGGGACGAGCCTACTAACTAAGTTTTACTGCAGTACCAGTGCATCAAGCAGCTGGTATTTTTTATAATGATTATGCACTGGATATTCAAGACACACATCAGGATTTCCTTCACTTTAGATGAGGGTTCCAGAAATATTTTTTCTAGGGTCTGGTGATAGTTTTAAAGGGTGGAGCTGTAGCAGTAATTAGTGCCCCATGTTGGTAGCGACAAATGTAGCAGTTTTGCTAGCCCACACTGTTGGGTGATAAATGTAACTGTTTACCTTTGCCTAAGCTATGTTGTTTTAATGGGCGCCAAGACCTCAATGCAATGTTGAAATCTAAATTTGTATTTAACAACGTCTAGCTCTGGCAGAACACATTCAAGACTCTATTCACTCAGATCGTGGTATGATTTGATCATTAACCCAACAAACAATTGTATCAGGAGAAGGAATTGGTCTATATCTAATGCTACCTACTGAAAGCAAAGATTGCATTGTAAAAGAAATGAATTTATTATATAAAACAAGTATAGCAAAATTAATAATAATAAGTATAAAATTTAAATTGGAGCGTTGTGATTTGAATATTACCGATAGAAAATTACGTGAAAACGGAGTCTGATAAATTGATTTTACTCTTATTTCCAAGCTATGAAGTTACTGAAATATGAAATGTAAAACAAAGAAAAATGAGAGATTGCGTATTTCCGCGTCATTTGCGCTTACCACTGGAAATTGCCAAGGCATTTCCCTCGTACTTGCTGATGCTGTGAGCTTCCCACAGTCTCCTGGACGTCGTCATCTCCGTCGGAATTTGATGATATTCTGGTAGATTAGATAATTCTATGGTCCGTACCTCGGACCCAAACATTCGTACAACCAAGTTTTACAAAAGTTCGTCGCTAACTCCACTGAACATCGGAGCGACACGCACTTGCGACCGTACTCTGCAAGTTCTACACAGATTGTCCTTAACTCCACCGAACATCGGAGCGACTCGCACGCGCATCCATACTCCTCAAGTATTTCACAGATAGTCCTCGTTTCACGGCGCGTCGAACAATATATCCACACGTTGGCTCCCCCACCATGGTACCGACATCTAGCTTACGTCGTCCTCACTGATTGGCAGAGCACGCCGCTAGTTCCCCTCCTCTGGTTTCTTTACACTCGGCGCGCGAGAGGGAGAAGTCGATTTCCGTCCCAACAATTCGCCTTTTCTAGACCTTGCGACCCAAGATTGCGTCATGCTTCTCGACAAGATTAAGCTTGTACTCGAATTCCCAGTGAGTCATGTCTCTCAAATACCCTAACTGACAAAACTCCGTAAAATTCCGTAATCACATAATTTTCTATAATATTGTCGTTCGTAATAATTTGCTTGATAGCGTTTTCTAAGACATAGAAAACCTATCTGAATGCTAATAATTTTTATAAAATGCTCCGAAAATACCTTAATAATAATTATAATAAATTAATAATAATAATAAAAAATTACCATGAAAAATTCTCTTGGCTGAACAATTTGCCGCGTAAATAAATATAGAATGGCTTCCTACTGACTTATGCCAGTTGCATAAAACCCCACGAAAAACACGTTACATATTCGCCTCGGATCATCGGATGATTTACCGTGACGACGGTCCATTATCCGATTATCCCAGACACGTTAATAAACCCCATCCAAAATACATATTACATAAATGAAATCTCCCTAAATTACAGATATATACACTCATAATTTTTCTTCACGCACTTTGCGTCAAAGTTTGTCACTATGGATTGCACTTTGCAACCAGTCCAATGTTTCTCATATAAAATAGTGTTCCACGGATATTTCCGCCTCTCAAATTTCTCTATGTTGGAGAAATAGACATAATTAATGTGTGAGCACTATGTATTTATGATGTTATATCACACGCATTGAAGGTGTTCTGATATATTTATATCACCATAGAACTTCCTAATGTCACTGGAGGTTCCTTCCTTATGGTGACATTTAATTCCACTTATCACTGAGCACACGATCACACTATTGTGGCAGCGCCTCGTGACCATAATACTTAATCTCTCTTTGAAGTAGATTAAATTAATATTGACTTCTGAAAAAAAAACAGTAAATGCGCATTACATATAACACCAAATATTTCTGTGCCGTAATCGCCCTGTCTTGTTAAGTTCCCGTTAACCATATTCTACTTAATACTAGTTCTCAACACAGACCATTTCTCCTCACTCAAATAATACCTTTGTACAAATTACCTTAAATTACACACTTACAAATCTTACATGGCGAGGCCGTAAACAGAAATCACGTGTGCTGATATGTATGAGTTTCATGAAGGACTGTCTCGCATTCTGATGGCCCATCTTTTATCTCGTGGACGCCTTAAGCTAACAAGCCCTATACAAGCGCTCCCCCATCTCTTGGAGATAAATGGGAATTCACCAGCGCTACCAAATTCTGGCCTTGGTGTATCGAGACATTTTAGTGCTCAAGAGCATCCGACAATCCCATCATATTTCCCTGCACCTTAAAAACTCTCATTTACTTACATACTACCCCCCTGTGCGACTTCTGATACGCCTGCCTGGAAGACCATCTCCTCCCACGCACCAAATACCACACTTACTCATTTGATAGGCTGGCTCGCCAGCTAAACACACTCACTTTATGACACATACTTTCGTAGACTATGTATATTGTACGTCCCGTATAATCTGTTTCCCTTACTATCCTCCAGCACATATGCTGTTTTTCCAATACGTTTGGAAACGATAAATGGTACTGCGTCACCTGCTTCCAACCTTGCCAGTGGCTCCCTTAAATGAACGTCATCACGTTGCTCTACCTAGCATCTTTCTCAGTGTCTGTAACGATGTCCTGTTGCTACTGTCCACACATGCACATATTAAAATACCATCCTCTGCTTTAACCACAGGATAATCCCTACATAAATTAGTGTCCCTCGATAGCATGTCTGCAAGAATGTTATCTTTACCTTTAATATATTTTACTGTGAATTCGTATTCCTGCAGAGCAAGAATCCACCTACTAACTCTGTTAGAACTGAGTTTACAAGTCCTCATATACAGTAATGCATGGGGATCTGTGTGGATCTCAAATTTCCCCCCTACTAAATACATTCTAAATTTCCCTAAACTGAAAACAATACCTAAAAGCTCTAACTCAGTAATCGTATATCTTTTCTCCTCTGCTGTCAGTCCTCGCGAGGCTAAAGATACAATGCACAGATTACCCTCATCATCTTTCTGACATAATACTCCAGCAATGCCTATATGTGAAGCATCTGTCATAACCACATATTCCTTATCTTTTAACGGATATTTCAGCACTACAGCTTTCTCAAAACCTTCCTTCAGCGCTCTAAAAGCCTGATCATGCTTGGACTCCCATCTCCACCGAGTCCCACTTTTAAGCAATTCCCTGAATGGTTCTACCAACCCTGAGTATTTAAGAACGAACCTCCTGAAAAAGTTGCAAATTCCCAGGTAAGTTTTTAACTGTTTAACATTCTGTGGCACCTCTGCGTTAAGTATCTTATTAACCCTACTTTCTTCTGGTGTTACACCTCTACTCGACACTCTATGACCTAAAAATGTCACTTCTGACTGACAGAATGACGACTTAGACAGCTTCAAAGTGAACCCTGCCTGATCTAACTTCTGAAAAACTATATTTAAATGACGTAGATGCTCCTCAAAACTGCGTGAACTAATTACCATATCATCTATGTAAATGGTTACAAACTCTCCTGTGCCATCCCCTAATGCGATGTTTAAAGCCCTAATTAAAGCTGCTGAACTACTCTTTAACCCATAAGGTGTTCTACAAAATTGATAAAGGTTATATTTATGACTAAAAGCTGTAAATGGTCTATCTTCGTACATAAGTGGCACTTGCCAAAAACTGGAACTCAAATCTACACAAGTGAAATACTTCTTCCCCTCAAATGTTTGCATTAATTCCTCTATTGACATAGATTTCAGCTGATCTGAACTAATTCTACTGTTAACCAAACGAGCGTCTAAACAAATACGAACCGTGCCGTCAGTTTTGGGTACCGTGATCAAAGAATTAACATATGGACTGTTCGAGTGCTCAATAATCCCATCTTCAAGCATCTGATTAATTTGTGCCTCAACTGCACTCTGATAAGCGAAAGGTACAGGATATCTATGTCCTGTGAATACTGATCTATCAATAACGTTCAATGAATGTGTATAGCAATTGGCCATACCAATGCGATCCTCAAAAACTCTCCTATTACACCATAACACATCATAGAGCCGAACACACTGTCCATCCTCTATATTTCCCTGAAATGCAGCCTCACGTAACGAGTCCTCTAGACTTCCGTTCGTAATCACACTGCCCACAAAACATGGAGAACCCCGCTCTACGGCTGGCGATATCTCATTTAAAGTACAAATCACACCTACAATACTACTCCTCTGAATATGGTCATTGAACGCTACTTCTACTTCAGAATCTCCCCATTTAAATTTCAAACTCCCTACATCATAACATAAGTTACCAGACACTCTACTTAGCCACTCTGAACCCAAGATAACACTGAATACTAAATTTGGAATTACAAGACAAATCTGCTTCTCTACATGATTATTAATTTTAATGTCTACTAAAACTTGCTTAGAAATTACTTTAGACCTCTTCCCAACAGCTGTGATAACAAAAGTGCTTTTAATTGGCATCTCCTCAAAATTTACTCCAGTTCCTTTCATTTTATCATAAAATGCACTACTTATGCAACTCTTCATACAACCACTATCAATTAAAACATCTGTGTACGCCTCGGACACGTTAAATTTAACTATGGGGCTCTTACTAACCACTTCCTGAATAATACCTTCATCATTTAGTTCATGTAATAATTCATTTCTTACATTTAGGTCATAGGGTTCCTGTATAATTGTATGGACAGGGCATGCTACAGACTGAGATTCTGACCTTACTTCGCAGCCTGGTTCGCGTTTAAAGAACCGCTACAGCTGGCCGTAGTACTACTAACTACTAAACTGGTCTGGTTGTTCTGGGCTGTGTTGTCATTGTTTGGCTGTATATTACTACCACTAGGCTGTCCTCTTCCTTGACCCCAATTATGGTTGTAATTATTGTCATTATAATTTCTCCCTTGATTTCCCCTGAAATCATTGTTTCTCCCTTGATTTCCCCTGTAATCATTGTTCCTCCCTTGATTTCCCCTGAAATCATTGTTCCTCCCTTGATACTGATTCCCATAGCCATTTCCTCTGTTCTGATTTAGCTGATTATTATTATTCCTATTTTGAGCGTTGGCCCCTTCGCCACCGTTCCCTTGAACTTCCTGATGCCTGGCTTCATTAGGTCTATTATTATTATTACCCTGGTTCCGATTGAAATTGTCCTCATAACCCCCTCTCCCTAGTGCATCAAATGTGCTTAACAAATTTTCTACTTGTGATATAGTCTTTACATTCTGGATACAAGCAGCCTCCTTGATCCTATAGGGAAAGTGCCTAAGTAGCAACCTCACCACATCACTTTCCTCCTTCAAGACATCAAGATATTTACACACTAATACCTGCCCTAAAAAGTATTCGGTCATGGTGGAGCTTCCTTTAGGGTTATATTTACCACACACTACTCCCTCACGATGCTGCGACTGAATAACCTCATTCCAGAACTTTCCACAGAATTTCATTTTAAAATCATTAATATCAGTAAACTTGTCTCTGTAGACAGCAAACCAATTCCTCGTTTCCCCCACAAACATCATCATCATCATCTTGTACAGTTTCCAGCCCCAGGCTGGGTCTGTTTGGAACATAAGCCTCGCCACTTAGTTCTTTCTTCCCACCACCTCTCCGCTGTCACTCTGGTCCAGTCCTCGCCTCTCTTCTTGACACATTCCTCCACTCCTTTCAGCCATCTATCTCTTGGTCTTCCCCTTGGTCGTTTCTTCTGTATCTGCATCTCATATATCCTCTTGGGAATCTTCTTCTCATCCATTCTCTTTAAGTGTCCATACCACCTCAGTCTTGATATCTCAATCCTACCTTGCAAGGGCTCCTCTTTCACCATTTCCCTGACCTTTTCATTCCTCACCCTGTCTCTTCTTGTTACTCCGATCCTACTTCGCAGGAACTTCATTTCACCTGCCTGTATTCTGCTTATGTCTCTTTTCTTCATTGTCCACGTTTCTGAAGCATAGGTCAGTATCGGGATATAGTAGCTTCTGTATAACACTTCCTTGCTTTTTTGTGGGACATCCTTATTCCACACTAAGCTCCTAATGCTTCTCAGAAATGCTTCTGCCTGTCTGCCACGTTCCGTAATCTCTCTGTCATTTCTCCCATTTTCCTCCACTATACTTCCCAAGTACTTGAGACTTTCCACCTTCTTCAGCTGTCCACCTCCAAGTGTTATCCCACTCATTGGTCTGTCCTTTTTCCTGGTCGTTAACAGGATCTCACATTTACTGATGTTGAACTTCCATCCGTACTCTCCCACTGTTTCTTCCCAAGCCTTCAGTTGCTCCTGAATTTCCTCCTCCTTGTTTCCCCAGACCATGAGATCATCTGCAAACACCATTGCTTTCATCTTATCTTCTCCTATCTTTCCTGCTATCCGTGTCATTACCTCGTCCATAACCACAATAAAGAGAAGGGGTGACAGTGCACTACCCTGTTTCAGGCCACTCATTTGTCTGAACCAGTCTGTTCTTTCCCCTCCAACTTTCACACAACTCACACTTCCACAATACATCTCCTTCACTCTGCCTACAGTCTCTTTTTCCACTCCCATGTTTTCCATTGCTTTCCAAACCTTCTCCCTACACACACTATCATAGGCCTTTTCGATGTCCAGGAAGGCCATCAGCAGATCCTCTCCAAATTCGTAGTGGTGTTCCTGGAGCTGTCTCACTGAAAATATGAGGTCCACTGTTGATCTCCCAGGTCTGAATCCATACTGCTCCTCTCTCAATTTTCTCTCCACTTTGGCTCGTATTCTACTTTCTAATATCTTTTCATATATCTTGGCACAGTGAGGTATGAGTGTGACTCCCCTGTAATTTCTGCACTCCTTTCTGCTTCCTTTCTTAAATATTGGGACAATTAATCCTTTCTTCCAATCTTCTGGGGTCTTTTTCTCCTTCCATATCACCCTCATCACACGGCACAGCCACTGTTTCCCAACCTCCCCTGCTGCCTTCACCATTTCAACACTCACTTCATCCACACCTGGTGCCCTTCCTCCCTTCATCTTGTCTATAGCCATTTCAAGTTCTCTCCAAGTCAGGTCCTTTTCCATTCCTGTGTTGTCTTCTCCATCTTCCAATACATTGTCTTCCTCCCTATGACCATTTGGATTCAGCAAATCCTCAAAGTACTCCTTCCACACTGTCTTGAGTGCCTCTTTGTTGTGTACCTCATTTCCGCTTTTGTCCATCATTACCACATCCTCCCGCAGACCTCTTCTCTTACTTTTGACCATCCCATAAAGTACTTTCTTATTTCCTCTGCTGTCTTCCTCCATCATCTCTGTCCACTTTACCATCCACTTCTTCCTCTCCTCTGCGACAATCTTGTTTGCTTCTTTCTTCCTTATCTTATAATCTTCCCTTGTCAGATCAGTTCTTTCCTGGAACCACACTCTGAAAGCCTTGTTCTTCCTTCCCACAGCTTCTTTTACTCTCTCATTCCACCATGGTGTCTCTTTACACCTCTTTCTGTTGCTTGTTCTTCCACATACTGCCACTGCAGCTTCCACCATTGTGTTTTTGAATTGCTTCCATTCCTCTTCCCCTGTTTTAGGATTGTCTGTTGGCATCCTTCCCCTTATTATCTTCTGGAATTCTTCCTTGACGTCCTTTTCCTTGAGTTTCCATACTTTGATTCTCCTTTCCTGGTACTCTGTCCTCTTGCTATCCTTAACAACTCCCAAGTTCATTACAAGTATTCTGTGGTCGCTATCTAAGGCCTCTGATGGTATTACCTTTATATCTCTGACACTTCTCTTCATTTCCCAGTCGTACAGCATGTAATCTACCAAAGATTTCTTTGTTAAATCACTGCTGTACCACGTGACCTTGTGGGTTTCTTTCTTCCGGAACCAGGAGTTGCCTACCACTAAACCGTTTCTCTTGCAAAAATCCAGCAACCTTCTCCCTTCTTCATTCCTGCTACCCCATCCTTCTGCTCCCAATACATTTTCATATCCTTGCCTTTCACTTCCTACATGTGCATTCAAATCTCCCATGACAATGATGCTCTGCCCATTCAACTGCTGTTGTAGCTCCTCCTCAAAGTCTTCCTTCTCTTGAGCTGTACATCCAACTTGAGGGGCATACACCTGGGCTATCTCCAGGCTTCTTCCCTTTACATTTACTCTGATCTTCATGATCCTGTCACTTATTCCCTTTACCTCTTCCTTCATTCCATCTCTCACAACTACTCCTACTCCGCTGCTCCTTCCTTCACTGTTCCCACTCCAGTACAACCGGTACCCTTTCCTCAGTTCTCTGCGACCTTCTCCTTTCCATCTTGTTTCTGCCAAGCCCAGTACATCCAGTTTTCTTCTCTCCATCACATCTACAATCTCCTCCACTTTTCCTGTCAGTGTCTGTATGTTTAATGTCCCAACTCGTAGTCCATTAGCATATCCGGGTCGTCGTCGTTTGCATCCGTCCTTTCCGAGGCCTGTTCCTGGTTTGAAAGCAAATATGATATCCACTACTGGCTTGCTAGGCCTATCGTAGCTTCACCAGAGCCCCGTCAGCCGTCACTTTTCAGGGTTCCCATAGAGCCTTCACAGCTACCGTAGCGGTCCCGGGGCACACAAAGTCCCCACTGTACTTCACCCCTACAGGCAATCCCCTACTTCATGCCGTTGCCCGTCTCCCACCACGTGGAGGAGGGGTTGGACTTGTGGGAGACCCCCCCCCCCCCACAAACACTTGTTCTAAAATTTCAACTACCTGGCACCACTCAATACTACCATTTTCCAACCTCTCCCCGAATTTATTTTCTATAGTGTTCATGAACTCCATTGGGCACCCCTGTCGATTGCTGAACTTACCCAGTTCTACCTCCCTGTGTGTGCTATTCACAAAAACTGGCCTATTCTGACTATTTTCTTGCCTGATACTAGCTTTTAATTTTAATTCTAATTCTGCGATTTTCTCCTCAGCCTTCCTCTCAATACTGTTTACCGTTAATTTAATGTTTCCTTCTGATTCTTCTACTTTACCATATAGCTTTGCTTGTTTCTCCTCAATCTTGCTAATGCTCTCTCTATTACTCTCTCTTAAATCATTTACTTCTGCAAATATTTGCGAGTGGACTTTCTCAATTCTACCCCCCAGCTGTTCCTTAACCTCTTTAGTTGCTACCTGAATTTTGTCAATTTCTCCCCCCAATTGCTTTTTGACCTGCTGTGTTTCCAGTTGCACTAGTTCTTTTAAATTTTCAGCCTGTGTACTGATTCTAATTTCCAACTCCTCCTGTACTTTTCCTAATTTTCTGTCTACATCTGCAATAATCTCTTTAGCCTTTTCTTCCATCACCCCCCTGATCTCACCTCTAATCAGTTCGAATTTGTCACTCATTTCCCTACTGTTTAGTTCTAATTTAGCATTTAAAGTTTCAGTACTCTCTCTATTTTCCTTACTGTTTTGTTCTAATCTGGCGTTTAAAGTTTCATTACTCTCTCTATTTTCCCTACTGTTTTGTTCTAATCTGGCATTTAATGTTTCATTACTCTCTCTATTTTCCCTACTGTTTTGTTCTAATCTGGCGTTTAATGTTTCATTACTCTCTCTATTTTCCCTACTGTTTTGTTCCAGTTTAGCATTTAAAGCGTCTGTACTTTCTTTATTTTCCCTACTGTTTTGTTCTAATCTGGGGTTTAAGGCATCTGTACTTTCTTTATTTTCCCTACTATTTTGTTCTAATTTTGCATTTAAGGCATCACTACTAACTTTGTTCTGATACATGAACTCGAGAAGTAACGTTTTTAATTCTGGTTGGCCGCCTACACTCCCTGTTTCAGTATCGGGATTTACCTCCGCTACCCCGGTACTACCATCACTTGACATACTGCTCGTATCATCACTCTCCCGTTGATGACCACTACGTAACCTCATCTGTCTTTCTTTCTCATCCCCCATAATGATATACACTGATACAGACAAATAACCCCCAAAATACAGGCACAGAAATACACACATCAAAAAAAGTTTTGTGGTCCAGATTGCAGTACACACCACTACCTCTAATACCCAGTAGCACGTCCTCTTGCATTGATGCATGCTTGTATTCGCCGTGGCATACTATCCACAAGTTCATCAAGACACTGTTGGTCCAAATTGTCCCACTCCTCAACGACAATTCGGCGTAAATCTCTCAGTGTGGTTGGTAGGTCAAGACGTCCATAAACAGCCCTTTTCAACATATCCCAGGCATGTTCGATAGGGTTCATGTCTGGCGAACATGCTGGCCACTGTAGTCGAGCGATGTCGTTATCTTGAAGGAACGCATTCACAAGATGTGCACGATGAGGTCGAGAATTGTCGTCCATGAAGACAAATGCCTCTCCAATATTCTGCCGATATGGTTGCACTATGGGTCGGAGGATGTCATTCAGGTATCGTAAAGCCGTTTCGGAGCCTTCCATGACCACCAGTGGCGTACGTCGGCCCCACATAATGCCACCCCAAAACATCAGGGAACCACCACCTTGCTGCACTCGCTGGACAGTGTGTCTAAGACGTTCAGCCTGACCAGGGTGCCTCCAAACACGTCTCCGACGATTGTCTGGTTGAAGGCATATGCGACACTCATCGGTGAAGAGAACGTGATGCCAATTCCGTGGGGTCCATTCAGCATGTTGTTGGGCCCATCTGTACCGCGCTGCATGGTGTCGGGGTTGCAAAGCTGGACCTCGCCATGGACGTCGGGAGTGAAGTTGCGCATCATGCAGCCTATTGCGCACAGTTTGAGTTGAAACACGACGTCCTGTGGCTGAACGAAACGCATTATTCAACATGGTGGCATTGCTGTCAGGGTTCCTCCGAGCGGCAATCCGTAAGTAGCGGTCATCCACTACAGTAGTAGCCCTTGGGCGGCCTGAGCGAGGCCTGTCATCGACAGTTCCTGTATCTCTGTACCTCCTCCATGTCCGAACATCATCGCTTTGGTTCACTCTGAGACGCCTGGAAACTTCCCTTGTTGAGAGCCCTTCTTGACACAAAGTAACAATGCGGACGCGATCGAACTGCGGTATTGACCTTCTAGGCATGGTAGAACTACAGACAACATGAGCAGCGTACCTTCGTCCTGGTGGAATGACTGGAACTGATCGGCTGTCGTACCCCCTCCGTCTAATAGGCCCTGCTCATGCATGGTTGTTTACATCTTTGAGCAGTTTTAGTGACATCTATGAACAGTCAAAGGGACTGTATCTTGGATACAATATACACAGTCAACGTCTATATGCCGGAGATCTGGGAACCGAGGTGATGCAAAACTTTTTTTGATGTGTGTATATACCCTTCTCCTTCCACAAATGTTATTAGGTTTTCAGCCCCAAGTTGTCGGCGACAAATGTAGCAGTAATTAGTGCCCCATGTTGGTAGCGACAAATGTAGCAGTTTTGCTAGCCCACACTGTTGGGTGATAAATGTAACTGTTTACCTTTGCCTAAGCTATGTTGTTTTAATGGGCGCCAAGACCTCAATGCAATGTTGAAATCTAAATTTGTATTTAACAACGTCTAGCTCTGGCAGAACACATTCAAGACTCTATTCACTCAGATCGTGGTATGATTTGATCATTAACCCAACAAACAATTGTATCAGGAGAAGGAATTGGTCTATATCTAATGCTACCTACTGAAAGCAAAGATTGCATTGTAAAAGAAATGAATTTATTATATAAAACAAGTATAGCAAAATTAATAATAATAAGTATAAAATTTAAATTGGAGCGTTGTGATTTGAATATTACCGATAGAAAATTACGTGAAAACGGAGTCTGATAAATTGATTTTACTCTTATTTCCAAGCTATGAAGTTACTGAAATATGAAATGTAAAACAAAGAAAAATGAGAGATTGCGTATTTCCGCGTCATTTGCGCTTACCACTGGAAATTGCCAAGGCATTTCCCTCGTACTTGCTGATGCTGTGAGCTTCCCACAGTCTCCTGGACGTCGTCATCTCCGTCGGAATTTGATGATATTCTGGTAGATTAGATAATTCTATGGTCCGTACCTCGGACCCAAACACTCGTACAACCAAGTTTTACAAAAGTTCGTCGCTAACTCCACTGAACATCGGAGCGACACGCACTTGCGACCGTACTCTGCAAGTTCTACACAGATTGTCCTTAACTCCACCGAACATCGGAGCGACTCGCACGCGCATCCATACTCCTCAAGTATTTCACAGATAGTCCTCGTTTCACGGCGCGTCGAACGATATATCCACACGTTGGCTCCCCCACCATGGTACCGACATCTAGCTTACGTCGTCCTCACTGATTGGCAGAGCACGCCGCTAGTTCCCCTCCTCTGGTTTCTTTACACTCGGCGCGCGAGAGGGAGAAGTCGATTTCCGTCCCAACAATTCGCCTTTTCTAGACCTTGCGACCCAAGATTGCGTCATGCTTCTCGACAAGATTAAGCTTGTACTCGAATTCCCAGTGAGTCATGTCTCTCAAATACCCTAACTGACAAAACTCCGTAAAATTCCGTAATCACATAATTTTCTATAATATTGTCGTTCGTAATAATTTGCTTGATAGCGTTTTCTAAGACATAGAAAACCTATCTGAATGCTAATAATTTTTATAAAATGCTCCGAAAATACCTTAATAATAATTATAATAAATTAATAATAATAATAAAAAATTACCATGAAAAATTCTCTTGGCTGAACAATTTGCCGCGTAAATAAATATAGAATGGCTTCCTACTGACTTATGCCAGTTGCATAAAACCCCACGAAAAACACGTTACAGAGCCTTGAGGTCATCAGTCCCTAATAGGGGGGAGGGGTAATCACTCAGAAAAATACCTCTAGTTGAGAGGTAAGGGCAATCTGATTTATATTCTTGCAGTGTTTCAAAATAATTTTGCCATCTAAGTTAATTGAAAAAGAAAATTGTATTAACTAAACCTGTAAGATGCCCTGGGGTAACTGGGCCATGATTTTACAACATGGCCTCCACTTACCTTCATAAAACTGTAATTTGGAACAAGTAACAAGCAATTGTTTACTCCAAAATATTGTACAATTATTTAGCAATTAACAAACCAACATATGACATACCAATGAAGGCATTTTTTTTACATTTATACTTTTTCTCTCTACAGTATATATAATTTTTGTTTTCCTAGTGGCCCAGTTGCCCCATGAAGTTGGGGTAACTGGACCACCTCAGGCTATATTCTATAAAACCACTGCAGCAAAAGCCTGGGGAAAGTGGATCTATTGTTATACATTCAATTGATTTAGAAAAAATATTAGTATGATTAATTGTTTGATCTAAGTACACATTCCAGACGTTGTATCGGGACCCTAATAAAAAAGGCAAAGAAAAAGGCCTATAATAAGAAAAAGTAATATATTTATATATGTATTTAATTAAACCTGTTTCTTGCAAAGAAATTACAATAAGTTCAAAGAAATTACCATAATTTCTTACCACGAAATTCCAAAATATGACACAAAGAAAGGAAAAGAAAAGAAAATTAAATTTTTGATTTCAAACCCTTCGTATATGAGTCCTTATACATTAAGGAAAACTTAGTAGATGTTAGTTAGATCACTCAGGTCTGCTGCAAAACCAATCCTATTATTAAATCGAGCGTAACTACTTGTTACCGGTTGTGGAGGTTTCTGTACGATGTCAAACGCTCTAATGTAGAATTCTTCATCGGTTTCTTTGAATTACATCGTCTGAAAATGCCGTTTGTAAAAAAGAACCATTTAGCCTTCATCCTCTTTTCGTAAAACCTTATAATTATATCATTGGGGAAACTGGACCCCCAGGATCCAGTTACCCCAATAGGATGGCCCAGTTACCCCTTCTTTGAACCATTTTCGGGGTAACTGGGCCACCCCTACCAGGCAAATGACAACAAGCCTAGGAGTGGTAATTAGCATTTTTATATATAAAATTATTCATTATGTCTATGCCTGACTAGTAATAAGGAAACAGGTACTTATCAAGCAACGACGAAAGCCCGTTAAACATGTGAAAACACGATGTTGTTTGAAAATATTTTTCCTTACACATTATTGAACCTCTCACAACTACAAAAAGGCTCCAAATGAAGTAATACCTGTTGTTCTAGAGAGAGACAAGGAAGATGAAGGTGTGCCAACCAAATAACATTATAATTCCCACAAACATGGATATGAATAACCCATGGCCCAGTTACCCCATGGGCCCAGAAACCCCGGAGCACCTTATAGCACAGCTAGGTTAATGAATAAATCCTAAGAAAGCTCCAAATCGTGATACAGGAAACTACAGTAAAAGATGATATACCAGTAAATAAAGTACCATACCAGGAAAGTACCAGCAAGAAAAGTTCCCAGGAACAAATGAGATACCGTAAATGAAACAATGCTAAAGAATAATAATTACAAATTATGTGGTCACGTGTGGATGACTTGAAAGAGGTTTAATGCAAGGCTGCTAAAGAGGCTCAGGGAATTCTGTGAGACTTGAAAGATAATGGTTCCATATGGTAGCCTACTGGTACTTATTTTAGTGCTCTGGAGCTTGTCAGTTCATATGACTGATTACTGTAACTGACCAGAAAATTTAAAAGCTTGGTTATTTATATAATGGACTGAGGACTTGAGTACGGTAGCCTTATACTCAATTTGATGAAATTTATTAATTATCTTGCCATCTGGTGATGGTGATTGTTCTCAACATCAGAGTCATCCACCCTTCAGTAACTTGCCACCTGGTGGTGGTAATTGTCTCAACATCAGAGACATCCCCACTTGAATAACTTGCCACCTAATGGTGGTGATTGTTTCAACATCCCTCCTTTTTCCTCCCCTCCTCAATATGTTGCCACCTTGGCACCCTGTTTGTATGTCTTACCCACACCCCCTACTTTTCCCATTTCTTCGGGTTCGAGGACGAGTTTCAATGTCGCAATAGTTTTTACGGCTGGATGCCCTTCCTGACGCCATCCTCATGAGAGGAGTTAATGAGATATTACATGAATGACACTGGGTAAGGATTTGGAAGGAAACGTCTGTGGCCTATTAGAAGGTACTATCCCGGCTTTTCCCTGGAAATGAAAATGGGAAACTGTGGATGGGGTTATATATTCTTATTAACATGAAAAATTTAAGCTATCATGATTTTTCGAATGAAACATTTGGCATATTCCGACTCGTGCCTAACCTAGCTTGTTAAATTTGAATGACCGAATTAATATGCATTCGCTAGTCCGAATCTATGCCGTACATTAATATGAAACGAATAGCCTAGCTTGAAGTATTCTGTATCGCATTTGACTAGCCTACCACTTAACACAATACTGCACAATACATGCCATATCAAAAAGACAAGAAATATAACCTTCTGGTACGTATCGTAATACCGTATTTTCGAGAGCAAGGTATGGTTTGATACATATTCGCAGCCTTCGGTACCTAGTTTCAGAGCAATTTCATCCCGACTTACCGAGCTAAGGGTTGCATTGGTAAATTAGGCATTGATCTAAGATATCAAAAATACAATAACCTTTACTTCGTTCTCGTTGTTTATATGCAGTGGTTATGTGAGTAGCAATGGAATTAATCTTATCCAAGCATAAAATGGCACTTTCAGATTAGCAAAAATAACTCAAAACTGAAGTCCTGTGTTGAACAGGCACGAAATTACTTTCCAAAAGCGTGATATAGAGTATTTACGGAAATTGGTGTTTTCATCGTTGTATGATTCACCATTTTAATCTACCAGATACAGACTTATCAGCCTCTCATAGAGCGGGTTAGTTTATTCTGGGATAGTCATAGCAGCAACATATCTGAATATTGTAGAACGCACTTAGTGACTGATAGCGTGATTTATCTGAAACTGAAAGATATCTGGACATTGTAAAACGGCCCTATGTAGGCTACAGTTAACTGTCGCAGCCCCTAAATAACCAACAACAACTATTATAATTATAATAGTTAAATCACGACTGTAAAAATTTCCTCCCGTCATTACTCTGTACATACTTAAAACCCACGCGTTTTAACATTCTCTGCATAGACCGAGTGCTCCCGTTAAAACCAGTGTATTCATGCATTACATGAACTAACTTCTTTGCTGTAGGGAACTCGCATCTATCATAAGACTCGAATACCTTACGGCGTCAATTCCAGTGACTCTTTTCGGTATCACATGATTTTTACCTGGCGATCTAAAGTACACAATTCCACTTGCCTGTACTGATAACTTCGCTTCACGAACAATTCTTTTCACACTCCGTAGACCTACATCACCACAGGCAAGCTCTGTGGCAACATCGCACAATGGAGTCCCTTCTACATAATGGAAACACTTACGCTTCACTTCCTATTGCTCATTCAGTCCTCATGAAGGAGACATATGAAAATCTTGACACGATTTTACAGAAAATCAACTATTCAGCTCACGATTGGATGCTCTGTGGAGATTTAAAAGTTGCTTGCATGCTCCTTGGTCAACAAAAGGGTTTTACTAAGTTTCCATGTTTTATTTGTGAATGGGACAGTAGAGCAAGAGATAAACATTGGTCCACAAAACAATGGCCCAAAAGAAAAGTTTTAAAACCTGGCAAAAAAAAAAAAAATGTATAGGTCTTTAGTAGATACAAAAAAGGTACTCCTTCCACCTCTACACATCAAATTAGGCTTAATGAAACAGTTTGTAAAAGCCTTGCCTAAAGATGGAGAATGTTTTAAGTATTTGAGTGAAAAATTTCCTCCTATCAGAGACCAAACTAAAAGAAGGCGTTTTTGTGGGACCAGATATTCGAAAAATGATGTTCGATCCCACCTTTGAAACGAAGATGACTACGGTTGAAAAAGAGGCTTGGATTGCATTTAAAGAAGTTGTAACCAAGTTCTTAGGCAATGTAAAAGACCCTAACTATGAGTTCATAGTGGCTAATATGCTGAGTAAATTTAAAAGTTTGGGATGTCTTATGAGCCTTGAAGTCCACTTTTTACACAACCATCTTGACTTTTTCCCTGAAAATCTTGGTGTTGTGAGTGAAGAGCTAGGGAAACGATTCCATCAGGACATCAAGGTGATGGAGAAACGATACCAGGGACTTTGGAACACCAACATGATGGGTGATTACTGTCGGTCACTTCATCAGGAACAACAAAATGCATCACATCGGAGAAAAAGTTTAGCAGCCTTGCATTAAACCTCTTTCAAGTCATCCACACATGACCACATAATTTGTAATTATTATACTTTTTTTACAGAAAAAAGAGAAAGAAAATACAAAGAAATTAACTCCTAAAGTGTTTATGTGTCTTTAAATTAACCAACAATTGTAGCATAATTAAATAAATAAATATTATTTTATAATTTGTGATTTCCTTGGATATTACTAATTTCCCCCTTTCCCAATTATTTAGAGTAATCGGTGTCATAATGTGAAAGAACTGTGGGTGATACATAAAATCTGACACCAGAATCGGATTTAGCACCCAAACTTACATAGGAATCACATATATTTATTAAAAAAGCTTTTAAAAATATTTTTTTTGTTGGCCTGTGTTATCCTTTAACATGAAACAAGAGTCCGAGTGGAGGTCGTTCACAGCTTACTACAGTAGTTGACAGACAACACCATGCACACTCACTGAATCGCGAATCTCTACGGTTAATATTAGCTTTCGTGGTAACACAAAAGTAAAGTTAAGGTAAATACTTATTTATCACTGAGCACTCAAACAAGCCGCTCTGTTGCGATATTATTGCCGTGGTTTTATATTGTCGAGTTGTAGGCTATTGAATGGCGGTCAGTATTTTGAACACTATGACAGGAAACAATAGCCTGTGCTCTATTATCGATTGACGCAAGCGAACTGACACCAATAAATAAATTATCCTCAGTCTCTTGGCAAGGGTTTCTTTGACACTCTCCATCCCTTCACTGTCCCTATCATCATCAACTCCATCATTGTATTCGTCAGAGCTTGATGAATTGCCAAGGTTAATAATCATTTCATCCACCGCGATATCCATACCGCCTTCAGTATTTCTTTCTGTACATGCTGTACGGGATGTGTCCAATCCTCGGGTCGAACTTCGGCGAAGTAAGAGTAATGAAACAATTACAATGAAAGGAAATCCGAGACAGACAGAGGTTAACAAGCGACTGAAACAAAGCCTGCCCATACGAGAAGAATTCTGTCACTTGTGTGGTTTATTTTGTAGCCACATGTTGGTGACGGGTGTTTGATAGTAAAATGTCGAGAGCTGTGAGATATTGTTTGTAGTTTTTGAAATTTATGCATGTGTGACGCATTTGCATTGAGCGTTTCCACGGACTTGAAAACAATTTGGTTTGTGCATCTCCCCTGCGAAAGAAGACCATGGAAAGGCTAAAAACAGTAAAATTCCACACGCGACACGCCCCGAATACTTTTTAATTTAGATGATTTTATCAAAGTAGATAATAGAAAATAAAATAATGCAAAACGAAATTAAATAAGTCACTTTGACAAATACAAGATTGTTACTAGGAACTTCAGTTATACACAGCACAAAATTAAGTTCTTTTGACAGTACTTTTTTTTCCAATTCCTGGAGATCTTTCGTGGCTTT
Source organism: Meconema thalassinum (assembly GCA_946902985.2). Taxonomy (NCBI): domain Eukaryota; kingdom Metazoa; phylum Arthropoda; class Insecta; order Orthoptera; family Tettigoniidae; genus Meconema; species Meconema thalassinum. Next base: position 190,628,697 of record OX336394.1, on the reverse strand, counting down.
TCTTTCGACTGCCACCTTAGCCGTCGCTTCGCACCTGTTTTGCTTCCTTGAACACGGCGTAGGAGTTTTGTTCAGTATGGACTCTTGCTCACGGTTATCTTTTCTACTCCACCAGCTGCCCTCACAGCGTCCTGAACAGTATGCATGCCAATCAGACTTGCTTCTTTGTGATTGACGATCATGCACTCCTTGTTCAGGGAGAAACCTCTGTCTAGAGCTGCATTGTTGTGATACAAAACCAGCATCATTTTAACGAAGCTTGTGAGATCGTTTTTGGCAGGAAGTGAGGAAGGTGCTGAAGCCACAAATTCAGACAACAGCACGTCAAGCCATGGCTCTTTTCCGTCGAACTGCTTCAAACGCGCAGTGACGAAGGGCAGTCTCAGAAGTGCGGAGTAGCTTCTCTTGATGCGGTCAGCCATTGCACCAGAAAGCAAATTCTTCTGATTACAAAGAATTTCCAGGGCAATAACGATCCTAACTTCTTCCAACCCCTATAGGGTCTAGGCAGGAAATAGCACGGGCCTCTTTGTGAGCAAGAGTTGACCTCTCTTTGATTTTTTTCAGCCATAGGATACAAATGTACAATTTTCGGCAGTTGGTGCGAAATTGCAGGATATCCGCGTCTGGAATTTTCTGAGATCTTGAGCTGTTAGCAAGGGCTGCTTTGTGGAGAAACCCAGGTCTCCTCTGTGAATAACAATGCGGACTGATTCCTGTAAGTCATTGTCAGCAACGAGCGCGGAGAGGGTACGGCTGGCGGTTTGGCTGGGTTCTCATCTCGTTTAGCGCTCTATCGGTGGCGCAAATTGCGGGTGGCAGCGCGGTCTGCAGGCGAAATAGAAGACTGAGCAGGAGGACTCTACCGAGCGTTCGGAGGCTAAGAAGTCAGGCATTATGACACTTTTCAAGATTTCCCGTATCGAGTGCGAATTTCCCGTATTTTTCCCGGGTCACTAAAATTCCCGTATTTCCAGTATCGCTCGACACCCTGAGAACATGACTCAGCCAGCAAAGATATTGTGTAGCTAAGAAGAAGGCAGCACCACTATCTTATCAGTTTATCACTAGTAATTCTAGATAATAAGCACGAACAAAATTACAAAATTATTCATATCATCACAACAAACAACACAACCAACAAACATTAGTCATCAGGATGAAAACAGAATATTGACATCTTAAACAGATTGTACGACAAGAGGAACAATTTATGTGATTAACTCTGTTGTTGTTTCTTTTATGGGCTGCGACATAGCAGTCATATAGCCACATGATTTTGGGTGTGTGTGGAATATATCTGTTAACCTGTGTTACTGTGATGGCTGTACTAGTGTGTGTATTTGTAATTCAGGTGAGAATTGTGAAGGAGGCAGCTGTGGCCGTAGGTTATGAACATCCCAGCATTTGCCTAGAGTAGAAGTGGGGAAACCACAGAAAACTACTTCCAGGATGCCACTAGAGAGTGGGTTTTACGAAATACACTGAAGTCCCACTACCGGTGGGCGGCTTCGGTGGCATTGTTGGTAACATGCTGAGCTACTATGTCCAAGATCACGAGATCAAACCCGACCGAAATCGTCGGATATTTTATGAGCGTTAAAAATCCCTCAATATGCCTTCCTTCGGAGGGGAAGTAAAGTCGGTGGGCCCATGTCATAAATTTATGGCATGTAAAAGAACCTTCCGCTAACTACAATATTGTCTGAAGCTAAATTTGTAATTGCTAAATGTATAGGTTGGCTTTGATAAACGCTCTATTATCGCCTACGTTCGCCAAGGGGTGCCGGTTGAGGTGGCATCTAGTAGCGAAGTTTGCAGCTAGGTGTCGTTGACAGGAGCATTTGATAGCAACAGTAGTACCTACTTGAAATTGATCGTCTGCAGTCCTTACCTGAATTACAGATAACACACACTAATACACCCATCACAATTAACACCGGTTATATCAGACGGATTCTACACATACCCAAAGTACACGGTGCTACATGACCGTGTTATCGCAGCTCCTAAACTGAGGAACCAACCCACTACCGGTAATCCAAATCCTGCTAGTCCGAACCCCCAGATAATCCGAAACCAAAAAAGTTGTTAAAGGAAAATTGAAATTCAAAGAAATTTAATATTAAGGTGGACTTGTATTTTGGAACATCAAATGCATTGTAAAAAAATGATACAACACATAGTTCCGTGAAGAACTATACAGCCTATTTTCATATATCCTAGTTGTGTTAATTGCCTCTATCAACATACAAAATTTCAGTTTGATAGTTGTAATAGATTTGTAAATATTGAGAACCGTCTAAATATTTCAGATGTTCGCCATGTTGGATTTTTATTTATGTACTATTACATGAAGGTTATTGTGTACGTGTGGTATTCAAACTTCAATCGCATGATTAGCACACAAGAAGTAAAAAACGAGATTTTAAAATTTCACTCAGCTGCCGTCTTGTTATGAAAACAATTGAAATAAATTAGATGCCAGTGGATTAACATTTGTATAAGCATTTACCGTACAAAGTTTCACTGCACTCGGATGGTTAAATCGCGGGAAACATCCATTTAAATATTTATATTTCGCGTCACCGCCATGTTGGTTTTGTGCTCACCATGTTATTGAAAGTCCTGTAGGTGAACTTGTGTTCATAGCCTCTATGAAAATAAAACATTTCAGTATGATTGCTGTCAAAGATTCGTAGATACTGAGAACCGTCTAAATATTTCGGATGGTCGCCATTTTGGATTGATATACACTGAAGAAAATGGAAATTGCAACACCATGAAGGCATTGGTCGTTTGTGTTGATTTTCAAGATATGGAACGATACCATGTAGGTATGTAAATGATCAAAGTTTCAGACCCATTGGATTGTTGCTACAGGTCTCCCCACGTGATTGGTCGCAGAGGAATCAACTCCAGTATACGGACACTGGCGTAGCGTAGTTGACTTGCAGTCTGTGCAGTGAAGTGTTCCCCGTCAAACATGCCTCGACGACAGAGAAGAGCACGCTATCAACAACTGTCGCCGTTTGAGACGGCTTGGATAATTGGGCTGGATTATCACTAAGGACTGTCGCTGGAAGTGATCCAGGGCGTTATTGACTGCATGCCTCGCCGAATTCATCAATGTATTATAGCTCGTGGTGGGCAAATCCTGTATTGATTGTTGTCCAAACTTGCGGTCAGAGGGACCTGAAAGTGTAATCATCGAATCACAACTGTTCGCATTTGCGAATAAATTAATTAATTAAATTTGCGAGTTTTGTGAAGTGTCTAGTCAGACAAAAATTTATTTTTTCATAACCTATATTCAGGTCACCACATGTTCGTGACATTTGGTTTTGTAAAAATTACTTTATTTAAAATCAAGTACTTTGTAAATTACTTACATATTTTTTCAATAGTCCTTCTCGCTTTAAGACATTTATTCCAAGTGTTCTAGTAATGTACTACGGTTGTTCTGCACGCAATGAGACCTCGTGGTCATCTGGACACCATTAGCTATTCTCTCATTGGCCGCCTCTCTCGCCTCACCATTGCTCTGGCCAATCACCACAAGCCTTCTTCAGCAAGTCACATCGAAAGATCGAGAACGCCAGCCTTTCGCCTACTTAAGCGGACTGCTGAACTGTCAACTTTGTGATTTCGTCGACAGGCACCGAGCTGTCCACCAGTCTTGCATACCGGACTTAAAACTTCATCTAGATCTTCATATAACACCATAACCTCTGCATCAAGAAGTGATATACACGCTTCGCAATGTCTTTACGACATTTTAACTTAGTGATCCAACGTTGATCACCTTTCTTCGTGTTTCTACGACATGTTTGAAAATGAACATATGTGAACTTCATATCGTTCGTGCTACGGAAAACTATTCTTGTACGCATTCTCTACAAAAGTGAGAAGTTTCCTACCTAGGACTTCGTCTTCAATGGCTTACTCTAAAGTTCTACTTTTGGTGAATTCTATTACCACATGACAAAACTAATGTCATCTTTACTTCGCACTCAAGTGTACTATGTGACATATCTATTGTCTTCAAACCTTTAGGTTGCTAACCTACCCCACAATTCAGTTAAGTAATCTGTTACATAACCTGTGTTTTGTAAAATGTAATTTGCTGTATCATGTTATTTCTTTCCAAGGAAAGATTCATACCAGCTTGCTTTAAAAGTTTCCTCAAAATTAGTATCGGCTTGCCTTTGATATTTTATTTATTTTTTGGAACAATTTCATGGTTTACTTTCAGGTATCACATGCTTACCTGCTTCTGCCACTTCACTTTCTTTGGAAATATTTCATGGCTTACTTTTTTGTGCATTTTGCAATTCATATGACTTTCTTTTCATAAGGTACAGCAGGATTTGGCCCCTGGCCGCCATTAGCCCCTTCTATAGGCTATGTTGCTATTCTTTTATTTTCAAGTTCAAACTAATCTGTGTATTAAAACACTTAGTGTCTCGAATGTATAAAGATCAATTAAATGATTTCTTCTTTGTTAGTAAAGCAAAACCTTCCAAGTATAAATAATGTTTCAAGTTGTGCTAACCTGTTTAGACTAAAAACTCATGTTCCATTATGGTGTTTTTTTTTTTTAATTCAAACAGAATTCTGCCTGGTAATGGAGACCTTTAATTGGTTAATCCAATGGTTAGTGATAGTTAATCACACCAACAACCGAACACTCGTCCTGCATGTTCAATTGCAGCAATGTAGCACCACTCAAATCAAATCAAAATCACTTTATTTGCAATGAGGTGTCAACCTCGGTGGCAAATGAGGTACATAATATACAAACACTACACAATATTAAAAGAATACAGTAAGTTAATGTACAAACACTACACAATATTAAAAGAATACAGTAACTTAATGTACAAACATTACACAATATTAAAAGAATACAGTAACTTAATGTACAAACACTACACAATATTAAAAGAATACAGTAACTTAATGTACTATTCACACATTGATTGAACTCCCCTCTCACAACTGCTGTAGGAATTACATAGCACGTATAATGTTTCTAGGAATACAGCACTAAGTTATACCACTTCTTTCTTTTCCCTGGTTTTGTCTATTCTGCTCTTGAATAACTGGACTGATTTTGGAAAGGGATCAAACACCGCCCTTGGTAAACTGTTCCATTCCTTCACACCCTTCCCAATGAATGAAAATTTACCCCAATCGCTTCTGCTAAAGTGCCGTCCAATTTTGAATTTGTGGTCTGCCCTGCCAATATAATTACTTTCCAATTGAAGCCTCTCACGGATTTCCCCCCATGCTTCCTCTCCTGTACATGCTCTATATAACCCTACAAGTCTGTTTTTCTCCCTTCTCTTACTTAATGTTTCCCACCCAAGCTTCTCTAACATATCTGATACACTGCTTCTTCTCCTAAAATCCCCTATCACAAATCTTGCTGCTTTCCTTTGAACACTCTCAATTTCTTTTATTAGGTATTCCTGGTGCGGATCCCATACACTGCTTGCATATTCCAATATTGGACGAACCAAACTTAGGTAACTTTTCTCTCTTATTTCTTTGTTGCATCCTCTAAGTAGTCGCATAATGACATGCAACGATCTGTATGCTTTCCCAACAATGTCTCCAACATGACCCTTCCAGTGCAATTTACTATCAAATCTCACACCTAAGTATTTGCACTTGTCATCTTTTGGTACGATTACCCCATCCAATGTATATTGAAATTCAGTTTTTAATCTCTTGTTTGTGAATATTGTGACAGTTGATTTACCTCCGTTAACCTTCATGTGGTTCTCTTCAACCCAATGTTGGATACTGTCGAGGTTCCTTTGTAATATTTTACAATCCTCTATATTATTTATTTCCCTATAGACGATAATGTCATCTGCATACAATCTTATTTTTGATGCTATATTGTTCCCTAAATCATTTGCATATATTAGGAAAAGCAATGGACCAATTTTACTACCCTGTGGAATTCCCTTCTTAACTTTCTCTTCCTGTGATACGTAATTCCCTACTCTGACTCTCTGAACCCTTGAATTTAGAAATGTTCCTATCCAATGTACAACCCTCGAGTCCAATCCCATTCTCTCCACTTTCTTTAATAATACTCCATGTTCCACTCTGTCAAAAGCTTTGGAAAGCTATGCAGTCCAACTGTCCCCCTAGATCCAACCGATCTGATATGTCCTGCTGAAATCCCACCAGTTGTGCCTCACAAGAAAATTTCTTTCTAAATCCATACTGGCTCCTCAGGAACCAATTTTTATCTTCACATACCCCTCTAATATATTTTACTATTAAACTCTCCAAGATTTTACAAACTACACTCGTCAGACTTACTGGTCTGTAGTTCTCAGGTTTACTTCTATCTCCCTTTCCTTTATAAATTGGTATTATTATAGATTCCTTCCATTCCTTTGGTATTCTACTATTGTTCATGACATAGTCGAAAAGAAACTTTAAATAAGGCACTATGTACCACCCCATTGCCTTTATAATTCCCCAGTAATTTGATCACACCCTGCTGCTTTTCCTTGCTGAAGCAGTTTGATTTCTCTAAAAATATCCTCATTTGTAAAGGTGAAGCTTCTTGTGTTCTTATGTGTTTCACCCTCTCCAGTCTCATTTACGGTTTCCAACTCCTGACAATCTTCCACTGAATCTATGAATTGCCTACTAAATAGGTTTGCTTTCTCATTATCTGCAAATAAATGCTCACCCCCTTCACCCTCCATTGTGGGAATGTGGATTCCGTTTCCCTTTTGGTTTTTAATATATGAATACAGCTTTTTCCATTTCCCTATGTGGTCTTTACCCTCATGAAGTATGCCATTCATGTAATTTTCCTTTGCTTCCTTTTTCAACCTATTGAGCTCCTTTATTAGCTGCTTTCTGGTTTCTCTGTTTCCCCTGCCCTCTTTGATTTGACTGTTTACCATTCTACATTTCCTTTTTAATTTTCGTATGTACTTTGTATAGTAAACAGGGTCTGAGGTTGTTTTTCCCTTCTTAATAGGTACAAATATCTTCTCACCCTCCCAAATGATTTCCTTAAAATTTGCCCAGAGTGTATCCACATTACTCCCTTCACTTATCCAAGAATTAAATTTTGATTTCAGGTAAGCTCCAAATTCATCGAATTTAGTTTTTCTGTATAATTTCTTGTCCTGTGTGACCCTCCTATTAAGCCTTTTTGGTACCAGACCAACGTCCATTATTGCAGCCTTATGGTCACCTATTCCTTCAATTACGTGGGTTTTTTCAACAAGTTCCCCTGGTTTTATCAGGAATACATCCAGCAAGTTGCTGAGTCTAGTTGGTTCTTGCACTACTTGTGTAAATCCTCCCTCCCAACTAATTTATTTGCAAGTTTCTGTTCATGGGCTTCTGTTGCAGCTCCATTCCAATCAACTTCTGGCAAGTTTAAATCCCCCCCAATTATTATCATGTCATTAAGTTATTGTTTTTATGAGTGTAATCTATTACTTTCTCAAATATTTCCATGTCTCTTTTCTCTCTCCCAGGCCTATATATTCCTATAATTCCCACCTCCTTCATATTGTCACAAACTAATTTTATCCCTAATATTTCATCCTTTTCGTCGGTAAACCATTCATGTGAGCAGTAAGTTTCCTTCACCAGTATAAACACCCCCCCTCCCTTCTTATTTCCTCGGTCTCTACGATAGACTACATACCCTTCTGGGAATACTTCTCTATTTCCTACCCCTTCTCTCAGCCATGATTCCACTCCTATCGCCACATCAATTTCATATGCTTCCATTGCTGTACTGAGTTTTATTTGCTTGTTTACTACACTTTGACAGTTTACCAAGAGCAATCTTAGACCCCCCTCCCCCTTCAAATTTTGATGTTGTGGGTGTGGAATTAGTAATCCCTTGCTCCCCTGACTCGAGTCCTGTTTTTCGTGGTACTGATTTACTGTATCTTTTCCAGTGCACTCATTTACGCCCCCCATTTTCTGAATTAGTTTCCCGAAAGCATTTTCTTAGATATCCTATTCAGCAGTTTACCGAACTTAGAGGTCCTTTCCTATTGAGGTGTAACCCATCTGTACTAAAATCATAGTCATTAAGCCATCCATTTGCATCGACAAAAAGGACGTCTCCATTGCGACACAGCCAGTCTAGTGTGGAATTGACAGCATCCACATAGCGGTAGTCGACATCATTCCTATATAACACTCCACTGAGACAAAGCTTTGTCTCCGGAAACTTCACTTTTACTGTCGCAATAAGAGTATCAGCCTCGGCCATTATATCACTGGGTGTTGTTGAGTTTAGAATGTCGTTTGTACCAACGTGGATAATTAACGTCTCGGGTGTTTCCTTTATTTTATTATTGTTCACATGTGCTGTCAGTTGTCCCACTTGCATGCCCGGATAGCAATATGTGATTCCTTCTTCAATTTCAGGCCCAACATTCCTCACCATAGAATCACCTATTATTACCGTACGGGCATGTTTACGCTTCGATCGCCGACGGGATTTCCTTTGACTTTCCGAGACCTTAGGAAGGTTACATTCTGTGTTTACTACGTCATCTTCTGACCCTAAGATCTGAAATCTATTCGCTGTTGCGATGCCTTTATGTGAAGTTCCATTGCCTGTTACATGAGGCCTGGTATGCCTAAGATTTTTTGACTTAACCTCTGTATAATCCCTACCATGTTCTCCCGGTATCTCAATATTTGCCCTACCTTCCTTTAAGCCCTTCAGTTCCAGGAGAGCATTTTCTAAATCAATTGATATCATCTTGGTTATTTCGTCTTTTGAGAATAGCTCGAGCTCAGAGATTTTATTCCGAACCATAGATGCGATGCGGTCGAAGTGAGGTTATCTGAAACTTCATCGTCTTCCGAATTTGGCACTTCACTTGCGAACGCATTCTTAGACACGCATGTTTCACAAACTTCAAGACTGGCCCTACTATCGTTTTTAGATCCATTACACATCACACACACGTTATTTTCGAACTTTTCGCTCGGAGAAAAATCTCGACCGTTAACCGCCATGTTCATATCAAGCAACAGATGCTCTGGGTGTTGCAATTTCTATTTTCTTCAATGTATATGTAGGCCATAGAGTTATGTACCATTAAAGGAAAATTATTGCGTAGCTTCATTATTCAAACTTTCTATTCGATCCCATGATTATGACACAAGAAATAAAAACTTAATTTTAAAATTTTTCACAGCCGCCATCTTGAGGTTATGTAAACAAATTGAACAAAATTAGATGCCAGTGCATTACAATATATATAATCATTTACTAGCCGGCCCCGTGGTGTAGGGGTAGCGCGCCTGCCTCTCACCCGGAGGCCCCGGGTTCGATCCCCGGCTCCGTCAGGGATTTTAAAACTGACGTGAGGGTTGGAACGGGGTGCACTCAACCTCGTGAGGACAATTGAGTAGCTGTCTGACAGTGAGACAGCGCCCCGATCACGAAAACCAAGATTAACGGCCGAGGGGACCCGACGCGCTGATCACGCGTCACCCCAATATCTGCAGGCCGAATGGCTGGGCAGCGGTCGCTTGGTCGGCCTTAGCCCGTCATGGGCTGAATAGTGCCAGGGGTTGACTTTTTTTTTTTTTTTTTTTTTTATAATCATTTACTGTACCACATTTCACAGTGCTGAGATAGCTAAATCGCGAGAAATGTTTATTAAAATGTTTCAACTTCGCTTGGCCGCCGTATTAGGTTTGTAGTTTACATGTTTTTGAAAGTTGTGTAGATAAACTTGTATTAGTGCCCTTTATCACCGTACAAAATTTCAGGTTGATATCGGTAATAGTTTCGGAGATATAGAATGCCAGTGAAATATTTCGCACAGCCGCCATCTTGAGGTTATCAATTAATATGATAAAATTGGTCCGGCCAGATCATACATAAAATGCCAGCATTTCGCCCCAGTGTGCCGTTGGGCTCGTCAGTTGGTACAGACCCTGGGGCGAAACGCTGGCATTTTATGTTTGATCTGGCCGGACCAATTTTATCATATTAATTGATAATTTATCTGATCAAACGGAAATTAACATCATATTCCCATTTGGAAATGTTCATAACCTATCTTGAGGTTAGGTAAACAAACTAAATTAGTTGCCAGTGCAAAAGTCTCAACTTTGCTTGGCCGCCATATTGGTTTTGTAGTTACCAGGTTTTTGAAAGTCACATAGGTGAACTTCTCGTAGTGCCCTTTATCACCGTACAAAATATCGGTAATAGTTTCGGAGATATTGAATGCTGGTGAAATATTTTGCACAACCACCATGTTGGATTGGCGAAACATAATAAAATTTTAAGGGCACGGTCGAGGTCGGCCGAAATGGTGCTATGACCTTACCGAGTTTCATTAAAATCGCTCCAGCCATTTAGGAAGTTATTAGGGGACACACAAACAGAAACACACACTAATACAGTCATCACAATTGACACCGGTTATCAGACAGGTTCTACACACACCCAAAGTACACGGGGCTACATGACCCCGTTGTCGCAGCCCCTAAACTGAGGAACCAACCACACACACATACGCACACATGGACAAAATGTGATCTCATAAGCCTATTTTTTCATAAAATGAAAATAGGCTAAAAATAGCACTGCACGTTAAAACAATTGGGTATGGTGCTATTAACTTGGTCCATAACTTTCTAACCAATTGCTTTGTGGCATTTTCCCATGCCTCAACCACCTAATAAATCATATCCTTGATATTAACTTATTTTAGGACATGGACAATGGTTTTAGAAATGTATTTATTTTCGATTAAGGATTTTAGGAGGACTTTTTTATAAACGTAATTAGCTTAATCCCCCAAGGGGACTCCGCAAACCACATTTTAAGGTCCAAGAACTGTTTGGATATATTTCCAAAAAACAAATGCTCATAATTGGTGGGTGCAACTTAAACATTGGTGTTCTTTGGAGGTCTATTCCTGCTAAATGGTAAGACTTATCAACCGAATCGGATTTGGTGAGCTCTACAAGTTTGGTCCAATGATTTTTTGTCGCATCTCCATCAATTACACCTTAGATTGAGCTAAAATGTAGATTTGTTGATTAATTTCAATTGTACGATTCCAAAATGTTAATAGCTACAGTATTCCCATGTTGACAAAATCTTAAATGTATAATGATCAATCCTAATTAGATTATTGTCATGGTTACGGTTGTTTGGTTCAAGTATATACTGTGATACATGCATGTCTAGGGGAAATTTTTAGTGTAGGCCTAGTCGATGACATCATGGATGGTTTGTTTGATGTTTTGGCTTGAAATGCTGCCGTATTTATCAGTTGTATGAAGTTTCAAACAGTGTGTCCTTACATGTCAATGTAGTAACATGTTCAAGTGCAAGGTGCGGTGGTGAGTTACGAATGTTCAAAAATAACTTTTAGTTGTTCAATTTAATTTATTTACTAAATGGTCAGACAAAGCCATTGGTTGCTACTTGTTTAGAAGGTGATCTAGGTAAAACGATCGGTCGCTACTAGGTTAGACTGTCTGGATGAAGCCATTAGCCATTACTACTGTAGGTAGGACTACGTGGAAGAAAATTACAAAATTACAAGCAAGAGGGTCTGGGGCGTAAGACCCAGGTTAGGTAAGTGTTTATATGTATTGCCTTATTAACACATAGAATTTAACATGTATGCACCGTTTAACCTTTAGTGTTGTCCATGACGTCATGGATGCTGCCATTTTGTTTCTAGGGGTATTTTAAAATGTAATATATAGTGATCTATACTACTCCCAGTTGTTTTAGGAGATGTAACATCAATATCATATGCCCTAAATTAGGTTAATTAATTTAACGAACCAGACTATATTTAAAGATTCTTCAAGTCAGAAGTATGTTTGAAAAGAGCTCTCTCCACCGCTATCGAAGCTCCCATTTTGCTCAGCAAGAGTGAACTTACTTTTCATTGCAACAATGTCAAGTGACAAACCATTTGAATGGCATCAACAACAAAAAAAAGGAATTCATGTTCCCTATAATCACTTGAGCAATTATTAATAAATAATTTATTTGAACCCAAATCCACAAATGTTATGGGAAAATTGTAAGTTAGTTGTTCTTATGGTTTATTTAACAGGTATTTTGGATTGTTTGTTGTGTTGTCATTGATGTTTTTGTGAAGCAGGCTTTGAATTATATAGTTTGGAAGATCATAATTGTTCGAAGATTAACATGGTTCACTCTCCTCTGCTTCAATGTCACAAAACACAATCCATTACCACCATTGAGCTATCTTAATACTGCATGGTGTCCACAGAATTTTCAATGTCAATTTTCCTGACTTTTCCTGACCATTTTTCTACAAAATTCCTGACTCGTGAAGTCATTGTAACATCGGAAAAGAGGTTTATTGAGGAAACAAATATATATATTATTTGCAGCCTCCATTATCCCCATAGCTGCCCAACGCTCGCCTCTTTATTCATTTAAAATACTAAATAAAGTGCAATGTGCTGGGTGATGGGGTCGCCACATCCCTACGCCAACGCTAAAAAAGCGTACAAGAAGTAGGTAAACAAGGTTTTTACTATGATGTACTGTAAAAATGGAAACTTACCATAATGTTCAGTGAGTTATTGCTTTTTATGTTCAGAGATTAGTTGAACTAGTAACATCAAAATATGGCCGTAAAACACAAAATACTGTATGGTTAATATAAAATTCCTGACTTTTTAATACTTTTCGCCATTTTTTCCTGACCCACGCCATTTTTTTACACTTTTTCCTTACTCTTCCTGACCAAAAACAAGATTCCTGACTTTTCCTGACTATTCCTGCCTGTGGACACCATGTACTGTAACATTTATTTTGGTAAAGATAGTTAATTGAAGTATTACAGTGAGGGCTATAGAACGGAGCTTAGCAAAGGCCGTGCCGCGGACAGGTCTCAATGACTCACCGTAAGATTTATAGCATGTACTGATTACACAACATATGAAGCCCTGGATGCTGTCATAGCATTTATTACATATGCAACTGGCAAGACACCTTAGTTGTGATAATTAAGACTTACTGTGAAGTACTGTAGCCTGCCTTGTATCCCGTGAACAATGTTAGGTATACCGGTAGAACAAAACATCAAATTTTTTATTATTGTAGGTTATACAGACATATATACCTACTGCTCACCATTGCATTCGGTTTCAAAAGCAGCAATTGTTTACAGGTTTCTTTGTAGTTCATCTATAGTGAGGACCCTCCCTATAGAACTGACACTGTGACTAGCCGCATGTCGAGCAAGGCACTGGCATTAGCAGCAGCATAGCGCCCAACTAGTTTCACACATTTACACTTTTCAATGTATTTTATAAGCATAATTACGTACATGAATTTCAGAGTAGTTGCTGGAAATGCTGTCCTTCATTTTCTAAACACACATTGCACCAACTTAGGAAGTTTTGGTACACTCACTGTAATTCACACTGATATTTCGTATCAGTGCAGTCATTTTGTTCTCGCGAGCCTCCAGAGTACGCGGATTGTTTCTGTATACGTGGATTTTGAGGTACCCCCGCAAGTAAAAATCACTCGGTGCTGAAACTTGCGAACAAATTTACTGCAAACTTCTGCTTGAAAAGATAAGTTTCCACTAGGAAAATTCAATGTTTTGTTCTATACCTGTGTTCACGTGATATGACCAGAGGCGGCCCGTGCTATTGGACTCAAGGACGCCGCCCCTCCACTGCCTCCTGCAATCGCAATGTTCTTTCTGCTTGCCGCTAGGGAGCACTCAATGATTTGCCATCGCAACCAAGTTCCTCTTCTCGCCGGAAGATGGCTCCTGAACTCGTTTGGACTCTGTAGAAATCGCCCGCTTGATAATTTACGTTGCTATGACAACGAATTCCTCCATGTATCCCCTCTCCCCGCTACGTCAGGCAGGAAGTGGACTCAGTGTGCTTGAGTCTCAAGCCGAGCTAACTACAGGCAGGGAATGAGTGCATGGATTGGATTAGTACCAACATGAAAGTGCGGGAACTTAAAGGAACTGTGTTTAGCTCATTGAGCTTACCTGAAAAAGTTGACTTAAAGAACAGTGGTCGCCCAGTGCCAGTATTGAATATAACGCAAGTTCAAGCTGCGTGTAGCGCCCGTGGCGCGTTTACACGTAAATTTGATGCGTCCGTATGATAAATGTTTTTGGTTGTGTGGGTGTGAGGACAGTAACGCTTTCTTCTGCTTTGTGTGTTTACTGTATGGCGGTGATGACAATTGGACAAAAGAAGGAATAAATGATTTGAAGCACCTACATGTGAAAATAAAGAAACATGAGAAATCAACTAGACATCAGAATAATACTGTCAGTTTCCAACTTCTCAGCAGATGTAACATTGCCGAAAGTTTAAGTAGTGCGCATATGGAGGCTGTTCGTGCTCATAATGAATTGGTTACAAAAAATAGGGAGGTTCTGTCAAAAATAATTGATATTCTGAAATTGTGTGGTGCGTGTAATCTGCCTCTTCGTGGCCACGATGAATCGGCTTCCTCGCATAATAAAGGTGTATTTTTGGAGTTAATAGAATACAGCAAGAATCTTGATCCACTGTTATGTACACATTTTGAAAATGCAAAAGTCTTTAAGGGTACTTCAAAAACAATTCAAAACGAGCTCCTGGAATGTATGTTTCAAGTTTGTAGAGATTTCATAACAAACGAAATCAGGCAGTCATCATTCTTAGCCTGTATGGTTGATGATACTACAGATGTATCGACTCGGACCCAGACAGTGATTGTGTTTCGATACGAATTGAACGGAACGGTACACGAGCGTTTCTGGGGATTTTTCAATGCAGAAAACCATACTGCAGTAGGTTTATCAAAATGCATTTTACAAGAATTGCAACTATTATTACAAGACCATCCCGAAAAATTGATTGCACAAACATATGATGGCTCTGCAGTATTTCGAGGACATTTAGGTGGTGTCAATGTCATAGTAAAAAATGTCTATAAAAGTGCGCATTATATTTACTGCTATGCACATCAGTTGAACAGGCTCCTGGAAAAGGCGTCATCGAATGTTTCCAGTGTAAAAGTTTTTTTGGTTAATCTCACAGGCATGTCAGTTTTCTTCTCGAATTCTCCAGAAAGAACAGCCGCACTCGATGATGTATGCAGCGTAAGAATACCAAGAGAGTGCGAGACCAGGTGGAATTTTCGTTCGAGGTTGGTAAGGACAATTTTTGAGAATAAAGACTCAATTCTGCAGTGCTTTGAAAACATTCAATCTGAGGCGTCAAAACCTCATACCGCTGAAACAGTGTCACAAGCTGCTGGATTTATTAAGTGGCTGAATGATGATACCTTCTTATTCTGGTTGAATTTCTTCAATAAAGTGATGCCTCATGTGGACATTTTATATGCTCAGTTGCAAAAGGTCGAAACAGACGTTGCAAAAATACAACATGCACTGCATTGTTTTGAGTCTTCATTGCAGAATATCAGACACAGTTTGCCGAGTTCAATCCAGACAACACAAGAGCCATTACCAAAAAAGCGGTGTGGAAGCTCCGTACAAGATTTAAATGCCGCCGCAAGAGAAATATGTGATTACATGCTCGCCGAGGTGAAAGATAGATTTGAGTTCAGAAATCATCTTTCAGGAGCCAAATTGTTCCTGCTTGAGAACTATGAAGACTACAGGAAACGGCTGCCTGTTGAAGATGTAAACCGTTTTTGTGATGCTTTTCCTGTAATTGACAGAGATGATTTCGTACACGAATTGGGTGTTTTCTACTCACGGCCAGAATTCTCTCCAAATGGCAACATATCCGGGTGTTTAAAAACTCTTGATTTCCTTATTTCATTTGGACTAGATACTACTGTTTTTAAGGAAATAACAAAGGCATTAAAATATTAGTGACAATGCCAATGACAACGTGTGAAACTGAAAAATGTTTTTCGACCCTGAAGTTGATAAAATCATATCTACGTAATTCTATGGGGGAGGACAGATTAACAGCTTTAGGGATGCTGTCAATTGAGAAACAAATGGTGAAAGAAATTCCTAACTTGAACAATAAAGTGATAGAGAAGTTCATTAGTGATACTGACAAGTGCAGAAGAATGGAGTTCCACCACAAATGAGAGCTTTTGTGAGGTAAATAGAATTATAGGCTATTGAAATATGCGTATTTTATATGGTTGAGTCCCCCCTCGGTAAAATTCACGAGACGCTACTGGATATGACATAGGCTACATTACTTCACAGCAAGTCTTAGTTATCAGAACTAAGGTATCTTGCCAGCTACGTATGTAATAAATGCTATGACAGCATCTAAGGCTTCACGGCGCGCAGTTATAATTGGCTCATGCTATAAGGTAAATGCACCAATGGTCGTCATGTTAAGGGAGATTTAGACAAGAAATCATATACACCGTACACATTTTGGTAAATTTAATCAACAAAAGCACTGTACCTAACCTCAAACTCTACTCAAACACTAGGAAAGACCAAATATCAAAGATATTCGATTTAGGAAAAATGACGTATTTTTTAAAAAAGTGTGTTTTTGCGCCAGTGTTCGGCACGATGTATTTGGATTTTTCCTATATTCGTCACCTGTTTGCACCAATTGCCTGTAGGATTACGAGGCACACAGGCAATTGAAATGGAACACACGTTTAATGTACTTGACATTTACTAGAACATAACTGAACGAACAAGGTGATACAACATTCTTTTATACACACCAAAACAAAAGAGAAACTTATCTCTACGGAACAGGTTTACTGATTACCAGTGTGACCAACACAAACCATGGTCACATATTCCAACATTGCCGTCACGTTGTCTGCTGTTTATAATGCATTTCTGTCAATTGTTGCGTAACACACCGATTTATTGACTTGGAGGCTAACATTTACAAATATAACAGTACCAGTAATTATGTTTTTTAATAAAAATGGAATATTAAAAAAAAAAAGACGGCAACGGGAAGCGGGATTGGTGGGTAGAAGACATACGAGCAAGAAAATATCGTAATTCTGCTCTAAACAAGTGAGACCACGGCATAACAGCCCGGAAAATGACCATTCGCCGAGGCCCTACACCGATTGTTGCCATAGAAACCCTCTGAATTCGCCACTCATGTACATTTTTCTTCCAGGCAGTCTTTAGTAGCTTAAAAACCCCTACATCCGTGGGTTGAAGTACGTGTGTGACATTAGGTAGTAAAGCGACCAAAACAATTCCATGATCCTCACAAAATTTACTAGTATGTATGGTCAAGTGTGGGAAGTGCCCGTCTATGAATAATGTCAGGGAGAGGAATCTCCTTCTCAACCACCCAGGATGAAATATGTTACTGAGAAATTCGTAAAACACTTCCCCCCGTCATTCACCCGTTTAGCGATTTGCCAATGCCCCAGTGTGCTGGCATTGAGGCAATAATGATGTCTTGCGGCAGACGTACATACTTGAACACTACAAGGGAAAGAGAAATATCGCCGTGGGCATTGCCTGTTAGAAGTACCGTCAAGCATTCTTTCTCATCCGAATTCACTTGCTGATATATTGTCTTGTAACCCCTGTTCGCCAGCACTTAGTTACCTTTCGGATTGAGAAAGAAAACCGTCTCGTCAGCGTTGAACAGTCGCCGAAGGTCTGACAAAATAGACTGGAAGTCGTTTTCCACTGAATAGCTGTAGACTTCTGAAACCCAGGTTTTATTTTGACGTTCTGTAATTGCAGCACGGCTTACTGTCAAATTTTGAGGGGTTCGTAAAAGATAGACCTGGATTTCTTTTTATAAAAGATTCACGCCATTTCCTTCCTGGTGGCCATCTTTGAAAGGAAAGTCCCTCTTCAATTCTTGTGTAAGGCACTGGACGCTTTTGCAAATCGTCCTTTGTTACCGGGATCCCGCTTTTCGTAGTGAGATTACCCATTGAACTAGCATAGCCTCAGCTTCCTTTGTTAAAATGGAACTTAGCCCCATTTTCCTCTCTCTAGGAGATTTTCCTTTAATTTTGTCCGAGAGGGTGTTTCTCGGAACACCATTCCTCTCCGCGGCCTTTTTAATACTCATGCCGTCCTCCACAACGGCCTTAATAGCAGCTTCCATTTGCTCAGTATCATAATTCAGAACTGTGCGTTTCCACATATTGCCTGGGGCAGATGACCTCGTAGTTCCCCCCTTAAAACAACAATAACTATCTAACATATTGCCTGAAAGCAAAGATTTAGTCTTAGAATAATATATTATTTATCATCTCAATAAAAAAAAAAAAAAAACATCTGTAGCATGCCTAGCCAAAAAAACCTAGGCCTACTGAGGTGCGGCCGTCAAGAAGAGAGACCTACGTAATAATAACAATACCCTGTAAATGTTTATTGGTTGCGAAACGTTAACACAAACATTAACATTATCGTGCACTAGTGTTCGTCACGAATGTGCTCTAAAGTTCGTCAGCTATGACGACTACTGGACACGATGATCAAATGATAATTTAATTAATACAGGGTACTTTAGAGCTACATTATAAGTTTATTGCCGCTGTTAGTTAGGTCTTGCAAGGAGAAATGACAATGTGCCAGTTTTCGTCACAAATGACGAGCATTGGTAAAGTGCATTTTTTTTAAATCCAGTGTTCGTCACGTGCATTTCTAACAAAACTAGGCACGTTAGCACGAAATAACAAATCACATATGTTACAGAAACAATTACCAACTATATCACGCACTTGTAACATTTTAAAATGTCGGAACATAACACGCATGAACATAATTAACTCGCGCACGTGCTTAGCACATGCGAGAAGCAACTGACGCATCAAGACAGCTCAGCTCACAGGAGATGTTTGACGCAGGGAATCACCTATTACATCGCACGCATGATTTCGCAAAGTTGCTCCTTATCGGCAAGGAAGGTATGACGCATCTCGTACGACTTCGTGCGTTGACATGCTTATTTTTTGTACTTATATACGAGAGTGACGAAGACTGGATCAGTGACGAAAACCGGTACAGTTACCTTAAATGTGATGGTGAGTCATTGCGATGTGTTCATGGCACAGCTATTGGAAAGCCCCGTTCTATACGGATGATCCTCACTGTATATCTAAAAATGTTTTCTGTCTAAAATACTTAAGAATAATAAAATAAGGTTTTTGATTTTGATTAATTACAGTATGTTAATGTGAAAAAAAAAATCTCCAAAAACAGCTCGATGTGAGGTAGGATTGCCATTGTTGTGGAACCGACGTACTCGTACTGTGTTATGAAAACATTTGAAGGTTGGAGAACATAGAGGGTCTTTATATTTGCTTGGCTAGGACATTCTCGCTCACATGCTCCGCCAGTGACGCCTCAGTTGCCGGCTGCCGCGTGCGTGTATGTATGGCAGAATACGGTGCTTAAAATCAGTATCATGCACTTTTACTCCATGTTTACAGTAGATGCTGAAAATGTTTCCCATCCGCTGCCAAACATAATCGGCATCTCATTATGAAGCTTCCGGTTACTCCGGTTAATTTAGCTTCACTAAGGAAATAACGACCTTTAAGTTAAGTCTATTTTTATAATTTACTGAACCTGTACTTTTGATTCTCTAAGCCAGTTGTTTTATTGTGATTGTGTATAGTGCTGTAATGCCTTATGTGAAATATTCGTTACTTGAACGTGTATATCTGCACAATACGTACATAAAGTGCAGGAAAACATGCACTAGAACAAGACAAAAGTTATGAGTGAAATTTCCAGGTAGACCCATTCCTATAAATTGGACAATAAAACAACTGGCTAATTTGAGATCCAAACGTACAGGTTCAGTAAACAATAATAATAGACGTTAAGGTCGTTATTTCCTTACTGAAGCTAAATTAACCGAATTAACCAGAAACTTCATAAGAAAATGCAGATTATGTTTGGCAGCGGATGGGGAACATTTTCAGCATCTACTCTAAACATAGTGAGTAAAAATGCATGATACCGATTGTAAGCACCGTATTCTGCCATACATACGCGCATGCGGCAGCCGGCAACTGAGCCGTCACTGGCGGAGCGAGAATGTCCTAGCCAAGCAAATATAAAGACCCTGTATATTTTATTATGTGTGAATATGCTTTTGACATGGAATATCACTTTATATATTCACATTGCTGGGGAACTTGCAAATTCATACTCGTTTCCTTTATTATGTTGCAGATCAAGTCTCTTAAAGGTCTAGCTGGTAATGTTTTGGAGGTAAATTACAGGCCGGACGTTTGTTTTAGACGAGTGAAAAATCTTAATGGAAGCTTGGAGGCGAGTTACTACAGTACCTGTGTTGTCGTCAGCTGCCCCATGCGGTCAGATCATTGACAAAGCTATCTCACGGTACTGCTGAAGTACAGTCATTGGCAAATATAATGGCGTTATGTTCGTAACAATGTAACGTGTACTTCCATGTCACACAATACTTCGACGTGGACTGTACTGTCTGCACGGTGATGTCGTTACGTACTCAAGTCTGGAATTCCATTACATCAGACCAGTGGTGACAAATGTAAAGTGAGAGGGAGAGAGACCTTTAATAGAGTGGCTATATTACAGGCTCATCCGCAAGCTTCAAGGTCAATGGCAATCGTCTAAAACAAATGTCTGGCTTATACAACTGTAACAAAACTTCAAAAAGAAGTTTGAAAAAATGGTCCGGCTAACTCAAACTTATTACCAGAGTTTCGCCAGTGTACCATTGGGCTCATCAGTTGGTATGGTACACCTCACCAAGATGCGTGGCTAGCACAGACTGAGAAGGCCACAGCAAGGCTCAAAATGATGCCATGAGTGCCAATGTACAGGGTCTTTTTGCTTTAGGTCGCTCCGAGTATCAGGGAACATGCACGGAAGGCGATAGCCCGGCCGGGTGACTCATTTGCCTTGAGACATATCCCGTCATGACGGCTAAGATGACCTAATGCAATACGAGAGTGATAAGCAAGCGCGTATTATACGGCTAGGGACGGAGTGTCACTGCGCCAGCCGTGCCGTGCTCGTGGTGCTGCGGAGCAACCTAAAAAAAAGACCCTGTACTATGAGAGACAACTCTCCCTTTTTCAAAAATAAAACGTTACTTTGGCAATCCATGATGGAAGTAAGTTAACTGTTCCCGAAGGATACAGGATGTTTCTCTTCCGAATGAGATAATTGTACTTTAACAAAACTTCAAGAAGAAGTTTGAAAAAAATGGCCCGGCTAACTCAAACATTTTACCAGCGTTTCGCCCCAGGTAAGGTTTTATTTTTGAAAAAGGGAGCTTGTCTCTCATAGTACATTGGCACTGCACATGGCATCATTTTCAGCCTTGCAGTGGCCTTCTCAGTATGTACTAAGCATGCGTCTTGGTGAGGTGTACCATACCAACTGATTAGCCCAATGGTACACTGGGGCGAAACACTGGTAAAATTTTCGAGTTAGTCGGGCCATTTTTCAAACTTTTTTTTTCAAGTTTTGTTAAAGTCCAATTAGCTCATTTGGAAAATAAACACCCTGTATCCTTCGGGAACAGTTACTTCCATCTTATACAGCTGTGTAGCAGGGTACAGGCCTCCTCTGTTCAGGGCTCATTAGGGTGGGGAGTAGGTTAAATTAGAAAAGGAATGCGTTGCCCTAGAATATGGTAGGCTATGAAGATCAGCATTTCAAAGACCAAGTTAATGTCGGTAGGGAAGAAACACAAGAAAACACAGTGAGGGCGCTTCCTATAGAACGGAGCTTTCCAAAGGCCATGCTGCGGACACGTCGCAATGACTCGCATCCAGACTAGTCAGCAAGCCTCTGTTTAAGAACAAGTCTCCTCAATGATCTCCTATTAGTACAGTGAGGGCCACCGCTATCGATCGGAGATTCACGGTGGCCGCGTGCCGGCCGGGGCAGTGGCTAGCCGCCTGCTGAGCAAGACACTGGTGCTAACAGCAGCATTGCGCCCAACTAGCTCAACACCTTTACACTTTCTAACGTATTTAAGAATCATCATTACTTACATGAATTTCAGAGTAGTTGCTGGAAATGCTGTTCTTCTTTTTCTAAACACACATTGCACTAACATAGGAAGCTTTGGTACATTCGCTGTAATTCATTCTTAATGATACCGTATTTTATAACAGTGCAGTTATTTCATTCTTGAGAGCCTCCAGAGTATGCGGATTGTTTCTGTATACCTTTCGTTTGAGGTTCCCCCACAAGTAAAAATCACATAGCACTGAAACGTATGAACACATTTACTGCAAGACTTCTTCTTGAGAAGATAAGTATTCACCAGGAAAATTCAATGTTTTCTTCAATACCTTAACCATGACTAGGCGGAAAAGATTTTTCAAAAACATATTATACCTATCATACCTCACCATTGTCGATATGGAACCAGTATGAATCTAAATATTCCCACATACAGTACTACTCGAGTCCAAGCTCTATGAACTTGCGGGGTGAGGAGAAAGAGCAGGGAAGGGTCAGGCGTGAAGAGAAGGATCTGTCAACAGCCCACCGTGATATATGGTATTCCTTTCTACTCCAATACTGCTAACATTCGGCCGTTGCTCAAACCACTGTGGTGTTAGGAATGACTGAGTGAGTCACCGACCAATGTATTTGGTTCTGTACTATGCACGAACCGAGAAACCTCATCACTCATCAACACCATTACTCATAGTCCGCGATGCACATTCCTCTCAGGTTCAAGCAGCTTAGACTCGAGCAGTACTTCACCACCTTTCTTAATTCTCTCAACTAAGGTATCTTGCCAGCTGGGAATGTAGGCTAAACCACATGCGGTGGTTCCCAACTCACTGCTGTGTAACGCTAGATGCTACTTATCTGGTGCTGACTCAAAGCTCTCCACACGTCACACGGCCCAAGAAATGCTTGGAGCTATAGGGAAGGATCTCACTGTAGTTAGCACTGCAGCCTCCTCTGCATCTACACCTCTAACTTTGAAATTTTTAAACACTAAATCTGACCTTCGCCTGCTAGGTCAATCTCGGCTTCTCTATATAACAGAGTTCATTACCCTCCCAGGTGGTATCTCCTCCCCCATTGTCATCACATGACTCCACCACACGAGCAGCTTCACCTAATGTGTTCATTTCTGACTTAACCGTTATCTCTTCATTACTATTACTCTACCGTCATCTTTCCTGCAGCACACAGTAGATCACGAATGAGAACTCACTACCAGAACATTGGCTATTCTGCACCTTGACTGTAGGTCTCTTTCACTACACTACCCCAATTATTTAAAATGGTCCACCTATTCCAATTTAGTTCCCTAGTGACATCACCTTCGTTAATGAATGGCCGTTTTTCTAGTAGCAGTTTTGCATGATACAAAATGTTCTAGATGATGCTGGCTCAGTGAGTAAAGCAATGGCAAACTACTTCACTCTCACCTTGCATAGTACCAGTATGCCTCATCATAGCGCTTAGAATGTTGAGCCTCGTAACCTTTGTAGTTGATTTTTGAGAATATTCATGCAGCCTCCGTACAGATACGGTAACTTACCACACAGGTTTTGTATAGCATTGGTAAAATCAATGAAACGGAAAGCTAGGCCTAAAATTAAAATACCGTCGAACGGGGTGAAGTCGATCATTGTGACGTCTCAATATAATTTCAGTACTAACACCTGGTGTGTAAATGGAAAAGGAACGATTTAACTTTCTTTGGAATGTTGAAGCTCCATGCTACAGGGTCTTTTTTTTTTAGGTCGCTCCGCAGCACCACGAGCACGGCACTGCTGGCGCAATGGCACTCCCTCCCTAGCCGTATAATGCGCGCTTGGTTATCGCTACCGTATGCATTAGGTCATCTTAGCCGTCATGACGGGATATGTCTCTCGGCAAATGTGTCACCCGGCCGGGCTATCGCCTTCCGTGCATGTTCCCCTGATACTCGGAGCGACCTAAAAAAAAGACCCTGTATTTATATGATATTATTTGTATGTTATAACCATAACACGTTCAGTGTGGTTAAGTTTTCAATCAATGTCCATTTTTAATATTTTTCAAAACCTTGGTCAACAAACAGTCATCCAGGGGTTTCAATCCGTACCGCAACTTCTTCACTGACTTCATTTGATAAGTTGATGTGTTGTGCTCTTGTGCTGCCCTTTAGACCACACCTAATTTATACCGCATGCAAGCAATAATGTATTATACCGAATGTTTACATTTGGTAGGGTGAAGTCGATCATGGTCCGAATATATCAGAAGAAGCCAGGCTCTGCTGGGAAACGATATTATAATGTTCAGTATTTGAACAATGCTGTGCAAAGAGTAAAAAGGGGGAAAATAAGCATCAGAAAAGCTTCTGAATGATATACTATCCTAAATGATTGGGTCAAAGGTAAACACAATACTACCCTAAATGATTGGGTCAAAGGTAAACACACTGAACGTTTGGAGGACAACTTTCATTGAATACCAGTGATGAAAATTGTTTGATTGAAGGTTTAGTTACGTGTTTAGAGAGGGGGTTTCCTCTGAAACGTACTAATGTACGAAATGTAGAGGAAAAGAAGGCTATTATTGGATACAAGCCATTTGTGTCTGAATGTAATTCATTTTTGCAACGAAAATAATAATGAAATTGCTCTCAGAGTTCGAAGAGGGTACGCTACCTCTTCCATAGACCATCTCAGAAATGAACATAACATAAGTGGAGATTTAAGTGATAGGGAATCTTTGTTTTACGAATTATATTGTATGCTTTAGAGAGTAAAGCCCGCTAGCGTTAAATATTAGTAGGCTAAATTGTAATAATTTTGCCACTTCTATACGGTATATTAAATCATGATTGAAATATTTTAAAAACTAAAATGATGATCGATTTCACCCCATATGATGTGTAAAGTCGTTTCTAGGCTGAAATAAACCTGTGATCGACTTCACCCCACCAGGTAGGGTGAAGCCGATCACACTTCAAACAGTAATAGTTTCGTAATTTACGGAAGTTGTCATGTTTTTATGTAAGCATTAGATTGACGAAGCGTCATTACATATAGCCTATATGCGTTTTCAAAATTGCATTCCGTCATCCGCATACTGTAATATATCAAAATTACTTATTTTTGATCGACTTCACCCCACACGACGGTATCGAGGTTGGCTACACAAATCAATTCCAAGATCGAAATATTATTAATTCAACCTTAATCCAAATTAATGCCTTTCACGCCGTATTTATTTTAACTTGGGATAAGTACATCAGATTATATTTCACTTGCAGGAAAAAATACATAGCTGCAATCAGTGAACTCGCGTGGTAATACGGTAGGCCTACAGCAGGTACCGTAGGCTACGGCAGGCCAATTGTGCATTCTTTTGTTTCGCGCTAGGAATCATGCACGGAAACAGGATTAGCTTCGATGCAAACTCAGGCGCGTCCGTTATAAAACACAGTAGCCTACTACGGTTGATAAGACTTACGTAGGCTATATTAGCTAAGAGTCTAATTAAGGTAGACACCCTACTTTCTTTTGACTGGCAGGCAGTGGCGGCCGGTGGCATATAAAGCTGGGTGTTGCACCAACATTTCTGATGTCGCAATTTTATATGGGAAGTTTACACATGTAACAAAAATCAATTAACGTTAGATAAACTACATTTCTATAAAACTAAAATACATGGGTTTTCCAAACTAACTGTACGTTCGACAAATAGACAAATTTTAATGGCTCTTTTGGGCTTCTTCCTATAAGAATTCATAAAAAATCATATGTATGTATTTACGCCCTATGCCTGAGTTCATTGGAAGAATTTAAAACACAGCAGGTTGTCTAAGGTTGGGTCTCTATCTCCAGGATAATAAACATTCTCAACATAAAAACATGGCAACCGAAAAGTTTGTACGTTACGAAAAATGATATTACTAACAAAGACGGGCACATATTCTGCATAAGGATAGGATTTTTTTTTTACTATAGCTTGAACCCCATCAGAGGAACCAGCCATGAAATGCGCTCTGTCATACGTCTGCGCAATTCATTTTTGCGGAGTTTCGTTCAATTTCTGCTTCTTTAATTAATCCAGTAAACACGCTGCTAATGTGTGTGCATCATGTTTTGTTTGCCTCTTACTACGTAACTTATCGGTACACAACAGCCATCTGAAATATGTTTGAAATATCACAAGTTTCATCTGCTATAATGGCTAAAATTTCCGATTCCTTTATTTGCTTTGATACTTCTTCTTGGCAAACCACCAACATAATCTGTAAAATTTAATTTTGAATTGTTTTGGACGTTCCTTTTAAAACAGTTGCCCTTACCAAAATGACCTTTAACACAGCATCCAACTCAACGCTAAAATTAATTAGTTCTCTCAAAACACCTGGATTTGTTGATGTTACACTTTCATCATGATCACGCAAGGCCAGTTCGAAAGAGCCACAGAAACGAATACAGTTTATTACAATATTTAACACATACCTATTGTGCCTAACTTCTTCGTTATATTCCGCAATTTACCTTCTATAGACACTGTCCAATTGTGCAGCTTCGTTAACAGTTCCAAAAAGTGTCAATTTCAAACAGCTGAAGATTGGTTGGTTCCTCAGTTTAGGAGCTGCGACAACGCGGTCATATCCTGTACTTTGGGTGTGTGGAGAATCTGTCTGATAACCGGTGTTAATTGTAATGGCTGTATTAGTGAGTGTCATCTGTTTTTAATTCAAGTGAGGACTGCAGACATTGAATTTCAAGCAGTTCCTACTTTTGGCGCCAAAGGCCACCGTAAACGACTACTAGTTCAGAACTTGGTTACTACACGCCACCGCAGTCGGCTCCTGGTGACGAACGTCGGAACCTAAGAGCGTTGTTCAAATTTTAACCTATAATTTAGCTTCACACAGGTGTAATTAGTGGAAGATTCTTTAACATGCCATAAATCTATGACATGGGACCGCCGGCTTTACTTCCCCTCCGAAGGAATGCATACTGAGGGATTTTTAACGCTCTTAAAAATCCGACGACTTCGGCCGGGTTTGAACCCGCGATCTTGGACATAGAGGCTCAGCATGCTACCAACCACGGCACCAAAGCCACTCAGCTGAAGATTCATGTTTCTTTATTTTAGGGATTAATTTCCGTAACTCCTATTTTGGTACACGCGGATTCTCCACCAACAAACATGGAAAACAGAATGAAGTTTTTTTTTATGTCACATTCACATAACCAATTCTTCTTCTTCCTTCGATTTTGGCCTACTGTGGACCACGGAAAACAACTGATTTGTTGGTTAGTCTTTTTTTCTTCTCCCAAAATTTCTTCATCCTTTCGCTGTGGTTCCTCCTCCTCTCATTATTATTGCCTTAAATATATCCTTTAAACGCCCTCGTAGCCTATACTTATATTTTGGACAATACTTATCTGGTAATGGTCAACCGAGTGTTTTTACTGTGAGTTTATCGTCATCAGGGAGCTGGGAAAGCTGTCTAACTAGTAAATTACTTGCTCTATTAATTTTCACTTACACTCCACAAATTAATGTTTCAAACTAAACATTCCGTTTAAATAAAATACTAACTTACAAGATGCACAGATGATACATCTGGGTGCTATATCGGAAAGTGGCGCGAAAGGCAAACTAACAAAACACTGAATTTTTCTAGCCTGAAATTTCGTAGTGAATGCATAGTAGTGAATCAACCAAACAATAATAATAATAATGCACGGTTATGTATCTGCCTGGAACCAAAATACTCAATCAACTAAATACAGAACTAATCGCAACCCAAATCCCGCAAGAACAAGAGTGGTAAAAGCAAACATAAACCGCTACAGTACACCAACAATACGTCGCAAAATAGTTCAGCCAATTATCTACTGTACTTATAGCAATGGTGGCGTTCTTAGGCTCGCTTCACAGAACAATTGACAAACATATTAAATGAAGTTATGATGAGAAAACATCTAAAAATAATTGGGTGTGAACCAACTGATGTCTCCCTATGAAATTCCGATATTTGTACTGTTGCGGGTGGTGTAGCATTCCCTAGTGGTGTGGGAAAGAAACTACCCTTCAGGGGTGGATGACCTCGTAGTTCCGCCCCTTAAAACAACAGTAACTAACTAAACTACCCTTCGCGGGATAAGAGAAATCGAGGGTGTTGTTATTTCCAATGAGTGGTGCAATCTAACAGGGCCATTTGGAACTGAGTATTGCCAGGGGGCTGGCAGCTCGTCTGCAACTCCCTACAACCCATGCTGGCCAGCAAGCATGTACAAGCTTGGCCTCGTCCCTGCCGGCCGCGCTGTCTACTTGGGAGTCGCAACAAGAGAGCTAACCCCCTGGAGTTTGATTTGAAGGCGGCAGCTTTTATAGGTACAGTGTGAAGCATTACGATAAGTAATAACGAAATATCGATGATTTAAACACATTTTTGAGTGCATTAGATCTATAAAACTAAAACATTTAAGAAAAAAAAACGACGAATTAGTTGTAAAATTATTGGGAGTTGTGCAACGCTGCAACAATATCACCAGCCGCCCTTGCTGGCAGGAATAACCTGATAATGGAGCACCACAGGCACTTGTCTGTTATCATGAAACAATAGACTTACCTCGATTAAAGTCTCAAAATTCGATAATTAGATGCAGACTGTAGATAAACATTGCGAACATCCAAAGCATTGAAAGTAAACGTGGCTCAGACGTGACTCTCTGCAGACCAACAAACTTGAGCTACGTACTTGACAACAACCCCGACAAGCGAGAACAGTCATGTGGTACCGCGCAACCAGTGTTGCCAATTTGGTGTCTTTAGTACCAGATCTGGTGTTTCTGAAGTTCGTCTGGTGCCAGAAATGTTCTAATAGTGCCATAGCAAAATACTGGTGTTATTTCAATAAAACCAGTGCCAAATCTGGTGCAGAACGGATTTTTTCATGAAATTGTCTCCTATAAGTAAATAAGTAAATCTTGGAAGACATGCAAAGTTAAACAATTAAGATAGGCAATGTTCAGCCTTACACGTGTCAAGATCAACACTCCAACTGGGGAAGTCCCTGAAATTCTCATTCGCGTTCATAAGTGCTAATTAAGCGCAACATGCAGGGTTCAGTGCAAGTGCACTTCAGTGGCGAATTCTCCCATACACCGCATATACCGGCGGTATACCACCCGAGATTTAAAAAATGTAAAAGTATTTTCTTGTCACTTTTTAGACATGTTCCAGTCATGAAAATTGTCCTTGTCATATATTTTCTGCAGATTGTTGTCACGAAAGTCGGTGGTCATAGCAACGTCCCATACTTATTTTTATTGGTGGTGTACAGTTTTAGTTATGAGTGACTGTACTGAGTTACCGCAAGGGTCTCCCGGTGGCGCTCGCTGGCTCGTCAGAGGGACGAGGGGAAGGAGAGGGGTAGCTTAAGCCCAGCAAATTTCAGCTCGAGGTATCGCGCAAGGACCATGCGGTTCAACTATGCCTAATGCTGATTGGCTGTTTCAAGGGGAATTTGTTGACCAGCAGAGGCTTGCCAGCGCTCAGCCGTTTCAGTTATTTGTTCTGTGTGCGAGACAGTGTCATTGTACGTTTGTTTTAAGTCAGTCTTGAAGTGATTTAGTCAACAGTGAATTAATATAGAAATGTGTAGTGTGAGTGAAGCACCGGAAGTGGATTGTGGGTGCGTCATTGGGGACGTGCTAACCAAGGGATTTAATTTAATTGGATTCCCTCAGAAAGTGGAAATTAAGGAGAAAGGAAGGCCAACTCCTGAACTTCCAAATTTAGTTTCAACTTGTATAGACCGTAAGCAAGAGTATACTAGACATTTTTGTTCCTCAAACTATTCACGCCATCAGTGGTTAACTGGATGCAAAAAACTTAACAAACTATTCTGCTGGCCTTGTCTCCTTTTCAGTCGTGAAGGAACGGCGTGGTCAAAAGATGGATTTGACAACATTGCTGGTCTTACTAGTAGCTTAAAGAAACATGAAAAAGCGAGGAGTCATATCGCGTGTGCTTTTGCATTGTGTAAATTCGGTACCTCGCGAATAGATGTTCAGTTGAATGCTCAGAAAGCAATGGAGGTCTCAAAGCACAATGAAATGGTAAAAAAGAATAGGCAGGTTTTATCTAGGCTAATAGATGTCGTTTGTCATTTAGGCAAGCAAGAACAGGCACTACGAGGACATGACGAGTCAGACCAGTCACTGAACAGAGGTAACTACATAGAAACCTTAGATTTGCTGAGCACGTATGACCTTTTGCTACATGACCATTTACTTAATTCTACTATATTTCGAGGTACGTCATCTACCATTCAGAACGATTTAATAGAAGCCATTAGAGCTGTAATGGTAGATGCTATTGCGAAAGAACTTGACAGAACAAAATTTGTAGCAATTCTTGTCGATGAATGTTCTGATGTGATTAATAAATCACAGCTATCCACAATTTTGCGCTATGTTGATAGTGCTGGAGAAGTTCAAGAACGATTCATTGGCTTCACGGATGTTAGTGCTAACAGGTCGGCTGAGGCTCTGTACGCCCACGTTTCGTCAGTATTAGAAGAGTTCGGATTAGGTAACAAGCTTATAGTACAGACGTACGATGGCGCGAGTGTCATGGCTGGTCATTTAGGAGGACTACAGGCTAGAGTAAAACAAACATTTCCACGAGCGCTGTTCGTTCATTGCTACTGTCATGTGTTGAACTTACAATAGTATTGCAACAGGCAGCTATGGGAATAACAAAATGTCGAGTATTTTTCTTATCTCTTTCCGGAATGTCTAATTTCTTTTCCCATTCTTCCAAGAGAACTGAATACCTCCGAAACTTTGTAGAAAAAAAATTACCGAGAACTGCACCAACACGCTGGAACTTTAACTCGAGACTTGTTAACACAGTTCAAGAGCAGAAAGACAACCTACTCATGTTTTTCGAAAGCTTAACGGACGATGAAAATAGTGGAAATTGGGAAAACGATGCTATAGTACAGGCTCAAGGATTTTTGTATTTTTTGAAAAAAATTGATACAGTTTTTCTTCTGAATGTATACTCATTCATTTTCTGCCACACCGATGTTCTTTTTAACATTCTGCAAAACAAGGCTATGGATATTGCTTTCTGCCACTCAAAGATAATAGAGACCAGAGACAGATTAAACAATTTCAGGAGCGAAGGCTTCCAAAATGTCTGGGAAATGACATGTTCTAGCGCAGCCGATGAACCAGCACAGAAGAGAATTAAAGGCAATGGATCACCAGAAGAGGGTTTTAGGAGACTATTCTGTGAAATTCTGGATAATGTCATTTGCCAGATAAATGACAGATTTTGTGATATGGAGCGTTTTAACTTCTTTTCCCTCCTGGATACAGGAAAATTTAGAGAATTTGGCATTTCGTTCCCAAACAAATTGTTTTTAAATCTCTTAGAAAACTACGGGTCAAGTTTCGATCAAGTAGGTCTGAAAAACGAACTGATAGTGCTCTATTCGGCTAATGATCAAGAATTTCACGAGAAATCAGTGGCCGAAATCGTAAGAATTATGAACCGAATGCAGTTAGTTAATGCTATGCCTGAACTGTACAATTTAGCGTGTTTAATACTTACGATACCATCTACTACAGCCTCTGTTGAACGTACCTTCTCAACACTCAAACGAGTGAAGTCACACTGCAGGTCCACTATGGGTCAAGAGAGACTTACTTCCCTATCATTGATGACAATTGAGAAGCAGCTGCTTTGTTCACTCAGGAAGCACCCAAACGGTAATTTTACTGATGCTGTCACACAAGTGTTCTTGAAGAAATCCAGACGAATGGAACTTACCTTCAAATAGATAAATCCTGGTTTTGGCAGAAGACGGTTGGAATACTGTATAGATATAGAGGTAAGTTATCGCTCGAATTATTTTATTGATTTCGACCAGTTTCTTAGAAGTGCTCTTCGCTTTTATTGTATTAATACCTTGGCTATGAATGTTTTAGTAATCTTTGGATATGTGCAAATGGTTTAGAACGTTGTTGTTAATAGGGGCCGATAACCTAGATGTTAGGCCCCTTAAACAACAATTATCATCATTGTTGTTGTTAATAGTTCATTTTAGGGGCTTGTGTTGAACTTGTATAATAAGCTTCTATGATGAACTGAGGTACTATCGCTGCATTTGCCTGGAAATAGTGTAGGAAAACTCTGACAAAAAACACACTCATGGTAGCCTCTGTCGGCGTCGAGATTCGAACCCCTGATATGTGGACTTGCTGCAGCTCCCCATGGCGTGATTTAGCGTGCATGGCTATGCCACGGGGTGTTCTTCGAACGCAACTACAGGTGACCAGTGTCATATTTCCAAGAAAAAAATACACTTGTCTGGAGCGGAGAGAGAGAGAGTGGAAGTGCGAAGATGAAAGGAGCCGTTTGTAAGATGTAACCAACATAAACTGGGGAATGAGGGGATGTGGCAAGTGTTCAGGAGTGAAACAGAAATTCTTTAGGTATATAGACATAATCTTTCTTACAAATTACGGATATGTTTTTCTCCAACTCTAATAATAATAATAATAATAATAATAATAGTCTGAAGGAATTGGATCTTCCGCCGAACATCTACAGGAGTATGCAGCATTCTGTCCTATTATCCACATGCAATATTGTGCGATCCTTCCTGGCTAGTGAATGAGTTTTAATGAACTCTATATTCTGTATATACATGATATGTATGTACTGTATTATAGTTTGTATTTTAGTTTTTATGTATTGTTGTAAAGCACTTGGTTTAACTTTAGAGTAACCCATTTTTGTAGTGGTGAATTGAATAAATAATAATAATAATAATAGTCTAATAATAATGACTTATTATTATTGTTATTATTATTATTATTATTATTATTATTATTATTGGGCATATTGATATTGGTTGCCAGGGGTGAGTAAACAGGAAGGGTGCACTTGCGGTATACCAGGTACGGAGACCAGCAGTCGCCACTGGTGCACTTGTACGAAGAATCTACCCATCATCTATTTTCTTCCCAGCTCTCAGGGGATTTCCCAGTTTTATGCGAAGGCAGTTTATGTACTTTCGCTCCCTCACTCTAATGCAGATGTAGGAACAGTGTTTAGCCAAGTTTTAATTGGTGAAAACAAAGCAAAGAAATCGAATGAAAGTTCAAAAATTGCATTCCTTTCTGTGTGTGCGAATTGGACTAAAAACAGAGGGAAAATGCTATCACGACTACGAACTTCCGAAGGATATAATAGTGGCCAAAATTGGAAGTATGCAAGTGAAGAAGACGATTTTTAATGAAAGAAATGTAAGTAAAAAGCCGTTTATATATTTATAATATTTGGTGTTTATCTAGTGTTTTGAATCATGGAGTCCAGCTGGTGCTTTTGTGGTGTTTTAAAGCATAGGGTTTAGTTCTTTCCCATTTCAAGGTTTGGCAACACTGCGCGCGACAGCTGCTTCCCTCCACCTTTCATCGCAGAATCATTGCGCAGGGGATTCCCAAACTCATTGCACGTGAGAACATCTGAAGGCACTGTTGCCAGTTTGCTGCATTTTCCACTATCTGAATAGTTGTTTCATTTGAGGGGCTTGGATATTGTGGTCATTCAGCTCCGTATACTTGGATATGTGTAATTTTGTCAACCTGTGTTATTGTGATGGCTGTATAGTGTGTGGAATTGTTACTCAGGTGAGGATATGGAAGAAGGTGACCGTGGCCTTAAGTTAAAACCATCCCGGCATTTGCCAGGAGTAGAAGTGGGAAACCACGGAAAACCATTTACAAGATGCCTGCTGAGGGAATCGAACCCACCTCTTCTCAGTCTGGCCTCACGAGTCTGAGTGTACTCCGTTTCAGCCCTCAGACCAGAAGTAAATTTCTGTCAGAACCGGAACCTTCGGGCTGACAGTCAATGCTATCATGGAATAGATAACGCCAGATCTTATCGTTCATCACAGTGTTGCTCAAACTACAAGACACGCCTTAGAGACGTTTCTTTGTTTACATGTGTCATGTTGTCAGCTTGGTTAGTTGGCAGGTACAGTCGCGTGGGAAGGATTTAACTCACGTTTTACTCTCCGTGATGGCATGAGCTCCTACAGGGGCGGATCTAGGGGAGGGCGAGGAGGGCGACCGCCCAGGATCCCGCGGTCCGGGGGGCCCCGTGCCATGGAGTGTTTTAAATTTAATTGATTAATTAATCATACCTTTCAAACTAATTTATAATTGATATTCTTTTTTCAGTGCAGCTATGACCTCCCGTGACCGTTTAGCAAGTTTAGATTTCAGTGAAATGATAGAAGACTTCAGCCGGGAAAAAAGTCGCAAAGTAATATTTTAAGATTTCATAGTTTACATAATCTTCTTCAAGGAGACTTAAAGGTTTCTTTCATATTATTTTTAAAAAATGTACTGTAGTGTATTCAAAATATTGTAAATATTATTTATTTTATTATTATACTGCTCAAAAAAATTAAAGCACCATTTTTTTCAAAGGCCACCAAATTTGGAAAGTTGACTGCACAAGGTCGAAATCTCAGTATGACGTTTGCCCCGACGCCTACCAAGCACATGCTTCAGCACAACTCCCCAACTTGTGTAGTTTCGGGATAGCGCCCCCAAAACCAGCCCATTTTTGAAAACCGTAAATTGAAGTTTGCGAAAAACGCTGTAGGACTTGTCGCAGGTTGCCAAAGCAGTCGAAAATGAATGAGTCTTGCTCTTAAGGTTTCACGAACACGTTGAAATCGTTACATTTGACGTTTGGGTATTTTCAACCCCCTTCATCATCCCCTAAACATGGACTACCATTGGGGGCGCCTGAGAAGGTACCGGATGTGTTTAACCTCCTGAAAACCTGCACACCGTCCTCAGTTGCTGATTGCAGTAAGTTCTTAAGGCCACCGGCAATGTTCACCCCTCCTAACACCCTCAACTGGCAAGGGACCAAACCACCCCGTCTTGATTCACCCCTAAGGAAGGTTTAAATCGAGATGTTTATCAGTGCTGCTAATGGGGGGGTCTTCCCCTAACGTTTCAAAAGAGGACCTGCGCCTGTGTCGCCACCCCTTCCCTTGCTACCCCCTTTTGTATGATTTTTCGAATCAGGCCCTTTTTAAGGGCTGAAATGAGGTCTTAATCGCTGAAAGGGCTGTAAAGATCCTTAGAAGTACGGTAGTGGTGACACGAAATCAACCCCTTCCGATGTTTGATTGACATTCCATCCCCCAAAGTTGACATTTTTGCACCCTCAACCCTCCCTGTCTGGACGCGTAACGCGTCATGGCAGAGTTTTCAGAGTTGGATCAAAATGAAGCTTATGGCCTGAAATGGAGCCCAAAACAGCAGGTTGGATGGAAATTTATCGGTAGGGTGGGAAACGGGACCAAAACGTTTTCAAAAAAGTTAACAGCCTCTAGTAAGTACACCAATGCATAGGCAACCCACATCACGTCATTTTTCTCCCATTGCCAAACTTTGTAACCTATTGCCGATCATAGGCAACCCACACGCACGGACGTGATGTGGGTTGCCTATGCATGGGCGTACTTACTGTAGGCTGTACACTTTTTTGAAAAATTTTGGTCCCGTTTCCCAACCTACCGATGAATTTCTATCCAGCCTGCTGTTTTGGGCTCCATTGCAGGCCATAAGCTTCATTTTGATCCAACTCTGAAAACTCTGCCATGACGCATTACGCGTCCAGACAGGGAGGGTTAGGGGTGCAAAAATTTCGAATTTGGGGGACGGAATGTCAATCATCGATCGGAAGGGGTTGATTTCATGTCACCACTACTTCTAAGGACCTTTACAGCCCTTTCAGCGATTAAGACGTCGTTTCAGCCCTTAAAAAGGGCCTGATTCGAAAAATCATACAAACGGGGGTTGCAGGGGAAGGGGTGGTGACAAAGGCACAGTTCCTTTTTTGAAACGTTAGGGGAAGACACCCCCATTAGCAGCACTGATAAACATCTCGATTAAAACCTTCCTTAGGGGTGAATCGAGAAGGGGTGGTTTGGTCCCATGCCAGTTGAGGTTGTTAGGGGGTGTGGACATTGCCGGAGGCCTTAAGAACTTACTGCAATCAGCAACTGAGGACGGTGTACAGGTTTTCAGGTGGTTAAACACACCCGGTACCTTCTCAGACGCCCCCAATGGTAGTCCATGTTTAGGGGATGATGAAGGGGGTTGAAAATCCCCAAACGTCAAATGTAACGAATTCAACGTGTTTGTGGAACCTTTAAGAGCAAGACTCATTCATTTTCGACTGCTTTGGCAACCTGCGACAAGTCCTGCAGCGTTTTTCGCAAACTTCAATTTGCGGTTTTCGAAAATGGGCTGGTTTTCGGGGTGCTACCCCGAAACTACTCAAGTTGGGGAGTTGTGCTGAAGCATATGCTTGGTAGGCGTCAGGACAAACGTCATACTGAGATTTCGAGCTTGTAGGTCAACTTTTCAAATTTTGGTGGCCTTTGAAAAAAGTGGTGCTTTAATTTTTTTGAGCAGTATATTATTACAATACTATTTTCCATTTGATTTGATTTTTTTATTTCCTATTGTTGTGGGCCTCACCTTATCATATCGCCCAGGGCCCCGCAAGGCCTGGATCCGCCACTGAGCTCCTATTAAGCTTAGCTGTGATGTTAACACGCACCATTCTTAATTCGCCCACTATTATTAATTTTTCTGTTCACAGTTCACAATATTACTACCGGTACTGTCTAATAAAACACAAGTAGCGTGCAGAATGCTGCTTGACTTATGTGCAGAAAATACTCCGTCATCCTAGTAGTTCCACCCCTTAAAACAACAATAACTAACTACTCCGTCATCACTCGTCACGGTGTTCCCCTGTTCGACGCAAAAGGATCCAGCTGCTATTATAAACAAACTCTGGCGCAGCCAAGTTCAGCGACAATCGTATATTCATTGGAAGGATAACATAGTAGGAGCCGATGTGAAAATTTCCGTAGCAACAAGTGAAGTGAACGTTCCTCCCCTCTTAACCATGCTGCAGCACATGGACTTGCCCGCATACGGAACTCGTTGCTTACGCATTTGCCATCAAGTAATAATTGGAGTAGGTATACTACGCCCTACAGTATATGGTTTCCTTCCTGGCATGATGGGTTATAAATACGTATTATTAAAACTTTTATCTGAAATATCCTCCCCCGGACACATACTGCTCGGTTCCAAGCTCTGTGAACTTGCGGGATGAAGAGCAGAGGCAGGGTAGGAGCAGGCGATAATTGAGAAGCCTGTCGACAGGCCGCCGTGTTACCTGACATTCTCGTCTATTCCAATACTGCTAACATAACATAGGGTCTTTTCTGAAACCAGTGTGGCGTTGGGAATGAGTGACTGAGTCACCAACTAATGGATTTGCTTCTGTTACTACGCAATGACCGAGAAACCGCATCACTCATCACCACCACTACTAATAGTCAGCGATGCACATTCCTCTCAGGTCCACGCAGCTTAGACTCGAGCAGTACCTGTATAGGAGTCACTGCGCCTTACCCCGGCGGCTTCGGTGGCGTAGTTGGTAGCATGCTGTACTGCTGTCCCCAAGGTAGTGGGTTCAAACCCGGCCGAAGTTATCGGATTTTTTAAGAGCGTTAAAAATCCTTCAGTATGCCTTCCTTCGGAGGGGAAGTAAAGCTGGCGGTTCCATGTCATAGATTTATGGCATGTAAAAGATCCTTCCACAGACTAAACTTGTGTGAAGCTAAATTGTTAGGTTAGATTTCGTCGGAACGCTCTATCAAAGTTCCAACGTTCACTACTAGGTATCATTGATATCTGGTAGCGAAAGTTGGAACTACTTGAAATTGAACGGAACTTGTAGCTCACCCTAAGGGTGTCCGCTGGAAGCAGCTACAGACTCAGGCGAGCCGAACATGTCCTCGGACACTCCCGGCACTAAAAGCCATACGATAAAAAAATACTCCAGTGACGTCACTGCTCTAATTATCGTGGCCGACGAGGCCAAGTCTAATTATGAGCACATACGGACCACCATTTGGTCATTACTAGCCACTTTCATTGCATGTGAGATTTCCGAAGTGAAATGCCATGTCCTGTGGTACGAATTCCACGTAAAAAAAGTCCTCTCGGCACGCCGGAAGGCGGAGGTAGATTTCACCGTACAAACTTGGGGATAGGCGAAAATAGGCAGAAAATGCAGATTTTCGTAGAAGGATCAGACCTCATTTAATGCGAGAAGGTATTTTATAATTGGAGCTTAATTAACTTTGTTTTTCGTCATTTTATGCTTATTTTAAACATTTTATTGTCTTATGGGAACGGTAACCTTCTTGTCATTTGGGGTCCATTTTTATACTTGTGGTCACACTATCCTTATGCAAGGTTTCGACACTGATGTGCAACTATGTAACGGTCTGTTACTTCTTCACGCAAAATTATATCTACCGCAGAGATTTTGGTTGGTTCCTCAGTTTAGGGGCTGCGACAACGCGGTCATGTAACCTCGTGTACTTTGGGATGGCTGTATTAGTCTGTAATTCAGGTAAGGACTGCAGACGGTCAATTTCAAGCAGTAGTTCCTAATGTTGCTACCAGGTACTACCGTTAACGACACCTAGCTGTGAACTTGGCTACTAGATGCCACCGCAACCAGCAACTCGCAACGAACGTTGGAACTTCCCCTCCAAAGGAAAGCATACTGAGGGATTTTTAGCGCTCTTAGAAAATCCGACGACTTCGGCTGGCTTTGAACTCGCGACCTTGGGCATAGACATTCAGCATGCTACCAGTTACGTCATCGAAGCCGCTTCACACTTAGATGGAAATCTGAATCTGATCTCGTGCAAGTTCGTTATATTTGCAACGTCTGATGGCTCATCCCTCATCAATTTAGTAGTGTTGACATGGCAACCACTGATAGGTCTTGGCATTTTCTTATAATTCCGAAATTATTTTTCTCATCCCTTGGCATAATGGTGGGTTATATCAAAAATTCTTTCAGACAAAAGTTTTAGGTAATTATTATGGGAATATTGTCCATTTCGTACGGTTTTGATATTGTGCCTATTAAGAGAGATATGATTAATGTTTCCCGAAAAACCCACTTTTTCCCACCCCTTTGGTCAATGGTTGGTGCTATAAAAAAAACTCATCAAACATACATTTTTGGGCGTTATCCGACACATAGTATGAATGTTGAACGGATTTGATATTTCACATATTAAGAGAGTTATAGCAATATTTCACTTTTTCGAAAAAAAAAAAAGCCCCCATTTTCACCCCCTTCGACCGATTTAGCCCAGTAACGAACTCGACCGAGATTTTATAGGTATACATATTCGGTAAAAAATTCAAAGTGATTGGTGCAAAATTACGGCAGTTATCGTGTCCACAATAAACTGATATACTTATATACATATACATACATAAATTATATACAAACTTTTGAACTGACGGTGGTTTTGGGGTCTGGGGGATGTGAAACGCGAAGATATGTCGAAATTTTCCGGAAGTCGAAACATGGTACCCATTGCAATAGTTAGCTTTCTAATGAAATCTACCTCTGGTTGGTTCCTCAGTTTAGGGGCTTCGACAACGCGGTCATCTAACCCCGTGTACTTTGGGTGAGTGTAGAATCTGTCTGATACACGGTGTAAATTGTAATGGCTCTATTAGTCTTAATTCATGTAAGTACTGCAGACGGTCAATTTCAAGCAGTAGTTCCTAATGTTGCTACCAGGTACTGCCGTCAACGACACCTAGCTGTGAACTTGGCTACTAGAAGCCACCCCAACCAGCAACTCGTAACGAACGTTGGAACTTCCCCTCCAAAGGAAAGCATACTGAGGGATTCTAGTGCTCTTAGAAAATCCGACGACTTCGGCCGGCTTTGAAACCGCGACATTGGGAATAGACATTCAGCATGCTACCAGTTACGTCACCGAAGCCGCTTCCCACTTTGTCAGGCGGCTTCGGTGGCGTAGTCGGTAGCATGCTGAGCTTCTATGCCCAAGATACCGGGTTCAAACCCGGCCGAAGCCGTCGGATTTTTTAAGAGCGTTAAATATCCCTCAGTATGCCTTCCTTCGGAGGGGAAGTAAAGCCGGAGGTCCCATGTCATAGATTTATGGCATGTTAAAGATCCTTCCACTAATTGCACCTGTGTGAAGCTAAATTGGATAGGTTAAGAATGTATGCAACGCTCTTAGGTTTCTATGTTCGTTGCCAAGAGCCGACTGTGGCGGCGTCTAGTAACTCAGTTCTGAACTTGGCCTCGTAGTCGTTGACAGTGGCGCTTGGCGGCAAAAGTAGGAACTATCTGAAAAATTGTTAGTTGCAGTACTTAAATTAACAAACAGATAACACACACTAATACAGTCATCACAATTAACACCGGTTATCAGACAGATTCTACACACACCCAAAGTACACGGGGCTACATGACCGCGTTGTCGCAGCCCCTAAACTTAAGAACCAACCAACCAACCACTTAGTCAGATGGAAATACTGAATCTGATCTCGTGCAAGTGCGTTGTCATGGCAACGTCCGATGGCCCATGCCTCATCAATTTAGTAGTGTTGCCATGGCAACCACTGATAGCTCTTGGCATTTTCTTATAATTCCGAAATCATTTTTCTCGTCCCTTGGCGTAATGGTGGGTCATATCAAAAATTCTTTCAGACAAAAGTTTTAGGTAATTATTAGGGGAATATTGTCCATTTTGTACGGTTTTGATATTGTGCCTATTAAGAGAGATATGATTAATGTTTCCCGAAAAACCCACTTTTTTCCACCCCTTTGGTCAATGGTTGGTGCTATCAAAAAGCTTATTTGACATAAATTTTTGGCACTTATCCGACACATATTATGAACTTTGAATGGATTCGATATTTCACGTATTAAGAGAGTTATAGCGAAATTTCACTTTTTCGAAAAAAGCCCCCCATTTTCACCCCCTTCGACCGATTTAGCCCAGTAACGAACTCGACCGAGATTTTATAGGTATACATCTTCGGTAAAAAATTCGAAGTAATTGGTGCAAAATTACGGCAGTTATCGTGTCCACAAGAAACTGATATACATATATATATACATATATATATACATAAATTATATATAAACTTTTGAACTGACGGTGGTTTTGGGGTCTGGGGGATGTGAAACGCGAAGATATGTCGAAATTTTCCGGATGTCGAAACATGGGACCCATTGCAATAGTTAGCTTTCTAATGAAATCTACCTAAAAAGGAGGTCCCGTGGCTCATGATCTCGAGTTTAACGGTCACGTTAAACTACAATCTTCCTTCCTTCCTTCAAGTTACTGGCCGGTACCGTATTGGCCCGAATATTAAAATTATTTGGGTAAAAAATCTGGGTGCGACTTATATTCGCTACCTACACTTTTATACCGGTATGTCATGAGTCGTGTACTGTTTAAAAAGCAATGCTCATTAGCAAGAACACAGCAACAAAGCAACAAAACAGTCTGTAAGAGAAACTGGCGGTATTTAATGAAAACAATGCGAACTTTTGTTTTGGCAGTGACATCGTTATTCGGTAACATGGTATTGTTTCGTAAGCTTGAATAATCTACAATAGGCCTAGCTCAGTCTCAGTAAGATCTGTAAGAAAGCCTGTTTAACGCAAAAATGAGCGGCCATTTACCGGTAGAGTGAAAAGCTTATAATGCAGCCTTCAAACTTGCAGTTGTGCGTTATGCCAAAAGCACAACCAACAGAGAGGCTGGAACAAAATACGGATGTCAGAAAAAAGTGTTTACATGTTGGTAAGTATCGATACAAGAAAATCAATGTGTCTTTCCAAAATCTGGATGCGGCTTATTTTCGGGCATAAACTTTTTTTTCCTTTTTCCTCTTCGAATATTAAGGGTGCGGCTCATATGCGGGGACGGCTTATTTTCGGGTCAATAC
The DNA here is from genome assembly GCA_946902985.2 of Meconema thalassinum. Classification (NCBI taxonomy): domain Eukaryota; kingdom Metazoa; phylum Arthropoda; class Insecta; order Orthoptera; family Tettigoniidae; genus Meconema; species Meconema thalassinum. The sequence continues at coordinate 190,586,804 of OX336394.1, read as the reverse complement.
GGCATCTGTCTACTTTAAGTGGGCGTTGACTCTACTGTGCAGCGGCTAGCATTCTTGTCTGTCGCCCCGGAGGTCCGGGTTCGATTCCCAGCTCTGCCAAGAAATTTAATTCTGATATGAGGGCTGGAAGAGAATCTGCTCAGCCTCGTGATGCAAACCTGAGAAGAGATGGGTTCGATTCCCACCTAAGCAATCCTGGAAGTGGTTTTTCGTGGTCTCCCACTTCTACTCCAGGAAAATGCCGGGATGGTTCCTAAATTAAGATCACGGCCGCTTATTTCCCAATTCTCAACTGAATCACAAATACACTACTACAGACACCACAATAACACAGCATATCAGACAAGTGCACGGGGCTAAATGACCACGATGTCCAAGCCCCTCTTATGGAATAACAACTACACTGCGGTGACTACCGACAGCAAGGTAGGTATAGTTTTTCCGACACTATTATTGCACCGTGTGTCCTTGTGTTTTTCGATCGCTGCTTCTTTCCTGTTGGTCAAGGTCGCAGTAACGTTCAATGATAGGCTTAGTTCATCGTTTTCTAGCACTCACGAGTGATTCTAATGTGGCGCAAACAGCGCCCACTGTATAACAATGTATTATCCAGGACCAACCATGGTGGCTGAGAGCACTAATTCGTGCTTCACTGACATCGGGAGAACATGGGTTCAAATCCCACCTCGGCCGTCCTAAAAATGGTTTTTGTGGTTTCCCATTTTCACCAACAGGCAAATGCCGGGACGGTTCCTTGCAATAGGTCCACGGCCGGTTGCCTTCCAAAATCCCTTACCTGACTGAAAATAAAAATTAAATGTCATTGACAGCATTAATTACATAATTATATATACAGGGTTGGCACAAATAATTTAAGCAATTTCATGAACATATATTAGAAAGAAAATAAAGGGATTCTGCCTTTTCAATACTTATATTGAACCTACTCACAGGTACATGTTTCGAAGGTTAACTTGTGAAACAAATCTTTATTTCATGTAACGTATGTTCTTATAAAGGTAATTTATCTTTGATATTTATGTACAGGCTGAGGAAGGAGTTAACCTTCGAAACATGTACATGTGAATAGGTTCAATATAAGTACTGAAAAGGCAGAATTCCTTTATTTTTTTTTCTAATATATAGTTAGTCAATACGGACCTCAATTACTAACATTATGATTTCATGAACATGCATTATTGAAAGTACTGTATAGGCTATAGCTTACAGCATTGACACATATATCAATTCAAAGAGAAACTCTTAAAGTTTTTTGAGTCTGCTTGCTACAAATTCTGGATGTGCCCTCCTCGCACCACACGGTAAATATCGATACGGTAGTCCAACTCCGACCACACACGCTGGAGCATATCAATTTTAGCTAGAGCCGCATGGATCCGGATCCCTCAGTTCAGCAAGTGAAAAACCGATAGCGTCGATTAGTGTCATCTTGTGACAGGAGCACATCGGTGTCTTATGCACTGGTCTCCCCGGTCACTGATCTGATCCAGTGTGATTTCTTTTTATGGGGGTTTATCAAAGATGAAGTTTATGTACCACCCATGCCAGTTAATCATGTTCAGCTGAGGAAGCGGATCCATGCGGTTGACCAGGATATGCTTAAATCATTTGTGCTAACCCTGTAACTTATATTACAGGGCCGTATTGGAGGGGAAGCGTTGGTGGACGTCGTCCCCTTACTTTATATGGAGAACATTTTCTTACTAATTAGCTTTCAACGTCTTGCTTAATTAAAATAGTCTCAATGCTGTAAACTCTTAGAACATATTACTTTTGAAGTCAGCTGAGCATTGGTGAATAGCCCAAACTAACAAGAAGCAAAATAAAAAAGAACAATGAATATGAAGCGGGCGGGGCCAGACATACGCCAAGCTACAGTACTGTATATAACAGTAAGGTTCTTCTCTAAAGAACAAGACCTCGCCGGAGCCGTGTGACGGGTAGAGAGTGATATGTTACGGCCAGATGACTAGCGTCTACCGATTAAACAACACCGGGTCGGGAAGCACCGGATAGAGAGGTAAGACTTGTGGTTAAGTACTGTAGCATATCTCGTATCCCGTGAACATAGTTAGGTGAAAAAAAATGAAAATCCACAGGCTGCTTCCAGTCTCCGACCGGGTCAGGAATGGAATGAATGAAGCCCCCATCTAGCGGCGAGGATATGAACTGTGCCGGCTGCCGAGGCCTGACGCACTCCTCTGGGGCAATGATTAAATGAATGACAGATGAAATGATAGTGGAGAGTGTTCCTGGAATGAAATTTTGACAGGGAAAACCGGAGTACCCGGAGAAAAACCTGTCTGCCTCCGTTTTGTCCAGCACAGATCTCACATGGAGTGACCGGGATTTGAACCACGGACCCAGCGGTGAGAGGCCGGCGTGCTGCCGCCTAAGCCACAGAGGCTTTTTAAAATGAAAATCCACAGCCTGCTTCCAGTCTCCGACCGGGTCAGGAATGGAATGAATGAAGCCCCGATCTAGCGGCGAGTAAGGTATAGAACAAAACATTGGGTTTTCTCACTGGAAACTTATCTTCTCAAGAAGAAGTCTTCCAGTAAATCGCCATGCGATTTTTACTTCTGGGGGAACCTCAAACAAAATGTATACAGAAAACATCTGCATGCTCGGGAGGCTCTCGAGAACAAAATGACTGCACTGATACGAAATATCAGTGAGGGTGAATTACAGCGGGTGTACCAAAACTTCCTACGTTGGTGCAATGTGTGTTTAGAAAATGAAGGACAGCATTTCCAGCAACTAAAACTGTCGACCAAAGTATTATGTGCACTCGAGTTTGAAGGTTGTTTGTTAAGGTAACTTTTTCTCGGCTCGGCTCCGTTTCGGAGATAACATCTGTCCTTTAGAGCTAGATAGATTAGGTGTTGAAATATTTAGGTACGCCGGGTAATGAAATAAAGAGTTATTGGGGAAATACAAACTAAAAACGAGTGACAGTATTGCTGTAACAATTCAGTGTACAGTACTTAAGCTTTAATAAGAAGTGCTGTGAGCCGAAGTTTTGAATTCATAGCAATGTCCCTTAGCAAGCCGAGCCAAACAGTTTTATACACCCAGGCGAGACATATAATTTGCAGTGTGTATGGCTTTTAAAGTAGCTTTCGAATACAGAAGTACGTGATAACACAAATTTCTCTGACAACCTGTGTTATTGTGGTGTCTGCTATTGAGTATGTCTTTTTTGTTTGTTGTAATTGAGGCGAGAAAACCCTCTTCTTCTCAGTTTTACCTCACGAAGCATAGTGTACCATGTTGTAACCTTGCGACTAGAACTACATTTCTTGATGAACCGAAAACCGAATCCGAACCTCATGGGTGATAGCTAAATATGCTAGCCACTACTCCACAAGGTGGTCCCCATAGATTACGTCATGTGAAATATAAACGTTGTTGTTGTTTCATTTGAGGGGCTTGGACATCTTGGTCATTTAGCCCTGTGTACTTGGGTGTGTATAATATGCCTGATAGTCTGTGTTACGGTGGTGTCTGTACAGACCTCGTGCGAATGAACGTTGCTGCGCTCTGGCGGCAAACTGTTCAAATATTCAGCATGACATGTGTGTGAGTGGAGCAACGTGATCACACTCATGTTGCGGAAAGATTTCAAGCTCAAGATAATAAAAGTTCTACAGAGAGTAGAGCAAATTATTCTGTGGTTGAATGTACAGTTCACGCCACGGATTTTGGCCGGTGAGTCCCGGTTTCAGAATCGTACAGAGGACAGGTGGTGAACAGGGCCGTAGAGAGCGATTACGGGTCCTAGGACAAAGTCTTCCGGGCCCCTTAATTTTTATTCAACCTGGGACATATTTTTGGAATTACGGTATTAAACTTGCAAATTTTACCCCCCCCCCCTCCAAAAAAATAAAAATAAGAAAAGAAAAGCTCGACCACTTAAAACTTCAATCATCATCATCATCGGTGGAATTTAGCTTGCCCAACTGATTATTAATTTACTTCGTTTTCAGTTATTCAGCAACCGTACTCTCCGTTTCTTTCTTTTTTGTCAATCGTTAGTTGTTCTTTTACGTCAAGATTTTGATCACTGTGCATAAAAATCAATTCTTATTATATCTAAACGTGTTCAAGCACCACAAGAATAAGTATTAGAAACGTAAACAACTTTAACACGTTATGCATTAAATGGACAACTCTGTAAACTTTGCCATTTCCTCGGAAGAAAAACGAAAAACACAATGGTTATTTATAAAATGAATTATTATGTATGTTCTCTTTGTAAGATTTTGTATAGCCTACTCTTCTTCTTCTTCTTCTATGGCTCTACACTTCATTGTAAACCTTGGCCTCTTCAACCTTCCGCCATTTATCTCGTTCCAACGCTAAAGCTTTTCAATTCCTATAGCCCATTTCCCGAAGATCTTCGATAACTCCGTCCATCCATCTGGTTCTCGGTCGACTTCGTCCTCTCTGTCCCCCTGGGTTTACATTTAATACCTTTTTAGCTACTTCCGTATCACTCGTCCCTGGCTAAAGCGCAGCGGTATGTCATGGGACCAAGCTCTCTGCTGACTCGGTAGACGCGTGGGTTCGAGCCCCACCGTCGGCCGTCCTTGAAATGGTTTTCCGTGGTTTCCCATTTTCAACACCAGGCAAATGCTGGGACGGTACCTTCTGATAGGCCACGGCCGATTCCTTCCACTTCCTTGCCCAGTTTTATTCATCTTCATCCATTCCATCTGTCATCCCGACGCGCAGGTCGCCCACGGGCGTCGAATAGAAAGACCTGCACTCGGCCTCTGAGGAGGCCACACGACAACAACAAAAATCCGTGCTACGTGCCCGGCCCACCTCAATCTGGCTGATTTCACTATTCTTCTAATAGGTGGGTCTTTATAAATGTTGTACAATCCACGATTGTACCTCCACCTCCATGTTTCTCTTTCGCAGACTGGGTCGATGATTCTTCGAAGTATCTTTCTTTCGAAGACTTCCAGCATTCCAGTATCTTTTGCTGTTAGTGGCCAAGTTTCCGAGGCATATGTAAGCACAGGGCTTAAGCGGCCCTTACACGTTCAATAATATTATCAATACTGACAAGTATTGACAATAATATTGACCGTGTAAGGTTAATAAAAATGGATTGATGGTTTGGATAAGCCGTATTGATGAAAATCCGGAAATTTGGATATCAGAGCATCAATACTGGTAAGTGGAGGGGATATTGACAATAATATTGACCGTGTGAGGGCGCTCACTTCAATATCGCATCAATCCACAGTATGTTCTGTGCTTGCAAGATGGAGGGTTACGCAACTGATGATTCCGTGGGTTACGAGACCAACGTTGCACCACAATCTGATACCGATACATGTCTTCATTCATTCATTCATTGACCTGTATGAAACTTTACCAGAACTGTGGAATCCAGGTGATCCTTCATATATAAATAAACACAAGAGGAATGTTGCGCTCGATAAGCTGCTTGTTGTATACAAAGAACTGAAACCGTCGGCGACTCATGCCGACGTGCGAAAGAAAATATAGACATCTAAAAGAAGTGGAACAGGTGCCGACGAAGTTTATCAGCCTAACTCGTGGGTGTTCCATGCTCTCCAATTTCTCGGGACCTATGAACAACATGATGATGATGACGACGATAATTGTTGTTTTATGGGGCATAACATCTAGGTTATCGGCCCCTAATGGTCTGGGTGATAACGAAAATGACAATGAAATGGAAATCAGAACGAAAATTGAGACGAAAAATACTTACAAAAAGGAACTCAGATTGAAACTACTCACAAAATGGAGAGCTGTAATAACTTACTTACACAGGAGAAGTTAGAACGAAAATACTCACAAAAGGAATAGATTGAAAAATACGCACAAAATGCAATTGAGGTTCAAAATACCTACAAAATGCAAATTGAAATTGAAAATACACAATGCAATTCAGATTGAAAAACTCCCATGTCAGATCCAAAATACTCACAAAGTGCAATTGATATTCAAAATGCTTACAATATGCAATTCAAATTGAAAATGCTTACAAAATGTATGGTAGATTCAAAGTACTCATTTGGATGGACAATACTTACAAAATGCAGTTTAGATAGAAAATACAGTACTTACAAAATGTAATTTAGATTCAAGATACCCACAAAATGCAATTGATAATCAACATATTTGCAAAATGCTCACCCTACAAAATGCAATTTAGATTGAAAATACTTACAAAATGTAATTTAGATACCCACAAAATGCAATTTAGATTGAAAATACTTGCAAAAAGCGGTTTAGGTTGAATATACTTACAAAATTCAATTGAAATTCAAAATACTCACAAAAGTTCCACCCCCTATATTGAAAGACTTACTAAAAAGCAATTTAGATTGTCAGTCCTTACAAAATGCAATTGAGGTTGAAAACACTCGCAAAATGCAATTTAGACGGAAAAGACCTACAAAATGCAACGTAGATGCAAAAATAAATCACTAAAGGGAATTTAGATACACGGGAATCCAATTAACAAAAACAGTGCAGGAATCTTAAAGAGAAACGGATATATAATGACAAGGAAACAAGAGGTCTGACCCCTCGAAGAAGGAGGGATCAGGGAAGATGACACAAGAGCCAATTAAGGCGGGAAAGTGAAAGACTCCCTAGGCCTTGGATACCCTAATACCGTTGGGGTCGGAAAACAACAAGAGTTGACCAAGGGAAGGTCAACAGGAAAGAAGACAGATCGGATCCCGGCACAAGTAAGTGGAAGCAATACCGGACTCAGCTGGGGTCCCGTGGTCGCCAACCCACGTCCCACTAGATGTGAGATCCTGGGGGGGGGGGGGGGGGGGGGAATGGTCAGCTTTTAATGAAGGCAAGTATTGACAATAATGTTGAGCGTGTAATGCTCGACAAGGTTTGACGGCGTATTGTGGAATATTGATGTAGATTGATGTAAGTGATATTGAAGGTCATGATTGACAATATTATTGAACGTGTAAGGGCCGCTTTAGTGGCAGTCCCCGGGCCATAAACGGACATACTGGGCATTTGCCCAGAGCGCCAAATTTTAAGGGGTGCCGAAATTTAGGTGACGATGAACGCAGAAAAAGGTTGACCCAACAATCTCAACATTAACAAGTAGTTCCGTGAAGAACTATACAGCCTATTTTCATATATCCTGCTCATGTTAATTGCCTCTATCAACATACAAAATTTCAGTTTAATTGCTGTAACAGATTCGTAGATATTGAGAACCGTCTAAATATTTCATATGGTCACCAGGATGGTTTTTTATTTTTGTACTATTACATTAAGATTATTGTGTACGTGTGGTATTCAAACTTCAATCGCATGATTAGAACACAAGAAGTAAAAACGAGATTTTAAAAGTACGCACACCAGCCATCTTGTGATTATGCAAACAATTGAAATAAATTACATGCCAGTGGATCAACATTTGTATAAGCATTTAACGTGCAACGTTTCACGGCACTCGGATAGTTAATTCGCGAGAAACGTCCATTTAAATATTTATACTTCGCGTCGCCGCCATGTAGGATTTGTGCTCACCAGGTTACTGAAAGTTCTATAGGTGAACATATGTTCATAGTCTCTATGAACATAAAAAAAATCAGTTTGGTTGCTGTAAAAGATTCATAGATATTGAGAACCGTCTAAATATTTTGGAAGCTCGCCATTTAGGATTGTTATATGTATAGGCCATAGAGTTATGTACCATTCAAGGACAATAAATTATTGCCTAGCTTCATTATTCAAACTTTCACTTCGATCGCATGATTACGACACAAGAATAAAAACTTAATTTTAAAATTTCGCACAGCCGCCATCTTGAGGTTATGTAAACAATTGAATTAAATTAGATGGCAGTGCATTAAAATCTGCAAAATCATTTACTGTACCACATTTCACTGCGCTCAGGGAGTTAAATCACGAGAAAGGTCTATTAAAATATTTCAAATTCGCTTGGTCGCCATGTTCGTTTTGTACTTTACAGGTTTATGAAATATACATAGGTAAACTTGTATCAGTACCGTTTATCACCGTACAAAATTGCATTTTGATATCTGTAATAGTTTCGGATGTATAGAATGTCAGTGAAATATTTCGCACAGCCGCCATTTTGAGGTTATGTAAACAATTGAACTAAATTAGACTCCAGTGCATTACAATGTGTATCAACATTTGCTGTACCAAGTTTCATTACGTTTGGATAGTTAAATCGCGAGAAATGTCTATTTAAAAGTCTCAATTTCGCTTGACCGCCATGTTGGTTTTGAGGTCAACAGGTTTTTGAAAGTCTCATAGGTGAACTTCTAGTAGTGCCCTTTATCACCGTACACAATTTCAGGGCGATATCGGTAACAGTTTCGGAGATATTGAATGCTAGTGAAATATTTCGCACAGCCGCCATGTTGGATTGGTGAGACGTAACAACATTTGAAGGGCACGGTCGAGGTCGCCGGGAATAGTGCTATGAACTTACTGAGTTTCATTGAAATCGCTCCAGCCGTTTAGATTTTATTAGGGACACACACACACACACACACACACACACCACACACACACACGGACAAAAGGTGATCTCATAAGCCTATTTTTTCAAAATTGAAAATAGGCTAAAAATGGGCTAAGTATGACATGGAAATCGTTAGAAAGTAGGATAAAATAACTATAATTTTCGTGAATATAAAATAAAAGTAAATATCACATACATTCGTCGTATTTATGTTTAATCATGATTATATTATTATACAGTATTATAATATAATCAGTATTATCTCTAAATAATACAAGTGTTGGCTACAATGTAGTGTACCCATGTGAATAATTTCCATGGAAAACATGTTTCTGCCTCCAGCTAGCGTCAGTCCTCAGGCGTGTACCGTTCACCCACTGAGCAGTTGCATATTTTTGATCTGAGACTAAGAGGTATCAACTCTACAATAATAAGACACAACTCTATTCTAAAGACTTTAATTGAGCTTTAAATCATGGCTTCACACAAACAAAAACACAATCCCAACAATAATACACAAAAACAATGCAAAACTTATTCCTTCAATCCACAATTATTCGCATTTTATCCTCGCAAATCCAAATTATTACTGAATTATTTACCATGAGATTAATATGAAATTCACTCTCAAGTGCGCTGATGCACTGGTAAAATACACACACAACTGTTCTTACAATCCTACGACACTTATTGTGACCACTTTAATTTTACAATCTAGTTACTTATTATCAACACATTTTTACTTTACACTATGCGTACAATTATGTTCTGTATTTCTCTTCCCACCAAAAATGCTATACCATGCATTAACCAATTTATGAGTTGCACATCAGATTTACTTGCAACTCCACTGTTACTTGTAATTCTACCCTTTTTGTAGCTCCACTGTATGCCGTAATGAGTGTACTTTCATAATGATTTCGTTACCGCTGTGTCGGGTGGGATTTTATGCTACCCTTGCGTGGGCGTTGCGTGTGACATCTGGTATCCACCTTCGGAAATAGGTGACAATGTCAGTATAAAAATGCAACTTTTAACATCTCATAACTTTGCCAAATATTAAGTTATCAGGATGATTCTTAATTATCAATGTGTCTCAAACCACGCAAATTCATTATACACTACTACAATGATTATTTTATAACAAACAGGGTTTCATAGTTTCTCCACTTTAAACATTATCCTCCAAGCCTGGGTAGGGTATGGTCTCTTCCCCCCGACCCTTCCTGGATACAATGGGTTCAGCGGCGGGCGGTAACAAGATGCTCGTTACTCCCCTCACGTCCCTTTCCTTTCCAAGCATTAGCCCGTGGCTTCAAACACAATAGTGCCGTCTTAGTGACCCACAACACAGATGACCTAATTCATACTGAATGCAAGACGGAATATGGAATTGTTTAAGCATTTATTCTTATCATTAGGATATTAATAGCTGTCCTCAACACGTCCATTTACATTTATATGAAGGAAACGAGATTCATCAAACACACGTCGATTTGGAATAGCCGGCATCTTTTTGTCAAAGCACAGTCAGGGCACAACTTCCTGCCGTCCATATTCACTCCCAGGAGCTGAATTTATTCACACAATAGCTAGTTCTCGGTCGATATCAGGTGTCATGCTGAGGTGTCCATGTTATCCTCCCATACACCACTGAATTCGAACCCGGAACGTTTCATAGCAATACTCAGAGCTAGGGTTTCCTCACTAAATACGCTCGATTGCAATAATACCTCTCCGTATGCCCTGGGCTATACGAGATTTCACACGTCGATTAGACTGCCTGGCTTCCTTGACCATTGTGAGAAGATCCCGTCCTTTAATTAATAAGATAATCTCTACCAATTACTCTTATAAGCTTATTCATCAAGCTGCGATTCAATTCACTATTAAACACTTCCATTTCCTATCTCCTTGCATATTTCTTTCCATTATCATAAGATACTCTGATATTAAATTCCTTTGCTTGGCCCATCACTTGTAATACTACTGCTTGGATACACAGTTATTCAAATTAGCATATATTTTGCTTACAAACATTTTTCCCTGATGTATTTATTCTTATTATTATAATTACTGACATAAATTTCCCCTACTCCGACACAACGTAACCGTATTTATATAATCAATAACCGAACATCCGTGTTCGTTACGTTAACTTTCTATTTAACCCAATTGCCATTTCTACATTAGTGGTAACGATTTATCCACACAATGATGTACAAAGACATCTCAACTTGACTAAAATCAACACAACATTAATATCTGAAGGTTCTACCTCCCAAATTTGACTCTCATTGGCATATTCTACAATTTTTGAAATTACTCAACATACAGTGGACTACACATTCACTACAAAATCATGGTTTTGGGTACTTACATTGGCTAATCTGGCGGCTCCAACCACACATTCTTTCCGTTAATGCCCGCCATCATTTGCAAATTAGCAAGGCATTATTACACTTTCCACACACATTTTACATAATTTTTCTATTACAAAACACGCTGCACTTTGCTTCTTCATGTCGAAGCTATCGCTTCCTTTTCCACAAAAACACGTTATATTAATTATTACACTGGTAATTTACACATTTTTAATAACCATCACTAAAAATCACACGATCACTATGTACATTTGTTACTGGTTGACCCTTCTTTGCAGAATTTCAGAAATGCAGGCGTTGAAGATCTTTCCTCCACGAATACCCCCCGTATCTCGTTCGAAAGTCTCGATACACTGCCTGACGATTCCTGCGGTCCCGAATGTCTGCCAATTCCTATCCTTTGATAATTTCCCGATATAGCATAGATATGCTTCCATATCATCCTGAACATTAATTAAAGTGGTATCCCTGCGAAAATGCATCACCCGTATAACAAAAGTTGATTCCTGCGCAATTCGACATCCTATTATTATGTCTAACAATTAGCTTATATATTGCGCTCGTCCATTGTATATTGTACTTGTACAACTACCACTTTCAATTGTCCTTCGACTGAACTTAGTCTCCTTGAATGATCTGCTTATAACGAAGCCTTGCACAGTTCCACGTACATCTTTATGATACCACATAATATCTACTCGTCATGAGGTACGATTTACCTAATATGACATTGTCTTGACTTGTACACCACACTGTACATTTACTGCGTACTCAATATTAATCACTTGTAATGCCGACTATAAAAGTATGGCACGACTGTCCTTATTAATTGTTCTCACTTGTGCGTTATACTGCATGGTTAATATGTTGATGAACACTCAAACGTTAAAGTCCGTCCGCGTCTCCTCCTGGACTCGGGCGACGTGCGCTCCGCACTAGAATATGGTTCAATTGCCCTCGACTACCTGCTCCACTGACCTTATATCTGTTTGAAGCCGAAAAGTAGGTCTAAAATTTCCTTGGAGCTTCATCTCCTCTCTCCGTGCTTTTCTGGTCTTGAAATGACGATTTCCTAGTCCATCTTGCCTCGCTGATTACATATCTGCCTGTGTGCACGAGGATCGATCGGTCAATTAATTAATATTAATTGTCTTTGCCAGCGCGTCCCCAAGCCGCGTCAGTGGTTCTTAATGACATGGTCATAGTATTGCGCTGTGCTCATTCCTCCAGTGTTCTTGCGCGTTACGTTAAATCTGCCTCGATTTCGATGTTTGGCGCCTTGATAATTAGCCTCCTTGCAATTCATTCACGTTGGTGCAATCCTCATGTCTCTGAGTTACTCCAATCACGAGTAATCATTAAATTATTCTGGCCGATTCCCACTCCACTTGACTTCCTCTTATGTGAAGGGGATTCACTTGACCATATATTACTGTCCTCCCTTTTCTCAGACAGTGTAAATAGATCCCAGTGACTGGCGTGGCGCCACGAAAGCACGCCTATATTCCAGCCTCATTTGCAACCTGTCAAGAGTTCCAACTTTCTGCACCAAGTCCAGAATTGTATGCATTTTACAGCCCAATACTGCCGTATTCTGCTAATATTTTCTACATTATGTTATTAAATAATGTCAGAATTTGTTTATATCCCAACAGTGATTTACTGTGTCCTTTCTCTAGGGGTTTTTATGACTTAAACTCCCTTAAAGACCTTGGGTTCGTTTTTTGCTGGCATCTCTAGTTTGTTCTCATTTTTCCAGAGATCCAGGTTCGACACCAGTCAGCCTAATACCGTAGGGTTCATATTCCCCTTGAAAAACTTTTAGAAGTCATTTGCAAGTTACCTTCTTATGTCACCGGCTGACTGTGTTCTGACCGCCGCAGTGTTTACAATAAGCGGTCGTTCAACTCGTCTGCCTGCGAGTGGGTTTGTCTACCTACCCCTTCCACTCTTAGGTTGGCTCTCAGCCGTGCATTGTCCTCGCGGAGGGCTTTGTTCAAGGCTTCAACCTCCCCCTGCTAAACCGACCATTTCTTTGCATAGCTGTAGTAGACACTTGCACTCTGTCTGTCTTCTTCCTTCCATGGGCGCTACTTGGGTTCCCTTTCGTTTCGCTGCGTGAGCCTCCAAACTCGTCTGCTTGCCTGACTTTGCTGTCCACATACACTTGGGTGTGCGCTGCTAAAACTTCCTCTCGTTCGTCGAATTCTTCTGGTGAATGATAAATTTTGAGGTTGGCAGCGTTCATAACGACCTCGTTCCCCGTTTCTAAATGCCTTATCCTATATGCATTATTATGTAGGTCTCTTATAATTTCGAACGGGCCGTGATATCCAAAATTGAACTTCTTGTATTTTCGTGCTTCTGGATCTGAACTGGCTGGCCTCTTAGCCAACTTTTTCCCCCAATGAGTAGCGGTCTATGATATCGCTTCGCACGGTTTCTTCTCTGGCGTCTTTCAGCCTGTGCTTGGAGATATTCGAAGGTTCGCTGGATCCTCAATTCTCGTCCTGGCTGCGCGTCTACAGGTAATGGAATGATACCAGTCCATGGCCTCTCCGGTCTTTGATCAAGATGTAGAGTCACTGGCACTCGACCTGTCGCTTCGTGCACAGTATTATTTATGCAGTACTCTATGATTTCCAAGACGTCGATCCATCTCCAATTCTCCTCTGAACAGTAGATTTTCATATATTTTTGGATCTCTCTCATAACGCGTTCAACGGGGCTAGCCTCACGATGGCGAATGGTAGATAGAATCTGCCTAATTCATAGATTTGCCAATTCCCGACGAAATTCTGCGCTAGTAAAGCAGCTCCCGTGATCTGAGAGTAAGTTATCCGGTTTCCCAAGTATAGGAATAACTCTCTCTTTCAATCTCTTTAGCACCTGCTTCGATCTGGTCTTCTGTATGGGGCATAATACCACCATTTTTGAAAATACATCCATGGCTACAAAAATATGTCTATTGCCTCTACGTGCCCTAGGCAGTGGTCCAAAGTTATCTACACTCATTAGCTGCCTTGGCTTCTCTGGTAACAACGGAATGGGTCGTTGTCTCATTAAAAAGTGATTTGGCTTTACCCTTTTGCACAAATTGCATGTCCTAAGAGCATTTCTTACAGTTTCTCTTAACTTCGGCCAAATGAATGCTTCTTTCAGTAGAGCAGTTACCTTATCTATACCAGGGTGACCAAACGCTCTGTGTGCCAGCCATACCAATCTCCTCTGTAGAGATGCAGGAATAACAATTCTCTGGCGGGTATGCTCTATATCACTCCACTTGTGTAGCATCTGATTGTACCACAAGTAGTCTGTTGATAACGCCTCTGCCTCTCTGTATATTGCAGTTCCCCTTGCTAAGCGTCCCTCGAAGTAATCAATCATCATCTTTATCCAAGGATCTTCACGTTGTAGGGTGGTAAGATTCTTCAAGTCCTCTAAGATCTTCTGATCTCGATTTTCTATCTCGACAGCTAGAGTTTCCTCTTCTCTCGGATATCGGCTTAGCATGTCCGGTATTACGTTCTCTTTCCCTGGACAGTATTCTATTTCCACATTGAACTGTTGAATATACAGGGACCGTCTTGTCAACCTCTTGCTGGACAAATCCGTCTTTAACAAGAATGTTAAAGCTTTATGGTCTGTTCTAAGGACGATTTGAAACCCATACACGAGTTTGCGCCAGTACTGTAACGCGTACAGAATTGCGAGCAACTCGATTTCTGTAACCGTGTAATTCTTCTCGTGGGCCTTCAATCTCCTACTTATAAAGGCAATAAAAACTTTTTCCCTCAGGCTTATCAACATTTTCTTAGAATAGCATCGCCCCTATTTCAACAAGTGACGCATCCGTCTGTATTATGAACTTCTGGGTATAATCAGGGTATCCCAGCTTCACGTATTCCAAAAGCATTTGTTTAGACCTCACGAATGCTTCTTGACAATGCTCCGTCCAATTCCACCTGCCGCCTTTCTTAAATAGATCTTGCAGGGGTGCCACAGTTGCAGAGTAGTTTGGGCAGTGGTTAGCAAAGAATCCAATAACTCCCAAATACTGTCGGACGTGCTTAACTTTCGTAGGTCTATGAAAATTTCGAATTACCTCTAATTTCTCTGGGTTTGGCCTGACTCCATTTTCATCGATAACATGCCCTAGGAATTTAACTTCCCTCTGACAGAAGTGCGATTTCTTTATATTAACCTTAAAATTAGCTTCTCTAAGATTATCCAGCAACTTCTTCAGGTCTCTCATGTGCTCCTCCAGAGATTGTCATTGAGTAGAATGTCATCTACGTACCTGGTGGTACTCTCTTTAACTTCTTCCAATAGATTGCGGTCTAACGCTCTTATCAAAGCTGAACCAGCTGTTTTCAAACCGAAGGGAAGTCTTAAAAATGAGTATGTATGTTGATCAAACATAAATCCTGTCAATAGACTAGTATTCTTTTCCAATTCAATATGGTGAAAGCTCGACGTGATGTCTAAATTTGTAAATATGGTATTTTCTTTAAACTTCCTGAGGATCTCCTTAATAGGTGGCACTTTGTCAAACTCTGGTATCACCCTCATATTTAAATTTCTCAAGTCCAGGCACACTCTGACAGGCCCGTCTGTCTTGGGTACGATCAGCAATGGACTTACGTAAGGCGTAGATGTCTTCTCAATAACACCGGCCTCCAACATCTCCTGAATTGCTTCTTTGACCTTAGCATAGTGCTTTTCGGCTATTGGGTAGGGTTTCTGCTTAAATGGTGTCCAGTCGTTAACTTGGAATGCATAAGTGAAGTTCTTTATACGACCAGGTCTCGAGTCAAAGACTTCCTTCTGTTCCAATAACAATTTCTTTAAATTTTCTTTATCTCTTTGACCAATTTTCACTTCTTCTAGTTTTTCCAAAATACAGTCTTCCAGTTCGGGTTCCAGATCCTTCTCCATGTCTGCGGCTAGTGTTTGCAGTTCGTCTTCTAAATGCTCAATAGCTAACACTTCCTCCTCAGTCATGTCTTTGTATGTATGCCATACTTGTTCATCTGTCCCTGGTGCATTCTGTTCGAGTGAGACCTCTAAGCCTTCGGCTTCCTCGTTCACACGGAACATGACTCTGTCCTGTGATAAGTCTATTACCACTCGGTATTCCCTTATAAACTCTGCCCCAGTAATGAGAATAAAAGGCAGTTTGCCTACGAGTAGAAAACTCTGTGAAAATATAGAGCCTCCTATCTGTAAGTCTAGGAATACCTGATATTTGCATATCTTCGTCTTTTCAGGAGTGACACCCTTTATTTTGACACTTGAGATAGGTATTATCAAAACGTTTTCTCTATGCGCTATCTTATTATACAAAGCTTGTGTCATGAGACACACAGTTGAGCCGGTGTCCAAAAGAATTCTTATATTCAACCCTGCCACACTTACTATAATAATGGCCAATTCTCTTTTGACTATGACCTGTGATCCTCCTGTATCCTCGATTAATTCTTCAGGTTTAGCTATATAATTAATTATGTTGACTGCATTCCATCCATCATTCTCAAAATCTTCTAATTTTGGTGGTTTTTTTTCTCTACAGCGCCAGTCCCGTTAGAGTGTCTTCTCTCATGTTCATTGCGCTGTAATTCCAAACTTTTGGCCCCGTCTCCATATCTATCTGGTGAAGTTCTATTTTGAATAGCTTCCTCCCAGCGGACTTGCTGTTTCTTGGGTTCTTCTCCCCTTTCGACTTGGTATTGCAGTGAAGCGTGATAACGTTCCTCTACCTCGTCATCAAAGTTACGCCTTCTTTCCTGGGGTCTCCAATTTCGATTGTTGCCTTCTTGGCCATTGTTTCCTCCATTATTTTGGTATGGTCTACCCCTTGTATTCTGTTGATTACAAGAATTTCGGCCTCCTCTTCCTCTACCGGCGTTTCCTTTATATTTCGGTTGCCATCTTCTGGGTTCCTGTTCCCATTGATGTCCGTTGGATTTTAACGTTTCGGTGCTAGTAGCTTTATTATTTTTCGGGGCTTTGTACTGGTCAGTCTGCGTGTTGGTCACGTGTACCTGTTCCACGGTTCGATTCTGACGCACAGTATTGGATGTTGTGAGGTCCAGTTGCCTAAGAACTGCCTCCATTTCCATTGCTGTTTTTGCATTTGCCGAAATCAGCAGCCTTTGAGTTTCATAAGGAAGTTGTTTGGCAAGAGCAATGCATAGCTCCAACTCGCTAGGGGCCTGATCTAGCTCCTTGAATTTACACACCTGAGATACGAAAAACTCAGCGTATTTTGTTAGATTGTTGGTACTGTATCTTTTCGAGTACAAATCCAGTCGTAAATTCTGTTGAGTGCTCGGATCCCAGTATTGCTTCAGAAAAGCTTCCCGGAACTCTTCGACTGTATCGAAGGTATAACGGAAACTGCGAAACCATAACGCACATTCTCCCTCCGTCAATTTCTCTATGGCTCGTAGCCTGCGCTCTTGTGGTATCCGCGAATCATTCATATATTCGAACACCTCTTTCAACCAATACTTCGGTGTCATATTACAATGGCTACTTGAGAACTTTCTTGGTTTTTCCTCGCTTGCTCTAATTACAGTTACGATTTGGTTGTGAATAGCATTTTCATGCGGCGTAGAAGCTGCAATCAGTGCACCTGGCGTCATATATGCACTTTCGCCTGGCCCTGTAGCATTCCTTATTATAGGTTGGGTTTCTAATTCTGCCCACTTGGTTTTCCTCATATCTTCCACGCTGCCTTCACTTGACTTAGGATCTTCATTAGGGTTTCCTCCTGTGCTATTATCCTAGTCTCCATTTGATTGTGGCACATCTCTGCTCTTTCCAATCGAGCGAGTACTTCTTATTCTATTCTGCTTAGTCTATCACGGGTTTCTTCTGCCACTTGAAATATTTTCTTCTTATCTTCCTTCAGGCTTTGCTTGATATGGGAGATTTCATGTTCTACGTCTTCCTTTATTTGAGCAAGGGTCTTGTCGCTTGCCTCTGTCTTTTGGCCTTTTCTCACTTCGAGATCTTCTCTAAGCCCTTTGATTTCCTCTTGGATATGTCCATTGACCTTTGATATTTCAATTCTGACCTTGGCGATTTCCCCTCTGTTTTCCTCTTGTCTTTTGTTAACTATAACAATGTCGCTTTGAATTTGGTCCAGTTCTTGCTGAACTTTGCTCACCTGACCTTTTACGTTGCCTACCAGCTCTTTACTTTCATTAGCGATAGCCTTAATTTCTCCCATTTCCTGACTTTGGTCTAATATGTTCTGATCCTGCTTCTTTAAATCACCGTTAATCGCTCTAGCATAACTTTTCAACTTTTCATCCCATTTACTATCGTTCTCTTCTAATCTCTGATCTACCGTTCTAGTAAATTCGGAAAACTGTTTCGCTTGGCGTTCGAGATTCGACTCATTTTGGATTTGTATATCCTTAATGTCATTCGACAGCGCATCTAACCTGCTGTTCGTTTCATCCTGCGCGTGCTTACACGCCTGCAAAATATTTTTGAGTTTCGCTTTTATCGACTCAAAACGTTCTTCGGTCTTAACCTGCATTTCTGATATAATGCTTACAACGGTTTCAGTTACCTCGGTCTTAATTGTTCCTTGCATTTGACCTAACTTAGCATTTAATTCAATCTGGTTATTGTTCATTGCAACCTGATTTGCATTAATTGCCACCTGATTGGCATCTAAACGATTACTCAATTCAACCTGATTATTGTTAATTGCCAACTGATTGGCGTCTAATCGGTTATTTATTTCATCCTGGAAAGCCTTGGCTTCCTGCTTATTTTGTTCATTGACAGCGTCAAAATGCTCTCTTAACTCTGCAATAACTTGCAGTATTCCTTCCGTACCAGCCATTCCGTATTACAATTCACTTTGAGATATAGGCAGGCTTCACGGATACATGTATGGATTCGTTTTGAAGAGAAATTCAAGACATTGTACACATATTGTAAGATTGTGCTTAGAATTTGGATTTTGGATAAATTGTGAATTGGGTGTGTAGCGCTCGTACCCTTCGGCACTTCTCTTCTCAATAGAGAGACTCTGCGTTACATCAAAAGCCTACTAAACTCAAAAAATCAATCAAACACAGTTTGAGGCATAAAAATAATTATTATGGTTTTCCCCATGAAATACCATATATAGTCTATGGGGTTTCCCTAAATCCCATAAGCTCCACAACCTTGGGCGCCATGATAAATATAAAGAGTACTATCATATGACAAGGTTATCCATCGCAAGACATCGCAGAAACCACCCAAGGATTCGGTTTTACTGTCGAATGCCCCATCTTGGGCCTCGCCATGATAAATAGATGAGAGATTATCATAGGTCAGGCTGTGCAATGCCAAGATATACATATTGCACTAACCGGGCGATTCCATGATAGAATAACACCGCCCCATGTTACCTGGACCATGATAAGTATATGGTGTTTATCAAAATGTATGATTGGTTGTATCGGAGCTTAGCTAAGGTTAGGTGCGGTCCTTCCCATACTTCGTTTTATTCATTACTTTAATAGAGTTGTTTACATCAGATCTTGACCGACTTAAGTTGTACCTTTAGCTCAAATCACTGTACAGGGCACCATTTCCCATGTACCCATGTGAATAATTTCCATGGAAAACATGCTTCTGCCACCAGCTAGCATCAGTCCTCAGGCGTGTACCGTTCACCCACTGAGCAGTTGCATATTTTTGATCTGAGACTAAGAGGTATCAACTCTACAATAATAAGACACAACTCTATTCTGAAGACTTTAATTGAGCTTTAAATCATGGCTTCACACAAACAAAAACACAATCCCAACAATAATACACAAAAACAATGCAAAACTTATTCCTTCAATCCACTATTATCCGCATTTTATCCTCGCAAATCCAAATTATTACTGAATTATTTACCATGAGATTAATATGAAATTCACTCTCAAGTGCGCTGATGCACTGGTAAAATACACACACAACTGTTCTTACAATCCTACGTCACTTATTCTGACCACTTTAATTTCACAATCTAGTTACTTATTATCAACACATTTTTACTTTACACTATGCGTACAATTATGTTCTGTATTTCTCTTCCCACCAAAAATGCTCTACCATGCATTAACCAATTTATGAGTTGCACACCAGATTTACTTGCAACTCCACTGTTACATGTAATTCTACCCTTTTTGTAGCTCCACTGTATGTCGTAATGAGTATACTTCCATAATGATTTCGTTACCGCTGTGTCGGGTGGGATTTTATGCTTCCCTTGCGTGGGCGTTGCGTGTGACATCTGGTATCCACCTTCGGAAATAGGTGACAATGTCAGTATAAAAATGCAACTTTTAAAATCTCATAACTTTGCCAAATATTAAGTTATCAGGATGATTCTTAATTATCAATGTGTCTCAAACCACACAAATTCATTATACACTACTACAATGATTATTTTATAACAAACAGGGTTTCATCGTTTCTCTACTTTAAACATTATCCTCCAAGCCTGGGTAGGGTATGGCCTCTTCCCCCCGACCCTTCTTGGATACAATGGGTTCCGCGGCGGGCGGTAACAAGATGCTCGTTACTCCCCTCACGTCCCTTTCCTTTCCAAGCATTAGCCCGTGGCTTCAAACACAATAGTGCCGTCTTAGTGACCCACACAACACAGATGACCTAATTCCTACTGAATGCAAGACGGCATATGGAATTGTTTAAGCATTTATACCTATCATTAGGATATTAATAGCTGGCCTCAACAGGTCCATTTACATTTATATGAAGGAAACGAGATTCATCACACGTCGATTTGGAATAGCCGGCATCTTTTTGTCAAAGCACGGTCAGGGCACAACTTCCTGCCGTCCATATTCACTCCCAGGAGCTGAATTTATTCACACAATAGCTAGTTCTCGGTCGATATCAGGTGTCATGCTGAGGTGTCCATGTTATCCTCCCATACACCACTGAATTCGAACCCGGAACGTTTCATAGCAATACTCAGAGCTAGGGTTTCCTCACTAAATACGCTCGATTGCAATAATACCTCTCCGTATGCCCTGGGCTATACGAGATTTCACACGTCGATTAGACTGCCTGGCTTCCTTGACCATTGTGAGAAGATCCCGTCCTTTAATTAATAAGATAATCTCTACCAATTACTCTTATAAGCTTATTCATCAAGCTGCGATTCAATTCACTATTAAACACTTCCATTTCCTATCTCCTTGCATATTTCTTTCCATTATCATAAGATACTCTGATATTAAATTCCTTTGCTTGGCCCATCACTTGTAATACTACTGCTTGGATACACAGTTATTCAAATTAGCATATATTTTGCTTACAAACATTTTTCCCTGATGTATTTATTCTTATTATTATAATTACTGACATAAATTTCCCCTACTCCGACACAACGTAACCGTATTTATATAATCAATAACCGAACATCCGTGTTCGTTACGTTAACTTTCTATTTAACCCAATTGCCATTTCTACATTAGTGGTAACGATTTATCCACACAATGATGTACAAAGACATCTCAACTTGACTAAAATCAACACAACATTAATATCTGAAGGTTCTACCTCCCAAATTTGACTCTCATTGGCATATTCTACAATTTTTGAAATTACTCAACATACAGTGGACTACACATTCACTACAAAATCATGGTTTTGGGTACTTACATTGGCTAATCTGGCGGCTCCAACCACACATTCTTTCCGTTAATGCCCGCCATCATTTGCAAATTAGCAAGGCATTATTACACTTTCCACACACATTTTACATAATTTTTCTATTACAAAACACGCTGCACTTTGCTTCTTCATGTCGAAGCTATCGCTTCCTTTTCCACAAAAACACGTTATATTAATTATTACACTGGTAATTTACACATTTTTAATAACCATCACTAAAAATCACACGATCACTATGTACATTTGTTACTGGTTGACCCTTCTTTGCAGAATTTCAGAAATGCAGGCGTTGAAGATCTTTCCTCCACGAATACCCCCCGTATCTCGTTCGAAAGTCTCGATACACTGCCTGACGATTCCTGCGGTCCCGAATGTCTGCCAATTCCTATCCTTTGATAATTTCCCGATATAGCATAGATATGCTTCCATATCATCCTGAACATTAATTAAAGTGGTATCCCTGCGAAAATGCATCACCCGTATAACAAAAGTTGATTCCTGCGCAATTCGACATCCTATTATTATGTCTAACAATTAGCTTATATATTGCGCTCGTCCATTGTATATTGTACTTGTACAACTACCACTTTCAATTGTCCTTCGACTGAACTTAGTCTCCTTGAATGATCTGCTTATAACGAAGCCTTGCACAGTTCCACGTACATCTTTATGATACCACATAATATCTACTCGTCATGAGGTACGATTTACCTAATATGACATTGTCTTGACTTGTACACCACACTGTACATTTACTGCGTACTCAATATTAATCACTTGTAATGCCGACTATAAAAGTATGGCACGACTGTCCTTATTAATTGTTCTCACTTGTGCGTTATACTGCATGGTTAATATGTTGATGAACACTCAAACGTTAAAGTCCGTCCGCGTCTCCTCCTGGACTCGGGCGACGTGCGCTCCGCACTAGAATATGGTTCAATTGCCCTCGACTACCTGCTCCACTGACCTTATATCTGTTTGGAGCCGAAAAGTAGGTCTAAAATTTCCTTGGAGCTTCATCTCCTCTCTCCGTGCTTTTCTGGTCTTGAAATGACGATTTCCTAGTCCATCTTGCCTCGCTGATTACATATCTGCCTGTGTGCACGAGGATCGATCGGTCAATTAATTAATATTAATTGTCTTTGCCAGCGCGTCCCCAAGCCGCGTCAGTGGTTCTTAATGACATGGTCATAGTATTGCGCTGTGCTCATTCCTCCAGTGTTCTTGCGCGTTACGTTAAATCTGCCTCGATTTCGATGTTTGGCGCCTTGATAATTAGCCTCCTTGCAATTCATTCACGTAGGTGCAATCCTCATGTCTCTGAGTTACTCCAATCACGAGTAATCATTAAATTATTCTGGCCGATTCCCACTCCACTGGGCTTCCTCTGATGTGAAAGGGATTCACTTGACCATATATTACTGTCCTCCCTTCTCTCAGACAGTGTAAATAGATCCCAGTGACTGGCGTGGTGCCACGAAAACACGCCTATATTCCAGCCTCATTTGCAACCTGTCAAGAGTTCCAACTTTTTGCGCTAAGTCCAGAAATGTATGCATTTTACAGCCCAATACTCCCGTATTCTGCTAATATTTTCTGCATTATGTTATCAAATAATGTCAGAATTTGTTTATATCCCAACAGTGATTTACTGTGTCCTTTCTCTAGGGGTTTTTTATGACTTAAACTCCCTTAAAGACTTTGGGTTCGTTTCTTGCTGGCATCTCTAGTCTGTTCTCATTTTTCGAGAGATCCAGGTTCGACACCAGTCAGCCTAATACCGTAGGGTTCAGTAGGCAGTGATGCACGGTTGACGCTGTTGGCAATACTCATGCATTTACAACTGGCGCATGCGCCGCGTGATCTTGTCAACTTCCTAACCTCAAAGGTTTGATTTGAAATGTTTCTGGGAGTCTGTATATTGTACTTTTAAAATTGAACTTTTGAATTTGTAATCTTGGTTTTAATGTGATTAATGTATCAATAAATGGCTACAAAATTGTATGAACGACTTACTTTTCTTATTATTTCCTGTGATGCAATATTAGTAATGTAGTTGTTTATAAAAGAAAATTATTATATTTGTATAACACATAAATGAGAAAAAGGGCGCAAGTAGACAATTTGCCCAGGGCGTCTATCACCTTAGCCCGGGGTCTGCTTAGTGGTACGGGTCAAGAGCCTTGAGCCTACTGTTCACTGTCTGTATTTACATGGAACAAAGTCATATCAGAAAATTTCATAATAGTTTAGACGTTAAATTAAGTTGTGCCCCGGGGCTACAGCCCCACTTGCCCCTCCCTCTCGTCGGGGCCTGGTGGCGAAACTCAGGCATGTGCAATTGATATGAGAGTTGCTTTCCGCGCAACTGAAAACTTACGTACAAATTTCTCGTTCCGGATCGGCTTCATGTGTCAATATTGTCTCCAGTAGGCTACTGCTCGGGTCCTAGCTTGTGAACTTGCGGGGTGAGGTGAATTGGCCGGCGGGAAGAGAAGCACCTGTAAATCTGGAATGCATGTCTATTCCAATACTGCTAGCATAGGTCCGTTGCTCAAACCACTGTGGTGTTGCGAATGAGAGAGTGAGTCATCGACGAATGTACACACATCAAAAAAAGTTTTGCATCACCTCGGTTCCCAGATCTCCGGCATATAGACGTTGACTGTGTATATTGTATCAAAGATACAGTCCCTTTGACTGTTCATAGATGTCACTAAAACTGCTCAAAGATGTAAACAACCATGCATGAGCAGGGCCTATTAGACGGAGGGGGTACGACAGCCGATCAGTTCCAGTCATTCCACCAGGACGAAGGTACGCTGCTCATGTTGTCTGTAGTTCTACCATGCCTAGAAGGTCAATACCGCAGTTCGATCGCGTCCGCATTGTTACTTTGTGTCAAGAAGGGCTCTCAACAAGGGAAGTTTCCAGGCGTCTCAGAGTGAACCAAAGCGATGTTGTTCGGACATGGAGGAGGTACAGAGATACAGGAACTGTCGATGACAGGCCTCGCTCAGGCCGCCCAAGGGCTACTACTGTAGTGGATGACCGCTACTTACGGATTGCCGCTCGGAGGAACCCTGACAGCAATGCCACCATGTTGAATAATGCGTTTCGTTCAGCCACAGGACGTCGTGTTTCAACTCAAACTGAGCGCAATAGGCTGCATGATGCGCAACTTCACTCCCGACGTCCATGGCGAGGTCCAGCTTTGCAACCCCGACACCATGCAGCGCGGTACAAATGGGCCCAACAACATGCTGAATGGACCCCACAGAATTGGCATCACGTTCTCTTCACCGATGAGTGTCGCATATGCCTTCAACCAGACAATCGTCGGAGACGTGTTTGGAGGCACCCTGGTCAGGCTGAACGTCTTAGACACACTGTCCAGCGAGTGCAGCAAGGTGGTGGTTCCCTGATGTTTTGGGGTGGCATTATGTGGGGCCGACGTACGCCACTGGTGGTCATGGAAGGCTCCGAAACGGCTTTACGATACCTGAATGACATCCTCCGACCCATAGTGCACCCATATCGGCAGAATATTGGAGAGGCATTTGTCTTCATGGACGACAATTCTCGACCTCATCGTGCACATCTTGTGAATGCGTTCCTTCAAGATAACGACATCGCTCGACTACAGTGGCCAGCATGTTCGCCAGACATGAACCCTATCGAACATGCCTGGGATATGTTGAAAAGGGCTGTTTATGGACGTCTTGACCCACCAACCACTCTGAGAGATTTACGCCGAATTGTCGTTGAGGAGTGGGACAATTTGGACCAACAGTGTCTTGATGAACTTGTGGATAGTATGCCACGACGAATACAGGCATGCATCAATGCAAGAGGACGTGCTACTGGGTATTAGAGGTAGTGGTGTGTACTGCAATCTGGACCACAAATGCTGAAAGTCTAGCTGTATGATGGTACAACATGCAATGTGTGGGTCTCATGAGCAATAAAACGAGCTGAAATGTTGTTTGTGTTGATCTCTATTCCCTTTGTATTTAAAGGTTCCGGAACTCTTGGAACCGAGGTGATGCAAAACTTTTTTTGATGTGTGTATTTGGTTCTGTTACTACGCACGGACCAGGAACCCTCTTCCCCACATCAATCTTCATCGCAAGTATCGTCCGCGATCCACATTCCTCTCAGGTTCACGAGCTTGGACCCGAGCAGTATATCTCATTCATTCGTACATTCATTCACTCATTATTCCATACATTCATACTTTTTCTCATCGCATGTGCTTCCTATCATAACATTTGACCGCATTTTCATGTTTACTGTAGGCTACGGCACATTTAATGTTGGCGGGAAGGTCGTTCCAAAGCAGCGCTGAACGGGCAAAACAGAAACCCTTAATTACAGTAGTTCGAATGACTCAGTTCTCGTAAAGGGAGATAAAACGCATTATTTTGCCCCTGCGGACGGAACGGTAGGATAGGGCGAGTCGGGGTAAATGGTGAATATCCCCTGCGAGTGACTTGCGTAGCAATGTGACAGCTACACAGTGGCAGCTGGTGCAGAAAATCAGTTGTGTGCAGTAACCCATCGCCCCTCCAAAGAATAACAATATTTTGAAACATAATTTATGGAAACACTCACTCAGTACCGTAACACTTTAGAGGCTCTTCACTGAGTTTTCCATACTGGACAAACTATAGTTCATCGATTTACAAAATTTGGCTATAGGATAGGTAAGTTGGGAGCATTAAAAGACCTTCTGGCGGGAACAGCTAATGGCTTCTTCTATTTTTTCCATCGTTTATTTTGAGCGATTCCCTCTAAAATGCTACCGCAGAGTCTAGAAGAGCCACCTGCTACGTTCTCATTTCTTGTGACCAGTGCTGCCGCTGTGTGGTCGAACG
Source organism: Meconema thalassinum (assembly GCA_946902985.2). NCBI lineage: Eukaryota > Metazoa > Arthropoda > Insecta > Orthoptera > Tettigoniidae > Meconema > Meconema thalassinum. Next base: position 190,560,291 of record OX336394.1, on the reverse strand, counting down.
AAGAATCGCTGTGCACGGCCGACTGAATACGAGCTGCGCGCATCAGTCGGCCGCGTCGGCCGTGCGCTGTGATGTATTCAGGACCTTCTATACTACCGGTCCTGACACTGGCGGCGGGTAAGAGCCAAGATGGCTGACGTAGTTGGTTGTTGGTTGTTGTTTATAATGATGTATGGTTTTGTTTACGATGTGATAGTGTTGTGATAGCCTAGTGGTGTGAATAATCCCTATATCGCTTAGCAATCGTCTCACTTGATTTGCTGTGCTTAGTGGTTATTGCTTTCGTGTAAATAAATGCCTGCATTATCATAGTGCTTCATAAAATCGAGATACCGGTACCTTCTGATACCATCAATTCTACTAGTGGGTAAGTTGGTCTATTTATTATTCTGCTTAGGGTTTATAAATTATTAGTAATGGTAATCCATTATGAGCAAGCATAATAATAATTAACGTATTCCATTTTTAGGTCTGAGAAGTTCTGAAAATTGATTACGAAGAAACATAACCTGCTTTTTAAATTGGATGCAGTGTCCACTAATCCAGTTTTAAGCCTGCTAGTTCAAGGATCTTATCACGTACTTGGTGTGGATTCCTGTTTTTTATAAACTATCAGTAGGCTTACCCGTGGATATATGCCTCGAAACTGTTGTGTGCCTGGATGCAAATCCAATTATAATAAAGATAAACCATTAAAACTACAGAACAGGAGACCAAGCCGTCGTAACTTTCAACAAGGTATATTACTGAAAATATAGTATTTATGATTGACAAACCTTTCTCGGAGATGTTGGGAGTCGTTTTACTTTCTCAATTGCCACTGCTGCACCGGAATAATTCCTTTTAATTGATTATTTACGAAAATAATGCTTTTAGCATTGTCTTCATTTCACTATGGACGCCATCTTTGACACTAAGTCATACGTCATGTGACACCCGAAAAACGAACATCTGAGTACGTTACCAATATGTCCAATACAAAATTCACCATATGACACGTAAAGTTTGAAATTGTCACAAATTTCCACTAAATTAAGCACTGTCTTGCGGAAAATTACTGCTAGTACCACAAGCAAGGGGGTCTGGGGCGTAAGCCCCAGGTTAGGTTGGTTTTTGTATGTAAAACATTAATAAGATAGAATTTATGTCCGCTACTAGGTTAGGTACTGCCTGGTCGAAAATTACTGCTAGTACCACAAGCAAGGGGGTCTGGGGCGTAAGCCCCAGGTTAGGTCTGTTTTTGTATGTAAAACATTATAAATGCATAAATAAACACTGACAATTGGCACAATTTTTCATTACATTACTTTATCGACGCTCTTTTGTATACTCGTTCTATACCTGATGTGAAATAATACCAAATGCGTGGGGTTGGCATTCCTGACTTAGTAAGCAAGATGTTCCAAAAGACTTCATTTCTGCTATATAAGTCGTGTATCTATTTGGGATGGCTGGGTGGGTTTATGGCAGCGGACGAGTCAACATCTATTATTTTAACAGCTCCGGATACCATTACTAAAGGTACTTTGGCAAATTTCATTACCTAATTTGTTTTATACCTTTGTTCTCCCGTTCTGTAGCGCTACTGATAAACCATTGGTGCCTACTTTCCAATTTCCCAAATAAAAAGAACTTGGGGATAAATGGACAAGAAGCATTCATCGTGATGCTTTTTCTCCGACGGCTAACTCAGCTGTTTGTGTCAAACATTTTGTCCCTGAATTAGTTATTACAGAAGACAAATTCCCTTGTGCAGATGGCTCAGTTGTAACTGTACCTAGAAAAAGAACAAAACTACAAGAGGGTGCATAATATGCAGGATATAGGATATTATCCTACCATCTTTGAAAACCAGCCATCATATTTAACAAAACAGTTGCCTCCAAAAAGAAAGGATCCAAAGGAACGCATGAAGCAAGTTCTTGCCCGTGATGAGCATCAGTATAGTGAGTGGACTGAAAGAGATACAATATTAGGGTTTGAAGAATTTAAAAATGAAGTAGACACTAGATATGTGGGGCCTTTCACATTATTTACCAAAGATAGGCATGTTTTGCTGTGTAAAATTGATGACAGCCCTAACGAAGCACCTAAAATTAATACCTCCATCAGAATTTCACCATCCTTTTCTGTGGAAGTTTTCCACAACAATTTGCATCTCCCCAGCAGTCAGTTTCAGTGGTGTCTTGGCGATAACTTGCTTTGTGATAAATGGACCAAGTGTGATTGTCTACTGAGTCACCTAGCAGGTTTCCAGCTAGAAAATTTAGATTGTAACCATAAACTTAATCTCTTACTTGGTTGGTTCCTATGTTGTTAATATTGACAACTTCGACATTACCACTAAAAAGAAATTGACATTCCTACTGGAACAGTTTCAACTTTCCCTGTCCACTCAGCCAAGATATTCTGCAGATACTCTCCTGTGAGCTTCAACATTATTTTATTCTTTTCCTGGGGCTTATCATTTTGTTCACTCCAGCCAAGTGTTAGCAGTACCTCATCCATCTTATTTAAGAAGACTGTTGTGTAAAATGGGAGCAAACTGTGCAGGGATCAGCGTTTCACAGGAATCATACTTACGGGAGAAATGCAAGCTTCTGAGTGACCATGAAAAAGTTGTGTGTATCTTGTTAGATGAGATTTATGTTGCCCCTAAACTAAGTTACAAGGGTGGAAAAATTGAAGGAGTTGCTTTGAACAGACCAAATGAAATTCATTGTGCGACTACAATACAGGCATTCATGATAACGTCACCTTTGTGTAGATTTTCAGATGTTGTTGCTCTATTTCCTGTGAAGAACTTAAACAGTGACATGCTGTATAAAATTACTTTAGAAGTACTCACTGTATTGGAAAAGAGTGGGTATGTTTCCCTTTGTCTTATATCGGACAATAATAAAGTAAACAAAGGCATGTTTCAGCACATAAGTGGAGGTTCTTTGAAAACCAGTATAAAGAATCCAGCCAACAATGACAGGAACTTATTTTTGCTGTTTGACTCTGTCCACCTACTCAAATGCAATTGCAATAATTGGCTGAATTCCCAAGACCAGGTTCTTAACATTCCAGACATTGGTGATCAGCTGTCAGCAGTTCAAGCTCAATTGCAAAGTCAACCAGGTGATGAATGTTCAGCAACATGTATGTATTACACCCAAGAAGCAAGATTTCAGGACCTGATAAACTTGTATGAATCAGAGAAGAAATCTCTTCTTAAAGAAGCTCCTGCAATCACAAGAAAAGCCCTGTTCCCCCACTTCCTTTGAAAAGCAGAGTGTGCCTTTAGCCCTAAAAGTTTTCGATGAAAGGAACGTTGTAGCGCTAGAAAGAAAGAAAGAAAGAAAATGGAGGTGGTTGCACAGAAGCTACGATAATGATTCTCAAACTTATAATTCGATTGTGGAAGATCATTAATGTAAAGAATCCACTAAAAGGAAAGCATATCAGGGATGAAGATTGTGTTCCTGTTACTGGACCTGAAGATAAGAAGTTAAAATTTTTAGAAGAATTTTCAATTTTTTTGCAATTGCTTCAGCAATTAATGGAAAGTTGACAAATGAGACACACACAGCTTTGACTCACACCATTGATTGTATTGTACAAATGTGTACATATATTTTCCATACCCTGAAATGGAAATATATATTATTGGGAAAGTTTCAAACTGACAAGCTTGAAGGTCGATTCGGTCAGTACCGCCAGATGAGTGGTGGTAACTACAATGTCTCAGTAGAACAGATCTTAGAATCTGAAAGAAAATTAAAGATTTGTAGTGTATTGAAAATGAAATCAGCCTCTCTTGGCGAATTTTCCATAACATCTTTTGTTGAATCTTGTTTAGACTACAGTACTTGTGCTTCTGATGATGAAATTGTACCTGACATTAGCATGGACAAATTTGATACAGTACTGCAATGCATTGAATCAGTCAGGGTTGATGAAAGCAGTGAAAGAGTGATGATTTGTATCGGTGGATATGTCGCACATAGTGTTCTAAATGTGCTGTGGATGAACAAAAAAAAGGGTGAAACCTGTGTATCAGTGCTCATGACAGACAGGGACTTGTTAATAGAATGCCAAGACAAGTTCTCTTACTTTGATGCTCTCAATCGTGGTGGTCTGAAGTGTCCCTCAGACATTGTGGAGACTTTGTGTACAATTCTCTATAAGATCTTTTGTATTTTAGTCAGTGAACCTTATGAGAAATACTTCCTACTGTTGGTTAAACGCCAAAGGGAACTTGTCATGCAGTTAGCAGTGGTTCACTTTGAACTGTACTTTACAGACTTCGATGTTGTCTGTGAATGTGGAATGTCTATGAGAAAATTGGCAGTTAAATGCAATAAGGTGTTGAGTAACATCTTTCTCAATAATTACAGCAAAGTGCAGGCTGAAAGACTTAATTTGAAGGGAAAGTTTATTCGCAAGGCTTCCACATTAAATAAGTAGTTTTTTGTGTGTCTAAAACCAACAAATTAATGAATTATTTCATGTGCATATATTTCTCTACTGTAGGTTTATGGTAATTTTTTGTTCTTCAAATGTAAGTTGCATCAATTAACTTACTATCCAGGGTATTTTGTATAAATTTTAGTTGATACAGTGCCATTTGATCTCATAAATAGGACTAGCCTTCATGTTTATGGATTTACATGGAAATTACGTACCATATTTCTTGTATGTAGCATCATAGACCTTTGTTGTCTACTGGTATATGAAAATGAAAATCCACAGCCTGCTTCCAGTCTCCGACCGGGTCAGGAATGAAATGAATGAAGCCCCCATCTAGCGGCAAGGATATGGATTGTGCCGACTGCCGAGGCCTGACGCACTCCTCTGGGGCAATGATTAAATGAATGACAGATGAAATGATAGTGGAGAGTGTTGCTGGAATTAAATGTTGACAGGGAAAACCGGAGTACCCGGAGAAAAACCTGTCTGCCTCCGTTTTGTCCAGCACAGATCTCACATGGAGTGACCGGGATTTGAACCACGGACCCAGCGGTGAGAGGCCGGCGCGCTGCCGCCTAAGCCACGGAGGCTTTTACTGGTATATGAAATAATTTAATTTAATTTGATGAATAGAACTACTGTCGACCAAAGTATTATGTGCACTCGAGTTTGAAGGTCGTTTGTGAAGTAACCAATAGACCTACATAAAATCAAATAACATCATCATTTTCGTCGTTCTATTTTACGTTATTTCATGTAGGTTTAGAATTTTTAGTTTATATTTTAATATTTTTTATCGCAGTCGGAACACAAAATGTGCCCGTTTTTAAGCATGTTTCAACCATGCGTCACATTTAAGAATTATTATCTCAAAACCCCGACATCAGATCGAATGCAAATTTTAACAGAATACACATTGGAATGTTGTATAACTGGTTTATTAATTTTAAAATTTTGTGTGTCCAAGAAAGAAGGTTGTTATCATTTTTGTAAGGTAACTTTTTCTCGGCTCGATGTGGTTGGAAAATATAGCTCTTGGTCGCATTGTAATCCTTATGCATCAAGAAGTTATGCTGTATGACTGTGAAATACGTAAATTAATTCACTTATTTTATATCGGTTTGTATTTGTTCGTGGAAATAACACATGGTCCTCCTGCTAGCCGCTCCGGGCTAAGGTGTACAGCGTTGCTGAGATGGAGCCCATCACTTCCGAGCAAGGCGAGGTCGTATTTCCCCGTTCAAATATAAACCGATATAAAATATGTGAATTAATTTACGTATTTTAAAGTCATACACCATAACCTTTTGATGTATAAGGATTACAACTCGACCAAGAACTACATATTCCAACCACCCCAAGCCGAGAAATCGTTACCATACACAAATGATAACAACGTTGTTTCTTGGACACGCTAAATTTTGAAATTAATAAACCAGTTATACAACATTCCAATGTATATTGTATGTAAATTTGGATTCGATCTGATGACGGGTTTGTGAGATAATAATTCTTAAATGTGACGCATGGTTTAAACAGGCTTAAAAACGGACACTTTTTGTGTTCCAACTGCGATAAAAATATTAAAATATAAACTAAAAATTCCAAACCTAAATTAACTCACGTAAAATAGAACGACGAAAATGATGATGTTATTGGATTTTATGTATGTCTATTGGTTACGTCACAAACAACCTTCAAACTCGAGTACACATAATACTTTGGTCGACAGTAGCATACATGTTTATGGATTTACATGGAAGTTATTTCTTGTATGTAGACTACAGCATTTATAATTCATGAGTCAGATGTGCCTTTTTTTTTGTCTACTGTACCCATATATTTTGTTTTGAGTTCATGGTGCAATGCAATTTAATCTTATCAATGGAACTAGCCAACATGTTTGTGGATTTAATTTTTTTGTATTGAATCATTCGGCAGAGTGCTATTTAAGTATATGAATATGACTAGTTTACATGTTTAGGTATTCAGACTAGAATTAGATTTCTTGACAGTCAGGAATCAAACATGGACCCCAGAAGTGACAACCAAGAACTACACCATCTGGTTGGTAACATTTATTTTTAAGAATAATATGTACTAAAAAGAAATTGAAATTCCTACAGGAACAGTTACAACTTTCCATGTCTACTCAGCCAAGATATTCTGCAGATCTCTCCTGTGGGCTTCAACATTATTTTATTTGATTATTTTTCTGATGGAACTCCGGTATTTCAACTCCTGGGGCACCTCCCCACGCCTGTCCCTTATACAGCTACACACACTACTACATTCATCACGTAATCGGAGGAATTCAACCCACACCTAACTGCACGGGCTGATGACCAAGATGTCCCAAGCCCATAAAATGAATTAACAGCAGACAAAATCACGTCATGATGTTATTTTTTGTTGTGTTGGATTCTGACACACGTCATGCGTTTGATGACCGATCACCAACTACGGCGGCCATCTTGGATTGCAGTGTCAGGTCTGGTAGTATAGAAGGTCCTGATTGGCTGTTGTCCCAACAGCACAACGGAAAAAGTGGGCACGCATGCGCAAAAGGCATAGTTCATGTTTCGTGGCAATAAAGGTAGAAATTCGCGCTGAGCTGCGAACTACACAGCCAGTGCCGGACATGGAATGACTAGCGCATGACTAAATACGTCGTTGTGAGGGGAGTTGATATATTTCCAAATATTTTACTGACAACATTTTAATGCACTGTATTTGATTGTAGATAATATTATTAAAGTAATTAATTTTCAAATAAAACAATGTGTTGCAGCATTTCAGCTCACTAGGTGCAGGTGGGCTTTTACTTTTTAAACGGAAACCCTCCCTACACTGGTTTTGATACCTCACCTTTTGTCATGAAGGAACTTTGAACATACACATTTTTCGTCATAATAGCTTCCTACAATTATCTGCCAATTGATTACCTTTGTTATTGCACACAAAGTATCGTTTATATTACGTCTTAGTGATTTAAAAATTTTCGAGGTTATCACGCTGGAAAGAAGAGCCTCGTCCTGTGCTGCATGCTCGCCCGGAGAGGAGCACGTGCTCAGTTCCGCCGGCAACATAAGTTCTGAAACAACTATCCGTCATTGGCGTTACTGTTGTGTATCTGTTTTATTTTCTGTTCGATCGAATTAGGGGTGCCGATAGTGGGGTTCGAACCCACTATCTCCTGAATGCAAGCTCACAGCTGCGCGCTCCTAACCGCACGACTAACTCACTACAATATTACAAATATTAACCTAAACAAAACCACAAGAATACAATTGAAAGACACAATTAGCCTAACTAATAACAAAAAAGGTGATGATCAACAGTATTGCTGATGTAAAAATTGTTAACATCGTCAGCATACAGTAGCCTACATCCGAGAAGGAAGCAAGGGTTGTGCTCTCGACATCTGCCAATCAGTAACGAGTCATATCACAACTAAATTAATGTAGTTATTGGTTCTCTTCGCGTATCCTTAATATTAATACTGGTCCAATCCGTTAACACCTACAAAACTGCTCCTTCCTGAGCGTGTTCTATTTCAGGTAGCTGCTGGGGTTGTGTTGACTCGCTAACTTATGAAAGGGCAGTACTCGAAGTGGGTGAACATAACGTGTGACGTTAGCTCTACCTCTGCCTAGAGTTAGCAACACTGTCGCCATAAGGCTCCACAGTCTTCTCTAAACGCTGGATGCTCTACACAGGGTCATTTTTGTCGGTCTAGCAACATAGCAGCGCACACTAAGCGCACCGGCAGAATGCTTGCGTAGCCGAGTGACTCATTGCCGAGAGATTGATGCGCTTGTAATTAGCTTGCATAAGGAGGCGACTGACGGGATGGATGGTTGTCAGCTGTTCCTGTTTATTATTCGTTCAACGTAGCGTTGGATACTTTCTAATTCTTGGAGGTTAGCAGCGGTAGAGGGGTTGCCGACCACAGGATCCCAGCTAAGTCCGGCATTGCTTCCACTTACGTGAGCTGGGGTCCTCACTGTGATCTTCTTCGTCGACCTCCTTTGGTCAACTTTTGTTCTTTTTCGACCCCGACGGTATTAGGGTATCCGAGGCCTAGGGAGTCTTTCACTTTGCCGCCTTATTTGGCCCTCGTCTCATATCAGCTGATGCTGTCATTAATCAAGGAGTCAGATCTCTACTTTTCCCTTCATGGTATCTCCTGCCTTCTGCTCAAGGTGGCGGACCCTCTATTATATCCCTTTCCTATCTGCCTTTGAAGACTTCTCTTCCTTCCAAGTCTCTCAGTCCTCATTCTTCGAGGGGTGAGGGCATTTTTTTTCTCCAGACTTCTTGTGTTCTTTTTAATTTCTTCTTCTAGTATATAAGTTAATGATAAGAGTGTAGTTAGTGATTGTAGTTGTTAGGTAGTAGTCTACATTTCACTATGAATGCCACTACCACCAACACCATTAGGGGCCGATAACCTAGATGTTAGGCCCCTTAAAACAGTGGCGTATACTGGTCTGAAGATCTAGGCTACCACTGAGATTAATATTACACAAAGCATGCTTTTGAACTGTCGTGCGAAAAGAGTTCATATTTGAAAACCCTTCATTTGACCATACATTAACTTGACAACTAAATAACAAACACGGCCAGCAATACAATTTAGAACCGTTTAGAACTGCCAGATAACCTATTCCACCTAGCATAGGTAGATGATGTGAAATGACGTGTATACACTGGCACACAATTGCAGTTCAGGTGTAGGCCTTGTCATATGTATAATATGTCTCACTGTATGGACGACGGTTGAAAGGAACTTATAACAAACTCTCTATTATACAGTCATTGGCATTTAAAGCTGCCGCAGGAGTTTGTTCCATAATCTTCTTAAAATTCACAACTGGCACAGTTAAAACAAAACAGTACATAAAGATTCTTCAGCATACACACACTTAAATAAATCACACATCAAAAATACTACAACTTCTAAAACATATTCACATCTATGCGCGCGATAATGTATATTTATCTTGAGCTATCTTTTAACTTCAAAGAAACCGCTTGCTGTAGCGGCAACTCGCTCGCTATGAGTGCTGTGCCTGCACGGAACAAGGGTGGGTGCGGAGAGATGGGGAGAGCGGCGTAAGGCTGCCGCTTTCTTGGTCGGTTTCTACAGCGTTGCCGCGTTGACTACCCACTAAACATTATTTCTTTCGATAAAGAAGAATGTGCATGAAAGTCACGATTGTTAGAATGCTTTGTTGAAACTGTAATAAAGTGTTATTTATTTTTAATGTAATTTTCTTGGGCTAACGCCGGTAGCCCCGGTAGTCCTAAGAATACGCCCCTGCCTTAAAACAACAATTATCACCATCACTGCTGAACTTAAACATTCAATTTGCATTTCTGTAAGTGCTCGTGTTATATTGTGTGCCGTAACACTTTTCTATGTGACTGTATTAAGCATTAAAGACAATTGGGCTCCTAAACCGTAATCAACCTGAAGAGCAGCCATTATTTGCTGGACAAAACATTCCAGGTGTAGCCTACATGTGATTAGTAACTAAATATGTTTGAACATGTTATATTTTACCAAAATGCGGTGGCCACGTACGCGCAGCACTGGGTCATCGAACAAGCTCTCTGAGGATTCTGTAGACGAGGGTTCGAGCCCCACCATCGGCCGTCCTTGATATGTTTTTCCGTGGTTTCTCTATTTTCAACTCCAGGCAAATGCTGGGACGGTACCTTCTAACAGGCCATGGCCGCTTCCTTCCACATCCTTGCCAAGTTTCATTCATTTAATTTCTCATTAACTCCTCTCATGAGGATGGTGTCAGGAAGGGCATCCGACCGTAAAAACCATCCGCCACATAGACTTTCATCGCATCTCATCCCCGACCGCCTTGAAAACGGGAATGATAAGGGGTAAATATACACTGCTTGAATCCACTTACGTCATCTTTCTGCTTCCGTTTTCCTGGTCGGAATCGAATCAAGAACTATACCGGTGGTAGTGCTGTACCTATTTGAGCACCCAACAACACAACATAGCGTACAACTTCCAATTTACTCAGAATTTTCCATATTTTCTACAATTCTTTCGCTTTGACTTCGTACAAACATGCCGGTAAGAAGGCACACTCGGCGTTCGCTAGAGGTGCGCGCACGGTGACTATAATCTGTATTACGTTACGAATGAAGAAAGCTGGCGTCGGTCAATTCTAGCACGTGGGGAAATGCTGCGTTGCCACTAGGACAGGTCATGACTCATAACATTCCAAGAAGCTTGGAGGGAGACACAAATACCGGGAAAGTTAGCTCCCCTGCCTGGCGGTCAGTGGTACTTCAATAGGTACACGGGATTCTAATGACAGTGTCGAGTCAAAGAACAGTAGAACTCTGCCTCAAACAATGTGCTCACTGCTGTGTCTGCATACATTGCAACACAGCCCGCTGTTGTCATGGAGACTGTTACCCCGCACATCTCTCCACACCTCACCATAAAAGCGGATGAAAGCTGTCACAGTTCATCATTCGTAATACAGAGTATAACAGATGGGAAGAGGAGATACTTACACAAAACAGTTTTTTGTTCGCCCAGAGTCATTTGGTCCTGTCGGAAACCCTTCTATATACAGTATATGACAATTTGTTATTCGCCTGCAACGACTTTCCCAACGATATAAATGTCTCCTTGTTTAAATACTGGTATGTTTGATCTCGTTCCTTCATTACATGTCATTCCATATATCTGATATAAACGAACATGAGTTAAATACAATCATCATGGTCAACACTGCACAGTCTCGCTTTCAAATTACAAGCCAATTCAAAATGGCCACCATTTCCACTCAGTGGCGTAACTAAGGTTTGCTTCTGGAGGGGGATGAGCTGAGTTAAAATTACATTGGGGGGAGGGGAGTTCGGCCATAATGGGACATAATCAATGAAAGCAAAATATGTACCATCCCAAATTAAAAAAAATATCTTTATTTTTTTCGTGTTTGAATTTGATTTTATTTGTACTTAACAATGATCTAAAGATAACAATTTTGTTGATATTAAATTATAAAGTCCAGTTTTTTTCCCGCAAAATTATCTGGCCCCTTTCTATTCCCGGACATAGTATGTACCGTATATTACAGTTTCCAACTATAGTTTAACTCAAAACAGCGATACTGCTTAAAACAATATTATTCACTTTCCAAAATGGCACTCCCACTCGGATAGTAAACAATGGCAACTGTCAAGTGGTGTATTTTTGGAAAGGGATGAGGAGAGATAGTGTCACATCACCCCTCTGGCTAACTGAACACCTGATCAGTTTGCTCACTCAGTGAGTGTGAAGCTAGGATAACGATAAAACTTTCACAAATGCTTTCAAATTAGTTAGACTGTGCCCCAAAGCACAGTTATCATATATATACTGTGCCCAAAGCTACATTTTCAGCCGTAGTGAACTACAGGGCGCCAGGAAATGTTCTACGCAGTGGCTAAGCGCAGCTGTGAGAGGTTGTGTCATCAGCTCAGTTGGCAGCACGGTGTCCTTTATAGGGTGAAGGCCACATTTGAGGTCTGTGGGCTGTCGAAATCGTCTGTGCGTATAGTTAGATTATTGCAACAGTATGTGGATGAGTATAAAGTTTACTATTGGTTTGTTAATATACAAGCGACAGCCGTGCTGCCAACGTAACTAGTGACATAATCTCTCGCTGCAGCTTGTAGGCACTGCGGAGAACATTCCTTGGCGCCCTGTAGATAGTAGACTAATATTCCGGATGTGACGTCACAAGTCATGATCCAAAGCTGTTTAGCACATAGCAATCAAGTCTGTAGTAGCTAGTGAACGAAAGTGCTCGCTTGAATGTTGACTTTACTAAGAATTTACAGATGTTTCGCACCGGAATGTAAACCTTGTGCGTTTCAGAACACAAGTCTCTGAAGGAGACCATGCTTCAAGCGCACATGTCTCAAAGCTCCATAGTGCATAGCATATCGAAAGTAGTTGCTAGCAGCTATAGTGCGGGACAAGGCATTGCAAGCCTGAAGGTCACGCGTAGTCGGTGCGGTGTTTTCCTGTACGTTCTCGCATCCAGCACGCAACTGAAGGTACAGTGTAATAGCATGGAAATACCGCCGGGCGAGGGGAGGAGAGCGGAGCGGAGGGTCGGTTGACCTTCCGGCCCGCAATGCTGTGTCCCCCACTATAGTTAATAGTTATCAACCCGAGCTTTGGAACTCAGCCTAAGTATAAACTTACATAATCCAATCGTTTGTTAGCAATTCGAAGATTGGGTTTATTTAAAACTTTCAACAATTACACATTTTTGATGTGTAACATCTTTCCACTCGCTTGCAGGATATTTTTGTGGGAGTGATTTTGGAAAAGGGACGGAAACAATGAGCGCACGCGGTGGCGGAGATTGGTACCACGACGTACTGTCGGCCGTGTGTCTATGTGGAATGTATATCGCATACGGTTTACTTCAAGGTTTGGAGACCCCATTAAAGATATTCATACAATAAATCATCTTCAAGTTGTCGTTCTTTGGTGTGAAAATATTCATTATATCATATTTGCTGAAAACAATTATGATTTATTAAATCTTCATACTTTGGCTGTGGAATGTATATCACATACGGTTTACTTCAAGGTTTGGAGGCACCATTAAATATATTCCTACAATACATCATTGGTACTGCGCCCGAATTCCTCTAGAGCACAGTCCCAAATCCGCGCAGATCGTAAATGGATCGTGGGAATGTCAACACCCGGCTAAGAGTTGAACAACTCCCACCGGACTAATGACTAGGGAACCCTAGGAACACATATATACATCTCTAACTATACTACTACTAGTTGCATACAGTACAGAAAGAAGAAAGAAATACAGGTAGAGCACAAACGAGCAACTCGGCTCTCGGGCGTTAAGATAAATTGTCGATCAGCTGTCTGCATCTAGCTAGCGGTATTGTTCGAGTGTAATTAAGCGTTGAATCAAGAATCAGCTCTAAAAAACTTAGCAAGAATAAAAATATGCCTGCCATTTATTGACAATAAAACAACATAACAAATTATGTGCCCTTCACCAAGAATAGAAATAAAATATTTATGCCTCACTTAGGCTAGATGCGCTTGATAAGTGTCTTTCTTGCATCCTTACACATATATGAAATATATCTCTTGCTCTAAGATATTTAAATAAACTCATTGTTTATTTAAACTTATGACAGCAATATCTGTCCTACTTGTTCACTAAAGTTATGCTTTAACGTTCATCATAACAAACACACTCCCTACTTAATACAATCGTTAAAGTCTTCTAACTAAAATCTCAAGCTTTTAAATGCAATAAAAGAAATGGTTAATAATAAAGATAATAAAGTATTTACATTTTATACATAATCGCGACCCGCACGATATCATGACATCTGTCTCTAATGTATTAGAGTTCATTCCACTACTTTCCTCCTGTCTCACCACCTTTCTACGTATGTCACCATCTTTCTTCGTATTTCACACAATAAAACTGGTCAAAATAGGTATTTATGTGTCAATTCCACGTGAATCATCAATACAAACAATGAAGTTAATATCTCATCACTAAAGTGTACAACTCCGGTATTTCATAGATTAATAATTAAACAAACTTACAATGCACGACTGTTCAGATAAGCTCTCCAACCAAATATCGAGTATGTGTGGCATTTACCCTCACGTCTCACACTCCCATCCTCTCCAAATACAAATACGACTTCTCTCAATCACCACAAATATTACAAAACCTTTCTACATAAACTCACGTTGCATATCATCGCGTTACTGTTACGCCTTCATACTACAAATGCATTTCATTAACATTTCTTCCCTTAGCACATTCACAAAACTTCTACCGTTCCATATCAACTACTTTCATCAAAGTATGATATTTAGTATTCCTACTGGAAATCACAAATGCAATAACGTTCACGAATACACTATACCTCCTCCTACAAAATCCTCTATCGATTATACATTCCGTGCTATGTTACAAAACTTTCCACTTACTTTCTTCTCTGCTTCAAATACTTCTTCGTTGCAATTTCTCGCTTAATTCTGAATGTCAAGTCTGCTTGTGTCTGTTATAAAATAACAACAATCTTCCCTCACGTTTCTGTTCACAATAATTGCTAATGTCCTTCCTTCCATCTCTCAGTATCATTTATGATAAATATACATTCATAACATTTTATAATATCGTTTCTTATTCAGTTATGCCTTCAATTATCGCATACTGTTGTTCTCCGTACAATAAAATTCTGGGTTTTACAATGAGTTTTACATTTCTTTCATACTGGAGTTCCTTCAATGCCAATATTGAATACTCCTGTCAACAACTTCGTTTTATATATAATATTTCGTTTCTGAGATGAATAAACTCTTTATCATAGGATTCTCTGTCCTTCCTTCCTTCCTTCCTCTACTTCAAATTATAACTTACTTGCATTCGTCAAACATCTGACTATACTCCTTCTCTTATACATTATTTATTTATCACAAAATTATGCTTCATTTCTCACGTTTCAATACATATATATATAATCGTTCTTCGATATTACCACAAATCTACGGAATTCTCCGATGTTACAACAAATCTACGGAATATACGTTCGCAATCGCAACGAAATCGTTCGTAAGTAAAATTTTAACGCTCTAAAATGACAATGAAAAATACTAACGATGTCTAAGATCATCGATCAAGCCTTCCAAATACGTCTAGGTAACGTATGAAAATAACTATCGCAATCACTAGTGTAATGGCCAACGCGGGAAGTCAACAACCCACCAAGAGTATTCTGGTAATAGTGGACAATGTATAAAAATTTGTTGGCCAAAGCATTAGATAATGATGTGATAATACAAAGGGTTGACTTTACAAAGGTCGCTTGACAATTTAGCAAACATGTGGAGGACCAGACAATATTATTGTCACTAAATAAGGAAGTCCAGGAAGGCATAAGGACACGACACCACCACTAACTAATAATAAGATATATTATTAAATAGATGGCACATAAACATATGAGAAACATTAGCACAAATTTACACACTTGAAGAAACACTCAAAGAATTAACACACGTTACGTCTTGAGCCTAAAACACACATATTGTCTTGAACGTAGCTGCAGATCAGTACATCATAGAACGGCATGCAATACACGGCGGTTCCAAAGAATGATATAATTTAAATATGCAACACAAGTGGAGTTGCAACAAATAATGAAAAAACAGGTCGCATGGAACGAGAATGTGTCGTCGAACCAGGACTGACTTACAGTGATGCGCCGATACTGTAAGCCCAAAATGAATTGTTAATAAAACAAATTATGTGTGTGACGCAGGAAGTCAAAGTAGTTGCTGTCATACAAATACCGGGATATGCCCATCGCACGGTATTGTCACAATAGTAAAGTAGTTAAACCCAGCGTCAACTTCCATTCCAGTGATGTTGCAGGAAGTCAAAGTAGTTGCTATCATACAAATACCGGGATATGCCAATCGCACGGTATTGTCACAATAGTAAAGCAGTTTAGCCTAGCGTCAACCTCCATTAGTGATGATGCCTAGCCTTGTAACATGCTTCCAGACACGATGAATTACTTATCACATGAAGCATCATCATTATTCATACGCGTGAAGACAAAATGTTAGGCAGTAAATGAAGATAGAAGTAAACACATAAACAAACTATCCGACGCCGCGGATTGAAGAATTCGTCGATATGGCGCGTAGCACCATCAAGCATGGTGATGAGATCGAAAATCACCGTAATGTCACTGCCCAAACAAAATATGAATCATGTGCATAGGACATGATTGCTAAGCACGGTTACTATGAAGATAGCACCAATTATAGAAAAGATTGGCTGGATACTTGTTGATATATCACAACCAGCGTTGACGCACAGCATTGTGTCATGGCTACACTTCAAAGAACAACGAAGAAGAAACACGTGATTGGTCGCTACAAGCAGCAAGAAGGCCTCTGATAGGCTGGAAGCAGCCAATCACAGTAGAGAGTTTTAAAAACAAGAAAGAGGCCTCTGATAGGCCGAAAGCAGCCAATCACAGTAAAGAGTTCAAACAAGTTAAAGAAGAATCAATGTGGCCAACTTAGAAATACCAAAATACCTTCTAAGCCAAAATATCCTACTGGAAACACGGCAGTGGGAATACTACATGCAATCAAAACAAATAAATCATGACAACTAATCAACAGAAACAAAACTAACTTGACAATGAATAAATACAATGAAGACAAATAATACAGATATGTACAACCACAGAGTGGAAACAAATAGGGAAACACAAAAACTGGTTTGCCAAGACAGTGGCCGAACCATATTGCCCGCACAGAAACAACAGGCAGGTTGTTTATGAAAATACAAGAGTGTTTAGTTCTGCGGCAACAAGGGAGACACCTTGACGATGGGACGTTTCAACAGTCCAGAGGTGGTATGTAGAGAGACCACACGAACTAGGCCGTCCTTACCACAATGAACCTCAAGAATACGTCCAAGTCGCCAGTAAGTAGGAGAAACATTGTCGTCCATAATAAGCACAAGCGTGCCAACCTTGAGGTTAGGAGACATACGGTTCCACTTGCGACGTTGTTGAAGGGAGAGTAAATGATCTGTGGACCATTTACGCCACAATGAAGTCATAATCTGTTGAAGTAATTGCCATCTAGACAACCTATTGATGGGCACTTCAGAAGCGTCAGGAATGGGCAAGGCATTCAAAGGTCGTCCAACAAGAAAGTGACCTGGCGAGAGATAGCACAAGTCAGTAGGATCCTCAGTCATAGGCGAAATGGGTCTAGAATTTAGAATGGCTTCAATTTGCACCACGAGAGTGGTCAATTCTTCATACGTAAGTACTTGAGCCTTCATGATTCTTATTAAATGAGATTTCAAAGATTTGATGTTTGCCTCCCATAGTCCACCAAAATGCGGAGAACTAGGAGGAATGAAGTGCCACTGAATTAGTAGCGATGACGTAGAATCTTGAACAACAGATTGAAAATCTGCAGAGGAGAGCAACGTACCAAGATCAGCAAGGTCAGACTGTGCGCCTTGAAAGTTGGTACCATTGTCGGAATACACTTGAGCGGGAACGCCCCTTCTACTGCAGAAGCGAGTAAAGGCTACAACGAAAGCATGACTGGAGAGGGAAGTGACGACCTCAGTGTGCACAGCCTTCGTAACCATACAAACGAACATTGCGATGTAAGCCTTAGTCGAGACCCTTGACCTGGGGCCACCGTACCTGATAGTGAATGGACCACAGTAATCAACACCAACGTGATTAAAGGGAAAGGTTTGATGGAGGCGAACAGCTGGGAGTTGACCCATTAACTGTTCAGAAGGACGTGCAGCGTAGCGCACGCAAGTAACACAAGAGCGAGACAGGCTACGAACAAGTTTTCGTAGTGACGGTATCCAGAAGCGTTGTCGGATAGTCGCAATCACAACCTGGACCCCGCCATGAAGCAACTTTAAATGGGTATGTCTGACCAGGACTTTAGTGAAATGATGATCATTGGGCAAAAGTATCTGGTGTTTTGTATCAAATGGAAGGTCGGCCAATTCCAAACGGCCTCCCACACGAATAGTGCCATCAGAGTGAAGCAAAGGATGCAAATTGCCGATGGTGGAAGTGGATGGCACTTGCTCATTCTTCTTTAGAGCAGTAAGTTCAGTAGAGTAGCACTGAGCTTGAATCATTTTCACACATGTAAGTAGTGCAACATCAATTTCAATGGCAGTGAGTGGACCACTGATCCTAGTGGTATTTCTACAATTAGAGAAAAACCTAATACAGTAGGCTATGACCCTCAACAATCTTGTGTAGGAAGAAAAATTGTTCAAAAAATCAATGTCAACAGGTTTAGATACATTTGCGCACGAAATTCTACACTCAGGCAATTCAGACACAGGAGTGTCAAAGATATCTGAAGTACTGGAGTTTGTAAAGGCCTTCAACCATGCTGGACCATACCACCATAGCTGATTAGTTTTCAATTCTGAGGGCATACAGCCTCGGGAAATTATGTCGGCTGGATTGTCACGGGAAGAGACATGTTTCCAGGCGCAGTGAACAGTAAGCCTTTGTATTTCAGCAACTCTATTGGCCACAAAGGTTTTCCATTTTGAGGGGGGCGAAGCCAACCAAGACAAAACAATAGTGGAATCTGTCCAACAATAGACGGATTCAATAGGCAAGTTCAAAGCGGGTTGCACCTTTGCAATTAATTTGGAAAGCAAAAGTGCACCACATAACTCAAGTCTGGGCAAAGACAACTGTTTAAGAGGAGCAACCTTCGACTTAGCGCACACAAGTGCAACAGTGACGATGTCGTTGGTATCAATTGACAATAAATAGAGACAAGCTCCATAGGCCTGCTGACTGCTGTCGCAAAAGCCATGAAGTCGCATAGATTTGATTTCTGAAGCAGGCTTAATCAAACGTGGAGTAGAAATCTCAGAAATCGCAGGTAAATTGCTATAAATGTTCAGCCAAGCTTGCGTGATTTCCATTGGAAGGGGGTCATCCCAACCGAGTTTGTGAATCCACAAATCTTGGAAGAGAATCTTACAAGCAACTACAATAGGTGACACTAAACCCAAAGGGTCAAAGATAGAGGCAACAATGGACAAAAAAGAACGCTTAGTAAAGGTAATTGAAGTGTCACAGTTCACGATAGGTGACTGAATCCGCAACAAGTCATCGATAGGTTGCCAATAAAGTCCTAGCGTTCTGGCAACTGTTTCTTCACCATCGCCGAAACTACGGAGTTGTTGTTTCTCTTGATGATCAAGAGGAATGTTATCTAATAGAGTCATGGAGTTTGAACTCCACTTACACAGTTCAAAACCACCTAATCTCAAAAGAAGGGTCAATTCATCATACAGAATGAGTGCGTCATGCTCGGAATCACATCCCGAGATACAATCATCAACATAGAAGTCGTTTAAAACAATCTGAGTGGCAGCTGGAAAGGCTGTGCCATCAGTGAGGGCGAGCTCCTTTAGCACACGAGTGGCTAAGAAGGAAGCTGGGGCAGTACCATATGTAACGGTGTTTAATTGATATTCTACCATTGGGTCTGAAGGAGAGTCTCTCCAAAATATTCTCTGTAAGTCACGATCCTTGTGATCTACAAGAATCTGTCTGTACATTTTACTCAGATCAGCTGCAAACGCTATCAAGTGAGTACGGAACCGAAGCAAAATAGAGAACAAATCCTGCTGAATTACAGGGCCCACCAACAAGGTATCATTAAGGGAGCACCCAGACGTAGTAGCCATCGAAGCATCAAATACCACTCTGAGCTTTGTAGAAGTACTGTGCGGCTTGAAAACAGGATGATGGGGAATGTAGTAAACTTCACCATCAGTCGGGTGGGGGGCAACTTGCATATGGTTTAAGGCTAGATATTCATGCATGAATTCAGTGTATTCTAACCTTAACTCAGGGTTACGAGCCAAACGTCTTTCGAGAGAGTGAAAACGTTTTAGTGTAGCGTAGCGAGAGGCACCTAGAGGCTCCGAGTCTACCTTGCGAGGGAGTCTAACCACAAATCTACCATCGTCTTTGCGAGTGGTAGTAGCAACGAAGTGTTCTTCACATATGGATTCATCAACAGACAACACTGGGGTTTCAACTTCTTCAACGTTCCAAAACGCTTCCAGCTGTTGTTCTACATGAGGGCGTGAGAGTGTAAGTGCTGATACCACGTGCGATGGTTGCGAGGTGCTTGCACTGGGCAGCTTCCCAGAAAACACCCAACCCACAGAGGTATTTTGAATGATGGGCAAATCACCAACTGGTATGATTTTACCAGGACATAACAGGTCAAAGAAATATTCTGCACCAAGAACAAGATCAATAGATTTAGTGCAATTGAAATCAGGATCAGCTAAATCAATATGTGATGGAATGTTCCATTCAGAGGTATCGAAACTAGCAGCGGGTAGCTCAAGTGCAATATTGGGAACCACGAGACATTCAAGCTTAGCAGACCAATTAGTAGCACAGGCAACAAAACGTTCACATCAGCAACAACAGTAGCAGTGCTTTGATTTTGACCAACACCGTGAATGTGTACCTTCATAGGTTTGGTGTGGAGTCTTAATTTCTTAATTAAGTGTGACGAAATTAAGTTACAATCTGATGCAGAGTCAAGTAGTGCAGTAACAGGTACACGTAAGCCATTGCCAGCTAATATATTCAACTTGGCAGTGGGTAATAGAGTCCTTGAAAATTGATTGTCACGAGCGACGTTACTGCAACTAGTGTTTACCACGTTAGCATGAGCTTGAGAAGCATCATTACTAGTGCCACTGGAGGGCTCATAGTGAAGAAGAGTGTGGTGTTTTCGGGAACAAGTGTTACAAGAGTACTTCGAACATTGATGATTAGGCTCGAAATTACGCAAACAATTATAACACAATTTTCGAGACCTGACAAAATCCCATTTGGCTGTGGACGAAAGTTTGATAAAGGTACCACATTTCGACAATTGGTGATCAATGCTCCTACAATATGTACAACGAGATTTGGTAGTAGTTAACATGGGTTTCTGAGGCAAATGACCTTCAGCTTTAAGTTTGGTTACAGCAGTATGTAATGCAGGCCTGGACCCATTCTTTTCAGTTATTTCCAGTACCTTGCATTTTTTCTCTAAGAAGCTAACCAAGTCCTGGAGAGTGGGAATTCTCCCAGAATCAACATGATTCTCCCATTCACGGATGCTATCATTATCTAGTAGCTCCAATATAAAATGTGACAATAACAGGTCTTGAAGGGGAACCCCGTTAAAGTCCAAAGCTTCTAACGCATTGACATGAGAAACAAAGTGGTCGATGATGGCACGCAATGACACTGAATCATTACCGTATGCGGGGGGCTTGAAAAGCTTGGTAACATGATTGTGCGCTATGAGCCTAATGTTATTGTATCGAGTTGTCAGCAAGTTCCATGCAACCATAAAGTTATCATCTGACACAGTAATGTTCTTTAAGAGGAGTTTGGCCTCACCACTAAGACTAGAATTAAGGTAGTAGAACTTAACAATATCAGACAAAGCATGGTTATCAATTACTATAGCCTTGAAGCTATCTCTGAAATTCAACCAGTCTGTGAAGTCGCCACTGAACTGCGGAATTTGAATTTCAGGCAACTTTATATGAGCTGCAGCTACGTTAGCATTAGGAAATTGTGCACTCTGCAAATTATTCAAAGGGTTATCACTGTCTGTAGTGTTGGATTTTTTGAAATTGTCACAATGTAGTTTAATTTTAACCAGCAACTCAAAATATTTATCTTCGAAGTCACAACGTTCGGCTATTTCTTCGTCGATATTGTCTGTAATATCCTCTAAAGCGACTTGCGCTTCGTTATATTGTTTATAAATTTCCTCGCATTTGTGTTTGCGTAACACTAACATTTGATATTGCTCTTCTGTAATGTCCTGAAAGTTGCTAATTACTTTTTCTTGTGAGGTAAGCATGGCCTTAGCGACTGCACGCTTCCTAACTAAAGGTCGTTTTTGGGCATCCTCCATAATGACTTTAGGATTGCCCGCCTAGATGTAATTACCAGAGTTGCACACCTAACTAACACAACCAACTTAACTAACACAAAAAATAAACACTGAGACAATGGTCTCGATTAAGTTGTAAACAAACATCTGAACATAGAATACTGTATTGTGTCCTTGGGAAGTTAATGGGAACGTATACAATGTTAAATTTATGGCCTTCCTGGTGAAATAGCAAGAAACAAGGGCCCAAAATGGCCAAAACAATGCTTAATAATTCAAAGTAGTGAACAGCTCAATATCCGGCCCGGAGGACCAAATAATATAATGGCCAACGCGGGAAGTCAACAACCCACCAAGAGTATTCTGGTAATAGTGGACAATGTATAAAAATTTGTTGGCCAAAGCATTAGATAATGATGTGATAATACAAAGGGTTGACTTTACAAAGGTCGCTTGACAATTTAGCAAACATGTGGAGGACCAGACAATATTATTGTCACTAAATAAGGAAGTCCAGGAAGGCATAAGGACACGACACCACCACTAACTAATAATAAGATATATTATTAAATAGATGGCACATAAACATATGAGAAACATTAGCACAAATTTACACACTTGAAGAAACACTCAAAGAATTAACACACGTTACGTCTTGAGCCTAAAACACACATATTGTCTTGAACGTAGCTGCAGATCAGTACATCATAGAACGGCATGCAATACACGGCGGTTCCAAAGAATGATATAATTTAAATATGCAACACAAGTGGAGTTGCAACAAATAATGAAAAAACAGGTCGCATGGAACGAGAATGTGTCGTCGAACCAGGACTGACTTACAGTGATGCGCCGATACTGTAAGCCCAAAATGAATTGTTAATAAAACAAATTATGTGTGTGACGCAGGAAGTCAAAGTAGTTGCTGTCATACAAATACCGGGATATGCCCATCGCACGGTATTGTCACAATAGTAAAGTAGTTAAACCCAGCGTCAACTTCCATTCCAGTGATGTTGCAGGAAGTCAAAGTAGTTGCTATCATACAAATACCGGGATATGCCAATCGCACGGTATTGTCACAATAGTAAAGCAGTTTAGCCTAGCGTCAACCTCCATTAGTGATGATGCCTAGCCTTGTAACATGCTTCCAGACACGATGAATTACTTATCACATGAAGCATCATCATTATTCATACGCGTGAAGACAAAATGTTAGGCAGTAAATGAAGATAGAAGTAAACACATAAACAAACTATCCGACGCCGCGGATTGAAGAATTCGTCGATATGGCGCGTAGCACCATCAAGCATGGTGATGAGATCGAAAATCACCGTAATGTCACTGCCCAAACAAAATATGAATCATGTGCATAGGACATGATTGCTAAGCACGGTTACTATGAAGATAGCACCAATTATAGAAAAGATTGGCTGGATACTTGTTGATATATCACAACCAGCGTTGACGCACAGCATTGTGTCATGGCTACACTTCAAAGAACAACGAAGAAGAAACACGTGATTGGTCGCTACAAGCAGCAAGAAGGCCTCTGATAGGCTGGAAGCAGCCAATCACAGTAGAGAGTTTTAAAAACAAGAAAGAGGCCTCTGATAGGCCGAAAGCAGCCAATCACAGTAAAGAGTTCAAACAAGTTAAAGAAGAATCAATGTGGCCAACTTAGAAATACCAAAATACCTTCTAAGCCAAAATATCCTACTGGAAACACGGCAGTGGGAATACTACATGCAATCAAAACAAATAAATCATGACAACTAATCAACAGAAACAAAACTAACTTGACAATGAATAAATACAATGAAGACAAATAATACAGATATGTACAACCACAGAGTGGAAACAAATAGGGAAACACAAAAACTGGTTTGCCAAGACAGTGGCCGAACCAACTAGAAACTTACTAAAACTTTCAAGACAATACAATAACATAGGTTATAAATGCAAATATGTTGGTCAACATTCTGGAATAACGTGTACAAGATCGAACTACATATGTGTGAGAAATGCCCTGGTCTACCTTCTCTTTGAGATCGCTGGTGACAGACCTGATGACGCCTGTGTCCTCGGAATCTCGCCATGTGGTTTCTGGAATGCAGCGTGCTCCTACAAACTGGCTGCATTATGTCATCTCTGCTATGACTGGACTGCAATGAAGGTGAACGGCCTGGGTCGATGTTACCAAACAGGTTTCCAGCTGGGTCCTCTCCTGCCGACCTGCTTCCCTCGTTCATGACGGTGACACGTTCTCGCCGCAGCCCTGGTTGCCTCGCATCCTCCAGTCCCGGGTTCCTCGCCGTCTCCATCACGAATCCGCTCGTCTTCTTCTTCTCATATCTAGATGTTCTTTGAAGTTGGTAGTTTGCAGTGTGCCTTCCATCACAAGAAATCACCTCCATGTCGTTAATGTCTCTCGTAGTAGCTTGTAACGTTATATGAGCGAAAACTGCGGTGTTCTGCATCTCGCTGTTCATACTGCTATGTCAACCTGGTCATTTCTGGATCTCACCGGTTTAGCATAGTTCTACTTTCCCAACATGATGAATTTAAAACATCAATCTCACTACGAAATAATGTGTAGTCGTAGTTCTTCCCCTCCGACCTGAAGTTTTATCCATTCTTGTTTAGATTGATAAATTCTTAATAGTTTAGGTCTCACTTCTTCAGACTTTCTTCCTGCGTAGTTACGTGTTCGATGTTCAGTTTGTAACTTTCCAAAATTCTATCTCGTCGTAGATTTCTTCCTTAAATGAAGTGAATAACTTCTTACTTAATACTGTTGACTTATAATGCTTAATTCTGCGTTTCCATGACTTGTTGCTTCATCTCGAAGTCTCGGGTTCACAAAGACCTTTGTCTATACTTTTCGAAGAGTGAATATAATTACGTCTTGTCTCCTCGACGGTCCAAATAGAAAGAGCCTCGGCTCCTAGCGTCTCCTAGCCTCATCGATCAGATTTCCCCCGCAAATCTGGTCAACTAGCCTCCAACCTCTATGAATATTGACAAATTCATACATAACTTCTCTCTTAGTCATTAAATTTAAAATCCGTTTTGCCAATTAAATTTCTTTTCCTCTGCTGGTGAATTCAATATGTAACACTCTTATAAAATATTAAAATAATGATTTTAATATTTATCCTTCCTTAGTATTCAAACTATTTTCTTACTGGTTCTCGCCTAAAAGTGGCGCGCTTCTGACACGCGTCTGTTCCCACTCTTGATAGTGGCGTGTGCCTGACCTCAAGTCAACCTTGCTCTCTCCCCCTGGATCAAAAACTGGTTTCTCGCAGCGAACCTCGCTAAAAGTGTCGATTTCCAGGACAATACTTCTTTCATTTACTCTTGGTAAAAAATTACCAGATCATAAAATCTCCATTATCTCTTGAAATAAAAATATTTCTTCAGGCGAAATTTTTTCCAAATGCTTATATAAACATACTCTTCCATCCAGACTGCAAATTAAGTTGAAAATTCCAAATTTATAATATGCCATTTTTCTGAGGTGGTCCTCGGTTCCTACCTCGTCCTGTCTTCTCCTCTCTACTAGACATGATTTCGAGCGCAGTACAATGACGTACCTCGCTCATGCGCACCGGTCAGGATTTAGCACTAGAGTTTTACAAGTAGTTATTTCAATGACCAACAGAGTTCACTGTTAACAAGGGATTTGCGCCCCCGGCAGGCACATAGTAGGATAACATGTCACATGTTACACATCATTTATGCGACTACTGTAAGGCTCGTATTTTTTATTATTATTAATTGGCACTGGAGGAGGGATTGATTCCCCTGATCATCGCCACCCTCATACTTACGCTATTGTTTCCACTGCCTACTTCACTCACACAATTAAAGAAAGCTTTCCAGTCGGTTAACGCCCAATTACATTTGGCGGGAAAACAAGTATTTATGCACTCTAACCTGAAAGAAATATTACATAAGATATTTATCCCAAAATAACACACTTTTATGTACAAATAAAACGTATCAAGCTTTCTTTAATAGAACTGGGCTACACTGAAAAATGGCTTCTATCACTTCAATAATCACTCACACAGTGCAGTGGCGTAACACAAGACACGGCACAAACCTAAAAGAATTGCCGAGTTTTAATTCACCGGCCGTGAAAGCCAATATGCCATATTTTTGGAAGCCTTCATAGGGAGGTTAAGGTAGCTTGAGCTTTTAGTTCTCGCAGTAAAGTGGTGCAGTTGCACTACATATAAAGGGAGGTTCGCTACTCATGTGGGGGTCCGGGCGGGAACACCAAGAGCCCGCTGATGAGCCAGCTTGGTGTCCTAGGCAAAACCCCACACAAGACACGGCACAAACCTAAATGAATTGCTGAGTTGTAACTAAGGGTTGTTTCTGGATGGGAATGAGCTGAGGTAAAATTTCATTCAGGGGGGTGGTGGTGGTAGGGTTTCGAAAATTATGAAAATTAATGGAAGTAAATATACGATCCCGAAGCTTCAAAACCACCTACTATATCTGTACTGTTTTTCCTGTGTGATTTCATTAGTGTTTGACAGGTTGTGTTTATACTTTTTAAATGCGCGAATGCTCGAAAATTGACAATTTTGTTGATATTAAATTATAAAGTCCAGTTCTCTTTGCGAAACCATCTTCCCCTTTCTATTCCCCGATATTGTAAGCCTATGTACATTATATTCATAAGTAACAGTTCCCAACTAAAATTTAATAAAACTGCAATGCACCTTAACTTTCCAATCACACTCGGTTGTGTAACTGGCAAGTGGTGTGTTTCCCTTTGGAAAGGGATGATGGGATAATAGTGCCACTCCCATCCCTCTGGCTAACTGAACAGCTGACGTTTTGGCTCATTTAGGAAGTGTTAAGTTAGGCTCACGTTAAGCATTTTACACAAGTAAAAACAAATGCTTTTACATTAGTAAGTATAAGTTTACATAAATCAATCATATTGCTGTCAATCCGACTGTTGGTTTTATTATAAACTAGCGGACCCGTGCGAGAACTCTCGCATAATTGGTTGTGTGCGCCCCATGTGTAAAGACTGCCCGCCCGTCCCTAGTGCTATGCGGGCTGTACGCGATACATTTCTCACAGGGGCTATCGTCTTGTTTATGTGTTTAAAAGCACTTTATAAACAAATAAATATATTTCTGTTGACTTGTCAAGAAATGCAAGATTTTTCCTGTACTATTGAGACGATTTGGAAGATTTTGGTACAAACCACACCTTCTAACTCCCTCTGGTTTAAGAGCTTGAGTTTTGTGAAATATACACCGTAGTCTTTAACAAATGTCATATTTTTATTGTTCGGCTCTGGTGGAGATTGAACCCCCTGATCACGCCTCTGCTCCGACGATTGCAATGGCCTGGAATGGGATTATCTAATGTCGGAGTATGAGGTTATGTGGTCAAAACGTGAAATAATGCTCAGCGTTGCTTCTGTCAGTGAAACCAATTTTACTGTTGTTTTAGGGGTCATGTAGCGAGCGCCGTGCACTTGAGTGTGTGCGTGTAGAATTTGTCTGTAAACCTGTTTATTGTGTGGTCTGTAGTAGTGTGTGTATTTGCAATTCAGGTGAGGATTGGGAAGGAGGCGGCCGTGGCCTTCCGTTAGGAAGCATTCCGGCATTCACCTGGAGAAAAAGTGGGAAACCACGGAAGACCACTTCCAGGATACCTGAGGTGGGAATCGGACCCACTTCTACTCAGTTTTGCCTCACGAGGTTGGGTGTACACCGTTCCAACCTCAGACCAGAATTAAATGTCTTCGCAGAGCCGGGTAATCGAACCCGGACCTCCGGGATGACAGCAAAGAATGCTAGCCGCTACTCCAAGAGGTTGACCGTAACATTAGAGACGAAGCGCGCATTCATGTTGTGGAAACACCTCTCCGTCCACCTCGCAAGAAAGTCCGAACAGCTCCACTGCGAAAAAAGTTATGACGATGGTCTTTTGGGAGTACAGAAGTGTGTTCTTGGTTGATTTTCTAATACAGCTGCATACGCTACTACAGTCGTCACAGGAACGCAGATTATCAGTTGAGTTCAACACACACCTAAGTGCTGGGGTATGTTGACCAAGATGTCCTAAACACCTAAAATGAATTAACAGTAGAGTAGTACAGTTATACACACACTACTATAGACATCGCAATAGTGCAGGTTATTATACAAATACAATTCACACACAAGTTAACGGGGCTGATGACGAAAGATATACCAAACTCCAAATTGAGGCACAACAGTCAGACAAATATTTAGTCAGTTAGTTAGTAAGTTGGTTATTTAGTTAGTTAATTATTTAGTTAGTAGTTGGTTAGTTAATTAGCCAGTAAGTTAGTTAGTTAGGCTGTTGTTGTTCAATCATTTGTGACATACTGCGCATATAGCCCCGTGCACTTGGATGTGTGTGAAATCTGTCCGATAACCAGTGTCATTGTGAAGACTGTACCAAAGTTGGTAATTGAGTCAGGATTTCGTTTGGAAGCGGCCGTGGGCTTAATTTAGGAACCATCCAGGCATTTGCCTGGAGTAGAAGTGGGCAAACCACGGAATATCACTTGTAGAATGGCTGATGAGGGAACCAAACCCACCTCTACTCAGTTCTGCCTCACTAGGCTGAGTGTACTTTGCCTCGTTACAGTACTCAGGCCAGAATTGAATTACTTGGCAGAGCTGGGAATCGAACAAAGGTCCTCAAAATCTGTAGTCTCAATACCCACCCCGAGATCA
The DNA here is from genome assembly GCA_946902985.2 of Meconema thalassinum. Lineage (NCBI taxonomy): Eukaryota > Metazoa > Arthropoda > Insecta > Orthoptera > Tettigoniidae > Meconema > Meconema thalassinum. The sequence continues at coordinate 190,531,524 of OX336394.1, read as the reverse complement.
CAAAAGGCTCAATGTCGATTGTGCAAATATTTTGAGTAAATTTGGAAAGTACGAGGCCCATCCAGAATGTAAGTTTTCCTGTTCTTTTTTTATACAAAGAAAACATAGTTACATTAAAAACTGTATTGGTACCAGCTACAGCAATGTTTGAGCTAGTTTTGGACATAATGACCACCGGAATTGAGAATTTTAGTGCCGGGAGTGTCGAAGACATGTTCGGCTTGCCAGAGGCTGTAGCTGCTTCAAGCGGAAACCCATGGGGTGAGCTACAAGTTCCGTTCAATTTCAAGTAGTTCCAACTTTCGCAACCAGATGTCACTGACACCTAATGGTGAACGTTGAAAATTTGATAGAGCGTTCCAACGATATCTAACCTAAAATTTAGCTTCATATCAGCTTAGTTAGTGGAAGGATCTTTTACATGCCATAAATCTATGACATGGGACCGCCGGCTTTACTTTCCCTCCGAAGGAAGGCATACTGAAGGATTTTAACGCTCTTAAAAAATCCGACGACATCGGCCGGGTTTGAACCCGCTATCTTGGGCACACCACAGTATGCCACGTGGGTAGATTATTAGCTTGGGAATAACCTAACCCCCAAGGGAAGATGATAAAGAAAAAGGAAGTGGGTTTCGGACAGGAGAAAAAGGATGGAGAAATAGGAAGCGAGTTTGACATAAGTTATGACTAAGAGTTCTTGCTCAAATGCGACAAGTGGTGAACACCCTATCAATAGATTTATTTGCATTAAGTGGGAAGAGTCAAGGAAGACAGGATCTTGCCTAACCGTTATGTTTGAGAAATGATAAATCCAAAAACAAATATTAAATTTATTTAACAATGTTGGGTAGTAGTTTGGTAACAAATATATAATTTTGATTTTGTAACAAATGGGGTCACAGACCTCCAAAAACATCTAAAGCTTGCGCCAGGCAATTACCAATTCTTTTGGTTTCAAACCTTTATATGTTTTAAAATCTTTGCAAGATTTTGAAATGGCGAAGATAAAATGAAAAATTTAAAGATAATTAAAGTGATTAAAGTTAGACAATAAATCAAGTACAAGGGGTGTACTTTAAGGAATTTCTAAGTAAATATCCTAGAAAGAGTAACAACTTCGGAAATAACATTAACAAAAAACAGGAAGAATAAAATAGAAGTTTCTATAACTTCTTATATTAATGCTAAATTACTTGGTTGGATTATGCAAATAGGGCAGGTCACTTATGGTGAAACCTGAAGAGAAAAATCGAAAGGAAGTTTCTAGACCTCCTATGTTTAAGTAGGAATCACGAGACGAATGGGGCAAGTTTCCCTTTCGTGAAACCTAGAAATAACTCACTTATGAGTTGAAAGAATTGTATTCCCTAATTAGAAGGAAGAAACAATATAAGTTAAAGCGTGTACTAGACACGAAGTTTTACAGACATTAATTTGTGATAAATAACTCAAGAGAGGGAGGGCACTTATTGAGAGTGACACCTCATTGGAAAAAGACCTAAAGTAACAATTTTATTATTTTGGTTTGTTAGTAAGGGGTTTGGAAAAGATAAAATGGAATTGAGGATAAGTGTTCATGGCCGTATTTATTGTTATCGGACGAACGCGACGCGGATGAAATGTTGAACAAACACTGTTTTTCACTCTGTTGAAATAGATGAAAAGTTCACTGTAGTAGCACAAAAAGTTTATGGCAAAGAAAGTTATTGCAATGATGGAAAATAACTAGTTACACTAGATTTGCGACAGTATATTGCTTGAGAAACTTGTAGATTATAGTTGAATGCACAGAAAAGAAATCCCAACGGAGGAAGAAAAATTAGTTATTGATTAGCAGTTTATAAGGAAGATTCCTTAGTTTGAAACAGTATTCCCACATGTGAGTGGAAAATACATGACAGTATGACTGATAGTTAAAGTGCAAGTTCTGGAAGGTTCCAGAGCAATCATGACGGAAGAATAGGGCAAAAGTTAGTCCAGCGGTGGAACGAGCTAAGTATTTTATAGACAGTGGGTAATTTAATGGTATCCCACGTTGTGAGAAAATCTCTCATTTAATAAGCATAAGAAATGCTGCTTCCTATTAAAATCGGCTTAGACAAACCAAAGCCCAACATGGAAAATCCCGCGAAGAATGATTATTGCCCCAAATATAGTAATCTCACACTGCCTATAAAATGATCATTAAAAGCATGTAGCTATTAAAAGACGATGAGAATGAGGTTAAAACCTGAAGTCGGTACTTATCTTTGCTTCATGGCGAAGGTGAAGTTCCCTTTGACGGTTGAGATTAAAGTTCTAACATGGCGTGGAATTAAAAGATTGCCTCTTGAGTTGAGGAGGCGAGCTCTAGTTGAGCTTCAACTGACTGAGTCGACTGCAGGCGTACAAGTGAGACACGCTCAGCGAAGCACAGAGGGACCAGGGAAGGGAAAAGAGTGGGGGTAGGAAACAAAAGGAATACATATCAGAATAGACAACTTTACCAAAAAAAATTTTTTTTCTTGATGAATGGTCTTCAACGAGTTGATAGTAGGCGACACTAGAGCAGCCTGGTGGGTGAAAAAGTAGACGAAGTTCTCTTGATCACGGAGATGATAGCTGGCGATGGCGACGAGATCTGGTGGCCAGATTGATAAGGAAATCCTCTTGAACAGGGAAGAATTGAGGAACTTCAGAGATTCACTGCTAGATGACGCTAGGTGGGTCATAGAAGATATATATCTAGAACAGACTCACAAGTAACATGAGAACCATAAACAGCAAGGAGAAATTGGTAGATCACTGTTGGTGTTTGAGAAGAAGGAAAGAAAGAATTACAGCAAAGAGCAGTAAAAGTTTACTCTATCATACCGTGTATTCCAAAGAATACACCACCACGAACTACGCCACCGAAGCCGCTCGACACCTGTCATTCCGTGGGATCAGCCTTTGTATTCCTTTGTCGTAGAAATCTGCCACCAGGGCATGGAACCAGCGTGTGACATTCGTCTTCAGATCTTCGTTAGTGTGAAAATGTTGACCGGAGGACAGAAATTTCTTGAGGTGCAAAGATAAGATGGAAATCGCTGGGACCAAGATCAAAATTAGCCTATATGGTGGTTGATTAAACAATTCCCATCCAAACTCCTGCAGAACAGTTGTTGTGCGTTGAGCCGTATGTGGTCGAAGCGATTTCCATCTTTTCTTTCACCTCAAGAAACTCCTGTCCTCCAGTCACCATTTTCACACTGACGAAGAGCTGGTTGGTTGTTTCCTTAGTTTAGGGGCTGCGACAACGCGATCATCTAGCCCCGTGTACTTTGGGTGTGTGTAGAATCTGTCTGATAACCGGTGTTAATTTTGTTGACTGTATTAATGTGTGTTATCTGTTTTCAATTCAAGTAAGGACTGCAGATATTGAATTTTTTCAAGTAGTTCCTACTTTTGCCGTCAAACGTCACCGTCAACGACTACTAGTTCAGAACTAGGTTACCAGATTCCACCGCAGTCGGCTCCTGGCGACAAACGTTGGAACCTAAGGGCGTTAGTCAAATGTTTAACCTATAATTTATCTTCACACAGGTGTAATTAGTAGAAGGTTTTTTAACATGCCATAAATCTATGACACGGGATCACCAGTTTTACTTCCCCTCCGAAGGAAGGCATAATGAGGGATTTTTAACGCTCTTAAAAAAATCCGAAAACGACTGTCACACGCTGGTTCCATTCCCAGGCGGCAGATTTCTACGACACAGGAATACCAACGTTGATCCCACAATGTGACAGGTGTCTCAGTTCTGGTGGTGATTATGTCTAAAATAGCTCAATCATTGCTGTATCCGGTGTCAATAAAGATCTTCATGTAACTATGGTTAGCTTAATTTCTGGATGGGCCTCGTACCATACCTACTGCGTGTTATGTTCCAGCTGTTCTTTGTCCTGTTCTTCATGCTACTCGTGTTAGGAGTGGGAAGTGCCGTGGCTCTTACTGGAGCGGTCACTGCCATCATCATGGACAACTTCCCTCATTTCAAGCAATGGATGGTCACCACAGCCATCTGTATCATTGGATTCATCGTGGGCTTGGCCTACGTATGTCCGGTAGGTCACTTCCCATATAACAAATAGTTTTTTACTAGAGTATATGATGTTTGTAGCTCATGTAGTATAATTATGAATTATTATTTTTATACTTCCTCTCGTATCAGAAACATACATATTATACACTGTTATATTATTTTTGCCCAAAACTTGGCCACTTCCAATACTTTTTCTGTTCCTTGACAAAGATCGCCTTCTGTACAGGAGGCTGGAGATAGTCGACATTGATGCGTATGTTGAACAGTCTGGTCTTCTCCACATTCACAATGAGTATAATCCTGATCAGTGTAGCCCCATCTTGCCAAATTTGCCTTTGTTCTGCCAACTTCAGATCTCAGTCTATGCAGGGGCTTCAAAGTCGTCCATTCCTCGTCATAGCCAGGACGTAAGGATTCAGAGACTCTTTTCCAACCTGGAAGAAAGTAGATCGTAGCCCTCCACATTAAGCAACCTAGCTTCTTCATCAGTGGTTCTAAGTTCCTTCGATGTCCTAAAGTAAATCTCCCTTGACTTCAGTCGTTGTGGGAGCGGTTCATGGCCATACAAAGGATGGGTTCTTTCCTGCTCCACTGTCTTTCTTTCCTTGTTCGCAGCTATTTCTCTTCGAACGGGAGGTGGTGGAATACCTGCGAGGTGCTAAAACCATTCAACTGGAGTGGATATCAAGCAACCTGTTATAATTCTGCAGATGTCGTTGAGAGCTACATCCACCTGTTTAGCATGTATAACTATGAATGGCGTATGGCTTTGGTGATATACAGCACATAATGTCCCCATGTGAAACAATATGTTGATCGTTGTAGAATGTACAGTTTTTACATCCATATTACCAGAAGCTGCAATGCGCTGATGTCCTTACGAAATGTATGCATACTTCGTGAAATGGCTGTTTGGAGACGAGTACAGATAATCTTACTGAAGTTAGAAATGATGATGATGATGATGATGATGATAATTGTTGTTTTAAGGGGCCTAATATCTAGATTATCGGCCTCTAATAGTCTGGTTGATAGCGAAAATGACAATGAGATGGAAACCATAACGAAAACCAAGGTAGATTGAAAATACTTACAAAATGGAACTTAGATTGAAAAGGCTCACAAAATGTAGAGTGGGAAATACTAACAAAAGGTAATTTAGATCGAAAATACGCCAAAAAAATAGCAACTTAGATTGAAAATACTTACAAAATGCAATGTAGATTGAAAATACTCGCAAAAGTTTATTTGAAAAAAAAAAAAAACTTTCAAAATGTAATTTACATACACGGGGAACCAATTCACAAAACAGTGCGGGAATCTTAAAGAGAAAAGGATAATATACCGGTAGTGAAAAGAAAAAAACAAGGCTGATCCCTAAAAGAATGAAAGATCAGGAAAGATGAGAGAAGGGCCAATTAAGGCGGGAAAGGAAGGGAATCCCTAGGCCTCGTATACCCTAATACTGTCGGGGTCGGAAGAAAACAAGAGTTGACCAGCTTCATGCTTAAAAGAGGAATACTCCTACTATAGCCTATTGCGTACGAAATATTCAGGCACGTATTGCACTTATACACGAGAAGATTATTTATTTTACTCATATGCTTTCAACTACATTTTATTAAAGAAGACGGAGAGGAGCCCGGCACAAGTAAGTGGAAGCAATGCCGGACTCGCCTGGGGTCCCGTGGTCGCCATCCCACGTCCCACAAGTTGTGAGCCCCTGGGGTAAGTTAGAAATGACTGTCCGCATTTATTAGTGACGTAAGATTCTGTAGGTGCAGCCAAGCTAGGAGGATAGGCGATTTTAAAAATGTCTCATATTAGTGCTTTTATTTTATTGCATTTTAAACCTGTAGACATGCTGTATTCTGATGCAATTGCATGTTTTTGTGTTTATATCGATAATATTCCCAATAACGGAAGGATCTGTCATCCTTCTTCCTTAAACCGTTTGATTAATTGCATGTGATAACCAGGCTGCGGGGTCTTAGTACGTGTGCAATGAAGTTAGAACGCACCGTACTATAGGTAAAGCCCTGTGCGGATGCGGATATCCGCAAATATTTTCGCCACGCGGATATAGTTTGCATGACAGTGCGGATAGCGGATACGCTGCGGATAATGTTTCGAGTAAATTTGCGGATAGTTTTTAGAATACAAACTTACGATAATATTACATATTTGATATGCCAATCTACAGCTTCATGCTTAAAAGAGGAATACTCCTACTATAGCCTATTGCGTACGAAATATTCAGGCACGTATTGCACTTATACACGAGAAGATTATTTATTTTACTCATATGCTTTCAACTACATTTTATTAAGTACCGTATGTTTGTAGTAGATGGTCTTGACATCTCATCATCATCATCAATTCTCACTGCCATTATTACTATACGTACCAGATATAATGCTGTCAATAAGCTTGTTAGTTCATCGTGGTGACATCATTAACATCCCTCAAGTCAGCTACTACGCCGTCTAAGCTCTCCTGGAAGATCTGGTTTCAGGTTTATCTGTAGATGTATTTCCAACTTGGCACTGAAGCACGTGGGCTGTGATATTGCAACGGAGAGAGTTATGACACCCACTATGCGGACATGGATGGGTCAAGAAGCAGAAAGATGATGACTGACTTGGAATTTCCGGCCAAATGTCAATTCACTTAGTGAATGTTACCGCGACCGTGAGTATGAACATCATTTCACCAACATGGATAAACTATCTATTAAAATAAAACAAGGTGAATGTTCAATAGCGCGTGAAGCAAAGATCAAGACAACGATATGGCAGACATTTGGTTACGTTTTCAATGGAAACGAAAAGGTGAACGATATAGTAGGATGTTTTACCGGTAAAAAAAAGTGTATTCATACTCAGGACACAAATCAGGCACATCAAACTTACTAAGGCACAAGTGCGAAAGTAGCCATAAAAGTATAGCCAGTTTTTGTGTGTGTCTAAAGCGGAGGTCAAGGAACCAGAAGTGTCATCCAACTTGAAGTCCCTTGCAATGAAGCAGGAACAACTTTCTCCTCAAATGTCTAAATGTGTTGGTTTAACACGTTATGCTTTATCTAATAAATTAAACATAATATTGAAATATCATCGGATTTGGATAAAAGTCATGCGGATACGGGGCGGATGCGGATAACAGTCGTGCGGATGCGGGGCGGATGCGGATAACGTTTTATTTATCCGCGCAGGGCTCTACCCATAAGACAATAAAATGTTCAAAATATACATAGAAAGACGAAAAAAAAAGTTCATTAACCTCCAATTGTAAAATACTTTCTCGCAATAAATGAGGTCTGATCCTCCTACGAAAACCTGCATATTTTGCCTATTATAGCCTAACCCCAAGTTTGCCCGGTGAAATCTACCTCCGCCTTCCGGCGTGCCGAGAGGAGTTTTTTTAAATTCAAGTAAGGACTGCAACTTTAAATTTTTCAAATAGTTCCTACTTTTGCCGCCAAACGCCACCGTCAACGACTACTAGGCCTAGTTCACAACTTAGCTACTAGACGCCACCGCAATCGGTTCTTGGCAACGAACGTAGACACCTAAGAGCGTTGTTTACATTCTTAACCTATACAATTTAGCTTCATACAGGTGTAATTAGTGGAATGTTCTTTAACATGCCATAAATCTATGACATGGGACCGCCGGCTTTACTTCCCCTCCGAAGGAAGGCATACTGAGGGATTTTTAACACTCTTAAAAAATCCGACGGCTTCGGCCTGGTTTGAACCCGCTATCTTGGGCATAGAAGAATTGGTGGTGTGCTCCAAGCTTTTCCTTCAAAAGATCACGTTCCATAATGTCTGCGTGGGTTTTCCCTACTTCTTGTAAATCCTTGTCTACCTCACAAAACCAGGGACCCTTGGTTTTCTTGTTAAGAAAATAGGTAAATATCCGATTGGCGATTCTCTCGGGTTCCATTTTTTTTTTCAATTTATCTATGAAAAGTAGAAAATAAGAATGCCATCTATACTTTGCTCAGAATCGATCTTCGTTTCTCTCTCTCGATCGTGTCCAGCAGAAGTAGGACTCTCATAAAAGAAACAGCGGATACACGTGTCCCTTTATATAAGACGTAGGCCTATGTCCTTCATTTACGAAATGATCTAAAGCCTTCTATTAGTGAGTCTTGTGGATAACCCTATCTACCGATGCTTGTGGTGGAGGTTTTTCACACCAGTTTTACTGATCTTGTGCTGTTTCAGGAGTGGACAACATCTGCCAGGACCTGGAGTTCATGGTGGGCCGCAAGGTTGGGTTCTATTGGCGCTTCTGTTGGGGGTTTCTTACACCAGTTATACTGATCGTCATTCTTATCTACTCCATCGTGGACCTCCAACCGCTCACCTACTCCGGAGTTGTGTACCCAGACATTGCCCTCAGTAAGTGCAGTAATATTGTTGTTAGTTCATTTTAGAGACTTGGACATCTTGGTCATCAGCTCCATGTAGTTGGATTATCGTCTGATAACCAGCATGTGTGATTTTTGTTGTTGTCGTGTGGCCTCTGGAGAGGCCGAGTGCAACGCCCGTAGGCAACTGCGCGCCGGGATGAGACATGGAACAGATGAAGATGAATGAAACTGGGCAAGGATGTGGATGGAAGCGGCCGTGGCCCTTCAAAAATGAGGAAACCACAGGAAACCATAAGGACGGTCGACCGTCGGGCTAAAATCCACGCGTCTACCGAATCAGCAGAGAGCTTGGCCCCATGACCAAATGCTGCACTTTAGCGAGCGTAGCCACCGCTGTCGGTATTTATGGGGTGATGACTGTAGTAGTGTGTGAAACTGTATTAGGGACGGGGCTGGGGTAGGCGCCACGGGACTTGAAATGAGGTGCTATACCGGCATTTACCTGGAGGAAGTGTGGGTAGCCAGGATTTTAACCTCCGATCTCCGGACTTGGCTGCTGCTCAAATATGAACGGTTGAATTAGAATCAAAAACAAGATGTTCAGTAAAGAACATATAGCCTACTTTCTCCTAAATGCATGGGTATTGTTATAACTCTTTGTCCTTTTCAAGGAGTATAATTGAATGTTGGTTGTAGTAGCTTGTTGAAATACAACGTGCTATATGGACATTAAACATGAATGTGAGGTGCCCTTTGCTAGTGCTACCTCTGTAAAACAATTCATTCAATTCGGTTTCACCGTGTTTGAATTGATATGGGGAATGGATTTGCACACATACATGGCCGCTATTTGCAAACTATTGGGCTGATGACCTAGTAGTCAGTCATAAGATGCTTCCCACATAAAGATATGTATTTGCAAAATTTGGTAGACTAGATTATTAGGTTGGTCGTAATTACATTTTAACTTTTAACATTTGGGTGGCCGCGATTACGTTTCCGTCAAGATGGTGGTGATATAAAACATGACACTGAGGAGCCCTTTGCCAGTGCTACCTCTGTACCAAATTTCATTCCATTCTGTTTCACCGAGTTCGAATTAATAGGGGGAATCGATTTTCACACAAAGATGGCCGCCATCCGCAAATTATTAGGCTAATGACATATTAGTTTGGTCAAAGGATGCTCCCTCCATAAACGTATGTTGACGCAAAATTTGGTAGAGATCGGATGATTAGGTTAATCGTAATTTGATTTAACCTTTGAACATTTGTGTGGCCGCCATTACGTTTCCACCAAGATGGCGGCGATATAAATCATGACACTGAGGTGCCCTTTGCTAGTGCTACCTCTGTACCAAATTTCGTTCCATTCGGTTTCACCGTGTTCGAATTAATAGGGGGAATCGAATTTGACACAAAGATGGCCGCCATCCGCAAACTATCAGGCTAATGACCTATTAGATTTGTCAAAGGATGCTCCCTCCATAAAGGTATGTTGTTGCAAAATTTGGTAGAGATCGGATGATTATGTTAGTCGTAATTTGATTTAAGCTTTGAACATTTGTGTGGCTGCCATTACGTTTCTGTCAAGATGGCGGCAATATAAAAGTTGACACTGAGGTGTTCCTTGCTAGTGCTACATCTGTACCAAATTTCGTTCCATTCGGTTTCACCGTGTTTGAATTAATAGGGGGAATCGATTTTGACACAAAGATGGCCACCATCCGCAAACTATTAGGCTAATGATCTATTAATTTGGTCAAAGGATGCTTCATCCATAAAGGTATGTTGCTGCAAAATTTGGTAGAGATCGTATGATTAGGTTAGTCGTAATTTCATTTAAGCTTTGAACATTTGTGTGGCCGCCATTACGTTTCCGTCAAGATGGCGGCGATATAAAACATGACACTGAGGTGCTCTTTGCTAGTGCTACCTTTGTACCAAATGTCGTTCAATTGCGTTCACCGTGTTCTAATTGATAGGGGGGACAGACATTCAGAGAGACCTCAACTCAACTCAACTCAACTCAACTCACTCACCCCACTCACCTCACTCACCTCACCTCACTCACCTCACTCACAAAATAGTGTAGATAACACCATTCCTGAAGTTCGTCGTCGTTATGGCTTCGGTGGCGTAGTTGGTAGCATGCTGAGCTTCTATGCCCAAGATTGCGGGTTTAAACCCGGCCGAAGTCGTCGAATTTTTAAGAGTGTTTAAAATCCCTCAGTATGGCTTCCTTCGGAGGGGAAGTATAGCCGGCGGGCCCATGTCATAGATTAAAGGCCCGTAAAAGAACCTTCCACTAACTACACTTGTGTGAAGCTAAAATTGTAGGTTAGATTTGACAACGCTCTATATGTTCCAACGTTCGTCGCCAGATGCCGGTTGCGGTGGCATCTAGTAACCAAGTCAACAGCTAGATGTCGTTAACGGTAGCATTTGGTAGCAAAAGTAGGAACTCCTTAAAAATCGACAATAAAAATGCTGTATAAAGGAAAGGGAGATTGTGGGGACCCTAACTCGTACAGAGGAATTGCTCTAGAATCGACAGTATTGAAACTCCTCAGCAATATAGTTTGCACTCGTTTAACAAAGGCAATAGAATCTCAGATACCAGAAGAGCAATTTTGTTTTAGGAGGGGACGATCTGCAACTCAGGCTATACAATGTCTGCAGGCTGACATAGAAGAAGCCCTGAAACCACCCGGGGGAAAACTACATGTGGTATTCTTGGACTATGCAAAGGCCTTCGATACCATCAATAGACAAATGCTAGTAAGGAAATTAGACAACATGATTGGTGAAGGCAACTACTTGGCGAGATTTGTTAGGACCCTGTTGAGCGAAAACTACATCGTTATTTCGGACAACATTACAACTTCCAAGAAAATACAGCAGACAATTAGAGTACTGCAGGGGGATCCCTTAAGCCCCATCCTTTTCGCTCTTGCTACGGCAGACGTGGTGGAAATATTACCCCCCAAATGTAAAAATATACATTTACGCAGACGATATGGCTCTAATTTCAACCAGTGAAAAGGATTTACAGCAGGCGTTTGACACGAGTTGCGGAGTGGGCGGAAGAGAATGAACTCGATCTGAATGAAAGGAAAACATTTGCAATGACTTTCAGAAAAGGGGGAAGAAGAGCGACAATTCTCTACAAAAATAGACCGCTGGAATGTGTTACGCACTTCAAGTATCTGGGGGTGACGTTCCAGACTCACGGAATCGTCTTCACTATTCACATCAAGGACAGAACAAACGCGGCTATAAAGGACATACGACATCTCCGAACGCTGTCATTACAGACAGCGATGAGACTTTTCTCGCTCAAGATCATTCCTGTAGTTGCATATGGTTTGGAAAGTATTTGGCATCACCTTAAGTATAAGCACCTCGTAGAGTTGGAGAAGGTGAAAGCTACCTACCTGAAAAGGGTACTGTGTCTTTCGAAATTCACTCTTTCTCGGTTGGTGTATGAACTCGCGAAAGAGCCTCCTTTTGTTGAAGACCTCAGATTGCAGCTGCTCCTGCCATCTACATCGGGTTTTGAGAGACTAATGCAGGAAATGAAGTTAAAGAGAGGAAGCATATGGCAGGAATTTCATGTCACGGATGCGATGACATCGCGGGTTTGGACGAGGGGTTTCTATGAAATGAGACACTTGATAACCAGATTCGCGGTGCATGGATTCCACTTCAGGGTGTGTGCAAACAAAATGAACCATCAGCCGGATTGCTGGTGCGTGTGTGCCCTCTGCGGCAAAGCATGTGACAAATATCATGTAATTCAGTGTGATCAGAGGAAGTTATCTCTGTCACAGTTTTGTACTAGTGATAAGTAATTCATGATGATGATGATGTTCGAGGAAAAGATAAGTCATGTTTAATGCAATTGCATATTGTGTGCTCGAATAAATTTATTATTAAAAATTCCTCTCGGCACGCCGGAAGGCGGAGGTAGATTTCACCGGGCAAACTAGGGGATCGGCTATAATAGGCAAAATATGCAGGTTTTCGTAGGAGGATCAGACCTCATTGATTGCAAGAAAGTATTTTACATTTAGAGGTTGATTAACTTTTTTTTTCGTTTTTGTATGCATATTTTAGGTAGATTTCATTAGAAAGCTAACTATTGCAATGGGTACCATGTTTCGACTTCCGGAAAATTTCGACATATCTTCGCGTGTCACATCCCCCAGACCCCTAAACCACCATCAGTTCAAAAGTTTATATATATAGATTATGGACACGATAACTGCCGTAATTTTGCACCAATCACTTTGAATTTTTTACATAATATGTATCCCTATAAAATCTCGGTCGAGTTCGTTAACGGGCACAATCGGTCTAAGGGGGTAAAAATGGGGGGCTTTTTTCGAAAAAGGGAAATATCACTATAACTCTCTTGATATGTGAAATATCGAATCCCTTCCATGTTCATATTATGTGTCGGATAAGTGCCAAAATTTTATGTTTAAAAAGTTTTTTGATAGCACCAACCATTGGCCAATGGGGTGGAAAAAAGTGATTTTTTTCGGGGAACATTAATCATATCGCTCTTAATAGACACAATATCAAAACCGTACAAAATGGACGATATTCCCCTAATAATTACCTAAAACTTTTGTCTGAAAGAATTTTTGATACAACCCACCATTACGCCAAGGGATGAGAAAAATGATTTCGGAATTAGAAGAAAATGCCAAGAGCCATCAGAGGTTACCATGACAACGCTTCTAAATTGATGAGGGATGAGCTATCAGAGGTTGCCATGACAACGAGATCACATTCAGTTTTCCATCTGACTATGTGGGAAGCGGCTTCGGTGACGTAGCCTAGCTGGTAGCATGCTGAACTTCTATGCCCAAGGTCGCGGGTTCAAAGCCGGCTGAAGTCGTCGGATTTTCAAAGAGCGCTGAAACTCCCTCAGTATGCTTTCCTTCAGAGGGGAAGTCCAACGTTCGTTGCAAGTTACTGGTTGCGGTGGCATCTAGTAGCCAAGTTCACAGCTAGGTGTCGTTGACGGTATATTTGGTACCAACATTAGGAACTACTACTTGAAATTGACCGTCTGCAGTCCTTACCTGAATTATAGACTAATACAGCCATCACAATTAACACCGTTTATCATACAGATTCTACACACTCCCAAAGTACACGGGGTAACATGACCGCGTTGTCGCAGCCCTAAACTGAGGAATCAACCAACATCTCTGCGGGAGATAAAATTTGACGTGAAGAAGTAACAGACCGTTAGATAGTTACACATCAGTTCCAAACCTTGCATAAGGACGGTGTGACCACAAGTATAAAAATGGACCCCAAATGACAAGAAGATTACCGTCCCCCTAACATAATAAAATGTTAAAAATATGCATAGTAAGACGAAAGAAAAGTCAATTGAGCTCCAATTACATTGTAAAATACTTTCTCGCAATAAATGAGGTCTGATCCCTCTACGAAAACCTGCATATTTTGCCTATTATAGTCTATCCCCTAGTTTGCCCGGTGAAATCTACCTCCGCCTTCCGGCGTGCCGAGAGGATTTCTTTTTTTTTATCATTTTATTGTCTTATGGGGATGGTAACCTTCTTGTCATTTGGGGTTCATTTTTATACTTGTGATCACACTGTCCTTATGCAAGGTTTGGAACTGATGTGTAACTATCTGACAGTCTGTTACTTCTTCACGCAAAATTTTATCTCCCGCAGAGATTTTTGTTGGTTCCTCAGTTTAGGGGCTGCGACAACGTGGTCATGTAACCCCGTGTACATTAGGTGTGTGTAGAATCTGATAAACGGTGTTAATTGTGATGACTGTATTAGTCTGTAATTCAGGTAAGGTCTGCAGACGGTCAATTTTAAGTAGTAGTTCCTAATTTTGTACCATCTACTAACGTTAACGACACCTAGCTGTGAACTTGGCTACTAGATGCCACCGCAACCAGCAACTTGCAACGAACGTTGGAACTTCTCCTCCAAAGGAAAACATGCTGAGGGATTTTTAGCGCTCTTAGAAAATCCGACGACTTTGGCCGGCTTTGAACCAGCGACCATGGGCATATAAGTTCAGCATGCTACCAGTTAGCCGCTTCCCACAGTCAGATGGAAAAATGAATGTGATCTCGTGCAATGGCGTTGTCTTGGCAACCTCTGATAGCTCATCCCTCATCAATTTAGAAGCGTTGTCATGGTAACTTCTGATGGCATTTGGCATGTTCTTTAATTCCGAAATCACTTTTCTCATCCCTTGGCGTAATGGTAGGTCAGATCAAAAATCTTTCAGACAAAGTTTTAGGTAATTATTAGGGGAATATTTTTCATTTTGTACGGTTTTGATATTGTGCCTATTAAGAGAGATATGATCAATGTTTCCCGAAAAAAAAACCACTTTTTTCCACCCCTTTGGTCAATGTTTGGTGTCATCAAAAACCTTTCAAACATAAATTTATCGCACTTATCCGACACATATTATGAACATTGAATGGATTCGATATTTCACGTATTAAGAGAGTTATAGCGATATTTCACATTTTCGAAAAATAAAGCCTCCCATTTTCACCCCCTTCAACAGATTTTACCCATTAACGAACTCGACCGATATTTTAAGGGGTTACATATTATGTAAAATATTCAAAGTGATTGGTGCAAAATTACGGCAGTTATCGTGTCCACAAGAAACTGATATATATGCATATATATATACACACACACATATATATAAACTTTTGAACTGACGGTGGTTTGGGGGTCTGGGGGATGTGAAACGCAAAGATATGTCGAAATTTTCCGGAAGTCGAAACATGACACACATTGCAATAGTTAGCTTTCTGATGAAATCTACCTAAAATAGGCTACATAATTAAAAATACTACCATCAACGACACCTAGCTGTGAACTTGGCTACTAGATGCCACCGGAACCATCAACTCGCAACGAACGTTGGAACTTCCCCTCCGAAGGAAAGCATACTCAGTTTTTTTTAGCGCTCTTAGTAAATCCGACGACTTTAGCCGGGTTTGAACCCGCGACCTTGGGCATAGAAGTTCAGCATGCTACCAGTTCCGATACCGAAGTCGCTTCCCACAGACATATGGAAACTGAATGAGATCTCGTGCAGTGGCGTTGTCTTAGCAACTGCTGATGGCTCATCCCTTATCAATTAAAAGTAAAGTTGTCATGGCAACCTCTCTTGGCACTTGGCATTTTCTTATAATTTAAATCATTTTGCTCACCCCGTGGCGTAATGATGGGTCATATCGAAAATTCTTTCAGACAAAAGTTTTAGGTAATTATTGGAGGAATATTGTCCATTTTGTACGGTTTTGATATTGCGCCTATTAACAGAGATATGATTAATGTTTCCCGAAAAACCCACTTTTTCCCACCCCTTTGGTCAATGGTTGGTGCTATAAAAAAACTTTTCAAACATAAATTTTAGGGCCTTATCCGACACATAGTATGAATTTGTAATGGATACAATATTTCAGATATTAAGAGAGTTATAGCGATATTTCAATTTTTCGAAAAAAGACTCCCATATTCACCCCCTTTGACCGATTTAGCCCATTAACGAACTCGACCGAGATTTTAAGGGGATACATATTATGTAAAAAATTCAAAGTGATTGGTGCAAAATTACGGCAGTTATCGAGTCCACAAGAAACTGATATCTATACATATATATATACATATATACAGTATACACATACATAAATTATATATAAACTTTTGAACTGACGGTGGTTTTGGGGTCTGGAGGATGTGAAACGCGAAGATATGTCGAAATTTTCCGGAAGTCGAAACATGGGACCCATTGCAATAGTTAGCTTTCTAATGAAATCTACCTAAAATGATCGTCTGCAGGCTTTACCTGGATAACAGATAACACACACACTCATACAGCCATCACAATTAACACCGGTTATCAGACAGATTCTATTGTAACGTGCCATACCCCTAGTGGCACTTTTGTTAACTGGATTAACTTTATTGCGGCCAAAAAGATACACCACTCAACAGCAAATACAAGCAATTAGAACCTTACTCCAGTTTCCTCAAGTCTCTTCCTTAAGGAGCGCTCTTGCCCCTTTCACTTGTCAACAAACCACATAAGTTAATCCGTCCTAATGAGTCCGGTGGCCTTGACAAAAACTACCTGCACCTCTTCCTTATGTACACAAACTACAGTTACTTACGATAACCTGCTACACGCTGCTTCGCTGTCCACAAACTGGGAAACAATGTCACTGGATTTCGTAACTCGCACGGCACTTCGCCACAATACCTCTGTCGCTCAGTGAAATCACACTCGCTCAAAACACAGGCAGTCCCCTGTATGCTTCTCACTCCCTCGCTTTCAAGAGAACCAGCTTCACTAGGGGTTTCGAAAGTCGCGTCACCACACTTCTGTCGCTCAGGATAAACGCTCGCACTAGCTCGAAAAACACAAACACACCGCTTGACAGGTCGCTCTTATATAGCAGGCCGGTGACTCAATAAATGTTTCTAGACCCATCCAGGGTTCACGGCTTCTCGAGGTTTCCATCACTGGCTGAGTCACGAATATTCTGGACCATCCCTTTGTCATAATAGCCCTGTTGCATAAGGCGCACGCAATACACTGAGGCAGAGCACAGCCCAGCCCTGGGGCAGTTGTGACTCATGCGGCGAGCGATGAAACAAACTCACAGCCGTAACATTATACACACACCCAAAGTACATGGGACTATATGACCGCGTTGTCACAGCCTCTAAACTGAGGAACCAACTAACCGATGTTCGTCACAATAATAATTCAATAGAGCACAGGTTAACATACTCTTAAACTGCAATAATAATAATAATAATAACACAACACCCATAGAAGTGTTTCAAACCGACAACAATAATATCTGTAAATAATTTTGACACGTTACACAAGTTTTTACTAACTTTTGTAATTTAAATTATTGTATATGTTTTTGTACATAAGTGTAATTCATAAACATCGTGCATTATCTAAGGCCAGGAGAGGAGGATTAGGGAAGCACCCATTACAATTGGGTACAATCGTGTTGACCGACTGAAAAGCATTACATTTCGGAGGAGATATTGTTGAGGGAGCTCTCAGTCCCCACAGCAAAGTGGTACAACGGTATGCTAAATATATTATGGGACAAGTGCTAGGTTTGCTACACAAATGGGGTCCAGGTAGGGTTTACCAAGAGCCTACTGATGAGCCCAACTTGGTGCGCCTGGGCGAAACCCGCAACTGGCAAGGCAAAAGCATAGATGATTTGATAGAGTTAATTATTGAAGTTCATTTTTGGGAATTCTAGCCGTATATATAAAAATTGGCTAACCGACGATTCGCTCTTTACTCTAGAGGGCATTTTCCAAGTAAAAATTAGTTTACAGTCTGTTAAATGTCTAGGGGCTTCGGTGGCGTAGTCGGTAGCATGCTGAGCTTTTATGCCCAAGATCGCGGGTTCAAACCCGGCCGAAACCGTCGGATGTTTTAAGAGCGTTAAAATCCCTCAGTATACCTTCATTCGGAGGGGAAATAAAGCCGGCGGTCCCAAGTCACAGATTTATGGCATGATAAAGAACCTTCCACTAATTACACCTGTGTGAAGCTAAATTGTAGGTTAAGATTTGACTAATGCTCTTAGGTTCCAACGTTCGTCGCCAGGAGCCGACTGCAATACCATCTATTAACCAATTTCAGAACTATTTGGTCGTTGACGGTGGCGTTTGGTAGCAAAAGTTGGAACTACTTGAAAAATCAAAAGTTCTGCAGTCCTTACTTGAATTAAAAACAGATAACACACACTATACGGCCATCACAATTAACACCGGTTATCAGACAGATTCTACACACACACAAAGTACACGGGGCTACATGACCGCGTTGTCGCAGCCCCTAAACTAAGGAACCAACCAGTCTGTTAAATAGTTTTGTATCTGTCTGTGTATTATTCTGGGAACTGTACTTGTACTTTGCCGTAGCAAAGAATCTTGTACGTAATCCAGTCATTAAGTTCGTGGACTGGTGCCTGAGTGTAGCTAGCTAAAAGAATACAGCGCAACACGATGTACATTTATAGATCCACAACGTCCCTTAAAATAGTAATCATGGCCGATCCTTGCAGCTGCGAAATTATCTACCAATTAGCAGCGGTTTGCACCCACCAACGTTGCAACTTCTTTGATCTTGCGCTCAGTTCGAATTGTTTGTGGCCAACCAGTACACTTATCCTCCAAATTGTCCCTTCCCTGTGCAAAACGTTGGTGCCAGTTAAAACACAGCACTGTGGACAATCACCATACGCTTTCTGAATCATTTGAAACTTTTATCTAGCAGACATGCCTAATTTTTGCCAAAACTTGACTTCACCCGTTGCTCAAAACCAAGACTTCTCGAGCTCCGCTGCTCACATTCAACTACCCTGTAGTTATGCTTGCACTGTATACACAACTTCCTCTTGTTGGGATGAGAAAATAGCTGGCACGGCACCATCCGATGGCTCAGCCTATCCGCTGTAGTACACCATGCTAATATGCGCTTAATTAGCTTATAAATAGTCAAAATAACCCCTGACACTACAGCCCATAAAGGGCCTAGGCCGACCAAGTGACCTCTGCCGGCCATTTGGCCTGCAGATATTGGGGTGACGTGTGATCAGCGCATCGGGTCCCCTCGGCCGTTAATATTGGTTTTCGTGATCGGGGCGCTGCCTCAGTGTCAGACAGCTACTCAAATTGCCCTCACGAGGCTGAGTGCACCCCGTTCCAACCCTCACGTCAGTTTTAAAATCCCTGACGGAGCCGGGAATCGAACCCGGGGCCTCCGGGTGAGAGGCAGGCGCGCTAACCCAACACTTATAAATATAGTACCGTATATAATTTTGTTCTTTTTGTAATATTAATTTTATGCCTATTTTAATTAAAACCTAAAATAAACTTATCTGGTGCAAATGTCTGGTTTTGTCTGTCCATTCAACATCCAAATAACCAAATTTGAATGTATCAGTGCCTGATTTTGCCTTTAGAGAAAGGCAACCCTCACATTTATTTTCTATTAAATTCTCCCAACGTCCTGACAGAGCTTGCCAGATCTGCTCTAATGTCTCACTAATTACACCAGTTATCACTTCCACCTTGAATTATATTAATTAATAAATATGATTTTGTTTTCACAGTTGCTGCCTACATCATGATTGCCTTCGGAGTTCTGCAGTGGCCCATCTGGCTTTGCTACTACATGATACAACACAGAGATTTACCATTCAAGGAGGTAATGTATCACTTATCTAGGCTCTTACTAATCCGCAACACCCAAACACTTTGGGATTTAAATATGAAATAGTAAACACTGGTTTTGTGACAAACAGCCTGTGTAAAGTTACCCCATCCAAAGGGTGAGTCGTGCACTTTCGGCTATTTTCGGCTTCCTAGTAATGTGACTCAACAAGGAAACATGTTCCACATCCAATTCCCGCCTTTCTAGTCTTTACAGAAATTGATTTGTCGAAATTAGAACATCTATGTCATAGAAATGGAAGTTTCTGCACAACATAACATATGTACAGATACTCAAGTGCACTTATCTGCAGTTATTATCCAATGGAGTAACCGACAGCGGTGGCTACACTCGCTAGGTCATGGGGCCAAGCTCTCTGCTGACTCGGTAGACGCGTGGATTCGATCCCCACCGTCGGCCGTCCTTGAAATGGTTTTCCGTGGTTTCCCCAATTTCAACATCAAGCAAATGCTGGGACGGTACCTTCTGACAGGCCACGGCCACTTCCTTCCACATCCTTACCTCATTCATCTCATCTCTCATTCCGACGCACAGGTCGCCCACGGGCGTTAACTAGAAAGACCTGCACTCGGCCTCTCAGGAGGCCAAACGAAAAAAAAACAATGGACTGAAATACAAATAACACAAATGCGGTACAGATCACAGCGACTTGTATAAACAAGCATTTTACTCAAAACTTGTGTAAAGTTACCCGGTCTGTGTATAGTAAGCTGACGGTACCAAAAACATTTTCCTCACCCCTTGGTGTTAGGATGGGTCATATCAAAACTTCTTTCAGAAAAACTTCTTAGGTAATTTTTAGAGGACTTTTGACCATATTAAACGGTTTTGATATTTTGCCTATTAAGGGAAGTATGATTTATTTTTATTTTTATATGAACACTCAATGTCCCTAACCCCTTTGGTCATTGGTTGGTGTTATCAAAAAACCTTGGCCCTAATCCAAAGAACAGTACGATCTTTGATTGGATTCATTTATCACATACCGTACTAAAAGTTATAGCGATATTTCACTTTTTCGAAAAGACCCTCCCATTTCAATCCCGTTGGTCCGATTTTGCCCATTAGCTCATCCAAGATTTTGTATGGTTATATTTTGTATATAAATTTGAAAGTGATTAATGCAAAATGACAGTAATTATAGTCTACTGTCCCCAAGAAAGTGATGTGATAACAGATCTCCACTTAGTACACCGTAATACCAAGTCCCCGATTCTTGGATGTCATGGGTACTCTCGAGAACCACTGGATGGATTTTGATGTGGGTTTCACCATTCTGTAAAGGATATCTCGAGGACGGTTTCTGTAGAATATAATTTGTTTATGATAAAAGGAAGCCAAGCAGTAACGATTTCAGTGAAAAAGTCGAAAAAAACCTGGCGTCTGTGCGCTCTTTAAGCTTACGCTGGGCAAACCGTTAAAAATATCGGTATACTTGTGAGTGTAAGAATTGTTCAGCATGGAAAGTTCTACAAAAATAAGTCAGTGAGAGCATATCTCTATCTTCAATACATCGCCCCCTCTAAGTGTTTTTACGTTTTCATTTCTTCCAACAATCTCCATTCAATTACTGAGGCGACAGTTTACGAGCTAACACGTATTGCATTCATAACTGTTCCCGAGCATAGCCCCGGGTTGCTAGTACTTAATATAAAACAAAGTTCCCGATTCTTGGATGTTACAGGTAATTTCGAGAACCAATGGATGAATTTTGATGCGGTTTTCACCATTCTGTAAAGGATATCTCGAGGAAGGTTTCTGTAGAAAAATATTTATTTATGATCAAAGGAAGCCAAGCAGTAACGATTTCAGTGAAAAAGTCGAAATAGAAACCTGGCATCCTTGCGCATTTAAGCTTACGCTGGGCAAACTGTTAAAAATATCTTTATGTTCGACGATGTCGAAATGTAAACATTATGTGTCAGAAAACTGTATCATAATGAGGCTCATTATAACACTATTTTTCATTATGAAACAGTTTCTCCCACCAATCAGAGCTCAAGAAACAGTTGTGTGACCAATTAGGTAAGGATACCTTCGCACATGGGCTCAAAATCCAACATATTTCTGTGTTGGCAAGCAAAGTGAGTGGTCTCTGCTTTCGGAGTGCCTTGACCACGCATGCGCTCTGTTCAGTCAGCAAAGCCAGCGCGCACTGTTCACTAACTGAAGTTAGTGAATCCCACAGATATTTATGAATATTTATGTTAAAACATATAATAAAGTTATAATTATCGTCGAACATAAACAGTCGTATGCAACTCGCCTATAGTGGTATTTAAGACACTCGTATGGAAATTATAAAACTCGCATATGCTCTTTTTTATAAACATATTCGTGTCTTAATTATTGCCATTATAGGCTCGTTGCATAATGTACTAATATACTATGAGTGTAAGAATTGTTCAGCATGCAAAGTTCTACAAAATAGTCCGCGACAGCATATCTCTATCTTCAATATGTTGCCCACTATAAGTGTTTTTACGTTTACATTTCTTCCAACAATCTCCATTCAATTAACTTAATAGCTTCCAGACAGTTTACGAGCTAGCTGGATGGCAAGCGGTATCACTCCAGACACTGTCGAGTCGTGTCAATACTTCAGAGTAGAGTGGATGTGTTTGGAGTTTCCCTGGAAGTGCAACTCTGCTTTTCATTACTTCGCCTGTGAACTTTTCGTTCCGCAGAATACACAGTCAAGTTTAGATTAGACGGAAGGGGGATTTGTGATTCATGCACCTCGCCATTCTTAAATTACGTCCGACAAAAATTCGTTGCACATGCTATCTCCGTGATAATATAATTAATAGACCAGTCAGTGATTTTAACCCATCATGCCGAGACGAAAAAGGTATATAGGCCAGGTCGTAGTTTATTGAAATCGAAAAAAAAAAAAAAAAAAAAAGAAGCTTATCGCGTAATAATGAAACTGAGGAACAAATAATTTCTCGATTGTCACAGGAGAGAGAAAGAAAGAATTCACAGAGACAAATGGAGTCATCCCCAAAATTCCTTTGACACAGGGAAGAAATGTTCATGGTTTGTGGTCCGATAAAGAGAATTCTGCTATGAATTATGATTCCTCCATAAATTATATAAATGATGCTTCAGGTTCCGGGCGAAGGCGGGGCAGGTTGCTAGTAGCCTATATATATATACTGTATATACTGTATATAAACTTTTGAATTGATGGTGGTTTTGGGGTCTGGGGGATGTGAAATGCAATGATAAGCGAAAGTTTTCCAGAAGCCACAATATAGTACCCATGATTTCTCATGAAATCTACCCAAAAGAGTAAATGCTAGATGTAATGGTGCCTGCTAATGTATGCATATTGTATACTCACGAGTACCCAGTGACCTATTAACAACTGACTTGATGAATGTACTTTTTGTTGTAGATCATGAGGAATATATAATTTTCAAAAGAAAAATATGTATTGTCCGTTGAGCCATTATATATTTAAACACAAATTGTGCTAAATGTTTCGGCATAACTCAACAAAATGACAGTGTTTCGCCCCGGTGTGCTATTGGGCTCTTCAGTTGGTATAAACCACACCTCACTAAGACACTGTCTAGCACACACTGGGAAGGCCATTGCAAGACGTATTTGATACATATGTATCCACGTCACGAGCAAAGCCAGTGCACTATGGGAGTCGAAACTCCACTCCAAAGCAATTATAACCTTACCTTGGCATTGAATATATAATTTTCAAAAGAAAAATATGTATTGTCCGTTGAGCCATTATATATTTAAACACAAATTGTGCTAAATGTTCCGGCATAACTCAACAAAATGACAGTGTTTCGCCCCGGTGTGCTATTGACGTCAGAAAAGTTGGATGGCGCAGCCACGCAGCAGAATGTTGAAGCTGTAACATTGTGACTGGTGAGATTTATTTAGATGGTGAAGCATTGACGTCGTGATGGAAACAGAAAGAAATTTGTCAAATTCTAGGAGGTACTGCTCTGTATACGGTTGCAAATCATATAAAACGGCTACGAAATATCTTCACTACTTTCCTGTACAAAAAGTTCAGAGAGAAAGATGGGCTTCGGCGCTGTCAATTGGAAAACGTGTTACATGTTACATGACAGTGTGCAGTCTGCATTTTTGTGAAGACGACTTCTTTCCACCGGTACTGTTGATTATTGTTAGTTATTGTCTCTAATTTGTATTCACATGGATTTACCTACATCAAAAATACTGATAAACTTATAGCCTATTACTTCTGTGCCGTACAATGAATGTAATCCGCTCTTCGTAAACTTATTTTAGGAGTTCTTCCGATTGACAATAGCCGAATGGTTAGAAAACTTAAGAAAAATGCTGTTCCTAGCCTTAATTTGCCAGAGAATTTATATTCTTGCCTTTGAACAGCAAGTATGTAGGTCATTGAAGTATGATTTGGCTTAAATTGTGTTTTTTGGCTATTATCTCCCTACTGTTGAATTTAGTTAATTAAAATGTAAAATCTTAGTTTTAAGTACCGGTTTGGTGACCCATCATCCCAGGCAGGCCGGTAACACCTATACTACTCAGGCAGATAGGTCACTTAGCCGTAATTTTGAAGTTATAGTGATGTTAAGTATACATATGCGGTAATGTAGCAGGAGACCGGATCGGCCTAGGCTATTCTAACTTTAATTAGTTCCCATTTCAAGGTTTTACAGTTTTGAGTGCGAATAGTTGGTTTGAAAGTTGTACAACAGTAAGGAGAGTATGTTTTGTGTAGGTTTTAATTAGTATTATGGTTTATGTCGAGCTGAGGAGTGAATTTGTTTTGGCTTAAATTGTAGTTTTTGATCTGTTCCGTTTGCTTATGACAAGTTCAAATGGAGACTCCAGCTATGTTAAATGTCTGTAATTTAAATATTTAATTAAATACATTGATAAAGAGGATGTCTCCATTGCCTGTGGCAAGAGATTAATAAATTAACATTCTTGCCTTTGAACAGCAAATATGTAGGTCAATATTTGCAATATTGAAGTATGATTTGAGCATCCCAAGAAACGCTTCTTTGAACCCAAAACATTCATGCAAATTCAGGGTTGCTTGATTCAATTTATTATCAGGGAGTCGTCCTTTGTGTTATGTGAGATATATATATTGTGAAATTAATAAAAACATCGATACCGCTAGGCTCCCAAGTACAGGCTTCATATATGTAACAGCAGACAGTAAATTAACTATCTACATGTGGGTAATATTTTTAACTGGTAGTAACTAAGCACTGCATTTAAATTGATTGTAAAAATATTTCTATCAATGAAAGGAAATATGTAGTATTTTGCCATCATAAATTTGAAGCCATAACAAACGCACACCCAATTACTTCACGTCACTATATCGCCGCCATATTGCAAACAGCTGACCGTAAGCTCCTCCCCCGTTTCGGACGTCAATTGGGCTCTTCAGTTGGTTTAAAGCACACCTCACCAAGACACTGTCTAGCACACACTGGGAAGGCCATTGCAAGACGTATTTGATACATATGTATCTACGTCACGAGCAAAGCCAGTGCACTATGGGACAATACATATTTTTCTTTTGAAAATTATATATTCAATGCCAAGGTAAGGTTATAATTGCTTTGGAGTGGAGTTTCGACTCCCATAGTGCACTGGCTTTGCTCGTGACGTGGATACATATGTATCAAATACGTCTTGCAATGGCCTTCCCAGTGTGAGCTAGACAGTGTCTTGGTGAGGTGTGCTTTAAACCAACTGAAGAGCCCAATAGCACACCGGGGTGAAACTGTCATTTTGTTGAGTTATGCCGGAACATTTAGCACAATTTGTGTTTAAAAAAAAAGATCATGAGGAAGGCATTCACCCCTAACGAGGAGTGGGGACCGCGAGACCCCAAGACGTATAAGGAGTGGATGAAGTTCAAAAGCAACTATAGAGAGGCAGAGACACTGGCTCTATCAAAGTTCCAACGTTCACCACTAGGTATCATTGATATCTGGTGGCGAAAGTTGGAACTACTTGAAATTGAACGGAACTTGTAGCTCATCCTTTATATAGGGTATCCGCTGGAAGCAGCTACAGACTCAGGCGAGCCGAACATGTCCTCGGACACTCCCGGCACTAAAAGCCATATGATAAATAAATAAATAAATAAATAAGAGGGTACATGGAAGAAGTTGTCTCGCAAGTTATTTAGCTGTGGCCATTTGGATGTTGCCAGTTGAGACAAGTGTTACCTTCTTTCGAGATGTGGATTCCACAGAACACAGATATACTACACGGGTACAAAGTCTAGAGGCAGTCATGAAAGAAGAAAGAAAAGTATAAATAATGTTGACTTTAAATCAATGATAAAAGGTGAAGAGAACAGTGCAAGCAATGTATCAGGTTTAGAGATATCTCAGGTAATCTAATGGTCTAAAGCAGGGGTCTCCAAACTACGGCCCGCTACGGCTACATGCCTGGTATCCGGCCCGGCATAGTTTATTTTACAATGTAAGTAAATCAAACAAAAGAATAATCTAATGTTTTTATTTTTATGTAACGACCAATTACCTAGGTAGAAACACAATAACTAACAAACATACTGAAACTGGACATTTTAACTGTAATTAATTATAACAGATTTATCCTAAAACTTACAGTAAGTGACATATGGCACATTAACTAATTCACATAATAAAAATATAATCGGCCGGAGCTGAGAAGCATTAAGTCAGTTTTCACTACTTTTCAGGAGATAGATAAAACGTCATTGACAGAACAGAACTGAACAAACACACTATATTAGTCATCTATGTTGTGAAGCAACTACTCGTTTATATTTGTGTTAGCGGAATATCAATTTTAATTTAATAAACATATTTATCAAATAAATTTTGGAAACATGATTTAATGCCTTTCAGCTCCGTTGTCAGTTAGTGTGGGATAAAGCCTCCAGAATGAATATTTCACATGATATTTTATTTTAAAATGGATTTGGAACATAAAAACACCTAAACCCTGTACAAATGTAATTTACAATAGCACTGTAACACGCGGGAATCTTGCAGTGCGACCAACATTAAGTACGGTATACGGCGCTGAAAGGCAACAAGTCATTGAATTAATTCTTTCCTATGCCGTTCCAAGGCCCTTCAGAATACTTCAGAATACATTGTTTAAACAAGATGTTCAGTAAAGAACATATAGCCTACTTTCTCCTAAATGCATGGGTATTGTTATAACTCTTTGTCCTTTTCAAGGAGTATGATCGAATGTTGGTTGTAGTAGCTTGTTGAAATACAACGTGCTATAGGGATATTAAACATGAATATGAGGTGCCCCTTGCTAGTGCTACCTCTGTACCAAATGTCGTTCAATTCGGTTTCACCGTGTTTGAATTGATAGGGGGAATCGATTTGCACACATACTTGGCCACCATCTGCAAACTATTGGGCTGATGTTCTTGCAGTTTGGTCTGAATATGTTTCCCACATAAAGATATGGTGTTGCAAAATTTGGTAGAGACTAGATTATTAGGTTGGTCGTAATTACATTTTAGCTTTTAACATTTGGGTGGCCACGATTACGTTTCCGTCAAGATAGCGGTGATATAAAACATGACACTGAGGTGCCCTTTGCTAGTGCTACCTCTGTACCAAATTTCGTTCATTCGGTTCCACCGTGTTCGAATTAATAGGGGGAATCAATTTTGACATAAAGATGGCCGCCATCCGCAAACTATTAGGCTAATGGCCTATTAGATTGGTCACAGGATGCTCCCTCCATAAAGGTATATTGTTGCAAAGTTTGGTAGAGATCGGATGGTTATGTTAGTCGTAATTTGATTTAAGCTTTAAACATTTGTGTGGCCGCCATTACGTTTCTGTCAATATGGCGGCGATATAAATCATGACACTGAGATGCCCTTTGCTAGTGCTATCTCTGTACCAAATTTCGTTCCATTCTGTTTCACCGTGTTTGAATTAATAGGGGGAATCGATTTGTACACAAAGATGGCCGCCATCCGCAAACTATTAGGCGAATGACCTATTAGATTGGTCAAAGGATGCTCCCTCCATAAAGGTATGTAGTTGCAAAATTTGGTAGAGATCGGATGATTAGGTTAATCGTAATTTGATTTAAGCTTTGAACATTCGTGTGGCCGCCATTACGTTTCAGTCAAGATGGCGGCGATATAAAACATGACACTGAGGTGCCCTTTGCTAGTGCTACCTCTGTACCAAATTTCGTTCCATTCTGTTCCACCGTGTTCGAATTAATAGGGGGAATCAATTTTGACATAAAGATGGCCGCCTGCCGCAAACTATTAGGCTAATAACCTATTAGATTGGTCAAAGCATGCTCCCTCCATAAAGGAATGTTGTTGCAAAGTTTGGTAGAGATCGGATGGTTATGTTAGTCGTAATTTAACTTAAACTTTGAACATTTGTGTGGCCGCCATTACGTTTCCGTCAAGATGGCGGCGATATAAAACATGACACTGAGGTGCCTTTTGTTAGTACTACCTCTGTACCCAATTTCGTTCCATTCGGTTGCACCGTGTTTGAATTAATAGGGGGAATCGATTTTCACACAAAGATGGCCGCCATCCGCAAACTATTACGCTGATGACCTATTAGTTTGGTCAAAGGATGCTCCCCCTATAAAGGTATGTTGTTGCAAAATTTGGTAGAGATCGGATGATTAGGTTAGTCGTAATTTGATTTAAGCTTTGAACATTTGTGTGGCCGCCATTACGTTTCCGTCAAGATGGCGGCGATATAAAACATGACACTGAGGTGCCTTTTGTTAGTACTACCTCTGTACCCAATTTCGTTCCATTCGGTTGCACCGTGTTTGAATTAATAGGGGGAATCGATTTTCACACAAAGATGGCCGCCATCCGCAAACTATTACGCTGATGACCTATTAGTTTGGTCAAAGGATGCTCCCCCTATAAAGGTATGTTGTTGCAAAATTTGGTAGAGATCGGATGATTAGGTTAGTCGTAATTTGATTTAAGCTTTGAACATTTGTGTGGCCGCCATTACGTTTCCGTCAAGATGGCGGCGATATAAAACATGACACTGAGGTGCCTTTTGTTAGTACTACCTCTGTACCAAATTTCGTTCCATTCGGTTGCACCGTGTTCGAATTAATAGGGGGAATCGATTTTCACACAAAGATGGCCGCCATCCGCAAACTATTACGCTTATGGCCTATTGGTTTGGTCAAAGGATGCTCCCCCCATAAAGGTATGTTGTTGCAAAATTTGGTAGAGATCGGATGATTAGGTTAGTCGTAATTTGATTTAAGCTTTGAACATTTGTGTGGCCGCCATTACGTTTCCGTCAAGATGGCGGCGATATAAAACATGACACTGAGGTGCCTTTTGTTAGTACTACCTCTGTACCAAATTTCGTTCCATTCGGTTGCACCGTGTTCGAATTAATAGGGGGAATCGATTTTCACACAAAGATGGCCGCCATCCGCAAACTATTACGCTTATGGCCTATTGGTTTGGTCAAAGGATGCTCCCCCCATAAAGGTATGTTGTTGCAAAATTTGGTAGAGATCGGATGATTAGGTTAGTCGTAATTTGATTTAAGCTTTGAACATTTGTGTGGCCGCCATTACGTTTCCGTCAAGATGGCGGCGATATAAAATATGACACTGAGGTGTCCTTTGCTAGTGCTACCTTTGTACCAAATTTCGTTCAATTCGCATTCACCGTGTTCGAATTGATAGGGGGGGACAGACATTCAGAGTACACACACTCACACACACACAGACACACACACACACAGACTCACACACACACATACACACACACAGACAGACACACTTTTTTCGCCCTGTGTTGATCTCATAAGTCTACTTTCATTTTTGGCAAAAATCGAAAGTAGGCTAAAAATGACCATTTTTGACTTAATGCTTTTCAGCTCCGACCGATTCAATATTGTACATTATACTGTAATTATGATTACCGTAATGAGTTTTATGTAGCTGTAACTTTCCACTGACAATTGTTCGCAGTTGTGGATCAAGTTTACTATGGTAATTATCAGCAGCGATTTCAAGTGCCCATCAGTTAATTTTGATCTGAAAAATATTGTTTGTATATTTCATTTTGGAGAATGCTTTTTACACAGATAAGTAGTGCAGAAAGCAGGAAGAAATGTCACGAGCAAACAGAGCGTAGTCCAATCCCCACACACTGCGCCATAGATATCTCACTCGCCAGCTAGTCCCAATTTACGTGTAACTCAAAACTACAGTATGTTGGTATGATGAGCTTGGCCCTTGGTACTTAGTGGGGGAGTCAATGTGGTCCTTAGGCTAAAACGTTTGGAGACCCCTGGCACCTACCATTACAGTTTTATATGGACACATTAGGGCCATGTAAAACGATTGTGTGCTTCAAGGCCAATACAGCCAGTCCTGTCACATTGCCTCATTTAATTTGTTCTTGAAATAAAAAGGAAAACTATGCCTTCATGGAATAATGTAGGCTATATTCTTTACTCGTCAAGTTTCAGTTGTTCAGTAATCTCACTCATCTGATAGGTAAAGCGCTGCGCGGATATCCGCATAATTTTTCGCCATGCAGATATAGTTTGCATGGCTGTGCGGATAAGCTGCGGATAATGTTTGGAGTAAATTGGCGGATAGTTTTTAGAATACAATCCGAACTTGTTGAATATCATTACTAAGACCCGGATATTTATAACTAGGGCTCGGATTCGAGCATATTTGCATATTTTTTTCCTGAATAGTACACATTAAAAGAAGCCTTTCAGTGGTATTTTCACCTCTCTCGGACCAACAGAATTGAAATTTATCGAGCATATAAATGCATAAAACCACGGTTTTCAGAATAGAAGCATATACTTGTGGTTTTCGTCTAAATAGTTTGTTTTCCTTCGAACCCTCCATGCCCCCCTTCCCCAAATTTGGGCCCTGACCATCCTTAAGGTTCGAAAACAGAAATAATTATTGAAAAGCCTATCTGGTGCGAATAATAAAACCGCAGGTTTTTAACCTTTAGTGAGGTCATTCTCGTCCTTGAAACTTTTATTGGCTGATTTAAGAAAATCATTCAAAACTGAAAACATAGAAAAAATTCTTGTTGTATAGACCAATGCAGATCTACTTCATTGACTCGCCTAATTTTGAACATTTTGTAAATGAACTTTTAAACCGTAAGTTTTATAAGAAAACTTCTCTTATATATACTTGAAACTTGAATGCGAGTATATCGCAGTGTATCATACATACAATTAGAAAATAAAGCCCGTATATAAAGATATGTTATTGTTTTTTTTTCGTTTCACTTTCCTTTTAATAGTTTTAACGGTGTTTCTCGAGCATATTCTGCATATTTAACCGCATATACTGCATATTTAACCGCATATAATGTTGTTTTTTTTCTCGAGCATATCTATCGGGCATATAAATGGTTTTTTCAAGTAGGCCTATATCTATCGAGCATAAAACACATGGTTTTCGAGCATATCTGGAGATTTTTTCGAGCATATCGATCCGAGCCCTATTTATAACATACCGTATCATATTTTTCCATTTTTTTTTCACAAGATGATTTACGCTAATCTCATTCAAATTATGTCATTAGGCACAATTAACACTCCGAACTGAAAAGGGTTGCAAATTTGGCTGTATAACATTTATTTTAAATATAGAACTTGACAGACAGCCTCAGGAAACGACTTTCTCCTCAAAAGTAATGTGTTGCTTTAATATTTTCTCTAATTGAAAATATTATTGTAATGCCAGAAGATTCGGATAACAAACGTGCGGATGCGGATAAAAGTCGTGCGGATGCGGCCCAAATGCGGATAATGGCCGTGTGGATGCAGGGCGGATGCGGATAACGTTTATTTATCCGCGCAGGGTTCTATAAGGCCTTGGTACTTAACTGTGTAAGTCATGACTTACCTACATTTCTCTATATTCTTTGGTACAATAAATCTTGTTTTTTAGAATCAACTTGTCTCTTCCAGCCCTCCCCCATGCCTGAATCATTTGTTTACCTCTGCCTCAACACAGCTTCTTCAGTGAGAAGGAAGCAACACCCTTTCACAATATGGAACAAACTTTCTTCAAGAATACTAGTCTGCAGAATCCACTGCCACCTGGATCGCATCCCTCCTGGCTGCCCATTCAACGATTACAGCAGTATGGTTTGTGCGTACAACCTCGTTTTCAAATAAAGGCGCTAGGAAGCAGCACCAAGTCACTGTGACACACATAAGTTTTTTATTGATGTTAATGGCGAAGTTTTAATTGGAATGTATTCTGAATGATTTTATGAATGCTGTACTGCTGTGTGCCCTTTTGTAAATCTGAACAGAGCAAGTTAGAATACTCGGGAATCTCATTTCATGAGACCCCATCGGACAATTCACTGCGTGAGAAGTGGTTATGAACAATTTCTAGAGAAGGTGATAAATAAATAAGTAAATAAATAAATAAAAAAAGATACGAGCCTTACAGTAGTCGCCTATGATGTGTAAAATCTGACATGTTAACCTACTATGAAATTGAGATGAAATGTATGTGAAGTCAACTGACATGTTATCCTACTCGTTTACTACACAGCTTGGACATTCTTAAAATGTTAATTTGCACTCCGTTTTCATACTGGTACTATGATGAATATATAGATTGAATTGGAGATATGCTACTGTCACACTTGTTTGAACAAACATCACAATATTGTAAATTAAGAGGAGGAATGAAACCATAGTCTCTAGCCTATCTAGACTACTAGAAATAATGTTCAATACAATCAAATTTCCCAACTCCTGCTTGGTGCAAACTATTGTAATTAAATTAGATAAATCGTAATTTCATGTAGATTTTGTTAAAATGACGCATAATGTTATGATAGCGGCTTCGGTGGCGTAGTCGGTAGCATGCTGAACTGCTGTGCCCAAGATAGCGGGTTCAAATCCAGCCGAAGTCGTCAGATTTTTTAAGAGCGTTAAAATCCTTCAGTATGCCTTCCTTCGGAGGGGAAGTAAAGCCGGCGGTCCCATGTCATAGATTTATGGCATGTAAAAGATCCTTTCACAGACTAAACTTGTGTAAAGCAAAATTTGTTACGTTAGATTTCGTCAGAACGCTCTATCAAAGTTCCAACGTTCACCACTAGGTATCATTGATATCTGGTGGCGAAAGTTGGAACTACTTGAAATTGAACGGAACTTGTAGCTCGCCCTTTAGGGTGTCCGCTGGAAGCAGCTACAGACTCAGGCGAGCTGAACATGTCCTCGGACACTCCCGGCACTAAAAGCCATACGATAAATAAATAAAATAATGTTATGATATATATCGTTTAAATCGATAATCCGGTAGCAAAAATAATTGCCGGGACTGGGGTTCGAACATGAGACCTCATGATTCGCAGACCAAGATGTTATCCTCGCAGCCATTACAACCAGAGACATTTGGAGTGTGTTAGGTAGTCAGCCCGAAGGCTGGTTGGATCCTCAAAAAGTACCGCCGTTACGTTATGTGAGTAGATACCCACAAAAACCCAAGGCAGCACTATTTTGAGGCGTTCTAGGCAAGAAGAGGAGTGAGGTAGTTTGCCATTGCTTTCCTCACAACATTTGGAGTACAAGACAGGTACTCATATTCACATGCCGGTAGTAATATGGAAGTATTTTTTTATGCTCTATTAATATTTTGCTCTTTTTCGATACTGTTCCTGCGTGGAATTGAGTTTAAATTAGTTATGACTACATCTTCTTGACAGTAAGGGGAATTCCTATAGTGGTCTATGAAAGGCTAGCCCAGTTCCAGTATAAAATCATCGATATATATTACATTGATCACTGCATTACCGCAATGTGGGTTAATATCTGAATAGCCATTGTGCAGAAACATAATACCGGCTTTGCCGACTAGTTACAATGTTTCATATAAAAGCATATCATCATTTAAATACTGATACGAAGACATGTGGTTTGTGTTTCAATGAGTTAACACCAGAGTTCGCATGAGCGTTTACCGTTCAGTATGAAGGTGTTGAAGAAAGTTACTCGGCGAGTGGATGCCCATCACTTTTATCCAGAGATTCAAAAGCAGACTCTTAATAAATCATAATTGTTTTGAGCAAATATGATTTAATGAATATTTTTACACCAAAGAACGACAACCTGATGATGATTTTTTGTAGAAATATCTGTAATGGCGCCTCCAAACCTTGAAGTAATCCATATTATATACATTCCACATGGTACCACTGCCAGCTGGATGCGATCTAGCTGGCAGTGCGTCTTACACACCTCCGTCCGATCCACTTCCGTCTCATTTTTCAAAATCACTCCCACAAAAATATCCAGCAACCGAGTGGAAAGATGTTACACATCAATAAGTATGTAAGTAAATAAATAAATAAGTAAACAATCTGTCCAAAAATTCTGCAAAATTTTAAAATACACCGATCACAATAAGACGGATTATCAGTGATATTCAACACACACCCAAGTACACAGGGCTACATGACACGATGTTGCAAAGCCCCTAAATAAGTCAACATCCCATTTTTCAGGGGCCGAGGGCATTTCTCTTCCCTGTCTTTTATTGTCCTTACTCTTTCCTTTTCATCTCGTCAAGTATGTAAGTTAGATTTAAGTCAGTTGGAAGTAGTTCTACTTTAATTATCATCTCTATAATTACGGGCAAATGAGCTAGACATTTCGTCCCTTAAAAACTATCACCTTGACCACCACCATATATTATTGCTTTCCTTTATACTGAAAATTTGCCCGTAAGTATGTGTCTGAATATTTTTAGATGATTGAATATCAAAAGAACTAACTCAGTGTAACGTTTTCACGTCCGTCAATCTCGAT
Source organism: Meconema thalassinum (assembly GCA_946902985.2). Classification (NCBI taxonomy): domain Eukaryota; kingdom Metazoa; phylum Arthropoda; class Insecta; order Orthoptera; family Tettigoniidae; genus Meconema; species Meconema thalassinum. The sequence continues at coordinate 190,496,920 of OX336394.1, read as the reverse complement.
ATTAAGCGTCTAGACTTAACAATTCTTCGTTTCACGTATCTTCCCCTTTAAAAAGCTGTGGCGATCTCAGTGGGTTGGTGCTGCAACCTAGCGGTGAATTAATATATATCTTGTATGCCTGTGAGTGTTGAATGGGCAGGCAGTTTAAAGCAGCCAAGAGGGATGTGATCCAGCTGGCAGTGCCAGAATCATAGGCACTCCCAAGTGCTATTTACTATAAGCTCTCTGTATTAATATCGTCCACTTTACTTCTACGTAAAACCATAAGTAGAGCCCTGCGCGGATAAACAAAACGTTATCCCCATCTGTACGACTTTTATCCACACGTTTGTTATCCGAACCTACTGGCATTATATTTTTTAATTAGATAAAGTAGGCTATTATGGTGTTTGAAGGCATTTTTCAGTGTTGGCTTAGTAAACAACACAAATGAGTTGGGTTATACCCTAATCCTGAAAAAATTACATGAGATTAATTAATTATTAATAAGTAATATTTATTAATTAATTAATTTCATGTATTTTTTATTTTTTTAATACTAATATGTATTAATATTTATTAATCTCATGTAATTTTTTTCAGGATTAGGGTATAACCCAACTCATTTGGGTCTCAAAGTATCCTTAGAAATATCCGATCTCAACCAAAATTTGTATACATACCCTTTGGAACCCTGCGGGTAACCCTGTCCACTTGAAATTTCGGACAGACCACCCCATTCCCTGCATTTAGGCCCTTTTTCACAAATCTACACCATTTCACCGATCTGAACCGATCTGCGAGTAACACTGTCCACTTACAATTTCGGACAGACCACTCCATTCCCTGCATTTAGACCCTTCGGCCCTAATCTACACCGTTTCACCGATCTCAACCAAAATTTGTATATTTACCCTTTGGAACACTGCGACTAACACTGTCTGCTTGAAATTGCGGAGAGGCCACTCCAACCCCTGCATTTAGGCCGTTTGACACAAATCTACACCGTTTCACTGATCTCAACCAAAATTTGTATATTCACCCTTTGGAATACTGCGACTAACACTGTCTGCTTGAAATTACGGAGAGGCCACTCCAACCCCTGCATTTAGGCCGTTTGGCACAAATCTACACCGTTTCACCGATCTGACCCTAGTTTTACATACTTACCATTTGGAACCCGACAAGTAACACTGTTCACTTTAAATTTCGGACAGACCACACTATTCCCTGCTTTTTGGCCCTTTGGCACAAAACTACACCGTTTCACCGATCTCAAATAATTACCCTTTGGAACTCGACGAGTAACACTGTCCACTCGAAATTTCGGACAGACCACTCCATTCCCCGTATTTAGGCCCTTTGGCACAAATCTACATCGTTCACTGATCGAAAACAAAACGAGTATATTAACCGTTTGGAACCCGATGAATAATACTGTCCACTTGAAATATCAGACAGACCACTCCATTCCCTGTATTTAGACCCTTTGGCACAAATCTACATCGTTTCAACAGTCTGGACCAAAATTTGTATTCTTACTCTTTGGAACCCAACGAATATCGTTGTCCACTTTAAATTTCGGACAGACCACCCCCTTCCCTGCATTTAGGCCCTTTGGGACAAATCTACACCGTTTCACTGATCTGAACCAAATTGCTTATAATTACCCTTTGGAACCCGACGAGTAGCACTGTCGACATGAAATTTCGGACAGACCAATCTATTCCATGCATGTAGGCCCTTTGGCACAAATCTACACGGTTTCACCGATCTGAACCAAATTTTACATACTTATCCTTTGGAACCCGATTAGTAACACTGTCCACTTGAAATCTCTGACATACCACTCCATTCCCTGCATTTAGCTCAGGAATCCCTCGGGGTTGCCTGCTTCCTAACTCACCAGCCATGAGTCCTTGAGGGTGTACCAGAAGTGGTGGGGCTACACACACCCTGCCTCTTTGAGGGCCTTGAGCAGAAGACAGGAGATATTATGAAAAGGAATAGAAGACAGACCCCTCGAAGAATGAGGGCATCAGGAAAAATGAGACAACGGCCTATTAAGGTGAGACTCCCTAGCCCTCGGATACCCTAATACAATCGGGGTAGGAAGAAAACAAGAGTTGACCAAGGGAGGCCGACAGGTAAGGGAACTGAAAGGAGCCCGGCACCAGAAAGTAGAATCGATGCCAGACTCAGCTGGGGTCCCGTGGTCGCTAACCCAGGTCCCACAAGTTGTGAGACCCTGGGGGGGAAGTTGTGAGAATAGCTTGCTGATTCATCGCGAGGTGACATGAGAGGACTTTCCAGAGCCCGCCGTGTTATCTGCTATGTTGGTGCCAGCACAGGGCCGTTGCTCAAGCCACTGTGGTTTTGCGAAAGAGTGAGTGATTCCCCGGCCAATCTAAATACGGCGGTGAACCCCGAACGTGTGTCATCATATTTCGTCATCATCTGCGATCATCTCAGGTTCGTGCAGCTTGGACCCATATTCTTTGACGAGCAGTACGCCATAAGCTCTTTCACTAGACGCATCGAGTACAGGTCTAAGCCAGAAAATAAGGTTGAGACTTTGGAAAACATTGAAGCTGGACATCTGAATTACCTATATCAGTTTTAAAATTACACCATGTTCGTTTAGTAGTCATTTTTTCATTACCTTATTATTATCATCATCTTAAGTGCAAATGACCTAGATGTTACACGCATCATACCACTAATCACCGCCCCATAAAGTCTTTCTCGACTGTGGTTTTTAAAATATTTATTTTTATTACAGTACAGTGTACATTATAAGTTGAAGTGTCAATTCAATACAGGTAGTAGTTTCCCTTATCATCATCATCATCATAAGAGCAAATGACCTAGATGTTACACCCATTTCACCATTGATCACCACACACAATTAGTCTTCCTCGCCTGTGAATTTTGAAATATGTATTTCTATTACGGTAGTTTGTAAGTTTGACGTGTCAATTCAACAGTAGTTTTCATTATCATCCTTATCAAAAGGGCAAATGACCTCGATATTACGCCCTCATTGTCTTTAGGGGCAAATGACCTAGATTTTAAGTCCATTATATTTCTAAGGATACTTTGAGACATTATCATCATTCCACCGGGCGAAGCCGGGTACTACTGCTAGTCATAAATAAATTTGCAAAGTTAATAGCCAGAAAAAACCCTTTGATTTGAAATGTTTCTGTATACTGTACTTTTAAAATTTAACTTTTGAATTTGTAATCTTGGGTTTTAGTGTGATTAATGTATCAATAAATGGCTACAAAATTGTATGAACGACTTACTTTTCTTATTGTTTCCTGTGATACAATATTAGTAACGTAGTTGTTTGAAAAAGAAAAACTATGTTATTCTTATAACACATAAATGAGAAAAAGGGTGCCAGTAGACCATTTGCCCAGGGCGTCTATCACCTTAGCCCGGGGTCTGGTCACCAGGCACACTCACATGCACCCTCAGACATCACAGTCTAATGAAACAATGAACTATATCTAATTACATTAAGACTGTAATATAAAATGATAAACACATTTTGACATAGGAATTCAAATGAGCAAAGAACTTAGACGGGAGACAACACACTTGGTATTTGACGAGCGTAGCGCTCGAGTAATGAATAAAATCATGGAGAGGTAATTAATGTAATTTTTAAAATTGAAATAGACGCATGTAGACGCGTGATGTCATTTCAATATTTCAGAAACAGGTATTCTACCCTGTGATATTGTGGATGACTAAGAGAATTTAGGTTGAAAATCTATCTGTACAAGAACTTGTATCAATGTAGCGATAAATTGTAAAGGTATTTTGGCATGACAGAGGTCGATGCAGGTTTTTGGTTATTGTTGTTGTAAGGGATGGAACTACAAGGTTATCTGCCCCTAAGCAAAATTCTTATGCAGCCATATGGGGGCATGTTAAGGCGGCCAGAGACTGGATGCCTGGCCAGCAGATTTGAATAAGCTTACGAGGGAGCTGATTGCTGGTATTGAGCACGCTTAGGAGAATGCGTGAATGGTTGAGAGTAAGCTTGGAGCCACTTGTAATAATGTGCTACGATTGTTCTGATAGAGAGATTAATAATTAATGAATTATTAATAAACTAGCGGACCCGTGCAAGAACTCTCGCATAATGTGTACAGACTACCCGCTCGGTTTAGTGCTCTGCGGACTGTAGGCGACAGATTTCTCTCAGGGGATATCGTCTTGTTTATTTGTTTAAAAGCACTTTATAAACAAATAAAAAATTTCCGTTGACTTTTCAAGAAATGCAAGATTTTTCCTGTATTATTGAGACGATTTGGAAGATTTTGGTAAAAACCACACCTTCTAACACCTTCTGGTTTAGGAGCTTGAGTTTTGTGATACATACACCTAATCTTAGCATATTATATAATAAGATAGGGAATAAATAATACTTAAATAAAATCTGAATAATAATACATGCGATATTTTCAAGAATTAAACATGACATAAAACTGAACCTACACTCCAACTAAATAACTGAGCTTAATCGCTTGTTTGTGATTTAATTTGGTTTAATTTATTTCTGATCGTGAGTTTTATGCTTTATGTGAGACTTCAGACTTTTGACAGTATCCCATTGTATAGTTCATCTACTGTAAGTTTGCACTTTTTTGACAGTTCTCGCGGGAACGAATACTCCTACAGAACATATCAATCTGCCTCTACCATGTGCATTCCAGCCAATGAGCTATCACCCACGTAGGAGCCAGCAATGGCCGCTGTATTCCGTCAAGGTGTCAACAGCTGTTATGAGTTGCCTAAACCTACATTCATCTCGCAATATCAATTCATTGCGCTTTTTAAAGGAAACTTGTATTTCTTTGCGACATTTATCAAATAATCATTCTAACAGCACACCCACAGACAGCTCGCTGACAGAATAATGTAACATCATTGGACGCGCTATGACCAAGACTTTGGCTATGACAGAGCAGCTGATAACTTACAAGTGAGAGTGGAATTATTTTAGGCCCATCATTTCACAGCTCGAGGAAAATGCTTACTAAGGTATGGTGTAAGATGTCCTTAAGACGATACGATCATTACTTGACCTGTTGGATTGATATTAAAATAAAACATACGAAACATTTCACCATGTAGGCTAAGTTAACTTTTAGGCCTAAAAAGCAACTCATATTTTAGGCCTACTTTTTTTGCACAAATCATGCCATATGAAAATTATTCACCAGGCCAATGTCCTTAGGGAATTAAATAGTTCTGCTGACTTTTCTTTTACCTTCAAAAAGAAGGAAATAAAATAAAGATCTTGAACAAGAAATTCCGTATCTGCTTGCTACTCGATAGTCAAAACAAAGATGTCTGACCTGGAGACCTCTCAGGCTACATATTTACTCAACATTTAACATAACCACTATATATTTAACTGAAAAATGAACACGCGTTCAAATGGAAATAATACTTTCAGCAATTATAATTATTATTTAATATAATTAACAAGTTATTTTCTCAGGCGGATGAACACAGTAAAGCGTCCATTACCAACCGCACGCCCATCCCACGAGCACGTGGTAGTTCAGTTTGATAATGCAACTTTTCAGTCTGGCCAACAAAATATGTTGCCAATATATTCACAATTACTGGGACAAGCGAAAAAATACCTGAAAAAACTTATATGTAAATAAAACATGTGAGTCGTCTAGTATCAAAACCGGCCAAGTCACTGAAGGCATATTTTTCAGTGTGGATTAAAAACCTCTAGAGACAAAGCAATGGTGGTCACTAAAGATTTTATTGCATAGTTGTATCCGTAATGGTTTAATATTTAAGTTCTGCTATTTTGAGAAATCTGATACATAATGAACCCATCTTTTTTGCTAATATTAATTTTCACTTGGCCGTTTTTGTTGCAATTTGGTATAATTTTAGTCTTTTTTTGGTGAAACTTTTCTTTCTAAATTCCAAACTCCAGTGAAAAAAAAGCAATTAAATTAAAATAAATTGACATTGTAATTACCTGTCTTTATTGAAATGAAAACGAAAGCATTCTGCTTAAATTGGATAGTAATATATGAAGATGAACATCAGAAAGCTGAGGAGAATACAAAAATGGGTATTATATCATTGAAAGTTAGTAGTTCACTTAGACCTTGAACAGAGTAAAAGAAAATGAGTCACTTATTAAAATAGGAACAATATACACGTTACACTACACAATAATGACAAAATACGAGCACACTGGATATATGATTTCTTTCGCGCCAATGAGGTAAGAAGCCCGCGAATACGGAAGTCAGTGTTGCAAACGAACAAAATACAAATTATTATGACTTCGAAGAGTATGCAATATAAGGAACAATGTTGCTTACTGATATTATCACATTCTTGCATAATCTAACAACACAAGATTCCAAACAATAATGCTGCGACATGAAGATCGCTATTCGTTCTTTGACATGGCCGGTTATGAAAGCACTGCCTGCATGACTTGGCCCATTTTATTGCACGACCAAGAATTCAGTGCTCTGTAAGATGAAGACATGGACGATTTTGAAACATATTCTTGTTTCGCCTGATAGTGCTATACGTCTACTTCAAATTGACAACCTTAACTCATTTTCGTAAATTTTGTGACTTGGACGGTTTTGATACTAGACGACTCATGTATATATTTGTTATGGACTACAGTTTATAAATTGAATCTTTCCTTATGAAGGTTGGCAACCCTAGGTGTCAAAAAGGTGCAAACTTACAGTAGATGAACTATAAGATGAATCCTATGTCATGATAAGAGCCAGTGGACCTCAAGGACATTCATGATTCTTTAGTGTGAGTCGGTCCCAGAACCGCTGCTAACATAATTATTTCCTCCAGAAGTAGATGACGATGTTCTGCACACTGCAGTACATCTAGAGTAGGTTGCGCTCTAATGCAGCGAACTCAGAAGGGTGTATTTTTGTGTCTTATTTACGTGTTATATAGTGAATGAATGTTTAAATGAGGGTTAGATTTCTTTTCTTGTTATGTTACGGAGCTTTAGCCTTGTTTTTGAATTTTGCTTTATGGAATTTTAAGCATATTCTCATTTTTAACATCAACTTAGGATTAGCTAGGAATTTTAATGTAACGTTAAATGTTGTAGGTAACACCAACATAGTTTAGTTATTTCTATTTGAGCTGACTAGTTAATGTAACTTCAAACATTGTAGAAGGTGGTGATTTTTCTATTGCAAGTAGGATCAGGAGTGATTATTACTATCTTTAAAGGGGATTGCATTTGATTTGGGATTTATTGAAGTGTCACGCACTAGTTTGATTGTTGATTTTTCTCTTCTAAGTAGGACTTCTACAGGGGATATTTAGAGAATAGTTTGGGGGAATATTTTAGGGTCAGATTAATTATTGGAATATCCAGGGATCCCTGTATAGTAGGCTAGGGATCTGTTTTTTTTTATAAATTTGAGAAAATATTTTATATAAGCCTGGATTATTTAGTAATTTTGTGTTTTCCTTATAGATGTGGATTTTGGGCTATGATTGGATTAGCCCCTCTATGAACACTCCGGAAATGGCCTGAGGTGCAGTTCCTCGTTCTGGGCTAGTCCAAATGCACATCCAAACCTCTTACTGTATGATTCTGTTTGGAAAGGAGTGTCACAGTGGTTGATATGGTTCTCAGTCACCTGAAACTTCAGATCAATTGGGTTCAGCAGGCCATAGTGCTATGTACTATGAACCACTTTTTACTGTGGTCACTATTTTTATTATTATTACTATTACATGCCTCGCAGCACCCTGGTACAACGTTCCTGCGCATTTCAAAGGCACGCTTGTTGCTGGAATTTGTGTAACTCCAGCTAACATTTTGCAATGCCCGGCCTCACTCCCACGCACATCTCCCATTGACCAGCCCTGCATCCAGCACTGCAACTCGAGGTGCACAACCCTCGCCATTGGCTCCACCAACACTTCTCAGGGGAGGATTGAACCTCCTGCCCGTCCTCCCAACCCACGTACCCCCTGCAATCTCAGGGAGAGCCTCCGTCGCTCCCCCATCCGACGCGCGGCCACACGGCATAGACGCGCGCCGGGCCGACGTCCTACCCATTGCAAAACTAAACGTGTGCACCACTCAATGTACCCCAATCCAACCGGCATGCAATTGCCTGCGCTCCGTATCCCCTCTCCTGACCAATCCGCCCCTCCCTCCGCGACTCCCTTGCACATTCATCCCCTGAATCCGATCCTCCCCCGTCATGCTGCATGGCAGAGCCTGCCTAGCCTTCGCTGCCCACCCCCCTTCTCAAATCATCCAAGTTTACATCCCTCGAAAGCATTGCCATCCCTCGGCCTGGGCTTTGTGCCCCTCGATGCTCCCCAGCACCACAAACCCCACAGTTTGATTGGTTCCAACTGAGCCCCCTGCTTATGCGGACAGTATCTGCGGGATCACGGGACGCACGCTACATCTCCTGCCAATAAGTGTCCCTTTTATATTGAAATATATGTGACGGTGATTGCTGAAAGCCTGTTATTTTGTAATAATATCTTATTTCTTTCAGGATAGGGCATGTCAATACTTGTTTCCTGCCTAAAGTAGTTGGGCACAATTTGTGTTGACCGACTGGAAAGCGTTCTTTAATGGAACTAGTCATCAACATCATTATCTAAAGGCTAAGCTTTGTCGCTGCATCCACAGCCCACAATCTTCAGCAGTTCTCTTCATCATGACGTAGGAAGCAAAACACAGCCGAGCGATTGTGTCTCTAAGGTATGAGAGATGCGGTCTTCCTCTCGATTTCTTCCCTAGGATCTTCCCTTCGAAGACAATCTGTAGAAGGTAAAACATGTCCGAAAAATTTAGTTTTTCTCTGTTCTACTGAATAAAGTAAGGTCTGGTATATTGGCTTTCACGGCCGGTGAATTAAAACTCAGCAATTCTTCTAGGTTTGTGCCGTGTCTTCGCCTAGGACACCAAGCAGGCTCATCGGCGGGCTCTTGGTGTCCCCGCCCGGACCCCCACAGGAGTGACGAACTGCGCGCCATATCCCTTTATATTAGGTGCAACTGCACCACTTGACTGCGAGAACTAAAAGATCTTTTTGGAAGCCTTCATAGGGAGGTTCAGGCTGCTTGAGCTTTTAGTTCTCGCAGTCAAGTGGTGCAGTTACACCTAATATAAAGGGAGATGGCGCGCAGTTCGTCACTCCTGTGGGGGTCCGGGCGGGGACACCAAGAGCCCGCCGATGAGCCAGCTTGGTGTCCTAGGCGAAACCCCACACAAGACACGGCACAAACCTAGAAGAATTGCTGAGTTTTAAAATAAGGTCTGTTTCTCCTTAACGGCATCCAAGATTTGTTCATTAGTCTTCTTTTCCCTCCAACTCATCCTTGTCAGTCTTCTCCAGATTTCTGCAGCTTCTAGTCTTGATTTTGCTTGCATTCCCAAAGTCCATGTCTCGCATCCGTATGTTAGCACACTCCAAACAAAGGTTTTAACAAATTTCGACCTGGTTTCAATTCCTATGTGCTTATTTAACAATAGATTTTTCCTGCTCTGAAATGCTTGCTTTGCTATAGCAATTCTTCTTTTGTCTTCTGTAAGGCACTGATTGTCACTACCCAGAAAACAAAATTCTGTAACCTGATCTATTTTTGTACAGTCTAACTTAATATTTGTTTTCAATTCAGTCTTCTTCTCTTGAACAACCATAATATTCGTTTTCTCGGTGTTTATTTTTAGCCTGAACTTCTCTAACGTGGAAAAATGGCTTCTATCAATTCAATGAACTATAGTATTTTACGCTTCTACATACCGAGATCTCCTATTTCAAATTCACTCTATGACGAGCTTCCGCAGGCTGCCGGTAGATGGTGTGTGTGTGATTTGTAATTTGCTTCTGATGGAGATCTTGACAGACTTTATTTAACACAGTGCTCATTTTGCTCTTGTGAGAGAAGCCTGAACATGAACCTGGCAGCAATGCAGCACTTGTTCATAACAGATGTGAACTTTTTGCACATTTGTGGGAGTGTTATGCGCAAGATTTCGCCATGACCTCTCATAGTCCTCAAGCGATGTTCTACCATTTATAAAAACACAAATGCCACCAAAACATCTCTCCTGACTCATTGCTAAGCTTTAATCAACATTCCACGAGTTTTTTAATTGTCGTGTGGCCTCCTGAGAGGCCGAGTGCAGGTCTTTCTAGTCGACGCCTGTGGGCAACCTGCACGTCGGGATGAGAGATGGAATGGATAAAGATATGAAACTGGGCAAGGATGTGGAAGGAACCGGCCGTGGCTTGTCAGAAGGTACCGTCCCAGCATTTGCCTGGTGTTGAAAATGGGGTAACCACGGAAAACCATTTCAAGGACGGCTGGCGATGCGGCTCGATTTGATTAATAAAAATTTTCCGTCTATTCAATACAAAAATTTTATTATTGAAATTTTCTTATTTTATTATTGGGACATGTTTCGAGCTCTTATTCAGCTCATCATCAGCCAAGTGCTCTCACAACATAATAAAAACACTCACCAAAAACACAAAGTTCATAAACAAGTACAATTAACAACATGCATTAAAAATTGGCATATAATAAAACTTAGCATCCTATAGTAAAATTGACAACTTATTATAATGGAAACATCTAATGTTCTTTAATAATAAGTTGATATTGCTTCGTTCTGACTTCCCCACACATGCAACGAGCGGAGCTGTGACATGTACAATTTGCTGACTAAACTTGTATACTGTTTTGGTATTATTGATTTCCATATTATTGTTCTCAGTCCAGTCATTTCATTTTTTTTATTTTACTTTTTTTTATGAACTAACAAATGAAATGCTGCTAACAGACAGGACTCATTCAACTAGGAGCCACACTGGGTTTCTTAACTTTATGAGGAGGTTTCAATGAGGGCTGACATAAACAAGAACCTTGCCACATCAATGGGAGTTTCCACTATCCGTTTCATATGATGACTGGTTTTTTGATCCATGTCATTTGAGGTAGTCTTTGTATACTGAGATATGCATTGGCTGTTTGTTGTTTCATCTCTTCTTCGATTGGTAAGTTGTGGGTATATAATTGCAAGGCGGTTACAGGTGTGGTTTTTATTGCGCCTGTTATGATTCGTAGGGTGTTCATTATTCTGACACCTCTCGAGGTGATCAATGTTTGACTGGGGTGCTGTAGAGAGTACTTCACTGCCATATTTTATGATAGGTTTGATGTAAGTATTGGAGGTTTTGTTGAGTATGTCTTGAGTGCTCCCCCAAGTAGCTCCTGCTAGTCTCTTCAGTAATTTCATCAGTTTGCTTACCTTATCCTCCACATGTTATATGTGTTTGGTCCAGTTCAGAGAGTCCATGATGATACCTAGGTACTTTGTACTTTCACTTTTTGGAAGGTCTTGATTACTGAATTTGAGACTGAAAGTTGGATTGCAGTGTCTCAGGGAGAAAAACTGGTATACTGTTTTGGTAGTATTGATTTCCATATTATTGTTCTCAGTCCAGTTTTTGAGTTTTACAAGTGCCTGATTCATTCTGTGTTTAAGAAGCATTTGCTGATTTGGGATGTTACGTACTGTGGTCCAAATGATAACATCGTCCGCAAACATGTTGATATTCACATTACCTACTTCCTTTATTGTTTTTGGAATATCATTGATGTACACAGTGAATAAAGTTGTGCTTGATACAGCTCCTTGTGGGAGGCCTAGTGTCGATTGCTTGCAACCTGAAGTGCTGTTGTTGTAACGAACATTGATCATTCTTTGGGAAAGGAATCTTGAAAACCAGTTTAACATACATCCATTTACTTTGAAGTTGATAAGCTTCTTTAGCAGCATGTTTCGCCATACAGTACCATAGGCTCCTTTAAAATCGATGAAAACTGCAAGAACACTTCCCCATTTGTTAAATGCTTCTTTAACAGCTTGTGTAAATCTCATTATTTGGTGGGAGGAGGACCTGTTTTGTCTAAACCCTGCTTGTTCTTCTGATAGAAGAGATTTTGTTTCCAAGTACCAATTGAGTCTATTTGTAATCATCCTTTCTAGAATTTTTACCAGAATGGAGGTAAGTGCTATAGGTCGGTACGAGGGGACTTAGTTTTTTTGGCTTGCCTGGTTTTAAGATTGGAATGATGGTTGCTTTGATCCAGTCTTTAGGTAGGTTATCATTTGATGTCCAAAATTTGTTGAATATGTGTAGCGGTATGTTTAGAGCAGATGGACCTAGATTTTTTATGAATTCTGGGAATATCTCATCAGGTCCTGGTTGTTTTCTGACTTGTGTGTTATTTATTGCTAACATTAACTCTTCCATTGAAAATTCATTGTTAAAGATATCGTCTGCATTATTATTCATGAATTTTTTGACTGTTTTTTTTTTTTGAGTCTTGTCTTCTTTCTTTTTCTGTTTTGATAGTCTAATTGAAGTGAAATGTTTACAGAAGTGGTTTGCTTTTTTATGACAGTCTGTAATTTCCTTATGAAAATGAAAATCCACTGCCTGCTTCCAGTCTCCGACCGGTTCAGGAATGGAATGAATGAAGCCCCCATCTAGCGGCGAGGATATGAATTGTGCCGGCTGCCGAGGCCTGATGCACTCCTCGGGGGCTATGATTAAATGAATGACAGATGAAATGAGATGATAGTGGAGAGTGTTGCTGGAATGAAATTTTGACAGGGAAAACCGGAGTACCCGGAGAAAAACCTGTCTGCCTCCGTTTTGTCCAGCACAGATCTCACATGGAGTGACCGAGATTTGAACCACAGACCCAGTGGTGAGAGGCCGGCGTGCTGCCGCCTAAGCCACGGAGGCTTTCTGTAATTTCCTTATCATTTATCATAATAGGATTCAAAGGAGTGACTACGTGTTTGTTGTTTAGAGAATTGATAAGTTTGTGAGCTTTATTGCTGTCTGTCCTATAGTCAACTGTTGTTAGAAATGTGTTCCAAGATTTTCTTTTTGATATTGTTATTGCTTGTTATAATTTTGCTGTTGCTTGTCACCATTTCCGTACATCATTTTGATCCTGAGCAAGTTCAGCTGTTCTTCTTGCTTTGTCTCTGGCAGACTTAAGATTGTTCAATTCATCTGACCAGAAAGGCATGAAGCGCTGCATCAAACCAGTCTAAAGACTGAAGCACACACCGAACAGGCTATATTCTAGTAAAAAAGATTCAATCAGGAATACCACATTACAGGAATGATCATGCCAAACCGCAAAGGTTTGTCATGTTGAGTAAGGAAGAAAGGTGGCAAGAAATTGAAAATACATACTGTTGCTGCTTTCAGGAAAGATGACAAAAGATGATATTATTGTACAAAGATAAGAAGTTAGTGGTGATGTTCAGTACTTGGAATAATTCAACAACAAAAGTTGTGAACAGGAATGTGAAAGGAAATGTCATAGACGAAGTGGCAGAGTCAACTGTGGTATGTTATTACAATGACCATATGGGCGGAGTGGACAAACATGAAACATTACCCTTCTACATATTCATTCACTCATAAATCAGTTAAGTGGTGCTTCTGGCTGCTGGAAGTGTGTCTAGTGAACCATTTTCTGCTGTTCAATGAACAAAGAAGCAACGAAGGGAAGGCCAAAATCAGCCACAAACAGTAGAGGAAGAACCTCATCAGGAAGCTGGTATCTGCTGTGAGAAATATCAGAAGTCAGAAACATGGCCGCTTATCAACTTAAGATTCAGAAGAAGTCTTGATGGGCATACGTCCATATTTCATCGACGCAAATGAAAACAGCAATTCCAGTGTTCTCAAATAGAAAAGTGAAGGGAGGAAGATGAGAAACTGTATTCTGCTGCAACACGTGTACACAAAAGCCAGTTTACATCCTGGAAAAGTTTGAAATGTATTGTACTAAGTTACCTTACACTACCATTAGGTGAAACATAGTGTATCTTTGAACGCTGACACTAAACACATAATAAAAATGAACACAAAAGTTATATTCGTGCATACATTTTATTTTTTATTTTCATTGTGGATATTATTTGTTTATATTTAGGGCTAATGACCTACATGTTTATGGCAAATAAACTTAAAGTATGTGTGTTGATGGGGACTGACAGTGTTTCTATTGATAACATTCCTATGTAAAATCATAGCTTGGCTGAATTTGACAGGTGTAATAATTGATGGTTATAATTTATGGTAACAGTAACGATAAGCCCGTAGATCCCTGATAGGCAAGGGCCTCCTACCGGAGTGGTAGGGGGTGGCTCAAGTAGTCTCCCAAAAGGAGCCAGTTCTTGAGAAATGTCTTTCCTAAATATTATATTATAGAACAAGGCACCATACAAGCAGTGAGTGAAATAGAACAGACATTGCGATTTCCAAGAGGAAAATATTATACAATATTTATAGATTACACTAAGGCTTTTGATCTTCTAGACAGAGAAATTCGCTTACAAAAATTGGCATCAATGATAGGAGAAAACCATAGTATTACAATTTTACTAAGAAACATTTTATCATATAATAGAGTTAAAATCAGTGATGGAATCACTACTTTCGAAGAAAATATACCAGACAAATGGGGTGATGCAAGGAGATCCGATTAGCCCAATTCTGTTTAATATTGCCTATAATTATTGAGCATGAGACAACATCATTACACGTATATGCAGATGACATGGTACTGAGCTCAGCCAATCTAATACACCTGCAGAAAACAGTGAACAAGCTGACGGTATGTGCAGATAAAAATTGTCTTCAAATTAACACAGACAAGACCATGCAAATGACTTAGAAAAGGAGGAAGGCCTGCAGAAGACGACCACATTAAGATAAAAGGGGAAAGGGGGGAAAATAAAAGGGGGCATTCACATATCTCGGGGTTACTTTACAAACAACAGGTCACTGCTACAGTCTTCACGTAAAGGAAAGAGTCTCAGCTGCAATTAGAGCAATATATACAATAAAAGATCTACAGAATGTATCAATAAAATCCGCAATGAAACTGTTTCATGCAGTAGTGAGCCCTGTAGCAACTTATGGGATACAGATTATATGGGATCACCTAACTCTCGCAGACCTCCGATCCATAGAAAAAGTGAAGACAAGATTTCTTAAAAGCGCTCTCTGTGTTGGAATAAACACAAAGTCGAGACTGGTATATGAAATGGCCAAAGAGACTTTCTATATCGATGACATAAAGGCAACGTTCTTACTACCATCCACTCAAAATAGTGCCAAGCTACTTGAAGAGAGAAGACAAAAAAGGGAGGATATTTGGCTTAAATTTTATTGTACAGGCGCCATGTGGAACCAACACTGGACGGAGGCAAATCAAGAATTAAGGCATGTCATCACAAGTTTAGCGGTTCATGGATATCCCCACAAACTATGTGCGACGACACATTTCCATGAAGTAGGAAGGGAGTGTGTGTAGGCTACTTTGTGTGGTGAAGGATGTGAACGCTATCACATCAACCGATGCAAAAATAAGAAAAAATCAGTTTTAGAGTATAGCAAAGATCTATAGACTAAATAACCAACATGAATTGTATTTTGGCCATTCGGATGCAATTAAATTTTATTACATATATTATACAATAATTAATTAATAATTTTTCATACTGCTTTTACTTGCTCCATAATAAGTTCATAGAGGTGTATACCATTTAGGAGCTAGTAATCGCTCTAAAGCAGAGCTAAATAGATAAAAGTAATATAAGGTAAAAGTTTAGAGCTGTAGGAAAAGCTAAGAGAATTTTAATTTGAGGGGTAGGCCTAAGGGTTAAAAATATGTATTTAACAACCTACTTTTGTTCCTTCTTATGAAATGTTCATTTCCAAGTTCAATGCAAATATGTATGATAAATAGATTTAACGATTAATCAATTTCCAGTTCCCCTGAAGTATACGCTAAGAACTGGTACGTTTCCATACACACACATATATATTGATGATAATGATGAAGAATAAAATTTGGGAACCAAATACTTTTATCATGGAGGCTTACTAAATACCCTTCCAGCACAAGACAATCTTGAGTATGTGAGTGATGTCAGGCTAAATATTACAGTTACAGCCTGTGCTCACATCTACTGTTTTCCCCATTCAAGCATTTGCAGAAATGAAATCTACTTACAGTAAGCTAAATGACTAGGTAAAAGTTTGGTGTAAAATACAGGTCCTGTAGAGGTAGTTTGGGTGCTTTGGTTAATACAAACTGGCTCCTTTGTATGTGTTTCCTTTGCCTCAAGAGGCTGATTTTGCATGCTATTCTGGACTAAATCAAGTATCATACACTTTTCCTCTTCTGTAAACTGTCCTTTTTCTAGTAGCAAGTTTATTTTGGTGTAAGCACCACCGAGCCTTTCCCGTTGAGAACATGAATTTTGGGAACGATTCCCCTCAACATTTGGTCCAGAGGCTTCATGTCCACTTTGCACAGCTGTCCTCAACAACAGATCACTGTCAGTGTTTCGTGGAGTTTCAACAAGGGTGCACTCACTTCGGTTTGAACATTCACCAACTACCTGTTGATCTCGCTCTGTCATAGCAGTCTCAATATCCTCCGCCATTCGGTTAGTAGTTTGACAAGATTCTTCCTGTATGTCCATGACCTTCCATTCTTCCATCATGTCTCCAACACTTGTATCCACAGTACATAACTCTGGAACATTCACAGCCTCTTTTGGTGGGTCAATGAATGTAGCTGAATTTTGATCCTCACCTCCCGACAATTCAAATACTTCAGCATCACTACAACTGTCACTCTCGTATAGTACATCACTGTACTTTATAACCAATTCAAAGGCTGCAAGTTCCGATTTCTGAAAAAACGAGAATGCATGAGATTATTGAATTTAAAAATAAAGGTTATACTGTTTTCCTTGTGTGCAGTATCTATGAAATATGCTTTTGGTGCTTAGATCCTTTAGCTAAGCTCAGGAGGGGAGGGGGGGGCAAGGGGGACAAATGCATAGGGACCGGTTAGTGGTGCACATTAGTTTCAGTTTGATCTAGCTACTTTTGTATTATGTAAAATGTTGTCTATAACTTACAACCTGTCCGAGACTTTGCAGAATAAGGATGTTGATTTGTCTACAGCTCTGCAGAAGATGTCTCATGTTATTGAACTACACTTCAGAGACATATACTCATGGTGGCGACAGACTTTGCCAGACAAATTTTCCTGATATTTCCCTAATGTTGCCACAAAATTCCCTGATATTAATTGGGAAATCGCCTTACATTTTTCGCTGCACCAGGTTACGGCTGCAAAATAATTCTCACTCTCTCGAGGCAAAATTTGTTGATTTCTAGATTTATCTTTTTCCTTTCCTTCAAATATCCCTGATTTTTTTTCTACGCCTTTCTACGCAAAATTCCCTGACATTTCCCTGATATTTCCAGAGAGACATATTTCCCTGATGTTTCCCTGATTTCCAGGTACTGTCCCCATCATGTATACTGTATGTCAGTGCAAAAGTATTGTCAGAAACTGTTCATTTGGTAAAAAAAAGTTCCTTGAATATGAATTTTAAAAAAAGTTTTTATGTACCTTATCCTATCCCAAAAGAGTATTGAATTCTATATATGACTCTGAGTTTGGAATAATCTACTACAATTTAGTGTTGAATCTGCTATCAAACTAATGCAGAGTTTTAAAATGCTCCTCTTTTCATTATGAACTGGTAATTGAAGTGAAAACTTACAGAATTGCAAAATATTTCCCTATGCATGTTAACTGTATTAAAAATCCTAAATTGTTGTGTATACTTTGCAAAATTTACATATTTCATAAAATAGATACACTAAAATGTTTTCTATGAAATAAGATTTGTATGTTTTCTTTTTAATACTGACTGTGCATCAGATTATTATCTCAAAATGACATTGTCTTTCTGGAATTGCTAGTAGTAGATAATAATAATTAAAAGTATTTCAAGAAGGGCCCAAGAAAAAACTTGCAAGGGCCCTTAAATCCTCTCGGAGGGCCTTGGCTAAGCTAATAAATGCTAGGCATCGAACCATCTAACTTGTGCATTGAATGCAAATGCACAGTGGGTCAAAATCGAAATCTAGGGGTACAAAATTATTTTTACGTTTTAATCATGAATTTAGAGTGAAAGCAACGTATATAATTTGTTTACTTCATAATAAACATAAGTTAAGACCTTTTAAGCTACATCTACACACGCAAGAAATTGTCTATGACTAGGAGTTGGATAGAGCATTCAGTTATCTCTTCAGAACAATTTTCTACCCCTAATTTACTTTTAACGAAGTCACAAAGTTCCACTTTTGGCATAATCGTCGAATCCGGTGCTTCAAACAGTTGTAAACGTGTGAGAACTGGTTGTGCGTCATCTTCTAAAACGTAAAATAACTGAGTAAGTTGCAAAAAGATGCAAAAAATCTTATAACAGGCGTAAACTACAAGACTTTATCTACATTTTAACATTAAGTAGAAAGTGACGGAGTGACGCGACTTAATAAAAATCTAAGTGAAAATATAATTTTAAAAATAATAGTTAAATATTATATAATGCAAATATAGCTAAAATTACATAACAATTAGGCCCATTAATAACTGAAACACGGTACAAAGATCATACCTTTAGCTGCATGTTCCATCTTAAAGCATCACACTAACCACAAAGACAACGAAACCACGGCCACTTACATTCACCCTCCAATTCAGACTGCTCGAACAGTGGTGACAGATTTACACTAAGATGCGTTTATATCCCAGAATAGTGAGCGGCAATTACATGAGAATGCTGTAGAAGTAATAAATTTCGATTTTTAATTATGAAAATAAATAATTTTGTCCTCCTAGATTTCGATTTTGACCCACTGTGCAATGGTCAACTGACAGCACAGCTCGGCCCGACAAAGACTACATAGATGAAGAGTGGAAACGCTGAAGGAGCTAAGCACCAAAAGCATATTTCATAGATACAAGATGGTATAACCTTTGTAATATGTTGTTATAATCAAAATTTAATAAAACACCATTAGTCAATACATGCAAAATCTCATGTAATTTTTTTCAGGATTAGGGAATAACCCATCTCATTTGGGTACAACCATGTTGACTGACTGAAAAGCACCAAACTTTTGTTTACTAAGGCAACACTGAAAAATGGCTACAAACACCATAATGTCAATAAATACATTAACAGTAATATTTGTTTAATGAACTGGTTTCGACCAGATTGTGGTCTTCATTAACATTAGTAAACAAGTTGTCTTGTTGTTGTTGTTTGAGTCTTCAGTCTTTTGACTGGTTTGATGCAGCTCCCCATGGCTCCCTGTCCTGAGCTAACCGTTTCATCTCTACATAGCTACCACATCCTACATCCGAGGCAATCTGTTTAACATATTCTAACCTTGGTCTACCCCTACAGTTCTTGTCCTCGACCCTTCCTTCCATAACTAAGCTTGCTATTCCTGGGTGTCTTCGTATGTGTCCTACCAACCTATCTCTTCTCTTCATTAGCAGTCGCCAGAAACATCTCTCCTCTCCCACTCGCCTTAATACCTCTTCGTTTGTAACCCTATCTACCCATCTGATCTTCATCATTCTCCTGTAACACCACATTTCAAATGCTTCAATTCTCCTCTTTTCTGCTGCACCAATAGTCCAAGTTTCACTTCCATAGAGTGCCACGCTTCAGACAAAGGCTTTCAAAAATGACTTCCTAATACCTAAATCTATATTCGATGTCAAAAGATTCCTTTTTTGTAGAAAGGCTTTCCTTGCCTGAGCCAACCTACTTTTTATATCCTCTTTGCTTCGTCCATCACTGGTTATTCTGCTTCCTAAGTAACAGAAGTCTCCTACTTCCTTCAGCTTTTCACCTGCCAATTTGATCTCCATAGAGGTTTCTGATTTATTTCGGCTGCATTCCAGTATTTTTGTTTTACATTTATTAATTTTCATCATGAATTCCTTCCGTAAGACGGAATCCATACCATTCAAAAACTCATTCAAATCCTCAGGCTTGTCGGCCAAGATGACGATGTCATCAGCAAATTTCAGAGTTGAAATTATTTCTCCTTGAATCTTCACTCCCACTTTAAATTTTTCTCCAATTTCCTTCATTGCTTGTTCAATGTAAAGATTGAAAAGTATGGGTGATAAGTTGCAGCCTTGCCTTACACCTTTCTGAATACCAGCTTCTCTCTCATGTCCTTCAGCTCGAATGACTGCTGTCTGGTTTCTGTATAGATTGTATATCACTCTCCTATCCCTGTACTTTATTCCAATAGATTTCAAAATGTCAAACAATTTAGTCCAATCAACGTTATCAAAAGCCTTTTCTAAGTCTACATGAACGTTCTCTTATCTTTCCTTATTCTACCTTCCAAAATCAGCCTAAGACTTAGTACAGCTTCCCTTGTTCCTACATTTCTCCTGAAACCAAACTGGTCTTCACCCAACTCTGTTTCTATCTGGCTTTCAATCCTCTTGTAAATTATTCTAGACAGGATCTTTGAAGCATGAGTAATCAAGCTGATTGTACGGTAATCTTCACATCAGTCAGCTCCCACTTTCTTTGGCATAGGGATGATAACATTCTTCTTGAAATCAGGGGGTACTTCACCTGTCTCATAAATCCTACACACCAAGTGAAATAACCTGATCAGACCTTCATCTCCTATGCAGCGTAGCAACTCAATCGGTATATCATCTATGCCTGGTGCTTTGTTCCTGCCTAAGTCCTCTAATGCTCTGTCAAATTCTGATCTCAATATTAAATCTCCTTTTGCATCCTCATCAATTTCCTCCTCCCTTTCCATTACATGATTCTCTATCTCCTTTCCCTTATACAAGCACTCTATGTAAGCTTTCCATCTCTCAACCTTTTCTTCCCTATCTGTCAGAGGCTTTCCATTTGTGTCCTTAATATTACAGCACTTAGTCTTCTTTTCCCCAAAAGTATTCTTAATCCTTCGATAAGCTGTGTCTACTTTTCCTAATTTCAGACAATTTTCTATACCTGCACATTTCTCTTTCAACCATTCTTCTTTCGCTTCCTTGCACTTCTTGTTAACCTCATTTCTCAGACGTCTGTATTCTGCTTTCCCCTTTTCATCTCTTACATTCTTGTGTTTCCGCCTTTCATCCATCAATTCTAGTATATCCTGAGTGATCCACGGTTTTCTACCTACAGTATTCTTTCTTTCCTACCAATGTTTTCTTCTGCGGATTTTGTTATTTCATTCTTCAAAAGTGCCCATTCGTCTGCAATTGAAGTTTGTTTAGGGGTTTTGATTAGTCCTTCCTTTATACTCTTCTTGAATCTTTCATTTACATCCTTTACTTTCAGTCTGTCTATTGCCCACCTTTTTGGCTTTTGACTTTTCTTCAGTTTCTTCAACTTTAATCTGCATTTCATTACAACCAGATTGTGGTCAGAGTTTATGTCAGCACCAGGATATGTTTTACAATCCAAAATCTGGTTTCGAAACCTCTGCTTGACCATAATGAAGTCGATTTGGTAACGCCCTGTATCTCCTGGTCTCATCCATGTGTATATTCTTCTATTGTGGTTATTGAATAAGGTGTTAGCTATGACCAACTCATGTTCGGTGCAGAATTCCATCAGCCTGCTTCCTCGATCATTCCTTTCACCTAATCCAAAATCTCCTACTATCTTCCCTTCTCTCCCTTTTCCTACCACAGCATTCCATTCTCCCATTACTATAACATTTTCATCACCTTTCATATACCTCAGAATGTCATCTATTTCTTCGTAGACCTTTTCAACATCCTCATCATCAGCTTGACTGGTTGGCATATAGACTTGTACCACTGTGGTGCACGTAGGTTTAGTATTGATTTTTGCTACAATAATCCGTTCACTTTATTGCTCATAATATTCCACCCGCTGGCCAAGTTTCCTACTCAATATGAGACCAACCCCTGCTTGGCCATTGTTTGATTTAGTGCTAATGACCCTATAGTCTCCTGACCAAAAGTCCTGCTCTTCCTGCCAGCGCATTTCACTAATCCCAACCAAATCCAACCTCAACCTATCCATTTCCCTTTCTAAGTTTTCTAACTTTCCACTTCCTAGCAGACTTCTAACATTCCACGCTCCGATCCGTAGAATGTCAGATTTCCTCTTTGTCACTTCTGTGATGTTAACCCCCTCTCGAGTAGTCCCCACCCGGAGATCCGAATGGGGGACAAGTTTACCTCCGGATTGAAATTTTACAAGGGAGGAGGCCATCATCACATGTAATTTTGCAGAGAGAGGTGCATATCCTCGGGAATAGCATTACGGCTGTAGTTTCCCGTTGCATGCAGCCATGCAGCAGAACGCAGTGTAGCCATTAGTTGGCTTATATTATCAATATCTTAACCGTCTATTAGACTAGTAAAGAATTGATTTATTCTGAAAGGCTGCTACTCCCTTTCAGAATAAGTAAAGAGCAATTCTACTACAAAATACTAACCTTCTACTAACAATTAAATACCAAAATTCTACTAACGAAAAAAATACTAAAGTTTCACCAAAAAACAAATACTACCACTAAAACAGTCTGTCACCAGGCCCACTCACATGCACCCTCACCAGACACATTCTTAACAAACTAATACCGATAGATGTCAAGTTGCAAGTAACTGAATGGAGATTTCTTCCAGATGTTGTCGTCGTTTGTCCAACATTATTAATTTATTATCGTATTGGAAGCCATTTTGCACTGATGCCATAGTAATCAAAATTTAATGTTTTTCAGTCGGTCAACAAGATTGTACCCAATTGTGAAGGGTGGTTCTCTAATCCTGAAAACAAGATTCATGAGATTAATAAATACATTTGGATGACCAGTTTCGATTGTCAAACGATCATTATCAGATCATTTACACTTTATCTATGTCTTCAAGTATATATTTTTTGTCGAACCAAATAGTCTTGTCTAAGTTCATTTAAAGAATATTGTAAATATCATGTGTTAAATGTGTCTGAATCGGCTATCATGATGAGTGACGACACAAACGTTCAAGTTCTACCAGATACGCTACAAACACTTGGCGTTGCGGTAAAGAACCTAGCCAGGGTATATCAAGTATCAAAAAAATGTTGACAACATTTACGCGCTTTTGCATCATAATGTGTTAGTGAATTTAATCAAGTATACACATTAGAATAACTACAGTGATTCAATACCATATATACATGTTTGGTTCAATATTGGGAGAGTTTCTACACGCACATTACATAGACATTCAATTTATATTTTCATTCTAAAGTTTGAGGTCTTCCTCAGCCCAATTAAAAATGAAAATACTAATGATGTACTTATGTCTTATGATGAATGTTCCTTGAAGAACTAAAGAGCCTATTTTCATATATCCTACATATGTTAAATGCCTCAACATACAAAATTTCAGTTTGATTGCTGTAATACTGTAGATTCCTATGCATTAAGAACCGTCTAAATATTTTGTATGGTCACCATGTTGGATTTTTATATACGGTATTTAGGCCATAGAGTTATGTACTATTGGTATATTTCTTGGAATACACGATAGTTAGAGTTGGCAGTCGTTGCTCTTTGCTATTTGCATTAATTCTTTTATTTCCCTTTTTGCAGACACCAACAGCGACCTTTCTGTATTCCCGTTTCTTTGAATATGTACTTATTTTGTGTTTAAGTCTGTTTCAGTTGTGTACTCCCTGCAACCCACGACCAGCTCACCACGCGGTCACCTGTCGAAGCTTTTGAATTCAGCAACTTCAAGAATGGTTTCAACTCACGCAAGTAGATGTCGTCCTTGTCGTTATCTGCAATCTCCATGAAGACTATTTTATGAACCAAAAATTGTATTATGTAGAGTGTTTTCATTTTATCATGTTACCCACTCTGTTTTTATTCCTTTGTCTCTCCCCCCCCTCCCCTTCGTCGTTCTGGCTATCTGTGTGTTCAAATTTCTCACTCACTCATAGTCTGGTCGCCAAAGTGAAAAGTTCAGTCCTCTGAAGGAGGCACACCTCCTTTTTCCATGAGGTGATTCAAATCGATGTCATGTCTTAAAGTTGGGTCTAACGGCTGCAGGAAACATCATATCTACAATGGAAAGATAAGTAACCGCTTCAAGTGATTTTAAACTATGTTTTAAAGGGTTTTAATCCAATCAAGAAAGCTCTAATGAATTTTATAGGCAGTATTTGAATTTCGCAATATTGTGCAATCTTTCTATAACTGCCCTTCGTGGGATTTTCTGTCATGTTCAAGCTAACTGAGCCTGCTACTAAAGTCATGAAAACTAGTACTTCCTGTGCAAAATAAAAGGATACCTTCCCTGCATCGAGGGATTTATGCCAAATTCATAGCTGTCTAAAACACAACTTTTCTGCCTACGAGGGATCTCTGCTTGCCCCTTTAAACTGTAACTACTGTGCTGGAATTTTCCATTTGCAATAGACTCTAAAGTGTGAAAACTATACTCAACACCGTCAAATTACTGCCAACTCTAAGTTAAATTGAACTATAAAACCGCAATAGTGACATTTTTCTCATGTTCTACAAACTTTCAGTGCTTCAAAATTGAATGTGTGGCTACCTTCCACACCGCGATTCACTCGAACTAGTAAAATCAGCCAGGACTTTGATTCCCCATTTCCTATACTCCCAAATCCCTTTACTAACAATTTAGGGCATATTTAAACTATTTTCTTGTATCTCAACAAGGCTTAGCCTAAATAGGTTACCTCCCATTTTTTCTGGTTTCTCTTCTCGTAATTACTGTTCAAATAATCTATGTGGTTATAAACCCACACTTTAATACGCATTTTTTCCTGCTGCTTCCAGGAAGTTATAATTTCCCAATTGTTAAACGTTTATATCTAATTTTGTGTAATCCAGGCTTCGCTAATACGACCAGCCCCATTTGAATTTAGCATCTCTTAAAGTCTGAATAATTAATCAAGTGGTTATAAATCCACTTCTTAATCCCCTTTGTCTTCTCCTGCTGTGTCCAGGAATTTAAAATTACTTATTCATAGCATTTTTGCCCATTACGAAGGCATTCTTTAAGCATTGGTATTTTTCCTTGCCAATCTAAAGTAATGTTTATGTATTTCCAAACAAAATATCTAAACCATTTGTAAAAACTTTTTATTATTATAGGTCTAAAACCTTTTAATTGTTCGCTTTATTCAAAAACCCTCGTAAGGGTCTCAAGTGTTTTTGTCATAGGTCCAGAACCTTCAAATTGTTCAACAAAAACAATATTTATTAATTGTAAACCCTGTTCAAAGTCATTATAGTTGAAGCAATTAAATTGCAATAATATCTGAAAGTTACATAATATTGCTCTAAGAGCGGTTAGGCATGACCTCCCTTTCCTTATATTATCTTTCGAATTACTATTGCATTCAAAGAAACAATCAAAATTACTGAATGATAAGTTTACTACAAACTCAATCACTTGCTGCGTTTAGAGCAAAGCTTCTGCTAACATCACTCAAAAAGTTTCCTTTAGCTATTCTAGCTAATTCTATTGAATCATTAAGGCTAGTATAGCTTGTACAGCCAGCTTCCTACTTGAAGCGATTTTCGCCTTGTCCTGTGACTCACTATTTAGAATTTTGTTTTTGTTCAAGTTAGGTTGGGTTCCTAACCCGTTCTAAACTTTTAGTCGGCACTCCGCTGGGTAAGAGTTTAGCATCCTTTAAACGCAACTATTGGTTCTTTTCAACAATTTCTAATAATAATAATAATAATAATCTTACTTAAAGCTCTGAAAGCGCTTCATCTCTGTCCACTCTGGGGGCATTTGGTCTCTCTCTCAGGGATCCGACCGTGGTGGGGAATAAAATTGTTCCTATTCGTGTCAATATCTTCAAAATATCAGTATTTGTTCAAAAACATTTCCTTCCAGAAAGGAAAGGGAACAAATTAAAATTCTCTTTTTGTCCTTCCTCGCAAGCGAGCAGTGTACCTACATCCTACATAGTAGCGCATTTTATGCTCGGAAGGGACGGGGCACTCAGCGTCTGCCTGCCGGTAACCTTAGCTCACGCTGCTCTCTCCGTTATTCTTGCTTAGGCACTCGCTTCCTCACCTTTCTTTCACAAACTTTGATCACCATAACTTTTTTTTTCTCACTATCTAATTATTTATTTGTCTTGGATTCTTTTCCTTTCTGCCTAAGATCGTTTCCACTCCTAAACCTTTTTCCTTTTCTTTTCAAATCATCTTTCCTCAGGTAGTGTCTGAGCTCAGGCTTAACCTACCAACTATAACATGAGAATTACTACATAAGTGTATTATTCAAACTTCAATCGCATGATTAGGGCACAATAGAAAAACGAGATATTAAAATTTTGCACAGTCTCCATCTTGTGGTATTGAATACAATTGAAATAAATTAGATGTCAGTCTATTAAAATTTGTATAAGCATTTACTGTACCAAGTTTCACTCCGCATGGATGGTTGAATAGCGAGAAACGTCTATTTAAATATTTAAATTTTAATAAATATTTCACATAGCCACCATGTTGAATTTGTGCTCACCAGGTTATTGAAAGGTGAACTTATGTTAATAGCCTAAATCAACATACAAAATTTCAGTTTGCTGTCGTAGATTAGTAGACATTAAGAACCGTTTAAATATTTTGGATGGTCGCCATGTTGGATTTTTATATAAATGTAGGCCATAGAGTTATGTACTCTTAGATGAGGATTATTGTGTAGATTCATTATTCAAACGTTGACTTTGATTGCACGATTAGGGCACATGAAATAAAAACTTAATTTGAAAATTATGCACAGCCACCATCTTGAGGTTATGAAAACAACTGAACTAAATTAGATGTCAGTGTATTACAATGTGTATAAGCAAATGATTTACCATGTTTCACTGCGCTCGGATGGTTAAATCGCGAGAAAAGTCTACATAAATGTTTCAAATTCACTTGGTCACCATGTTCGTTTTGTACTTAACAGGTTTTTGAAAGCCACATAGGTGATCTTCTAGTAGTGCCCTTTATCACCATACAAAATTTCAGGGTGATAGCTGTAATAGTTTCGGAGATATGCAATTCCAATGAAATATTTCGCACAGCCGCCATGTTGGATTGGTGAGACATAATAAAATTTGAAGGGCACGGTTGGGGTCAGACAAAATAGTACTATGACCTTACCAAGTTTCATTGAAATCGTTCCAGCCATTTAGATTTTATTGGGTGGGTGGGACGGGACACATACACACACAGACAAACGGTGATCCCATAAGCCTATTTCTTCATAAATGAAAATAGGCTAAAAATGATATGATAAAGTATAATTTAAAGAATAAAATAAAATAATAAAATGGATATCCTTACGGTGTAATGAAATATGTAATATTGGGCTTCACATTAAAATTCCCAAAAATACAGATAGAAAAACAAGTAATTTTGTTAATAGCAAGTGTAGTTGTTACAATGTAATTAAACGTACGTCAATGTCAGGTCGAAACATATCTCAATTCAAGTATTGATTGGCGTATATTTTAAACTTGATAATTCATCTATCAATACGGATATCAACCAACATTTTGCTATCAATGGTGTGGAGGACTGAGAAGATGGATATCTTTGGCTTATTTCATATATTTCTTCTTTGTTTATTTCATGTATTTATTCTTCATGTTTGAGACTCTTTGATAGTGTAATAAAAGATGGCTGCTAAGTAAGACGTCCGTGTTTTCACGATCACTATTTATCCATTATACGAATCCCAACATTGGTGCCGAAAACTTTAGATTACGTAGAAATGTGCATTAGATTACGGGCAATTGTGTTTTACTTGTGTACAAAGTAAACTGGTGATGCTATCACTACAAACAGCAATCACGTTATGTACAAGCAGCCACGCCTCGCCGGATTACGAGGTAAGAAGATACTGGAACTTCTACACGCGCCACATACTAACGTGATATCTCAGTTTTTCATCTTATTGCAAAGTGTTACTACTACGACTAAACAGTGCACGAATTGTAATATAATTACTTTACACTACGTAACTGAATTCACGAATGATAGACGAGCAAGTGCTGCCATCTTGCGGTAGATCCTAAACTCAATACCGGTAGCAATCACGGACACTACAAGACGATCTCACGATTATTACGCATGCGCTGACATCAGACAATCGCCTTCACTTGTCGCAGCACGGTACTATTTATTTATTTCGTCACCCATTCTTCAAGATGCAAGACGAGAGTGTTAAGAGTAAACTAGCGTTTTTGAAAAGAAAGCGGAAGACGGAACGAGCAACTATATCCAAATTCAGTACGATAATAAATAGTGCTACGGTCGGCGACATCTCAGAATACGAATATAATCGCATTAGACTCCAAGAAGCTTTAGATCATCTCACAGTTCTGGACGATAGTATACAGGAATGTTTGACCGACGCAGAATACGAGGCCGATGTCGAGAAATGTGAAGAATACATCGACATCGCGAAGAGAGCGATTCTAAAAGTATCACACGCTGAGAATAAATCTAAGTCATTCTCCAGTTTGACAACATTGGTCGCCGGAATGAGTATGCAACCAACGCCAGGATCTCCAGTCCCAACACCCGTCACACACACAGTGAAGCTCCCTGCTGTAAAATTAGACAAATTCGCAGGTAACAGAGAACTGGGCTCGTTTTTGGGAGCAATTCCAGTCTTCTGTTGACAACAATCAATCTCTCGCTCACATTGACAAGCACGTCTATCTCCGTGGATATCTGGAGGGTGAGCCGAAGAATCTAGTTGATGGAATACCGATAACGGCTGATGCTTATGAAGAAACAAAACGGATATTAATATCTCGCTACGGAAACACTGACCGCATAATTCAGGCCCATCTTGACTATCTCGAAGCCTTGCAACCAATTTCAGACGATACTCCTTCTAATCTAAATGCCATGTACATCGAATGCAATAGACGCGTACAAGCCTTACGGGCCTTAGGGGAGAATGTAGATAATTACGGGCGGATGTTTTGCCCTAAAATTCTCTGAGCATTCCCTCACGGTATTGTCCGCCATTGGATAATTTATTCCAAACGAGAGAGCATTCCCTAAAGTCACATTACCAAGTTGATGGAGTTCCTGAACGAGGAGGTAGAGGGCGCTGTGATCACACAGAAGATCAGAGGAGATATCACTTCACTCGAATCCTTCTCAGGCACTGCTGCGACACTCCATATGATCACAAAGTCAAAACGACGGACATGAAAGCAAAGAAAGTGTATTCCGAATTCTGTGTGTTCTGTGAGACTCAAGGCCACTGGGCCCAGAACTGTGTGAAGATCCGCAATATAGTTGAGCGGATTGAAAAGTTAAAAACTGCCAACCGATGCTTCTTGTGCCTCAATAAAGGTCACAGTGTGAAGGCCTGCATGAAGAAGAGTAAGGTATCATGCGCAAAGTGCAAGAAAAATCATCACATTTCCATTGCACTGGAGAACAGCCTGCATCAATATCTGTGGGTAAGATAGACGTTACTATGCCGCAGTTCACTTATCTTCAAATGGCGAATATTTGGATCACAGGGCCCACCGGACTGAGAAAACGTACACGATGCATATTGGATGCTGGCAGTCAATCAACCTTCGTAATTCGAAGTCTGGTAGATCAGCTTCAACTGAATATCGTGGGATACAAGGATTTGACAGTTACCGGATTCGAGTCATCTCATCACACATCTTCAGCTCGCAGACTCATTGACCTCAACATCAGTGGACTGTGCACGGAGGCTGCTCTGCGTATTTCTGCATTTGAGAGTGACAACGTTTACTCGCCACATCCGACTGTTCCACTCGACGTCCAGTCCCTGTCACGCTTACGAAAATTGAGACTTGCTGATCCCAAGGATGACAACAATGAACTTCCTATAGAACTTCTAATAGGTGGAGACCATTATTGGAAGGTGATACTTGACGAAAAGCCAATATGCCTCTCAGACACATTAGTACTGCTTCCTTCTAGATTTGGATGGATTCTGACTGAAAATAGGTCAGGAATTACAGTCCACAGCGTCAACGTGCACCACATTCATACTGCTAATGACCCATCTGTCGAGGACGATGATATGCGACGATTTTGGGATCTCGAGTCCCTAGGAATAAGGGAAGATCAGAAAAGGACCCTCACAACGAAAGATGCCACCATTCTTCAAGAATTCCACGATTCGTTTCACTTACAAGACGGGTGGAGGGTAGTATCCCTACCGAAGAAAGAAGATCTGGTCTTACCCTCAAACCGTAAGAACGCTCTAAATCGTTTTCACACATTGCAGAGAAAACTTGCTGTTAATGCTCAGTACAAAGAAATGCACCACGCACAGATGATGGACTACATAAACATGGGACATGTTCAGCTGATCGCTACAGAGGAAACCACAAATGATGTATACTACTTGCCTCATCACGCCATCAAGAAAGAGAGAAATGGCACAGAGAAATGGAGGATCGTCTTTGACACATCATCCCACGAGAGAGACGCACCGTCCCTCAATGATGTTCTGGAAACAGGCCCTAATCTGTTACCAGAGATACTGTCCACGTTGATCCGCTTCCGGACTTACCACAAAGCCATAATAGGAGATGGAACTCAAGCTTTCCTTCAATTATGCCTGGATACTGAAGACAGAGATTTAACAAGATTCTTCTGGTTCAATGTGGAGAAGGACGAACTTGGAAAATGGCAAGCAAGAGATGATACAGCCGTCTATAGATTCACTCGTCTACCATTCGGCCTTGCAAGCAGTCCCTTTCTTTTGTCTGCAACTCTTCGTGAACTAGCAACGAGATTCAAGGATCAGTTCCCGTCAGCAGCAGCACTTATGGATCAAAGCACTTTCATGGATGACTTTGTTGCGGGAGCTGAAGATGACAACAGAGTTATCACCTTATATTACGAGGTGACAGGTCTACTACGACAGATACGGATGCTGATGGCAAAATGGGCAACAAATTCTGTACCATTGGAAGGCATATGGAGAGCCGAAGGACGTGAAACGAAAAGGGAAACCGGAGTACTAGGTGTACGATGGGACACAGAATCAGATTCACTACTCTTCGACCATACAGACATGACTGACAACCTTTCGCAGGATCCAGGAACCAAACGAAAGCTATTGAAAACGACCGCAAAGTTCTACGACCCTCTTGGATTACTTTCACCAGTGTCCATAGTCGGAAAAGTTCTCTTCCAAGACACTTGGTGTAGGGACATAGCATGGGACGAAATACTTCCAAATGACATTGCATTGCGATGGCAGCTGTGGATAACCAGCCTCACGGATCTGGCAAGTGTGTTCATTCCAAGATGGATTGGTTTATCAAGGACAACATCGGAGACTTCACATGTCCACGTGTTCTGCGACGCGTCGGAGCGGGCCTACTGAGCTGCACTGTATGTTCGAACGTCTACCGACGTCAACACTTATATACACCTGGTCTGCACTAAGAATAGACTGTCTCCAGTCAAGAAGGTTACACTCCCACGACTAGAACTACTGGCCATCTTAGTGGGTTGCCGTCTTCTGAGGTATTTCTGCCAAGCAACAGACTTTAATGTCACCACATCTACTCTGTGGAGTGACTCCATGGTCGCTCTAGGTTGGATTAAAAGCGATGCAAACCGTTGGAAGACATTCATCTCCAATCGAGTGTCGGAAATTCAAGGCATCCTGAGTCCAGCTCAGTGCTGGTACTGCCCGAGCCAGGATAATCCAGCCGACCTCTTGTCACGAGGAATATCCTCAAAAGCACTACAGTCTTCTACACTTTGGTGGCACGGGCCTGTATGGCTAGCCGATCATCCTAGCTCTTGGCCCCACAGCAGTGTGCCTAACACCTCACTTCCAGAGACTCGCAAGACGCATCAGCAAACACTTAACGTCGTTACAACGGAACCTCTCATCATTGCTTACAGATTCATCAGTTATTGGAAAATACTGCACATCATGGGTTGGATTTTGCGCTTCTTGAACAACATCAGACAGTCGGAGAAAAATTCTGGGAATCTCACTGCACGTGAATTAGAGGCTTCCCGATTGTGCTGGATACGCACAGTCCAACGTGAGTGCTTTTCCGAAGAGTACGACGCTCTGACAAAAGAGAGAATCTTGTCTGGGAAGTCCAGGATTGCCCGCTACAACCCCTTCTTACAGGACGGCCTTATTCGCCTCCACCATGCAGACCTGCCAACGCAGCAGAAACATCCTATAGTACTCGATGGTGCACACCACTTCACTAAGTTGTTGATCCTCCAGACTCACATACGGCTACACCACCTTGGAGTACGAATCGTTCTCTCTGTACTACGCGAAGAATTTTGGATCCTCAAGGCACGCCAGGCTGTCAAGAAGGTCATCCACACGTGCTTACCGTATAAGATCGCCAGAAGCCAACAAGGTAACGAGATCGAAGCCCCGTTGCCTCCAGAACGTGTGCGACATACTACACCATTTGCAGTTACAGGTGTGGATTTTGCAGGGCTACTACTCGTTAAGGTGGGGAATCTCGTACAGAAATCGTATATTGTGCTTTTCACATGTGCGACTACAAGGGCCCTTCACCTTGAGCTGGCTTTGGACATGACTACGGAGACGTTTCTGATGGCTCTCAGACGATTTGCGGGACGAAGGGGACTTCCAAACACCATTTACTCAGACAACGCTAGAACGTTCCAGTCAGCACACAAAGAAATAACACAACTCAGCCAAGTCCTCACTGACCCACGAACGAGCAGCACTTCGCCCACAACGGAGTCCAGTGGAAATGTATAGCCCCACGGGCGGCTTGGCGGGGAGGCTGGTGGGAAAGAATGGTGGGTACGACTAAAAGATGCCTTAGAAAGGTATTGGGAAAGGCTCTGATTAGTGAGGACGCACTCCGAACTCTATTGGTAGAAGTAGAAGCCGCCATTAACTCCCGACCCATAATCCAAGATGGCTCGGAGGCACTGACTCCAAGTCATTTCCTGACTGGCGCGCGGCTGACTACCCTGCCCAACGTCTCCGAACCCACGACCTGAATAGACCTGAGGAAGGAGAGGAGACTTAGAGAGAAAATGCAGGAGGACTTCCTCAAGAGATGGAGGAATGAGTATCTTCTTGATCTGAAAGCTACCACGAAGTACGCCGCCCAAATGGACAGACGAAGGAGTGCCGCGTAAGAGATATAGTACTACTACAGTACGATATGAGACCTAGACACATGTGGCAGAAGGCACGAATAACTGAAAGGCGACCAGGCAGGGATAACAAGGTGCGAACCCTCATCCTTCAGATGGCCAACGGGACCAAGATTAGTCTGTCTGTACAGCTGGTCTTCCCTCTCGAGATAGACCAGGGTGGGGAGGATGTGGAGGACTGAAAAGATGGACATCTTTGGCTTATTTCATGTATTTCTTCTTTGTTTATTTCAAGTATTTATTCTTCATGTTTGAGGCTCTTTGATAGTGTAATAAAAGATGGCTGCTAAGTAAGACGTCCGTGTTTTCACGATCACTATTTATCCATTATAGGAACCCCAACAAATGGCAAATGTATTTGCATTTTATATTTCCAGTAATTAACAAATCTATGTTGGTTACTCTGTACAGTGGTGTATTTTCGCAAATACACGGAAAGAAAAATTAGCTTTTGCTGTTCATTACTTTATATCAGTCCATTCATTTAAATTTCTTTCCCGCACGCACCAACATCGAACTGTCACCTCCCGTTTGCCCCGTGCATTTGTTTATTTTTTCTGTCAGTTTTTTTCAGAAACTCATATTCCGCTGAACCAGCCTGACAGCGTCCCATCGCTGCCTTCCGAACTTCCATTGCTTCAAACCATGAGACTTCTACACTAATCCGCTGGGCGTCGTGTTCTTCACCAATCTACTACTCCGTGAAGACACAGCTCCAAGAAGAATTTTATTTTTGTCAAGATTTTTCATGTTTATGTGCAACCTCTTTGTTCCTCCCCTCACTCGCCCGCTTCCCCCTCTTCTCCCCTCCTCCTACTGCTCTCTCCTCCACGCGCGCAGCTAGCCCGCTCGGTCACTTCACGTTCTACACTTCAGTTCTACACTTCTCCGCGTTGTGAGCAACCGCTCACTCACTCTCTTAAGTGCACTCAACTTCTTGTTGGTCATGCCGTCTAGGCTAGTGCTTTCTCTGCGTCTAGCAGCCTTCACTTGGAGCTCAACTAGAGCTCGCCTCCTCAACTCAAGAGGCAATCCTTTAAATTCTACGCCATGTTAGAATATTAATTTCAACCGTCAAAAGAGAAAATCACCTTCGCCATGAAGTAAAGCTAAGTACTACTTCTACGTTCAACTAATTTTAATGGATTTTAAATAGCTACATGCTTTTAATGATCATTTTACAGGCAGTGTGAAATTACTATATTTGGGGCAATAATCATCCTTCGTGGGATTTTCTATGTTGGGCTTTTGTCTATCTAAGCCAATCTTAACAGGAAGCAGCATTTCTTATGCTTATTAAATGACAGATTTTCTCACAATGTGGGATACCATTAAATTACCCACTGTCTATAAAATACTTAGCTCGTTCCACCGCTGGAATAACTTTTGCCCTATTCTTTAGTCATCATTGCTCTGGAACCTTCCAGAACTTGCACTCGATATACCAGTCATACTGTCATGTATTTTCCACTCGCATGTGGGAATACTTTTTCAAACTAAGGAACCTTCCTTATGAACTATTAATCAATAGCTAATTTTTCTTCCTCCGTTGGGATTTCCTCTGGCGCATTCAACGATAATCTAATACTTTCTCAAGCAATAGACTCTCGCATATCTAGTGTAACTAGTTATTTTCCATCATTGCAATAACTTTCCTTGCCATAAACTTTTTGTGCTACTACAGTGAACTTTTCATCTATTTCAACAGACTATAGTGAAAACAGTGTTTGTTCAACATTTCATCCGCGTCGCGTTCGTCCGAATACTATAAATACGGCCATGAACACTTATCCTCAATCCCATTTGGTCTTTCCCAAACCCTTTACTAACCAACCAATATAATAAAATTGTTACTTTAGGTCTTTTTCAATGAGGTGTCACTCTCAATATGTGCCCTCCCTCTTTTGCTTATGTGAAACGAATTAATGCCTGTAAAACTTCGTGTCTAGTACACGCTTTAAATTGTATTGTTTCTCCCTTCTAATTTGGGAATACAATTCTTTCAACTCATAAGTGAGTTATCTCTAGGGTTCACGAAAGGGAAACTTGCCCCATTTTTCTCGTGATCCCTACTTAAACATAGGAATTCTAGAAACTTCCTTTCGATTGATCTCTTCAGGTTTCACAATAATTGACCTGCCCTATTGGTATATTCACTAAAAAGTAATTCAGCTTTAATATAAGAAGTTATAGAAACTTCTCTTTCATTCTTCCTGCTTTTTTTTGTTGTTGTTACTTCCGAAGTTGTTACTCTTTCTAAGATATTTACCAAGAATATCTTAAAAGTACACACCTTGTACTTGATTTATTGTCTTACTTTAATCACTTCAATTGTCTTTAAATTTTTCATTTTATCGTCGCCATTTCAAAATCTTACGAAGATTTTAAAACATATAAAAGGTTTGAAACCAAAAGAATTGTTAATTGCCTGGCGCATGCTTTAGATGTTTTCGGAGGTCTGTGACCCCATTTGTTACAAAATCAAAATTATATATTTGTTACCAAACTACTACCCAACATTGTTAAATAAATTTAAGATTTATTCTTTGATTTATCATTTCTCTGACATAACGGTTAGGCAAGATCCTGTCTTCCTTGACTCTTCCCACTTAATGCAAATCAATCTATTGATAGGGCTTTCACCACTTGTTGCATTTGAGCAAAAACTCTTAGTAGGTAACTTGGTAAAGTCTCTCTTAGCTTTAATAGCTAATTCTAACTGGCCAGTAAGGCAAGCATAGCTCGCTACGCCAGCTTCCTGCTTGTGGAGATTCTCTCCAACACTTATGGTTGGTTTTACAAAATATAAGTGTTTCTCCTTGCCTAAACTTTTAGTCGGCTCCTTGCTGGGTAAAAGCTTAGCCATTTCCAAATGCAACTATTGGTTTACTTACCAAAATTATTCCCAAAGGTATAATTGCTTTATCCCTATCCTTTTTGGAAGCATTTGGTCGCTCTTTAGGAATTCTACAATTTCAAAAACAAAAAATATCGAAACCGATTCAAATTATTGGCATTCTTCAAATTACTTGTTTAAAAACAAACACCTTTGAACAGATACACAATAAATCTGTTACTCTTTGTCTTGCCAGACCATCACCCTTCCCCATAGTAGGCATATGTATGCTTGAGAGGGAATACACTAAAGCCACTCTCTTGCAAACCGTCCAAGTTCCAGCTGCGTTTCCCGTTAGCTTAGCCCAGGTCCCTACTCACTTTAGGTATCGGAGAGGGGATTTGCAGTGGCAGTCGCCTTTGAGTACATTTAAAGTTAAAATTATAACTTCTTTTGGACTCTCGTCCTATTTCTCCATCCTTCTTCTCCAGTCCGAAACCCACTTCCTTTTCTTTATCATCTTCCCTTGGGGGTTAGGTTATTCCCAAGCTAATAATCTACCCATACAGCAATCTAACTTTTAAGGGCACTGCAGTGCACAAATTGTGAGTCTAACAGACCACAGGTG
Organism: Meconema thalassinum; assembly: GCA_946902985.2. NCBI lineage: Eukaryota > Metazoa > Arthropoda > Insecta > Orthoptera > Tettigoniidae > Meconema > Meconema thalassinum. The sequence goes on along the minus strand of OX336394.1, from coordinate 190,460,274 downwards.
AGTTTGTTGTGAAAGATATTCTTTGCTCGTGAAACATTAACAGTTTCCAATACAAATTTACAATTTTTAATATGTTGACTTTCAATTATGTTCAGCGATTACAGCGTTAATTACAGAGTTAACTTGTCTAACCAGAGTTAGGCCTGTACAACATAATAAGAAATGGTATTTTTGTGGGTTCGAAAGTTTGTCTTAAAGCTGGGGCAACAAACGATACTCTAATGTTTAAGAACTCATAAGTTTATGACTACTTAACCGTTAGAGTATCCTTTGTTAGAAATCAGTGTACATGTTCTACTATGTGTTGTGTAGCTTAACTATTTAGATAGTTGTCAATTGTTGGCACATTTCTTGTGCTTCCTTTTGCCCTCAAAGCACCTCAGGAAACTGTAGCATTATAAATTTTACAGTAATTGATGCACCCGAGTCTCTGACATTGTTTCTCTTGTTTCATTTCTTTATACGGATAAATTGTGACAAAATCAGAAATATTAAAGTGTTGCTTTTTGATTACCTAATATGGGGAGGGGGGATAAAAAGAATTGACCAAAAAGTGATAACGTAATATGTGGATGGCACCAAAGGAACCCTGAAAAGTGATGCCCAACGGGGCTCTGGTAGAGACTTGAGCGTTAGAAGTGGCCAGGAAGGAGACCTTTGGTACGGCAAGGTTGACTAAAGAGGCAACCCTCTTTCTTGGGGTTAAATGAAGAAGAAACCACTGCCTTGTGATAAAGAGGGATCTTTAAAGGTCAAGGGAGTCATGGTATCCCCTACAGGAAAGACCTGTGGTCCAGTGCAGCTCCTCCACTGGATTAGTGTGCTGTGGTTTAATAAGCCTGCACACTTGAAACAAGTTTATTACAGAAACCAGATGAAATTTATGCCATCCGGATTTCATGAAAGCGGCCTTTGCAATGAAATACAGGACAAGAAGTGGATTCTGGAATGTGAATACTATGTACGAGGTGGTACCCAAAATATCTGAGAATTTCATTGTAAAAATTAGAAAACTATACTTACGTCCTAATGTCCTCCGTCACCTTCAAAGTAGTCATCTCGGGCATGTATGCCACGATCCCAGCTTTGTTCCCATTTTCGGAAGAACTCCTGGAAGTCCGCAGGGTGAAGGGTGTTCAGGACCTGTTGCTATTCCACTTGGATGTCTTCAATAGAGTAAAAATGTCACCCTTTCAACGCGATTATCATCTTCAGGAACAGGTAGAAGTTGCTCAGGGCTAGGTCTGGTGAGCAGGGGGGTCGGGGACCGTTGCCATGTTGTTTTTGCCCAGGAATTCCTGCACAACGAGCAATGTGTGCCTTGGTGCGTTGTCATAGTGCACCAACCAGTCTTTCTTTTTCCACAACTCTGGCCGTTTTCCCTCAGTCGCCTCAAAACCTCGCAGACTGTACCGTACGACAGCCCAAGTCTGTTACAAATATCGTGAAATGTCTGCCTTCAGTCTTCGTGAATCACGTCACTCACGTTCATGATCCGGTGTTGTGCCTGTTGACGGTCGACAGAATGTTTGCCTTCTTCCACAGATTGTTGGCCTTGAAGCGCTTGAACCACTCAAATGTTCTTGCTTGACTCAGAGCACTATCACCAAATGCCTGTCAGCATTCAGTGGCTTTCAGCTGCAGTTTTCTTCAACTTGAAACAGAATTCGATCCAAATCCTTTGATCCTTCATTTAACAATATGCAGAAGCACTGAAACACGTCCTGACACGCACCACTACAACTCACAACTGCATGCGCCAAAGACGGCACAACTTTGTACCGCAGTAGCTAAGAAATGTACCTCGAAACACTTAGCAGCAGAATGTCATCCTACTACTGGTTTGACCGGTACAATCAAATTCTCAGATATTTTGGGTACCACCTCATATAGATAAGGAGCTGCCTGGAGTCAACAAGACATGGGGAGAGGTGAAGACATCAGCAGGGGACAGAACACACTGGAGAAATTTCATCAAGGCTGTATGTTCCACTTAGGAATCTAAGAAAATAAGTAAGTAACAATCAGAAAATTAATCTCTACTTAGTATAAAACAAAGTCCCCGATTTTTGGATGTTACGGGTAATCTCGAGAACCATTGGATGGATTTTGATGCGGTTTTCACCATTCTGTAAAGGATATCTCGAGGAAGGATTCTGTAGAAAATTATTTATTTATGATCGAAGGAAGTCAAGCAGTAACGATTTCAGTGAAAAAGTCGAATAAAAGGCCTGGCGTCCGTGCGCCTTTTAAGCTTACGCTGAGCAAACCGTTAAAATATCTATATACTATGAGTATAAGAATTGTTCAGCATGTAGCTGGCTGGCAAGCGATCCTATCACCCCAGACACTGTAGAATCATGTCGAGTTATGACTTCAGAGAACAGTGAATGTGTTTGGAGTTTCCCTGGAAATGCAACTCGTCTTTTCTTTACTTCGCCTGTGAACTTTTCGTTGCGCAGAATACACAGTCGAGTTTAGATTGGACAGAAGGGGAATTTGTGATTCATGCACCTCACCATTCTTAAATTACGTCTGGCAAGAATTCGTTGCACATGCTATCTCCGTGATAATATAATTAATAGTCCAGTCAGTGATTTTAACCCAAAATGCCAAGACGGAAAAAGGATACAGGTCGTACTTCATTGATATAGTAAAAATTACGCTTATCACGTAACAATGACACTGAGCAACAAATAATTTGTCGATTGTCACAAGAGAGAGAGAAAGAATTCACAAAGACAAAGGGAGTCATCCCAAAGTACCTATGACACAGGTAAGAAATGTTCATGGTTTGTGGTCCGATAAAGAGAATTCTGCTATGAATTATGATTCCTCCATAAATTATATAAATGATGTTTCAGTTTCCGGGCGAAGCTGTAAGCTGTATCCCTCCCTCCACTTAACATCAACCGGGCTCCTTTCTTCATGCTGACTAACTGAAGAACAATATTTTCCATGCTTTCTTGGGCATATTTGCCTGCCTATTATATCCAAAATAAATTCCTGAATATAAAGGCTGTAATTTAAAGGTAGACTCACAATATTAGATTCAGTAGCTGCATCAATTTTTCTAGCTTTACAGTACTCCATGATTTCTTTCGATTGCTGCAAGAAGTCTTGAAACATGCGAAGACCAAACCACACTTGTGTTGGGTGCTCCCTGGTAGGTAAGGTGTAGCTCAGTGTGTCACCTGCATTCATGAAAAAATAAGAACACACAGAATGACAAGAGTTGTATAGTTCATAAATTCAAAATACCCTAAGGCATATATTATTGTTCTACACTAATTTTGGTTACATTACATGCTTCAAATACTGTACAATTCACTCCCCTGCCATGTCAACAATACATTGCCTCATGCAAAGATATCTCTCTCAATGAATGATCTAAAGCTCTTCCAATGCCAACTCTTGATTGAAAGCAAATGTCCCAGAGAGGTTCTTTAATTTTTGAAAACAAGTTGCAATCACAAGAACTCATGTCTGGAAAATTTGGTGAGTGTTGCATTAATTCTTCATTCTTTCATAACAAATTACACACTATGGCAGCTACATGATTCACACCTAGATTTAAGTAGAAAGATTGAGGTATAGAACGAGGGTGTAGAATTGCCAAGAGGTGCAGTTCAGGACTAAGAATATAACAAAAAGCACGGAGAAAGGTCAATGAAGAGGACATCAGAAAATAATTCAGAAGGATTATGCAGTACTATAGCATATGCCATACAACCAACCAAAAGCATGATTTCAACTGCAATGTTAACATATAGGAGAGCATAAATCCAAGTAGTGGAGAACAACATGAATGATCTATATACAGTAGACTTGTTTTTCGCCCATGATGAGTGGATGTTTTTCATGTATATCTGTGACTAGTGATGTAAAATACCCAGGTATTTATAAACCGGGGTAAATACCCAGGTAAATACCCAATTTGGGTAAATATCCTGGTATTTTAGATTTTTCATTAAAAATCCTGTGTCATGGTAAGTTGAACCTTAAACTATGAAAACTATTCTACAATAACTTTTTAGAAATGTAACAACATTAGATAGTTAATAAAATTAAATTTAATTAGAATTGGGACTTAAATACAGAATTAGAATTGGGAATTAGATCAGGAGATAAAATTCAATAGTTATAACCTGAAAAACTCAGGGTTAGAATTGAGGGGCTCAGTGGAATAAGGGCCCATCCCAACCAATGGCCGATTTTGAGTTCTGTACGGCATCGGTATCTGGGAGTCTTTGTTCACAAGCTCGAACTTCAATCTTTACTCAATAGGTGGTGTTTGGCATGTTCTTTGGAACAGTATGTTTTGAACTTTCCCTCGAGCGAATGGAATAAAGGCCCATTCCAACTCCCGCCATGTGACCATATGTTGCTGCAGCAGTGTGAAGCATACCGCTTTCTCGTCTACAGCGTGCGGCAAAATGCCTCCTTCGCCTGATTCTTGTGTTAATGGTGATGTTTCAAAGTCTAAGAAGCGGAAAAGAAATGCGCAGCAGTGGCGTAAAACAAAGCAGAAGATTCTACGGAACCGTGGAGAAGAGTATGTGTCGGCATCTGGGAAAGTAATTCCTGGTAAACGCCTGGTAAATACTGAACAGTGTTGCCAGACTTTCTCAAGCAAGTAAAGAAAGTATATTTTTCGACTTTTACAAGTTACCTAGCTATGATATGCAAAATGCATATCTATTTGGCCTCATAGAAAAGCATAAGTGCAGAAAAGTATACAAGAATGATAGGTTACATCCTGACTTTTCACAATGGAATGCAACTTACAAGTACTACGTCAAGGATCCAAACACTGGTTGTAAACTTCAGTTATGCAGGACAGCATTCTGTTCAACACATAGCATATCCGGCAAACGTCTGAGAGTTGTAAGAGGTATGTAAGAATAATACTTTAGTTTTATAACGCGTAATATATAGTCTATATATTATATTTCGGCCTAATGTTAATATATATTGTTATTTACTTCCGTTTTATGATTACAGGTAATGTAAATGCAGAGGATTCCTCAGAAGGGGGTTTGTACACCCCCTCCCTATGGACAAGCATGGCCACCATAAAAACAGACCCCATGCGATATCTGAAGGAAGAAAGAAAGGAAGTCGTGAGAAAAACAATAGATAGTTTTCCCAAGTGCACTTCACATTACAGCCGAAAATCTAATCCCAATAAGGCATATATAACATCTGTACACTCCATATCACAGCTCTACAAACTGTATCTGGAGAAGTGTGAAACTGATAATGAAGAGTCAGTGAAGGAGCATATTTTTCGTGATATCTTCAATACTGAATATAACATTGGATTTAAGCTCCCCTCAACAGATACCTGTAAAGTGTGTGATGAGGCACAGCAAAAGGACCCAAAACCATCAAAGTATGAAGTGCATCTGCGGAAAGCAGAAGCAGCTTACGAGTCTCTCAAAGAGACGTTAGTTATTGCAATGGACTTGCAGCTGGCCCTTCCAACTCCTCACTTGCCGACGGAATGTGTGTTTTATCAACGACTACTGTGGACTTACAACTTTGACATTCACGTGTGCAACAGTGATACTGCAGTCATGTGTGTTTGGCCTGAGTCTGTTGCTTCCAGAGGTGCAGATGAAATCGAAAGTTGTTTGTTGAAAGCTATGTCATTGATTGAGGAAAGGGTTGGCAAAAGGAAACTTATTGTGTATAGCGACTCATGTGTTGGTCAGAACAAGAATTTTGCAAAAATGGGACTATGGCTATATATGATTGATTGCATATTGTTTGAGGAAATCAAACGCAAAGTTCTTGTGCCAGGTCACACTTTCCTTCCTAACTTTGGTGTCATTGAAAAACGTAAAAGGAAAACCCAAATGGTTTATACACCTGGACAGTGGTGTGATCTTATTAGGAAAAGTTGCGTGAAGAAACCTTTCACTGTTATTGAAATGGGGACTGAGGATTTTAAAGATATCAACATCTTAAACAACATGTTCATAAAGAGAAATGTGACAGTGGAAAAACATAAAGTAGTTATAAGAAAGATATCTCAGTTTCGGTTTGTGAAAGGAACCAATGCCATGCAAATAAAATTTTGTTTTATGGATTTGTCTTCAGAAGAAACAATAAGTCTACAAAAAGGGAAGGGGAAACCGCCTGTACTACGTGACGTTGTGCTGAACACAAAGTACCCCTGTGGCAGGAAGTTAAAGAGGGCTAAGTATGAGGACATTATGAAACTTATGAAATTTGACTACCTGTCCATCAACTATTTTACGAGGGCCTTAGTTCAGACAACAATGATATGGATGCCTCAGTTATTGAACTCCTGCAATAATGAGCTGTTAATCATGTTTCTTGAATCATTTAGTCATAATATAATAATAGTGCAAACATATACCACGCATTTCAATTCATGCTCCTATTATTAATTTCCTTACAGCATTTCCCCTTTCTTCGAAAACCAAACATTGTATCGCACTAAACATTTGCAGGTAAAATGGGTCATTTTATGTAGAATATACATGCCAAATTTCATTTACGTGTGCTCTTTGCATTTTGAATGATGTAAAATCTAACAAAACCCATTATTTCTCAATACTTAGTCTGGTTGGGATGGGCCCTTATTCCACTGAGCCCCTCAATTGAACTAGGCTTTTTTGCAAACATTGAGATAAAAGTTGGGGGAAATTTATTCAGAGCATTGGCCAAGTTCTACAAAAGGTGTAATGGACAGTTTTTCAGAACAGTTTGTAAAATCATCTCTACTTAGTATAAAACAAAGTCCCCGATTCTTGGGTGTCACGGGTAATCTCGAGAACCTCTGGATATATTTTGATGCGGGTTTCACAATTCTGTCAAGGATATCTCGAGGATGATTTCTGTAGAAAATAATTTATTTATGATCAAAGAAAGCAGAGCAGTAACGATTTCAGGGGAAAAAATAAACAAAAAAACCTGGCATCTGAGCGCTTTTTGAGTTTATTTTGGGCAAACCGTTTAAACATATCTAAATACTATGAGTGTAAGAATTGTTCAGCATGAAAAGTTTTACATAAAATCCAAGAGAGCATATCTCTATCTTCAATACATCGCCCACTATAAGTATATTTACGTTTTCATTTCTTCCAACTATGTCCATTCTAATATTGAGGCGACAGTTTACGAGCTAGCTAAGGGCGTGCCTTATCACCCCTGTTACAGCCTAACTAGCGGGCGAACCTATTACCCCAGATACAGCCAGCAGCAAACCGTCGAGTCGTGTTGAGTTAAGACTTCAGAGAAGGCTGGTTGTGTTTGGAGTTACCCTGGAAGTTCAAATCGTTTTTTCTTCATTTCGCATGTGAACTTTCCTTTCCGCAAAATACACAGTCAAGTTAAAATTGAATGGAAGAGGGATTTGTGTTTAATGCAACTCACCATTCCCTGGAAGTGCAACTTCATTTCGTCTGTGAACTTTTCGTTCCGCAAAATACACAGTCAATTTAAGATTGGACGGAAGGGGGAGTTGTGTTTCATGCACCTCGCCATTCTTAAATTACGTCTGACAAGAATTCATTATAATTAGTAGTCCAGTCAGTGATGTTAAGCCATCATGCCGAGATGTAAAACGGATATAGGTAATAGTTCATTGAAATCACAAAATAAAAAAGTGCTTATCACGTAACAATGAAACAGAGCATAAATAATTTCTAGATTGCCACAAGAGAAAGAAAGACTTAGTTCTCGGCACCTTCAAACCGTTGCTCAAGAAGAATACCGTCTGAACAATGATCAGAAACAAGCTTATACCACTAAGAAGGAAGGTAAGATATTTTTTCTCGATGCCCCTGTAGGCACAGGCAAAACATTCTTGATTTATGTGTTGCTCGCCAAAGTGAGGTCTGATGGTAATATTGCTCTTGCCGTCGCATCATCTGGAATTGCAGCCATTCTTTTGGAAGGAGGAAGAACTGCACATGCAACATTTAAACTTCCTTTGAAAGTGAGCAGTAATGATGGAATTGTAATATTTCAAAACAAAGTAACACTGCCAGTTTAATCCAAAATTGTTCTTTAGTTGTAAGGGATGAGGCTACAATGTCGCACATAACTTCCGTTGAAGCTGTAGACAGGACCTTGCGTGTTCTAAGGAATCGGAACACACCTATGGGTGGCTGCACAGTTTTGTTCGCCTGAGATTTTCGTCAAATCTTACCAGTTGTTACCAGAGGAACGAGAGCCGACGAAGTGTACGTTTCATTACAAATATCTTACATCTGATCAGATATAACAAATTGGCACTCAAAACTAACATGAGAGTAGGCTACTCTTATCTTCAGAAGATAATAGTTTGTTTGCTAATTTGTTACTTAGAGTCAAAAATGTAGATTTACCGGTCATTGACGGGAAAATTACCCTCAGTGACGATTTCTGTGCTTTAGTAAGCAGTATTCAAGAATTGAATGATAGTGTTTATCCTCAAATCCATGGCCTATCTAACAAGTCTCATTCATGGTTTAAAGAAAGTGCAATATTATCGCCGACAAACGAACAAGTTGAGAAAACTAATGACTTGGTGTTCTCCAAATTCACTGCCCAGGCTCTAGTATATTACTCAGTAGCTAGACGCAGTAGTCAATAGTGAAGAAGTTGTTCATTACCTTACAGAATTCCTAAATTCTTTATTTCCTTCTGGCTTGCCACCACACAAGCTTATTTTAAAAGTAGGAGTGCCTATTATATTGCTACATAGTTTACAACCACCAAAGTTATGCAATGGGACACGATTGGTAGTGAAAACTTTGAAAAACTGTTTCTATGAATCAACTATCTTAACTAGCTGTGGTACAGGAGAAACTGTCTTAGTACCCAGAATCCCTATGATTCCTTCAGATTTGCCTGATCGTTTCAAACGAGTACAATTTCCAGTAAGGGTCTGCTTTGACATGACTATAAACAAAGCACAGGATCAGACACTTAGCATGACAGGAGTTGATCTTAATGGAGAATGTTTTTCTCATGGACAACTTTACGTGGCTCTATCGTTTGTTACATCAAACCGAAACCTTTTAGTGTTCACTGCTGGAGGGAAAACGACTAACGTCGTATACAAGGATATCTTATAAGACCTCCGTTAGAAGTAGCCTATTACCTTGCATTCATAACTGTTCCCGGGCGAAGCCGTGGTGGGTTGCTAGTTCATATATAAAATAAATAATCAAATATCCAAAAAGGCTAGTAAATAGTAAATAGAAAATCAAACAAAGAATAGAAAATGAGAGGGAAGTACAGTGTCAGTTTGAATTCTGGGTAGGATGAGCTAAGCAGTGTTGCCAACCCATATGTAGAGCCCTGCGCGGATAAACAAAACGTTATCCGCATCCGCCCCGCATCCGCACGACTGTTATCCGCATCCGCCCCGCATCCGCACGACTGTTATCCGCATCCGCCCCGCATCCGCACCACTGTTATCCGCATCCGCATGACTTTTATCCAAATCCACTGATATTTCAATATTATTTTTAATTTATTAGATAAAGCATAAGATGTTAAACCAACACATTTAGACATTTGAGGAGAAAGTCGTTCCCCTATGCTATGTTTAAAATGAATGTTATACAGCTAGAATTGCAACCCTTTGAGTTCGAAGTGTTAATTGTGCTTAATGACTTAATTTGAATGAGATTATGTTAAACCATCATCTTACATATTTTGTTATGGAAGAAATATAACGGAAAATTATGATATGCCATAAATATCCGGGTCCTAGTAATGATATTCAACAATTTCGGATGCTAGAACTACTTTTTTATTTACACACAATATAAAAATATACATATCGCACTAAAACGTTTTGTTTTGTAGGGGCTGCGTGGCTCAGGGGTAATGTTCTCGCTTGCTGGGCCCAAGGTTGCAGGTTCGTATCCTGGCGCAGTCGACTGGCATTTGAGGGTGCGCATATGTGAGGGAGCCGTGTCCGTAGATTTACTGGCACGTTAAAGATCCCCTTCGGGGCAAAATTCCGGCACCCCGGCGTCTCTAAAAGCCAGTGTAGTTAAAAGGGACGTAAAACCAATAACATTATTATTATTGTTTTGTAGGCTATATACGATTTGGTGCAGTATCTTCTAGTTTATTATTTTCCAGGAATGCACGTGTGCCGCAGTAAGTTTGATGTGCCGGATTTTTGTCCTGAGTATGAATACATGTTTTTACATCTAAAACATCCTACTATATCGTTCACCTTTTCGTTTCCATTGAAAATGTAACCAAATGTCTGCCATATCGTTGACTTGAGCTATGATTCACGCACTAAAGAATATTCGCCTTAATTCATTTTAGTAGATATTTTATCCAGGTTGGTGAAATGATGTCCATATTCCCGGTCGCGGTAACATTCACTAAGTGACTTCTCTTTATGCTTGGAGAAAGGTATTGACATTTGGCCGGAAATTCCACGTCAGTCATCATGCTTCTGCCTCTTGATCCATCCATGTTCGCATAGTTGATGACATAATTATCTCCGTTGCAATATCACAGCCCACGTGTTTCAGTGCCAAGTTGGAAATAAATCTACATATCTTCGAGGATAGCTTAGACTGCGAAGTATAGCTGACTTGACGAATGTTGATGATGTCACCACGGTGAACTAACAAGCTCATTGACAGCATGATATCTCGTACGTGTAGTAATAATGGCAGTGAGAATTGATGAGATGTCAAGGCCATCTACTACAGACATACGGTACTTAATAAAATGTACTTAAAGCATGTGGGTAAAATAATCTTCTCGTGTATGAGTGCGAAACGTGCCTGAATATTTCGTACGCATTATAGGAGTATTCCTCTTTTAAGCATGAAGCTGTAGATTGGCATATCAAATATGTGATATTATCGTAAGTTCCACATCGTATTCTAAAAACTATCCGCAAATTTACTCCAAACATTATCCGCAGCGTATCCGCAATCCGCACAGCCATGCAAATTACATCCGCGTGGAGAAATAGGGCTTTACCCATATGCTTGCTGGCATACAGTACATCTTCACCCATTATAGAGCCCACATACTACAAAAACTTCCTGGCATGCATTTGTGTTATTTAGAGTAGGCCTATCATTTAAAAAAATAATATTTCTTTAATATTTAAAATTGAATGAAAAATAACTTAAAAGCACTTTTACTAAGCATTTTTTTTTCAAATGCCCTTTCTATTGAATATATTTTATTACCTTTTGAGTTTTGGCATACACTTTCAATTAATATGCAAATAGCTTACACTTATTACTACAAAAGTAGCTTTTCCCTCCCACATCTTTGTTACTCATTTCCAGCATCGTAATAAAACTCGACCTTCTCAATATCTTGGTATTTATTAAATATTTATAACACAAAACAACCAAAAGGTTTTATTCAATATTTTACTTTAGTTTAAGGAAAAAAACCAATTAAAGACAAGGTTACAGTGTCAAAACATAACATATAAATACCCAAAAATACCTGGACATGCTTTTTTTTTTGAAGGATCAATATTGTTCCTGATTTCAATTAAAGCATCAAATACCTGTGTTTCAGTCCTTGTTTGTCCAACACTTCACCAAGTGTTGTACAAAGCTCAAAAACTGAAAATACCCTCATTTTGGGTATTTAAAAGACCACTGGGTAAATACCCAATTTATATTTACCTTCCCACTGGGTATTTACCCGTCCCACATCACTATCTGTGACACGTCATTTTTTGTCCGTATTGATTTAAATACAATATATTATTTTCCACTTTTCAATACAATTTTCTTGTATACATCTTTCACACTTTCATTGGTACATGTTTCGGTCCTTCCATAATCTCTTCAGACCCAAGACAAAATTCGTAGCTAAGTTTTTCTGGTTCTGTCTTTCTTTGTTATTAAATAATGGCAAAAATTACACAAGAAAAGACACAGGACATATTTTTATTAAAGTATTAAAATTATGTACCGTAGTACAGTTGTCGATCAGGATAGTTACAGCGCCAAGTCTCGGCCATGGGGCCTGACTATCTATGGACTGGAAAAACGAATGGGTTCGAATCCCTGAATAAGACATTTTTGAAATGGTTTTCCATGGTTTGTCATTTTCAAATCTAGGCGAAAGGAACGATACCATCTAGCAGGCATTGATCGCTTCCTTCCAACTTCTAGCTCAATTTAATTCATCTCCACTCATTTGTATCTCTCAATAGCACCCTGATAAACTAAGTGTGTGAAGGGCATCTGGCCAAAAAAAAACACTAACCAAAATAATCCACATCTTTCTTCTCCCACCAATCTTATAGAAATGAGAATATTAAGGGAGAGAATGACAGTTTAGGATTCACATAATACCAACTGCTGCCAAGAAAAATAATATTAAAAAGTGAAGGTCCCACATATGTGTATCCTGGGTCTGAAGAGGTTAATGACCATCATCAGCCTAAATTGTGGGATTCCCATTTCACAATTAAAAGAGGATCCAATGGAACATAATATGCATCGATCAAAAAATGGTTCTCAATTCAAACAAGACAAGACCTCGAAATGGGGAGCGATAATTATATTCAACACAACTCTAAGAAAAAACACTATTTTTAGACATGGAAAATTAATTTCCAAAAACTTTTATTTTTATTTTAAAAATTATTTTAAGAATTTTTAATTCAAAGAATTTTTAATTGAGACGAATGCAAAAATTAAAACTTACATATGATGCATGAAATGTTCACTAATAACATATTTTTTGATGTGAGAGTTTGCTGCATTTTAGGCCGATGAAGGTCATTAAGGACTGAAATATATACCAATGGAAGTGTGAAAGGTGAATTTTTAAAAAAATTGTATTGAAAAGAGGAAAATAATATATTGTGGATGGTTTTCGTCCGGAGACAAGTTTTATGCACGATGTCACACCATACCACAAAGAAAGTACCTTATCATGACCAATTCTGTTCCAATCCCAATGGTATTAGCCATTCAAGATTTCATTGCCACTGAACATGGCTGAGCCAGCGTTTGTTGTGTTATTGCAGCAGGAGACTTGCGGGATGAGCAGGGGGCTACATCGATGACGGAGTGCCGTCTGCACATAAGTCAAGCAACAAGGCGCGTCACAGGAACTCATGTCACCATGGACAGTTGAACGATGACTGAGGCTACGGGAGATGACTTGAGTCCTACTTGTGCAACTGCACCTGTCAATCAAGCAGGCTGACAGTATGACACAAGTAAAGAAAGAATAGTTCCCATCTCAACCACTGGCAATCAAATCTTGAAAGGCTAATACAGTATGTCCGCATAGTCTCTCCGCAGCATGTCTCGCCTTGCGGGATGTGTTGGGTTAGCAGTATTCCGGTATTCCTCACCCTATCACTACAGTTGAAGGTCATCATGGAACAAGTACATGCTTTTGCCAACCGCTGCGGTAAGACTTGGCGTATACAGCGACATGAACGAGCTGTCAACCTAACATGTCACACTAGGCGAGACCCACGTAGCTCGTCGCTGCGGAGAGAGTTTGCGGACGCTCTGTATTACAACATCCATGGTCCAAAGATGTGTTTTTATTTCCACCTTGAATGTCCCTTCTCACTTCCCAATGGACATCCTAGACCTGTGGTCTCCAAACTTTTTAGCCTAAGGGCTGCACTGACTCCACCACCCAAGGAAGGGCCAAGACCTAGCTAGCTCACCATTCCAACATTTGTAGTTTTGAATTATGCGCAAATTTTCATTTCGGGACTAGCCGGAGAGTGAGATATCTATGGCGCAGGGCGTGGGCTCTGCTCATATTTCTCCAGTGTCCTTTCTTCTGCTTTCAGCACTCCATCTGTGTGAAAAGCATGGAATATACAAAAAATATTTACAGATTCAAATTAACTGATGAGCATTTGATGTTAAGGGCCGACCACAGCGTACAAATTATGGTAAATATTATTTCGTAGACCGTGCCATTGTTAACTGGAACTCTGACGCAGTGTTAGAGCCTTTTCCCAAACATATAGGTGTGTTTAAGAAAAGACTGACGATTTGTGTGAATACTCCAGTTTAATTGTTATTGAATTGTTATGAATAATTTTTTTATGTTTATCCAATTTGCCATCAGGGGACGCACCCCCAATTGCAAATAAATTAATGAATGATAATTTGCAAACAATTGTCAGTGGAAAATTACAGCTACAAGGGCTTTCTTTTTACGAAAGGGCCGTTTTCTTTTTTTAAAGCCCGTAGTTAGTGTGCACGCCGCAACAAGCGTGTGCACTACCTCCCGGCATCCTTTGCAAACAAGCAGGCGTCAGTTGCAGCTGTGTAGCTAACCTGTATGCTGAACTGTGCACCTTTACAATGTTCAAGATTATTTATTCGCCCGCCGCATGTGAGGTACGATCTGTGATACGTTTTTTGAGTGCAAGAAACATGTCGGCTGCAGACATTCATCGTCAGCTTTGTGAGGTGTATGGTGATAATGCAATGACAGAAGGTAAAGTGCGAAAATGGGTACGAGAGTTCAAAAGTGGCCGTGAAAATGTTCATGATGATGAACGCTCAGGTCTGTGAATTCTTCGTTGTCAGAGCAGGTGGCAAACTTTTATGCAGAGGGATTTCAGAACTTAGTTTTAAGGTATGACAAGTGCCTAAATAAACAAGGCAACTATGTAGAAAAATAGAGGAAGGTATGTAAACCCTAAAAATAAATGTGGTTTCAAAATAAAATGTTCGGTTAATTTAAAAAAAAAACGCCCCTTACTTAAAAATTCGCCCCCGTACATAAATCTCAATAATTATAATTATAATGTTCAATTTCACTATGTGAGTTACCTTTGTATGTCACTTACTGGAAGTTTTTAGGATAAATGCCATATAACTACTTACATTTAAAATGTCCAATACGTATGTCAGCCATTGTATTTTTAATTGTTCATTAACTAAGTTCATCCGATTGTTATTTTGTTTACTTACATTCAAAATAAACTATGGCGGGCCGGATTGGTGGTGCTCACAGACCGGTGTTGGCACGCGGGCCGTAGTTTGGAGACCTCTGTCCTAGACAATAAGCTCTTATACGTAAACATCAATCATCATTCAGAGTGCTGCAATGATAACAAGTAAGCAGGAGTGCATTTTCTGGGCATTCGTTGCATGTGTCACTAGGGTGTGACAATTTCATGTTGTTTCATTTCTCATATTAATAAGATCATTGCTCAGAAGTTTAAACACTGAGCGCTACAGCACTAGTTCCACTCTTTTACAATGTATGGTGCTACTGTATTCCCAACTTCGTGCTTCTCAGCGGGGAAAAAAATATATATATACTGTATATATATAACCTACCCTTTAACCCACACAGTCAAGATTTAAATGCCAAGAGTAAAATAATGCCAATGTCAATGTGTGCAAAATTAAGGTCAGCAATACTAATACACAGAATTAAATAAAACTATGTCCAGCATAACAGCAACTACACCCTAAATTCAGACATTAATACTTATAACACAGGACAAAAAGACGGCTTAGCTCTCTTTCAAATCCACTCATATGAATCTAAATTTGGTAACTGTAACTTTAAAGGTTCTCTGCCATTCAAGCTTACAATCATCTTCCAAGCGATTTAAAATCAATTTCAAATCTGTCGACTTTCAAATTTAAATTAAGGAGACTGCTTTGGAATCGGTATCTAATAAGTTAAAGTAGGTATCAAATTTAGTGAATAAGTTTGTCTCATTTCACTCTACATTAATAAAATTATTATTTCATTCTTATTGTAAATTTTCTTTTAGTAAGGTAATTACAGTGTTAGGCCTAGTATCATTGTTGACAATTTACGCAATCACGCAGCTAATACCTATGATATTAAAATAAGTTGACGCCAATAAATTTGTATTGTACAATTCCTATGTAAGAGCCCCTGCCTCGTTGGAACTAATTGTTCAATAAATAAATGATTGATCTGATTGATTATGAATGATTATACACCACTGTAGGGAGAAACAGAGGAAAGGGATAAATAAATAAATGATTAAATTGATTGATTATACACCACTGTAGGGAGAAACAGAGGGAAGGGGAGAAAGTAGGCTGAAATGGTATTCAATCTCCAACTTGCATTCATTGCACATATAGTTTCAGAGCCCTCCACATGATACTACTGTTGGAGAATCTTCGTCTCCCCCCACCTCTTCCTGCCACCGTCTTGCCATATTTTAGTAACTTGAAGAAAGCCGGATGTCACTGGAGTAAAAATCTAACGCAAGATCAGTGACAAGTGACAGTGACACTCTCCGTACTGTGGCCTTGTCTCTTGTATACCCAGTGGCTGAATATTGTGCACCAGTATGGTACCAGAGTGTACTTGTCAGTAAGGTGGATGTTCAATTGGACGACACCATGAGAATCATCACGGGCTACTTGAGAACAACACCTCTACCTTGGCCGCCTACTCTCAGCAACATTGCTCCACCACATCTGAGACGGCATGAAACAGTGACCCGTGAAGGGGAAAATATTAATAGCTTAAAGTTTTCCCAAAGGCCACCTGTCCAGAAAATAGTGCTCAGTCCACCTAACATGCGTCTCAAATCAAGGAACCATTCGAGACAGCTCGTGAGATGCAACCACTCAGGATAGAAGATGTGTGGAAGGAGACATGGAAAAGCAATGCCAATATACATCAGAGTGTACTTGTCAGTAAGGTGGATGTTAAATTGGACGACACCATGAGCTTGGAGACATGCAACACTAAGGGTATTACACAAAGGAAAAGGTGACACAGCAGACCCCAACACATATAGGGGCATAGAACTAGGGTGCACATGCTCCAAGTTACTGACAACATTACTAACAGAGAGACTATACAAAATGACGGAGAATGCCTGTTGTGAATGTGTTTCTGTAATTTGTGAATGTATTTCTGTAATTAAATTTGTTTTTTGTAAGTTGGCACCCTTGGAGCATTGATGAGCAAGATGGAACAGGTCTTGAGTAACTGAATGTAATGGCTGGATAGTGATGCTCCTTGTTGTGTACAATAAAAGTGATTGTTCTTGAATTGAAGACATGAGTTGAAGAATTGATTTGTAACATTTTGGCGACCATTGACAGGATTGTATTGAAAAAGTTGGTTTGGTAAACAATTTCCCTGTTTTGTTTTGGATTTGTTGCCTTGCAATGGCCACGATTAAAAAGTTGAAAAAGAAGAGAAGTGCGTATCGGGCAAGTGCGACGAAAGCTATTGGAGCGGTCGGAGTTGAAGCCGATTTCCAAAAATTACGTGTGAAAATAAATACTCTCCGAAAAATTGCGGATACCTTAAAAGAATTGGACGAAAGCATCTTGAACGAGTTGTTGAATGTTGACGGAAACGAGGATGCCTGTATCGAAGAAACAATGCACTGTGTTACCGTTCAAGAAGACCTTCTGCAAGCACGTCTTGAAGCCGAGGATAAAGTGGAAGGATTAAAACCTAGTGTTGCCAGTTGTGTTGATGAGAGAGATAATTTCAGCGTACAGAGCAACGTGGCTTCGGCGTTGTCATCCATGTCGTCAGAGAGGTTAAGGCTGCCGAAAATCACGCTTGAGGTATTCGACTTGGGTCCAGGTAACTGGATAAATATTTGGACACAATTTCAAAGGATTCATGAGGATTCTAACATTACGAATGTTGATAAGTTTAGTTACTTAAAAATGTCAGTGAAGGGACAGGCTAAGAAGTTAGTTGACAGTTATCCACACACAAGTGAGAATTATGTTAAAGTCTTGGAACATTTAAAGAATCGTTTTGGTAAAGATGAGTTGGTTATAAATTGTATGTATAAAGATTTGTTGCAATTGGTTCGCTCGGATTTATCTGTGACTGACCTGTATGATAATATAAGTACTAAGTTGAGATCCCTAGAAACATTAGGCATGAATTCTGATAGGGCAGCAATCTTAGTTCCACTCATTGAAGAATGTCTCCCCATTGATGTTTTGAAAATATGGGAAAGAAGAGCAGCAGAAGAGGACGATGATGGTGGTAATAAAATTGATAAACTTTTGTGTTTTCTGGGCAAAGAAGCCGAGAGTGAACAAAGACTGCGTAATCATGCTAAGGTGAATGAGGTTGATAAATTCACTGCGCCCAGAACAGAGCCAACAGCTGCAGCTCTGGTTTCTTTCACTCCTACTGTCAGGCAGAATCGGGTAAGTTATCAGCAAACAGGACGGCCACACAAAGTAACCCTAACCTGTTTGTTTTGTAATGAGAACCATCCCTCTTACAAGTGTTCTAAAGAAATGTCGGTTGAGGACCGTCGTAAAACTGTAAAAGAAAAACGAGCTTGTTTTGCATGCTTGCAGGGAGGTCACTCGAGACAGCAGTGTAGGAAAAGAATAGATTGTGGTAAATGTAAAGGGAGGCACTATGATATCATGTGTGTTGGTGAACCCAGCAGAACAGCATCCTTATTTGCAGGGCCTAGTGGAACTGTCATTTTAAAAACATTAGTAGCACAATTGCGTGGTGTCACTGTTCGAATATTACTTGATACTGCTTCACACCGCAGTTATATTTCGGAAGCTAACTGTGAAAAATTGGGTTTGATCGAATGTGGTCGTGAAAATATTTGTCATATGCTGTTTGGTGGGAGTGTGTCATCTGAAATATCACATCCAATTCATGAAATTGAACTAACTAGCTTACAGGGTGATAACAGTTTTGTTCTTAAGGCACTTATGGAGAAGAAGATTTGTGGTTTGATACCACCTGTGAATGATCCGCATTTGTTACGGAAGGTGGCTGCACATGGTATTACATTGACAGATGATGGAGTTAACCGACCTATTGATGTGTTGTTAGGAGCTGATGTTATGGGCGAACTTGTTACAGGTGTGAAATGTATTGACTCTAAGCTGTTAGCATTTGAGACGAAGCTTGGATGGTGTCTCCTGGGTACCACAGAGAGGCAAGAAGTAAGCAGTATGACAAACTCTGTGACCTCTTTGCTCAATTTACACCATCCTTTATGGGACTTAGAAGTTATTGGAATTGAGAAACAGACAGAAACAAAAAGGTCGGACGTAGATGATAGATGTTTGCGAAATTTTGAAGACACAATTCGTTTCGAAGGTGAAAACTGTCGGTATGTAGTAGCATTGCCCTGGATTGATGAGCACCCCCCTCTTCCCACTAATCGTGACATAGCTGAAAGTCGTCTGAAATCAACAGTAAGCCGTTTAGATAACAATGGACTCTATGATGCGTATGATACTATTTTTAAACAATGGGAAACAGATGGGATTATTGAAATAACATCTGATGAAAACATAGGGCACTTTCTACCTCACAGACCAGTTATAAATTATGGGAAAACAACTAAAATCCGCCCAGTCTTTGATGCATCGGCGAAAAGTATTGGAAACGTATCTCTAAATGATTGTTTAGCAACGGGACCCAACTTGATTGCTAGTATTGTACCTATCCTATTACGTTTCAGGTTACAGGAGGTCGGTGTTGTAGGAGACATAAAACAGGCTTTCTTAATGATTGTACTGAACCCTGAGGATCGAGAAATGTTAAAATTCTTGTGGTGGCGTGATGGGCATATTATAACGCTGCGTCACTGTCGTGTAGTTTTTGGAGTTGTGTGTAGCCCATTTTTGCTGAATGCCACCATCACTCATCATTTGAAAGTGGTGACTTAGTTGAAAGACTGAAAAATTCCTTTTACATGGATGATTGCCTTTGTTCATTTCAGTCCCTGAGTGATGCCAAGGAATTTGTGTCCGAAGCTACAAATGTCATGTCTCAAGCCAGTTTCCAACTCCGTGGGTGGGTTTTGTCAGGAGATGATGTGACACAAAATGTCTTAGGTGTCAAATGGCATGCTTTAGATGATCTGTTGGGATGCAACTTTAGCTTCGATCCAAAAGAGAAAATCAATGAATTAACTAAGAAGAAATTGCTGTCGATTATAAGTAGGGTGTTTGATCCATTGGGTTTGTTATCAGCACCTTTACTCCATTTGAAAATTGCATTGCAAATGGCATTTAAGGTCAAACTACACTGGGACACACCCCTTCCAAAAGAAATTCAAATGGAGTGCTCTCAATGGCTTACTGAAGTTGATTTGATTGACAGCATTGTGGTCCCTAGATGTTTAAGAGGTGTCTCTGACACAGCTTGTTTACATGTATTCAGTGATGCCAGTCTCCTTGGACTGGGCACTTGTGCCTTTATGAGGTATGAAAACAAAGATGGCTTTAATGTTCGATTTGTTTTAGCTAAGTCCAGAGTTGCACCAATGGAAGACATGTCAATCCCTCGTAAAGAGCTTGTAGCGGCAACACTTGCAGCAAGGCTTGGTTCTGTTATTAGTAAATCGACTAATATTTCCAACATTGTGTACTGGTCTGATTCTATGATTGTTCTTTACTGGATCAAGAAAGGTGAATGGAAGACCTTTGTTGGAAACCGGGTAAAGGAAATCCACCAGTTGACGTCACCCGAGCAGTGGCGATTTGTTCCTGGCGATTGTAATCCTGCTGATATACTCAGCCGAGGATGCTTGTTGTCCGAATTTGTTGCATCAAAATGGTGGGAGGGTCCTCAATGGCTCCTAGAGAATGAGAACAAGTGGTTAACTGTGAAAATAGCCCCTACAGAAGAGGAATCGAAGAAAACGGCTGTTAGTTTGTACAACACTGGCGATGTAAGAGAAAACATGTTCACACACTTTGCTTCTTTCTCGAAAAATGTGCGTGTTGTTGGTTGGATCTACCGATTTCTTGAGAAAGCTAGTGGGAAAAGTTCAAACTGCGGAGAGGAGTTGACTGGCAAAGAAGTAAGACTTGCTGAATTAAAATTAGTACGGTGGATTCAGAGTAGTTACCCTCTAGATGTAAATAATTTCAACATTAAAACTGATGATGATGGCTTGATTTGAGTTCGTACTAAAATATTATCTGATGAGTTCACACCCATGTTCAAGGAACCCATTTTACTACCTCAGTGTGAACTAGTGGAGTCCATGGTGGTAGAATGTCATGAGAAAATGCACCATGCTGGAGCAAGTACTGTGTTAGGAGCCCTGAGAGAAGAATACTGGATAGTCAGAGGTAGACGATTAGCTCGACGTGTTGTTAGTAAATGTGTTCGTTGTCTTAGGCACAAAGCCCAACCAGTGAGAACGCCACCTGTCGGGTTACCTAATAACCGTGTAAATCTTGGAAAGGTGTTCCAAGTATGCGGAGTCGATTTGGCTGGACCTCTTTTCATAAAAGATGGTACTAGGGTTTGGATTGCCTTGTTCACCTGTGCTGTATACCGTGCAGTCCATCTTGAAGTGGTAGAGTCGCTCTCTACAGAATCGTTTCTACATGCTCTTCGGAGAATGATCGCCAGGCGAGGCAGAATCACAACTATGTACAGTGATAATGGTACTAACTTTGTAGGAGTTTGGAATCTCATTAAGCAGACTACAGTTGAACGTGAATTGAAAATTCAGTGGCTATTTAATGTTCCCACAGGTGCTTGGTGGGGTGGATTTTTTGAGCGGCTTATTGGGGTGATGAAAAGACTGTTGAAAATATCCCTTGGTCGTGCGTTATTGAATCTTTGTGAACTAATGACCTTGATTACCGAAATTGAAGCTGTTATGAATGCGCGTCCCATTACCTACATGTCTGAAGATGTTAATGAGTTGAGACCAATAACGCCTGCTATGTTTTTGCAGGAGCAGTTTGAGACAAAGGTGCCTGATCTTGACGAAGTGGATGAAAAGGGTCTTTCTGCTAGGGTGAAATATGTAGCTGAGATTAGGATAAACCTAAAAGAACGTTTTCGTCAGGAATACCTAGGGTCTCTGATGTTAAACACTGCTAAGTCTTCTAAGAATGTCAGGGTGGGAGATGTTGTATGGGTTGTGTCTGACCAAAAGAAAAGAATTGATTGGGAATTGGCTCGAGTGCTTGAGATCTTCCCTGGTAAAGATGGAGTAACTAGAGTGGCAAAGGTAAAAACAGTTAAGAGTGAGTTGTTGCGACCAGTCCAACGTTTGTGCTTGATGGAGATTGGATCTCCTTATGAAAATAGTGATGGTTCTTTGTGTGGTCCCAATGCTGTTGACTTGGTGCCTGATTGTGACTCTAGTAACCCCCCTCAAGTAGTTGAGAGTGAAGCTGTTGCTCTGACAAGAAGGGGCAGGGTTGTTAAAAGGCCAACCAAACTGAATTTGTAAATATTTGTTTATTCCTATGTTTTGTATTATCTTTGTGCTTTTAGTTGAAACCTACCGTTTCAAGGTGGGAGAATGTTGTGAATGTGTTTCTGTAATTTGTGAATGTATTTCTGCAATTAAATTTGTTTTTTGTAAGTTGGCACCCTTGGAGCGTTGATGAGCAAGATGGAACAGGTCTTGAGTAACTGAATGTAATGGCTGGATAGTGATGCTCCTTGTTGTGTACAATAAAAGTGATTGTTCTTGAATTGAAGACATGAGTTGAAGAATTGATTTGTAACAATGCCATTCCCGAAGAAGAGTTTGGATTCCGTAAGAGAAGGTCAACAACGCAAGCTATCCGATGCTTACTAGAAGATATATTTGATGCTACCAGACACGCAAGAGAAAAACTCCATGCAATTTTCATTGATTATACTAAAGCCTTCGACTTAGCAAGCAGAACACTCATTATGGAAAAGTTGGTAGAATTTGCTGGGAAGAATCATGTGACAAGGTTTGTCAGAAACATTCTTGCAAGAAGATGTAAGAATGTTTCTTTATGTAGACAATATGGTTCTTATCTCGCAGAAAATTCACAGGCTACAAGTAGCCTTCAACAAATTAATAGAATGGTCCAAGACAAACAGTAAAGATGACTTTCAGGAAAGGAGGAAAACCAGTAGATACTGACAACATATTATACCGAGGTATTCCACTGACAAACACACAACAGTTTAAATACCTTGGGATCACCCTACAGACAAATGGTACAGCCTTCAGCAAGCACATAAAGGAAAGAGCGGCAGCAGCTACCATTGCGTCAAATAGTATACAAAATATTCATAAACTATGCATTGATAAATTCCCTCACGATAGTATCCTCATCTTGACGTGATGTGGGGGCTTGTGAGCCCAAATGATCCTGCGAGCTATACCGGCGGGAGCGTAAGCTCCTGGTAGGGCCTCCCATGCCGGACAGGTCAAAGGTGATGGGTCAGACAAAGAGGAATACCCTGGTCCTCCAGGTTGGGGGTTGATCATTGGGCTAACAATCCCATATCGAAAAAAAATAGCCTGTTATGAAACTCCAATACAATAACAGCCGGACTGATGATAATGATAAACGACCTATGCAAGGAAAAGGAAAATGTAAATGGAAAAATGATATGTACATAGCAACCTGGAATGTGAGAACATTGAACAAACCTGGAGCATTGAAGGGCCTTAAGGAAGAGATGGAGAAATATAGTATAGGAGTGGCAGCGACCCAAGAGATCAAATGGAGAGGAGAAGGTATATTGAGAAGTGATAACCATACAATAATGTATAGTGGAGGCGACAGTGGAAGAATAGGTAGCACAGGTTTCCTCGTGGATAATAGATAAAACAGCAGTACTGAATTTTAAGCCTGTAAATGAAAGGATATGTACTTTAAGGATGAAGGCACGATTCTTTAATATCACCTTTATATGTGTATATGTTCCCACAGAAGAGGTTGAGGATGAGGTGAAAGACACGTTCTACAGTCAGCTTGAACAGGAACTCGAGGGTATAGCAAGGCAAGATGTAACCAGAAGTTCCGTGACTAACTAAAGAGCTTACTTTTCATGAAATTTAAGATTCATGCCAATGATTAATCTATATGGATCTATCTAGAATAATGACGAAATTAAATTGGTAATATCGAAATATCTAATTAGTTCGAAATACTGTATACCTGGCATAATGTAGCCTAACAGAGAACTACAGTTGGCAGCCCTGGTGACTGAATATATTCTTAGTTCCATCTCTTAAGGTACAGAATACAAAATTTGGTTAAGTCCAATGGATAGCATGGATGTTACATGCAGTTAAACATTGGATCTAACAGCGCACGTAAAATCATGTTGGCAACAATGACATACATGTATTGGTCAGAAATAATCTGAAATAATATGATCTGTTGTTGTGTCAATTTTGAATGAAATCCATTAGTTAGTATAGAAGTTACATGCATTTTAAAATTGAACCTATCAGCAGGCGTAGGCCTATATTAGTTACTCCAAATTAATCTAGAATGCCAGGTACTATACGTGCGCAAAGTTTAGAGCTATTGGCTTGCTTACTGTCTGATATATTGATATTAGGGTAACAAAAATAGATACAGTATTTATTAACAGTTGGCAGCCCTGGTTACTCTTAAGAATCTGCATAGTCATATCTGTTATGGTACACAAAGCACACCAGAAATTTGGTTGAAATCCGAATGATAGTATAGAAGTTACATATATTTAAAGTTGGACCTCTCAGCAGGCTTAGAATCATGTTGGTAGCACTGACGTATATAAGTTACTCCAAATTAATATAGAATGTCAGGTAATATACGTGTGCATAGTTTAAAGCTGTCGGCTTGCATACTTTCCTATATATGGGTATTTGGATGTAAAAAATTGAGAGCATTTATTAATAGTTGGCAGCCCTGGTGGCTCTTAAGAATACGCTCAGTCATATCTGTTTATGTACACATGGCACATACGAAATTTGGTTGAAATCCAATTGATAGTATAGAAGTTATATGCATTTAAAATTTGACCTATCAGCAGGCTTATAATCATTTTGGCAACACTGCCATATATGGCCTCCTGGAAATTAAACTGCAATATCATTATCTATACGTGTGCCAATTTTGAAATAGCTCCCATTCATGCCTTCCAAGATATCCAACATGGAGCTCAAATTTTAATTGCGATTTTTCAGCAGTTGGTAGCACTGATATCATTTTCAAATAATGCCGTGAAATATTCAGGTATAGATCTTTACTCCTACCAAATTTTGTTTCGATTGCTGCAGCCATTTAGGAGTTGATATGGGGACACACACACACAGCCAGACAGACAGAAGGACAGACAGACACACATTTGCCCGATCTCATAAGTCTACTTTTTCCTCATTTTTGCAAAATGTGAAAAGTAGGCTAATAAAAATCATGTTAGGTGATTTCAATGCGAAGGTGGGAAAAGAAGGAGCATTTAGAGAGACGGTATGAAAAGAAAGTCTGCATGAGGTATCAAATAATAATGGACAGAGACTCATCGACTTTGCCATGGGAAATGAAATGATGGTGAAAAGTACATAGCTTCAGAGAAAGAATATAAGGAAAGTAACGTGGAGCTCACCAGATGGAACCACATACAACCAAATTGACCATGTGGTAATTGATAGAAGACACCCATCTGATATACTCGAAGTTGATAGTTGTCGAGGAGCGGATTGTGACTCTGACCATTTTATGGTAAGAGTAAAATATAGACAGCATATAGCAGTGTGCAGATCTGGAAAGATGAGGAAAGACCCTAGAAGGTATAATGTCTTAAAACTAAAAGAAAAGGAAACTGCTGAACAATATGAAACACATTTACGGAAGAAGTTGGAGACTAAACAAAATTGGGATTTAGAGGGAGTAGAAGGAAAATGGAGTATAATGAGGGACGCACTACACAAAGCTGCAGAAGAAGCACTGGGGACAGAAGAAAGGATTAAAAGACAAAGCTGGTTTGATGAAGAATGTAAAATAGCTATAATGGAGAGGAATGCTGCAAGGGAGAAAATGATAAGTAGACCAACGAGAAACAATACAAAAGAATATAAAAAGAAAAGAGGCGGATAGAATTTGTAGAAGAAAGAAACGGGAATCAGAGAAGAAATGGATTGAAGAGCTAGAAGAAGAATACAATAATCAAGAAGTAAAAAAGTGCTATAAAAGAATACAGGAAGTGAAGAAGGGCTTACAACCTCGTGCAGTTTTCTGCAGAGATAAAGAAGGAAATTTCATAGGAGGAGAAGAACAGATTTTAGATCGATGGGCTGAATATATCAGCGAGCAGCTCAATGCTACTGCAGAGACGGTATTGCAAGAACAGGAGGATCAAGAGAATGACCAACTATGGTGCAAGGATAACACTGATGCAATGCCAGTACCCGTGCAGACGCTGGAGGAGGTTAGTTTGGCAATTAAAAGCTTGAGGAATAACAAAGCCCTAGGAGGTGATAATATTTCAGCAGAGATGATTAAGTGTGGTGGGGAATATTTGGCAAACCTGGTACACCAGTTGATTGTGGAGATATGGGAGAAGGAGGTGATGCCAGAACAGTGGAACACGGCTATTATTTGCCCAATCCATAAGAAGAATGATAAAGCAAAGTGTGAAAATTATCGTGGCATAGCACTGCTTAGTGTGGTGTATAAAATCCTAGCCAAGGTAATGGCTATGAGACTTACACCTATTGTTGAAGAGAGACTTGGAGAATACCAGTGTGGATTGCGACAAGGTAGATCGACGACTGACCATATCTTCACAATAAGGCAAATAATGGAAAAGTGTTACGAATATGATGTGGATGTGCACCAACTATATGTGGATTTCAGACAGGCTTATGATAGTGTAAGATGAAAAAATCTGTATCAGACCCTGATGGGCATGGGATTCCCACCCAAACTAATCAGATTGGTGAACATGACTCTATGAAGAATAAGAATTTTCAATTTTCCGCCTATTCAATACCTTAATTTGCGGAGCTTGACCTCCACAAGATCTCACAGGGCTGTTTTCATTTGACTTCGGTAAGTCAGCGGTTGGAAACTGCTCAAGATGATGAAGTTTTACTATTTCTAAAACTCAAACGACCAATACTTCTTAATTTCAAGTAAGCTGTTTTATAAGTAATAAGCATTGTTACTAATTCGCACCGTTTGTCTTCTTCAGGGTCAAGAGTAACAAGATGCCAATTTCTTTTGTTGTTTTTCCATAAGTTTTTTCAATCCGTTTTTGAGCTGTTTTCCGTAGTTGTTCCTTACATTCAGCTAACTTCAGTACTAAATATGGTCAATCATTTCAGATACCGTGTGACAGAAGATTTTCCAATCTATCAAAGACAGATTGCCAAATGCCAAATTTATAACAAGAATTCGATAAAAGGTTTAGCAATCGCCATCCAACCTCATCTTCAGCCACACCAATAGAAGTACAAGATATGCCGCAAAGTTGTCCCACAGTACACCTATTATAGATATCAACCGTCAAAAATGTGTCCGTCGTTATACAGTGTCAAATGACGTTTTACATAGAATAGAACAAGTGCAAGAACGTGTACCTGAAGCTTGTGAACTATGCACGCTATTTTTAGATTTTAAGATTTTTAGATTTTGTTGCAGTGTTTTTAACCTTTTATTATGTATGTGCATTTTGTGTCATCGATGTTTTTTGTGTTTAGATGGGCTCTATATATAAGTTTGTGGGCTGAAGAAGGGTCCAAAAGAAACGGGATTTGAAACATGTACCCTTGAAATGTTGTCACAAATTAAAGTATTGAATAGGCGGAAAATTGAAAATTCTTATTCTTCATAATTACTGTCAATACGGAATCTGAAATGAATAATATTTCTAATAAGCACATGACTCTTACTGGCACAAAATGTCGAGTTAAAGTTGAAGGAATTTTGAGGTAAACCAAGGCTTACGACAGGGAGACGTACTGTCCACGCTGCTGTTCAATATAGTACTTGAGAGAGTAATGAGGAAGGTAGATATCAGCAATCCAGGAGGCATGCTGTTAAACCGTATGAACCAAAATCTAGCGTAAACTGATGATGTAGGTATGCAGTCACGAAAACTGAAGGATCTTGAAGAAGGGATGGGACGGTTAGAAAAAGAATCAGAAGAAGTAGGATTACGAGTGAACTATAACAAAACTCAATATGTATTATTACCTAAGAGAAATACTGTGGAGAAAGATAAATATATAAATTTATTTATAAACCTAAATGGGGTGGATTCTGAGAGGTGTGAAAATTTCAAGTATTTGGGAGTACTGGCTACTGAAGATAATAGCACAAAGGAAGAAATAAAAGCAAGAATTGCAGCCAGTAATAGAGCTTATTGAGCACTGATAAAAATTCTCAAAGCGCGCATTCTCAGTAGAAGATCAAAGGTGACAGTGTACCGAACAGTTATAAGACCAGTGGTAATGTACGGCTCGGAAACATGGACTATGACTGTGACAGAAGAGGAGCTTTTGAGAAGATGGGAAAGGAAAATACTGAGTAAGATTTATGGAGCAGTGAATGAGACAGGAAGATGGAGAATATGGGAAAACAAACAACTGGAGGAACTATATGGTCATCCTGATATAGTTTCAGAAGTAAATAGTAATAGGCTAAGATGGCTGAGACATGTGGAGAGAATGGCAGGTGATAGAGTGGTTAAAAAGACCTATAGAGGAAATCCAGGTGGAAGAAGATGCAAAGGAAGACCTAGGAAACAATGGTTGGATGTCGTGGAGGGCGACTTACGCAAGATGGGAGTAAGAAGATGGAGGAAACGTACAGAAGATCGTCAGGATTGGGCAAAGATTGTTGGAGAGGCCAAGGTCCTACATAGACTGTAGTGCCGAGGAGTAGTAGCAGTGTCCATAGATACAGCAATGAAATTATTCCAACTAAAGATAATGCCGATCGTGACGTATGGACTAGACGTAATATGGGGACAGCTGACAAAAAGTAACCTAGAAGATATAGAAAGAATAAAAGCAAATTTCCTGAAGCGAGCACTATGCCTCTCAAAAACTACAAAATCGAGACTTGTGTATGTAGGCTACTGACAAGACAAACTTTTTTCATTGAAGATCTGCGTCATCAACTGGCACTGCCATCTATGCCAGCATATATATGACTTAAGTGAACGACAAGCGAAAATGGAAGAAATCTGGATGGACTTTTATACTACAGACGCAATGACAAATAGAGACTAGATGCGAGCCGACTACGAGCTCATACATATGATGACGCGACTTGCCGTGCACGGCTTTCACCACCTTATCTGCCAGAACAAGAGCTACCACCAACCAGAAGACCAGTACATTTGAAATCTGTGTTACAAACTTTGTGATAGATACCACGTCCTTTACTGTGACTAAAGAAAAACCTCCCTAACTTATTTCTGTCGAGGTTAATGTATGAAATCTGCACATTGTGCGTTATCTGTATTATTATTATTACCACGGCCTCGGAAGACCCCGCACATACAGTATATCAGGGTTGCAATTGCCTAGAAGAACCTGTTATCAACTGAACAGAATCCAGTGTGGACACGGAAGAACTAAGTACTTTATGCACAAATGTGGACTCTCACTCCCCATTGTGTGACTGAAGCTTCAGAGCAGATCATAGACCACATTGTAGAGGTATATCCCAAGATACGTTTCAGTGGTGACTGGAAGGATGTCATCAATGCCTCTCCAACAGCATTGGAATGGATCGACTCACCCCTGACATCACTGTTTAACAAATTTCAAAAAGAAAACTTGAAATAAACATCCTGTATCCTTTGGGAACAGTCACTTCCAATCACTCTTTAAGACCAGAGCTCGTGTATATTCCTTACGTACTTTATTTTGTATACATTGTTGTAATATATCCATACAATAAATAATCATAATAATGCAAATTGTGTAATTTAAAGAAAGAAGTGGTCATAAAATTGCAATGTAAAGTCAAAAATGGAAAAATATGCATTGTGTAACAATAATTACTTTGTTCTCCTGGGAATGCCACTGACCTACATCCTTCATTCACCACTGCAACTAAATAAAGTCACTTCTAGGAGAAAGGGCACTAGAGAGGATAGTAGAATAGTGCAAACAGAAGAGTCAGTCACAATAAAGCATAGCATACAATTTAAGAAGCGCACTATAATAAACTGAACACCCCCTTACCTGGAGAAAATATCATTGAGAGATCCAAATTCTTCAGAGGCAACCCAAAAAGGAATGTATAGACACCCTCAAAAGTGACCATGGCTCCAGAAGATGTATCTTCTAATGTGCCACTACTCTCACTCACTAGAACAACTTTGCCCTCCAGTTTGCTTGTGACAGGAGAATTCAACAGAATCAAATTCCTTGGCAAAATGTCAGAAGCTTTATCTTGCGTAATGTCTATCCCATTGCACAACACATCATCACTACTGAAATCTATCAAATCATCAACTGGATCACAAAGTTCTGTTCTCTGCAGCACGGCAGGACTTGGGAGCTCTCTTGTAACCAAGCCTTCCACTGGTTTCTGAACTTTATCACTAATGTTATCTTTCAAGCGAGACAGCTGCTGAGAATCATCATCATCCATCCAAGCATCTTCAGCAATCCAATCAAATTCTTCATCTTTATCACAGTTCTTTTTCACTACTAATTTGATATTTGAACCACATACAATAGACTTTGCCAACAATTCCCAGACTGGCTCAGAGAAACATTCTCTGTGAACCAGTACGGGGACATTAATCACCATAGCTACGAAGGCAGATGGAAGACATTTCTTGCACACTATGGCAGAGTACAGGTCACCAGCCCTCAACTGGAGAGGTTTTATTTCTGTAAGACTGTCCTTCTTACCACACCACATGAATGTTATGTTGAATATTCCTTTATTCTGAATGAATTTGATTATACCATGGCAATATATTGTTTTTCCTACAGGCAGTAAGCTTTTAATATCCCACACATCTCCACACTTCAGCCAAAATACCTTAAAAGTAAATAATGATTTTAGTTTAACACCACGGATGATACATTCTGCAATTCCGGTGATGGGTGACGTATGACATACAATTCTACCTGTCACACCTTTCAAAACTGAACTACCAGTACTAGCAGTACTAGAGATGGATCTACTGGAGGACACAGATGAATTTTCCCTGCATGGACTACTAATGCTACTTTTTAACTCATTGCTATTCCATGCCTTCCATGCATAGAAAACTGTTGGAAATTCAGAATCAAACACCCGATACTTGTTTAGTTTCAAAAAGAGCTCATCTCCTACATGCAAGTAATCATTAATCCAGTCAGTTTTCTTCAAATATTTGCCATCTTCCTTTGTCATCAAGGAACTCACAAAGAGCAAAACTGGCTGTTTATCTACCAACACAAGAGCACATCTTGGAGGGGCCAGTTTAGCTACAGTACCCACAAACAGTTCATCGGAGGAGAGTTTGTCAGGTTCAGAAACTAGGTAGGTAAACTTTTCAAAGATAGCATTCACTGTAGGCTTGCTTCCATTCCAAGCACATGTTACTATATACTCCATGCTCTCTGTTCTAGTTGCAGTGAAGGAATACTTTTCACCACATTTAACATATTTAGATATGTTTTCACCCTTACATCTTTTACCCATAATGAATGTATCTGAAACATGGAAGTCAGCAGTCTGTAAACCTTCAAACTCAAATTGTAATCTAGCAGTAGAGGATGAGAGAATTTCAATAACAGTCCCTACAGAACGTTCAATGTGTTTCATGTTACTATCAGTTCCTTTAGTAGTCTTTTCACCCATATCTTCGCAACTTTCAACTTTCTTTAAGGCTCCAGCTTCTTTTCCGACTTTTAGAAGCAAAACTTTGAACTCGCATTTTCCTTGTTTTATGTACCGTTTAACAATAAGTGAAGCACTCGCTCCATTTCTTAGGACAGCTAGAAGTGATTTATCTTTCGGTACCTTTTCCCCATTTATTACAACATTTTCTTTGTTGAATGTAGCATGTTCCATTTTGACATCTACTAAAAAATAGACTAGCCCCGAGTTATCATTCAGTCCCTTGATAATCCCTTCCATCTCCTTGCAATCGTCACTAGCAGAGGACTGTAGGGACGCAGTGATTTCCAGTACTTTGAGAATGTCAAATTTAATTTTGACATCATTAATTACTTCTACTTCTACAAATATAGGCTTAAAATCACAAATTCCACTGTCTCTTACTAAATGCTCCACCATAACTACAACAGGCATGCCAACTTTGAGCGAAGCAAGACATGATGAAAATTCTGTTCCAGTCAAAGAGCAATTAACACTAGCTTCAAATTTGAAGAATTTTACATTTACCTTCATACCGGACAAAGTGAAAGTTATAGTGCCTGATTTATCAGACAAACTTCTTAAAGTGCCTTGCAATAACTCCATATTACTAACTTGTCCAGACCAGCACTCAACAAATACATACTTGGCCCTGAAGTGGCATTGCTCACTGTTTTTACAAACCGTCATAGTAAATTTGACGGGCATACACTCTTTAAGTACTGACAAAAGTGTTGAGTTCCTAGGAACTGCTTCATCGTTAAAGAGAACGTCATTCTTAGTGAACTTTGCAACTTCTTCTTTATTCCTTCTCCAAAATTTTATTGTTCCTGAGTCTTCTGTTACGTCGCTAACAACGCCATGAAACAGCAGACCTTCTACCGCGAAAGAGCAATCTTCAGCATGGGAGATAATAGCGGAAGGCTCACGTTCAACCTCCATCATTTGCGCTGTGACATGCTCTCCAAGCAGAGATCCCACCACCTGGAATGATAGAAGAAAAAGAAAAATACATCAATTATTATTAATGTTTGTTTTTTGGATATTCATGGGTTGTAACTATTAACTAATAAACCAATGGTGGATGACTGTTGCTCACGTCCGCAGGTTTAACCTTCACGTATCACTTGGGTGAAGCTAAACAAGCATCTAAATACTGGCAATATTACGTCACACATCAGAACATGCTTAAGTCGAAGGGTCATTCTGAGGGCTATCTCTTTAGAAAGTTAGGAAAATGTGTAAGAGTTTGCCAGTTGAATATCAAAGGCATTAGTTGAGCTAAGTGCCAAGATCTTAATTGACAATGAAATTGATCTCGTTGCAATCCAAGAAGCCCATGCAGCAAACGAAGATCAACTTAGTTCACAGGCGCGGATTCAAGGGGTAGGGGTCACGGGGGTCATGACCCCCCCAACGGAGACCAAATTTTTTTGCAAAATCAAAAAACAAAAACACAATAACCAGACAAATAAAACTTAACGAATTTTAACTGAAAAACAGTTTTTTCATTTTATTCAACACTGAAAATAACTTTATTGCAATTATTATGTTCTGTTACAACTGTACATAGTGGCTACGCTGGCTAACGCGCAGCATTAGGTCATGGGGCCAAGCTCTCTGCTGACTCGGTAGACGCGTGGGTTCGCGCCCCACCGTCGGCCGTCCTTGAAATGGTTTTCCGTGGTTTCCCATTTCAACACCAGGCAAATGCTGGGACGGTTCCTTCTGACAGGCCACAGCCGCTTCCTTCCACATCCTTGCCCAGTCTCATTCACCATCATTAATTTCATCTCTCATTAACTCCTCTCATGAGGTTGGCATCAGGAAGGGCATCCGGCCGTATAAACCATCGCCACAAAGACTTCCATCGCATCTCATCCCCGACCCCGTTGGAAAACGGGAATAATGAGGGGTAGACATACAACTGTACATATTTACAACTTCATACCTGTTATATAAAAACGATTATTTATATAACAAAATCAACACGTCTATTTTGTTTAGCAAACCTTGTGATTACCGAATCGATGTCTATAGTGATGTCACGATGAATGTGCAGCAATGCACGGATAGGATTTTTTTTTCCGCACCAAAAAATTTTGCTGACGTCCAAACTGCAAGCTTGGTTGGCAATTTAAGCTGTGACTTTCTCCCTTTGTCGGTACTGCGCCCGAAGAAACCCATCAGTACTTATATCCAAAGCCCGAAAAAGGATTGCAGACATGTAAGTTACCCAGCTCACAAGTTTATCATGCCTACTAAGTAAAATTGGGAATTCCAGGAAACATACAGGATAGATATTATTCGTAAAGAAAATAGTACTACTAGACAAGGTACAAATTTCTACTATTATTTACATTTAGAACAACCGAGAAAACTCCAATCTCGAGGGGTGATAAGGTCTAATCTATAGTGAGCGCCTGTATCTATACCTCGTAGTACTATTTTCGACGATGACGACAATGAAAACGGAATCAGTTTAGATAAAATTTGACTAAGTTGCTAAAAAGCACTAGCCGTTTATTAAGCTAATAAAACATGAATAACAACTGACTTCCTCCCTTAATATTGTGTCTCCCTGACACTTCAACAAAAATAACTGCAAAGATAAATTTGCACGTGGCATTACTATCGTAAGAAAATGTGAAACGGCGTGACATTAAGTATTGCCCTATTTTATACAGGTCCGCTTCAACTATGAACAGTAGTTCCATATCTAATCAAATTATTCATGAACTATGTGCATATATACATCTTTTTATGAAATTCAAATTTTACACTCCATAACGTCGAAGATTAAATTTTCTTCCTCCCTTAAGTCTTTCATCTACTCCATTTCTCTTAAACATCAAATTCAAATTCAAACATACACCGCAACTATCGTGTTGAAAGTAATAAATACTCGTCATAATCAATTGAACATAAGTGACAAACATTTAAGCTAAGCACTGTTCCTTTTTACCTTTATCTATATATCATGAAATTCTGAAATAAGTGCTGAAATTCTTTACTGAGTTAACAATCTTCTGATAAACGTGAATACTGTAAGTGCACGGCATTAACCTTCGTTTCCACACTTCTCCTCCATAATTATACAACAATTACTTTCTCTCTTAAACACCCTGTATAGAATCTTCCTTTACTACTCTCTCATAACTTCACAATTATTGCATTCAATACTAGAGAAACTTAGAGACTCCCCTGCGTCCCTTCGTAAACTTACGTAACTCCTTTACGTTCATATCTCCTTAATCTGCACGGAATTCAACTATAAACTTCTACTTCAATACATATACTTCCTTTACTTAACATTTTGATACAACATCGCCTCGTGCTCGTAATTTCATTTCTGTAATAAATCTCTGTACTTTCACCTTTCTAATCACCCTGTGATTTAATTTCGTTAACTTTCCTCTTCACGTGTTTAAATTCAGCTTTACATTTTATTACAACTTTTCAAGAAATATCAGTAAATATTCATATTCTTAACAAAAGATATAAGTTTGACTTCATTCCATTAATACTTGTTTAACAAATTCCTTTATGTTTTTTTTAACGCTCTAAATTTCATTAGACATATGTGTTTAAGCTTTTCGTAATACTTTCGTTCATAATAAATGTCTGACACTCGAATCAACATCATGAGTTGTCGAAATATTCTTCACTTCGTGACGTTACTTCTTAAGTATACTGTACTTGAATTTGCTCCAATAAATTCCATTTTACTTTAATTACAATCTTACTCCTTCTTTACTTCGTTCAACGTTCTATTCCTTTTATAATAGTTTACTCTACATTCCTTTTTTTAACGCTCTAAATTCCTTTAATACAATTTCTTCCAATAATTTGCTTTCCTCTAAACAATTCATTTGTATTCCTTTTTTAACGCTCTCAATTCCTTTAATACACTTGGTTCTAAGTTACTCTGAACAATTCCTTTATATTCCTCTCAATTCCTTTATATTCCATCGCTGCGATAAAACAAATTTAATTAAATTAAATCTAACGCAAGTGTGAAAATATTTACACGATTTTACTTTAATATAACCTTAGTGTTAATAGCATCATCATCATGCCAAAATTTCGTCCAAGTGACTGAAATTTTCCAAGAAATACGGCAAATAACTCCGTAGAAAAATATGAAAAATCACAATAACAAGATCTACACAAATTTAATTACTTTGACAAAATTATACGTTTCAAATAATGCAGTTAAGAAAAATGCTGTTGAAAAATATGTGGTTGAAAATAATGCGGTTGGTCAATTGGATAATCACACAACTAAACTACAATTCGACATTATAAAAGACAATTTTCTCACTACCTTGTGTTGACTTCTGTACTGCTGAAAATACTTGCATCGCTCCTTCCAAACCAACTTGTCGTGTTCATAGCAACGTCCACAGCTATGAAGACCGGTTTTGTGACAGCAGCAGCTGGACTCGCGGTGAATGACCTCGCCTCGAACAGCTCTGCCAACTCCCGTCTCTCCTTCGCTCCAAGTAGGCCGGCTTCGATTCTCCATCTCTTCAGAATAGACATCGGTTTTCTTCAGAATAGACATCGGTTTTCTTCAGAATATACATCGGTTTTCTTCAGAATAGACATCACGGTGTAATACTGTCGTTTATGCAAGCTTTTTCGTATCTCAAGATGTGTTAAAACTCTCGTAGAAAAGTATGAGTTTTGCTCGGTGATGTTGCGCTTTGCGTAGATATTTGTAGCGTCTTTCATGCTAGTGAATCTGGAATTCAACTGACATCCTTGTAGTCTTCAACTTCCCCATGCTTAACTTAGCACATGTTAATATTCATATTCTTGATAATATACTTGAGACCTCCCCGTCGCTGCCTGGTAACTTGCATTTTCAATACAATGTTCAAATAAGCTTTTACACGTAGAAATACTGAGTAGCTTCTTGTCGAAAATGTTTCTAGCTATATGGAACACTTTGCATAAGCACTGCAATATATAGTTGTACTGTTCCGTTCTGCTATATATGTTGTAGCTTGCTCCCAAGTTACTGAAATTACACTCTACCTTACTTCCAACCTTTATGAACCGTAGCACTATTATAAAGATACTCGTTTATGCTCGAGGTCTTGTCTCGTTCAAATCTCAATTGGAAAAGAACTCTCTCGTCCTGCTCTCCGCATTCCTCAAGTTCTCGTCTCACTTCCTCTCCTCCCGTGGTGTGACGTAACTCCTACCACCTCTCCTGACTTCCGTCCGCAGTTCGACCTTCGCCTCTTCCCCTCTCTCATGACGTAACTCTCGCTTCAAGTGGCGTGATCTTTCTCGTAATGTGAACCTCCCTCTTTCGTATAATGGAATATATGTCCATCTTTAAATCATTCCTACTTCCTTGCCTTTTTATAAATGCATAAGATCTATAGTATTTCACTCATTTCCATACAGTTTTTCCCATATTACTCAAATTTTTAATAAATAAATTTTTTTATCCACTCATTTATTTTCTGGGGTCTTGGTTCATCTCCCGATCAGTTCTTGAGTAATGACCTTCAATAAATTCTGGCGCAGTACCAACTCGACTTGCCGAAACTGCAACGTACCTTGATACTTTCCTCGAAGCTCGATGTAAAAGTCGCAAAACACGCCGTTGCAATTTGTACGAATATTTTTGGTGCGCTAGACGCATCAAATTTCTATCCATCTAGCTAGCAAAAAAATTGGTCTGGTTTTGTAAGTTTGGTTATTTTGTGATTGCATTGTTAGTGATACCATTTTTCTTAACAATTTCGATTCTGTGCCCCCCCCCCCCCCCCCCCCCCCAAAGCCAAACTCTAGATCTGCGCCTGTTGGTTCACCAGGAAAACTGACTGGCCATGAAATAATGGGTGCTACCTATGATAATGTTTATGGTGTGGCAATTATGTCAGACATAATATAGAAAATGGCCACTTTATTTGTATAAGCTAAGCAGTTGATATTCAAAGGTTGTCATCAGAATGGGTGAATTGACTGTAATGAATGTTGTTTGTAAGCCTCGAGGCATCAACAGGCCTTCTAATGTGCTGCATACTCACAATCACCCTGCATTAATGTTATCACACCAGGAGATGGCAGTTCAACGCACTGTGACGGGGTAATGGGGGGTCTTGCAGTATGCATGCGCGGCCAGCCTATTCCAAAACTAAATATATCGGCTGGCAGTCAATTGCTGCATGATAATTTGTTATCGGGTTTCACGTGTGTGTATATTGTTACCTTCCTTCCTACTGTCGATATTTTTACAAGCCTTTGTGTTTGCTTTTAACAGTGTGGCAGTATCAGGTACAGTAATGGAAACAGTGACCAACTTAATGTTTTTGGAATGCGCGATACGCAGTGAGCGGGAAGACAACTGCAGTTCAAACCCGACTGCCATCTCCTGGCGCGATAACAGTACATATATGAGACTTCAATAGCCATCACGAACTGTGGAAATACAGACACAGTAAAATAAATGGTAACACTTTGGTGGACTGGGCTAAAGAACATGATATTTATTCATCTTGTCTAAGGACAAGGACTGGAGCACTTTCATCTCTGGTGCCTGGAATCTGATCTTTGCTTTGTCTCATCAGATAGTACAGTGAGATTCTTTTGCTGAAGCGGGGCCAGCGGCCGATTGTCGGGCGCGCGCGTCTTTCGCCAAACTAGCTCGGGCCGCAGGGTTGCGCAGAGGCGAGCTAACCAGGTTCATTAAAGTCAGTCACTCAACTTTCATCAACGAGGGTGTGAAGTGTCAGCGCACAGATAAGAAGGTAACATAACATCGTCCTGCAAGATTTAATTAAAGAAGCACAGATGTTCTCTTTATTTCTTGGGAGTCTGGATGATCTCACATCACCAGATCAAGGTTAGAACATACCATTTCACAGAAGATGCTGAAAATGTACTCTTTCAGCTGACAGACAGTAACTTTGGAAGTTACATCGTTACATTATGTAGCTGCCCCTGTACCCCCCTGCGTGTTTACTGTAATTAATCGAATCACGGACCTAAGCTGTTGTTGTTGTTATTGTTGTTTTAAGGGGCGGAACTACGGGGTCATGTGCCGGACCTTAGCTCATTTTATGTTTAATTGTGGGGTAATTTAAAATTCAAAGTGTACAGATCAATTACCCGTACTCTAGTGGAGCTGGAGAACAATATACAGCAGCAGATATCCCTCACAAAAAAAGGGAATTACAACGTGTAAATGCTAATTTACTGTATTTACATGGTACAATGCCTGTCTGTCAGCTGAAGGAGAACACTCTCAGCATCTTCTGTGAAAAGGTAAGTTCTTTAATCATGATTTGCTGGCGAATTTACCATTAATTAATGTACTTTGTTACGGTTTCCACCTGCGGGCAATCCGCGGACCGAGCTCGGCCGACTGGCGGAAGGCGCGCGCATCCGGCAGCCGGCCCTGCTCCGCAAAAGAATCTCCCTGTATAAGTCAACCACTTCCAGTATCAAGAAAGGTCCTTGGAGACTTCCAACACAGCCAATACCACCCAATCCCTCTTGAATTTGGGGTTAATATCCCTTTGATAAGATCATTTCCTAGGCCCAGATGGAACTTTCAAACAGCCGATTAGGTCACTTTCTCAGAATATTTGGATACATGTGTAGGATGGATTCCACCAGTAAGGTCAAACTACATGCAATTTGCTAGAACTATAATTAGTACAGCAAAGAAGTGATTTCCAAGAAGTTTCCGTAAGGATTATATTCCCGGATGGACAGAAGAGTGTGAAAACCTATACAAAGAATTTTGTGGAACTAATGATTATGAAATTGCCGATGAGCTGTTGAGTAACATCGACACAGCTAGACATGCCAAGTGGACAGTTACCGCTGAATCACTGGACTTCCGCACATCAAGTAGAAACAATGGTTCTTTGCTCAGAAAACTAGGTGGAGGTACTCCACGTGACTGTACATATGATGCTGTCACCCCCAACCAGGTTGCAGCCTACATAGCGCCCACTTCCAGAACTCCTCAAGTCCAAGAAACTACTATTGTGCCTAAGAATAAATTAAAGATACTCAAGTCCGCTTGCAAAGCTGAAACTGAATATTCTTTACCATTCAACATTGAAGAAGTAATGCCATAAACTGTATGAAACCAGGGAAAGCCCCAGGCTTTGATGGCATTCATGCAGAATTCCTTTTGCATAGTGGCAAATATGTGAAAAAGTGGCTGGTTGAGTTCTTCACGAACATTAACTCTTTAAGACTAGAGTTCGCATACCGAATCGCTGAAAAATGGTTCTTAAAGCGCGAATCAAGTTTTTCTAGTTACAGGAAATGTAACTGCATGTTTGGAGATACTTCCACAGCCCAGGGGTGATGGAGAGATTTAGGACTAGTCCGTAGCATGAGCAATGCGCGTGCGCGCGATTGAACTCTCTCGCAGATGGGACGAGATGCTACGATCACGAAATTCAGTTTACCTAAAGAGAGCTGAGATAAATGTCTGTTTTACTGAGGAGGGTTGAGAGAGTAGAGAATAGGAGTGTCACATAATAAATGTTTACGGGAAGTGACTGAATTGTATGGTAACAGTAAAGGAGACTGGAACAAGGCGATACAATTATCTACAGTACTAAAAATAGTCAAAATACCCTTTGTAATAATGAATAATAATTTTGGGGGTCATGTAGTAATAGATGTTACCTACCCGCTCTCCCTTTTTAGATCACAACTTTTAAGGTAAAATTGTAGGTGTATCCACCATTACATGCGTAAATTATGGGACAAATAAAGTATTGCTAACCCCGCGCATTCGGTACTGACAGCCTTCCTGTCACTAGCCTTGCCCAGCTTTTCCTCCACGCGACCCATGGTCGCCATATAACATAACAGCCACATGGCAAGAATTCTGAACATGGCTCTCAACTATACCCTGTATTTCGAAAGAAAGAACGTGAAGGATATGGCGGGAACTTGGAACAGCTGAGCTGTGTTGCCTAGTTTTTAGTGTTGTTGTAAATCAACTGATTCGAATAATACACAGTGCTACACTTCAGACATTATTACTGTACAATACGTAATATATTTTAAAAGTCAATGCTGAGTCAACGCCGAGGACATTCAAACTGAGAAATATGGTACTTAGATGAATAAATAAATTACACACCACAGCTATGATACCTTTATCATCAGTATTCAATTCAATAAATACGACAAAGAGTGCAGACACTCTACAGCTAATGAATATAAGACTCACCATGCAATGATTATCTGGGTGGAGGTCGTTCACAGCTTACAGTACAGTAGTTGACAGATAACACCATGCACAATCACTGAATCGCGACTCTCTAAGGTTAACATTATTGTGCGGGACAAACCATTGGAAGCCTGAAGGTCAACCGGCTCTCCGCTCCTCTCTCGACCCCGTGCCCGGCGGTGTTGCCATGCTATTGCATCGTACCTTCAGTCGCGTGCTGTATGTGAGAACGTACAGGACAACAGCGCACCGACTATGCGTGACCTTCAGGCTTCCAATGGTTTGTCCCACACTATAGTTTTTGTGATACCAGTAATGCAAAAGTCGTCGGCTGTAACTCAATTCCGAGTACACATACTTCTTCCTGCATAGAGCTTTTCACACCAGCTTGTGGATGTGTTTCTGATGACTAAACAGGCCAATCCTGGCATAAAACATGCGCCCACATAAATTGCACTCAATGGTCGGGAGAGGGCGGGGTTGTAATTGACGAAGCTTTCTTGCTTGTCGCTTGGCCTCTTCATGTCTGCGACGTTCTTCTTCTAATAAGTTGACAGCGCTGCCGCACTAAGCGAAAATACCGTAACTCCACATTTTGTTGAAAAGTGAGGTTTTCGCGGCTACTTAGTTTCGCTATCACAACTGATCTGTGCATATGCAAATAATGGCTTAAATGGCAAATTTTCGTGCCAAATTCGTATAAAAAAAACAAAGCGTAAGTCCCAAATTGATAGCAACCGGTAGCAAATAAGCAGTAACTCCACATAAGAAGCCGAAATACCGTAAGTACACCAGATGCCTGGAGATACGGTTTCTTTGCTTCCTAACAAACTAGAATCGGCCGACCACCATATATCCAATACGAAGCAAAAGTGCGATTACTCTCACTGACAATGAAATCCCTACATTCTTAAGATAAACTCATTATGGGCTTGATCACTGTAACACTTCTAGCAGAGAATAAATTGAAGTGTATTATATCATCTAACAGGAGTGTGCATCGATTCATCAATATTCGCCTGACGTGCAGCTCTAATTAGCTGAAAGTAAGCAGAGTTTATTTTCTACTGCATTCATATTATTGATATTTAGTTGATCAATGCTGCCGAGTACTGATATTTAGACATGTGAGAAAGCATAATGAAGTACAATTCCTTGTTATTATAAGGCATAATGTTTACTATATTAAAGTTTTAACTATGACAAACGTTTCTTTTATAGGTTAATAGAAATATGTCTGGAACACCTTGTTCTTGGCGGTTAGCTGAAGGAAATAGCAGAGGAGTGAAGATGTTGGCCATGGTACAACATAATGAAAACTTTCATGTTTTAAGGAGTAATTCTGGGAATCCGGGCAAGATCAGTACACTACAGTCAGTAACAATGACATTGCAAAGTATCATCAGAATGAACATTCCCGGAACATAGTACTAGTATGCTTGAAACTGCCACACTGGTAAGAGACTCGCTTTATGATATTGGTGACCTAGATTCCACTCTGGAGGAAAGGACCTTTGCTGGAAACCAGAGTGATCACGCTGCACAGCATTATGAAACGAAGTTAGTGATTCTTCAAGTTTATATCCAGAGCATAGAACTGAATCTTCAGGAGCATTAGGGATTTCACAGTCATCGGGGAATATACTCCCTTCCTTGATGTGCGACTTGGATGATCCACAGACATCAGGGGATACACGAACAGCAGAAAACATACCGACGTCGCACATCAGCAAAGAGCCTGCTTCAACACGTGTACGGAGAGATTTAGGGCTGACAAAATCAGGCAAACCCCGGCAGCGAAAGGTATTTGACGTAAGTGCTTCTGAGAGAAAGGTTAAACAGCAGCAGAGTATTCGTGAAAAGCATGTTTTGAAATAATCCTGTGGAACTAGTTGCCGAAAAGAGTGTAGTGAGATATTTAGTCATGTTCAAAGGGAGAAAATAAATGAAGAGTTTTGGAATATTAGCAAAACCGAGAAAGAAGTTTTCATTTTAAGCCACACGGTTCGTCTACCCGTTAAACAGAGACGAAGTGGAGATGATTCTCACAGAAATATGTCCTTTTATTACTTTCTGAAAAATGACGATGACGAGAGAGCTTCGGTATGCAAAGTTATTTTCTTAACTACCCTAGGCTTTTCTAAAATTAATGATACTTTCGCACTGACCGTTTGTAGAGAAGCTAAAGATGTTTCTTCAGTCTCCCCTGTGTCTACAGCAAAACCTAAAAGAATCAAAAGTGCTTGGAACAAAGTTGACCGTGATCTCCTGAGGACACATGTTGAATCATTCAATCCTGCTGTTGCACATTACCGCGGGGAACATGCTCCAAATAGGCGATACCTTCCTAGTGATATCACAGCAGCATCCATGCACAAGCATTTTGTGCAGAACGTAGGAGGTACATGTTCTTACGACCTCTATCGCTCAGTTTTAAGGGTAATGAATATTTCCTTTACAAAACTTGAAAATGAAGAGTGCGAAAAATTTGAAATATTCAGTCAGCACAATCCAGAACACACAGTTAATCAAATGCAAATTGGATGTGGCATTTGCAGCGAGCGGGAATTGCACATTAGTAGAGCAAGTGAAGCTAGAAGAAAATATAAAGAGCATTCTGATAAGGAATTCACAAATTGTAGCGTTATTTATGCCCCATGTTGATAGCGACAAGTGTAACAGTTTGACCCTCACGTTGAGCGACAAGTGTAACGGTTTACCTTTGCCTAAGCTATGTTGTTTTAATGGGCGCCAAGACCTCAATGCAATGTTGAAATCTAAATTTGTATTTAACAACGTCTAGCTCTGGCAGAACACCTTCAAGACTCTATTCACTCAGATCGTGGTATGATTTGATCATTAACCCAACAAACAATTGTATCAGGAGAAGGAATTGGTCTATATCTAATGCTACCTTCTGAAAGCAAAGATTGCATTGTAAAAGAAATGAATTTATTATATAAAACAAGAATAGCAAAATTAATAATAATAATAAGTTTAAAATTTAAATTGGAGCGTTGCGATTTTAATATTACCGATAGAAAATTACGTGAAAACGGAGTCTGATAAATTATTGATTTTACTCTTATTCCCAAGCTATGAAGTTACTGAAATATGAAATATAAAACAAAGAGAAATGAGAGATTGCGTATTTCTGCGTCATTCGCGCTTACCACTGGAAATGGCCGAAGCCTTTCCCTCGTACTGGATGATGCTGTGAGCTTCCCAAAGTCTCCTGGACGTCGACATCTTTGTCGATATTTGATGAGATTCTGGTAGATTAGATAATTCTATGGTCCGTACATTGGACCCAAACACTTGTACAACCACACTGGTTAAGTTTTACAAAAGTTAGTCCTCCACTCCACGGAACATCGGAGCGACTCCCGCGTACCACCGTACTCGTTAAGTTCTAAACAGATAGTCCTCGTTCCACGGCGCGCTGAACGATATATTGTGCCCATTTAGCAAGAAATATGCCAATCACAGTATACCAGCGTAGCTCAATTCGGGATTTCGGGGCAGTGGTAAGTTCCCCCACTCTGTGACTCACATATTTTGGATTAATTAGAGGATACACTTGCAAAAATAACAACAAAATCAACTCCTATTTAAACAAATTTAATTAATAAAATTAATGGCGCTACAAACATTTTTAACAAATTAATTACTGACCCAAGTATCAACTGCTTGTTCCAAATGAACAAGGGATCACAAAATAAAATAAACAAATATTGTATTCAAAACTTGTGGTTTTTACATAAACCAACAATTCTTACTTAGTCTCACTTCCATAAAGCACTAACATTAAGTTTACATAACTCTGAGCTCTTTGGCTCCATGCATTTACATTATTATGGTGTCATTCTTGTACACCTCAAACATTAGCTTTTATATTTTCTTATTTCTCAAAAACAAATATATAATTATATTTAAAATCTATATTAATTATCTAATTCAATGTTTTGGGCATGTCCACACATTCAGTTGTTATCATCTCTCTTTATTTCACAAACATA
Organism: Meconema thalassinum; assembly: GCA_946902985.2. Taxonomy (NCBI): domain Eukaryota; kingdom Metazoa; phylum Arthropoda; class Insecta; order Orthoptera; family Tettigoniidae; genus Meconema; species Meconema thalassinum. The sequence goes on along the minus strand of OX336394.1, from coordinate 190,415,473 downwards.
TTAAGGTAATCAGAAACTCAATTGTGTACTCCAGAGCGTGAAGGTACTTGACACAGTCAAAAAACTATAGTTACTCCCGAACTCAGTTGCCTTCAATCAACTCGTGGAATCCCACGTCCTTACATTCTTACAATAGGGATTGTTATTTATCTCTTATGTCTTAATAGACCATTATCATATAAGAAACTACGATCTGAACCGGCAAACGAAATATCCATCTTTAAGGACCTCGGTTCAACGCCCGGGTCGTTTACAACTTTAAACACTCCTGGTGTATTCGTTTCTCTTTTCAACAGCTTACGAGACGGTCTCTGTTCCATCTCGCTTTAAAAGAGCTAGTCTCTACTACTGGGGTGCGATTTATGACATGTTAGGGTGGAGGAGACATCTCGTCTGACCCAACATTTAGTAGCTTATTTTCAAGGCTTTCAAAACAAACCTTTCCATTCTATCCAGTTCTGGGGAGACCGGGCTTTATTGTACCGTATACATTCAAACAACTATTCTTTGGTTCAAAGACCATTTTCATATCCTTGGCATTTATTAATTATGAGAGGGTCCTCATTGATTGGGAAGATTAATACACAAACGACGACGGAGAATTACAGGGGCTTTTATCATAAGAAGATCCTGCATTCGAATCTCTTCAGGTGCCTCGGGAACTAATCCCGTACAGAGGACTTATCCAAAATGCGATTTAGAGTCGGCCGTGGCCCAATGACATACGCTCAATAATACCATATATTAGCTCCCTTTTTAAATACATACACAATGCCTTGTGATACCATGTCACAAATAGAGGACTTATACAATTATCATTCACTGCAATCAACTACCCTCCATAAGTAAATGTACCAAGTATTTCACCACTACGCGTTCCTAGCGTGACACTTTAATATTATATCTGCGCTCATTATGCGCTATGCATTATTTTAAGCCGAAAATGTCTTCCCAAGAACTGATAAAATCTCTTTAGTAACAATTCATATTATTTTAATTCACATATTAATCTTTCCATGGTCGATAAATCGCTCCCTGTTTTAAAATATTCCATTGAACCTCATTTCTTACACATACGTTAAGGCTTAACGTTCTTATGTTCATATCAATTTATTTGATTTTTATTTAACATTTCCATATTTAATTATTATTATTATTATCTTTATTCTTTATACAAGCTCAAAAGCTATTTCTTTCATATCTTAACTTTACTTTATTTCAATGTCTTTTATGATAATTAATGATATTTCGCTTGCTCTTATGACATTTGTTAAATACATTAACCCTTTATTCACATATTTCCTCTACGGGAATTATTCTTTACATAATTATTCATAATTTCTCTATTTATTTTATTATTATTGTTCAGACCGTATTCTTGATTATTCAGCATTTATCTATGAAAACACATCCCTTTCACTCCAAACTCCGGTGGTTTTTGTACACAATCAATTTCTGACACCAAAATGAAAAGGAATTTTGTACTCACATATTTTCAGATCATCCCATGATCTTAAATCTGGTGTGGTGTTTCATTTTTGGGCCCACTTCGAACTTTTTACACCATATTGAAGGTATTCATCTTACGTAAAAACACTTTTTGACTTATATCTAGAACACTTAATATTGACGACATTTTTATATACTGGTGTGTCCCTTTTGAACACATAATAACACTAAAAATATTATCTAACACACAATCTTAATTATTTTACACTTCACAATTACTCGATCACTAGGCCGTACTTCTGAGCCTATCACACGTGATCTTCTTGAATTCCCGTTTCCAAGGGTGAGATTTATCCGATGTCGGCTTCCTATTCTGAAGAATGCGAAGGTCCCGAAACATCTACTGTTCCCTGGAGTTCAATTCTGCTATTCCTATCCTGGATAACTGGCTATTGATCTAGCTTGAACGGCTTCTCTGTAGATCTGTCTATTGATCCTAACGAGAGTCTATATGGTTCGAGGTCTCCTCTAAGACCTATAGATTTAGTTTCTAGCAGCTAGCACTTCTTGATTCTAGTACTATTAGAATTGTTCGCCTGCTTTCTGGAGCTAATGTTTATAGTCTCCTATCGTCTTTGTTTGAACTGTTTTTAACACTCCTACGTTCGAACCTTATTCTGTTCTTCCCTTTTAGATTTCTTCAATTTAAATAACAGTTTATCTGTCTGGTACGATACTTCCGTACGTTATGATCTCTTCGTTTAAACATTTAACGACCTATCGCCTTTAAGTCCGACTTTCGCAGCCTGCTATGACTATAACTTGCGAATTTTCACTTTAACTTGTATACAGTCGGGCCTAAATCCTATAATTAGGATTTTCCTAATACTTCACTGCGGCGATACTTTAAGATTTCGTCTTGACCACCCCTTATGGAAGGCAAGCAAGTCGTTACTACTGTGACGCCTGTGGCTATTGGATCTTACTTCGGTGGTGTGAAACAGCGTTTTCTCCCCTCAAGGAGTACTGGTAGCTGTTATCGATGTAACGCAGAGTTACGTCCCCTCACGGACTGTCGGAATGATTACTTCTACGTCGTGGAGCAGCACTTCCCCTCACGGAATGCTCGTAGGACTGTATGCGATGTGACACAGCGACGTGCCCTCTGGCTGTCTGAATACTGCATGATTGGCTTGGAAACGCCCGAAGCTTTATACTGTTTTACTACAAAAAAATAAGACTCAAGCCTTTCCTGTGGTCAACTTCTAAAATAATGGTGCCACAAATATAAAAATTATACCTTCCGAAAGCTCGTCTTCTCAATGTCTAATGATCTTATTGCACCTAAGAATCGATCGTGCAATTTGGAGATATTAATTAATTTCTCGTCCTCAATTGTGTGGGTGTTGCATTCTTTTTGCTCTCTCCCCTCCACAGAGGCTTAGGTACTTCCCCTATGACGTAGCCTTACGTCGGCAGTTTATTTCTGCACAATTATTACATGGTTTCTCTATACTGAAAAATCTCTCATTCCAAATGATTCACTGTACTGTGCTTGTTTACTCATTATTATGCTCGTAAACGTGTTAATTTTAATTATTCCTCTTCTGGCGCGTATGCGACGTTGTCAATTTCCAGCCACGTCAGCTTGAATTCCGATTCAGGCTTCTCTTTCTATCACGGTGGAAGATTCCACTCAGTTATTAATACTCGTGACCAGCCCTCTCTGGCATGTCGAGTGGGGTGATCTCATCTAAGGAGCATCTGTCCCTAGTCGCTTGCACAATGTTAAGCTATATTCCTGGCTTAAAATCTCTCTCCGTTCCTTTAAGAAACTATACTTTTCTTTCATTTCTTCCTTAAGGACATGGATTCGACCGTCATGGACCCTATGGCCCATGGGTTCATCTCTCCCCTCCTTAGGTAAATAAATTTTCGAAAATTTTGAGGAAATTTATTTCAATTTAATTTGTATTACTCTATTCGTCGAATCCATCATAACGTCATCCGTATTTACTGTTGTTTTTACTTCTTTTAAGTCGTATCCGGTAATTGTGTAGGTTGGGTATGCTCTGTCCCTACCCTTTCTTTCTTTCTTTCATTGTCTGGACTTTAAGTTCCCAGAACCTCATTCTCCCTTACGGGTTTGGTCTATCCCTACCCGTTTCCTTATTTCATCATTTTCTTTTCTTAAATTGGAATTTTCTTCTTCAATAAATTCAATTATTTCTTTAATTTCCCAATATACTTTCTCCAATTCGCATTCGCACTCGAATGCTTGAGCTCTATTTTCTATTTCTTCCTTATTCTTGTCTATGTCAAAAGCGGATTCCTCTCTAAATGTTTCCATGACCAGGGCTTGTTCATTTTCTTCATCAAAATCTTCGGGAGGGTAATATAATTTCAAATTGGCTGAATTCATGGTCACTTCGTGATTCGTTTCACAGTGCCGAATTCTATATGCGTTATTCCTCAAATCTCTGATTATCTGATATGGTCCGTGGTACATTTTCTGGAACTTCTTGTACACACGGTTCCCTGGATCCGAAATGGCTGGTCTTTTCACTAACACCATTTCTCCTGCTAATAATGGTCGATGATACCTCTTATGCCTATTTCTTCTCTGCCTCCTGTCGGCTTGAGCTTTTAGATGCTCAAAGGCTCTCCTAATTCGTACATCTCTTCCCGGCTGAGCGTCTGCTGGCCTAGGAATTACCAGATTCCAAGGTCTTTCTGGTTGCTCATTCCGATGTAACGTTATGGGTATCTCTCCTGTGGATTCATGGATTGTATTATTTATACAAAATTCTATAATATCCAAAATATCTATCCACTTCCAATTTTCTTCGGCACAGTATATTCTACAATACTTGGCCGTTTCTCTCATAACTCTCTCTACAGGGTTTGCCTCAGGATGGCGAATACTTGACAAAATTTGACGTATTCCAAGTCTTTCTAATTCTCGTCTGAACTCTACACTGGTGAAACAACTGCCGTGATCCGACAACAAATTCTCAGGTTTCCCCAGAATCGGTATCACTTTTTCTTTAAGTCGTTTTAACACCTGCTTGGTACTAGTCTTCTGTATGGGAGCAAGGACAACCATTTTAGTGAAGACATCCATAGCCACCATTATGTGTCGATTTCCTCTTCTCGCCTTTGGCAAAGGTCCAAAATTATCGATAGATATGATTTGGCCGGGCCTTTCGGGCAACAATGGTATAGGCTTCTGTCTCATCAGAAATGCATTAGGTTTAATCCTTTGACATAAATCACATGTCTTTAGCGTGTCCCTTACAGTTTCTCTCAGTCTCGGCCATATAAATGCTTCTTTCAGCATCGAGACTGTTTTGTCGACTCCCATATGTCCGAACGATCTATGGGCTAACCATACTATTTTCCTCTGCAAAATTGCAGGTACAACAATCCTTAATTTCGTATGGTCAGAGTCCACAAACTTATATAATAACCCATTATAAAACGTGTAGTCTTGTGCTATCTTCTCAGCTTCCGTGTATGCTGGTGTTCCTCTTATCAAGCTTCCCTCAAGGAATGATATAAGCATGTTCATCCATGGATCCTCCCGTTGCCTTTGACTAATGCTTCTTAACTCATTAAGAGTACGCTGATCCCTGTCTTCCAAATCTATAGCCATTACTTCCTCTTCTATGGACTCTGGCTGTCTACTTAAGTAGTCTGGAACTATGTTTTCCTTTCCTGGGCAGTACTCTATCTTGACATCAAATTGTTGAATATATAAAGCCCAACGCATCAACCTTTGACTGGATAAATCAGTCTTCATCAAAAAGGTTAAGGCTTTATGATCCGTCCTTAGAATGACCTGAAACCCATATACGATCTTCCGCCAATATTGCAACGCGTGCAATATCGCTAACAGCTCGATCTCGCTGATCGTATAATTTTTCTCGTGTGGTTTCAGTCTCCTACTTGTGAAAGCTAGATAATTCTTCTTATCAGGGTTTTCCGGGTTCTCCTGATATAGCATTGCCCCTATTCCAATCTGGGATGCATCTGTCTGAATGATAAATCTCTGATTAAAATCAGGATATCCTAGCTTCACGTAATTTAAGAGCATTTCCTTGGCCTCCACGAATGCTTTCTCTGCTTCCTCCGTCCATTTCCACTTGCCCCCCTTCTTCAGAAGGTCCTGTAGTGGTGCAACAGTTTTGGTGTATGATGGACAATGTCCTGAGAAGAACCCAATCAATCCCAAAAACTGGCGAACGTTCTTCACTTTCAAAGGCCTTGGAAAATCCCTTATCGATTCCAATTTGCATGGATTTGGTTTAACACCATCCTTGTCAATCACATGCCCTAAAAATGTCACTTGCCTTTGACAGAAGTTCGACTTCTTTAAATTTATCTTAAAATTTGCCCTTCTTAGGTCTTCTAATAATTTCTTCAAATTTTCTAAATGTTCCTCAATGTTCTCCGAGGTAAGCAAAATGTCATCTACGTATCGGATAGTGCACTCTTTCACTTCCTCTGACAGGTTTCGATCCAGCGCTCTTATTAATGCGGATCCTGCAGTCTTTAATCCAAACGGACATCTTCTAAAGCAGTATGTTTGTTGATCGAACTGAAATCCAGTCAACAAGCTGGTTTTCTCTTCCAGTTCGAGATGATGATACGAAGAAGTCATGTCAATATTTGTAAAAATCTTCTTGCCTTTAAACTTCCTCAGTATTTCTTTTATGGGTGGTGCCGAATCATTTTCTGGTATAATTTTTGCATTTAGATTTCTGGCATCTAAACACACCCTTACTGAGCCATCCGGTTTACTCACAATCACTAATGGACTAACATATGGTGTCGCCATCTTTTATATAACACCTGCATTCATCATCTCCTGCAGTGTTTTCTTGGTTTGTGGGTAATGTTTTTCCGCAACCGGGTATGGTTTTTGTTTGAACGGTGCCCAATCGTTGACTTGGAACGCATATTTAAAATTTTCAATCTTCCCTGGCTTGGAATCAAATACGTCCCTATAATCCAATAATAATTTCTTTAACTGTTCCTTAATTTCAAGGCTGACTTTAGCTTCCTCCACCTTTCCGGACAGGTTGGTCTCGAACTCATTTTCCACATTATCTTCGAGTTCTATGTTGAGGACTTCCAATATCTTTTCTATGTCCTTATAATCTTCCTCAATCACTTCTTCCATATGCCATACCTGTTCTGCTATTTTCGCCTCCTGATCCTGTAGGTTAATGTTTTGCTCATCCACATCCTCTCTTTGAATTCTAATGCAGTTTTGCGCTAGGTCTATAATGACCTTGTTCTCACGGATAAAATCAATACCTAATATGACATTATACGGTAATTGATTTACCAGCAAAAAGCACTGCGAAATTTCAGCGTTACCCATGATTAAATCAATGTATACCTGAAATTTACATGTCAAAGATTTTTCAGGGATAATTCCCTTAATCTTTACACTTGATGTGGGAATCTTTAGTACTCGGCCCCTTGTTTCCAATTCACTTAAAAGGGTTTGTGTAATTAAACTTATTGTGGATCCAGTATCAATCAATGCTCTGACCAGTAATCCTTCTATCCTAAGCATAATTATAGGTAGTTCTCTTTTAACAGGTGGGATTCCTTCCACATCCTCGTTAATTAGTTCATCTGGTCTGGCTATCCAATTTACAATTTCTACTTCCTCCCAGCTCCTGGTATGTTTCCACTTTTGACAATTTAAATTTGGAGTTTTTTTTATCCTGAGGGCTCCCTTTTCCCTCATTCTTCAACTGAGCTTGTAGTTCCAAGCTTTGAGCTCCGTCTAGTCGGTCGGGTGATTTCCGGTTTTTGATTGCCTCACTCCAACGGACTTTTTGCCTATCAGGTTCATCTGGTCTTTCGTTCATATAACGAAGACTCTCCTGATATCTTTCTTCTATTTCGGCCCGATATTCATCATCCCTATCGTCTGGCCTTACATTCCTCCTGGGATAATTCTCCCATTTCTTTCTATTGTCCGGCCTTTGCTGGTTATTGTTATAGGGTCGGCTTTCCTGTTGCCTATAACCCGTCGTTCTAGGATTTCTTCCTCGATATCCTCCCCGGTAATATGGCTGTATCCTTCTAGGCTCCTGGTGCCCATACTCTCGATCTCGTCCTTGAGTATCCGTACTGGTGGACTGATTCCTGGTCGCTGGTTTTTCTCCAGTTTCCTGACTGCTGGCCATGTGTACTTGCTCAGTTTGTCTCTGATGCCGAGGTGTTACGTGCGAAGTCGTCATATCTAACTGACGTAATACGCTTTCCACTTCCACAGCACTTCTGGCTTTGGATGAGATTAGCAGCCTCTGAATCTCATATGGAAGCTGTCTTGCAATGGCGGCACACAGGTCGTTTTCTGCCGGAGCAATATCCAGTTCGCGGAATTTACACAGCTGAGCGGTGAAAAATTCCGAGTATTTAGTAGGTGCATTGGTACTGTACTTCCTAGAGTACAGATCTAGCCTTAAATTTTCTTGGACATCTGCTGCCCAATATCGCTTTAAAAATGCTTCCCTAAAGCCTTCCACCGTATCAAAAGTGTATCTGAAGCTTCTGAACCAGGTGAGACAATCACCTGCCAACAGCTTTTCAATAGCTCTCAGTCTCCGATCCTGAGGAACCTTCATTTCATTTAGATACTCTGCCACTTCTTTTAGCCAGTATTTTGGAGTAATAGACATGTTATTACCCGTAAACTTTACTGGTCTGTCCTCATTAGATTTAATAATGTTTATTATTTGGCCATTTGCCTGATTTGTGTACGGGGTTGACATCGCCATTGGATATCCTGGGATCTTATAAGGGCTCTCCCCTCCTAAGTCCCTCTCCGTATCTGTGCCTTGTTCACGAGAATCTGCCCATCCTGTTTTTGGAAACTCCTCCTGATTTTCGAATTCTAACTTCCTTTCTCTTCGGGCACTTTCTTCATTTGCCATGAGTTGGATTTCCATTTGACTGTTCTTATGTTCCGTCCTCTCCAATCGGGATCTTAATTCATTCTGAATTCTTTCTTGATTCATTTTAATATCTTCCTCTATCTTTTTGAGTTGGAATTTCTCATCCCTGAAGCTATCCCTAAATCCATTTATTTGGTCTTCTACCTCTTTCTTAATGATCTTAGCATGTTGGTCTATAATTTCTGGCTTAACGTCACCTATGGTCTCCAGGCCCTCTCGTATCTCCTTTATTTGCTTCTCCACTTCTTTTCGTCCTTTGACCATATCTATTTTCATTCCTTCAAGCCTTCCCTCGGTCTTCTCTTGACTCTTATATAACTTCATCATTTCATCTTGGACCTGATTAATTTCCTTATTGGTTTTTCCTACATGAACCTTTAATGTTCCGATGGTTTCCTGAACCTCAATAATACCCTGACTTATTTCATTTATTTTATGGGTGTTATCCTTATTTTCGTCCTCTCGTTGTTTTCTTTCACCCTGGAGATGCCCCTCGTAGATACCTAATCTTCGATTTATTTCACCCTCATACTTCTTTAAGTTATCATCTACCTGCCCGGTAAACAGCTCAAATTGATCTTTCATATCCCGCGCATCCTTTATATTTTGATTTTTCATCTCAGTTACCTCAGTCTGAACTACACCGATTTTGTCCTCGAGGGTCCCTACTTTCTCTTCAACCCCTTCAAATCTATTTCCTAGCTTATTCACGCTTTGTTTTATTTCATCCCGGGATGCCTTACAAATATCGCTGTTATATTTTATCTGAGCTTCTAACCTTTCCTGCACACCTTGGATCTGGGTTACAAGTTTATTTTCACACTCATCACCCTTTGTTTCTATGTTCATTAATTTAGTTTCTATAGAACCAAATTTATTTTCCATGGTATCAATTTTATTCCCTATACTTTTAAAATTATCTTGGCACTCCTTTTTGGATTCTATACTATTTTTGTTCATAGTCTCTATTTGGACTTGTATTCCTGAGTAAAATCCTTTACTTTCCTCTTTAATTTCACTTAGCTTAGTCTCCAACTTAGTGTCAAACCCTTGGAACTTGTTATTTATTTTATCTATCTCAGCCTTTACTTCATTGTTCATTGTTACACAGTTAGCCTCGATAGCTTCTAACTTAATTTCCATGGTATTACTTTTAACTTCGATATTCTCTAATTTAGTGCTCATATTAGCACTATCAGTTTTTATTGACTCCAAACTTAAATTCATGGATCCTAACCTTTGGTTATTTTCCTCCTTTTGGAGGCCCAATGTCTTGTTTATCGCCTCCAACTTCTCATTACTATCGGCTTTTATCGCCTCCAAAAGCCGTTGCATCTCTTCACTTAATGCCATCTTATGAGAATACAGTGGGCCACAAATGCCACCACACTAGTACATGCTTGAGAGATGATACTCTGAATCCGTGTGTCCCAATTTCTTTTAAAATATTACCTTGGTACGGGTATTCACTTACAACGTACCCTTTTACTACTTTTATTCAATTTCATAAACCTTTATGGAAGTGTTTAAAATTCAAAATTTCGAAAAACCATTTTTTTTTTCAAAAATGAAAATTTTGATTTTTCGAGAAAACTCGGGTTTTCCCTAGGAAAACTCATCCCCACGTTGGGCGCCAAAAATCTTTAGATTTTGCTAGGGGGTTCATATATAATATATATTCAGGGCTGCTCGGTATGAGTTTCCAGGGACCCATGCGGTCAGTTAATATTTTACGTTGTAGCTTTTCCTATCATTACTTTAATTTTACATGATATGACCGACTTAAGTGTTCCTCTAGTTATTAATCCAGCACAGTATTTATATATCCCCCTGTGCCCATTTAGCAAGAAATATGCCAATCACAGTATACCAGCGTAGCTCAATTCGGGATTTCGGGGCAGTGGTAAGTTCCCCCACTCTGTGACTCACATATTTTGGATTAATTAGAGGATACACTTGCAAAAATAACAACAAAATCAACTCCTATTTAAACAAATTTAATTAATAAAATTAATGGCGCTACAAACATTTTTAACAAATTAATTACTGACCCAAGTATCAACTGCTTGTTCCAAATGAACAAGGGATCACAAAATAAAATAAACAAATATTGTATTCAAAACTTGTGGTTTTTACATAAACCAACAATTCTTACTTAGTCTCACTTCCATAAAGCACTAACATTAAGTTTACATAACTCTGAGCTCTTTGGCTCCATGCATTTACATTATTATGGTGTCATTCTTGTACACCTCAAACATTAGCTTTTATATTTTCTTATTTCTCAAAAACAAATATATAATTATATTTAAAATCTATATTAATTATCTAATTCAATGTTTTGGGCATGTCCACACATTCAGTTGTTATCATCTCTCTTTATTTCACAAACATATTAAGGTAATCAGAAACTCAATTGTGTACTCCAGAGCGTGAAGGTACTTGACACAGTCAAAAAACTATAGTTACTCCCGAACTCAGTTGCCTTCAATCAACTCGTGGAATCCCACGTCCTTACATTCTTACAATAGGGATTGTTATTTATCTCTTATGTCTTAATAGACCATTATCATATAAGAAACTACGATCTGAACCGGCAAACGAAATATCCATCTTTAAGGACCTCGGTTCAACGCCCGGGTCGTTTACAACTTTAAACACTCCTGGTGTATTCGTTTCTCTTTTCAACAGCTTACGAGACGGTCTCTGTTCCATCTCGCTTTAAAAGAGCTAGTCTCTACTACTGGGGTGCGATTTATGACATGTTAGGGTGGATGAGACATCTCGTCTGACCCAACATTTAGTAGCTTATTTTCAAGGCTTTCAAAACAAACCTTTCCATTCTATCCAGTTCTGGGGAGACCGGGCTTTATTGTACCGTATACATTCAAACAACTATTCTTTGGTTCAAAGACCATTTTCATATCCTTGGCATTTATTAATTATGAGAGGGTCCTCATTGATTGGGAAGATTAATACACAAACGACGACGGAGAATTACAGGGGCTTTTATCATAAGAAGATCCTGCATTCGAATCTCTTCAGGTGCCTCGGGAACTAATCACGTACAGAGGACTTATCCAAAATGCGATTTAGAGTCGGCCGTGGCCCAATGACATACGCTCAATAATACCATATATTAGCTCCCTTTTTAAATACATACACAATGCCTCGTGATACCATGTCACAAATAGAGGACTTATACAATTATCATTCACTGCAATCAACTACCCTCCATAAGTAAATGTACCAAGTATTTCACCACTACGCGTTCCTAGCGTGACACTTTAATATTATATCTGCGCTCATTATGCGCTATGCATTATTTTAAGCCGAAAATGTCTTCCCAAGAACTGATAAAATCTCTTTAGTAACAATTCATATTATTTTAATTCACATATTAATCTTTCCATGGTCGATAAATCGCTCCCTGTTTTAAAATATTCCATTGAACCTCATTTCTTACACATACGTTAAGGCTTAACGTTCTTATGTTCATATCAATTTATTTGATTTTTATTTAACATTTCCATATTTAATTATTATTATTATTATCTTTATTCTTTATACAAGCTCAAAAGCTATTTCTTTCATATCTTAACTTTACTTTATTTCAATGTCTTTTATGATAATTAATGATATTTCGCTTGCTCTTATGACATTTGTTAAATACATTAACCCTTTATTCACATATTTCCTCTACGGGAATTATTCTTTACATAATTATTCATAATTTCTCTATTTATTTTATTATTATTGTTCAGACCGTATTCTTGATTATTCAGCATTTATCTATGAAAACACATCCCTTTCACTCCAAACTCCGGTGGTTTTTGTACACAATCAATTTCTGACACCAAAATGAAAAGGAATTTTGTACTCACATATTTTCAGATCATCCCATGATCTTAAATCTGGTGTGGTGTTTCATTTTTGGGCCCACTTCGAACTTTTTACACCATATTGAAGGTATTCATCTTACGTAAACACACTTTTTGACTTATATCTAGAACACTTAATATTGACGACATTTTTATATACTGGTGTGTCCCTTTTGAACACATAATAACACTAAAAATATTATCTAACACACAATCTTAATTATTTTACACTTCACAATTACTCGATCACTAGGCCGTACTTCTGAGCCTATCACACGTGATCTTCTTGAATTCCCGTTTCCAAGGGTGAGATTTATCCGATGTCGGCTTCCTATTCTGAAGAATGCGAAGGTCCCGAAACATCTACTGTTCCCTGGAGTTCAATTCTGCTATTCCTATCCTGGATAACTGGCTATTGATCTAGCTTGAACGGCTTCTCTGTAGATCTGTCTATTGATCCTAACGAGAGTCTATATGGTTCGAGGTCTCCTCTAAGACCTATAGATTTAGTTTCTAGCAGCTAGCACTTCTTGATTCTAGTACTATTAGAATTGTTCGCCTGCTTTCTGGAGCTAATGTTTATAGTCTCCTATCGTCTTTGTTTGAACTGTTTTTAACACTCCTACGTTCGAACCTTATTCTGTTCTTCCCTTTTAGATTTCTTCAATTTAAATAACAGTTTATCTGTCTGGTACGATACTTCCGTACGTTATGATCTCTTCGTTTAAACATTTAACGACCTATCGCCTTTAAGTCCGACTTTCGCAGCCTGCTATGACTATAACTTGCGAATTTTCACTTTAACTTGTATACAGTCGGGCCTAAATCCTATAATTAGGACTTTCCTAATACTTCACTGCGGCGATACTTTAAGATTTCGTCTTGACCACCCCTTATGGAAGGCAAGCAAGTCGTTACTACTGTGACGCCTGTGGCTATTGGATCTTACTTCGGTGGTGTGAAACAGCGTTTTCTCCCCTCAAGGAGTACTGGTAGCTGTTATCGATGTAACGCAGAGTTACGTCCCCTCACGGACTGTCGGAATGATTACTTCTACGTCGTGGAGCAGCACTTCCCCTCACGGAATGCTCGTAGGACTGTATGCGATGTGACACAGCGACGTGCCCTCTGGCTGTCTGAATACTGCATGATTGGCTTGGAAACGCCCGAAGCTTTATACTGTTTTACTACAAAAAAATAAGACTCAAGCCTTTCCTGTGGTCAACTTCTAAAATAATGGTGCCACAAATATAAAAATTATACCTTCCGAAAGCTCGTCTTCTCAATGTCTAATGATCTTATTGCACCTAAGAATCGATCGTGCAATTTGGAGATATTAATTAATTTCTCGTCCTCAATTGTGTGGGTGTTGCATTCTTTTTGCTCTCTCCCCTCCACAGAGGCTTAGGTACTTCCCCTATGACGTAGCCTTACGTCGGCAGTTTATTTCTGCACAATTATTACATGGTTTCTCTATACTGAAAAATCTCTCATTCCAAATGATTCACTGTACTGTGCTTGTTTACTCATTATTATGCTCGTAAACGTGTTAATTTTAATTATTCCTCTTCTGGCGCGTATGCGACGTTGTCAATTTCCAGCCACGTCAGCTTGAATTCCGATTCAGGCTTCTCTTTCTATCACGGTGGAAGATTCCACTCAGTTATTAATACTCGTGACCAGCCCTCTCTGGCATGTCGAGTGGGGTGATCTCATCTAAGGAGCATCTGTCCCTAGTCGCTTGCACAATGTTAAGCTATATTCCTGGCTTAAAATCTCTCTCCGTTCCTTTAAGAAACTATACTTTTCTTTCATTTCTTCCTTAAGGACATGGATTCGACCGTCATGGACCCTATGGCCCATGGGTTCAATATGCACACCTCCGCATCCCCACTCATCAGCCGACTTCCAGCTTACGTGGTCTCCACTGATTGGCTGCTCCCTACGCGCTAGATCCCCACTCTGGCTCACTACACTCGGCGGGAGGCTGAAGTCGTTTTCCGTTCCATACATCCGCCCTATCGTTAAGCTGCAACGCAGGATTGCGTCATGCTTCCCGACAAGATTAAGCCTGTACTTGAATTCCCAGTGACTCATGTCTCTCAATATACCCTAACTGACGAAACTCCGTTAAATTCCGTAATCATATAATTTTCTATGATATTGTCGTTCGTAATAATTTGCTTGATAGTGTTTTCTAAGACATAGAAAATCTATCTGTATGCTAATAATTTTATAAAATGCTCCGAAAAATACCGTAATAATAATTATAATAAATTAATAATAATAATAAATTAACATGAAAATTTATCTTGGCTGAACAATTTGCCACGTAAATAAATAGAGAATGGCTTCCTACTGACTTATGCCAGTGGCATGAAAACCCCTCGAAAAACACGTTACAAAATGACCATTTTTATTTTTCTGCACACTTGCAGAAAGCGATTATGCTTCCACGAATGGATGAATTTAAGGTCTCAGTATTCACAAAATGTATAATAGCATTTAATGAGTCATTTGCTTCTCTAGGATCTACAACTGAAAACCGAAAGCCTTTCGCAGTATTGTGGCACGAGGGTATATCAGGGCGTAAACAAGAGGACATAGTCAGTGCCTACCATTCTTTCTTTTTGCATCATAGACATGCTGAACATGTTACCTTGTGAGTAGATAACTGTTCCTCTCGAAACAAAAACTGGTGTATATTTACATTTTTGATTTCTATGGTGAATTCATTGGAAATCCAAGCTAAGAAAATTGATCTACTACTTTGAGCCAGGACACACGTTCATGTCAGCTGACTCTTTCCATCACCAGATAGAGCTCTCCCTGAAGTGTAAGGGCAAGGTTTATGATTTTAAAGACTTTGAAGACTCTGTGAAGGCAGAAGACTCTGTGAAGGCATCAAACCGTGGGAAAGTGACAGCTAAAGTGATGGCTATCATGGACTTTTATGATTGGACACACGAATGTTCAACATACAAACTAAACAAGCAAGAGGGACGTCGTCCAGTCCCCCGACATATTTCGTCAGTACATGATGAAAGGGGTAGCTTGTCGCTGTACTACAGAATGAGCTACGACGAAAATTAACCTGTAAGGAACCTGGATTTTCTGAACAGTAAGGCACCAAGGGAATCACGGCGCCCCAGCAACAAAGTACTTGTCGTGGAATTCCAGCAGTTAAAAAGCTGGACATTAGAAAAACTCGCACCGCTCCTGCCCGAAAATAGAAGACAGTTTTGGCATAATATTCCAACATCAGAAGTATCAGATTTGTGTGAAAGTTACGATTAATGATGAACACGACAGACACTATGAAGAATCAAAATTTTAACATCATGAATATCCAGACGTTTGGGCAATACAGCTTGTTATAACAACTTCGTTTCTACATCAGGATCCAAATATGTTTTTGAGTATAAAGTGCTCTTTATTTATGTTGTTAGCAGTTTACTGTCTACCTATTTATTCTATGTCAATTAGTTTTATTCAATAAATAATAACAACAGCTGTAAACCTAGAACGTGTACTTACTGCAAATCCTCCTATAGATATGTTAAGAGCAATGGGTATAGGACGCCAAAAAGCCGTAACTCCACTTTTGCCGATTTAATGCCAAAATATGTCGATAATTAACACAAAATTAAAAAATACACCCACGGATATATCAAATATTTGTATATTATGTGTAAACATTAACTAAAAATTGTTGCATGGACACAAACTCATTTTTGCAATTTCTCGAAAACCAATACTGACGGAGATACGGCTTTTTTGCTTAGTACGGCAGAGCGGTCGATGTAGTGTTCCGCCACAATAAACGGTCCGCAGCAGATGTTTTCCATGAGTAGATATGGATACCAGTAGTCGTCGTGATGTGTTTTAGCTGGTCTTTAAAACGCTTCAGAGTGGCCCCATGAGGTCTAGTGCGGAGCCAAGTTCACCATAAAGGAATTGACGTGGAAGCCTGGTATCACTCATACGGTGAACATGGCCTAACCATCTCAGTTGATGAGCGATGATAGTTGCTTCAATGCAATTGAGATGCGCTCTCTCGAGAACTGCAGTGTTGGTCACGTAGTCCTCCCACTTGGTATTCAGGATGTATCTCATCTTTTGTTGGTGGAAGAGCTTAAGTTTCTTGATATCACGGCGATAGAGTGTGCAAGTTTCACAGCCATACAGTAGCGATGAGATGATGACAGCTTTGTACACCATCAGTTTGATATGCATCTTTAAGTCTTTATTCATGAAGACTCCGTGCATTAAACGGCCAAACACTGCATGGGCAGCCCCAATACTTTTGTCAACATCCTGTTCGCAAGTGCACCGTTTAGACAAGATGCTACCAAGATATGAAAAATGATCAACCAGCTCCAGTGTTGAGTCTAAGATGGAGATATTGAACTCAGGAAGAGGTAATGCTGGGGTAGGTTGTGCAAGTACCTTAGTTTTCTTTGCATTGATGGTAAGACCAAAGTGATCACACGCAGTGCTAAAGCGATTGACCGACTGTTGAAGCTCTGCAGGTGTTGGAGCAGGAGATGCGGTGTCATCGGCATACTGCAGTTCTGTCACCCGGGTAACTTGGGTATGTCTCTGAACGAAGTCTTGCCAGATTGAAAAGACCACCATCGAAGTGAAACTTATCTCTATGCCTGGGTTGTTGGAAGATGATTCATACATCATGGCAGCCATGTACAATGCAATGAGTGTTGGAGCAAGCACACAGCCTTGTTTCAAACCGCGAGCGATTGGAAACGGATCGGATACAGAGTTACTGTGAAGAATATTCCCAGACATTCCATCATGAAGAGCTTTAACTAATTCCACATAGCGATCTGGACATCCAAAGTGCGATAATACTTTCCACACAGCAGATCTTGGTACTGAATCAAAAGCTTTTTCCAGTCATAGAAAACTAAATACGGAGGCTCCTGTTGCTCTCTGCACTTTTCCTGGAGTTGTCTGGCACAAAATATCATGTCTGTTGTGCCCCTGGAGGTACGGAAACCACATTGAGACTCGGGCAAAACCTCTCCGAGATACTTTGGAGCCGACTTAGTCGAATTCTTGTGAGAACTTTATCTGCAATGGATAATAGCGATATACCATGGTAGTTCTCACACACACTAAGATCGCCTTTCTTGAAGATAGTGATGATGGTAGCATTCTTCAAGTCGCTAGATACTTCTCGAGTTTCCCAAATTAAGAGGATAAGTGTAAAAAGTCGAGTCTTCAAAGCCATACCTCCACTTTGTAACAACTTCAGAGGAATGTTTTCAGGACCAGGAGCCTTTCTAGGCTTTAGTTGATTGAGCGCATTGGTTAAATCTCGGAATCGGCGGAAGCGCCATCCATGGTTGTTGGGACTGCTGAGGGACATTGGGAAGAAAGTCCTCGGCAACACTGGAGGGACAATTTAGAAGTGCATAGAAATGTTCCTTCCAACGCTCCAAAATTTGTCCGCGATCAGTTAAAATGGCGGAATTGTCAGCAGTTTTCAATGTACCTGATGATCGGATTGGGCCGTATACCTCCTTTATGCCTGCATAGAAGTTTTGCAGGTCATGGGCATCAGATAGTTTTTGCAGTTCTTCAGCTTTTCGCTGCCACCAGTTGATCTTTATTTCCCTGATTTGTGCCTGACATTTCCCCTTAAGTTGCAAGAATTGTGATTTTTTCACACTGGAAGACGGATCTTGAAGATAGGAGAGATGGGTTTCCCGTTTGGTAATGATGAGACACATAATTTCATCATTATTTTCATCAAACCAGTCTTGTCTTTTGTTCTTCACAAAACCAATTGTTTCCTCAGCCTACTCAGTGATGACCTTCTGAAGCGTGGCCCATTCCTGTACTACACTATTTGTGCCAACTGGGTGACTAGCCAGCTTATTTGCGATTTCATTTCCGTAATCTGTAGCAATTGATTTTACTTGGAGTTTAGAAGTGTCAAATTTCCGCCGGGACAGGTTGTGGATGGATCGTTTCGGTTTGCGGCAGATTGAGATCCTCAACCGGCAAAAAAGGAGCTTATGATCTGTCCTACAGTCATCGACAATTCTTGTGGTCCTGGTGACAAGGATGTCCTTTTTTTAACACATTGCTTGGTGATGATATAGTCAAGGATGTGCCAGTGCTTCGAGCGAGGATGCATCCAAGTGGTTTTGTAGTTATTTGGCAGGCAGAACTGAGTGTTGGTAATAAAGAGTTCATCTTCAGCACACAGACCAAGGAGTAACATACCATTGGCATTGCAGTTGCCAAGTCCATGTTTTCCCATCACATTTTTCCATAATTGATGATCTTTACCAACTCTGGCATTGAAATCGCCAAGCATTAAGAGTTTGTCTCAAGGTGGTACTTTGGTGATGATTGTGCTCAGCAGGTTGTAGAATTGGTCTATAACTTCTATATCAGCATCCAAGGTGGGAGCATATGCAGAGATAAGAGTCATAAAGTGACCCCCGGAGAGTGGGATTCGGAGGGTCATAATTCTTTCTATGACAGCAGTTGGAGTTAGCTGGTGATCACTCACCAGTGTGGTCTTTATAGCGAAACCAACATCATGAATACGGCGCTCTCCTTCATCTTTTCCCTTCCAGAATATGGTGTAACCCCGAACTGAACTCTGTAATTTTACCTTCGCTGGACAATCTGGTTTCACTTAAGGCAGCAATATCTATGTTCATTAGACCAAGCTCATGGGTGATGAGCGCTGTTCTTCTCTCAGGCCTGTTATTGTCATTCGAACATTCCAGGATCCTATAAAGTTTGGATATTCTTAGTTTTCGCTTTTCTACCGCAAAAGGGGTGACCCGCTGAGTGCGGCCTCCCAGCCGGCTGAAGGTGTGACTACCGATGTTTAGCCCACATTTTCTAGGGCCTTCCCCATTCGTGGTGGGCAGGGGTGATCCTAAATAGGCCTGCCCAAACACAGATGCAGGACCGAACTCCTGAGTAGTCACGAAGTCTCAGAAAGACGACCATCACACATCTGCTGCCAACGTGCAGGTCCGAACTAGAGGCTTCCAGTTTCAACCCGAAAACCAGCCTCCACCATCCTTATCCCATCGCCGCTGGACTTGAGTTGAAAGATGTGACAGCAGGAAAAAGGTGCCACAAGCGAGATTTTGTTTAAGGTGGATCACAGCTTGCAAAGAAGTGACCCACACACTATGATCTCGGAACTATACCCTGCGGCACAAATGAAATGAGACATGCAGGTTCTAGCATCGTGACTGCAATGGACTGCCGCAGACTCTAAATACCTCGAGTTCCGTCTTCACAGCCAGTCCGTCTGGCATGACCTCATCCACCTCCACGACCGTTGAGAACCACAAGGGAAGTTCCTCCTCTGTCCGTTTTGCCTTTGGGCCAAATTATACGTAATGGGTTTCAGTGTCATTTCCTACACTGAGGGGACCATTACCATTACCGCACCTAAAGGGGCTCATCCGCCAGAAGCCGTTGGCCCCTTCAGGGGGTCGAGTTATTTACTACCGCCCAACATTCGGCGTTAGCTGTTTTTACAGCTGGTTGCCAAACCAGCTAACCCTCCTCCTTTCGCATTCCGGACTTGGGACCGGACAAAGTAAAGTTAAGGTAACGAAATATTTAGCACCGACCACTCACACAAGCCGCTCTGAGGTGTTATTATTGCCGTGGTTTTATATTGTCGAGTTGTACGCTATTGAAAGACAGGCGGTAATTTGAACACTATGACGGGAAACAATAGCGTGTGCTCTACTATCGACTGAGCAAGCTAACTGACGCCAATAAATAAATTATCCTCAGTAACTTGGCAAGGGTTTGACACCCTCCATCCCTTCACTGTCCCTATCATCATCACCACCATCATTGTCTTCGTCAGCGCATGATGAATTGCCAAGGTTAATAATCATTTCATTCACCATAGTATCCAGAACGCCTTAAGTATTTCTTTCTGTACATGATGTACGGCATGTGTCCAGTCCTCGGGTCGGAGTAAAAGTAAACAAAACAATGACAATGAAAGGAAATAAAAATACTTATGGGTGATTTTAATGCCCAAATTGGCAAAGAAAAAAAATATAGATATTGAGTAGGTAAACGGTCAGGACACAATCAGACCAATCGGAATGGTACGGTATGCGTCTTCTTGAAATCTGCAAGAACCATGACTTATTCTTCTAATCAACATTTTTCAAAAAGAAAACCTCTCAGTCCAAGACGTGGGTGTCACCTAACCCACTGTTAGGAGAATATCAACTGGACCATGTGCTGATCTCCAGAGTAAATACTCTCGAAATAATGAAACTTAAAGTCCTTAAGGGGTTAGCTCTGGATTCTGACCATTACCCTACAAAATTTTCATTAAATATTATTCCAGAGAAAAGGCGATTCTCTCAGAAAATCCCACCCCGTTAATATGATGTTCAAAATATTCAAGGTAATGATAAATTTAAAAACAAGACTCAACAATTGAATCCACAAAACTGGCAACAGCTCCAAGCAGGATTAATAAAAACAGCCGAGAAAATAGCACCACACATGAGAACACGCAAACATCCGTGGTGGACAGCCGAATGTGATGACCTTGTAAGGCTCAGGCAACAGGCATGGCACAATTGGTCTTGCAACAAAACTTCTAAGACTCTGCAAGATCTCAAGGATGTCAGAAGAACAGTCACGAAATCAATACGAAGAATTCGCAAGCAGAATGACAACAAAATATTACAAGAAATGGAAGCTGACTTCAAACAACATAATTCTAGAAACTACTATAGAACTTTTCGCCAGAAGCTCACTAAATATTCCCCTCCATCACTTCAATTCAAAAATGAACATGGGGATATTGCTCATAGTAACACAGAAAACTGTGAAATCCTTGCAAACTACTTTTCGGTATTGCTCAATTGTGAGAAACCTCAAGAAACATTCACATTTATCCACACGCAACAAAACCAAGATTCGCATCCACCCAACGTTCAGGAAATAAGAGAGATAATTAAATCATTGAAAAACAACAAAGCGTCGGGGGAAGACCAAATTGTTGCAGAGTTGTGGAAAAATGCAGGAGAAAATTTCATTGTAAAACTCCAAGAAATTTTAGAAGAAGTTTGGCGAACTGAAAAAATCCCCGCTGACTGGAAGATGGCACTCATACATCCCTTGAACAAAAAAGGAAATGGACGGATCCCAACGATTATCGTGGAATTTCATTACTATCCATAACATACAAAGTTTTGTCTAAAGCTCTCCTGAATCGTGCAGAAATTCAATTGGATCCAGTAATCGGCGAATACCAAGGTGGCTTCAGGAAAGGCAGGTCGTGTGTGGAACAAATTATCAATTTATTTATTTATTTATTTATTTATTTATTTACATAGGTCCCAATGAGCCTGAGCTCGTGTTAGGGACAATCAAGTAACATAGTTACAGCATGGCATATATATAATTTTTGTAACATTATTGTTTAGTTTAATAGTAACTTAGATTGCTAGTGACTAACTTTACAGAGATAATACGGTATGATACATTGCATTGCTTAAGGCTATTGTACATTGGCTATTCATTCCTTAATAGGAAGTCTTTTGTTTTCCTCTTAAATGTTTTTATAGAGAAACTTTCCCTTATGCCTAATGGTAGCGAGTTGTATTCTTTTATTATAGAGGACATAATTCCTTTAGTTCCAAATTTAATGGATTGGGAATGGCTGGTGAATATTTGATTTACTCCTCTTGTTGCATAGTGATGAATGTCATTTGCATGGGTAAAATGGATGTGTGTGTGTATCAATTTGTTTTCTAATTTGTATACAAATACTGTTGCTGACATAGCTATTTGTTTTTGCAGTGGCATAATTTTAGTTCCTGAGTACAATTAATTTGAGGGTGTGAGCCAAGGTAATCCAAAGATAGATTTTATAGCACGTTTCTGGAGTATCTCAAGTTCTTTTATCAGCTCCTTCTTACAATATCCCCATATGAAATTCATGTACATTAGATGTTAATGTATCAGAGCAAAGTATATATTTTTCAATTGTTGGCTAGTAAGACAGCTATATCTTAATCTGAAAATAATACCAATTAAAGGGCTGATTTTATGTTTTACATTTTCTACATGATTTTCCCAGGTTAGTGTGCTATCTAGTGTGATACCTAAGTATGTTGCCGATTTAACCCTTTCTATTTCTTTGTTGGCTATGTTGACTATGTTTGTGGTCTCAATCTTGTATGATGGTTTATGGAAGAACAAATATTTTGTTTTAGTGATATTGATAACCATTTTGTGTGCTCTCAACCAATCCACCAGCTTATTGAGATCATAATTAATATTTAGCATAATTTCCTGTTCAGATGTTCCCAGATAGAGTATAAAAATATCATCTGCAAATAGTTTAAGCTTGCCTTTCAATTCTAATAATACTATATCATTAATATAGGCCAAGAAAAGAATTGGTCCTAAGACAGAACCTTGAGGTACTCCTGTGTCAATTCTCATTTGAGATCCTTTTACATTATCGATTGCAACATATTGTTTTCTGTTAGTGAGGTAGTTCTTGAACCAATCATGTGCCACTCCTCTGATGCCTGCAAATTCTAGTTTATTAAGGAGAATCTTATGGTTAACCAGATCGAAGGCTTTTTGAAGGTCAATTAGTACACCAGCAGCTAGTTTGTTTTCATCTAATGCCTTTTCTACATCAGTTACTACTTCAAATATAGCACTATCAGCTCCTCTATTTGGAATAAACCCATATTGGCAGTTTGCAAAGTAATCATTTTTCATGAAGAAATTCATAAGTCTTCGTTTAACAACGCTTTCTAGAACCTTGCTGATGGCAGATATAATATTAATGGGTCTGTAATTTGATGGGTGGGTTTTGTCCCCTTTTTTGTAGATCGGGACCACCCTAGAGACTTTACAGGCATCGGGGAATATACCAGTCATCAGTGAAAGATTTATTATTTTGACAAGATATGGTGTAAGGCCCTCAAGACACAATTGTAGCATGACATTAGTAGTGTTGTCCTCACTTATATTGTTTTTGTGTTTTAGGGAGTTTATAATTGATTGTATTTCATTAGCATCAGTAGGTAACATAAAGATTGTCTTAGTGCTAGTAGTATTTTTATAGCTTGTAATGCCCGAGGTAGAACCGTTTCCTTGATTTTCCCATATACTGTTAGCAATATTGACATAATATTTATTAATTTCATCATATATATTTTCCTTTTTTTCGACATTTGTGCCGTCGACTATAAGTTTGACAATTTCATTTTTCCCCTTCTTTGGTCTATTTAACATCTCATTAACAACACTCCACACTTCCCTCTGATTATTTGCATTTTGAATTTTTTGGTCAAAGTAGTTTCTTTGTAGGTTTCTCTTAAGTTTTGTAACTTGGTTGCTAATAATTTTATATTATTCTAAAATTTCTGCAGATGGATTTTTAACTTTGGTTTTTGTATATATCTTATCTTTCCTGTGTATTAGTGCTAAAAGATCTTGTGTGATCCAGGGTTTTATTGGTGGGGCACTTGGCTCCTTATTCGTATATTTCATAGTACAGGCTTCTATTCCTTTATTAATAAAATCACAGAATTTATTGTAGTAGTCATTGATGTTAGTTTCATTGCATACAAATTCTTGAGTTATTAAATATTTATTAAGTTTTTTGTAGTTTATTTTATCCTTTTCTATTGGCCTATCATCACATATTGAGTTCCTGTTTATCTTTTTGTTTCTCATTTCACAGATGAGTAAATGGTGATCACTCAAATCATTATCAATATTATAGACATTACATATTTTGTCACAGTCGTTCGCCAATACATGATCAATTAGAGTAGAGCTAGTTTGTGTTACACGAGTTGGATATTTTGTATTACATAAGACTAGACCGTATGATTTGACTAGGTTAATATAACTACTAGTATATCTGTCCCCAAATAATAGATCGATATTCATATCACCTAGTATTATAACAGGATTCGTTGAGTAAGAACTAATAATTACTTCGAGATCAGTTAGAAAGTGTGGAATGTTGCTTTTATGAGGGTTATAAGCAGTGATTATATTGTATTCTTGATGGCCTTTTCTCACAGTAATGTGCAGTATGCTGTGGGTGGAATTTATTTCCTTTACAAGGGTACTGCTACATTTGTTTGAAATATACAAAGATACTCCCCCGCCAGTTTGCTTTCTAACTATGTGATATGCAACATATTTCTTAATATTGAAAAACATTTTTGTTTGTTCTGTTAACCAATTTTCTGAGATTGCTAGGACATCTACACCTTTGATTCTGTCTAACATTATTTGGATATCATCGAACTTGTTTTTTATGCTATGTGCATTTATGTGTACGCATTTTATTGTACTGGTATCGGTTATTATCTGTTTACTGTCTTTAATCTTATAATAATCGCTAAGTGTATTACAGTTACACTCGGTTAATTCTAGTGTATTATTATTAGCATTACCTAAAAAATTTAATTTCTGTAATTCTAGTTCCATATGGGATAATACTTAGTAGATATCTTACTATTACATTGATTTTAGTTTGAGAGGGCGAGTTCATCCAGTATTTCAGCACTTGATATAAGCTTTGAGGGTCCATTTTGATTTTTCCGAATGTATATTTTGCAGTCTCTGACCCAAGTTGCAAAGATTTTTCCCTGTTGTCTCAATTCACGGCACTTTTTGGCGATGGTTTCATTTCTTGGGGTCAGGTGTTCATTGATATATATATTACCACCATCACTGTAACCAATTTCACTCGTCTTCAGGGTCTTCTTTTGTCTTCTGCTACTGAGAATCTCTTCCTTCTTCCACCTATTATTTAATTTCACAATTATCGGTTGAGGCCCAGGCTTTGTTGACGGGAGGCGGTGAGCTGCGTCTATGTTTGCCCTGGTGATTTCAACTCCTAACGTCTTGCCAATGTCCGAGATTTTGTGAAATACATCCTCCTCTCTTTCCGTGGGTATTCCATACACTATCAAGTTGTTCTTGCGCTGGTACTGTTTTAGTTCCTCCAATTCGTTGATAGCTCTAGATGCTGCCATTTCTGAGTCCTTGACGGTTTTTCTCTCTTTCTTCAGAGTTTCAATTTCCCGGTGGAGTTCATCATACTTTTCAGATAAGAAAGTTGCTAGTTTTCTTACCTCGTGGTTTTCTTCTCTCATCGCCGAAAGGGATTCCTCAAGTTTCTGGGAGAAAGATGCCATAACCTCTTTGAGGTTAGGTTGCGGGAGGCAGTCTTCCCGATTGCATGACCATTTGAAAGTATCATCTTTCCGGAATTATTGGTACGTGTCTTGACTCATTTTCATGCATGTTACATGAAACCAGCGTCCACACTCACCATCACATCCTACAGCCTGCTGATTGTTCTTGATCTTTTTGCCGCATGGAGCACAGTTGACCGTCATGATATTAAATGTTATATGACTTCTCTTTTAGCAAGTTATGTATTGTATTTCTCTTACGTATTTTACCTACACTGTTCACACAATATTTAACACTTTAGTCACTCGCGTAATCCTCGGTAAACCTGCGTAATTTCTTAATTTTGCTTACGTTTAGAATATAAACCTTAAAACTCAATGTAATATTTCCGCAATACATCGAACAAACACTATGTCATTACATTTGTTGACTTCCAAAAGGCGTGTGATAGCATCGACCGTGAATCCCTTTTCGAAATACTCAAAGAATTTGGATTAGATCAAAAGACAACAAATATTATTAAGGAAACACTCATGGAAACCAAATCTAAGGTTAAAATTATGGGAGAACCGAGCAGAGAATTCCCCATTGACACAGGAGTCCGACAAGGAGATGGATTGTCCCCGTTGCTTTTCAATTGTGCACTAGAGAAGGTTGTACGAGAATGGCGAAAAGCAGGTGCACTGACGCATAGGATAGGACCAAAACTTACAAGGCATAGAATTAGACTGTTTGGCATTTGCTGATGACATGGCATTAATTGCGCAAAACATCTCTGATGCGCAATACCAACTTGAACTTATACAAGAACAAGCAAAGAAAATTGGATTGCAAATCTCATTTGATAAAACAAAATTTATGACAGATATAAAGAATGCCCCATCTGAAATTGAAATTGGTACTGACCATATATCTCGTGTGAAGGAATTTAAATATTTGGGTGAATGGATTACCGACAATTGTAATGAAAAGAGGTCCATTACAACAAGAATTCAAAAAATGGAAACTGCTTTTCAGTTAACGAAAAATACTTACAACAAAAAGAGTCTTCCCTGGAAATGCAAAATTCAACATTATACAACAGTGATCGGGCCCGAAGCTCTCTACGCTTCAGAAAGTCTCACTCTTCAACATAGAACACTTCGAGATCAGTTGGAAGTGAAGGAACGTAAAATAATGAGGAAAATCTTAGGGCCGAGAATCAAAGATGGTGTTCATCTTCCAAAGCTGAAATATATAAAACCATCTCCAAAATCACAGACAAAATGCGTATGCGACGAATCCAATTCTTGGGGCACCTGGAAAGAATGGACCCAAATAGACTAACTCACAAAATTCACACATACTTGAAAAACAAAACAACTAGATCAAATTGGTACAAACAGACTGAAAAAGACTTGCAAGAATTAGGATCGCCAAATCTCCTAGACCGAAATGTCATCAGAACACTTGCACTCACACGGGGTTTCGAGGAGGAAGAAAGACGGCCGTACCACCATATCTGGTCTGCACAACGGAAGCAAACCCATTCGTTGCGTATGAAGGAGTACTGGACTGCAAGAAAGGCTAACCATTGTTGATTCCGCGTGGTCCTAAGAGACCCATTCGCGACGAAGAAGAAGAAAGGAAATCCGACACAGACAGTGCTTAACAAGAGACTGAAACAATGCCTGCCCTTACGACAAGAATTCTGTCACTTGTGTGGTGTATTTTGTAGCCACATATTGGTGACGGGTGTTTGTAGTTTTTGAAAATTATGCATGTGTGACGCATTTGCAGCGAGAGTTTATACGGACTTTAAAACAATTTGGTATGTGCATCTACCCAGCGAAAGAAGAGCCATATGTTTTCCCCAATGACCATGGAAAGGCTAAAAACAGTAAAATTCCACACACCACGAAAACCTTTTAATTTAGATTTATTTTATCAAAGTTGGTAATAGAAAATGAAATAATGCAAAACGAAATTAAGTAAGTCACTTTGACAAACACAAGATTGTTACTAGGAACTTCAGTTACATACAACACTAAATTAAGTTCTTTTGACAGTACAAATTTCCAAATAGGAACTGTAGGCTAGTCATACACAAAATAAAATAAGTCACTTTGTCAATACTAGATTGTGGTTAGGAACTTGAATCACACAAAATAAGATAAAACAAACAATAATCAAGGATTTATTGATTTAAAGCTTCTATAGGGATCTCATCTGCTCTTTATTTTCGCTGCTTCAGCACGGGCGTTGATCAATATCTTCTTTTTTGCCAATTCCTGGAGACCTTTCAGGGATTTTCTTTCGACTGCCACATTAGCCGTCGCTTCCTTTTCCTCCTGGCTTGGTACTTGTTTTGCTTCCTTTAACACGGCATAGGAGTTTCATGCCACATGGACCATGTTGTTGCTCACGGTTATCTTTTCTACTCCACCGGCTGCCATCACAGCGTCCAGAACAGTACGCCTGCCAATCAGACTTACTTCTTTCTCATTGACAATCATGTACTTCTTGTCCATGTAGAAACTTCTCTCAAGAGCTGCATTGCTGTGATACAAAATCAGTATCAATTTAACGAAGCTTGTGAGATAGTTCTTGGCAGGAACAGAAGCCACTAATTCAGACCACAGCAGACCACGTCGAGCCTCCATCTTTTCCATCAAACTGCTTCAAACGTGCAGTGACGGAGGGCAGTCTCAGAAGTGCAGAATAGCTGCTCTTAATGCAGTCAGCCATTGCGCCAGAAAGCAAATTCTTCTGATTACAAAGAATTTCCAGGGCAATGACGATCCTATCTTCCACCAACTTAGGTGTCTCAGCGACCACTATAGGGTCATCTTTGATTTTTTCAGCCATACAAATGTACAATTTTAGGCAGTTGGTGCGAAATTGCAGCACATCTGCATCTGGAACTTTCTGAGATCTTGAGCTGTTAGCTTCTTTAAGAGCTGCTCTTGTCGAGAAACCCAGGTCAAAAAGCAACTGGTCTTCTGTGTGAATAACAACGCGGACTGATTCCTGTCGTCATTGTCAGCAACGAGCGCAGGGCGCCAAGCCCCGCACGGAAGAAGGTAGGGCCAACACCATCTAATATAAAAACAGGTACAGAGATTTGTACATTAAATTATAATTAAATTGAATGTAATGGAACAAATATTCACAATTATTTTAATGCATGGATGACAGAATCAAGTAAGTTGCGACTCGGTGGATAATGTGTAACGTGCATACTGTCCGAAAACAACAAACGGCGTCGTAGCAAAATTAATTGTCAAGATATTACAGTTTTAAAAGGAAGGAAGCTTGTAGTTATATGTGACAGTTCAATTCGCCACAGGACCACCATTTTTGCATCAAATCCGAACCACAAGACGTGATATTTCACTTCAAAAATCTCACATGCATTACAGCCGCCATGTTGGATTGGTGAGTGGTGAGACGTAATAAAATTTGAAGGGCACGGTCGGCGTCGGACGAAATAGTTCTATGACCTTACCAAGATTCATTGAAATCGCTCCAGCCATTTAGATTGTATTAGGGGAGGGGGCGCACATACATACGCACACACATGGACAAAAGGTGATCTCATTAGCCTATGTTTTCATAAATGAAAATAGGCTAAAAACGCATACAGAAATTTGTATATTATAATGAACAGAAGCAGCAGCACAGCGTCCATATGAAGGAATACTGAAGAGGAAGCTTAAGACGAAAATGAATTGAAATTGTAGCGTGATGCTCAGTGGTTTATTCCCAAATAAAAAATTTAATTAGATGTAATTAAACACCAAGCATATAAATTAAACAAAAATTGGCAGGCAAAAATAATCAGTTTCGGTGCAATTCAAACTGCCTAAATTTAATATTTTAACAGAAGCTCATTACATTGCATTAGGATACCTATGTAACATAACTTCGTAACATATACAGGGTCTGTCATATAAAGTCAGAACGCCAAGCGCTACTGCGGTGGCCTAGGCTGAGCTTGTGGCGCGTCGTGGCCCCCTGCTTTAAACGTGTGTACAATCCTACATGAAATATTACCTTATAAAACATGCTGGAAGTGTCGTCCTTCCTGGGTTATACAGGCATTGTATCTGGTAACCACATTCTGGCTGACGCGAGTGAGTTCTGCCACTGTAATGTTTCTGATCTTTTATTTTATGCTTTTATTGAGCAGTGAGCCAGTAGTGACAAACTTATTTTCAATTATATGAATCTGTGCTAGTGAAGGTAGCACTTCATCAGGAATTTGCTGAACAAATGCATCAGGTATCCGCCGAGCCGATTCGTACTTAAAATAAGTTTTACATACAAAAATACGATGTTGTAATGATAACTATCTCATCATGTTAGCATCTGAGGTTCAGACTGGCGACTGAACACCTGCACACTTATTGCTAGGTCAATTATATACTATGTGCGCGTTATCAATACTACAGCAGGGGGCCGTGGCGCACCACAAGCTCGGTCAAGGCCAGTGCAGCAGCGGATAACAAAAGCGCCGCTCGCCGTTCTTACTTTATATGAAAGACCCTGTATAAGCTTCTGATATGGTATGTATGCCTTTGATAATTTTGAATGAAATCTGTCTGTAATAGCTGTGCTGCTATTAAGATTATACACATAGATTTATTTATGAGAAGTTGGCTGGAATTACTGGGACGCTGGGTACCGCCAGGCAAAAGAAAGTGAAACTTTGCTAACTTCCATTACTGTAGCTTGGCCAGAGGAATGACCTTGATGAAATGAATATTCACAATTATTTTAATAAATGGATGACAGAACTAAGCAAGTTTGGGCCCAATAGATAATGGGTCAAGTGCATAATGTCTCAAGCCAACCAACATTGACATAGCACTATTACCGGTACTTGTCAAGATTTTTCAGTTTTAGTAAAAGGCGAAATTTCTTTCCAATTAAATGTTTAGCTCACACTGTTTGGTTTAGAATAAAGTTAGCCCAAAGATTACTCTACTTTATAAAAAGCATAATGGTAAAAAACCTTTACAAAACAATAACCTTAGGGCTCAAAAACACAAACGCAGAGTCCAAAAGTGAGTGCTCTATTATGATGCCTGCCTCTATGTAACATTTAAGGTGCTTCAAATTCCTACTGAACTGCAACCAGAAAAATTATGTAATTATAGACTATATTTTATATTCTGGGACAATGAGTTGCTAGGAAGTGTCTGGACAGGATGGACCCCCCCCCCTCCATGAATACACCCCAGCATGACATCATGAGGTCAACACAAGAATGTGTCACTAATTTTCACAACAAACTTTTGCTCTCGACCAGCTCAAACTTTCACAACAAACTTTTGCTCTCGACCAGCTCAAACTTCACCAAAAGTGCTCTCATCCTGTATTTAGCAGAAAATGACTCAGCCAGCAAAGATTATGTGAGGCTCACAAGAAGGCAGTACCACTATCTTATCAGCTTATCACTAGTCACTATCTTATCAGTCTACCACTAGTGATTCTAGATAATAAGCATGAGAACAAAATTATTCATATCATCACAATGTAGTCACCCATCCAACAGACATTAGTCATCAGGATGAAAATAGAATATTGACACCCTAAACAGATTGTTTGATAAAAGGAGCACTTATGTGATTAACTCTGTTGTTTATTTAAAGGCCTGCGACATCGCGGTCATATAGACATATAGACCCGTGATTTTGGGTGTGTGTGGAATTTGCCTGTTAACCTGTGTTATTGTGATGGCTGTACTAGTGAGTGTATTTGTAATTCATGTAGGAATTGTGAAGAAGGCAGCTGTGGCCATAAGTTAGGAACATCCCAGCATTTGCCTCCAGTAGAAGTGGGAAAACCATGGAAAACCACTTCCAGGATGTCACTACAGAGTGGGTTTTAAGAAAAACACTTAAGTCCCACTCGCTGAGTGGGTTCGGTGGCGTAGTTGGTAGCATTCTGAGCTTCTAAGCCCAAGATCGCGGGATAAAACCCGGCCGAAACAGTCAGATTTTTTAAGAGCATTAAAAAACCCTCAATATGCCTTCCTTCGGAGGGGAAGTAAAGCCGGTGGGCCCATGTCGTAGATTTATGGCATGTAAAAGAACCTTCCACGAACTACAATACTGGCTGAAGCTAAATTTGTAGGTTAGATTTGATAAACGCTCTATTAGTTCCAACGTTCGCCACCAGGTGCCGGTTGTGGTGACATCTAGTAGCCAATGTGTGCAGCTAGGTGTCGTTGATGGTAGCATTTGGTAGCAAAAGTAGGAACAGCTATCACAATTAACACCGGTTATCAGACAGATTCTACACACACCTAAAGTACACGGGGCTACATGACCGAGTTGTCACAGCCCCTAAACTGAGGAACCAACCCACTACTGGTAATCCAAATCCTGCAAGACCGAACACCCAGATAATCTGAAACCAAACAATTCTCAAAGGGAAATTGAAAATCAAAGAAATTAAGATCAAGGTGGACTTGTATTTTAGAACATGAAATGTATTGTAAAAAATAATACAAAAACTGCACGTTAAAACAATTGGGTACGGTGCTATTAACTTGGTTCATGACTTTCTAAGCAATTGCCTTTGTGACATTTTCCCACGCCTCTACCACCCAATAAATTATGTCTTTGATAGGCCTAGTAACCTATTTTCGGACATGGACAATGGTTTTGGAAGTGTATTTATTTACTATTAAGGATTTTAAGAGGATTATTTTATAAGCCTAATTAGCTTAATCCCCCAAGGGGACTCTGCAAAACCACATTTAAAGACCCTAGAACCAACTGTTTGGATATATTTCCAAAAATCAAGCGCTAATAATAATAATAATATCGTATGGCCTCGGTTGCCGGGTGCAAGCTTGGTAAAACTTTATCATTGCTGTTCTTTGGAGGTCTATTCCTGCTAAATGGTAAGACTTATCAGCAGAATCAGATTTGGTGGGCTCTACAAGTTTGGTCCTATGATTTGTTGTCGTATCTCCATCAATTACACCTTAGATTGAGCTAAAAACATAGATTTGTCATTTAATTTCAATTGTAGGATTCCAAAATGTTAATAGCTATAGTATTTCTATGTTAAGAAAATCTTAAATATATAAAGAAATGTCCTGAAAAGAAAAATACATGGCCATTGGCTGCATTAATAAAATTATAATGATCAATCCTAATTAGATTATTGTCATGGTTATGGTTGTTTGGTTCAAATATATACTGAAATTTTTAGTGTAGTCGATGACATCATGGATGGTTTGTTTGTTGGATGTTTTGGCTTGAAATGCTGCCGTATTTGTCAGTTGTATGAAGTTTCAAACAGTGTGTCCTTACATGCCAATGTAGTAACATGTTCAAGTGCAAGGTGCGATGGTGAGTTACGAATGTTCATAAATTACTATTAGTTGTTCAATTGTGCGGCTTCGGTGGCGTAGTCGGTAGCATGCTGAGCTTCTATGCCCAAGATCGCGGGTTCAAACCCTGCCGAAGTTGTCTGATGTTTTAAGAGCGTTAAAATCCCTCCTTCCTTCGGAGGGGAAGTAAAGCCGGAGGTCCTATGTCATAGATTTATGGCACGTAAAAGAACCTTTCACTAATTGAACTCGTGTGAAGCTAAATTGTAGGTTAGATTTTGTTGAAACGCTCTATCAAAGTTCCAAAATTCACCACTAGGTGTCAGTGACATCTGGTAGCGAAAGTTGGAAATACTAGAAATTGAACGGAACTTGGTGTCTGCATTGAGGCAGCTACAGCTTCTGGTGAGCCGAACATGTCCTCGGACACTCCCGGCACTAAAAGCCATATGCTAAATAAATAACTAAATAGTTGTTCAATTTAATTTAAAGTTGCACTATACTCTTCTAAAGCCATGGTGAGACAAAGCCATTGGTTGCTACTTGTTTAGAAGACGATCTGGGTAAAACGATTGGCCGCTACTAGGACTGTATGGACGAAACCATTAGCCATTACTAGGTAGGGCGACTATCTGGAAGAAAATTACAAATTTACAAGCAAAAGGGCCTGGGGCGTAAGCCCTAGGTGAGGTGTTTATATGTAATGCCTGATTAATACATAGAAATTAACATGAATGCACCGTTTAAACCTTTAGTGTCGTCCATAACGTCATGGATGCCGCCATTTTGTTTCTAGGGGTATTTTGTAATGTAATGTATCGTGATCTATACTACTCCCAGTTGTCTTAGAAGATGTAACATCAATATCACATGCCCTAAATTAGGTTAATTAATTTAATGAACCAGAGTATATTTAACGAAGTCAGAAGTATGTTTGAAAAGAGCCCTCTTCACCGCCATCGAAGCTCCCATTTTGCGGAGTAAGAGTGAACTTACTTTTCATAGCAAGTGTCGAGTGACAAACCATTTCAATGGCATTTAAAAAAAAATATCTCATGTTCCCTCTAATCACTTGAGCAATTATTAATAAATAATTTATTTGAACCCAAATGCACAAATGTTATGGGAAAATTGTAGTTGTTCTTATGGTTCATTTAACAGGTATTTTGGATTGTTTGTTGTGTTGTCTTTGATGTTTTTGTGAAGCGGGCTTTGAATTATTTAGTTTGGAAGATCAAACTTGTTCGAAGATTAACGTCGTTCAATGCCACAAAACACAATCAATCACCACCATTGAGCTACCGTATCTTAATACTGTAACATTTATTTTGGTAAAGATAGTCAATTGAAGTATTACAGTGAGGGGCTTAGCAAAGGCCGTGCCGCGGATGGGTCGCAATGACTCACCGTAACATTTATAGCATGTACTGATTACATAATATATGAAGCCCTACTGTCGACCAAAGTATTATGTGCACTCGAGTTTGAAGGTTGTTTGTGAAGTAACCAATAGACCTACATAAAATCCAATAACATCATAATTTTCATCGTTCTATTTTACGTTAGTTCATGTAGGTTTGGATTTTTTAATTTATATTTTAATATTTTTTATCGCAATTGGAACACAAAATATGCCCGTTTTTAAGCGTGTTTCAACCATGCGTCACATTTAAGAATTATTATCTAAAAAGCCCATCATCAGATCGAATGCAAATTTTAACACAATATACATTAGAATGTTGTATAACTGGTTTATTAATTTCAAAATTTTGTGTGTCCAAGAAACAAAGTTGTTATCATTTTTGTAAGGTAACTTTTTCTCGGCTCGGGGTGGTTGGAAAATATAGCTCTTGGTCGCGTTGAAATCCTTATACATCAAGAAGTTATGCTGTATGACTGTGAAATACGTAAATTAAATCACTTATTTTATATCGGTTTGTATTTGTTCGTGGAAATAAGGCATGATTCACCAGCCAGCCGCTCTGGGGTAAGCTGTAGAGCGTTGCTGAGATGGAGCCCATCACTGCCGAGCGAGGCGAGGTCGTATTTCCCCGTTCAAATATAAACCGATATAAAATAAGTGAATTAATTTACGTATTTTAAGTCATACAGCATAACTTCTTGATGTATAAGAATTACAACGCGACCAAGAACTACATATTCCAACCACCCTAAGCCGAGAAAACGTTACCTTACACAAATGATAACAACTTTGTTTCTTGGACACGCAAAATTTTGAAATTAATAAACCAGTTATACAACATTCCAATGTATATTGTGTTAAAATTTGGATTCGATCTGATGACGGGTTTGTGAGATAATAATTCTTAAATGTGACGCATGGTTGAAACACGCTTAAAAACGGGCACTTTTTGTGTTCCAACTGCGATAAAAAATATTAAAATATAAACTAAAAATTCCAAACCTACATGAGCTCACGTAAAATAGAACGACGAAAATGATGATGTTATTGGATTTTATGTATGTCTATTGGTTACGTCACAAACAACCTTCAAACTCGAGTACACATAATACTTTGGTCGACAGTAGATGCTGTCATTGCATTTATTACATATGCAACTGGCAAGACACCTTAGTTGTGATAATTAAGACTTACTGTGAAGTACTGTAGCCTGTCTTGTATCCCATGAACAATGTTAGGTATAGAAAAAAACATCAAATTTTGCTAGTGGAAACTTATCTTCTCAAGGAAAAGTTTGCAGTAAATTTGTTCGCAAGTTTCAGCACCATGCGATTTTTACTTGTGGGGGAACCTCAAACAAAAGTTATACAGAAACAACCCGCATACTCTGAACTCTCGCGAGAATGAAGTAACTGTGCTGATACGAAATATCAGTGTGGATGAATTACAGTGAGTGTACCAAAACTTCCTTTGTTGGTGCAATGTGTGTTTAGAAATTGAAGGACAGCATTTCCAGCAACTAGTCTGAAATTCATGTAAGTAATTATGCTTATAAAATAGATTGAAAAGTGTAAATGTGTTAAACTAGTTGGGCGCTACGCTGCTGCTAGCGCCAGCACCTTGCTCGACACGCGGCTAGTCACAGTCTCGGTTCTATAGGGAGGGTCCTCACTATAGATAAACTACAAAGAAACCTGTAAACAATTGCTGCTTTTGGAACCGAATGCAATGGTGAGCAGTAGGTATATGTGTCTGCAGAGCCTACAATAATCAAAATAAGGTATAGGACCGTAGCATGGGTTCACCAGAGCTATAGTGACTAATGATGTTATCATACTCTGCACAACATTAACAGAGGGTCAATGGGATCATTCTCATAGTTTGACTATTTTAATGTAAGAAATGTACATTATTCCATTAATACCTGTTGCAATCTACAATACAACACTTCACAACTGCTTTCATCTATATAAATAAAAATCAATGTTACGCGACAGTTTGTCTGTATGTACAGTATATCCCCTATGTGTTCATATACCATTCATCCGATTGCGAAGAAACTTGGGCGAGTTGTTGTGTGCGCTCCAGGGAAGGTTTCTAGCTACAAATTATTTATGTACGGTAACACAAAAGGGTGAGGGACTTAACAGGAACCCTTACATCCCACAGTAACCCACAGTAACAGTAATTTATAACACCACAATGCCAGGTGTGAGAATGTCTTGCTGATACATCGCGAGGTGACATAACAGACTGTCAGCAGCCTGTCGTGTTATCTGGTATCGCTATCTATTCCAATCCAGTTCATGCCATGGTTTTTGGCCAGGGGTCCATTCTTATTATCTTCCTTTCTGTCTTTGATTGGCATTGCAACGCATGCTGGGTATAGCTAGTATTTTATAAATCAATAGCCTCCCCCAAAAGATTTTGGTAATGGCCCCTATGACCAGGCAGATGACCCCTCCTATGTTATTGACTACTAATAGTAAATTAACCTTTTATTTTCTTTCTTCTTTCCATATCTTCCTTTCTTGCATTTGTCCAATTTTGGTTTTCTCTGCATACTACATTTCACTTCAAGACAGAAAGAAAACAGTATCCTGTTAAAGGATGCCCCCCATAACACATTGTTTCGAGCAACAGTAAAAAGGATTGCTGCTTGCCCTCCCGATGAGATTGGGAGATCAAAATGAACTGATCGGGAGCTATAGCACTGAAGAGCTATTGGTTGAATTAAGGGTGTAAACACCCTTCTTTGAAGACAACAGCTGTGGAGATTGTGCTCATAATTTTTGCGAGTTGGTTCTGGGGATTCCTCTGCCCACATATGTACATTATTGCAATATTGTCTTTTTTCAGTGTTATACACTCCCATGCAAATTAATTGAGAAATAAGAGTGGAGTTTACCTGAACCTAAGTAAAAAGTTCTTCCACTACTGAAATTATTCAAAATACCTGTAGTAATGGTATCCGAAGATGGAGATAGTAATAGATGTTTACTCCTCCGCTGTCTGTAACCCACCCAGTCATCCCAAATAGGATCACGACTTCTAAAGATAAAATTCCAGCTGTCTCCGCCATTTAAAGGATCATGTACAGTATTGCCAACCCCACGCATTTTGTACTATATCACAACCGGCAGACCAATGGTTTACGCCTAGACGAATAATTGGTAGGTAGCGCAGCTGCGTTAGCTAATATAAACACCCCTGGTTTTTGTCATGCACAGTGGGGGTAGTCACACATCAATAATAATCTCAATCCAGGCCAATGGTTATGCCAAGTATTTCGTTTTTTCACATAATTACGAAGTTACGTGTGGTGTATTTTGTATCGGACATGTTGGCAACGCAATATGATGCCAATAAACATCTGCCATCGTTGAACAAGCTAGATATAAAAACCTTCATTTAAGCAATATTAGTGATATTAGACAGTATTTTTTAATGAGCAGCAGTGATAATTAACAGTATTTTCAATTCTTAATGACTCTCAGAAAGGTATGTGAATGATATGTATTCAATAATCTACCACATTCTCGTTTGGTTCCAGTTCTGGTAAACTCCACTAAGTTAATAATCCTTAAGTCAACAAATATTAATTATTGTTCTAAAGAACCGGTTCTGGTCACAGTATGACCTTCATCAGCAATGTATAATGAATATTTTAAAAAGGGAACAAGTATGAAGTAGCAAGTCAATGAAATTGCATGATAGATAAATAATTTTCTTAGTGCTGTAGAGAAAGAATTCAACAGGTAAAAATTAAACATTTAAGGTGAGATTCAATAATATAATGAGGACGCTCCCTATACAACCGAGTCTCGCATATGCCGCGTGGCGGCCGGGACACTGTGGCTAGCCGCGTGTTGAGCAAGGCGCTAGCAGCAGCATGGCACCCAACCACAAGGTGTTTACATTTGCTTCACTAGGACATTCTCGCTCGCGTCGTCCACCAGTGGCGTTTCAGTTGCCGGCAACCACGCGCGCTAATGTACGGCAGAATACGGTGCTTAAAATCAGTATCATGCATTTTTACTCACCACGCTTACAGTAGATGCTGAAAAATGTTCCCCACCGCTGCCAAACATAATCGGCATCTCATTATGAAGTTTCCGGTTACTCCGGTTAATTTAGCTTCAGTAAGGAAATAATTATATTTACGTCTATTTAAAGTGTTATTTTAATCATCTGTGTGTTATTTTAATAAGTATTTTAATGTCATTGAGTGTTACCAAAACCGTAGGCTGATGAAGGTGTCAATGTTACAAGACACCGAAACATGTACCAACATACGTAAAGACAAGTGATTATGTCATGATAAAATCTTTAATAAAACAAGTATTGACTAGGCGGAACCTTAAAAAACTGTGTTTATTATTACATTCTGTCAATACGGAAAAATGTGCGACTTTAAAAGTCAAAAAGTTTAATATGCTTTGCAAGCATTATGTTGATGTTAGTTATATTATGATTATTTGCAAACTTTATAAAAGTTCAGGGCTGAAGAAGGACCAATAAGGTTCGAAACATGTACCCAATGTAATTATGTTTTAATACATGTATTGATTGATGGAGTTTTCCTCTTAAATTGATTTATTAAGAACCACTGCTCTAACCACTGTGGTGTTGCGAATGAGTGAGTGAGTCACCGACCAATGATTTGGTTCTGTTACTATGCACGGACCGGGAACTCTCATCACTCGTCACCATCACTTCTCATAGTCCGCGATCCACATTCCTCTCAAGTTCACGCAGCTTAGACCCGAGCAGTACAGTGAGAGCCATCGCTATCAATTGGAGATTCGCAGTGGCCGCGTGCCGGCCGGGGCACTGTGGCTAGCAGCAGCATTGCGCCCAACTAGCTTTACACTTTTAAACGTACCGTATTTAAGAATCATCATTACTTACATGAATTTCAGAGTAGTTGCCGGAAATGCTGTTCGTCTTTTTCTAAACACACTAGCGTAGGAAGTTTTGGTACACTCGCTATAATTCATCCTTAATGATATTTCATAACAGTAAAGTTATTTCATTCTGGAGAGCCTCCGGAGTGTGCGGATTGTTTCTGTATACCTTTCGTTTGAGGCTCCCCCACAAGTAAACCTCACACGGTGCTGAAACGTACGAACACATTTACTGCAAGACTTCTTCTTGAGAAGATAAGTATTCACTAGGAAAATTCGATGTTTTGTTCAATACCTAACCCTGTTCAAGGAATACAGTACTTCCGTTCAAAGTATTGACCAGGCGGAAAAGTTTTTTAAAAACGTATAACTTACGGGTACCTATGATACCGTACCATTGTCGATATGGAACCAGTATGAATCTAAATATTCCCACATACAGTACTTCACCAACAGTCTTAACTCTCTCACCA
This sequence comes from Meconema thalassinum, assembly GCA_946902985.2. Classification (NCBI taxonomy): domain Eukaryota; kingdom Metazoa; phylum Arthropoda; class Insecta; order Orthoptera; family Tettigoniidae; genus Meconema; species Meconema thalassinum. The sequence continues at coordinate 190,375,806 of OX336394.1, read as the reverse complement.
CCAGTCTTAACTCTCTCAACTAAGGTATCTTGCCAGCTGGGAATGTAAACAAGCTATGACCACATGCGGTGATTCCCATCTTGCTGTTGTGTAACGGTAGATGCTACTTATCTGGCGCTGACTCAAAGCTCTCCACACGTCACACGGCTTGGAGCTATAGGAAGGATCTCACTGTAGTTAGCACTACCGCCTCCTCTGCATCTACACCTCTCACTTTGAAATTGTTAAACACTGAATCTAACCTTCGCCTGCTAGGTCTACCTCGGCTTCTCTATAAAAACCCTCCCAGGTGGTATCTCCTCCCTCATTCTCATCACATGACTCCACCATCTGAGTCTACTCACACGAGCAGCTTCACCTATAGAAAAGCCATCATTACTTCCGACTTGACGTTTCAGTGTTACCCTAGAGTTATCTAGCGGACCAAAGGAAAATCACTTTAACTAGACAATCACAGGCAGACATTCAATCAATATATCACGACAAATTGAGTTTCGTTCGCGATGTCGCCATTTAGCAAACAAAACTGTAGCCTAGCACTGAAATGTCAAGTTGGAAGTAATGGTGGCCTCACTATAATGTGTTCATTTCTGACTTAACCGTTACCGGTATCTCCTCATTACAAGTAGCCTACTCTACTGTCATCTTTCCTGCAGTAGCCTACACAGTAGATCACGAATGAGAACTCACCACATTGGCTTTTCTGCACCTTGACTGTAGGTCTCTATCACTACACTACCGGTACCCCAATTATGGATATTCGTTCTTAGTGGTGACGGCTGAGGCCAATATATTACAAGTGCACAGGCGCGAGCCCACCGTGCGCATCCGATTTTCTAGCAGCAGTTTCGTATGGTACAAAATGTTCTAGATGATGCTACTCATAGGGTTAGTGCTGCTGTGCTGGCTCAGTGAGTAGCAATGGCAAACTACATCACTCACACCTTGCATACTACCAGTATGCCTCATCATAGTGCTTAGAATTTTGAGCCTCGTAACCTTTGTAGTTGATTGATTTTTTGAGAATATTCATCCAGCCTCCGTACAGATACAGTACAGTAACTTAACGGACAGGTACCGGTATTGTATAGCATTTGTAAAATCAATGAAACGGAAAGCCAGGCCTAAAATAAAATACTGAGGTAGGCTACACAAATCAATTCAGAGATCGAAATATTATTTTAATTTAACCTCAATGCAAATGCCTTTCACGCCGTATTTATTTTAACTTGGGCTAAGTAACTTAGCCTACATCAGATTATATTTCACTTGCAGGAAAAAATACATGACTGCAATCAGTGAACTCCCGTGAATATACAGCAGGTACGGTACGGTAGGCTACGCAGGCCAATTGGCGTGCTTTTGTTTCTCACTTGGAACCATGCACAGAAACAGGATAAGCTTCGATGGAAACTCAGGCGCGTCCGTTATAAAACACAGTACGGTACTCCGATTGATACGACTTACGGATATTAGCTGAGAGTCTAATTAAGGTAGACACCGTACTTTCTTTTGACTGGCAGGAATAACCTGATAATGGAGCACTGTAGGCACTTGTCCGTTAATATGAAACAATAGACTTACCTCGATTAAAGTCTCAAAATTCGTTAATTTGATGCAGGCTGAAGATAAACATTCCGAACATCCAATGCATTGAAAGTAAACGTGACTCACTGCAGACCAAAGAATATGCAGACTGGCTTGAACAAACTTCAGCTACGTACTTGACAACAACACCGGCAGTCATGTGGTACGGATGTGGTACCGCGCCACAGCTGTTTCCCTCCACCTTTCATCGCAGAATCACTGCGCAGGGGATTCCCAAACTCGTTGCACGTGAGAACATCTGAAACCTGATCAATTTTTTTATTAATACAGATAAATATCCCCTTTCAATAAAAGTCTCTTGTCCGGTTTTTAGTGACCACCAAGGACAAATACTGAGTTTTGAAGTACCCGAAACAATCAATAATAATGATAATGGAATAAAATCAAAGTGCAGGTCATTCACTGAAAGAAATGTTACATATTTCAATGACTTATTAAATAAGGAAACATGGACAGAAATTTATAAACTAGAAAATGTAAATGATAAATTTAATGCATTTAACAGTACCCTAAAACACTATTTTGAAACAGCATTCCCTTTTAAACAAAGAACTATTAAAAATAACAAAACTAGCAATTGGATAACAACAGGGATTAGAAATTCATGTCAAAGAAAGAAATTTCTACACAAATTATATAAACAATACCACACAACACCTGAATTCAATTTATACTACAAAAAATACAATAGCTTATTAAATAAGGTAAGTTAATCAGACTAGCAAAGAAAATGCATAATGATAATTTTATTTCCCAATCATCTAATAAAAACAGGGCTATGTGGTCCGTGATAAAGAGAGAAACTGGAAAATCAGCTAAAATACAAAGGAACATTACACTGACCAGCAATAGTAAAGTGATTAATAATCCAGAGGAAATAGAAAACATTTTAATGACTATTTTCTGGAAATTCCACAAAAATTATTAAATAAATCACAAGTAAAATATACACTAAATTCTAATAATAAAATAAATATATGCAGTTATTCTTTATTTATAAATCATGTCACAAGTGAAGAGGTAAAAATAGTTTTAAAAGAGCTAAAAAATTAATTCTGTGCTGGCATTGATGGCATCCATGATGCAATTTTAAAGAAATATGCAGAAAATATAATACATCCACTTACGCACTTAATAAACAGCGCAATCCTCTCAGGAACTTACCCGGATGTTTTGAAGTTATCAAAAGTACAGTGCACAAAAACGGTTCAAAAGATGAATTAGATAACTATCGTCCTATTACCTTACCAACTGGTATTGCAAAAATTGTGGAAAAAATCATGTATAAGAGACTGATAAGTTTTATAGAAAAAAATGAAATACTATCAAACTCACAACATGGATTCAGAACGGAAATATCTACACAGACAGCAATTTATGAACGTAGTAATAGTATACTGAAATTAATTGACAATAAGGAACATGTAACTATCCTATTCTTGGATTTATCGAAAGCATTTGATGTTGTTGACCATAAAAGCCTCCTTACAAAACTAAATCAATATGGTATTAGAGGCAGTGGCGTACCGACGGGGGGGGGGGGGGGTCAGGGTTTCAGGGTTGACCCCCCCCCCTCCCGAGATATTCCTTTACTTGAATCTATATATTGTCCCATCTATCACCTGTTTTACGGCATCGCTCGTTAGGCGTCTTAACTCCCACATATACCTTAGGTGTGGTCACGTTCCTCACTTAATAAATGCCCTGCACTCTACTCGCAATGTTGGAGCTACCCATGGATCAGTTTTGCTGTTGACGTGTGTGATCGGTAAGTCTTTTCACGTCGCTTCGGGTTGCTTTAATTGTGTGTGCCCGTTTCCTTATAGATAATTTAGTAAAAGAGGAGTTTCTGCAATTTATTCCAATTAATGATACAGATAAAATAATTAAGATAGGCAGATTTTGAGAGCCAATAGCAATTGCAGTAGGAACACGGAGAGCAGAACATTATTTTTCTTTCACATAATATCAATATTTTAAGCAACCACGTCACTATGGTCATGATTATACCACTGCATCGTTTCAGTCTCAATATTTAGTTACTGTTGTCCATATTTTTTAGAATTTATTTTCATTTTTTTATTGTGTCAAAAAATGAGACCTAAAATATTTTTCATGCAAAGAGAGCGGTTATTTAATTGTTGTTTTTTATGAATATTAATCAAAGAATCATTTTAATTATGATGATGACTGTCGTTTTAAGGGGCGGAACAGCAAGGTCATCTGTCCCTGTAATACCGGTAATGTACACAATTACCCTATTACATTACTGACCCCCCCCCCCCCCAGAAGGAAATCCTGCGTACGCCACTGATTAGAGGTCTAGCTAATAAATGGATAGAGTCTTACTTAACAAGGCGTAAACAATTAGTAAGCTTGAGACACAAGAATGATGGAACCAAATTACTTAATGAAACATTGTCCAATGAGGGAATTATTAAATTTGGAGTACCCCAGGGATCGGTTTTGGGCCCACTACTCTTTCTTCTATATATCAATGATATAACACAGAACGTTCGTTCTCATAAGGAAATTTTGTTTGCGGGCGATACTACACTCGTAATAAAAGATGAAACTAAGCAGGTCTTACAGCATTCTGCTAACTCTGTTACAGAAGAGTTAACCAAATGGTCACAAGATAATCGCCTCATAATAAACTATAAAAAAAACAGTATCTCTAAATTTCCACACTATACAGAATAGGAATCCTGCGAAGCCCAATATAACAAACATTAAATGGTTATCAAATTGAAAATAAATCAGAAATAAAGTTTTTAGGACTGTGGATACAACATGACTTGAAATGGAATAAACATATTCAATATTTGAATACTATACTGAACTCCAAGAGCTTTGCGTTACGTATTTTGCACACATTAAGAAATACTTATTTTGCTTATTTCCATTCATACTTAACAAATGGGGTCATATTTTGGGGGTATGTCACCAGATGTACTAAGCACGTTCAGGATACAAAAGAGGGCGATTAGAATTATGGCAAATGTAAACACTAGAGAATCATGCAGACCCCTGTTTAAAGAGTTAAACATTCTCCCACTGCCCTGCATTCATATCTTTGAAAGTATTATGTTTTTTAAAACGAATTTAATAATTAAATACGTTTTTCTTAAAACAAACAATGATGTTCATAGGCATAACACAAAACAGAATCAAAACATTCATATTTCACACACACACACACACACACACACACACACACACACACACACACACACACACACACACACACACACAAGCATATATCAAAAAAAAACTTTTCACACAGGAGATAAATTATACAATATACTAAGCCTACCCCAGTATATAAAATTTGCCCCAAAACTACAAACCTTTGAAAGAATGTTGAAAGCTTATCTGCAGTGCCATTGTTTTTACTCTGTAGTTGAATATCATAGTGTATAGAAATGATGAAAACTATAATTATATTTTACTTTTCTATTTTAATTGTAATACCTAGCTGTAAGTTGTTGTATAGGCCTATATAGAATTAAGTTTTCATATTGTGATAATAGAGTAAGGTGTAAATAGTTGTCCAATAAGATTGTATCTCTTAAGATCTGTTATTATAATAAGTTATAAATAGCTATAGTATTAGTAATATATACCTGTAAGTTATTTTATTTTATAGATGTAATTGCTGACGTGTCCTATATCAAAAATATATTGTATACATGTAATTGATCAAATGGATTAATAAAAATCTAATCTAATCTAATCTAAGCCACTGTTGCCAGCTTGTTGCATTTTCCACTATCTGAATAGTTGTTTCATTTGAGGGGCTTGGACGTTGTGGTCATTCAGCCCCGTATACTTGGGTATGTGTAATTTAGTCTGATAAGCTGTGTTATTGTGATGGCTGTATTAGTGTGTGGAATTGTTACTCAGGTGAAGATATGGCAGGAGGTGGCTGTGGCCTTAAGTTAGAAACCATCCCAGCATTTTCCTGGAGTAGAAGTAGTAAACCACAGAAAACCTTTCCCACGATGCCTTCGGAGGGAATCGAACCCACCTCTTCTCAGCCTCACGAGGCTGAGTGTAGCCCGTTTCAGCCCTCAGACCAGAAGTAAATTTCTGTCAGAACCAGGACCTACGGGGTGACAGTCAATGCACAATGCTATTGTTTTAGATCCCTTAGTGGGGGGTAGTTTGGGATAAAACACACTTTGTGTCACTGTGCTAATTTGGACGGTTGTTCCTAAATGAGAGCAGCTTCCCGTAACTGGGAGAGCTTACTAGTGTAGTGTGTTGTTTAGTGTTCAATCTCCAGGGGATGTTCCTGCAAAGATGTGAGTGTTTGTTAGGGGATGGACCTCTAAATGCAGGCTACTATATTGGCCTGCCAGCTGGACTGGATGAGTAATACAATAGGCGTGCTTATGTCAGCGGCTCGACGTTATGTAGTCGAGTCGCGTGCTGGGAAATACAATGCAATATGACAAAGCAGTTACTGGCTACTACGGTCACGGTCAATCGTGACGAAAGTCAGGAAGGGTATGAGGATGTGAAGAGGAGTGTAATTATCAATGCAAGTGTAATTTACTGACCATGTGTTTATTGGTCAGTGAGTGTGAATTTGTAAGTCCCTCTTGGGAAGTCTTAGGCAAATGTAAAATACAACTAGTGTGTACAAGTTTGGGATAGGTGTGTACAAAATAAAGGAGTCTGAGCACTTTGCTGAATCTCACCTGATGATGTAGCTGGAACAGACGTTGGCTAGGGCCGCTGGCGACGCACACTGTATAACAGATAATGACTCCAGTTAGGACTCCACTTCTTATACTTTTAGGTGCTGCATGGTCAGCATTACGTCACTGTAGCTGCCCCAGTTAGTTGTTGATGTAGATGTTTATGTATGTGTTGCAAGTAGTTGGCAAACCTCCCGAGCTGGGTGGCCGCCTCTTGCTGTGTAAAGATAATGTTCTGGTCTTATGATGTTGCCAGTTGGGGTGGTTTTAGTGAAAGATGGGGGGTGGCTCTCAGGGGTACTGCCCCCCCCCCCCCGGGGCTGTACAAGTCCCCTTCTTCGATTAGTTCGCGTCCTCGCGAACGGGAACGGGACGTAGAGTGGGGGTGTCGATGTGATTGTTCGTTTTTGATTTCTTCTTGTACTTCTTCTTCTTTTCTTCCGTGTTGGTGTAGGTGTGTCGATGTCGTGGTGATGTGAGTCCAGCTTGTGCTCAGAGGGGTAGGTTTTGGGATATACATGTTATACATAGCTAATTTAGAATAGTTCATTTTTGAAAGTCGACATAGTAATAATAAAGATACAAACAAAACAAACAAAAAGTGCATGGTCTTGCCGTTGTATATATATATATATATATGTTGTTATTATTCAGGGAGGAAAAAAACCATGACCGGACGGATGGTTGTGCCGTCCGGCGTTGTATGGAGAAAAAGATTGCTCCCTTCAGTGTATTGTTTAAAAGATGGAAGAGAATAGCAAAACTAGGTGCCCCAGGGTATAAGTTAAAGGAAATATCATAATGGTTTATTGTTCTTGGGATGAAACGGGACACCTTCACAAATTTTGGCGTTAGTAGAGTAGAAAGGGAAAAAAACCAGTGTATTCAGTGTTGACATTATGGCGTGTTAAGTGGCGTGACCTATTGTAAGTTCACGTGCGTAGGTGTACAGTTGAGCATCAATATGTTTGTGTACGCTTTGGTTTTACAATTTTCTTTACAATCATGATATAACATAACATAACATAATATAACATAAAATGATAATCTTATTACTAGACCGTTTTGCTCATGAGCTTGGTACCCTGCCACATTCTCTAGGCCTTCTGTAGCGCTCTCGTCTGTCCACTCATTCTTCCTTCATTTGTTATTCGCTGAGCTGTAGGTGCCTCTCACCTATGGCTGTGGGTTAGTGGCTATGCCGTTACTTTACCTTTTGCAAATTTTCCCCGTGGGTGGAAAAATTCACCTTGGCAGCGAGGATAGGTGCTCACAACCTCTGCACCGCCCCTGGCTACCGAATATTGTTTATCATTCAAGCGTATCCAACTTGTGTTTGCGTCAGCGTCACTCGGTGCCCCACGTCACCTTACGTCACTGATCGCGGGGCTGTCACCTTATTGGCGCGAATGGAAAACGATGAGGAGCAGTGTGTTTGTGTGACAGAGATAAGGGTATGTGTAATTTGGTGTGGGAAATATATTTACAATAGACATGCTCAAGCTCCTTATTATCTGTAAAAAAATGTATTAATGGCAACTCTTTTCTGTTGTGTATATCTGTGGACGCGTTGCTCCCTGGTTTTCCTGTGTTTGGGAAAGCGGATTAGTTGTTAGCAATACATGACAATACATTACAATACATTATATATGACATTTTTATTTGGCAGCGCCTAATTTATAAAACTAAGTGTGGCGCCACTGAAGTCTAACTTACTTCTAGGTTAGCATATGTTAACCTATCTTAGCCTAGTGTTGTCGGGCTTACCCTGGTAACGGATTTTGGTCACCAGGTGCCGAACGGCTTAATCTTAGTCTTACTTATCTTAACGTATAGTCGGGCTTACCCTGGTAACGGATTTTTAGTCACCAGGTGCCGAAATGTTTTACCTTAATCTTAAGGTGCTTAGCCTAATTTATGATAATTTAAAAAAATATTTTGTATATTTACAATCCGAATGGTTTTACCTTAATCTAGTGCCGAAATGTGCTGTAGCAGCTGTTTTACAACAGCGCTTATTAAATTTGCTTAATTCAAAGTTGCGTTCCAAATGCAACTGCCTTACATGCTAAAATTTCGACCGGAGCGATCGCCTGAGGCATTTTACCTCCTCAGGGCACCACCCGTGTGTATTCTAGAAACACCGGTTGTCTCTAAAACCACCGGATTCCCCTCCCTTAATACTAGTTGTCGACATTTATATTAGTAATTAATAACTAGTAATTACTAAAGTTCCGGGCGCCTGCGCTGCTGGAGAGCAAACGCTTCGCCCGGCCATCCTGTTCATTGCCGTTGCACTTCCCTGTGTTGTCATCATTCTTCCTGTGTCATTTATTGATGTATTCATCATTGCTGGGTTTGCCCACTGTAACCCCTGTGAGAGTCCGCTGCGTTCCTCATTTAATATCTCTGGCCGCCCGGTGTGTGACCATTTAAGCTCTGGAGACCCGTTGTCATCCATTTATGTGGGCACGGATTCGAATGATCGCATTCATTCCATATATATTATTCATTATTTGTTTATTCATTATTCATTTGTTTGGTTGTCTTCACCTCGCCACGCGGGGCAAGGACTTGTCGGATCTTGGATCGATCCCGCTGAATCCTGAGACCCTGCTTCACTTCTGCGAGTAGAAGACTAACTTCCCGCCATAGAAGCTCTACTTAACTTACATGCTAACTAGGAGTCTAGTCCTAATGTGGTCGTCCCTAGGTTCATCTCTTGAGTCCGGTGTGGAGCTGGCTAATTCTCCCACCAGTCGTCAAAAAGTCTCCCCTGCAAGTCTTGGCTTCGACGACCGTGGCGCATAGTGGGTGTAACTTTCCTCTGCCGAGGGGGTAGGCTAGAGGCACCCCCGGTTTTGGCGTTTGCCCGCGTCAAGCCATCGATGCTTCAACCTTACGTGGTTCCGTCTTTTTGGTCTGGGTCATTGGGTTAACTGGGGCAGGGCTGCTCATCGCCTCCCCCAGCTCTATTCTTGTGTGGCGCCTCTGCCCTTCTGTTTACCTCTCATCGCCATTCAGTGTGACTCAGATTCCTTTAAAAAAAATGGTGTGATATGTAAAATAAGTGTGTGGGTATCATGTAGTTATGTAAAAATTTTAAGTGTCCTGGGGTTGTAGAGTCTTCTAGATGCATGGACTACTTCAGGTCTGTTCGCCATGTTAGATGTCCAGCGATAATGCCTTGGTAATTTTCTTGGAGGCATTAGTAGGTTTTTATGGCGTTGGGTCCCTTGTTATTAGGATCCGGGGGTGTTATCTGCTGGATGGGCTTAAAGCATTGTAGGAGAGGGTTGCGCATCGTTGGACTCCATGTTAATGGTGGCCGGAAGCCGGTGATGCTGCTAGGATGTTTTTACAGTGAGTGGACGGGGTAGGTATTTCCCAGGTGTTCAAAAATTTTAAAAAGTCCATGCAGGTGTAATAATAATGATAATATCCCTGGTATGTGGGTGGGATATTCCATGCGTGAGGATGGATATGAGGCGTATCCGCTCTCATTCGAGGATAAGTATGGGCCGAGCAATAATAATTCTATGTCCCTTGCATGCGGGATTATTTAATAAAAAAAAGAGTTGTTATTATGAATTTGGCATCATCTCTTGCATAGAGATGTGCATTACGCTTCATTTTGTTTCCGACCACCCCTAATACTCGGGTGTAGGCATTTAGAACCAGGGTGTAGTATACCCAAATTCTTGGTAGACGCATGAAGTCTATCAACCCCGATGTAATTTTGGAACGTAGTCTAGCTGTCTCTATGTGTCTGTTTGTTTGTGTTGAATAGTGTTGTAATTTATAGGTTATGTAGGGAGAGGGGCGCTAGGGTGGTATATCGTAGCTAGTACCTTGGCCATCTCTGCTCCTGTCATTCTCACTTGGTCACTATTGGGTTTCTATCCGCTCCTTGGGATGGTTAAGTGCGGTGACGCTGTGACGTCACGGCCTAATCTGGTCTCTCATCTATAATGTTAAGGTAGTAGGTGATTGTGAGTGTACTGGTTATGTCCTGATCGCCTATGATGGTTTTTAAAGCTTAAAAAAAAACAAGAAGAGAAGTAGTTATTGAGGAGGGTTGTTCCCTCAGGGAATCTGTCTGTATTCACCCTGATTAGTGGGCGCGTGTGGGCAGGAGGTGCCCGTGGCTGTGGTTACTGAGGCTTGCGTGTCATTGGTTGCGTTCCGCTGCAGCACGCTGGCGCGTGTGCCGTTATCGGATACGTCTTATCGTGTGTCGTGTGGCTAATTGTCAGGCGGCGCGTGTAACTTGTTATAGCCCTTGTAAACATGCTCCTGTGTTCCGTAGGTTAAAATGGCCCACAGTATCTGTGTATTACTAAATGCCAGGCCCGTCGTAATAACGCTGAATCCTGTGTCAATATCCGTGTGTCTGTATGCTGTTATTATTGATGGTTTATGACAGCGTCATCATATTTGCGTGTCACCAGCACGTCTGGGTGCTCTAGGAATGTCTACCGGCAACAATGTTGAAATGCGCTAGAATTCGCAACGCAGTGTTTTGTTGTGTTCGTTTTGTTGCGTCGTTGTTTACGGGAAGTCTCTGATGCTATGTGTGGCGGCTGACGGAACGTGACTTTTGCCAGTGTCTGTGTGTTGACATTGTTTTGCATTCTGGGAGGGCCAATGTGTTAATCTGTCCTGTTTTTGCTACCGATGTTGTGTGGACATTTATTCCGCAAGACCTTTGCCTTGTGTAATTATTTATAATTTGTGTTTAGGAAATCTATTTCCTATGTTCGGGGTAATCGAAATTTTGCATGGCTTTTTGCCGGAAAAATGTGGTGTTACCTGTTTTGTGTCTGTGAGAGTGGCGTCTCCCGTATCTAGGTGTTGGGCGCTATGGTTCAGAGGAAAGTATTTTGTGGTCGCCAATGCCCTAAGTAGGCTGTGGTAGCGAGTATCTTGGAACGAATCTATGTTCCTGTATGTGTGTTAAAGAATCCCCCCCCCCTCTGTTCATAATTGTGTGGCTCACCCGCTTATGTACTTATATGGGGCCAACTTCCGTCTAAGTGGGATTCTGGATTTTTGTTTTCCACGGCGTCCGATTTTACTGGGCATTCGGACCCGCGATCCCGTGTAATGCTCCGTGTTTCATGTCTGCGTTGTCGGTTGGGATTTGTGCGTCCCTAGTGTGGTTTCTGATTGTGTTTTCGCGCCAAAAATACCATTGGTTAGCTTCTTTTGGCACGATTGTATCGTGTTATCGTGTGTTCGCACCCGCCTTGGTCTAAGGTCCTGGTGTTACAATTTCTGTACTGTATGTACCATGGCACGTGTATTGTGTGTTTGCTGATTGTGTGCAATGTAGAGGCCTGGTGCTCGTGGACTTCTCGCTCCGCTCGAATCCCATCTGTGTTTCGGGTGTATATCATGGGATGTGTGGTGAGCCTGTGGTTATGCTTTAAAAGAATCTTGCCGCTAGCAAAATTTATGCTAGCTTCATACTTGGCGAGGAAGTCCATGCCAATTATGGCTGACGCAGAAAGATGTTCTATAACGAACATGGGGTGTGTTGTGGCAAAATGGTCTAGCCTGAGGTATATGTTTGCCACCCCCGTGTTTTCTAGCGTCTGAGCATTGGCCGCTACCAGCCGGATGTCGTCCGTGACACCGTGTATCTGCCCTTCGGTAACGTGTTTCCTGTTTACACAACTTACCGCTGCCCCAGTGTCAATTAGGGCTTGCACCCTGTGGCCATTTATGATGGCGTGTATCGTCAGTGCCGATACCTGGAGTCCTTTGCCCTGTAAAGATGTGTTGTATAGGGTGTATGTTGTTGTTGTTGTTGCTAGCGTAATGTCCTTGTCACTGTGTGCGCCAGTGTTGAAGCCCTCTGTGGCATTTGTGCTGGGAAGGCATGGAGCTGGCCGCTTATTGTACTTGGCACGCTTGGCCTCTCGGCTTACTTCCTGGCTCGAGTTCTTTGCCTCGGTCAGCGAAGTGTGTCCACTGAGTACATTGCCTGCTCTCTTAACTGCCCGCACTGTGCAAATAGAGGGATTCTGGCGAACGTTTAATGTATTGACCGTTCCCAGTTTTTGTGTAGGTGTGTCTGCAAATGTGACTCTACGTTTGCACTTGTTACCCCGATTTTTGTTCCAGGCGGTCGCGAGTTCGACTCCTGTTGCTGGCTTCCCTATGCCGAGTGAGCTCGCGCCCTGCGCCTGTGTGGGGTCACTTCCCGCCCCGTGTTGTGGTGTAGGGGGTATGGTTTCCTGTTTGGAGGGTGTGGGTTTGCTTTTAGTCTGTTCGCGCGTGATTGTGAGGGGCGTATAGTGACCCGCCCTAGGGCTCCCTGTAAACAGTATGTGTAGGTCCCTGTCAAATCCCGCGGTCGTGAATAGCGGGGGCGAGTGCACGTCAGTGTATACATGTATGTTTACTTTAAGCACCTTGCCGAGAGCGGTCACCTCTACGGCGCCGGCATAGGTACCGTCCCTACCCATGTATTTTTGGTAGTCCGCCCCTGTCTGGAATGGGTTTTCCCGCTCGTCCGATACAAAATCCCGGTACTCTTTCCAGTTGGCCAGGATATGTTGGACCGTTTTCTGCCTGTATTCCCCGTGATGGTCCTCGGTATGCCGGACTAGGAAGCTAATGGCCCTGAACAGACAGTTGCCATCCCCTTGTACGGGGTGTGTTTGGAAACGGTCCAGGAGCGGATCGTCAGCCTTGGCTTTAGCTGGCTGTTTCTTCCCCTTGCCCTTACGAGTTTGTTTAAGTGCGGGGCCACCCTGGTGTTGTGTTAGGGGAGGAACCTCAGCCGCTTTATCAGCTGGCCGAACCTCCCCGTCTAAGCGTTTTCTGGAAACGTGGGCGTTCGTCTCCCTGTACTGTATGTACGCCCCCCCTCGGGGTGGCTGCGCCAGCTCCCCGCTTGTGGTGGGTAATTCGGTGTGGGAAGTATTGCCCCCCTGTCTGCCTGGCGGGGTGCCTCATCCCTAAATTCCCTCGGGTGTTCGTCGGGGAGGGGGTAGTGCTCCGGGCCTTTTGTGTGTGTGTCTCTGGTTTCCCGTCCTTTTTGTGGGTTTTTTGTTTTGTAGTTGTTGCCCGGCGGTCCGTTTTCTTGTCTCCGCCAGGGTGGGGTGTATGTCTGCTGCTGCGGGGGCGGGTTTTCCCGGCGATTCCCCTTTTCCCTGTGCTGGGAGGGTGCATACCCCTGTCTGCCTGGGGGTGGGTTCTCCCGGTACTCCCCGTTTCCCCTGTGTTGTGGAGATGCATACTCTTGCCTGCGTGGGGGCGGGTTTTCCTGATAGTCCTCATTTCCCCTATATTGCGGGGCTGCATAGCCTTGCCTGCGTGGGGTCGGGTTCTCTCGATAGTTCCCATTTCCCCTATATTGCGGGGCTGCATAGCCTTGCCTGCTTGGGGGCGGGTTTTCCCGATACTCCCTGTCTGCCCTGTATTGTGGGGCAGCATAGCCCTGTCTGCTTGGTGGCGGGCTGCTTCGCCGGGGGATGGTGTGTTCGTACTCTTCAGGGTAGTACTCCGGTGTGTACGGGGATGGTGGTCGCCGTGAGGGGTATGTCGGCTCTACGTCCGCGTATGATACCGGTGAGTACCGCGGAGGGTAGTGTGGCCTGCCCTGTGTATGTGGTGTTGTTGGCCGCTGTGGAGGGTAGTAAATTTCCTCCCTCCCGTAGTGTCTCCTCTCCATGTACCCCCTGTCCATTTCAGGATAATAGCGCTCTTCCGTGTCTGTGTGTTCATCCCTAGGCGGTCTTCCGCCTGCTTGGATGGCAGCTATCGTTAACTTTTCCATCCTGTCCACTAATTTATCCATCTTCTGACTAGTGTCGTCCTTTTGTGGATGAAAGTGCTGATTCACGGCTTTCTCCGTAGCTTTTTCCGTGATCTTTTCCCTGCCTCTATTGTTTTAATGTTGGAAGCAAGGAAGGAAGCTTGTAGTTTAACGTGACCGTTAATCTTGAGATCATGAGCCACGGAAGTTTTAATGTTGTTAAGCATGTGTTGGACCGTGGGGTTGTTCATGATGCACAACTTGTCCACGATGGATGGTCTGAGGCCCTGCATTAGCAGCTTAACTTTCTGCTTGTTCGTCATAGCAGCGTTATATTTGTCGCACATTAGCAATTTTGCGTTGAAGTATGACTGTGCGCTTTCTTTAGGTCCCTGTGACCTTTGTCGAGTTTGGTCATACAGGTCCTCATCATCTGGTATGAGCTGGAATTCACTTTTCAACAACAAAGTGATTTCCTCCCATGTGGCATCTTCTAGGTTGTCCTCATGGAGCTCATACCATGTCATGGCCGCCTTCGTGAGGTATGCGGGGAGGAGCCGTTTTCTGACTTCATCGCTCCAGCCATTGATCCGAGCCGTTCTATTGAAGGCCTTGAGGTATTCCTCGGGATTCTGGCCTTCCCCCGTGAACTTTGTGGGGTGGATCATGGGATATTCTGTATGCCTGTTCATTTCCTGTTCGTCTGTGTCTCGTTGGCTGTGTAAGGATTCTGATCTATGTAAGCTGTTCGCACTGTTATCGTGTGATAAGGTGTTTGTGTTGTTCTGAGGGGAATTAGCCTCACTCCCCGTGTATGACACGTGTGTTACGTTACCGGGTGGCTCGTCACCTGATATATCTTTACTGACCGATGGTGTGTTGTCGTATTGTGTGGACTTCACTACTTCCACTGTCCTGTCTAGGTCCTGTTTCACTGTTTCCAAAATAGTGTGTATATCTAGGACTGCCTCTGTCGTGTTATTGTCTGACTTAACAATGTCTATATCCAATAACTGTGTGATGCGCGCGAGCAGATTATCAGTCTTCTGCTCTGTGATTTGCAGTTGCTGCAGCAACAGGGGGTCGAGTGTTGGCAAGCAATCTGTTTCACTAGCGCTAGATATTGGTGATATTTGTCCGTGTGCACTGGTCTGGGCCTAGGATCGTGTAAAATGTGTGACTTGTGCTGCCGCTGCAGGGTGTTGGGCGCGGATCTCTAATGCCTTTAATTCGAGTTCCTGAAGGAGTTGTACCGCAGTCTGCTCAGTTATCAAGTCCTTGTTCTTAATTTTTAACTTCGGCAGGAGTGGAGTTGTGCTAGCCGACAAAAGGTGCGCAAAGTCCCTTAGTGTGGTTCGAAACGTGGTCATTTAATTTCCACCGACCTTGTACTACGGGGAGGATGGGGGTGGGTGTAATAATACAAATACCCGTGTAATAAAGAAAAAGTGTGGGACGTAATGTAGGAGAAAAAAATAGTCTCGCTTGGCTGCCTGTGGTACGGCTCGTTCTACCACGAAGGCTCGTTGTTTGAGTCCTACCCTTATTGTGCGTGGTAGTAGCGCCTCCACCAATATGTTTTAGATCCCTTAGTTGGGGGGGGGGGGGTAGTTTGGGATAAAACACACCTTGTGTCACTGTGCTAATTAGCGAGGTTGTTCCTAAATGAGAGCAGCTTCCCGTAACTGGGAGAGCTTACTAGTGTAGTGTGTTGTTTAGTGTTCAATCTCCAGGGGATGTTCCTGCAAAGATGTGAGTGTTTGTTAGGGGATGGACCTCTAAATGCAGGCTACTATATTGGCCTGCCAGCTGGACGGGATGAGTAATACAATAGGCGTGCTTATATCAGCGGCTCGACGTTATGTAGTCGAGTCGCGTGCTGGGAAATACAATGCAATCTGACAAAGCAGTTACTGGCTACTACGGTCACGGTCAATCGTGACGAAAGTCAGGAAGGGTATGAGGATGTGAAGAGGAGTGTAATTATCAATGCAAGTGTAATTTACTGACCATGTGTTTATTGGTCAGTGAGTGTGAATTTGTAAGTCCCTCTTGGGAAGTCTTAGGCAAATGTAAAATACAACTAGTGCGTACAAGTTTGGGGTAGGTGTGTACAAAATAAAGGAGTCTGAGCACTTTGCTGAATCTCACCTGATGATGTAGCTGGAACAGACGTTGGCTAGGGCCGCTGGCGACGCACACTGTATAACAGATAATGGCTCCAGTTAGGACTCCACTTCTTATACTTTTAGGTGCTGCATGGTCAGCATTACGTCACTGTAGCTGCCCCAGTTAGTTGTTGATGTAGATGTTTATGTATGTGTTGCAAGTAGTTGGCTAACCTCCCGAGCTGTGTGGCCGCCTCTTGCTGTGTAAAGATAATGTTCTGGTCTTATGATGTTGCCAGTTGGGGTGGTTTTAGTGAAATATGGGGGGTGGCTCTCAGGGGTACTGCCCCCCCCCCCGGGGCTGTACACTATCATGGATTAGATTACGCCAGATCTTATCGTTTATCACTGTGTTGCTCAAACTGCAAGACACGTCTTAGAGGCGCTTCTTTGTTTACATGTGTCATGTTGTCAGCTTGCTTAGTTGGCAGGTACAGTCGCGTGGGAAGGATAAAACTCACGTTTTTCTCTCCGTGATGACATGAGCTCCTCTTAAGCTTAACTGTGCTGTTGAAACGCACCATTCTTAATTCTCCCACTATTATTAATTCACAATATAACAACTGTCGAATAAAACACAAGTAGCGTGCGGAATGCTGCTTGACTTACAGTATGTGCAGAAAACACTCCGTCATCACTAGAGTCTCAGATTTTTGGTTTTAACGATATCCGCGAAATATTTCAGCAAGCACATATATGTTATCACAACGAAATATTACTCTAAATAAGGCATTTTTTTAAATGATTGTAGCCGCGAAATATCGCGAAATAAATTTATTTTGCGAAATATGTTATTTTCACTCTAAAATGCCAAATGCCAACGAAACGCTGGTAATAAGATATTTTTTAAAAATATTTACTTTAAAATTAATTGAAATGATAGGCTATCACTCGCTGACGAGTATGATTGTCTTCCTCAGATGTTATTTGTGAGTCAATGAGTTCTTATATGACTATGCAGGCCAATCCTCGAGCCACAAATTCTTCCACAGTGCTCACAAACATTGCCAGCGTTGAGATCCAGTT
This sequence comes from Meconema thalassinum, assembly GCA_946902985.2. NCBI lineage: Eukaryota > Metazoa > Arthropoda > Insecta > Orthoptera > Tettigoniidae > Meconema > Meconema thalassinum. The sequence continues at coordinate 190,358,530 of OX336394.1, read as the reverse complement.
GTGGGGTATTCATCCTGAGGAACGCCCGCTCTTTCCGACCAGCCGCTTCTCAGTTTCAAATCTCCGACGTTGTCGTTCAAAGTTCTTAGGACCTTCGTGGGTAAGACGATGCCATACCAGGCGGTTAGCTGCTTTTGTTTCCCAGTTAGTTGTGTTGATATGGCAATTCTTCATGTCTGACTTTAGGACGTCCCTGAACCTTTTTTGTTGTCCACCCTGGTGCCGACGGCCATCCTTCAGTTGAGCGTACATAATTTGCTTTGGAAGGCGAAAATCAGGCATACGAACGACATGACCTGTCCAACGAAGTCGATGTTTCATGACCATAGCCTCAATGCGGATGGTATATGCTTCTTCCAAGATACTGATGTTAATTCAGTGATCTTGCCATTTAACCCTAAGGATCCTTCTCAGACAGCGCTGATGATATTTCTCCAGGCACTTTATGTGTCTCATGTAAGTGGGCCAAGTTTCACACCTGTAAAGGAGTGTTGGTATCACAACAGCCTGGTACACATTAAGTTTTTTCTGAGCATTGATGTTCTGGTTATCAAAGGCCCTTTGTTGTAGACGACCGAATGCTGCATTAGCACAGTTCAGGCGATATTTAATTTCAGCATCTATATTGGCATTTGCTGATAGGCGACTACCAAGGTAAGCACAATTTTGGATGTTCGGCAAGATCTCATCGTGAACTGTGATGGTAGGAGCAGTAGCATTGTTTTTTGGTGCGGACTGATGCAATATCTGAGTCTTTTGGATGTTGGGACTTAGACCGATGCTCTTGTATGCTTTTGTAAAAGCATTTAGAATGCCCTGTAGATCTTCTGCTGAGCTGACCAGAACAACATTGTCATCTGCATACTGGAGTTCCATAATCCAGGCAGTCGAGATCTCGGTCTTGGCACGCAGTCTGCTAATGTTGAATAAACCACCTTCAAATCTGTGCTCTATTTCTATGCCCTGTTGTAGTTCACCCTTAACAAGGTGACGTATGGTTCCAACAAAAATTGAGAATAGTGTAGGAGCAATTACACATCCTTGCTTTACACCAGTAGTGATCTCGAATCGTTCCCCAGGTCTATTATTCGTAAGGATGGTGCCATACATGTTGTCGTGTAGTAGTCGAAGGATCTTAATGAATTTTGTAGGACAGCCAATTAACGCCAAGATTTTCCAGAGAGCATCTTTATTAACCGAGTCAAAGGCCTTGACAAGATCTATGAATGCCATGTATAGGTGACGATGTTGTTCCCTAGATTTCTCCTGCATTTGCCTCGCACAGAAGATCATATCGACAGTACCTCGATTGGGCATAAAACCACATTGTGTCTCTGGTAAAAAATTCTTCTGCAAGTGGTGCTAGACGACTGGATAGAATTCTGGCAAGAATTTTGCCAGAAACAGAGAGCAAGGATACTCCACGGTAATTACCACATTGGGTTCTAACCCCCTTTTTTTTAATATGGTCACTATTAGTGCATCTCTGAGGTCCGCAGGCATGGTTTCCGAGTTCCAGATTTTGACAGTGAGTTATGTAAATGCTCAGCAAGGACTAGGCCACCGTCCTTAAAGAATTCAGCAGGGATTCCATTTGGTCCTGCAGCTTTATTGTTCTTTAACAGTTTGATGGCATCTTCAACTTCTAGAAGAGAAGGAGTTTCGTCAATATGCTGCTGTATAGGTCGTTGAGGGATTTTAGTAAATATTTCCTCCTGCACATATGTTTGTCTGTTTAGAAGTTCATGGAAATGCCCCTTCCAATGTGCATTTATGGAGCAGCTGTCCTTAAGTAGTTCGGAGCCATCCTTTGATGTCAGTGGATTTATACCCTGAGTAGACGGACCATATGTAGCGTTGGTGGCACTGAAAAAAAAACCGGGTGTTGTTAGTGTCTGCCAGATGTTGCATCTCTAGGGACTTTAGAAACCACCATTGATTTTTAAGGGCTGCTTTGGCTTCTTGATACTGTTGTTTCTTGGAAGCTGAGTTGGGGTTGTTCTGCCATGCTGTGTGTGCTTTTCTCTTATTATCTATGAGGCTCTTAATTTCCTGATCATTGACATCAAACCAATCCTGATGTTTTCTATTGATGTAACCGGCCGATTCTTCACAGGATGATAGCACCGCACACTTGAATGTCGACCAATGTTCTTCGATACTGTCAGGATATGTACTGGGAAGATTTTCTCTTAGGAGTTGATGGAATTTGGTTTTAGTGTCGTTGTCGTTCAGCTTACGCCTAGTGAGCTTTTTCTGTTTCCTTCGTTGTTCATGAATATGCAGAGCCATCATAGATCGTATCAGTCGGTGGTCGGTCCAGCAGTCATCAGCACTAGTCAGGGCCCTTGTGATTAAGACATCACGTTGGTCTCGGGCGCGTACAATGACATAATCTATTAGATGCCAATGTTTCGATCTTGGGTGTTGCCAAGAAGTTTCAAACGTATCTTTCTGTCGGAATAGGGTGTTGGTGATAACCAGATCGTGTTCCGAGCACTTGGTGAGCAGGAGAATTCCATTGGAGTTGCATTTTCCGACACCATCCTTGCCAATTACACCAGGCCATAGTGATGATTCCTTACCAACTCTGGCATTGAAGTCTCCCAAGAGAATGCTTTTATCAGCCTTGGGTATTTTACTTAGAAGCATGTCAAACTGGTAATAAAATGCTTTTTTCTGGTCTTCATCAGAGGTGAGAGTTGGAGCATAAGCACTAATTACAGTAGCTCGCTGATTATTTGTGAGCTTTAGGCGCAGGGTCATTAGTCTTTCATTTATACCCGAAGGAACAAGTTCATTGATGATGGCGAAACCGACTCCGTGAATGCTGGGATCACTAACCTGTTTCCCTAGCCAAAAGAAAGTATAACCACCGCCATGCTCTCTGATCTGTCCTTCACCTGCCAGCCTAGTTTCACTTAGTGCTGCAATGTCTATGTTAAATCTTCTCAGTTCACGTGACACAATTGCAGTTCGTCGCTCTGGACGATTATCGGTGTTGTTGTCCATTAGAGTGCGGATATTCCAAGTTCCAAAATTAATACGTAGCGTCTTTCGACCGCATATGCTGTTCCCTCTGGGCGCGGCTTCCCAGTCGGGATGTGTTTAGGCTGACTATATTTAGGGCACCTTTTCTAGCCCCCTCCCCATTTGGGGTGAGCAGAGTAGGTCCTGAATAGGCCTGCTCAGTCACGAATATAGCACACGAATTGCTTCACAGCCTCTCCTCAAGCAAGACGGCGATCACACACTCGTCGCCTATGTGCCGGTTTGTCACTAGGAGCTTCCAGACTACAAAATCCTGCCCCCGTCGCAACTCGCCGATCGCCGCAGGACTTGTTACACTTATACCGATCTTCGAAAGACGCCTGTGCGTGATATCTTTTAACGTGGGAATGTTGCTGCACATCAACAATCACATGATCCTTGACAGACTCAGGTTCTTTACCTCAGTGCCATAGGCACTATGACGACTAGAGAATCCAAGTCTGCAGCAGCCTTCATCCACCTTCCCGGCCATTAGAATTATTCTAGTATTCATATGCCCGGTCCGCCGTTGAGGACTTTCTACGCCGTTGACCACAAGTGGTTCATCCGCCTTTAGGGGCGGTTTCCCACCCCAAGGGCAAGAGGGTGCCCTGACCTCTGTCAGCTCCTTCGCCTCTCTACAGATCCGTTGGCATGATAGAGGGGGATTCCTTATCCCTTCATAGAAAATAAGAAACCTTAAAAATATAAACGTTTCATGAGATGCGAGATACCGAAGTCCCTTCTCAGGCTTCATTGGTTTAAGTTCTGAAGACATGGAAACAATGCTCTGCATAATTTTGGGGACAACATACGTTTCACGAGTTAGTGAGAAAAGGACTATGGTACCTAGGAGAAGTAAAAGTTAGGTTAGGTATTGAACACAGATTCATTTGAGTTTAAGTTCTTTCGAAAAAAAAAAAAAAAAAAAAAAAAAAAAACTAGAAGAAATTGTTTGTTAGTCCTCCAAATGTTTGTATAGTGTTCATTATTTAACCAGATCCGTGCACCGTAGACTACACATGGTTATTAAGCGCACACACACACCTCGCTCGCTTTTGTTATTTCACAGCTATGGATATTTTATTTCACCACTTTGAATAATTCATTTCACCGCTTTGAAGCCTTTAATATTACCACTAGCAATCCGACCCGGCTTCGCCCGGGAACAGTTATGAATGCATTACGTAATAAGCGCTTTTCTTTTTCCAATGTCCATGAAGAACGACCAATATCCGTTTTACGTCTCGGCATGATGGGTTAAAATCACTGACTGGACTATTCATTATATTATGGAGATGAATGTGCAACAAATTCTTGTCAGACGTAATTTAAGAATGGCGAGGTGCATGAAACACAAATCTCCCTTCCGTCCAATCTTAACTTGACTGTGAATTTTGCGGAACGAAAAGTTCACATGCGAAATGAAGAAAAGTCGATTTGCACTTCCAGGGAAACTCCAAACACAACCACCCTTCTCTAAAAATGTTTAACTCAACACGACTCGACAGTTTTCTGCTGGCTGTATCTGGGGAAATAAGCTCGTCCGCTAAATAAGCTGTAACTGGGGTGATAGACTCGCCCCTAGCTAGCACGTAAACTGTCGCCTCAGTAACTGGATGGAGATTGTTGGAAGAAATGAAAACGTAAAAACACTTATAGTAGGCGATGTATTGAAGATAGAAATATGCTCTCCCGTTTTTTTAGAACTTTTCATGCTGAACAATTCTTACACTCATAGTATGTAGACATTTTTAACGGGTTGCCCAGCGTAAGCTTAAAAAGCGCACGGACGCCAGTTTTATTTTTCGACCTTTTCACTGAAATCGTTAGTGCTTGAATTCCTTTGGTCATAAATAAATTATTTTCTAGAGAAACCTTCCTCAAGATATCCTTTACAGAATGGTGGAAACCGCATCAAAATCCATCCAGTGGTTCTCGAGTTTACCCGTAACATCCAAGAATCGGGGATACTAAGTAGAGATAAATCAGGGTCCCTGTGTTCCCCTGTTCGACGCGATAGGCTCCAGCTCCTATTATTAGCAAACGCTGGCGCAGCCAAGTTCAGCGGCAATCGTACTTGGAAGGATAATACAGTATAAGTCCCTCGAATCAAATTGGCCCGTGAGTGAAAAAGTGAAGCTAGCCAGCGGGCCTACCTCAAGTTCAATGACAGTTTGGTATGCGGAGGAGGGTTGCGAAGGGGCAAGAGGGGGCAAATGAGAAGGGCTGCTTCTTGTGACAGATTTATAACAGAGAGGTACAGTCTGTTAGGTTCGGCTCGTTGTCAGCGCATGTTACTATCGTTCGTATTTTTGACAAGGCCCCAATATCAAATTCTAATGGGCTGGCTGCGTGGCTCAGCGGTAACGTTCTCGCCTGGTTGGCAGTGAAAGTGAATCTGATGAAAGTAATTGTGAAATGTTTGGAACCTAACCATTAGATGAGTAATGACTACCCGATGAAAGCTTTTGAAGTGAAGATTGAAAATGCAATGCCATTGCTGAACTACATAGTCATAATATGTTCGTTACTAAATTGTTCCACTACAAGTATTAGTGCCATTTAATTATTCTAATCACCCCTAATCTATACTAATCTATAACAAGTAGATCCGTGAAGAACTATACAGCCTATTTTCATATATCCTACTCATGTTAATTGCCTCTATCAACATACAAAATTTCAGTATGAAGGTTGTGATAGATTCGTATACATGTATATTGAGAACCGTCTAAATATTTCAGATGGTCGCCAGGTTGGATTTTTATTTATGTACTATTACATGAAGATTATTGTGTATGTGTGGTATTCAATTTTCAATCGCATGATTAGGACACGAGAAGTCGAAACGAGATTTTAAAATTTCGCAAAGCTGCCATCTTGTGGTTATGAAAACAATTGAATTAAATGAGGTGCCAGTGGATTAACATTTGTATAAGCATTTAACGTGCAAAGTTTCACTGCAATCGGACGATTAAATCGCGAGAAACGTCCATTTAAAAATGTGTACTTCGCGTCGCCGCCAAGTTGGATTTGTGCTCACCAGGTTACTGAAAGTCCTATAGGTGAACTTATGTTCATAGCCTCTATTAACATTTAAAAAAATCAGTTTGATGGCTGTAAAAGATTCGGAGATATTGAGAACCGTCTAAATATTTCGGATGCTCGCCATGTTGGATTGTTATATGTATAGGCCATAGAGTTACGTACTGCCCCCGTAAATTGAATTATTTAGGGACAAAATGAGAGTATTTTACGTCCCCATGATAAAATTTAACTAGCAAATATAATTTCTGGAAGTGTGACACATGAGTGACGTGTTACAAGCTCGACGCTGTGGGAGAGCCCGATCACGTGATATATTGCACAAAGGACGCTTCTAGAAGGCTATATTTAGCATAGCAACAGCGAGTTCGGAAATTAATATTATAAATAATGTTATAAATTATGCTATTGGATCCCAGTCCAGAGCCAATGAGAACAGGTCTTATTGAAGACGGGATCAACTTCAATTACACAATATGATGAAATTATGCATTTAGGCCCTTAGAAGAAGATTTTCTTATTTGGTAATGAAGAGAATATTAAGAGAAATTATGTCTGATACTTTAAAAACCGCAGATCGGTTAATCTACGCAGTAATAAGCATTAGTAATCTACGCGCTAAAATTATGGTGGGAGATTGATATGGCCGCCAAAAATTCTACTTGAAGGGGGAGATCCAAGGATCGAGGTTCTTATTCCAGCAGACTTTGAAGAGTGAGGAAGTGTTTTTACTGGGTTAACGGAGATCCCAAGGCTTAGTCCGAGTGCGACGACTGTCGACTTGTGGAGACGCGAGGATAGCTAGGTGGAGCGTTAGAGATCACCGCACTTCCATTCTACGTGAAGTTGCGAGGAACATTGTATTGATTATATCTCATATATAATTGAGATCTGAAGTAAAATAAGCATATATATATATATTAAGAACAGGTCACCTACTATATATTGTGAAAAGTCGAGCGCTTTAATATTCACCGGTTCGACAAAATCAGCCTGTCAAGTTAGATTTCCAAATGTGTTGGAAATAAAGCTGAATCTATATATATAACAAGATGTTCAGTAAAGAACATATAGCCTACTTTCTCCTAAATGTATGAGTATAGTTATAACTCGTTGTTATTATCAAAGAGTATAATAGAACTATTCTTTGTTGAAGACCTTAGAAACGATTTACCTCTACCAAACGCCACAACCTAGATAAAAACTGCTACCATCATTGAAGAAAGGAAGAAAGAAAGAAAGAAAGAAAGAAAGAAAGAAAGATAAGAAGTATATCAAGAATGTTATGGATCTGGAGACATAATCGACCGGACTGGCTGCGTGGCTCAGCGGTAACGTTCTCGCTTGCTGGGCCCTAGGTTGCAGGTTCGTATCCTGGCGCAGTCAGCTGGCATTTGAGGGTGCACAAATGCGAGGGAGCCGTGTCAGTACATTTACTGGCACGTTAAAGATCCCCTTCGGGCCAAAATTCCGGCACCCCGGTGTCTCTAAAAGCAGCAGTAGTTAAAAGGGATGTAAAACCAATAACATTATTATTATTAATATTATTATTATTATTATTATTATTATTACATATACGACCTGCCGTGGGCAACATCCAACTTTGAATTGAGGCATGTCTTTACACGTCTGGTTGTGCATGGCTTTCACAACCCTAATTGAATTAACAAATCATTCCATGACCCTACAGAGACGTGTGTATACAAACTAGCCTATGTGGATATTTTCGATTGCTATTTGCCTGAAATAAAAGAAGTAATTAATAACCTGAACTAACACCAACGGCTTGAATTCAGTTACTATGTGAAATCGTTTTGTTCTTTACTTAAAATAACATTTTCAAGTAACGCAAAATAGGCTGTTACAAACCCTTTAAAATAAAAAGTAAAAATATAACGTAGTATCATCTTGTCATTCTTCAAATTCGATGCGCATAGAATGCCAATGGTATAGTAATCAATGGAGCCCCACGTAGACTAGTCGTGACATCTAGTGGTGAAATATCGAACAATATAATCCTAACAGAGCGAGTGCATTCTAGCGGCCAGAAGAAGAAACTTTTCAATAAAATCTGTTACCTTTTTGTCAGCTAGATGTCTCGAGTAAATCTGCTGGCGAATTATGTTTTAATTAAATATATATTTTACACCATAATACGCACAATATAACGCTTAATTTTAAAACGTCTGAGTCATTACAAAACAATAAACATATAACATTTCAAGCAAAAAACCTAGCTCTGACCGGGTTTGAACCATAGTCATTTGACCGATAGGCTAACGCTCTACCACTGAGCTAATTGTGTCAACTAATATCGTTCTATATAAAATGACTTACATAGAACTTGTTAGCAAATAATGATTTATACTAAACGATTTCATCACTGGAGTATATTATTTATATATGAAGCATTTCATACAAAGTTTATTTATTTTGTATCAGTACGCTATAATGCATGCAATACTCAAATTAGTGAAATATAAGTCAGGCACAAGATATCCGCTGCCATCTTGTCTTATTACTGAATCGGCTCAGCTTTTTAAAATCACGTCTGCACTATAGTATTACAAAATAAACTTTTAATTTCGAACGTGCCTCTTCCTTTAGAACAGTTAAAACGATTCTCGGCTCGATAATCGGAACTGGTGGGTCCCATGATATGGATTATAAAGTTTGCATAATTCGCACGGCCACCATCCGGAAATGGTATGGCGGACGACCTTGTAGTTTGGTCGCAAGACGCATCCTATACGAAGGTAAGTTGTTACCAAATTTGGTAGAGATCGGATGATTTGGTTAGTCGTTATTTGATTTTACGTTTTGAACGTTTGAGTGGCCGCCATTCAGTTTTAGTAAAGATGGCGGCGATATAAAACATGACACTGAGGTGCCCTTTGCTTGTTCTACCTCTGTACCAAATTTCGTTCAACTCGGTTTCACCGTGTTCGAATTGATAGGGGGGGGGGACAGACATTCAGAGTACACACACTCACACACACACAGACACACACACACAGACTCACACACACACACACACACACACACACAGACTCACACACACACATACACACACACACACACACACAGACAGACACACTTTTTTCGCCCTGTGTTGATCTCATAAGTCTACTTTCATTTTTTGCAAAAATCGAAAGTAGGCTAAAAATCAATGTAACGTGATAGTTTGTGGGTATGTATGTCTCCTATGCGTCCATATACCATTCGTCCGATTGCGATGAAACTTGGGTGAGATGTTGAGTGCACTCCATGGAAGGTTTCTGACTTAGTAAATCCATTTTACAATAGGTAGCGCACGCGTAGATTCAACAAATGAGCGACGATGCGCGAAGCATTTCAACAAAGTCCCGTATGTGTTCATATACCATTCGTCCGATAGCGATGAAACTTGGGTGAGATGTTGTGTACACTTACGTGAAGGTTTCAAAATTAGTGAATACATTTCACAGTAGATAGCGCACAAGTAGATTCAACAAATGAGCGACGACACGCAATGCGTTTCAACAAAGTCCCTTATGAATTCAAATACCATTCGTCCGATAGCTATGGAACTTGCGTAAAATGTTGTGTACACTGCAGGGAAAATTTCTGGCTTAGTACATCCACTTTACAATAGGCAGCGCACGAGTAGATTCAACAAATGAGCTACGACGCGCGAAGCATTTCAACAAAGTCACTTTTGCGTTCATATACCATTCGTCCGATAGCGATGAAACTAGGCTGAGATTTTGTGTGCACTCCAGGGAAGGTTTCTAGCTTAGTAAATCCCTTTAAAAATAGGTAGAGCACGAGTAGAATCAACAAATGAGCAACGGCGCGCGAAGCGTTTCAACAAAGTGCCATATAATTTCATATACCATTCATCCGATAGCGATGAAACTTGGGTGAGATGTTGTGTACACTCCAGGGAAGGTTTCTGGCTTAGTACATACATTTTACAAGAGGTAGCGCACCGGTAGATTCAACAAATGAGCGATGACACGCGAAGCGTTTCAACAAAGTCCCGTATAAAGTCATATACCAGTCGTCTGATAGTTATAAATGTTTGGTGAATTGTTGTGTACACTCCAGGAAAGGTTTCTGGCTAAGTGAATCCATTTTACAATACGAAGCGCACGTTTATATTCAACAAATGAGTGACTACGCGCGAAGCGTTTCGACAACGTCCCGTATACGTTCACATACCATTCATCCGATTGCGATGAACTTGGGTGAGATGTTGTGTACACTCCAGGGAAGGTTTCTGGCTGAGTACATCCATATTACAATATGTAGCGCAAGAGTAGAATCAACAAATGAGCGACGACACGCGAAGCGTTTCAACCAAGTCCCGTATGGATTCATGTAACATTCGTCCGTAGCTATGAAACTTGGGTGAGATGTTGTGTACACGACATGGAAAATTTCTGGCTTAGTAAATCCACTATACAATATGCAGCGCACAAGTTGATTCAACAAATGAGGGACGACGCGCGAAGCGGTTTCAACAAAGTCCCGTATAAGGTCATATACCATTCTGCCGTTAGCGGTGAAACTTGGGTGAAATATGGTGGACACTCCAAGGAAGGTTTCTGGCTTAGTAAATACATTTCACAGAAGGTAGCACACGAGTAGATTCGACAAATGAACGACGACACGCGGAGCGTTTCAATACAGTCCCCTATGTCTTCATATCCCATTAGTCCCATAGCGATGAAACTTGGGTGAGATGTTGTGGACACTTACGTGACGGTTTCTAACTTAGTAAATACATTTTACAGTAGGTAGCGCACGAGTAGATTCAACAAATGAGTGACGGAGCGCGAATCGTTTAAACAAAATCAGGTATGCGTTCATATACTATTCATCCGATTGCGATGAAACATTGATCAGTTATTGTGTACCCGCCAGGGAAGGGGACTTAGTAAATCCATTTCATAATAAGTAGCGCAAGAGTAGATGCAACAAATGGGTGACGACGCGCGAAGCGTTTCAACAAAATCCCCTATTGCGTGCATATACCATTCATCCGATTGGGATGAATCATTGATGAGTTGTTCTGTACACGCCAGGGAAGGGTTTCGACTTAGTAAATCCATTTCACAATAGGTAGCGTAGCAAAGTGTGGAGCAGGATAAAGTCTTACTGTAGGGGGAGCAGAAGTGGTGGGGGAGCTCTATAAGTGATGAAATATGGATTGCATATTATGAGAATCTGTTAAATGCTGAAGATAATTGGAGGAAGAGGGATGAGTTTGGCGTCCCGAGGGGGCTGGGGGTCACTCTGCCTATGCTGGACCAAGTCATATCGATAGAGGAAATTAAGGAAGTAATGACAAAAAGTAAAGGAGGGAAGTCAGGTGCTATTTCGGGGATAACAAATGAATTTTGGCAAGAGTTGAGTAGCAATAGGTTCATGATGGACAGCTTGGTAAAAATCTTTAACAAAATCTTTGACGGAGGTAGATTTCCAAGGGCGTGGCAGGAGGGGATAATTTGTCCAATATATAAGAGGCGTGGGGACAAACTAGACCCAGGCAACTATAGAGGCATAACTTTGCTTGATAATTTGAGCAAAATGTACACCGGGGTCTTATCCAAGCGTTTAATAGCATGGGCAGAGGGCTGTTCGGTGTTCTCGAGACTCCAGACAGGGTTCAGAAAAGGAATGAGGACCAGTGACAATATAATGGTGGTTAAAACGGTGATGGACAAGTACATAAGAAGGAAAAGAGGTAAGCTGTATATCACAGCTATTGATTTGGAGAAGGCGTTTGATTCATTGAGCAGGGGAGCTGTCATGGCTAAACTGGGAAAAATCGGGGTGTCACATAAAATGATACGAGCAATTGAGAATGTGTATTCCGAAGTGAAATGTGCAATTAAAACTAAAGATGATGTAATTGTAGGAGAGATAACGTCTAATATAGGTCTAAAACAGGGATGCAAATTATCCCCGGTGCTTTTTTTTGCTATTTATCAACGATATTTTCGAGTCAAAGGGCTTTGAGCAACGGTCCAACCCTTGCTTGGACAATTATGATATCCCGGGCCTAGCTTTCGCTGATGACATCCTTCTGCTTGCTCTAACACCCTATAATATGCAATATAGTATTGACGAGATTGTGAGATACTGTGAGGACTGGAACTTAAAAATTAACCCGAGTAAGACCAAAGTTATGGTCTGCAAAAAGGGAGTTAAACTGGCTAAGAATGAAAAGTGGGTCATGTATGGGTCTCAGTTAGAGACGGTGAAAAAACTTGAGTATCTAGGGATGATAATGGCGAGTAATGGTAAATGGACCGAACAAATTAAAAGGGCAAAATCGAAAGGGCTAGCGGCATTGGCGAATGTTAAAGTGTTAGAGCGTAGGTTACCGAATCTTGACTACAAAGTGTATAAGAATGTGTTCAACGCACTCATCGTTTCAAGAGCACTCTATGGAGTGGAAGTATGGGGTTTAGAGGAAGGAACGAAAACCCTGGACAGTATTGTAAGTAGGTTTGCCAAGATAATTTTGGGGCTACCTAGTTGCACGGCGAATTGTGGAGCAAGAATGTTGTGTGAGGATGTAAGCATTAGACAACATATCATAAAAAGGGTCATAAAGTCTTGGATTCGTTTAAAAGCAGATGGAGGGGGGGAAATGCTTAAGGCAGCCTACCTGCACCAAATGAAGCATCAGCAAGAGGGCTACTGGGTGGACGGGGTAAGAAGTGTACTGGAAAGATTAGGAATGGGCTATCTATGGGATAGGGACTTACAAAGAGAGGAAGGTAGGGTGTGTAAAAAAGTGTGCAGAAGGGTTAATGACGTAGAGTTGCAGGTGCTAAGGGAAGAGTGCACCAGTAGGAGAACCTTAACGGAGTTCTGCGAAATAAGGAACTTTATGAGCATAAAGCCTCAATGCCTAATGAAAAGAGAAATGAGAGGGATAATTTGGTGGTTAATGGGGGTGTATAAGAACAAAGCGTTGAGAGAAGTAGGAAAAGAGGACATTTGCCTGTTTTGTGCGAAGGTTATGGGTGCGGCGCACCTGATCAGGGAATGCAAGGAAATTAAAATGATAAGAGCAAGGTTTGTAGACAAAGCAGATATAAACAGAATAGAAAATGAAAATGAGTATCACACTTTAATTAAATTACTAAAAAGGGAATGGGGGAAAGCAGGTCAATTAGCAAAATATTTTAATACCATCAGGGCAATGTGGAATAAGAAAGCGTCGGATGAGATTCAGAACAAAGATGCATGTAAATTAAGCATTCAAGTACAGGAGATGGCTTCCTAAGCTATAAATCTTGTTAAAGCCTAGGAGAGCCTATCTGTACATATTGCTGTCTGTAGATTTTTTCTGTAAATTTATGTTATCTATGTGTTTATTGTCTGTAGGTCACGATATGACTCTCTGAGTTAAAGTGACAATTAACAAGTAGACTTAAAAAAAAAAATAAAAAAAAATAGGTAGCGTACGTGTAGATTCAACAAATGAGTGACAGCGATGAAACTTTTGAAAGTTGTTGTGCACGCTCCCACGAATGGTTCCAAATTAGGAAATCCATTTTACGATAGCTTAGAGGCAGTTAACATGTTGTGTATCCAAAAGCACTTCAAGAAACAGAATTTCAACGCCAACACTTTCTTTGATTGGCATTGCAACGCATGCCGGGTACAGCTTGTATATTATAAATTGCAACGTGAAGTTGACGAACGCAGTTCAAGTGAACAGTGGCAGAGAACTTTTAATATTGGCGCAACACATAAACATTAACAGAATGACTATTACTATTCTTCAAACATTATCATTCAGCATAATTAATATTGTTGATATGATGAACTAAACAGTCATGCACCAGAGACATATTCGATAACAGGAGTTAAGATACAACGATGGAGCTTCGTTAGATAACGTCTTCTAGAATACAGACGTAGTGTACGGTCCATCTTGTGCATTTTCGTCAGTCTACGAATACTAATGTAACATCAATTAGCAATGGAAATATTTCATTCACCATTTATATGAATATTTCCATAATTGTATTCGAATGATGAAGCTGATACATATTTACGACGGAGAATGAAGATTTAACAGAAGAGATTTGTGAAGATGCTAGGGTAGTCCAGTAGCACAGAAGAATTTGCCAGAAGGATGTCGTTCGAGCCCAGGCGAATGTTGGTGAATTCCAGAGAGAGACGTTCCTTATCTCTAAGGTCGCAGATCCGAGGTTCGAATGCAGATCCATCTCAGTGTCTTGTACTGAGGAAACATCTAAAGTATTGTGGCAATACTTAAATAGATCTTCAAGATTTCGTCCAAATAAGGTATTAGTGTATCTCATTGTTATATAGAGCTTGATTAGTAACATTCTGAGCCAGCGATCTTATTCCATAATTTCAGCGATCTTATTCCATATTTTCAGCGATCTTATTCCATATTTTCAGCGATCTTATTACATATTTTCTACATTTTCACATTTCACGTATTTCAGTGCTTTTATGTATTTTACACTTCAGATGTGTGTTGAGATTTTTATACTTCAAGATTATTTAGAAGATGATTGCATTTCATCTATTTTTCAATTTTATTCTACGGATCAGTTGTGGAACTGGCATTAAAATTTTGTTTGAGGAATCATATTGCCTCATAGGAGACTAGTCGTTTCGACTCTCGAATTTTAATAATTTCATTTAAACCAAGTATTCTGACATTGTGTCATAGCTTCAAATTAAATTCTTATTAAATTTAATTTGAGCACTTGAATGTAACAACATAGCCTCCGTGGCTTAGGCGGCAGCACGCCAGCCTCTCACCGCTGGGTCCGTGGTTCAAATCCCGGTCACTCTGTGCTGGACAAAACGGAGGCAGACAGGTTTTTCTCCGGGTACTCCGGTTTTCCCTGTCAAAATTTCATTCCAGCAACACTCTCCACTATCATTTCATTTCATCTGTCATTCATTTAATCATTGCCCCAGAGGAGTGCGTCAGGCCTCGGCTGCCGGCACAGTCCATATCCTCGCCGCTAGATGGGGGCTTCATTCATTCCATTCCTGACCCGGTCGGAGACTGGAAGCAGGCTGTGGATTTTCATTTTTCTATGTAACAACATTTTACTTCAAGAAAAGAAGAAACATCGAATGATATTGTTATATCATTATTGTACATAAACTATCGACGATCTAAGAAATACTAGTCGTTTGATAATACCGAAGTCTTAATTCCTATGAACATTCTTCGTGTAGAGTGGAAAAACATTACGACATTGACAAACCTTTCTTATTATCTGTAAAGCTAAGAGCTTTGTTCATTTAATATGTTAGAGGAAATACCTTTTGATAGAAGATTATTCAAATCTTTGGCTAGGAATTCAAAGCTAGTTTATCCCGGTCAAGATTGAATTCTATCTGACACTATAAATAACATGTGTGTTATTTTATCCAATTTGTGTAACATCACGTCATTTGTGGACATGATATTACAACGATTAACAATTTAAAGCTTGACAAGTGAGATGAAACAGGAGTAGTATTTTTATTACATGTATTTGCGACAGACGAGTTAACAGTTAATTATCTTGTTGTGGAGTAAACTTTAGGAGGTTAATCACGACTGTCTAATATCGTTCATTACAATTGGAAGTATCGTTTGAAGAACTTACGTATGTATAATTGTAGTCCAGTAGTCATGTGCAATGATACTGAGGGTCATGCCATTATTTGAGAGAAGTTCCTACATAAGATATGTTAATAACAATTAATCCCTTTTTTGGATATTGTTTAACATTGTAGATTTATTTATTTTATTTATTTAGCGTATGGCAATAACAACACTGAATTACAACATAATAAATATACAAAATTAATTTAACTAAGTCATTAGATTTATAATTTAATATCTAAATGCTCTATCCATTGAAGGGCTGCCTCTGTCACTTCATAGAAATCGTTAAGATTTCCAGGGTACGCTCGACGGCTGCAACTTGATATAATGTGTTGGATGGTCTGATGCTCACTGCCACAAACACATTGGGGAGATGGGACTTTTCCCCAGCGGTGAAGACTCTCTGCGCAGATGCCATGGCCTGTTCTAATCCTGTTAATTGTCTTCCATGCTTGTCGCGGGAGATCCATGCCTGGTGGCTTTGTGGTGGTTCTTATTAGAGTCAGATGTTCGACGTTATTAGTTCTACTCCACATTTCCGATCACTTCTTGTTCATGTTAAAGCCCATTTCTTGTAACGATTCTGCCAATATTATGGATGGCCGCCTAGATTTTAATTTACTCCTTTTAAGCATAGGAACGTCAGAGTGAATTGGGAGCTGTGGATTTTTAATAAATTTTTCACATTCCTTGAGAAGGGCATTCTGTCTTCGCAAATCTGGTGGAGCAATATGACTTAAAGGTGGTAGCCATTATAGAGGAGTAGATCTAATGCATCCAGTTATTGTCCTCATTGCTGTATGTAGTTGAACATCAATTTTCCTCACATGAGGGCTATTAAGCCATACTGGGGCGCAATATTCAGCAGCAGAGTAGACAAGACCTAAGGAAGAGCATCTTAAAGTTGTAGCTGTTGCACCCCATGAACTTCCACTCTACTTATGTATGATGGTATTACGTGAGCTCAACTTTGCAGCGGTGTTTTCTATGTGTTTCTTGTAGGACAAAGTTCTATCAAGAGTAAAACCTAAATATTTTGGGTAGACTTGATGGTGAAGGACTTGACCGTTGAAGGTTACGTTGAGCTTTGCATTAGCCAGTCTATTGCTAAGATGAAAACAGCTAACTTCGGTCTTCGTTGGATTTGGTGTCAATCTCCATTTCTTGAAGTAGTCCTGCATAATATTTAGATCTGTAGTAAGTATCTCTTCACCGGCTTCAAGGCTTCTATGTTGTGTTAATAAAGCCAGATCGTCTGCATATATGAATTTCCTTGACTCTGTTGCAGGTAGGTCAGATGTATATAAGTTGAATAGAACTGGGGCCAAAACTGCACCCTGAGGAAGACCATTGTTAAGTTTTATCTGTCTGCTTAATTGATTGCCAAGACCCACTTGAAAATATCTCTCAGATAACATGTTGTTTAGAAGCCTTAAAATGGCTTGACAAGGAATAATACTTGCGAATTTGTACAATAGCCCTTCTTTCCATACCGTATCGTAGGCAGCTGTAAGGTCAACGAAAGCCGCAGATGTTTTAAGACGTTGTTGGAACCCAGCTTCTATATATGTAGCTAAGGTAAGTACTTGATCTGTACAGCTTCTGTTAGGCCTGAAACCTGCTTGCTCAATTGGTGTAACTTCATGGATCTTTGGACCAATTCTATTAAGGATTAACCTTTCTAAAAGCTTATAACAGCAGCTCAGAAGGGCAATTGGGCGATAGCTATCAGCTTTATTTGCAGGTTTAGTTATAGTTATTGTTGTTTTAAGGGGCGGAACTACGAGGTCATCTGCCCCTATTTGCAGGTTTACCAGGCTTCAATATTGCAATGATTTTTGTCCTTTTAAAAGATTTTGGTAAATCACCCGATGACATAATGTTAGTGAAGAAACCTGCAAGCCATTTACGTGTTCTGTTTCCACAATTGATGAGGAACTCAGGGTGTATTCCATCAAATCCTGGGGCCTTGCCTGCTTTCATTTCTTTTAGCGCTGTATTGATCGCAGCTAAGGTGAAGTCAACAGAAAACTCTGATCTGCAGGGTGCCGTCTGCTTAAGGTTACTAAGTGATTTCCTAATCATTCTGGAGTGTAGCTTATATGAGGGAGCTAGAAAGGAAATATATTCTGTTTGCAATCTGATTCGGTGTTACTTCAGGATCTTTGCGGATAGGTGGTCGACACCCTCCAAGTTTCCTTAAGAGACTCCAAGCCTCTCTGCTTGACCTCTTGAAATCCAAACCCTCTGTTTTTTGTTCCCAGCATACTTTACGGGCTTCATCAAGATGTTTTAACAAATCCTTTGCAGTTTCACTGTCATTGGTGGTTAAATAGGACTGGTATAGCTGTTCACAATCATTATTCCAGCCTGGAATATACTCTTTCCTAAATCCCCTGGGCATGTACTTTTTTGCTGTTGATAAAACTGCTCCAACAAATCTGCCGTAGTTTTCACTGAGTGGGGGAATCCATCTAATCACCTTATCAAGTTCTTTTGAGAAATTAGACCAATCAGCTTTCCTAAAGTTCCATCTTGGTCTAGGGACGGATCTAATTATAGGAATTTGAATGCCTATATCAAGAATAACTGGCCGATGTTGGCTGTTTGGGAATCCTCCAAGGACCGTTCTCACTGCCTGTAGAGGATGGCCCAGGGAATCCTGGGTTACGAAACATAGATCAGGATTGTATTCCTTATTCCAAGCTGCAGACTTAAATGTCCTCTTATCTTTTGAATAAAAAATGAGACTAAAGTTGTTATGTTCAGCCCAGTTTACAAGGTTCTCACCATTTTCATCATTATTGCAATATTTCCAAAGAGTGTGGTGGCTGTTGAAATCACCGATATATATACATGGATGTTAAGAAACAGAAAGAACCTGAGTTGGCCAGTTTACTACTGGAGGTTTATAGACATTTGTTATAATAATATCCTCAACTTTGCCCGAGATGGTCTCAATGTTTTGAACATTGTCTGCGGATATCAGATGAGCATTTTCGATGTTATTTCGTATGTAAGTAGCACGACCATAGGACCGATGAAATGTAGCACCCAGGATTTCGTAACCAGCTATATATCCTCTTGATTTCAAGCTCTCCTCAGAATCTACATGCGTCTCCTGAATCTCTGCACATCTACATTGTTTTCAAGAAGCATACGAGAGAGGTGTTGAGATTTAGATCTGCAAAGCCCTTCAATATTGAGCTGTAAAATCCTTATGTTATGACCCTGACGTCTGGTTGAATGGCCCCGAAAAGGGCCGTCGTAATCAAGTTGTACATTCATGTTTAAGCCAGGAGATCTGTAATAGATAGGTCTGGCTGCCAAATTTGATACTTGTTTAGCACCACCCAGGGGACACGTACAGCTTAAGGAATGCTGCGGACGCAAGTATCACCATCCCCCAACATAGTAGATGATAATTGTTTATGCCATATATACTGTTATATGAGGATTTGTAGAGCTATGGAGTGCTCAGGCGAGGGAATTCCGCATTTTAAGGAAGTCAAAGTATTGTTGTTCTTTGATTAAAAAAAAGGCATGTATCATGATAAGAGCCGTTGTATACAAGTAGTCCAGTTCTTGTGAATTAACGATTTAGCTGTGTTAACAGGAGGGTTTCAGCGGAAATGCAACTTGAGAAAGATTGTCTACTCATGTCTAAAATACAATTATTAAATTTTATTAAACCCGAATTTATGTAATTACGTAGTTTACCTTAATTAGTCGACTGTATTATACCGATAATGTAATGAAACCTATATAAGACGATGTGTATGCAGTATATTAAAACTACAGAACGTTAGAGAAGGATGGTTATGTGAAAAACCAGTGTATATATTTAGTTAAGAATTATATTGTAACCGAGAAATTAGAATCTCGAAAGTGTCACGTTAGCAACACTAGATAACGGATATTATTATAAACATATTACATGTAAATAATTTTTGTGGAAATGATTTAATTAGTTAAATAATTTAGTAGGATTTATTAATCAATTGTTTTGGAACAGTGAGTGTTTATGAGCGGATGTTTTTGGTGTGAATGATTATTCATTGTTAAGAGAAGATGTGGAACCATATTGGTCTAGAACAATAACGGAGTGCGAATGAAAGAGTGTATAAAAATTTTAGAATGATTGTTTAAGAAACAAAGTAGTTATATGAACTTTTGTAAGAACTAAATGTTAATTTTTACGTGTTTTATAAATGCACACACAAGCAGTCTCTGTGGACTAGCGAGAATGATTCACCGTTAGCATTGGAGAGCGATGACATAATATAACAAGTGTAGACTCACAGCCTTGTATTTATTGTGTAAATCAGGTTCGAGTACGGCATGGTGCCGATATTTCATTGATGAAACTAAGTTACTGCACGTGCGTTCTACAACGCAGGCTTGTGAATGAAACCATGTGTCTGGAATGCCATTAAGAGGCTTCATTAAACGTTTTTATTTTTACGCTGTGTAGGCCTAGAACAAGCCCCGATTTATACTCATAATTTTTAATACAGCAGTGTAGTAAGATGTAGAGTTGGAAGGAGGAGTGAATGATTGCGTGTTTTTAATTTAATGTATATTGTTTAATTCGTTTATTGTTATTTGTTTATAGTAGATTAGTTTACCCTTATTGTTAATAAATGTTGTTCAGATTGTTTTCCGTTGCTGTCGGAGAGTGATTCATTTTAAATATAAGGAGCAGAGTATTGTGGATGTAGTGTAGGCGAAGCTGAAGTCCCAGTCCCCGAGGTAAGTAAAGGTGAGTGCCCCGTGTAGTTGGTTGTTGATCCACAATATTCTCGTAACTGCTGTCTGTAAATCCCTAAAGACCATGTTGGAAGCGATTTCTAATGTCGTATTTGCCGGTGCAGTTAGAAATAGGCAATCCAGCGGGGGCAATGGATATTCCAACAGGATCCTTTCCGGATTATCGGGTACAGTACCATTAAAGGAAAATTATTGCGTAGGTTCATTATTCAAACTTTCACTTCCATCGCACGATTCCGACACAAGAAATAAAAACATAATTTGGGAATTTCGCACAGCCGCCATCTTAAGGTTATGTAAACAATTGAACTAAATTAGATGCCAGTGCATTACAATATGTATAATCAATTACTGTACCACATTTCACTGCGCTCAGAGAGTTAAATCACGAGAAAAGTCTATTAAAATGTTTCAAATTCGCTTGGCCGCCATGTTCGTTTTGTACTTTACAGGTTTATGAAAGTTACATAGATAAATTTTATCACCGTACAAAATTTCAGGGTGATATCTGTAACTGTTTCGGAGATATAGAATGCCATTGAAATATTTCGCACAACCGCCATTTTGAGGTTATGTAAACAATTGAACTAAATTAGACGCCAGTGCATTAAAATGTGTATAAACATTTGCTGTACCAAGTTTCATTACGTTTGGATGGTTAAATCGCCAGTAAATTCTATTTAAAGTCTCAACTTCGCTTGGCCGCCATGTTGGTTTTATAGTTGCTAGGTTTTCGAAACCCTCATAGGTGAACTTCTAATAGTGCCCTTTATCACCGTACACAATTTAAGGGTGATATCGGTAATACTTTCGGAGATACTGAATCCTGGTGAAATATTTCGCATAGCCGCCATGTTGGATTGGTGAGACACAATAAAATTTAAAGGGCACGGTCGGGGTCGGCCAGAATGGTGCTATGATCTTACCGAGTTTCAATGAAATCACCCCAGCCGTTTAGAAGTTATTAGGGGACACACACACACCATCACACACACGGACAAAAGATGATCTCAAAAGCCTTTTTTTTCTTCATAAAATGAAAATAGGCTAAAAATGAGATGGTGTGTGTCTGTGTGTCTGTGTATTACTCAATCATGCAAGAACCACTAGTCCGATTTACATGAAATTTTGCATGGATGTAGCTGATTTACCTGGTTAACATATAAGCTACATTTGTTTTCGATACTTTCCACTATTTAAAGATGGCGACCATTTTAGTGACGTCACTACACCCTCTGGTTTCAGAATTTCATATTATCTTTTCAAATAACAAGAGAACGCTACGAAATAGCAAACTTTTGATGGCATATACGAGGTTTAAAATTTAATTTTCTATCCGAAAGGTCCTGATCACTTCTCGTGTATCTCCAACGCTTAGTGAGTAAAATCTAAACTTGTGCTATAAAACGCGGTCAACGCCGAGCGGTGTAGTAATTATATAAAGCTCAGTGTTTGACAGTTAGTCTGTTATTTATTTAAAAAAAACTACACCGTTTCATCATTCTGAACCAAAATTTGTATACTTATCCTTTAGAACCCTGCGAGTAACATTGTTTACATGAAATTTCGGACAGACTTTGTAAACTCTCAACTCGCCTGCCAAAATATTTTGTTGCGAGGGTGAAGCTCGAGTTATTTGCAGTGGTTTACCGCTCAGTTTAAAAGGTGGAGAACATAAATTAGCAGACATTCTTGAGAGCAGACAATTTGAAACGTTCTCGGGCAAGATGGCGTCACAGTGAAAGTATAGTGAAATAGCAGCTACTGTAATATTTGATAAAAGTGGTAAAATATTATAAAAGAGGTTTAAAATCTATAAAGTTACTTGCCTTAGGTCAAGTGAATTACGGAATATTGATAGTATTTAGAAATTCTTATTAATAATTTAGTAAACTTAAACTAACTTGCGGGAACGTGTATCCAAAGATTCGGTGACTTCTTCAATCACTGTTTGAACCAAGTAGAGCAGTGGTGCTTTTACGAGATGTCACCCCATTGGAAGGTATACATATTTCACATTCTTCTTTATTGGTAGGTAATTAGATTAATTAATTTAGGTAGTAATAATTAAAATAAATTTAGTGTAATTTGGTGTAAACACCTAGGCTAACTTAGATCTCTAGTATGTCGTCAGTAAACAGTGTTAGTGTCTTGTCAGGTAGTGTAACCGTTACGGATTTACGCTCGTCGTGCAAAATAAAAGTAAAAAAATGCAAATGAAATCATCACAAGATCTCAGGTAAAATTGAGTGAGGAGAAAAGAGAAACCGATTGTCGTACTGTAGGCCTACCGGTACCGTCATGCAAATGTCATAACCTGAGAAACGAACTGTCCTCAAAAGATGAAATTATACAGCTGCTAAAGGAAGATATTACTAAGTTAAAGGAAGAGTTGAATAAATTAAAAGGAAACAGAGAGGAAAGCAAGGAAAATTGGTCCACAGTGGTTGCTGGTAAGGTAAGATTGAATATGCCTAGGCCTATAAATGGAGTACCGGTACATGTAACTGAAATTCCCGTCTCAAATTCATTTGGAGCGCTCGTCGAAGAAAATGATGACTTTCTTCAAAAAAGAAAGAAGAATGTGATAAAGAGAAAAACCAGGAAGATGCGGATATTTGCGGATAGTCACGGGCAAGATGTAGCAGCAAGCGTATTGGAGATAAGCGGAGAAATGGAGGTCACTTCGAAAGTAAAACCAGGAGCTCCAATTTCAGCGGTCACGAACGGGATGGTAGGAGAGTGTGCGTCCATAACTTCAAATGACTACGCAGTTATCATCGCTGGAGCAAACGACGACTATAGAAACGAGAGTAAAAAGGTAATCAAAGATTTTAAGGGTACATTGCCATCCATGCATAACACAAATGTCATTATTGTAAACATTCCGCAGAGATATGACTTAATTCCCAAATCATGTGTAAATGTAGAAATAGAGGCTACAAATGGAAAAAATAATACAATTTGTAAGAGTTTTCCAAATGTCTAAATTATAGATGTAAGTAAATTAGACAGGAAGTTCCACACTCGGCATGGCCTACATTTAAATAGGTTAGGAAAAGAGTATCTCAGTGATGAAATCTGCAAAATTGTAAATTGTTGTTGTTGTTGTTGTCGTGTGGTCTCCTGAGAGGCCGAGTGCAGGTCTTTCTAGTCGACGCCCATGGGTGACCTGCGCGTCGGGATGAGAGACGGAATGGGTGAAGAGGAATGAAACTGGGCAAGGATGTGGAAGGAAGCGGCCGTGGCCTATAAGAAATTACCGTCCCAGTATTTGCCTGGTGTTGAAAATGGGAAACCACGGAAATCCATTTCTAGGACGGCCGACGGTGGGGCTCGAACCCACGCGTCTACCGAGTCAGCAGAGAGCTTGGCCCCATGACCTAACGCTGCGCTTTAGCCAGCGTAGCCACTACTGTCGGTATTGTAAATTCAAATGGTAAGAATAGTTCAACAGTAATATCTTTAGAGTGGAAGCAGAGAAACTGGTAAAAGAAGTCGGATGAGTATCTTTTGATGTCAAATTTAACTGAGTGCAACAATGGTATTTCGGATTTGTCTAGCAACAATAATAATAACAATTATGCTAATAATAATGTAAATAAATCACCAACACAAGCTTGCAAAAGTAACAAATTTAAAATTTACCACCAGAATGTTCAGTCTCTCTATAATAAAATTGATTACATAAATCTAATGCTTAAAAATGAACTTAAAGACATCTCAGCACTATGTATTTCAGAACATTGGCTGCAAGAGGAACAACTCGAATGGTACTTGTATCTTCTTAAGAAATAATTTAGATCTTGAACAGTTAACAGCTTATGATTATCTATTTTTGGAACGGGATTTTGAATTCTCTGCCGTAAAAATACAGCAGTTTAAGTTAATAATTGTATGCATATACCGTTCTCCGTCAGGAAAGTTTTCTTTATTTATAGATAAATTAGAATTGTTACTCATTAACATGAGCAAAGTAAATTTCGATATAATAATTTGAGGGGATGTAAATGTGGTTTTCTTAAAATGTGATAGAAATTGTGAATTATTAACACAGTTACTAATTTCCTATTGTAGCGGAGACATCTAGCGGGAATAACTTTTACTTGTATATGTTTTATCTCTGACGGAAAGAGAACCTTTACTTGTATATATTTTATCTCTGACTTTGTTGTGTTGTTTCATTATTGTTGGTCTCCTAGTCAAAATTCCTCACTAGTTCTTCTTATAAAATGTGTATGTCATTCCCTCTTAATAAATGTGCCAAACAAATGTGAGTAGGCTACGACATCATTAAAATCACAATGGTGACCCTGACGTAATATTTGAGTGAATGTTAAATTATCGTGTAATAAAATAACGACATTGACCATGCCTCGCACGGACAACACACCAACCGATGCTACGCTATCAGGTATGCCTACATCTCATAACGAACCTGAAATTTCACGAGTGTCAATTAAAATCCCATCAATTTGGCGTAAAAATGTTAAGGTTTGGGTACTGCAGATCGAGGCCCAATTTGCTACAGCTAACATCTCACAAGAGCTTACGAAGTTCAACTATGTTATCGGCTCATTTGAGCCAGACGTTGCCGAACTTATAAGTGATTTGTTAGTAAGACCACTTTCGAATACGCCTTTCTTAGACCTGAAGGCCCGGTTAATAGCTGAATTTGAAGAATCAGAAGGACGGAAAGTGACGAAATTACTCACAGAGCTTGACTTAGGAGAAAAAAGCCAAGCCAGCTTTTACGAGAAATGCGCGCCCTTGCGGGGACACAGGTCAAGGATGATTTTCTACACACAATCTTTCTGCAACGACTCCCAGTTAATTTAAGATCGATACTAGCATTCTACATCGATACTCTAGACAACCTGGCCGCATTAGCTGATAGAATTTTAGATTCCTAAAATCCCTCGCAATTACTAACTATCGGTGATTCGATCTCGCCAACCCGCCGCAGAACCTCCTACGCAGCAGGTGGACAGGATTTTCAGACTAGAGTCACAATTAGAACAACTTACGTTATCTATAAACAGTCTGATTTCGTACCCACATACAACCCGTCATCGAACGAGATCTCGATCTATACCTAGATCACCTTATCGCCAATATCGACCAGATAGTTCATTATGTTGGTACCATTTCACATACCAAGACAAAGCTAGGAAGTGTCAACCCATGCTCATATAACACAGCCTCCTCTGCTTCGGGAAATGCTCATGCCCCTAGCTAGACGCGCACATATTGATGTGGGCCAAGGAAATTCTCGCCGTGTATTTGTAATAGACCGTTCCTCTGGTGCACGATTCCTGGTTGATACAGGAGCAGATGTGTCAGTCCTACAGCCCACTGCACATGACAGAATGCAGACCTGTAAACGCATACTTTATGCGGCTAACGGCACACCAATTAAAACCTACGGCGAGCGTTTAATGCAAGTTAACCTCAATCTAAGACGTCCATTTTGCTGGCCATTCATCATCGCTGATGTCCAACACGCTATCATTGGTGCTGATTTCCTCAACAACTATGAACTGCTTATCGATGTCAAACATAAACGTCTTATTGATAGCACCACCAGTATGTCCACCTCTGCAGTGCCAGTTAAATGTCTAATTTCAGAGAGCATCCATTTACTTGACCCTCAGAATAAGTATCCAGAAATATTAGGAAATTATCCAAATATATTTCATGACAATCCCAATTATTGTGCACCCGATATCACATTCTTTCATACCTTTTCAACGATATGCCCTCCAGTTTCGGCCAAGGCTAGACGACTATCCCCAGATAAGCTAGCACAAGCAAAGATGGAGTTTCAAAAAATGATAAATCTAGGTATATGTAGACCTTCCAAGAGCCCTTGGTCCAGCCCACTCCATTTAGTTCCTAAAAGTGATGGTTCCTGACGACCTTGTGGAGACTACAGGGCCCTAAATGCAAAAACTATTCCAGACCGCTACCCTATTCCACATCTACAGGACGTCAACAGCCGCGTATGTGGCAAAACAGTTTTCTTCAAAATAGATTTGATTCGAGCTTTCCTCCACATTCCAGTCGCTGAAGAGGATATACCTAAAACTGCTGTCATCACTCCTTTCGGCCTATTTGAATTTCTTAAACTTCCATTTGGGCTTTGCAATGCAGCACAATCATTTCAAAGGTATATCGACGTCACTTTGAGAGATTTAGACTTTGTTTTCTGCTACCTTGATGACATTCTCATAGCGTCTGTCGATGAGCAAGAGCATGAGATTCACCTGAAATTTCTTCTGGAACACCTAGATAAATATTCTATCAATGTAAACCTATCCAAATGTTTTTCTGGGGCCTCTGAAATTCCCTTCTTAGGGTACTCTGTTACGTCTACAGGAATCAAACCATTACCTGATCGAGTTGAAGCTATCCTTTCATACCCACAACCTAGTACAATCGTTGATCTAAGAAGATTCCTAGGATTGGTAAACTTTTATCGTCGGTCATTTCCCAATGCAGCAAAGACCCAGCAGAGCCTCTTCAGCCTATGTAAGGACACACGCAAGAGTGACCGCAGAGCAGTTAAATGGACACAAGAGGCCGTTCAAGCTTTTAACAACCTTAAGAAACAAATTGCTGATGCTACCCTACTTGCATATCCCTCCAAGTGATCTACCATTGGCATTGACGGTTGACGCTTCCGACTTTTGGATTGGAGCCTCACTGCATCAAATCCGTGATGGTACAGCAGAACCTCTTGCATTTTTCTCAAAGACTCTAAATGACACACAAAAAAGGTACAGCACATATGATCATGAGCTTCTCGCTGCCTATTCTGCAATAAAGTACTTCCGCCATTTATTGGAAGGTAGAAATTTTACACTTTTTGCAGACCACAAATCTCTAACGTTCGCATTTCAGCAGCGCCTAGATAAAGCATATCCATGGCAACTCCGACAGTTGGATTTTATATGCCAATTTACAACTGACTTGAAGTATCTTCCGGGAAAGGATAATATTCCAGCAGATTCTTTCTCCCGCATCTCATCTATCTTCATTACATCACAATTGTCATTTGATGATGTAGCTAAAGCACAGGCATCCGATGAAGAACTATACGCTCTGCTACAATCAACTACCACATCTCTTCAATTCAAGACCATCAATTTACCATCCGGAGCAGAACTAGTCACTGATGTTTCAACAGGAGAGGTGCGGCCATATTTACTTATTCAATTCCGCAAGCTTTCATTTGAAATGCTTCATAATATGACGCACCCAGGAATTAAAGCATGTACCACACTTCTAAAAAAAGATATGTATGGCCATCACTCAAGGCAGATTTCAAACTCTGGACAAGATGCTGCATAGCGTGCCAGCGCTCCAAGGTTACCAGACATACCAACAGTGCAATTAATACATATGGTCCAGTGGAACGACGCTTCTTTCACATACATGCGGATATTGTTGGCCCCCTTCCACCATCTGAAGGATATACATATATCCTTACAATCATCGATCGATTTTCAAGTTGGCCAGAGGCTATACCATTAAAGGACATAACAGCAGAATCATTAGCTCATGCCATCCTATACTTTTGGATAGCTAGATTTGGTGTACCAGCCGTCATCACTACTGACCGTGGCAAGCAGTTTGACTGCTCGTTATTCAGTCATCTGATGAAAATACTGGGCATACACCACATTAAAACGACAGCTTACCATCCTGCAGCAAATGGGAAAATAGAACGTTGGCACCGCCAGCTCAAAGGCGCACTACGGACTCAGTTAACCAACAGCAGGGTACCCCAACTTCCAACAGTCCTGCTAGGCCTCAGATCACTCATCATACCTCACCTGAATTCCTCCTCAGTTGCAGTCATTTATGGAGAGCCTATTCGCCTACCAGCAAACTTCTTTGAAGAATCACCACCGACAGACCTTCCTGCTTTCGTCCTCAAGTTCAAACAGCATGTTCAATCCTTACGCCCAGTCCAACCAAAACATCAAGCTGTTAAAAGGACATTTATACATCCTGAACAGTTGCGTTCTTCTCATGTGTTCATCCGGCATGACTCTCATCGTAAACCCTTGCAGCCTATCTACGATGGACCATTCCGTGTAATATCTCGCTCCGACAAAGACTTTGTGGTTATTACCAACCATGGTGAAGAGACTATTTGTATTGATAGACTTAAACCAACCTTTCTACTAAATAGTGAATACACTGGCACAGCTACCACAACTTGTGCCAGTAGCCAACAGCAGATTCATAGGGACATCTGCATCCCACAGACTCAACTGAAAGAGTCCTACACCCGTTCTGGAAGAACTGTTCGATTCCCATCACGATATCTCTCCGTTGTCACTGGGGAGGGAGTATGTGGCGGAGACATCTAGCGGGAATAACTTTTACTTATATATGTTTTATCTCTAAAGAAAAGGGAACCTTTACTTGTATATATTTTATCTCTGACTTTGTTGTGTTGTTTCATTATTGTTGGTCTCCTTGTCAGAATTCTTAACTAGTTCTTCTTATAAAATGTGTATGTCATTCCCTCTTAATAAATGTACCAAACAAATGTGAGTACGACATCATTAATACCACACTATGGACTGAAACCTACAGTAAATACCCCAACAAGAATAACAAAATTTAGTAAAACCACTCCTGATCAAATTTGTATAAATACAGATAATTGTCACCATTCAATAGAAGTCTATTGTCCGGGTTTCAGTGACCATCATGGACAAATAGTGAGTTTTGAAGTACCCGAAACAGTTCACTGAAACAAATGTTACATATTTCAATGACTTATTAAATAAGGAAACATGGTCAGAAATTTATAAACTAGAAAATGTAAATGATAAATTTAATGCATTTAACAGTACCCTAAAACACTATTTTGAAACAGCATTCCCCTTTACACAAATAACTATTCAAAATAACAAAACTAGCAATTGGATAACAGGGATTAAACATTCATGTCAAAGAAAGAAAATTCTACACAAATTATATAAACAATACCACACAATACCTGAATTCAATTTATACTACAAAATACACGAGCATATTGAATAAGGTAATAAGACTAGCAAAGAAAATGCATAATGATAATTTTATTTCCCAATCATCTAATAAAAACTGGGCTAAGTGGTCCGTGATAAAGAAAGAAACTGGAAAATCTGCTAAAATACAAAGGAACATTACACTGACCAGGAATAACAAAGTGATTAATAATCCAGAGGAAAAAGTAAACATTTTAATGACTATTTTCTGGAAATTCCACAAAAATTATTAAATAAATCACAAGTAAATACACTAAATTCTAATAATAAAATAAATATATGCAGTGATTCTTTATTTATAAATCATGTCACAAGTGAAGAGGTAAGAATGGTTATAAAAGAGCTAAAAATAAATTCTGTGCTGGCATTGATGGCATCCCTGATACAATTTTAAAGAAATGTGCAGAAAATATAATAAATCCACTTACGCACTTAATAAACAGTTCAATTATCTCAGGAACTTACCCGGATATCTTGAAATTATCGAAAGTAATTCCAGTGCACAAAAACGTTCAAAATATGACGTAGATAACAGATCGTCCTATTACCTTACCAACTGGTATTGCAAAAATTGTGGGGGAAATCATGTGTAAGAGACTGATAAGTTTTATAGAAAAAAATAAAATACTATCAAACTCACAACATGGATTCTGGACGGAAAAATCTACACAGGCAGCAATTTATGAATATTGTAATGGTATACTGAAATTAATGTAACTGGCCTATTCTTGTATTTATCGAAAGCGTTTGATGTTGTTGACCATAAAATCCTCCTTGAGAAACTAAATCAATATGGTATTAGAGGTCTAGCTAATAAATGGATAGAGTCTTACTTAACAAGGCGTAAACAAATAGTAAGCTTGAGACATAAGGATGATGGAACCAAATTACTTAATGAAACATTGTCCAATGAGGGAATTATTAAATTTGGAGTACCCCATGGATCGGTTCTGGGCCCACTACTCTTTCTTCTATATATCAATGATTTAACGCAGAACGTTCATTCACATAAGGAAATTTTGTTTGCGGACGATACAACAATCGTAATAAAAGGTGAAACTAAACAGGTCTTACGGCAGTCTGCTGACTCCGTTACAGAAGAGTTAACCAAATGGTCACAAGATAATCGCCTCATAATAAACTATAAAAAATCACCATACAGAATAGGAATCCTGCGAAGCCCATTATAACAATTAAATGGTCATCAAATAGAATATAAATCAAACCCGGCCGAAGCCGTCGGATTTTTTAAGAGCGTTAAAAATCCCTCAGTATGCCTTCCTTCGGAGGGGAAGTAAAGCCGGCGGTCCCATGTCATAGATTTATGGCATGTTAAAGAACCTTCCACTAATTGCACCTGTGTGAAGCTAAATTGGATAGGTTACGAATATAAACAACGCTCTTAGGTTTCTATGTTCGTTGCCAAGAGCCAACTGCGGTGGCGTCTAGTAGCTGAGTTATGAACTTGGCCTAGTAGTGGTTGACGGTGGCGCTTGGCGGCAAAAGTAGGAACTATTTGAAAAATTCTAAGTTGCAGTACTTAAATAAAAAAAAAACAGATAACACACACTATTACAGTCATCACAATTATCACCGGTGATCAGACAGATTCTACACACACCCAAAGTACAGGTGGCTACATGACCGCAATACAATATCTGAATACTAAACTGAACCCGATGTGCTCTGCGATGCGTATTTTGAAAACTTGCACTAGCATGCACACATTAAGGAATACTTATTTTGCTTATTTCCATTCATACTTAAGATATGGGGTCATATTTTGGGGTATGTCACCAGATGTACTAAGCACGTTCAGGATACAAAAGAGGGCGATTAGAATTATGGCAAATGTAAACACTAGAGAATCATGTAGACCTCTGTTTAAAGATTTAAACATTCTCCCACTGCCCTGCATATATATCTTTGAAAGTATTATGTTTTTTTTAAGAATTTAATGAATAATGATGTTTTTCTTAAAACAAACAATGATGTTCATAGGCATAACACAAAAAAAAACATTCATATTTCACACACACAAGCATATATCAAAAAGGAACTTTTCACACAGGAGTTAAATTATACAATATACTAGGCATACCCCAGTATATAAAACTTGCCCCAAAAATAAAAACCTTTGATAGAATGTTGAAAGCTTATCTGCAGTGCCATTGTTTTTACTCTGTAGTTGAATATCATAGTGTATAGAAATGATGAAAACTATAATTATATTTTACTTTTCTATTTTAATTGTAATACATAGCTGTAAGTTGTTGTATAGGCCTATATAGAATTAAGTTTTCATATTGTGATAATAGAGTAAGGTGTAAATAGTTGTCCAATAAGATTGTATCTCTTAAGATCTGTTATTATAATAAGTTATAAATAGTTATAGTATTCGTAATATATACCAGTTAGTTCTTTTATTTTATACATGTAATTTCTGACGTGTCCTATATCAAAAATGTATTGTATACATGTAATTGATCAAATGGATTAAATAAAAATCTAATCTAATTCTCTGCATTTTGGCCCTTTGACACAAACATACACCGTTTCACCAATCTGAACCAAAATTTGTATACTTACCCTTTAGAACCCTGCGAGTAACATTGTCGACAATAAATTTCGGACAGACCACTCCATTCTCTGCATTTAGGCCCTTTGGCACAAATATACACCGTTTCACCAATCTGAACCGAAATTTGTATACTTACCCTTTAGAACCCTGCGAGTAACATTGTCTACATGAAATTTCGGACAGACCACTCAATTCCCTGCATTTAGGCACTTTGGCACAAATCTACACGGTTTCACCGATCTGAACCAAATTGTACACACTGTACTTACCCTTTATAACCCGACGAGTAACACTGTCTGTTCGAACTTTTGGACAGATCACTCAATTCCCTGCATTTAGGCCCTTTGGCAAAATCTACACCGTTTCACCCATCTGAACCAAATTTCACATACGATACTTATACTTTGAAACCCGACGAGTAACACTGTCTACTGGAAATCTTGGACAGACCACTCCATTCCCTGTATTT
Source organism: Meconema thalassinum (assembly GCA_946902985.2). Lineage (NCBI taxonomy): Eukaryota > Metazoa > Arthropoda > Insecta > Orthoptera > Tettigoniidae > Meconema > Meconema thalassinum. The sequence goes on along the minus strand of OX336394.1, from coordinate 190,325,930 downwards.
AGACCATTTGGTACTGAGCCCTGATTTTGAATTATTTCTGACCAAAATGATGATGTTTTTACAAGCCCATAGTAAAATTTTGCATTGGGAATACGAAGTTGGATTTGTGTCAGGAACTGGTTATGTTCGCAAGTTACAATCGAGCCACGGCGTAATCACGTGATTTGTGATGCTATGAAGGCACGTGACAAGGTTAAAGTCGCGTAGCAACGGCGATTTGCCGCAAATATGAAACATTAATTGTTATAAATTAGGCCATTGGATATAAGCAGACAGCCAATGAGGAGAGGTCTTATGGAAGCTAATATTACTAAAAGCCTCGTTCGCATCATTAAATAATTACTGTTAGGCCCTAAGAAAGTGTTTTTATGAAATGGAATACTGTAGAAAGTAATTAGAAGACATTATCAGTAGGCCTACTTTAAAAGTCGCTGGAGGTCCACAGTGCACTGTAATAGGTATTTTAACAAGTACGATCGGAGTTTTACAGCGAAGTTAAAATGGCGCGGGCCAGAATTTTGCTGGATGATTCCGAGCTAAAAAGAGGGGTCTTTCGTCTCCAGAATTCGCCGAGTACAGACGTGGGTCTAGGGTGTGCTTAATACCTGGCAACCCGATATTGAGTGCGAGGAAAGTTGATCGTCAAATGCAGTGCCGTTACGGGTTGAATTCATGTATCGCCCGTTAACATGAATCTAGTGCACGTTGTAAGAAGTCAAGCCGATACACAGTTTACGGCTTAGTGAGTTATTCTTTGATATTAATACAGTATGAACTGATACAACATATACTTACGAGTATCTACAAACATTTTACAGAAGATTTACGTCGCAGTTTTCGGTATGAAGCGAGTTACAGACAGTTATAATCCTGCAGTGGAAAAGAGTCTCTTTTCGAGCATAAGAACACTTTCGCATAGCAAGATGCAGGTATACATTACTACTTTAAGGGAACGTGAGTTAATAAACATTATTAAGTGCTTTATGAACAGTAAAGTCCATTGTTGCTTGAGAAGATATATTATCACTACGATTATGAAGATTGAAGAGAAAATATTTAATGTTTTAGAGATGACTTCTATTATGAGTAAACATAGATGCGATTGCGATATAACATGAGATAGATATGAGTTGACAACATAGATCAACGACAACTTCAAACCATGTACGACATCATGTTTGTCGTCAGTGTCGAATTACATAGGATACATTATGTACTTCACTACCGTGTGCATTAATGTATATTCATTTACAAGTGCTACAAAACTACGAGCATTATTTTGAATTCATAGAACAACTATATAAACATTTCATCTACAATTACGATCAGATCTACAGTTTTCGAACTTTATTTCTGACAATGGAGATCGATCGACAATATTGCTCGAACATGACATGGTCTTTTGAAATGAGTCGACGACGGAGGTTTCATCATGTGAAGAAAGAAGCTGCTAGGGAGTCCCAGCAAAAGCCTGAAGCTTGGTTTCCAGAACGAGAGGAAGGTCCGCGGTTCGAAGCCCGATGGACATGTGGAATCTTTCCGGGGAGGAATCCAAATGTACCCAGGTAGTTGATTCTTCTATGGGGGTAGACCAGCATCCGATGCTTTCTTCAGTGGAACATCTAACGCCAGGGTATTTTCTAAATCCTTACTTGATCTCCGAGAAGTCTTCACAAGGTAGAAATCGACCAGTTTTCATTATGTAGTTTAGTATCTTGATGACATTTATGAGCAACATTTTCCCATGATTTATGATGTATTTTCACTTCGACATTATTGAATTTAAACTTCAATATCATGTCAGATGATGGTCCTGGTTCATCTGTACCTGAAATTTCAACAATGCAGTTTCTGAACTGACATGATTTAATATTTTTGGAAATGTATTTAATTATTTTTAATAATTTAAGATTTTCTTAAATTATTTGTCGACGTCTTCGATTTTATTTAATTGAATTTCATACAGTTTTTGAGTCTTGAATGCCCATTTAAATTAATTTTGGAATAAATGAATTGGGCATCTTTATTGTAGGAAGAAATATTAGTAGGATAAGAAATATGCGTGTGATATTTTATTTAAATATTAGATACGACGATCTGGCAAGAAATATTCGTCATGAATAGGCAGCGAACATTTATGTATGCAACTATATTCCTGCGATGAATTTATTTCATGTTGACTTACCATTTTACTTGTAAGAAAGCTTTGAACTTTCTGTAAATGTAACTTTATTAAGAGAGATTTTCTTAGAAGATATGATTTCATTCGACATAGGAAATTACAGGGATATCCTTATTCCAGTCACAATTGAATTTAATTCGACACTTCAATAACATTTGTTGTTATTAAAACACAGTTTGTAACGTTACGTATTTTGTGAACGTAATTTTACAACAGTGTCGTTTGAGGAATATCAGTATGGAGAGACATTATAATGTATTTTTATTTCATGTTTAGTAACAGAGGTTTTTATGACAGAGTATCTATACTTAGTAAACCTTCGATAGGTCTTTCCATAAGATACGTCAATTGTCGTGAGAATCAGTACTACATAATATCAGTAGATATTTTTTTGACATGTAATGCAGTTGTATAGATAACATGTTTGAGAAACAGTAAGGTTGAGTAAATGCAAATACTATGTTGAGGTTGAAATAGACCATTGTAACTAAGTTGTTTGAGTTTGTCAAAGATATACGAGGAAAGGTAATGCCGTATATGACGTTGTGTCAAAGTATAAGTACAGGAGTCTGCGTGGAGACATTATATAAAGCAATACGAGGGTGTATTCCGTATTGATATTTATTGCATTATAATACTGTTGTGTTGAGATTAGAAACATTGTTATTTGTGTAATGAAGTTAATTATTACTTAGATGTGTGAATAAGACTCCGGCATTGAGGGGATTGACAGTAGGGAGTAAGGCTGGAACGGTATTTGCGAAATGAAGTATAACCTTTGATTATTATCCTTTATTAACTTTTATTAAATCGGAACTGTAATTTTTTTTGTCGTGTGGCCTCATGAGAGGCCGAGTGCAGGTCTTTCTATTCGACGCCCGTGGGCGACCTGCGTGTCGGGATGAGAGATGGAATGGATGAACATGAATGAAACTGGGCAAGGATGTGGAAGGAATCGGCCGTGGCCTATCAGAAGGTACCGTCCCAGCATTTGCCTGTTGTTGAAAATGGGAAACCACGGAAAACCATTTCAAGGACAGCCGACGGTGGGGCTCGAACCCACGCGTCTACCGAGTCAGCAGAGAGCTTGGCCCCATGGCCTAACGCTGCGCTTTAGCCAGCTGAGCCACTACTGTCGGTGGAACTGTAATAATCAGATGCCTTATCTACAGTATATTGATTGGTCATTGTAGACTTGACATAGACATTTAAACCTGAGATAGACAAAGGCATAGTATTATAAACTGGAATAGTATTCTAAACTGAGATAGTATATTAAACTGAGATCGTAGAAGGAGTAATACTATTTAAATAATAAACTTAAACATTAATATGTGTTAATATTAATAATTTCAAGGTTTAGTAATTGTTTTAAACAATTAAACTTTACGTGATAGATGGTTGTAAATATTATAAACATTTCTTTAATAATTATTTAACTTTGTTGTGTTATTATTATAAACATTTCGAGGGTTTTTAAATTGTTTTACAGCATTTGAGAATGCAATGATAGTCGTGTATGTACAGTTGTGTGTGGAATAGAATGAGAGAGTGCAAGGTTCCGTCAGTTGCAAATGATGTGAACAATTGTAAGTATGTGAGTGCATTTAAACGTTTTATTTTGTGTTTAAGATTGCAAAACTTCACATTTATGAAGACGTTTTAAAGATTGTAACAGAGTGAATACACTACTGTCAGTGTGACAGAAAGTTAGCAGATTTACGTGTTGAATGAGGAAAGTCGCTCAGCTGCGAATGTACAGGGTCTTTCATATAAAACAAGAGCGCCATGCGGTGGCTTTGTTAATCGCAGCAGCGGTCACCTTGGCCGAGCTTGTGGCGTGCCAAGGCCCCCTGCTTTAAGCGTGTGTACAATCCTATATGATGCAGCGGCCTTGCTAGCGTGTGTACAATGCTGAAATCTTACTTTAGTTAGTTAGTTATTGTTGATGAAACCGAAACCCCTACTTGTGCTAATTTTGTGAGTAATTTATTCGGAGACCGATCAAGATACTCGCCAATGTCATCTAGCTCATCCTCTGTTAAAACTGTTCATGTGCGGGCATGTTTTTATTGAGTACCGAGCCAGTAGTGTCAAACTTATTTGCAATTACGTGAATCTGTGCTAGTGACTGTGGCACTTCATCAGGAAATTGCTGAACAAATGCATCACGTTCCTGCCGAGCCGACTCGTACTTAAAATAAGTTTTACATAAAAAATACGATGTTGCAATGATAACTGTCTCACCATGTTAGCACTTGAGGTTTAGACTGGCGATTGAGCACCTGCACGCTTATTGCAAGGTCAAGTTTGGTAATGTCAATCTTTTATTTTTATACAGTCCATCGGAACTTAAAAAAACAGCCCTCGTATGTACTATGCGCGTGATTTCAATACTACAGCAGGGGGTCGTGGCGCGCCACAAGCTCGGCCAAGGTGACCGCAGCTGCGGTTAACAAAGCCGCAGCTTGGCACTCTTATTTTATGTGAAAGACCCTGTATAAGCAGGCTGTGAGGCAAGGCTCTTGCGTAATGGAGCGAGGTATTATGTAACCGAGTCATAGGTGTTCTAGATGAACGGGACTCGGCTGAATGTAAACAGTCGCACGTGACGGAAACACGCAATCTTAGCTCCAGTGTTAACACTTAGAGCGCGGGCGCCGTAATATTACGTTTGAAGGTAACTTTTTAAAACTGCGGCGAACGTAATATTACGTTGATCGATTTCTCGCGCTTTGTGTTGGAGACGAACGTAACATTACAGCTCTAGCACTCGCCTGTGGGTGCCAGTAAGCATGAAGTTGCACATACTATCGCTAGATAGCACCACGTCACTGTTCAGCGGAAGAATATCGATCTGTTCGAAGGCAAACGATGCAAGTTCAGGTAGGTCAAATCTGTTTTCCTCTCCTTTTATTCTTTGTGGACAGATTTTTCTCTCGCAAAGACGTCGAGTTTATTCTATGACTAGTATATTTGGGGTTATAATTCGCATTACAGATTCTGAATCTGACGCAACCGAAGAGACAGTTCTCCCTTCTACATTTGCTGGCGCGCCGGCTCGTTCCAGGAAGTGAGCGCGCGCAAACAGCTGTTTACGGCATTATTATCATTATTATTATTATTTTACAATATAGTTTTTTTCAATCGGGTAGGATTTTTATTAAATTTGTAGTGTAAGGATTCGGAAATCGAACGGACTTTCCAATTTATTTGTAACTCAAACCACATTCAGTTTGTGCAATTCTGAACATAGCCATACATTCTGGAAATTAGCCAGCACACGGGGGAGGAGCAACATTTAAGGCATCAGCATGGTAAGTGTTAAAACTCGTAAGAGCAGAAAACTTTTGTATTTTGATTGTTTGAAGTCCAGTAACCATCTGAGCTGTATAAATGTAACTGAATGTATGTTATGAAGTCATTTGGACTTAAATATTAGTTACGGAAGGAGGAGAACGAGCCTCATATTTAATTGTTATTATTGTTTATTTATTGTTATTAATTTAGGATTAGGTTTTAATTAATAAATTTATTTAGTTCTTTTTATATCGTGGTGTTGCGTGACTTATTTTAATTATAGTGGAGAGATTATGTTATGGTTTCCCAGATCAGGTAAGGCTTTCTTTTACCATAGCATGATCATTGCAGCTGTGTGTGGTCATGGAGTGCTTGCTGGTAGGTCTTTGGGGAATTTACTGGCCGGGAACTTTCAAGATTCTACGATCCTGCACATCTTCGGATTTCCAGCAAGGGTCTCCTTGATTTATACGGGTACAGTACAAATCTACACCGAATTTTACATACTTACCCTTTAGAACCCGACGAGTAACACTGTCTACATGACATTTCGGACAGACCACTACATTCGCTGTATTTAGGACTTTGGCACAAATCTACATCGTTTCACCTATATGAATCAAACTTAATGTACATACCCTTTGGAACACAGTTATCATCATGAAAATATTATGCCTCTGTATAAGTGCGATGGTGTTGGTGCAGTACATTTAGGTTATTAGCTGCAATAAGCGTTGGTGCTTTCAAATTTACTTTCATTTATTCCGATCCTTATCCTTGAGCGCTATGTGGCGATAAATAACACTATTGCTACCTCAGGAGCACCGGACAGCCGAAGATTTCCTAAGTGTTCTCATTATTTTCCTACGTCGCTATACGACAAAAGACGACACTATTGGTCTCTACTTTTCTAACAGCCAATGGCATATAGACCCTAGGGAGTGTCTTTTATTTCACTTACTCCTATTTCTAATCATACTTTTCAATTCGTTTGTAAATTACATGTGTCAGTGCTGTAGTTAGTAAATAGCCGTCAACCTATTCATTAACTGATTGGTATTTCTATTATACTGTACTACACACATCAAAAAAAGTTTTGCATCACCTCGGTTCCAAGAGTTCCGGAACCTTTAAATACAAAGGGAATAGAGATCAACACAAACAACATTTCAGCTCGTTTTATTGCTCATGAGACCCACACATTGCATGTTGTACCATCATACAGCTAGACTTTCAGCATTTGTGGTCCAGATTGCAGTACACACCACTACCTCTAATACCCAGTAGCACGTCCTCTTGCATTGATGCATGCCTGTATTCGTCGTGGCATACTATCCACAAGTTCATCAAGACACTGTTGGTCCAAATTGTCCCACTCCTCAACGACAATTCGGCGTAAATCTCTCAGAGTGGTTGGTGGGTCAAGACGTCCATAAACAGCCCTTTTCAACATATCCCAGGCATGTTCGATAGGGTTCATGTCTGGCGAACATGCTGGCCACTGTAGTCGAGCGATGTCGTTATCTTGAAGGAACGCATTCACAAGATGTGCACGATGAGGTCGAGAATTGTCGTCCATGAAGACAAATGCCTCTCCAATATTCTGCCGATATGGGTGCACTATGGGTCGGAGGATGTCATTCAGGTATCGTAAAGCCGTTTCGGAGCCTTCCATGACCACCAGTGGCGTACGTCGGCCCCACATAATGCCACCCCAAAACATCAGGGAACCACCACCTTGCTGCACTCGCTGGACAGTGTGTCTAAGACGTTCAGCCTGACCAGAGTGCCTCCAAACACGTCTCCGACGATTGTCTGGTTGAAGGCATATGCGACACTCATCGGTGAAGAGAACGTGATGCCAATTCTGTGGGGTCCATTCAGCATGTTGTTGGGCCCATCTGTACCGCGCTGCATGGTGTCGGGGTTGCAAAGCTGGACCTCGCCATGGACGTCGGGAGTGAAGTTGCGCATCATGCAGCCTATTGCGCACAGTTTGAGTTGAAACACGACGTCCTGTGGCTGAACGAAACGCATTATTCAACATGGTGGCATTGCTGTCAGGGTTCCTCCGAGCGGCAATCCGTAAGTAGCGGTCATCCACTACAGTAGTAGCCCTTGGGCGGCCTGAGCGAGGCCTGTCATCGACAGTTCCTGTATCTCTGTACCTCCTCCATGTCCGAACAACATCGCTTTGGTTCACTCTGAGACGCCTGGAAACTTCCCTTGTTGAGAGCCCTTCTTGACACAAAGTAACAATGCGGACGCGATCGAACTGCGGTATTGACCTTCTAGGCATGGTAGAACTACAGACAACATGAGCAGCGTACCTTCGTCCTGGTGGAATGACTGGAACTGATCGGCTGTCGTACCCCCTCCGTCTAATAGGCCCTGCTCATGCATGGTTGTTTACATCTTTGAGCAGTTTTAGTGACATCTATGAACAGTCAAAGGGACTGTATCTTTGATACAATATACACAGTCAACGTCTATATGCCGGAGATCTGGGAACCGAGGTGATGCAAAACTTTTTTTGATGTGTGTATTTATCACTCCCACTACCACCACCACCACCACCACCACCACCACCACCACCACCACCACCAGCACCACAAAAATGTATATGTATATTAAGAACAGAGAACAATTTAGAAATAAAATCAGAAACACGAACATTGTACAAGTTTCAAGGAAGGACACATCAGGGAAAAAATGGACATAAGAAAGGGAAAAAAAGCACAGTGAACTAATGAAGAGGTTTTGGGAAGAAAAGAAGAGAGGAAAAGGAAGTAAAGCTGTGATTGGCTCAAGTTCTCACGCTCTCCTGAAGGGGAATAATCGGAAATAATAATAATAATAATAATAATATTAATAATAATAATATATATATATATATATATATATATATATATATTGAACCCTTATTGATCTTCGATAAATAAGTATTCATATTTATTATTATTATTACTACGGCCCAGGCAGCACATAAGGAAGTCGACTTGGATATTAGGGAGGCCAGCATTTCGTAACGGTTGCAACAGAAGCTGAGTTGGTAGCTATTCCTGGGGGACGGCCAGAATTAGTCGAGTTCAAGGCCAAATTGTGCAACTACTGTACCAAAATTGGAGACATAAAGGAAGAATCACGAAGTCCTCTCAACGAACATACGATTGAATCAGCCAATCGCAAGAGACCAAGCCGTGACCACGAGGTGGACGGCGTCAGTAGTAAAAAGCGCGCGGAAGTGTGTATCTAAGGAACCGCCGAACGGATTAATCTCCGCTCGAGTAATTTAAGACGTTGGATTTATTTGGAGAAGAATGACACTAGCCCCATCTTTGTGAGACAAAAACTCTGGAAGTTTTTATCCGACTCCGCCCCACTCCACCGCCCTTGTCAGTTTCTCATAAATAGTTTGGCCTGACGCTAATCTAAGTCTATTCTTGTGGAGCCTTCAGAGGCATACTTCACGCCAGTTTGTAGTGTGATTTTGACGCTCGAATTTATCTAAGTCTTATTGTGTGGAGCCTTCAGAGGTATACTCCACGCCAGTTCGAAATGTGATTTTTATGCTCTAAAATCAGTGAAGCTAATTTTTATTTTCTGAGCTCTGGGAAGCTAAAGTCGCAGCGTTTGCAGTATCGAATTTTAAAAGTTATAATACATTCTGTTCTAAAATCAACTAGGTTGTGTGATCTAAACATTTCACGCCAGCGCGTGATAAACTGTAACATTCTTTTAAAGACGACGAGTTCAACTTTAAGGGGGAAGTATCGTATCACCCTCATTAGCGCTTACCAGAACCGAAGTCCATAAGACGGGACGGAAATACCGGACGAGATAGCGACTGCTGGTGCAGCCAGGATTTTGAACTTGTTAACGAGCCAGTGGCGCGGACTCGAGATGTATATTTTATGTATAAATTGTGTGTATTGTATGTGTGTTTTTATAGTGCGTATGTGCGATATAATTAGGGCCAGTCTTCGCTATTAATCGCAGTAGGACAATTGTGGGTGAACTGAGTAGCCTGCAAGCGATTATAGATAGGCAAATATTTAACATTGAACTTTTCTGCCAAGGAGTCGAGACCAAGATGATCAGCACGTGGATTGAAGTTGGGATGAGCTTCAAGAAATCAACGCAGACGACTACTATGGAGTGCTAAATTGTCCATAGGGCAATGGGTTGAGAAGGATGTCCTTAGTCCTACATGCAGACGCGGTGATGTACTAAAATTGGATTATTTCAATTATGTAGTTAGATTTGGCCGGGGAACTTTGTAAATAGTCATGTTTTTCTTTCTTGTTTTTATTAGCTGTTTTTCTTGTACCGACACTATATGTTTAAATGTCCGTTGGCGCGTGGCCAAAGTGTTTGTTGATATTTTGATTTTTCTTGAGTCATGTGTAATGTACGCGGCGTGCGTGCGTGATTTTTATCCTTGCAATTGCGGAACCCGTTACATTCGATAAATGGTGCTTTATTAACGTTAATATTTTGAAATAGGAATGGGAGGAAATGATTGTAAAACATTTTGCTGAACAGGTTATTATTCATGTTAGGGTAGCCGAGTGCACCAACTTAAAAGTAATTGTAGAACACCTTCGTTCTAATTTTGATAGATTTTCTTGAGTCCTTTTCAGGTGACTAGTCACGGCATAGAACGATGGCGCCAGCATGTGGATATTATTTATGTCTTTTATTTCAGGGTCTGTCACAACCCATACGTGTGATTCAGTGTGTGTTGATGTGTCTTGTGTGTGTTGATGTGTCTAGTGTGTGTTGATTCTACGTGAGGAGGGGGTAGTTGTCCTACCGCCCTTATATATTTTTGCTGCTGTTGTATTTAGATGGAAAGACAGAGTGCTCTTGGGAGACTGCTGATTCTTGTCCATATGTTTTTCTGACACACACGTATTATTGTGCTTTGGGGCACATTTCTTCGAGGTTCGACCCCATGTTCTGGGAGGTCGAGGTTATTGACACGTGGGTTGACAGACATGCAGAGTTCCACAAACTGCCCGTTTTGCCTGTGACTTATTTTGATAGGCAGTCTTTTTGTCCGACTGAACCCTATAAGCTTTCATGTAGCAAACCTGTTCATTGTGATGGCTAATTTTTAAGCCATAATTAATTGGGGAGTTCGCCATGTGTGTAACGGATTGTTGTACCTTGTATGGATAAAATATTGTGATTAACGTAAATGTTGGCTGTTTGCCTATTGCTTTGTTGATGGCTCGATTTCATGTAATTTGTTTGTCACCCCCGTGTGGTGTAGTGGTAGAGTATTTGTAAATTTTGACAGCGGTCATTTGAGTATTTTTCTATTGGTCACGTGTTAATGTACTTGTGTTGATTTGTGTGAGAAGTCCTAAGATTTTAGGCAGTAAATGTTGCTACGGCAATTCAAGTCCAATTTCACACGGAAATTTTGTGTTTGTTTATAGTAGATTCAGGAAGTGTCGGTTTAATTTAAGTATTGTAGTTGTGTTCCCTTGTGTCGGTCTAGCTCTAGGAAATGCGGATTCGTTGTTTGAAGGGTCACTCTGGATGATAACGAATCACGCATTCAAAGTACACATCGTGGTGCATGTAGAACGGCGTACGCACTTATATGGTCACTTTTTGGTATCGTTTTATTTAAGGACACTTGGTCCAGGTAATTAATCTCTCTAGAGATATCGCCTAAGTTTTTGGCATTTTATTAAGCGGGAGTCAGTTGGGAGTTTTTGTTGTTAATTGTTTATGTGTAAATATGGTGATTTGTTATTAAATTCACTTGTTTTTTTAACCCTGGCTTCACTCTTTCCTGCATGTTATTTTGTTATATGTTACCCTGCAAGTTAATGAAGCGCCCTGACAGCAACTTACGAATATGACCTGTTACGCCCCGAATCTGAGTCTCATATGCTTCTTTGCAAGGGTACAATATATATATTCTGTTAGTTTCAACATCATGTGCCAGTTCTGTAGTAGTATTCACTATCATCCATAAAACAAATAAATCCACCGGGCGAAGCCGGTCACTACAGCTAGTACAGTTTATAACAAGCGAAATAAATAATGGTTGCTATCGTGTGAGTGACAGTTGCTGTGGGAACGGAGTGTACTTCTGACGACTGACGGGTGACACAGCGGACACCACGCAGCAGGCTGAGATGAGCAGACTCTCTCTTGAGCTTCCTACTAGATTTTCACAAGGGTCAATTATTTCTGAGGCAGTTATAGGTAGAGCCCTGCGCGGATAGACAAAACGTTATCCGCATCCGCCCCGCATCCGCACTGCTGTTATCCGCATCCGCCCCGCATCCGCGCGACTGTTATCCGCATCCGCACGACTTTTATCCGCATCCGCCCCGCATTCACGCGACTTTTATCCACAAGTTTGTTATTCGAATCTACTGGCATTACAATAATATTTTCAATGTGTTGCTTTATACTTTATCTTTTAGACATTTGAGCAGAAAGTAATTCCCCTAGGCTATGTATGTCATGTGCTATGTCTAAAATGAATGTTACACAGCCAGAATTGCAACCCTTTTCAGTTCGGAGTGTTAATTGTGCTTAATGACATCATTTGAATGGGATTAGCGTAAATCATCATCTTACATACCGGGCGAGTTAGCCGAGGTCGTTGCGGCATGACTGTTGGCAGTCGCTCACATCCGGGAGGCGAGGAGGTTCGAATCCCCCCGCCGGCAACCTTGAAGATGGTCTTCTGTGGTTTCCCATCTTCCTTCCAGGCAAATGCCGGGGTTGGTCCCTAACTATAGGCCACAGCCGCTACCTTCCAACTCCTCGACCCTCCCATCCAACATTCCTCCCCAACGGTACTTGTAGCTCACCCATTGGGTGTCCGTCTCGAAGCAGCTACAAAACTGGCGAGACGAACATGTCCTCGGACACTCCCGGCACAAAAAGCCATACGCTAAAAAAAATCTTACATTTGTCATGAGAAAAACATAACGGATAAATATGATATGTCATAAACATTCGGGTCCTAGTAAGGGAGAGTGAGGGAATTGTGCGCACCATTACCCTACTCTGCTTTTAAAACGTAACTCACGGAATACCGGTAAACCAATCTATTATACTGAAAAACAAATACATGCAAAACCACTGTAAAAACTGGCATTTAAAACTACATTTAATTTTAAATAATTTAATCACAGCTGTAGGCTTACCTTCTCATTTGCTGGCTACAGAAAATAACATGCAACGTGTAAAGTTTCTTCATCCAAGCCTCCGGTTATCACATAGCGACTAGCATCATGCTGACTATCCCTATTTGATAGGTACGATGACAGCTTGAGGGTAGCAGGGAACTGAGTTTCTAGTTGTACTACCAACTCCAAAAACATACGTGCGCACGATTACCCGCTGTGCACAATTACCCAACTTTCCCCATGATATTCAACAAGTTCGGATTGTATTCTAAAAGCTATCCGCAAATTTACTCCAAACTTTATCCGCAGCTTATCCGCTATCCGCAAAGTCATGCAAAGTATATCCGCATGGCGAAAAATGTTGCGGATATCCGCGGGTTAATCCTCGGATATCCGCATCCGCGCAGGGCTTTAGTTATAGGAGCCGATGTGAACATTTCCATAGCAACAAGCGAAGTGGACGTTCCTCCCCTCTTAACAATGTTGCAGTAGGCTACATGGACTCGCCCGCATACGGAACTCGTTGCTTACGCGTTTGCCATCAAGTAATAATTGGAGTATACTACGCCCTACAGTACCATATGATTTCCTTCCTGGCATAATGGGTTATAAAAACGTATTATTAAAACTTTTTCCTGAAATATCCTCCCCAGGACACATACCTGTATAAGAGTCACTGCGCCTTACTCCAGTGAAGTCACTGCTGTAATTATCGTGGCCGACGACGCCACGTCAAATTATGAGCACATACGGTCCACCATTTGGTCATTACTAGCCACTTTCAAGTTACTGGTATCTAGGGTTGCCAGATTTCAAGACGGTAAAAACGGAACACACGTCCCAAAACATTGTTTTTTTTATCAACGTAGTTAAATGTTGTAATAAATAATACACATATGCATTAAATAAGCATAACATAACCAAATACACAAAGTTAAAACTAGATATTGCTGATATGTCATATAGGCCTATGACACCAGCAACTTACATATGCTTTTCATTTGAACGATCCTTTGCAAGGATTTTTTATTGATGTGTAACATCTTTCCGCTCGGTTGCTGGATAGTTTTGTGGGAGTGATTTTGAAAATTGGGGACGAAAGTGGATCGGAACGATCGAGCTGGCAGTGGTGGATCAAACGGAAGTATGCACTGCCCGCTCGATCGATCAAACGGAAGTGTACTAGCTGGCAGTGGTGGACAACGGAAGTATGCACTGCCCGCTCCATCGATCGAATGGAAGTGTGCCCTAGCTGGCAGTGGTGGATCGAACCGAAGTATAAGACGCACTGCCAACTCGATCGATCGATCCAGCTGGCACTGGTAAGAGAAACAATCAGCGCGCGGTGTCGAAAATTGATACCATGACGCACTCTCGGCCATGTGGAATGTATATGACATACTGAACGGAAAACGCTTATGCGAACTCTGGTGTCAAGTGATTTAAACAAATGACATGGTACATGTTCGAAGTCTTCGTATCAGGGGGGGCGTGGTGGCTCAGCGGTCTAACTGTATGCCTCTCACCAAGGCGGTCCGGGTTCGATTCCCGGTCAATGCATGTGAGATTTTCGAAGTGAAATGCCATGTCCTGTGGTTCGGATTCCACGTAAAAAGGAGGTCCCGTGGCTCATAATCACAAGATTCACGGTCACGTAAAACTACAATCTTCCTTCCTTCCTTCTTCGTATCAGTATACAGAATCAGTATACAGATAAACTACAGATCTGCAATAGCTGAACATGCTGACGTCACGATACACGCCATCGAATTTGATAAGGCCGAAACTGTTGCTAAAATTCCCGGATACCAAAACAGGTTAATTAGAGAGGCAATAGAGGTCGTGAAGCATCCCAATAATTTCAATCGCGAAGATGGGTTCAAATTCAGCAACATCTGGAAAGTTCTACTAGCGCGCGACTGCCAGGGGCGGGGACCAATCAGCGAGCAGCGTGACGTCAATGCAGGGCAAGCAAGCACATCTGGCTGGCAATAAACGTTAGTTTGAGTACGGACACCAACTCGTACCTACCCATGATTAAGGCTGCTGCAATGTCAGCCGAAACGTCGGGAAATAATAACCGATATGCGACGCGGCTCAGAATATACGCCTCTACGGGGAGGAAACTCACTCCTACAGCAGGAAATTGGACATTCTACGCCAGAAACGGTCGCGCTTGATGAGCTCACTTGCCTTTTTGAAACGCTGCAGAGACTACGACATTTCATCTAAGTTTATCAAGGTAAAACATCACATTTCTTCGCCTGCAGCGAGGAGAATTTTACTCCGAACTGAAAGTGCCCTATTACGTGAACGAGTCCGGAACTGCCGTCGTGAACTAGATATGGTGACGCGAGAACTATATGACATACACTTCAAGCAAATGCTACGACTGTCTCCTAACGATTGGACGATGTTGAATAACATAACCGCAAGGCAAGCAGATTCCATATTACAGAAAACAACAGCTACACATATAGAGAAATTTGACTTACTGCAACAAAGGCAGAAACCACCTTCAACGTATGCACTAGATAGGAAGCGCATAGTGTTCAACATGTCATCCCTGCCATTGAATGAGCCAAGTAAGGACCTGTTAGCCAAAGGATTAACTACGCAATCACGCCAAGACGCCCTCCTACGGAAGATCTTATCTGCGGGGTAGAAGCTTCTATTCGTCATCTACCAGCCTTAGAAGCAGAAGAAATTAGAGCAGAGGCCTCTCAGATCATCAAACATGCCAGGCCCGTTTCAACCAACATCAGCAGGGAAGAACGTCAAGCCCTTAAAGAGCTACGAAGCAATGACAGCATTACGATTTTGACAGCAGACAAAGGGAATGCTACGGTTGTATTCGACACCCAAGACTACGTGGATAACGTTCACAGCCTCCTTTCAGACCCAGCTTATAAGGCGATCCCGAAGAACCCCATAAGGAAGATAGAACTAACGACGACGCGGCTAATTAAGGAGTCATCTATTCCAGAAGAGAAGCAGAAATCCCTAGTACCTCGCTACTCAAGAACTCCCACGTTCTACGGCCTACCTAAAATACACAAGCCCGATGTGCCTCTGAGGCCTATAGTTAGCGCCATAGCGTCTCCAACTCACGCTCTGGCTAAATATTTGAACCAGGTACTGCAGCCATTATTCCCTCCGCCAGCCTCCCACGTGAAAAACTCGCAGCACTTTGCTGATATCATAGCGAGTATAAGCCTGAGTGACGGTGATCTACTGGCAAGCTTCGATGTGGAGTCCCTATTTACCAGGGTGCCTGTACCTGACGCCATACAGTTAATCATGGAAAAACTTACAGCCACAGGAGGTCCAACGGACTTAGTGGAGTTAGCTGAACACTGCGTTAACTCCACAGTTTTCGTATTCAATGGGCAGATGTTTCAGCAAACGGAGGGAGCAGCCATGGGTTTCCCCCCTCTCTCCACTACTGGCTAACGTGTTTATGGCTAACTTCGAAGAAGAAGCGATCAAGGAGAGCCCATTGAAGCCTAAGTGTTGGTTCAGATACGTAGACGACGTCTTTTTGATATGGGAACATGGACGCACCACACTTCAGGACTTTCTAGACTTCATGTGCTCCAGACATCCGAGCATCAACTTCACAATGGAAGTAGAAGAAAATAATCAGCTGGCCTTCTTAGACGTTCTGCTCTATAAACGAACAGATAACACACTCGGACACAGGGTCTATAGGAAAGATACTCACACAGATCGGTACCTACATGCCAACTCAAGTCATCCTCCACCGTAGAAAGAAATGGTGGCTAGAACACTCCTCACCAGAGCCAACCGCATTTGCGATAAGGATAGCGTGAATGAAGAAAAGAAACATGTTTGGAACACTCTCCTAGCTAATGGCTACAGCAAAGGACAAATAAATAGGGCCACGCGGAAGGCAGAACAAAGTCGAAAAACTGGCAAAAAGAACAAAGATAGGCCCCACCATAAAGCCTTTCTGCCGTACGTACAGGGGTTGACAGATAGAATCGCCAGGCTACTAAAGAAACACGATGTTACTATTGTGATGCATCCTATAAACAAGCTGACGCAAGTGGTGCGTAAATCAAACGAGATAAAGCTGCCAAACCAGGACGCAGGCGTTTACAAAGTGCCTTGCTCCTGTGGACAGGTTTACATAGGGCAAACATAGGATTTCAGAGCACATTCGGGACATGAAATAGATAAACTACAGATCTGCAATAGCTGAACATGCTGACGTCGCGAGACACGCCATCGAATTTGATAAGGCCGAAACTGTTGCTAAAATTCCCGGATACCAAAACAGGTTAATTAGAGAGGCAATAGAGGTCGTGAAGCATCCCAATAATTTCAATCGCGAAGATGGGTTCAAATTCAGCAACATCTGGAAAGTTCTACTAGCGCGCGACTGCCAGGGGCGGGGACCAATCGGCGAGCAGAGTGACGTCAACGCAGGGCAAGCAAGCAAATCTGGCTGGCAATAAACGTTAGTTTGAGTACGGACACCAACTCGTACCTACCCATGATTAAGGCTGCTGCAATGTCAGCCGAAACGTCGGGAAATAATAACCGATATGCGACGCGGCTCAATCCTGTAAGCCAAGATGATAAATATACACTGCTTGAATCCACTTACGTCATCTTTCTGCTTCCGTTTTCCTAGTCAGAAATGAATCAAGAACTATACCGGTGGTAGTGCTGTACCTATTTGAGCACCCAACAACACAACATAGCGTACAACTTCTCATTTACTCAGCATTATCCATATTTTCTACAATTCTTTCGCTTTGACTTCGTACAAACATGCCGGTAAGAAGTCCACGGTTAGTACACTCGACGGTCGCTAGAGGTGCGCGCACGGTGCCTATAATCTGTATTAGGCAGATCAGTGGTATTAGGCTACGTTACGAATGAAGAAAGCTGGCGTCGGTCAAAGCTAGCACGTGGGGAAATGCTGCGTTACCACTAGGACAGGTCCATGACTCATAACATTCCATGAAGCTTGGAGGGAGACACAAATACCGGGAAAGTTAGCTCCCCTGCCTGGCGGTCAGTGGTATTTCAATAGGTACACGGGATTCTAAAGCCTGCAGTACACTATCAATGTAGGCGAACTGAGACGAGCGCGATAGTGTACCCGGTGTGCTCGTGTACATTCGGGCTAGTTCACACCGCCAACATTCGTGTTCGGCTGCGCCCGCTATTTTGGCGGTCTACCGACACGGATCAAAGGAGACGAGCGAGGGCGAATGCCGAGCGCGGACAGGTACTAACTTGAGCCAGTACCCACTCGCTTGTATTCGTGTAGCCACGCACGCGCTCTGTCTACAGTATTCAGTGCAGTGATCGTTGATTATTTATTTGTTAACTGGTGCGATTTCTTTATTTATTGATGGAGTGGTCTGAACGCTGTTGTTTCTAAGCACCCCCCCCC
Source organism: Meconema thalassinum (assembly GCA_946902985.2). NCBI lineage: Eukaryota > Metazoa > Arthropoda > Insecta > Orthoptera > Tettigoniidae > Meconema > Meconema thalassinum. The sequence continues at coordinate 190,307,851 of OX336394.1, read as the reverse complement.
CTACTTCCACTCCCTCACGTCAGAAGCCCCACCATCCCCCTGCTAATTTGTTTGTCCTCGACACTTGAAACATGGTTCGTGGGCAGAGAGGGGGTAAAGACCATTCATTTACGTTTTTTTTTTTTTTTTTTTTTTGTAAAATGCTTAGTTTCCAAAATAGAGGACTTTTTGGAAAAAAAATAAAAAAATATAAAGTTTTGTTCTAAGGATAAAGGTCACAATTAGTGGGTTTGGTGGGAATGTTTTGCAGCGAATACGTTCATTGGGTTCGGCATGGTTCGGCCGAAATTACGCAATGGTGTGCTTGGTTAGTTCGGGGTAGTTCGGGTTTCACATTCGTCTACATTCGCGGTCTCAATCGCACCCGAACATTCGGCGAAACATTCGGGTGAATGTTCGGCGATAGTGTACTGCCCACTTAATGACAGTGTCGAGTCAAAGCACAGTAGAACCACTGCCATCGTAATGTAAAAGGGCCGTCCACACGCGCAGGCTTTCCCTCAAGCATACTTGTGCAAACCGGTTTGCAGAGGAAAGCTTGTACGTATGGACGGGAAAACGGTAGCTCGTGCAAGCCAAGAAGCGCGGCTTGTGCAATCGTCGCAGCCCCAAAGATTTTACTTGTGCAAACTAAGTTGCGCAGTGCAGTTTGTGCGTGTAGACACGTTAGCTCAAGCCTCGCCTTAGCTGAAACTTGAAATACTTTCCAGTGCGGTTAAATAATTAGGCATAAACAATAATGTCCGATATAAAAAATTGTTCGAAACAGATTATTGCGGAATTTATCGATCTCTACAAGTCTCTACCACGGCTCTGGAAAGTAAAATCCAAGGAGTATTGTGACAGGAATAAAAAGAATGCTGCATACGAAAAACTGATAGAAAAATTAAAAGAGTTGTATAAATGGTGTACATAAATATAAATGAACTTAAGTTTTGTTACACATTTTCGGTCGTATAAAATGTGCGTAGCACATTGAACTAAAATACAGGGTCATCAATTTAAGTCTCGCATCCGATACCGATCACGGTGCGGCAAGCTCTCGCGCTGACACCCGCTCGCTGGCCGGTAAAAAGTGCGCGACTTCTCCCCACTACTTCGCGTCAACATAGTGTCATTTAATAGCAATTTCTAGTGAAAATATCTACAAACTTACCTGGTTTTACAAGAAATGTTCAAAGTGTTGTCTGTCACCTCGCAAGCATGCCTGGCACCTCGTAAACAAGTTTCTAGACACACGGCGAATTTCTTCCTGGGTGAAGTTCGTTATAACTTGGCGAATATTTTCTTTTAACTCCTCACTTGTGAGGATTGTTTGCATATTAATCAAAAACGGCACTCTCTAACAGAAGAATACTTCGCATAAGAAAACACAATGAATACACGTTGTTCTATAGAAAACATCACTTCGCATAACAAAGCACAATGAATACACGTTGTTGTATAGAAACATCACTTTAAGGCAACACATAAACTGTAAAATTGCCCCGAGACTGCACTGTATGTTAGGTCAAATCAACTAGCACTTCACAAGCTTGAATACGCCGGAGATACTGACAGCTTATTGCATCATTGCCGATCGCAGCGCACGTGTTCATTGCGGGGAGAACACCAAGGCCACCTTGACCGGCCTAGCGGCCGCATCTGCCAAGGCCACCTTCACCGGCCTAGCGGCGCGTACTTGCGGGAAATAAAATGATGACCCGGTAGCACATTAAAGGAAGGAATAGTTTTTATAACGTATGTCCATTCATCCATCCGTGAATTCATTATAAGACGTTTTTCTAAACAGTTCAGTTCTGTGAAATATGAAATGTTTATAGTACGCTAGTGGTCAATACTAATTACATATCTTCCCATTTTATCTGTACAGATAGCACAGCGGCTTCGGTGGCGTAGTTGGTAGCATGCTGAGCTTCTATGCCCAAGATAGCGGGTTCAAACCCGGCCGAAGCCGTCGGATTTTTTAAGAGCGTTAAAAATCCCTCAGTATGCCTTCCTTCGGAGGGGAAGTAAAGCCGGCGGTCCCATGTCATAGATTTATGGCATGTTAAAGATCTTTCCACTAATTACACCTGTGTGAAACTAAATTGGATAGGTTAAGAATATAAACAACGCTCTTAGGTTGCTACGTTCGTTGCCAAGAGCCGACTGCGGTGGCGTCTAGTAGCTAGTTCTGAACTAGGCCTAGTAGTCGTTGACGGTGGCGTTTGGCGGCAAAAGTAGGAACTATTTGAAAATTCAAAGTTGCAGTCCCTACTTGAATTAAAAAACAGATACACACACTAATACAGTCATCACAATTAACACCGGTTATCAGACAGATTCTACACACACCCAAAGTACACGGGGCTACATGACCGCGTTGTCGCAGCCCCTAAACTAAGGAACCAACCAACCAACCAACCAACCAACCAACAGATAGCACCAAGCGCAGACAGAGATTCAGTGACAAAAAAAAAAGTGAAATCTTTACGTAGTTCCTGCAGCAAAGAAAATATAAGGTGAAAGTCTCACAGAAGGCAGGTACCAGCGCAGAAGACGTTTATGTACCTACCTTGTGGTACTACAACCTACTGCGGTTTGTAGATGACCAAGAAACCCCTCGAATACCAATCTCCAATGTTGAAGAAACACTTTTTTGAGGTACGGGTTGTAACATAATACGTTTTTATTGAGTTTATTACTGCAGTTCACACAGTCCACTCTGTCGGTAAACACTGTCTTCATTATTGAAGATATTTATCCATTATTTATACATTACACAATCTGCTCTGCCAGGCAACACTGCCTTCATTATTGAATTAAGCTACCGGTAAAAACTCTTCTCTAATCTCCTTGGCATCCCTGGAACTGCTTCTGTACTGTCCTCATTCTAAATCAGTCAGATTCGAATCACTTGTTCTTAACCCTAACAACAGTGTGCCTAATGTAGAGTCTTCAAAGTCCAAGCTTCCGATTGGTGTGTAGGTGGTAGAAATTTTTCTTAAGAAGTTATGAAGCACACAGCACGTCATGACTACAATGTCTATATTTTCAAGTTTCAAATTACAAACTCGTTTAACTCATATTTCACAAGGTTGTTATTAACTGCAATTATTGTATAATCATTTTGTCTTTAATAAATAAATATTGACTGTAACATACCTTCATGAATTCTTTGCTTAAAACCCTGTAAATGGCTCGGCATGTGTGCGGAATTATTATAGACAAAGCTTGATGAGAAATTGCCGTCGTAAATCTCAAGTCCCTATACGATCTTCCTGTAGCTAAGAACCTTAAAGTGCAACTCAGTCTTTCGTGAGGAGATAGATAGATTGATTGGATATAGATACGCGCATCACGGTACTTTGACGTACAATTAGAGGCGTAACCGAACAAAGCAATTCTGTATATGCGTTTTCATCCATTCTTAAATAATTACGCCAGTCATCTGGATCTTCTCTTAAGTCGTTCAATAAATTTACATGTGAATATATATTTCTTTTCAAAAGCCATTTTTTCTCCATTTTGATCTACAACGTTAACTTCTCCTCTTCTTCAGCAGCAAACAGTAAAAAAAAAAAAAAAAAAAAAAAAAAAAAAAAAAAAAAAAAACTGTAACAAAAGTAAATCGTCACTTGCCCACATTGCTGTCAAAGCATCTACTCCGAAGTCAAACTTTGTCGTACTGGAAAAAGAAAAAAAACCTGGCACTACAGCCCGTTAAGGGCCTAGGTCTACCTAGCAACCGCTGCCTGCAGATATTGGAGTGATGCGTGATCAGCGCATCGGGTCCCCTCGGCCGTTAATCTTGGTTTTCGTGATCGGGACGCTGCCTCACTGTCAGACAGCTACTCAATGGTCCTCACGAGGCTGAGTGCACCCCGTTTCAGCCCTCACGTCTGTTTCTAAAATCCCTGACGGAGCCGGGAATCGAACCCGGGGCCTCCGAGTGAGAGGCAAGCGCACTACCCCCAACTCCACGGGCTTGTCGTACTGATGTTTGTGCAAATTTACTCGCGCAGTGTGGACGCTGCACAGTGTTCCGTCTGATTTGCGCAAACTATACCGCACAAGTAAGTCGCTGACGTGTGGACGGCCCTTATTACGATGGCAGTGGTAGAACCCTGCATCAAACAATGTGCTCACTGCTGTGTCTGCATACATTGCAACACAGCCCGCTGTTGTCATGGGGACCGTTACCCCGCACATCTGTCCACACCTCACCTTAAAAGCGGATGAAAGGTGCCACCAGGGCCGGATTTACCCAAAGTTACGCTATAGGCACCTCTCCATTAAGCGCCCCTCCTCACTTAACACCCCCCCCCCCCCCCCCCAGATTTTTATGATAAGGCATAGCCACTCGCATGAGGCAAGGTTCGGAAAAAGGAATAAACAGATATATGGCTGACAGCATAAGTTTATGCTTGAATTTTTACGCAGGGAAAACATAGTCAATTCAATAAAAATAAAAGCTTGGAGAAAAACTACACGGAACAGTTTAACTTTTATGCAACCAAAACACTTTATGAATACCCTTTCCAAAAATAATGTCGAGCCTTAATTCATACAACAAAAGGGAAGAGTAGCTTCAAAAATAAAAACATTATTTACTGCTGTACCTGAATGAACTGCGGTTGCACGAAATATAGTAAAAAAAAATAGTAGAACTCACACTAATTTTAAAACGCGTTAAGAGCAGTGGTAAGAACGACATTTTAAATTGAACAAAGCACCTCTAAAATACAAATAAGGCTAACTGCATATCTTCCTGCCATATCTTTTAGAGAAATTAAAGTTCAGATTAAAAACATGAATGAAGACAAAACGGGGCCTGCCTCAACCACAACGAGAACTACTTCAAAAGTTTCCTTCTTGCCTTCTTTTCGGAAAATTCATTAATTATGGCATCGCAGTTCAAGTTTTTCGTCATATCTTTTTCAATCGCTAGGAGTGCAATAGAGTTTAACCTTTCTTCTTTAGTGACTGACCGCAAATAGTTCTTGACGCGATTCAGTACCGAATATGTGATCTTTCTCCAGAACAATTGGTCACTGGAATGGTGAAGTATCCGTAAAGCAATGTTTACGCCCGGGTACATATCGTGTAAATCTTTTTCATGAAGGAGAATGCTGAGCTCAGAGGCTGACTTACCTTTAAAATCTGAAATTTTTAAATGTTCCTTTAAATGCAAGCACTCGTCAGCCAGTGCACTTTCTAAGTCATTCACATACATTTCTGAGAGATCGTCAGCGATTTTTTTTATCATTGGTCCATCTAGGTCTAGCAGGTTTTCTAGAAAATAAAATCTCTTGTGGAGGACTTTGAAGCGTCACTTCGCCTCTTAAGCTCAGCACTTCGTACATCCAGAATTACATAAAATACATTAACGCGAAAATTTTCTGAGCCCTCTGACGGTACATATTCTCCTTGCTTTGTCTCATCATTTCTAGTCTTTCGTTCCAGTCTTCTCTTTAGGTCCTAGGAATATTGAGCAATACCGCTTAATTATTTGGCTTCTTTCTCATAGAAATCGAAATTATCTCTTAAACTTTGCACAAGTTCCGCTAACGAAGCGTAAATTTCGACCACAGTGCTCATATTAGTGCTAACTTTTTGGAGCTTCTGGCTGACAGTATTAAATCTTTTTATAATGTTCTCCAGAAAACAACTAGGAAAGCAGTTTCTAATTGCAGAATATTGCTTAAGATGCCTTTGGCTTCACTTCGAGTATTTGCCTTTTGATTTCTGTCTTCGTGTAGGCTATACTCTCAAGAGCTGCCACGACGCCACACCAGCCTTCCCTCAGAGCTTGACAAGCGTCATATTGTGCCGACCACCGAGTCACTGACCGGATTTTTTGTACGCGCGCAATAAAGTTCTTTAAAATTTCGATCACAGGCCTCGAAACCAGTCTGAGTTTTTACGTATGTCACTTTGTGCAACAGTGTATCAAGGAATCGCCTATTAGGAAAGGCCCTCTTTGCGTAAAGTAATTCGTGTACGGTAGCTTACCTCAAGTTGCTGAACACCATCTCAGTCAATGTCGTGAACCGCAGAGTAAGAATTGTTATTATTATCCGAATGTGTCGTTGGAGGTGTAGGATTCACACGCGTACTAAACATCTCATTTATTTTCCGACATTTTGATAGTGTAACCTCGGCTTTCTTATCCTCTTCAACTGTGCGGACACGGTTTTGGAAAACCAGACAACTTTTTGCTGCCCATAGTTCAAAACATTTACTTGCAGATCACATCACAACGAAACAACACAACGCAAGCTCGAACTCGTACACATGACTGGCAAGGGGGGTGCGGCGCGGGGCACTTCGATGCTACTACAATGCAAGCAAACCCAGCTACCGCAACAACAGCGCGCGTAGCACAGTGCCGCTCGCCCGCCACTTCTGTCTCGGGACAGTCGGATGAGGAGCCAAAAAGATGCGCGCGCACCCGGTAGCGAGGAGCATTTGAATAGCGCCGACTTGAAATGCTCCTCGCTGTCTTAGTGTGTGATTGCTACCTACAATAACAAAAACAACAAATCAACGTCAGTGAAAAAAGTGAACACAAAAAAACAAACTATTTAGCGATAAAAAAATTGATACATTCGTCGTTATCATTTCCACACCACTTATTGAAGTAGATAACTCGGCCGGGGTCCATGCACGGATGAGCCAGCTTGGTGTTCATAAGCAAAACCCTACACAAGACACCGCATAAACCTAGAAAAATTGCTGAGTTTTAAGATTGCCATTCCTTGTAATATATCCACATAGCAACATTTCTGCAAAAGACGGGATCAACGGCGAATTCAGCAAAGAGTTAGACGCAGCCTGGAGCAAATGAAATTCATGAGAAAACAATCCAAGGAGATGAAATTGGGTGAAGAAGACGCCATAAGAGAAAGGGAAGGGAAACATATGGTTCTGGGGACTTTTAGACAGTGGGTGAAGAAGAAAAACATTCTAATGTTTTAAAATTGTTTTGCTGTGCACAATTCATTTTTTTGGACTTTACACCAACTATTCAGTAGCAAATATTAACCAATGTCAATAATATTTTTGTAGCATGTGAAGATATCTATCTCCCATAATTGTGTGCATCCATATTAGTTAAAATAGTTATCGTTTATTTTTAAATAATTTTTAACTTTAATTTTTGGAAATAAAATTAATTTTGTGAAACAATTTTTATTTCAGGAACTATTTCATATTTTTCCAAACCCATGCACAGAATTATTAGTATGTGCAATGAGTACATAGTGTAAAAAGATTGTAAAGTTTCAGTAATTTTTAGTGGTAAATAGTTGGTATCAATTTTTTTAAGGAAAATACTATCTTTTAGTCATTTCTGCCCATACTGATCAACTGACAGGAATAATTTTTCACTTATTGCTTTATGAAAGATGTTGGTCGTATGGAAATAAAATTTGGTGCAGTTTGGATCACTGGGAGCAAAAAAATGTTTTTTGGGTAGCCAATAGTGTCCCCTTAAAGAACCTTCCACTAATTACACCTGTGTGAAGCTAAATTGTATAGGTTAGGAATGTAAACAACGCTCTTAGGTTTCTACGTTCGTTGCCAAGAGCCGACTGTGGTGGCGTCTAGTATCTAAGTTCTGAACTAGGCCTAGTAGTCGTTGACGGTGGCGTTTGGCGGCAAAAGTAGGAACTATTTGAAAAATTCAAAGTTGCAGTCCTTACATGAGTTAAAACAGATACACACATTAATACAGCCATCACAATTAACACCGGTTATCAGACAGATTCTACACACACCCAAAGTACACGGGGCTACATGACCGCGTTGTCGCAGCCCCTAAACTGAGGAACCAACCAACCAAATACAGAACGCGCCATAGGCTAATATTATTATTCAGGGATAAATTTTGAACTATTTAAATAGTATCCGTCCATGGTTTTAAACAGTATTTAGGGAAACTAGAATTTTAAATGAGAGAAAACATGTTTACTATCGTCGATCATGTAGACAAAACTAAGTTGCAATATTGTTGTACGACGTGAGGAGGATATAATAAAATAATTTAAAAGAAGTAAAAATGTTCGCCCTTGGATAGCCTTGAACCCGGGATCTTCAAAACAACAAGCAAGCGCGATACCTCTTGCACACTTTTCCGACAGACTCTGTCACCTTTTGTTACGCTCTTTAATAGTGCGTATGGTTAAATATCCAATTATTACAGTTAGATCTTAAATATTGATTGGAATGCATTCATTCTGTACCAGGCATATTTTGAAATGTACTTAAAGCAAGTTTCACGACCGCTTTGCGTTAATAATGCAAATCGACTGTAAATGTTACCCCGAAACGACAACCGCCCTCCATGTTTTATTTCTTACAACTTGGCGCACGAAATGCTAGCGTGTGATACACTTCAGTCATAAAAGCTGGTGTTCGACGAGGATGAACAGAATCATACAGGAATGAAAGACAAGTACGCAGGTGGGATAATTCTTGTAGGTAACAATCACACAATGAGACAGCGAGGAGCATTTCAAGTCGGCGCTATTCAAATGCTCCTCGCTGCCGGGTGCGCGCGCATCTTTGCGGCTCCTCATCCGACTGTCCCGAGACAGAAGTTCGCCCGCCTGCCTCCCTCCCCCCCTCTCTCTCTCACTTGTCGGTACTGAAGGGCGTCGAGCGGCATAACGAAGAGCGAACTGGAAGGGCATGGGCGGGCATGCGACAAAGACACGATATTATTTCTAAATGTCTCTGCTCATTTCTCAATATTTATTTTAGCATGTATACTGCTATAATCCTAACTTAGCATATTTAAAGCCCTAGCAAAGAGGGCGCCTGACGGCGGTGCCCTTCGGGGCGCCTCCAGTACAGATCATTGCCAGTTGCCTAACCGAAGAGGTGCCTTGCGGCGCCCCTTGGACTGCGGCGCCCCTAGGCACGTGCCTATTTTGCCTTACGGTAAATCCGGCCCTGGCTGCCACAGTTCATCATTCGTAATACAGAGTATAACAGATGGGATGAGAAGATACTAACACAAAACATTTTTTTTTCGCCCAGAGTCATTTGGTCCTGTCGGAAACCCTTCTATATACAGTATATGACAATTTATTATTCGTCTTCAACGACTTTCCAACGATAGAAATGTCTCCGTGTTTAAATACTGGTATGTTTGATCTCGTTCCTTCATTACATGTCATTCCATATATCTGATATAAACGAACATAAGTTAAATACAATCATCATGCTCAACACTGCATACGTCTCGCTTTCAAATTACAAGCCAAATCAAAATGGCCACCATTTCCACTCAGTGGCGTAACTAAGGTTTGCTTCTGGAGGGGGATGAGCTGAGTTAAAATTACATTGGAGGGGGGGTTGGCCATAATGGGACATAATCAATGAAAGCAAAATATAAACAATCCCAAATTTTTAAATTTATCTTTACTTTTTCGTGTTTGAATTTGATTTTATTTGTACTTAACAATGATCTACAGATAACAATTTTGTTGATATTAAATTATAAAGTCCAGTTTTTTTCCGCAAAATTATCTGGCCCCTTTCTATTCCCGGACATTGTATCTATATTACAGTTTCCAACTAGAGTTTAACTCAAAACAGCGGTACTGCTTAAAACAATATTATTCACTTTCCAAAATGGCACTCCGACTCGGATAGTAAACAATGGCAACTGTCAAGTGGTGCATTTTTGGAAAGGAATGAGGAGAGATAGTGTCACATCACCCCTCTGGCTAACTGAACAGCTGACCAGTTTGCTCACTCAGTGAGTGTGAAGTTAGGATAACGATAAAACTTTCACGAGAGTGAAAATAAATGCTTTCAAATTAGTTGGGCTGTGTCCCAAAGCACAGTAATCATATATATATATATACTGTGCCCAAAGCTACATTTTCAGCCGTAGTGAACTACAGGGCGCCAGGAAATGTTCTCCGCAGTGGCTACGTGCAGCTGCGAGAGGTTGCGTCATCAGTTTAGTTGGCAGCACAGTGTCCTTGATAGGGTGAAGGCCACATGTGTGGGCTGTGGGCTGTCGAAATCGTCAGTGTGTATAGTTAGATTATTGGAAGAGTGAAACAGTATGTTATGAATGGCTGTGGTGAGTATAAAGTTTACTGTTTGTTTGTTAATATACAAGCGACAGCCGTGCTGCCAACGTAACTGGTGACGTAATCTCTCGCAGCAGCTTGTAGGCACTGCGGAGAACATTCCCTGGCGCACTGTAGATAGTAGACTAATATTCCGGATGTGACGTCACAAGTCATGATCCAAAGCTGCTTAGCACATAGCAATCAAGTCTGTAGTAGCTAGTGAACGAAAGTGCTTGCTTGATTGTTGACTTGTACTAAGAATTTACAGATGTTTGGCACCGGAATGTAAACCTTGTGCGTTTCAGAACACAAGTCTCTGAAGGAGACCATGCTTCAAGCGCACATGTCCTAAAGCTCCGTAGTGCATAGCATATCGTAAGTACTGTAGTTGCTAGCAGCTATAGTCAGGGACAAGGCATTGCAAGCCTGAAGGTCACGCGTAGTCGGTGCGGTGTTTTCCTGTACGTTCTCGCATCGAGCACGCGACAGAAGGTACAGTGTAATAAAGGGTCGGCAACACGTCGGAGTGCTTGTTTAGTAGATCGCGTGAGTACTGAGAGTGCAGGAGAAATATTATTGAAAAAAATGGACAATTGTTTTTCGTAGCAGAGAAAATGCGTGTTCGTTCGAAACAAGTTTGTAGAACTAGTAGCAACATCTACCTTGAACCTCAGATTGTTTTTCTCGCATTAGTTCAAACAGCCGCTACTTGCGCGCACTTGTCTCTACACTGTTTCATTTATCTTTGTGCAATGGGTTGTATTGGTTCGGTACGTATCTGGAGAAGGCGGTGTGTAATTTGAAAGAAAGCTTCTTCCAAATTAACAGGCGGTGAGTCTCTTGTCTCGTGCTGTTTATTGTGGTAACGATATTAACTTCTTTGGTGTCGTTACTGTGAACTGCTAGCTTTCGTGTTTTTATAGTGTGTGGACGAGACAGCTTGTGACTATATTCGAACGTGATCTTGTATCAAGAACATAATTGCGTACGTAGTGCAACGACACTTTACGCATAATGAGTAGCGTATTAAAAAAACGTAAAGTTTATAATTTTCATTCCGAATGGGAACACGAGGATTTCGTAGCGGAAAGAAATTGCACATGTATTTGTTTGTTGTGTCAAGCTACAATTGCATTCGTGAAAAAGACAAACATCGAGAGACACTTCAAAACTAGGCACCCATGTGTGCATGCAGAGTTTCCTTTAAGCAGTGAAATGAGGAAAGAAAAAATCAAGAAACTTAAAAATCAGTTAAGTGTTCAGCAAAATATGTTCACTTAACCAGTGGATGGAAGTGTTGCTGCCACCCTTGCTTCGTATCGTGTTTCGAATGTATTGGCGAAACGGAGGAAACCCTTTGAAGACGGCAAATTCATAAAAGAAGCATTTCGAGAAGCTGCTGATGAGTTGTTTAATAATTTCAAGAACAAGTCTGAAATAGTGGCTGCCATCGAATCGCTTCAACTTTCGTCAAGAATAGTCACAAGAAGATGTATTTTTTTGCTGTGAAACAACTCATCTTGTCGGAGAAAATACCTATCCAAAAGCTTGTAAGCATTACCACAGATGGAGCCCCAGCTTGAAGAGGTTCTACAAATGGTTTTCTTGCTCTGTGCCAAAGATATGAAAGTTTTCCACAGTTTTTAACTTATCGCTGTATTTTACTCCAGCAGTCTCTCTGTGGAAAGTTTTTAAATTTAAATGAAACCGTGAAAACTGTTGTGAAAATAGTGAACAAAATTAGGTCTCATTCTCTTCAAAAAAGACTTTTCAAAGATTTGGCAGACGAATTGGAACTGCAATATGGAGATTTACTTCTCCATACTGAAGTACGCTGGCTCAGAAAACCAGCTGTCAAACTGTTTCTGCAGGAAATAGAAGAGAATAGCCTGTTAGCTTATATTGAAGATCCTCTCTGGCTTATGCATTTTGGTTTTTTAGTTGACTTAACAGAAAAGCTTAACGAATTAAATATGAAATTTCAGGGCAAGGACAAAGATATTGCTGAAATTATATCTGAAGTAAATTCTTTTACTGAAAAATTGTGTTTTTGGGAGTCCTGCATTAAGAGAGGTGGGTTAAGACACTTTCCAACTCTGAAGGCCCAAGTAGAAAAATGTGAGATACCCTATGATAGAGAATGTTATGTAAACATGATCACTTTGAGGGATGATTTCAAAAATCGGTTTTCAGATTTATTTTGGATATTTTTGTGGGAGTGATTTTGGAAATGGGACGGAAGCAATGAGTGCACGTGGTGTCGGAGATTGGTACTACGAGATACTATCGGCCGTGTGGCTATGTGTAATGTATATCGCATACGGTTTACTTCAAGGTTTGGAGGCCCCATTAAAGATATTCATACAATAAATCATCTTCAAGTTGTGGTTCTTTGGTGTGAAAATATTCATTGTATCATATTTGCTGAAAACAATTATGATTTAATAAATCTTCATACTTTTACTGTATTCTTATTTAATGTAAGCATTCGAGGTACTGTCGGCCAACATACAGCCCTATGTTGAATGTATATCGCATATGGTTTACTTCATGATGATGATGATAATTGTTGTTTTAAGGGGCCTAACATCTAGGTTATCGGTCCAGGTTTACTTCAAGGTTTGGGGCCCCATTAAAGATATTCCTACAATAAATTATCTTCAAGTTGTCGTTCTTTAGTGTGAAAATATTCAATATATCATATTTGCTGAAAACAATTATGATTTATTAAATCTTCATACTTTTGCTGTGGAATGTATATCGCATACGGTTTACTCCAAGGCTTGGAGGCCCCATTAAAGATATTCCTACAGTAAATCATTGGTACCACGACGTACCTCACGCATGCGCACCGGTCAGGATTTGGCACTGGAGTTTTACAAGTAGTTATTTCAATGACCAACAGAGTTCACTGTTAACAAGGGATTTGCGCTCCCGGCAGACACATAGTAGGATAAAATGTCAGATGTTACACATCATATGCGACTACTGTAAGGCTCGTGTTTTTAGCCAACTTTCGATTTTTGCAAAAAATGAAAGTAGACTTATGAGATCAATACAGGGCGAAAAAATGTGTGTCTGCCTGTGTGTGTGTGTCTGTGAGTGTGTGTACTCCGAATGTCTGTCCCCTCTATCAATTCGAACACGGTGAAACCGAATTGAACGAAATTAGGTACAGAGGTAACACTAGCAGTGTCATGTTTTATATCGCCGCCATCTTGACAGAAACGTAATGGCGGCCACACAAATGTTCAAAGCTTAAATCAAATTACGACTAACCTAATCATCCGATCTCTACTACATTTTGCTACAACATACGAAGTACGTCCAGAAAGTAAGTTCAGTTTGGTAATAACATTAAATTGTGTACAGATACAGAAAAATTATTTATTGCACAAAATTCTACAACCCTTAAACTACTTTTCCACATAACTGCCGAAATGTTGCAGGCATTTGTCGTAGCGTGGCACGAGCTTTTGTATACCTTCTTCATAGACGTGTGCCGCCTGTGTCTTCAACTAGTTGTACGTTCCGCTGCAGCGCAGTTCCGCATATGAGCGGTAGACGCTCTGTATCAAGGAGAAGAAACGTGCGCCATTTGGAGAGCGCTGTCAGCCACTTACGCGTTGTTGTGCATGTTTACTCGTACAATGTCGGTGTTGATTGAAAATAACGCCGCTTGTGAAATCGGATCTGTGATTCGTTTTCTGAATGCTAGGAAAGTGAAACCAATTGAAATTTATCGGCAAATTTGCGAAGTGTATGGACAAAATGCGATGAGTGATTCAATGGTGAGAAGATGGGTCCGACAGTTCAATGAAGGACGTAGTGAAGTGCACGATGAAGAACGAAGTGGACGTCCATCTTTGGTTACAGAAGAACTGGTTCACGCGATTGATGACAAGATCCGGGAAAACCGCAGGTTTACAATTAGTGCTCTCGCTATGGAATTTCCCCAAATCTCACGATCACTAATTCATGAAATTGTTACCGAAAAACTGAACTTTCGTAAACTTTGCCGACGTTGGGTACCAAGATTCTTACGGAGCAACACAAAACAAAACGGATGGTTGGTGCACTTCAGTTTTTGACCCGTTACAATGAAGGCGGCGAAGAATATCTGACACAGATAGTCACAGGAGATGAAACTTGGGTTTCTTACGACACCCCTGAAAGTAAGCGGCAATCAATGGAATGGAGGCACACTTCATCCCCAGCAAAGGTTAAGCCGAAACAAATCTTGACACCTCGGAAAATGATGTGCACAGTGTTCTGGGACTGGAAAGGCATCTTACTCTTATCGCGTGGTCAAACAATCATCGCAGATGCTTACTGCGAGACACTTAGGAAATTGCGCCGCGCAAAACAGAATAAGCGCCGAGGGTTGCTGTCAAAAGGTGTTGTTTTTCTTCACGACAACGCACGACCACACACTGCAAATGTGACGAAAAACCTCCTACAGGGATTTGGCTGGGATATGTTTGACCACCCTCCGTACTGCCCTGACCTCGCTCCTAACGAATTTCATCTGTTCACACATCTCAAGTCTTTCCTTGGCGGTCAACACTTCAACAATGACGACGAGCTGAAAGAAGATGTTTCCAACTGGTTGAAGACACAGGCGGCAAACTTCTATGAAGAAGGTATCCAAAAACTTGTGCCACGCTATGACAAATGCCTGCAAAAGTTCGGCAGTTATGTGGAAAAGTAGTTTAAGAGGTGTAGAATGTTGTGCAATAAATACTTTTTCTGTATCTGTAGGCTACACAGTTTAATTTTATTGCCAAACGGAACTTACTTTCTGGACGTGCCTCGTATATTTATATGACGAGCGTCTTTTGACTAAATTACAAGGCCATCAGCCTACTAGTTTGCAGATGGCAGCCATGCATGTGTGCAACTCGATACCCCTTATCAATTTAAACACGATGAAACCGAATTGAACGAAATATGGCACAGAGGTAGCACTAGCAAAGGGCACCTTAGTGTCATGTTTTATATCGCCGCCAACTTGTTGAAAACGTAATGGCGGCCAACCAAATGCTAAAAGCTAAAATAAAACCACGACCAACCAAATCATCTGATCTCTACCAATATTTGCAACATTATACCTTTATGTATGAAAAATCTTTTGACCAAACTACAAGGTCAACAGCCCAATAATTTGCGGATGGCGGCCATGTATGTGTGCAAATCGATTCCCCCTTTCTATTCAAACACGGTGAAACCGAATTGAACGAAATTCGGTACAGAGGTAGCACTAGCAAAGGGCACCTCAGTGTCATGTTTTATATCACCGCCATCTTGACGGAAACGCAATGGTGGCCACCCGAATGTTAAATGCTTAAATCAAATTACGACCAACCTAATCATCTGATCTCTACCAAATTTTGCAACAATATACCTTAATGTGGTAGGCATCTTTTGACCAAACTACAAGATCATCAGCCCAATAGTTTGCAGATAGCGGCCATGTATGTGTGCAAATCGATTCCCCCTCTCAATTCAAACACGGTGAAGCTGAATTGAACGAAATCTGCTACAGAGGTAGCACTAGCAAAGGGCACCTCAGTGTCATGTTTTATATCGTCACCATCTTGACGGAAACGTAATGGCGGCCACACAAATGTTAAAAGCTTAAATCAAATTACGACCAACCTAATCATCTGATCTCTTCCAAATTTTGCAACAACATACCTTTATGTGAGAAGCGTTCTACCACGCTACAAGGTCATCAGTCCAATAGTTTGCATATGGCTGCCATGTATGTGTGCAAATCGATTCCCCCTATCAATTCAAACACGGTAAAACCGAATTGAACGAAATTTGGCACAGAGGTAGCACTAGCAAAGTGCAACTGTGTCATGTTTTATATCGCCACCATCTTGACGGAAACGGAATGGCGGCCACCCAAATGTTAAAAACTTAAATCAAATTACGACCAACCTAATCACTTGATCTCTACCAAATTTTGCAACAACATACCTTTTTGTGGGAAGCATCCTTTGACTGATCTACAAGACCATCAGCCCAACAGTTTGCAGATAGCGGCCATGTATGTGTGCAAATAGATTCACCATATCAATTCAAACACGGTGAAACCGAATTGAATGAAATTTTGTACAGGGGTAGCACTAGCAAAGGGCACCTCATATTCATGTTTAATATCCTTATAGCACGTTATATTTCAACAAGCTACTACAACCAATATCCAATTATGCTCCTTGAAAAGGACAAAGAATAATAACAATACCCATGCATTTAGGAGAAAGTAGGCTGTATGTTCTTTACTGAACATCTTGTTTTATTATTTGGCACTGGAGGAGGGATTGATTCCCCTGATCATCCCTACCCTCATACTTACGCTACTGTTTCCACTGCCTACTTCACTCACACAATTAAAGAAAGCTTTCCAGTCGGTCAACGCCCTATTACATTTGGCGGGAAAACAAGTATTTATACACCCTAACCTGAAAGAAATATTACATTTAAGATAGTTATCCCAAAATAACACACTTTTATGTACAAAACTAAGGGGGGTTACTTAATTGGATGACATGTTTCGATCGTCCAGCTTTCTTTAATAAATGGTTGGTTGGTTACTCAGTTTAGGGGTTGCGACAACGCGGTCATATAGCACCGTGTACTTTGGGTGTGTGTAGAATCTGTCTGATAACCGGTGTTAATTTTGATGTCTGTATTAGTGTGTGTATCTGTTTGTAATTCAAGTAAGGACTGCAACTTTGAATTTTCAAATAGTTCCTACTTTTGTCGCCAAACGCCACCATCAACGACTACTAGGCCTAGTTCAGAACGTAACTACTAGACGCCACAGCAGTCGGCTCTTGGCAACGAACGTAGCAACCTAAGAGCGTTGTTTACATTCCTAACTTATTCAATTTAGCTTCACACAGGTGTAATTAGTGGAAGGTTCTTTAACATACCATAAATCTATGACATGGGACCGCCAGCTTTACTTCCCCTCCGAAGGCAGGCGTACTAAAAGATTTTTAACGCTCTTAAAAAATCCGATCACTTCGGTCGGGTTTGAACCCACTATCTTGTGCACAGCAGTTCAGCATGCTACCAACTACGTCACCGAAGCCGCTTACTCACACAATGGAGTGGCGTAACTAAGGTTTGTTTCTGGATGGGAATGAGCTGAGTTAAAATTTCATTTAGGGGAGGGGGGGGGGGAGGTAGTGGTGATAGGGTTTCGGAAATTATGAAAATTAATGGAAGTATATATACGATCCCGAAACTTCAAAAGCACCTACAGTGTCTATAATGTTTTTCCTGTGTGATTTCATTAGTGTTTGACAGGTTGTGCAGGGGCGGTTCGAGTGGGGGTGGGGGTTGGGGGGGGGGGGGTGTCTCACCCCCCTCAGCTATTTTCTCAGTCGGCAAATACGACGTCAGTCGGCAGTCGGCAAATCCTGAAGAAGTCGTAACATTTCCAAAAACAGCATTTAAAAAAGCAAAACGGGACATGGCCATATACGATTTGGTCCGATTTCTTAACACACATATATATATATTATACTGACAGTCGGAATTTTTACGGACAGTCGACACAAACGGACGCAGCAATAATTTCGTGCAGCCAGGCAATAGCCCAGTGCGGCAAGAGGAAGAGTCGGCAAAATTTTAAAACTTTCACTTCCAGTCCTCGGTGCACCGGCTGCCACTTGCCATTTCGTTTCTGTGTATGGAAACTGAAGAAAGATTGACAGATGAGCAATATGGGACCTAGGACAAGGAATGAACTCATCGGCACGTTCCTGGGTTGAAGTAATATCCCGCGTTCATTATGCAGAGCGACTCAGCTTCACAGCGAAGCGAGCCCAGCATCTGTGCCATGTGGGTAGACAAAAGGTGTTGGTGAGCGCATTGATAACTTCAGGTCAAGCCAACTCATTGTGATATTGTCGGAGGAATGCTATGATCTGCTACCGCTTGTCTCGGCGCGTCCTCACATATCCGCGCTATTGTGACAAAATTGACAGGTTTATGGTCCCTAGGTTCCTCAAGGGGTGGAGTGCTCAATATGATCAGTGCAGTGGTCACTGAGAATGAGCGAAAGTAGTCGTTCCTGAACCAGCAACTTTTACAGTGATAACTAGGTGCAAATACAGTGGCAGTGGGACGTGAGTTTTCGCCGGCACGGAACATTTTCACGGAGCATCGCGTACCTATGAAACGTACGTAATAATAATACAATAAATACATGCATATTTTCAGCCATGTTTATGTTTAATGGTGTTAGCAAGGAAAAATGCCCAATAAATCCATAAAAGTCTACCTTTGTGGGGGTATTTGTCCTATTTTAAACCATCTTTTTTATTTGAATAAAACTTACGGAGTGTTTTAAAACCCAGTGACAAGAAGCGGTCAAGCTGTATGCCTCTCACCAAGGCGGACTGGGTTCGATTCCCGGTCAATGCATGTGAGATTTTCGATGTGAAATGCCATGTCCTGTGGTTCGGATTCCACGTAAAATGGAGGTCCCGTTGCTTATAATCGCGAGATTAACGGTCACGTTAAACGACAAGCTTTTTTTCCAGTGACAAGAAAACCTGGGCGTGTGGAGGAGACAAGTCTAAGTAACTTTGTCGATGGAACGAATATCCAGAAAAGCACCCCTGCGACGCTCGACGTCTTCAAAGGGTTGAACTTAATGCCCATCAGGTAGCTAAGGTACAATTAAAATCAAAATCTACCGTTGAGCCATCGTCTACCGTTGAGCCACCGTTGCGCCATTTACCACCGTTGAGCCATCGCCCATCGTTAGCCATCATCTACCGTTGAGCCATCGTGTACCGTTGAGCCATTGACCACCGTTGCTCATCGCGAACCGTTGAACCACCACTATCCCCCAACACATCTGACGTTCGCAAGTTACGAGCAGCTGGAACTTCATCGGATGCCGGTCGTAGTGGTGACAGTCCTACACCGCGCAGTAGTGAATTTTCGTGGATTGTTTTTTCTGGCCAAGTTAGTGAGTTAATAACGCATTTCAAAAGAGTTGAAGGTATTTTGAAAACAATAAAAGAAGACGCTATTCCGAACACAAAACTTTTTATGGTAGAAATGATAAAGACTGCTTATCGAGAATCCACGATGAAAGCGGTCAGTTGCTTCAACGAGCAAGAGAGGAGGAAAATAACATGCGTGCAGACGCAGTACCCATTCAAGCGGGCGATTTACCTGTTAATCGCGATCCTGCAAAACGGAAAAAATTATCACGGCAAACGAACGACTGTACCTGACTTCACTTGGGGTCTTCCAGCCAAAACTTAGTCTATTCCCAGCAAATCCAGACATACCAGAAAATAAGCAGCATCGATTTAATCCAGCCTGGTATACGGATTTTCCCATGTTGAAGTACAGCATTGAAAAAGAGGCGGTGTTTTATTTTGCCTGTGGCTTATTTCCAAACGGACGAGGAAGGGCGTCCGCAAGTGAAGAATGGTCGCACGCTGGAGCACGTCAGTGGCACAAATGGAAAAGTCACGGAAAGAAGATAAAGGGCAAATTACAAGAAAACTTCACTTCAGAAGCTCATCAAGCAGCTATGACAGATTTGTGCCACTTTTTCAATGCAAAAGGCCACGTAGACCTTCTCCTTGATAAACATTTACGGACGATCAGAATTGAGGAAGAACTAGAAAAGGAGTTCCACAAAAAAAGTTATCGAGATACTTGTTGACACTGCAAGAACCCTTTGTCGGCAAGATTGGGCTTTCCGAGGTCACGAGGATGGAATCACTCAAGATAATGGAAACTTCACGCAAATTGTGAAGTTACTTTCACGGCATAGTCCGGTCATGAATAGGTGGTTGGAAGAAGTGAATACGCGGAAGCACAAGGGTACGTATATGAGCAAGGACTCTCGAAATTAATTCATCCGTTTTCTTGGAGGGAAAACTCGTGAAATCATTGCAGAAGAGATCAAGAACGCCGGTATGTTCTCAGTTATAGCAGATACTACTCCCGATATGTCACTTAAAGATCTCCTCATGTTGAATATCCGATGCGTCGTCGAAAAAGATGAAGAGCTCGTTCCTGTGGAGCGTCTTTTTAAAATAGACGCTGTTTTAACAAAAGAGACTGGAGAGTAGTTGGCTGAAAAAATATTATTAATTTTAAATTCAGAAGAACTTTTACTTCTACTCGATAAACTAGCGTTTCAATCGTACGACTTTGCTATAGAGTTACCAGGTAGAAAAGATTGTTGGAGGCGGGGCTCGCATCACGTAGCTGCTGAAGAGCTTCCCCCTCCATACACGACTTCGGAAGGTCCAGCGACTAGGACAACGAAGCAAGTAGCAGCGAGAAAGAGAGAGAGAGAGAGAGAGAGACACTTCCCCTACCTGACGCACATGCACAGAAGAAAGACTAGCAGTTGAGTGGCAAGGGAGCTGGAAACACTCTCCCCTACTTTGGTGCACTTGCACGTTGCAACATTCTTTTCAACCTGGTCACTCTATAGTAACATGTCTGGCATATACAACGGCACTCAGAAAAAGCTATCAGAGAAGTGCAAAATATATATTCCGTACGTTCCATGCCAAGCTCACAGGTTAAAATTTTTCGTAGAGACAGCTTGTAATGCTAGCGCACGTATCTGAGAGTTTGTTCACGCTCTTGAAGCATTGTAGGTTTTTTTTTCGGAGAGCACGAAACGGCATTTAAGCTTGCAGAAAGAGCTGGATAAAATTGATAATTCACTTCAACTTAAGAATTTATCAAAAACAAGGTGGACTGCGCGCGCTGAATCGATGAGAGCTGTTTCTACGTCTTATGAAGAGATAGTCACAGCATTGGAAACAATGGAAACCTTATTCGATTCTGAATTTGACAGTAAAACCCGAACTTTTGCGTCAGGCTTGCACAAAAAGCATCTACTTTGATTTTATCTGCGGCATGTACTTTACCAAAAACATCCTGTTTAAAATTAAGAACGTAACCGAGCTTTTAGAAGCGGAGGAGCTGAATGTAGTAGACGCGATGCAGCTGATTCAGAGCACTTTGAAGTCTTTTGAAGATATCAACGACGACGGCAAGATGAACGCATCGTCAATTGCGAAAAGTATGCAAGTGAATGCGGAGGAAGACTTCTTATAGAACCACAGGACCCGGCGACTTGCAAAGAAGTATGACGCGCATGCTGAAACGACAGCAGAAATTTCTTTTCTTACATTCTACAGAAATGATGTGGATGTACTTACTACAAGCGTGCAAGACAAGCTCGCAAAACTAATTTCTTTGCTTGAGCCACTCCACATAATTTTCAAGATACCCGCTGATAGAAAAAACTGCACCATCGAGCGCGTCCGATCTATGGGTATAAAGCAATCACACTCGAAAATCATCTTTCACGATGAAGAACTTGTGCTAGCTGAGCTTGATGCCAGTAAACAGTGCTCATCTTTTAAAGAAATCGCAAAAGTTGCTGTTAAATTAAAGAGGATTATCCAGTGTGGTTAACAAGTAGTTCGACTGATTTTAACATCCCCAGAGTCTTCTGCTTCTTCCGAACGGTCCTTCAGCAAGTTGAAGCTTATTTACAATCATTTGCGGACATCGATGGGTGACGACCGCTTAGACTTCCTCATGATGTTGTTTTCAACGAAAGATAAGATCGACGACAGTGGAATTACGGAGATAGTGGAGTAGAAGTCCTTGTTAAAACATCGTAGAGTAGGGTTTTAGAAAGAATAACTAGATTTTTTTAAATTCTTGTAATATTTAATAATAGCATTTATTGCAGCCAGTTGGCCATATTACATGTTACAGATATGTACACTTACTAGATACTATGGTTCGCTTCTAGTCCTTACTATAAGCCACTATTGATAAAGTTCTGTTGGGGCATGTCGTGATATGGTACCTGCCGCATTCGTTCCTACACAGCTCACATATACGAAATATTTAAACACTTATTTTGTTCATTTATCAAGTTTATCGTTTCAAAATTCTGGAACTAATAAAATACATTTTAAATGAAAGCCATTAATTAAGTATATTTGTCTTGTGTATCGTTTCCGCCCCCCACCCCCTCACCCTTTCCCTCCCGTTGCTCAGTTTTTAAACGTATAGTCGGCAATGTAAAACAGCCAGTCGGCATTTTTTAAATTCTCACCCCCCCCCCCCCCTAGATGTACAAAGTCGAACCGCCCCTGAGGTTGTGTTTATACTTTTTAAATGTGCGAATGCTCGAAAATTGACAATTTTGTTGATATTAAATTATAAAGTCCAGTTCTCTTTACGAAACCATCTGCCCCTTTCTATTCCCCGATATTGTAAGCCTATGTACAGTATATTCATAAATAACAGTTCCTAACTAAAATTTAATAAAACTGCAATGCACCTTAACTTTCCAATCACACTCGGTTGTGTAACTGGCAAGTGGTGTGTTTCCCTTTGGAAAGGGATGATGGGATAATAGTGCCACTCCCATCCCTCTGGCTAACTGAACAGCTGACGTTTTGGCTCATTCAGGAAGTGTTAAGTTAGGCTCACGTTACGCATTTTACACAAGTAAAAACAAATGCTTTTACATTAGTAAGTATAAGTTTACATAAATCAATCATATTGCTGTCAATCCGACTGTTGGTTTTATTATAAACTAGCGGACCGTGCGAGAACTCTCGCATAATGGGTTGTGTGCATCCCCTGTGTACAGACTGCCCGCCCGGCCCTAGTGCTATGCGGGCTGTACGCGATACATTTCTCACAGGGGCTATCGTCTTGTTTATGTGTTTAAAAGCACTTTATAAACAAATAAATATATTTCTGTTGACTTTTCAAGAAATGCAAGATTTTTCCTGTACTATTGAGACGATTTGGAAGATTTTGGTACAAACCACATCTTCTAACTCCCTCTGGTTTAAGAGCTTGAGTTTTGTGAAACATACACCTTAGCGTAGTCTATTATATACACACATCAAAAATAGTTTTGCATCACCTCGGTTCCAAGAGTTCCGGAACCGTTAAATACAAAGGGAATAGAGATCAACACAAACAACATTTCAGCTCGTTTTATTGCTCATGAGACCCACACATTGCATGTTGTACCATCATACAGCTAGACTTTCAGCATTTGTGGTCCAGATTGCAGTACACACCACTACCTCTAATACCCAGTAGCACGTCCTCTTGCATTGATGCATGCCTGTATTCGCCGTGGCATACTATCCACAAGTTCATCAAGACACTGTTGGTCCAAATTGTCCCACTCCTCAACGACAATTCGGCGTAAATCTCTCAGAGTGGTTGGTGGGTCAAGACGTCCATAAACAGCCCTTTTCAACATATCCCAGGCATGTTCGATAGGGTTCATGTCTGGCGAACATGCTGGCCACTGTAGTCGAGCGATGTCGTTATCTTGAAGGAACGCATTCACAAGATGTGCACGATGAGGTCGAGAATTGTCGTCCATGAAGACAAATGCCTCTCCAATATTCTGCCGATATGGTTGCACTATGGGTCGGAGGATGTCATTCAGGTATCGTAAAGCCGTTTCGGAGCCTTCCATGACCACCAGTGGCGTACGTCGGCCCCACATAATGCCACCCCAAAACATCAGGGAACCACCACCTTGCTGCACTCGCTGGACAGTGTGTCTAAGACGTTCAGCCTGACCAGGGTGCCTCCAAACACGTCTCCGACGATTGTCTGGTTGAAGGCATATGCGACACTCATCGGTGAAGAGAACGTGATGCCAATTCCGTGGGGTCCATTCAGCATGTTGTTGGGCCCATCTGTACCGCGCTGCATGGTGTCGGGGTTGCAAAGCTGGACCTCGCCATGGACGTCGGGAGTGAAGTTGCGCATCATGCAGCCTATTGCGCACAGTTTGAGTTGAAACACGACGTCCTGTGGCTGAACGAAACGCATTATTCAACATGGTGGCATTGCTGTCAGGGTTCCTCCGAGCGGCAATCCGTAAGTAGCGGTCATCCACTACAGTAGTAGCCCTTGGGCGGCCTGAGCGAGGCCTGTCATCGACAGTTCCTGTATCTCTGTACCTCCTCCATGTCCGAACAACATCGCTTTGGTTCACTCTGAGACGCCTGGAAACTTCCCTTGTTGAGAGCCCTTCTTGACACAAAGTAACAGGGGCGTGGTGGCTCAGCGGTCTAGCTGTATGCCTCTCACCAAGGCGGTCCGGGTTCGATTCCTGGTCAATGCATGTGAGATTTTCGAAGTGAAATGCCATGTCCTGTGGTTCGGATTCCACGTAAAAAGGAGGTCCCGTGGCTCATAATCACCAGATTCACGGTCACGTAAAACTACAATCTTCCTTCCTTGACACAAAGTAACAATGCGGACGCGATCGAACTGCGGTATTGACCTTCTAGGCATGGTAGAACTACAGACAACATGAGCAGCGTACCTTCGTCCTGGTGGAATGACTGGAACTGATCGGCTGTCGTACCCCCTCCGTCTAATAGGCCCTGCTCATGCATGGTTGTTTACATCTTTGAGCAGTTTTAGTGACATCTATGAACAGTCAAAGGGACTGTATCTTGGATACAATATACACATTCAACGTCTATATGCCGGAGATCTGGGAACCGAGGTGATGCAAAACTTTTTTTGATGTGTGTAATAAGACTAGCAGAAGTACCCGCTCTTCGAACGGTCTTCGGTATTAATAACCAGACGTTATCAATTGAGATACTGTTCCAATGGTCAGGGGCTTGTCATTCCTTCATAAGTTTATCAGAACGAAGTTAGTTTCCTGGGTATATCGCAGACACTGTTTATTTAAGGGTCGTAAAATGTGGTTTTCGGAGACCCTTTATAGACTTCCTAGTTTTGTGTCACACATTGAGAATCGCAACATATGCTTTGGTCGTCTTTCTAGGATAATTTTTATTTTTCGCCTATTTTAGCATGTATTTTGAAAATTTGTTCCTTATACCCACCCTTCTATGAGAAGTACGTTGAAGAGTTTTCTAAATAGATGGTATATTGGCTTTCACGGCCGGTGAATTAAAACTCAGCAATTCTTCTAGGTTTGTGCCGTGCCTTGTGTGGAGTTTCGCCTAGGACACCAAGCTGGCTGAGTTTTAGTTTTCTAAATGATTGGTGTATTGACTCATGGGTACAATACCTAATTTTACGATGTTCCAAGCACCCGAACATGAATTATAGGCGTGCATAAACATAAAGATATATCAACCACACAGTATCAAACAAAATCATCTTTACGATGAACCCGTTTGTCGACAAAAATATGATTACTTAAAATGTGCTCTCAAACTGAATTCACCTAACGTGTTCTTCCTGACGTGAAAATAATATTGAAAACCTCGTAGACGAAACCCAATATATGTCAAATTAAAACTGATCCTCACCGTTGTGGTAAGTCCCCATCCCCAGGAAGACCCCTTTAATAAATTATAAAGGCTCGTGGTGCATGAAAATTCGGGATTTTTAGCCTCCAATGGCCCAAATTCCCAAAAGCTGCAAAAAACACTATTCCAATTCAGGAATTTTTGAAAATAATGTTGCTGTTTGGAGATATAATAGACCTTCTGTACAACATATCGCACGTGTAAGTCACGTGTAAAAATTCTAGGGTACCCCTTGACCTCCTTAAACGCATTGTTGAATTTTACAATCTATGTTTGGTTCCACGATAACCTTATAGCCATTTGCAAACTTTAACAGAAATTTAAAAATTGAGTGGCATTGCTTCTTACAGAAATAGATGGAAAGTTGGACGTCACCTCTTGTGACACTGTTGTCATGGTTACCAGCTTGCATTACTTCATTAGTTTCTTCTTGTTCTTCTTTCGGATGGGCCAGCTAAGGACAATGACGTTCAACTTTTCAGCTTGGCGAGGGACTTGATGTTTGCCCAATATTCGCGCATTCTTTGGCTATGTTTCTCCTTCCTCTCTTTTGTCCAGATGATGCCGGTTTTCTTACAGGGTGGTCTGTCCTGAAAACTCTTCTGTTTAAGTATCTTTCTGAGATGTAATCGGCTTCTAATATCACTTTTCGTTATCTTCAGTTCTTGGATATCCTTGTTAACTACTGTTAGCGACGGTGTCACGCTCTTTCTCTTCCGCCAGTAGTTGAGAAGCCGGTTTGTTAGTCTTGTTGGGTTCATCCATGAGACATGTCCATAGAAAGCCAGACGTCTCTTTCTGGCCACATCTGTGATTTTCTCAATAACTTATATCTATATAGCACCTGATTTGTTCTTCTTCTGTACTCGTCATCTATTTATTAGTTTATAAAATAAAAGAGTGCCATATCCCCTCCAGGGACGTAGGCGACCTGAATAAGAGCCCTTAACTAAGTCAAGGGATCACTAACCAGGCATCCCGAGCCGGAGTTTGCGTGTGGTAGGGTGGCCAGCTCCTTTCCACTCCTCTTACCATAGCATCCGGCAAGTTCCGATTTTGCATCACGAGGCTGGGAGATCCCGTACCAGACCATACCAAGACTTTTAAATTCTTGGCAGAGCCGGGGATCGAACCCGGTACCTCGAGGGTGACAGCCAACAATGCTAGCCACTGCGCCACGAGGTGGTCTTTATTAGTTTATTAAATGAAATTGGTTTTCTCGGAATATCTCAGAAACATGGTTTTAGAACCTTAAAACGTAGAAGCCACTGAGGGGCTGATAATGCGTTTTGCTCGTCCTTGTACGCCATAATATAATAATAATCATAATAATAATTGAATAGTATAGGGATAGGGATAACATAGACCTTTAGTACACTTGACCACCTTAAGCGCATTATACGTATACGTATTGATGAATTTTACAGCTTAAGTTGGTTCCGTGATAACATTATAGCCGTTTGCGAACGTTCACAATAATGTAATAAATGGAATGGCATTGCGTCTTACAGAAATAGATGGACTTCTGAGATTGTGTTGCCATGGTTACCGGCTTGCATTCTTTCAATAGCTTAATAAATGAAATTAGTTTTCTGGGTATATCTCAAAAACTGTTGGGTTTAGGACCTTAAAATGTAGTTTTCGGGGCCCGTAGGGCTCCAGAGTTGTGTTTCTCACACTGAGACGCTGAAAATGAGCTTTGTCTCGTTTCTCTACGCCCATTTCAGCATGCATTTTAAGGGGGTAGGCCCTCTTTTATGGTGCAGCGGTCTAGCTGTTGGCCTCTTGGAGAAGATAATTCTGCCCTAAAACTTCCCCATACGGGAGAACGAAACGCATCAGGCGAAAGCCTGGACAAAATAACTGCTGTGGTCAAGAAAATTAGACTGAAGCGGAGCGGGGTAGTGGGCATGAAATACGTGACTAGAGAACCAATATAAGGAGCAATACATTAACAATTTTTATTCCTAATAATAAATTTATAATGAATAAACATATTGCACTTAAGTGCTTATAACAGAAATGAACAATTTTTCCCGGGGTTGAGGCAACAGAAAAATGTGCACTTTATAAAAAGAGAGAACCATAAAAAATAATTAAGAGTGTAAAATAACTGGTATGATATAAGTTCTTCATAAAAGTAAACTTATCTTTGAAGAGGGTTGAAGAGCCAGCTCCATAAAAAGTTCCAGCTAGCATAAATGTTGGTTTAAAAGTCTTCACTGTTTTCTCGGAAGGAGGCGTACATGGCCTAGAGTTATGTGCACCATCGATAAAATGTCAACTCTCTCTTCTTTTCTGGCGCAGGAATGACATTTATAGTTTCCAAGAGATGATCCAGCAATATTTCGAAAGACGATTCCAAGTATCCTCTCTAAGGTGAAGGTGAAGAGTACAGCGGCTGGCAATTATTCTTGCCATCTTGAGCAATACGTCATGGTGCAGATCTTGTGACGTAACTGCTCGGTAGCGTAGATATCAGCGATGGTGTCATGAGATGCAGTAGCGGTAACCAGCAGGTTGAAGTGATCCAAAGTGATGATTGATCAGAAGTGGTGGATCAGAAGTGGCGGTTGATCAGAAATGGTGAAGAACGCCAGTAAGCGGCGTCTTAAATAGGGACCATGGAACTCTCTCGAAGTTTGGAGATCGCCCGACCAGACAAAGACCTGCCATTGGTCGAACGAAAGTCAGGGTGACGTCAGTCGACACTACTCAGCGGACAGTGGATCAACCAGTAGATGTCCTGTATGTCGTGAGTGAGGACGCCTGAGGTAGCAAGCGACTGTAACACTCGAGGTGAGAACTATAATATCTATGAATAAGTGATCGATAACAAGATTATGCATATGGTTTAAGCAATTAACATTTGTAAAGAAATAATTACCATTCGGGGATCTCAGTAACAATAAATAAAATTTGACCGACAAATGGGCCAAGCTAAACATTGAAAGTATCACAAAAGTGATCATGCTCCGAGAACTCCGAATGAAAACAAACAAAAGAATCAGTCAAAGCAAAACATGGATAACATATGAGGAGAAACTAAGACTCGAAAGGCAAAACAGAAATAGCAGAGATGGGTCTAGTAAAACGACCTTTACTAGTTAAAACATCAACAACTCTGACGCGTTTATCACGGCCAAAGTGGCAGTGAATAACTCTACCTAGGTTCCACACGAGAGGCGGAGATGGGTCCCGAAGAAGAACCATGTCCCCCACTCGTACATCTGGTTGAGGAAGCCGCCATTTCTCACGCCTATTTAGCAAGCTGAGATATTCTAACTTCCATCGGCGCCAAAAAGAACATCGCAAAGAGTCTACTTTTCTCCAAAAGATAGGCAAGTTAGGATCACAGCGTCGAACCAGCAAAGGCGGAGTAGCAGCAAGCGAACAACCAATCAGGAAGTGACTGGGTGTTAAAGGTAAAAGATCCTTAGGATCGTTTGAAAGAGGGGTCAGAGGTCTGGAATTTACAATACCTTCAATTTGAATAATTAAAGAGTTGAATTCCTCATAAGAAAGTATGGTAGGACCAAGAGTTTTCTTAAGCTGTCTTTTAGTAAGTTTGATGCAGGACTCCCAACGGCCCCCATGATGGGGAGCATAAGGCGGGGTGAAATGCCATTTGAAACCTTTAGAATAGGAAAAGTTGGAAATTTTTTCTTTAGCAGAAGGGGAGCTTAACACTTTTTTCCAGAGATCAGAAGCGCTTACAAAAATTTTTGCATTGTCTGAAAAAACTTCAGATGGAACACCCCGTCTAGCAGCAAATCTAGAAAAGGCGGCCAAAAAGTAGGATACAGAAGCGTTCGTAACCAACTCAAGGTGGATAGCTCCCGTCACCATACATACAAATAATGAGATGTAAAGTTTACCTAAGATTTTGCGCTTAGATGAAGAGGGATTGGTCTGATATACGTAAGGACCTGCGTAATCGATCCCAGTAAGAGCGAAGGGCTTACTAGGTTCTGAACGAAATGGAGGCAAATTACCCATAATCTGCGTGGCGGGCCTTGGTTTAACCTTGAAGCAAGGTATACACTTTTTGACAACAGAAGAAACCTCATGAACGCCATTGATGATCCAGTAGAGTTCACGAATTAGACAGAGCAAGGTGCGAATGCCAGCATGAAGGTGTTTATAATGAAACTTTTTTATTATAAGGGTAGTGATAGGATGCTTTGAAGGAAGGATGATGGGATGCTTTTTCCCATCCTCACAACTAGACATAGCTAATCTTCCACCCACACGTATTATGCCGTCCTGGTCTAGAAAAGGAGTGAGTGGTGAAAGCCTGCTAGACTTGGGTAAATCTTTACCACTTATAAGAGCTTGCTTTTCAGGAGCAAATACTTCCTGCTGAACAAGTAACAAAATTTTGCAAGTAGCAAATTCTAACTCTACTCTGGAGAGAAAGGGTTGAGGCTTCAAAGGTTGATCAATTACTAAATATTTCCATCGGAAGATATAAGACACTACACGAATCAATTTATCAAATGAAGAGTATCTATGAAAAAGGCTAGTAGAAGTAGAAGTAAGATGCGACGTGACAGGGTCATTACGGGCATCAGGTATTTCTTCTGCAAATTGATTAGCTAAGCGAGGCCAGCAAGATGATTCCTGACTTAGCCAAGGAGGACCATTCCAGTACAGGTCTGAAGAAATCATTTTTTTAGGCGTGCAACCACGTGATATTATATCCGCGGGGTTTTCACGGCTAGGAACATGTCTCCATTGCTCAGAATGAGAGACTTCATGAATCTTAGAAACGCGATTTGCCACAAAGGTATTCCAATGAGAAGAAGGCTTGGAAATCCAAGCTAATACAATAGAAGAATCGCTCCAAAAAATGTGCGGGAAAATTTTAACTTTAAACTGACATTTAGTTTCGTAGCTAATTCTGTTGCCATTAAAGCAGAGCATAATTCTAATCTCGGCAATGATACTGTTTTAAGTGGAGCAACCTTAGATTTAGCGCACACTAAATTAGAAAATCCAGGGAAAGTAGCTGAGGAACGTCCTACTATGTATGCACAACAGCCATAAGCCCGTTCTGAACTATCAGAAAATACATGCAGGTCATACTGCTGGTATAAGGGATTAGAAATTAAAGGGCGGGGTATAGAAACCTTGGAGAGATCCAGCAAACTGCTGCGATACTCTAACCATTCTTCTACAAGAGGAAGGGGGAGATTTTCATCCCAGTCTGATTTTAATGACCAAAGCTTTTGCAAGAACATTTTTGCAACAATAACTATAGGAGCAATATATTGCAAAGGATCAAAGATCTTTGCGATTTCTGACAGAACTTGTCTCTTAGTTACAGGGGGAGATTTTGACAGATGTACCTGATAAGAGAAGGTATCAGAAGAAGGACACCAAAAAACACCCAATGCTTTTACGGCTGCTTCATCAGTAGGAATGGCAACAAATTCATCAACTGGGACCTCTGATGAAAATTTTGATATAAATTCAGTGGAATTTGAAGTCCATTTATGGAGCAGAAAACCACCTCCTAGGATTAGGGATTTCAAATCTTCGCACACAAGGAGCGCTTCAGAAATATTAGGGAAAGAGCACAAGAAATCGTCAACATAAAATGCCGTTTTTAATGACTCAGAGGCCAAAGGATGATACAGATGACCATCTTGCTCGGCTAACATGTGGAGAGACCGAATCGCAAGAAAGGCTGAAGGCTTCAGGCCATATGTCACAGTCTTCAATCTAAATATCTTT
The DNA here is from genome assembly GCA_946902985.2 of Meconema thalassinum. Taxonomy (NCBI): domain Eukaryota; kingdom Metazoa; phylum Arthropoda; class Insecta; order Orthoptera; family Tettigoniidae; genus Meconema; species Meconema thalassinum. The sequence goes on along the minus strand of OX336394.1, from coordinate 190,276,668 downwards.
ATGGGTTTGGAACTCTCATCGCGCCACAATATTCTTTGCAGATCTTGCTGCTCAGAATTTACGAGAATCTGCCGGTACATCTGCTTAATATCTGAGATTACAGCAATAGGAAACCTTCGAAAATTAAGCAAAACAGAGGTGAGATCTGTTTGAATCGCGGGACCACATTGCAAGGTATCATTTAAAGAGATTCCATTGGAATCTGGGGATGAGCCATTGAAAACTACTCTTATATTGTCTTGTGTTAAGGAATTTTTCCATACCGGGTGATGATTTAGATAAACTATTTCATTTAAAGGATGGTCAATTTCTTCTGATTTAGAAATTACCTCCATGTGATTGGATGATTCGTATTCCTCCATAAAGGAAGCATACTGATTTTTGACAGAAGCATCTTGTTTGAACCGATTTTCAATAGCAAATAGTGCCCTAAGTGCTCTGGAATGCGAGCCCGTAATGGCGGGAGGATTGGGAATACGTGGAAGAGTTACTATAAATCTGCCTTCAGCAGTACGGACAGTGGTTTCCTTGTATAACTTTTCACAAATTTCATTAGAAAAAGAAGAAGAAGAAGTAGCCTGAACATTCTCAAGATCCCAGAACTTGGTTAGCTCTTGACTCAAATCGGTACCAACAAAATAACAATTCGATACAGTTTGAATAGGATTACGGTATATTTGGCCAGTAGCAATCCAACCAAAATCAGTTTCGCGGAAGAAAACATTAGGAGCAATTTTTACTTTATTGGAATGAAGACATTGCCAAAATACGCTTGAGCTGAAAAGAAGCTCTACGGGCGAAGCTCTGTTGAAATGAGGGTCAGCTAGCTGGACAAAATTCGGAATATTCCAACTTTGAATAGGATAAGAAGTGCCAGGAATATTGTTGCTTATAGACTTGATAATCAAACAATCTAATTGCAACTGCGTACCAAGATTATTAGAGTCCTTCAGATCCACTTTAGCAAAGCTTAAGGATTGCGATTTAGAGCAGTTTATTCCTGTAACCTCTATTGAGGTAGGATGTTTTGGAAGGCCTAACTTTCGTACCAACGATTCATTAATAAAATTGTTGGTAGCGGCATTATCCAATAATCCCCTGACAGATACCCATTTTCCGTGAGAATTTTTCAATAGAACCTGCACGGTAGATAATAAAACCTGGACTTTGCCAAGCGAGGTAGAACTTTGAGCATACGACTGCGCACTATTTTGAGAAGTCTCAGAATTAGACTTGGTATTGGAACTGCTTGGTCCTGATAACCGTGATCTTTCATGTCTGTGCAAAAGTGAATGGTGTCTAGCCTTACAATGAAAGCATAAACGTTGTGAACGGCAATTGTTTAACATATGCGTTCCTGACAAACAGTTGAAACAATGTTTTTTGTTCGTAATGAGCTTTCGTCTTTCATCTACTGATAAAGATTTAAATTCATCACAATTGTATAAAGTATGCGATTGCTGACACAGACCGCACGTTTGCATTTGGTTCGGTGACCGAGCATCAACAGGAAGAGCCTGTGATCTTAAAATTCTTTGATTAGAACTGCTAAACTTATCTTTTGAGAAGGCTTTTGAATCTGAACTACTAGTTTTTTGATTAGCTATGGCGGAAAAGACTTGGCTTCTGGCCTTCAAAAAGTTAATAATCGCCTCATAAGTGCATTGCAAATTCTGGGAAAGTTCTGTTTCCCAGGCTTTTAATGTATTTGCATCCAATCTTGCAGAAATGAGGTGAACTAGAAATAAATCCCAGTGATTTACAGGTTGGTTTAAATTGGACAATGCTCTGACGTGTAGCTCTGCAGTGTCAATCAACTTACGAAGTGATAAACTGTTATCTGCTTGCACGTTAGGTAACTCGAATAAGCTTTGTATATGGCGTTGAATAGATAAACGAATGTTCCCATATCTATCCTTAAGAAGATTCAGAGCAACTTCATAATTATCACTGGTCAAAGAAAGTGCTTGAATCAGGTTAAGTGCGTTGCCTTGAACTGCCAGACGCAAGTAGTGAAATTTTTGTATTACTGGTATAGAAGTATTCTCATGTACTAAAGAATTGAATAATTCAAAAAATGGTTCCCATTCTATGTCTTTACCAGTGAATTTGGGTATTTCTAATTTGGGTAATATAATGCGTGAAGAAGATGTGGAAGATGCCGCAGAAGTTTGATCTTCTTGTTTTTCTTTTAAAGTTAAAGCCCTAATAAGCTGTTTAGCTTCAGCAAATCCCTGATAGTATAATTTTTCAACTTCCAACCTATCACTTTGCTGGTCCGGATGCTGAGTTTCTATACTGCATTGTATCTCATCATATTTCTCAAAGGCTTGTTCATAATTCTTAAGCCTCTGCGAAATTATGTCAAGATTACGCTCTTGGGGTTCGAGCTCCGTTAAGAAAGTACGAAACCGTGTGAGCTTGCCCTTACAAGAGGCTCTGGCATTGCTAAGTTTTTCATCAAGGTTAGGCATGTCAAAAGTTGTTTGTTACTCACGTCAATATTGTGACTTCGAGTATTGGAAGTCAGAGGATGACAGCTTGCTAGGTAGTAAGGTTTAGTCTGATGCGCAAGAAACCGGCTTAGCTTACGTTTCTCTCTTCTGCTGAACATGCGCTTTAAGCTGAAACGTACAATGTGAATTAGTGTTGAAACACAATGAACAAAAATTGTTAATGTAAAATCCACAATATTAAACTTGTATAGGGATCCAGGGTGCAACAGATATGTTTCCCGGGGGTGAGGCACCAAAACTATGGAGAAGATAATTCTGCCCTAAAACTTCCCCATACGGGAGAACGAAACGCATCAGGCGAAAGCCTGGACAAAATAACTGCTGTGGTCAAGAAAATTAGACTGAAGCGGAGCGGGGTAGTGGGCATGAAATACGTGACTAGAGAACCAATATAAGGAGCAATACATTAACAATTTTTATTCCTAATAATAAATTTATAATGAATAAACATATTGCACTTAAGTGCTTATAACAGAAATGAACAATTTTTCCCGGGGTTGAGGCAACAGAAAAATGTGCACTTTATAAAAAGAGAGAACCATAAAAAATAATTAAGAGTGTAAAATAACTGGTATGATATAAGTTCTTCATAAAAGTAAACTTATCTTTGAAGAGGGTTGAAGAGCCAGCTCCATAAAAAGTTCCAGCTAGCATAAATGTTGGTTTAAAAGTCTTCACTGTTTTCTCGGAAGGAGGCGTACATGGCCTAGAGTTATGTGCACCATCGATAAAATGTCAACTCTCTCTTCTTTTCTGGCGCAGGAATGACATTTATAGTTTCCAAGAGATGATCCAGCAATATTTCGAAAGACGATTCCAAGTATCCTCTCTAAGGTGAAGGTGAAGAGTACAGCGGCTGGCAATTATTCTTGCCATCTTGAGCAATACGTCATGGTGCAGATCTTGTGACGTAACTGCTCGGTAGCGTAGATATCAGCGATGGTGTCATGAGATGCAGTAGCGGTGACCAGCAGGTTGAAGTGATCCAAAGTGATGATTGATCAGAAGTGGTGGATCAGAAGTGGCGGTTGATCAGAAATGGTGAAGAACGCCAGTAAGCGGCGTCTTAAATAGGGACCATGGAACTCTCTCGAAGTTTGGAGATCGCCCGACCAGACAAAGACCTGCCATTGGTCGAACGAAAGTCAGGGTGACGTCAGTCGACACTACTCAGCGGACAGTGGATCAACCAGTAGATGTCCTGTATGTCGTGAGTGAGGACGCCTGAGGTAGCGAGCGACTGTAACACTCGAGGTGAGAACTATAATATCTATGAATAAGTGATCGATAACAAGATTATGCATATGGTTTAAGCAATTAACATTTGTAAAGAAATAATTACCATTCGGGGATCTCAGTAACAATAAATAAAATTTGACCGACAAATGGGCCAAGCTAAACATTGAAAGTATCACAAAAGTGATCACCTCTCACCAAGGTGGACTGGGTTCGATTCCCGGTCAATGCACGTGAGATTTTCTATGTGAAATGCCATATCCTGTGTTTCAGATTCCACGTAAAAAGGAGGTCCCGTGGCTCATAATCATAAGATTCACGGTCACGTAAAACTACAATCTTCCTTCCTTCCTCTTTTATGAAAGGTATGGAGAAGAGTTACATCAATGATTACTTTCGTGCCTCTGGTGGACTTCTATACCAAATTTTACGTTGATCCACTCCGTCATTCTCGAGTGATGCGCGTGCAAAGTTGTACACAGACAAACAAACAAACAGACAGACAGACAGTCAAACATTTTGTTTTTGCGCGCAACCGTCATAAACCAGTCTGAAACGCGTTAATAACTCAAACTTCCGTGGAAATTCTGAAAAAAAAGACACACTTTCATTTTTATATATATAGGGATAGAGATTAGAAACTTCAACATATGCCATATTTTTATTGTTCGGCTCTGGTGGAGATTGAACCCCCTGATCACGCCTCTGCTTCGACGATTGCAATGACCAGGATTATCTAATGGCGGAGTATGACGTTATGTGGTCAAAACTTGAAATAATGCTCAGCGTTGCTTCTGTCACTGAAACAATTTTACTGTTGTTTTAGGGGTCATGTAGCGCCGTGCACTTCAGTATGTGCGTGTAGAATTTGTCTGATAACCTGTTTATTATGTGGTCTGTAGTAGTATGTGTATTTGTAATTCAGGTGAGGATTGGGAAGGAGGCGGCCGTGGCCTTCCGTTAGGAACCATTCCGGCATTCGCCTGGAGTAGAAGTGGTAAACCACGGAATACCACTTCTAGGATGCCTGAGGTGGTAATCACACCCACTTCTACTCAGTGTTGCCTCACGAGGTTGGGTGTACACCGTTCCAACCTCAGACCAGAAATAATTGTCTTCGCAGAGCCGGGTAATCGAACCCGGACCTCCGGGATGACAGCAAAGAATGCTAGCCGCTACTCCACGAGGTTGACCGTAACATTAGAGACGAAGCGCGCATTCATGTTGTGGAAACACCTCTCGGTCCACCTCGCAAGAAAGTCCGAACAGCTCCACTGCGAAGAAAGTTATGACTATGGTCTTTTGGGAGTACATAGGTGTGTTCTTGGTTGATTTTCTATTTGCAGGGGCGATAGAGAATTCTGCTAGATACTGTGACACACTTACCACCAATGGCAGATGGTGTCGCTGTTCCGCCCCTTAAAACAACAATACCGTACCACCCAGGTGCTTCTCCAACGTGGCTTTAGCGACTCGACGCAGATAACTTCCACTGCCAGCATCGATGCCTACATATACTGTTGAAGCAAGTGTTTGGACAAAATTGAGACTATGTTGAATAGTAATGCATATGAGTATTCTTCTGTGTATACTGTTATCTGTCTGTAAACTAAGTTACTCCGTGCTAGTTCTTTTTATCGTATTTGTAGGTTATATTTATTATGTCCCAAGTTGATGATGATGATAATTGTTGTTTTAAGGGGCCTAACATCTAGGTTATCGGCCCCTAATGGTCTGGGTGATAGCGAAAATGACAATGAAATGGAAATGATAACGAAAATTGAGTGAGATTTAAAATACTTACAAAATTGAACTCAGATGGAAACGACTCACAAAATGGAGGGTGGAAATGCTTCTCTTCTTCTACTTCTTCTACGCGATCAGGCCCAGTGTACCGCGCGCTGCTACAAGTTTCCTTCTCCATCGTCTCCTATCCATAGCTGCCATCCGCCAACTGTCCACACGTATCGCTGCCTGTTGCAGATCTTCATGGAGTCCATCACTCCACCGCTTCCTTGGTCTCCCTGATGGTCTCCTTCCTGTGGGGATTTTTTTTTTTTTGTCGTGTAGCCTCCTGAGAGGCCGAGTACAGGTCTTTCTAGTCGACGCCCGTGGGCGACCTGCGCGTCGGGATGAGAGATGGAATTGATGAAGATGAATGAAACTGGGCAAGGATGTGGAAGGAAGCGGCCGTGGCCTGTCAGAAGGTACTGTCCCAGCATTTGCCTGGTGTTGAAAATGGGAAACCACGGAAAACCATTTCAAGGACAGCCGACGGTGGGGCTCGAACCCACGCGTCTACCGAGTCAGCAGAGAGCTTGGCCCCTTGACCTAACGCAGCGCTTTAGCCCGCGCAGCCACTACTGTCGGTCCTGTGGGGATGAAATCCAGTAGCTTCCGTGGCCATCGGTGGTCTTCCATTCGGGCTACATGTCCAGCCCACTGCAGTCTTGATGGTTCCAGCTATGTTGGCATCATGGTACAGGTCTTCTACTTCATGATTATATCTAATCCTCCATTCACCCGTGTGTACATCCCTCATCGGTCCGAAGATCTTCCGAAGAACTTTTCTCTCAAAAACTAGTAGTTTATGAAAGTCTTGTTTTCGGATACTCCATGTCTCACATCCATATAGTACAACGGGTTGGATCAGAGTTTTACACAGACGAATTTTGAACTGTCTGGAGAGACTTCTGGACCGAAGAAGCTGTGTTAAGCTGTAGAGAGTTCGGTTTCCTGCTTGAATCCTTCTGTTGATTTCTGCCTCACATGTTCTCCGTGAAAAGCGATCCACGGTACTTAAATTCATGGACCCTCTTGTAGGACTGGCCCCTACCCGGAGAGACTGTAGTTGCCCAAAAACGTGGCCTTGCCCGCGTGTGGAAATACTTACAAAAGGGAATTTAGATGAAAAAACTCACAAAAGGAATAGATTGAAAAACACGCCCAAAATGTAGGTTAGGTTCAAAATACGTACAAAATGCAACGTAGAGTCGAAATACTTGCAAAATGCAATAGCAATTCAAAATACTTCCAAAATGCAAATGAGATCGAAAATGCAATTGAGATTCAAAATACTTACAAAATGCAATTGAAATTGAAAATACACAATACAATTTAGATTGAAAAAGGCCGATTCAGATTCCAAATACTCACAAAGTGCAATTTAAATTCAAAATACTTACAAAATGCAATAGAAATTGAAAATGCTTACAAAATGTATGGTAGATTCTAACTACTCATTTTGATTGACAATACTTACAAAATGCAATTTAGATCGAAAATACTTACAAAATGTAATTTAGATTCAATATACTCACAAAATGCAATTGACAATCAAAATATATACAAAATGCCCAACAAACAAAACGCAATTTAGTTTGAAAATGCTTGCAAAATGTGGTTTAGGTTTAAAATAATTACAAAATGCAATTGAAATTAAAAATACTCACTAAAATGTCCTGATCCTACATTGAAAGACTTACCGTACTAAAAAAGCAATTTAGATTGTCAACCCCTACAAAATGCAATTGAGGTTGAAAAGATTTGCAAAATGCAATTTAGATCGAAAAGACGTACAAAATGCAACGGAAATTGAAAATACTTTCAAAAGGGAGTGTAGATGCAAACAAATCGCTAAACGAAATTTAGTTACACGAGGAGCTAATTAACAGAAACAGTGCGGGAATCTTAAAGAGAAAAGGAAATATAATGAAAAGAAAACAAGAGGTCTGACCCCTCGAAGAAGGAGGGATCAGGAAAGATGAGACAAGGGCCAATTAAGGCGGAAAGTGAAAGACTCCTTAGGCCTCGGACACCCTAATACCATCGGGGTAGGAAAAGAACAAGAGTTGACCAAGGGAGGTCGACAGGAAAGAAGACGGAGAGGAGCCCGGCACAAGTAAGTGGAAGCAATGCCGGACTCAGCTGGGGTCCCGTGGTTGCCAACCCACGTCCCACTAGATGTGAGCCCCTGGGGGTATGTCCCAAATACAATATAGCCTATCAAAACCTACTGTATATACGCGTAACCTTGACAATCTGTTCTCCTCACACTAACCAGCATTGATCGAACCGTACGTTCACTCGTATTGATCGTGGTCACATTAACCCAAAGCACCTGTAATATATCGTTGTGTTCGATAAAGCATCTGATGTGAACAAATAACTACAGTTTCAAGGACTTGGCGTTGATACACTGACGGATATATGGCGATACCGGATAGTGGGGCAGGAAGTAATAATAATAATAATAATAATAATCCAAATGAGGTGAACTAAACAAATGTTTTCATATATGCATAAAGCTACTGGGTCACTTCGAGGCAGATATATCTAGGCACTGAAGGTTGTATGATTGCAATTCATGATTTTTTAAAAATTTATTGTGTGCTAACCTTACGATCGAAGTGAAAGTTTGATTAATGAACTTACGCGATAATCTTCATATAATGGTACATAACTCCATGACCTACAACAATCCAACATGGTGACCATCCGAAATAATTAAACGGCTCTCAATACCAACGAATCTATTTCAGAAATCAAACTGAAATTGTATATGTTGATAGAGGCTATTAACTGAAGTTCACCTATGGGACATTTAATAACCTGGTGATCACAAAACCAACATGGTGGCCAAGCGAAGTTAAAACATTTAAATGGAATTTGCTCGCGATTTAATCATCCGATCGCAGAGAAACTTGCTACGGTAAATGTTCATATAACATTTAATCTACTGACATCCAATTAAACTCAATTGTTTTGATAATTCCAAGATGGTGGCTGTGCGAAGTTTTAAAATTAAGTTTTTATTTATTGTGTCCTAATCATGCGATCGAAGTGAACGTGAAGTGAACCTACGCAATAATCTTCATCTAATGGTACATCACTCTATGGCCTACACATATAACAATCCAACATGGCGACCATCCGAAATATTTAGACGGTTCTCAATATCTGCGAATCTATGACAGCAATCAAACTGAAATTTTGTATGTTGATAAAGGCAAGTAGTATAGGCGTAGGTATGGGACAGACAATTAAGTGTGGTCCAAAAGTGACCATTAAAATTCTATTAAAATTAATGGATAACGTGACCATTAAAATTCTATTAAAAATAATGGATAAAGTAACCATTAAAATTCTATTAAAAATAATGGATAAAGTGACCATTAAAATTCTATTAAAAATAATGGATAAAGTGACCATTAAAATTCTATTAAAAATTAATGGATAAAGTGACCATTAAAATTCTATTAAAATAATGGATAAAGTGACCTTAAACATCATTAAAAAATTATCGATCAAACATATGGTTATCTTAACCATTACAAATCTTCCAAACAATTATGGTTACAAGTAACCATAAAACTCAATCAATATTATGGTTGAAATTAACCATAAAAGGTAAACAATATTTCGTATTACTTTATGGCAGAACGTAACCATAAAAACAATTAAAATTATGGTTAAAAATAACCTCTAAATTGCCAGAATTGTTTCAAAATTCTGGTTAAAAGTAACCATTAAACTTAACAAAAAATTAACCATGATAATTATGGTTAAAGGTAACCATAAAACACAATTAAAAGAATTGCCAGATTTTTTTTCTAAATTCTGGTTAAAAGTAACCATTAAACTTAACAAAAAATAACCAAGATAATTATGGTTAAAGGTAACCATAAAACAAAATCAAAAGTTATGGTTATTCTATCTATAAAAATCAGCCGTAAAAAGTTATGGTTAACGTATCCATAAAATTACCAATGTTATGTTTAATAAAATATGGTTAAAAGTAACCATAAAAATGACTCTAATATATAAATGAGAAAGTTATGCTTACCTCCACCTATAAAACGAAACACAAATTTATCCTACAGACACCTAAAATAATGGCTTAAATTACCAGTAAATTTTTAAAAGAATTAAGGATAGAATAATGGTTAAAAATACCAATAACTTTTTTAAAGAATTATGGATAGCATAATGGTTAAAACAAGGCTAAAATTATCAGTAACATTTTTAGAAATTAGGGATAGAATAATGGTTAAAATAATGACTAAAATTACCAATAACCTTTTAGAAATTAGGGAAAAAATAATGGTTAAAACAAGGCTATAAATTCTAGTGACATGTCTCTTCTTGGGGCAGAAGAACCAGTGACTTTTTAATGAATTATGGATAAAATTACAGTTAACAAAATTTTTGCAAAACTCCGACATTTCGGAGAAACCCCCAGGGGTGTTTCGAAGCCAGCGCTGGTTTTTAATTTCTCCTCTTTGTTACCCCTGGGGATTTTTTCTTTGTTCTCTTTCTCTCGCTCCTTGAGTGGCCACTCTTTTTTACTTTGCATCTCTCAGGCTCCCTTATGTGCCTGGAGAGCATTTGCTCTTTAGTCCTCTCCTCTCCTCTCTCCATTAATGACTCAGTTATTTTTGAAAGGATTGAGTGGGATTCGAACCATAGAAGCAGGGCGCCTCCGCTTCTAAGTGAACAAGTCTCAACAAACCAGACACTTTAACCTCCTGAGCTACGAGGAAAGCGAATAATAAGCGTGTTTGCGGCCTTATGAGCTGCAATCTGCACTGATGTGGTGCAATTGCTTACGACAAGTACAGTGGGAAGAGCTTTTATTGTTTGCTAATAGATCGCGCTACACATACATACTACGTAGTTTCTTGCTTTGCTACTAGTACTTCCGGTGTAACAAGACTAACAGCTGGGTTCTAAGTAATATTTAATTTAGCACATCACTTCCATGCGAGCGAGCGGACGGTACTGAGAGAGAGTGATAGCAAGGTTATCTTATCGACTAAGAGTGTATCAAGGCTAACGGAGTTTCCTGGTCAAGTTCACTGATAACTTATTTTTAACTTCTTCCTTCTTCTTCCGCACTGTGCTCAGCCGAAACTATTAGTTTCTCCACTTGTTCTTCTAATTCCTCTAAGGCATTACCAATTTCCATGAAATCACTGTCATCACTAACGCGTTTTAAGATTGTCAGTTGCAAATTTTGCAGCTTGCGGTAGTAATGGAAGACTATCTTTTTAATACACTCAGGCTCCTTATTTACTTTGGTGGGTGTATTTGAAACACAACCCCCTTTTAAAATATTTGTCAGGCTGCAAGGTATTATATTCAGGTTCCATCATTAACTGTTTTTTTAATCTTTAAATAAAACAATTCTGCAAACTTAAATTGCTCTTTTACCTAAACTAACTATTTTTTTATTCTTAGTTTTTAAGTTCAATTGAACTTAAAAACTAAACTCTTACTAATTAATTACACAAGTTAATTAATCACTCAAATTAATTACTCTTATTTAAAGTTATTTAAAAGTTTTCAGTAACTATGCCATGTTTAGCGTCATAGGTTAAATTCTTTTTACCATACATAATTATATAAGCAAGCGTATTTTTAGGTATATTGGTATTAAATGTTGCGGCCAATTTCATACTGGTTTTCTGAGGTGTCACCACATTTCTACGCCGACTTATAATGATAACATAAATAGGATAAGATGTAATGAACTCTGTGGGGGTAATGACAACATCATATTTCAGCTCAGTTATACGCTTAAAGTCCCTAAAAGCATAATAGGCATTTAGATAAGTATTAGGAGGATTGATATTCCACATTTCTTCTGGAAACATTTCGTTTCTTCCGTTTTTCATGTAAATATTTTGAAGCTGAACATGATCAAATTTGGAACTATTCATATCTTGGCTACCTTTTCTATTGGTTTGAAACACAACAAATATAAAATATGGCAGATCAAACTCCATTGAATTGTAGTAATTAGTAATATCTATTTCAAAATTCTTTTTACCACTTAGGCCTGAAATTTCTTGAGTTTGAAGATCAAAGAATGATATAGGTATTCGTGGTTCTTTTAGTATTTTTTCTCTCAGTTCAAGCTCATAATTTGGTTCGTATTTAACAACAGGAATTTTTATCTCCATTGATTTTACGATAACTTTTCCTTCCTGAGGGAGAGTTCCAGCCATATTGCCCCCATTTGGATTCTTAGTCCACCATCTATACAAAGCATCGTTTGCATTTTGACTCCATGTAAATGTAACAGTTAAATCTCCTTCCCACATAATCTCTTTAAAATCCTTAAAAAAAAGCCACCAAGAAGACTTAAAGGGTACCTTAAATCATTTGATTTTTTCTGCAATTTACCATTATTAAGAAAATTACCTGAATATATCATTTTATCACTATAAGAGGCTGTTAAATTAAACAGAACCGTTGAAGATATATTTGGATGGTCAATTCGATAGATAGTGTGTCCTCGTTTTTTTCACGGTTACAGTGCTCCAAAATTGAGTGGGGGTAATTGTCAATTAGCTTTACATTTGACTTTCCTTCATAGTTAGTGTAATCAGTTCCATCAGCATGAGTTACATCGAAAGTAATATACAGGTGCGCATTATTATCAATCCAACCATCACCAACTTTAATATCTATTTCCACGTCCTTGTTTGGCAAATTTAAATTGTTTTTAGTCTTTTCATTTACAGGAAAAGACTGCCACTGGTAACTTTCTACTTTGTTCATTTATTATAAGAAAAATAATAGAAAATTAAATGAAGAGGAAATAATTAATTCATCTCTAAAATTACAGTAACTGTTGCGCCGTTGAAATCTATTACTTCGTCACTCTCATTGGTCACAGTAATTTTTAAATTCTGAATGTTATCGAAAACTGGGCAAAATACAGGATAATTCGGCTCATAAATTATTGGAGCACTAAATTCTAGGGCTGGTTTAAATGATGCAATAATATTCGTTTCACGGTGAAAATGCTCAGAGTCTTTTACAAACATTCCATCCGCTAAATTGAAATGAACGCGGATATTTTCGAACGGAATTATTTTAGGTAAGTTCTGAGCAAGTGTTTTGGTTTTTGGTTCTTCAATTTGATTATTAAAACCTAAAACTGAACCAATACTTTCTTCTTGGTCAAAATATATTTTATAATCACTAATTATTTCCAATCTGTTTAGAATTTTATTTTGTTCAATACTAATCTTAGGTTCTTGACTTTGAATAGCTTTTTGTAAATTTTCTACATTATATTGACCTGATGGAATAAACATTTCAGTTATCGTACCTGATACTTTTTCATAGTGTACTTTATTGTTTTTTGTTGTAATATTTGGTGTTAGGAAGGTTAAGTAAAACCCTATTAATCCAACTTTTCTAAATTCATCTCGCAATGGAACATTTAACCTTTTCTCTAAAACCGAAGTTTTACCACTTAGTTCAAAAATTCTCTTCATTTATTAATTCATTCATTAATTAATAAAATAAACGAAAATGAGTAAACGAAATGTTGTAAATTGGGACCCACAAGTAAGACTTGTAGAAAAGCAAGTAAAGAACAAACATGGCAAATTATTACCGAATTCCATTCGTTGTGCTATAATAGGCCCCAGTAATTGTGGTAAAACAACCTTAATGATTGACAATTATATTTTGGCACCTGGATGGTTAAACTGGGAAAAAATAAACAAACTTTACATCTTCTCTAAAAGTTTAGATCAATCTAAGTATCAACAGTTTATGGAAAAATGTAATAAAATCGAAGAGAAGTTAGGAAAGTCCATTGCACAATTTATTCATGACGATGAAAGCATAATGCCCCTGGATAAATGTGAAGATAGGTCAGTTGTAATTTTCTACGATTTCATACTGGAAAACCAAGACATAGTTCGAGAATATTTTACACGAGGAAGACATAAAGGGATTGACTGTTTTTACTTAGCTCAAACGTATTCAAAAATACCAAAACAATTAGTTCGTGATAACTTAAATTTCTTAAACATATTTAGGCAAGATAATACCAATTTAAATCATATTTATCAAGAATTTGTTGGTGGCGATATGAAATTTGAAGACTTTAAGAATATTTGCAGCAAATGTTGGAATGAGGAGTTTGGTTTTATTACTATTGATATGAATCGCAAAGCTAACGGTGGTAAATATAGGAATAAAATCAAAACGTTTCTAAATGTTGGGTAACTACTCCAGGGGTATTGGCAGGTTTTGGGTTGAGTATTCAAACACCAACATCGTTAGCGTACAACGTCAGCGTCAACGTACAACGTTAACGTACAGCGTTAACGTACAGCGTACAACGTCAGCGTTAACGTCAGCGTACAACGTACAGCGTCAATGTCAGCGTCAACGTACAGCGTACAACGTACAGCGTCAAATGTCAAACGTCAATGTTAGCATCAAACGTCATTTTTTAAAATTTCACCTATAATAAAGATGTTTGCGATATACGATCATAAGGTAGTTCAACAAGCAAGAAGGAATAGGAAGAAATTTGAAGAATTAAAAGACGAATTTCGTATATGGAAGAAGCAGCCTATAACGGAATACGAGAAGTATAAAAAAGAAGATCAACCTGTTATCGATGCTGTTAATGTTTTAGGCAACAAGTTAAATGACATCGGTGAAAATGTTATTAAAGCTATAGAAGAAAATAGAGAAGTGGAAAAGCAATTAATTCCTTACAAAATTGACTATAAAGAAGACTTTCCTTCAGATTCCGAAGGTTCCTATTTCTTGGATGAATATGATGTCACTGATGAGCAAAAAGAAGCTTTAAAATCGGCAAGAAAGGTCAGAAAGAATTTAAAGTCGTAACTTCAGAAAGAAAAGGGGAGGAGTTTATTTCAAGAGGCCGATGAAGAGTATGATAAAAGTGAAGAAAAAGAGGAAAGGCATAACTGATTATTCTACGGTCCACTTAGGGGTAATAATTTCAAAATATTTACCTAGAATTAGTGACCCTAAATTTGGAATAAGGTATGATAAGAACTATCAGGGTTATTATATAGGTGACTCAAAAGTTGAATTCAGTAATGACGATATTATAATTAAGGGTAAGAATTTTAAAGCTACAAAGGGTTTAATGCTATTTTTAACCTTAAATGATATACCTAACGATGATGAGTATACAGACGAAGATCGCAGCACATATATGACTATTTTAAAAATTACAAATGCTATGTATCAAAACAATGACCCAAATAGCACTAAACCTAAAAGCAGTGTTGGCAAAAAATATAATACGTTGATAAAGGATATATGGCTTTCAGAAAAAGTTAGTAGAAAAGAAAGAGCTGCATCTCTAACCACTCCTCCTAAATCAGGATTTGGTTTTGTAAAAAAAAATATTCAAAAGTACCGATTGAATATGTGTGGATGGATGATGTAAGGGAATTAATAGACAGATTAATGGTAATTCATGGCGAAGGAAATGCTGGAAACAACGTCTATCACAATGAAAAGGTTGGAATAACGAAGATGCTTACGAGTAAGTTTAATGACTTCATTGTTAATAATCCTAAAGGTATTCCATATCTAATTAGGTTTTTAAATAACATTCCCCATACATTCTGGGAATCTGAAAAACATGGAAAAGGGTTAGTTAATTGTATGATTAATAAAATAGGTGAAAATAATATTGACTTAACACTCCCGTGATACAAATTTTGTGGTCCTGGTAATCCATTAGACAAGCAACTAGCCGAAGGAGTTCAGGGTTCTAACCCATTAGACGAAGCATGTAAATTACATGATATAGCATACCGCGACCATACAAAATTAGAGCACAGACATCAAGCAGATAAAGAATTACAAAAGGCTGCAAAAGAGAGAATATTCAGTAAAGATGCTAACTTGAGTGAGAGACTAGCAGCTACAACCGTTACTGGAATAATGTATGGAAAAATAAAAATGGGAATGGGGTTAGAAGAAAATGGTTGGGGCGTCTGAGTATAAATTTGTAAAATTTTTGTTTATAATTTTTTTCATTAAATAAATGAAAGGATTTAGTATTGATTACAACGTTTCCCAAAAAGGGAAACTAAAACCCAAAGCTATTAAAATAAAACTCTCCAACGAAGATCTGAAAAAGCATGACTATCTAGATTAGTACAAAAGAAGCAGAAAGGAAGAAAAATTCAAAAAGGTGGTAGCTTACTTATAAGTTTGTCCATTCCAAGCTGCAGCCATTACAAGCGCTGTTCATAAAAAGCAAAAAGAAGATGCGGAATTGGCTGAACAAATTAGACATAATCTGGTGATCGAAAAAAAGACTGGACAAGGTTGTTTGGGAATAACTAAAATTAAAAAAAAGAGAAATTTCATCGATATTGAGTGATATACTTTCCAACTATAAGCACCCTTTAAGTAATTTCGATATACTTAAAATAATACACGAAATGAACATAAAGCATTTTCGAAATGTTTTTATGATTGATGAATTGCATACAAAACCTAATGATTGTGAATCAGGAATTGTAAACTTGGATACGTCGGATCATGCAGGTACTCATTGGATTTGTTACTTTAAAAAGGGTAACCAAAAATTCGTCTTTGACTCATTTGGTGGAGATGTTCCTGAAAAACTAGTAAATTATTTGGGAGCTAGCAAACTATTCTATAACGACGAAAGAATTCAAATGTTTGATGAATATATATATATATATATATATATATATATATATGTGTGTGTGGGCATTTATGCATATTTGTTTTGTAGTTGTTCTTAGACGGTTATAACTTTGAGAATACTTTAAATATTTTAAATATAATAAATGGACATATTCGGGAATAGAATTATGAAAAGAGGGAGTAGTTCAACAAACATCAAAGCTATTACTAAAGATGATTTAGAAAAACGATTTTCAAGGCTAGTTACGGCTCTAAATAAACGCCTTAGTGACCTTTTTTTGTTTCAGAAACATGGATTGATTTTCAGGGAAAGAGGATAGCGAATATTGAAGATCCAATCAACAATAAAGATGTCGTTAATAAGCAATATCTCTTAGAAAAGCTCAAACCACTTACTACTGAAGGGGACTACTTCACGAAAGAAGAAATAGAAAAATTATTTTCGGTATATGCCACTACTAGTCTTGCACCAGTAGCAACATTAACAGAAAAAGTTGACAATTTAGAAAGAAAGGTGTTTGATAGGATAGGATTACAGAAGGACGTTTTTGCAGAGAAAGATAAAATTAAGCATATTTTTACATACAACGCAACGATTAGGAAAATATTTGTTAGTATCGTAGACCCAGATAAAGTATTTACTTCATATACAGATGACGCTATTAAAACAGTATTAGACGTTTATATTGCACGTTCCAAAGAAGAAAAAATTATGGTAGATACTAGTAAGCCCTTCAACGTTAAATCTGGTGATACTTTATGCTTCAAAAATAAAATGGACAGCGTAATTTTAAAACTTCCAATAAATGTTAGTGTGACGATGTTTGGTGAAGTAATACTTGATGCATATGAACCTCATCCTGATGAATCGGTCGAATAACACTAATGTTACAATGTTTTAGTTTTTAATGGAGAAAATATCCATTAAAAACAGTCTAATGTAACAGGTTTTTATACAACATCTCTATTGTTCCTTTAAGGAGATCAGGAGTAATTGGAATATTGAAATGGTTTCCCGAATAGCTAATTTTTATTTGTTCTTTCATAAGCACATACAACCTTACACTATTAGGATCATTATATTTTTCATAAACTATCTCACAATCGGGGTGACGCCTGCATATTTTTGATTGCTTGATTCACCTGTTGTCTCTGCGCCCTTATTGCATAGTACCTGTACTTTTCGTTTGGTTCATGCTTATCTATAATAAGCAGACAATTATTCTTACTAGTTTTAAGCGCAAGAGGTGTGGCTAATGGGGTAAGAGATTCGTTTTCTGCTTCCTTTATTTGAAGTTTCTGCATTAACCCAACTAGTTGGTTCTTATATTCTTCTTTAATTTTGTATTCTCCGTACTTTCGAATTGATGGAAGGACTTCTTTCGTTACCCATTTCTTAAATTTTTTAGCTTCCTCTTTTTTAGATGATAAAATAAGCGAATACAACCCAGATTCATTAATAAATATGGTTTGAGGATGTGTATTTTTTAACCCCGCCAAAACGTCGGGGATATTTAAGGTATCGAATGTACCTTTGTCTTCAATTGCAACGTGTTTTCGAATTGCTTTATCTGTATCTCTATACTCCAGTATTAAAGCAATATCTTTATCTTTAAACCATGAATCGTTATTTTCATCAATAGCAATAACCACTTGTTTGCTATTATAGACAAGCTTGCTGTTCAGAATATCGGTAATTGATTCCATTTATTATATATATAATATAAATATAAATATAAAAAGTTAATTTCATCAACAAAGGGTAGACCCTTGTTTCTTGTAAGTTAGTTTGCTTTCTTCAATGTTGGGTGTCTGAGTAAACCAATGCTTATTTTATAATTAATTTTAATTAATTAATTAATTAATTAATTAATGAATAATCACATTTGGTGCTTAAAGTGCAAAACGTTTACTCAAACACTGCATCCTCACACCCTTTCGACAAAAAATGGTCGAATTAGAATCGAAGGTTTATGTTCCGAGTGTGGGAGTAAGAAAAGCAGGTTTTAAAAAAAGTTAATGAGAGTGTAGAAATAGGGGGTTCTACCCAAATTAGAGAACCACCCGTTAGCATTCGGGAGGAAATTATAAACGAAATTCATAAACCCATGAGGAAGAATTTTCCGAGAAGGAGGGTTACAACTCACGGCATTGATGACATTTGGCAAGCGGATTTGGTAGAAATGGACTCTGGAAAAATAAAGGGGATATCGAAGCTTAATAAAGGCTACAAGTATTTGTTAACAGTCATTGATGTATTTTCAAAGTATGCCTGGGGTGTACCAGTCAAAGATAAAACGGGTAAAAGTGTTGCTGAGGCGTTTGATGGTATTTTAAAAAACAGAAAACCCAAAAATATTCAAACAGACAACGGTAAAGAATTTTACAATAAAGAATTTTCAAAATTGATGAAAACGTTTAATATCAATCATTATTCGACTTTTACTGAAGTAAAAGCTTCAGTTGTAGAACGATTCAATAGGACCTTAAAAGAGAAAATGTGGAAGCAGTTTGATATTCAAGGAAACTACTGCTGGGCTGGCATTTTACCAAAGTTAATTAATGGCTACAATAATACGACGCACACAACTATATATATGAAGCCAAAAACGTAAACAAAGCTAATGAAGAACATTTGTTGAAAACTGTTTACACTGTAAGCGTAGGAGCGGAAGAAAAAGCGAAATTTAAAGTTGGCGTTCAAGTCAGAATTAGTAAACTAAAAGGTATATTCGAAAAAGGATACACAGGAAATTGGTCGACTGAAATATTTGAAATAAAAGATATCGTTTATTCCTACCCTATTACGTACAAATTGAAAGATGTAAATGCGGAAGAAATAAAGGGGAACTTTTATGAGCAAGAATTACAGAAAACAAAGTATCCAGAGGCATATATTGTTGAAAAAGTTTTAAGAAAGAAAGGAAATCGGGTATATGTCAAATGGTTGGGTTTTGATAATTCTCACAATAGCTGGGCTAATAAAGAAAATGTTATGTTATAATATTTCTGTATATATAAATGGACGCCTGAGTAAAGCGAATAACCCTTTCTTTCTTCCTGTGCTTACTACATCCTACTGAAGATGTAGAAGTATTTATAAATCAGTTGTCTGAGGATAGTATAGATTATCTTTTTGAACTTACTGGTGATGACATAGATAGCTGTTACAATTTTCATAAAGCTACGAAGGAATTCTTAATTTTACGTTAATTTTGGTATTTGATTTTAATGGTTAGTAACCATTAAAACCATACATTTTCTACTAAAAATGTGTCGGGGTGTTACGAAAATTTAAGAAAATGTTTAAAAGAATTCAAGATTGTGCGCTTTGCAACCACCATAGACTTCTTTTGTGCCTTTATATATCATTTTCAGGCCTATCTTTTTATTTTTTTCCTTTCCACAACTTAGCACCTTGTTGTATTTGTCAGGCAATATAACCTTAAATTCACTATCAAGTTCTAGAAAAGTTTTATTTCCATATTTTGTATTTATACCTTCTACATTCGTTATAAGGTATTCGTTCCCTATTTCTAACTCACTGAGCTTTTTAAACGTCTTTTGTTCGTTGATGCTGTTGAGCGTCTTGAGAAATTGATTTACTTCCATTTATTACCTATAAAAAATGTTTTAATTTTTTAAATATTCAATATAATTATTTTATTTCCTCTAGTTGAGCTACAGTATTTTTCAAACTCTTTATTACTTCCACAAACGAAGATGACCTTTTTGGACAGTCTATGCCAATCATTGAAAGATCAAATTTTTGAGCTTTAACCAAAGAATTCGTGAATTCATTGTATTGATATACTTGTCTACCTTTAAAAAAATACAGCATTCCGCTAATATATCTAAAGGCTGAATCCATTGCAGGCGGTAAACCAGGAAAACGTCTTGATAATATGCCATGTTGCTTGGGTTTAAAGCTGCATTCGTCTATTTCCGAAAAGAAAGCGTCATTGTAAAAATATAAGTGTGGCCTGAGTAAGTGTTTAAGAACGCATGAATTATTGTATCTGGTCTGATGTCCCACATGGACATGGCTTTTGGATAACCATTTACCAATATTAAGCTCGGATAATCCATCATGTAGATTTTGTTGGCAATAATCATAACGATCTCACCAGAGGGTCTTTGATAAACGACTGTAATAGTTTTAAAATCTTGAGGTAAGAAGGTTAACCAATCTGTAATAAACTGGGGTCGTTTGTTTTTTAAGGCTGTTGAGTTATCAAGATCTAAAAGCCAAAACCATTTTTCATAAAAGACATACATTAACTGATTAACAATTAAAATAGTGTTAACATTCAAATCACATAAATTGGGCTCTGGCTTTGGTGTATCTGGAGTTGGTGTTTTATCTGGCACGTTAGGCTCTGTGACTTTACCATATAAGCTTTGAATAGCTAAAATGTCATCTTGATGTAGCTCTATTTGATTGGTAGCGTATGCATACATAATAGCATCTGGATTGTTTGAATGAGAAATACCTAAGGCATGGCCTATTTCATGTATCATAACAGAAAGTAAATTTGTTTGATATTGAGGAGTATTACCATCGGTATTTAAATACCAAGATTCATCTTGATCGATATGAATTTCAATAGGTGAATTAATGCTATTTGGGTAATTTGCATGAGCCAAAACTCCACCTTTTCCATCAAATCCACTGAAACATTGCCCATTTATCTTGTGATTTCTATGAGGGCTACCACGTTTATTTGATATAATTATATCTGGATTCCTCAAATCGTTCTCAAATGAGAGATCTGTATGTTTTTTCCAAACATCGAAAGCGGCTCTAGCTACACTTTGCATTGCTTGATTAGCTAAAGCATAATGCCATTTTATATTTTTATTATTCCATTTATACCGCCAAGTAGTAAAATTTATATCGTCATCGGTGATACCACATCGCGATGTATTCATTAATTGTAAAGTACATTCATCTAAATCACCAGTGATATCGAGATTGTAGTACTCTTGGAACAAGTTTAAAGCAGATTGGAAAGTTGTTTCATTTACTTCTGAAATTTCTTGTTCGTCTATAGTCAAGTATCCTAAATTACGCAGATAGTTGATAGCAAATTGATTCTGATTTTCATGAGATATTATTTCTAATTGCACCTTTGTTAGGGTAACAGTTATAATGCAAAATGTAATTATTCTGTTCATTTATTTATATAAATATTTTACTATCATTTCTCTCGAGCCCAAAAGAGTAATGTCTTATAATTATTTTTATTTAAAAAAATGAAATGTTTAATTAAGAAAAGTTATATAATAAATGGATTTAAAACAAAATATTAAGCGCCAAAAAGGTGCAACTGTAAAGGAACTAAGGGTTCTGGCAACGGAACTCAAACTAAAAGGAGTATACAAGATGAAGAAGGCTGCTCTTCTTGAAGCTGTAAGCAGTGCTTGGAGTAATGCCGGAGATAGTGCTTTGTTTACGTATCAAGAATCAGAGCTGCCTAAGAAGAGCGTTCGTGAACTAAAACAAGTCGCCAGAAAACAAAATTAAGGGCTACTCAGTAATTCATTCAAAGAAAGGGTTGCTAAATTTGATAGCGGAAGAAAAGGAACGTTTGGACAAAATCAGGCATTCTGGATTTGATCAAGACCTCTTTGAAATTAAGAAGGAACCAAAACCTGTTCAATCTAAGGACTTAAAAGTTGTGAAGCAAAAATTAGGTCAAATTTTTCCTTTTAAGAAAAATATATTTAATGAAACAGTAGCTAAAAAGTCACCTTTCGAAATTCATCAAGGTGTTCGTACTGTGCTGCACAAAACGTTTAACGTATTGTGCCCAACTCTAGGAATGGGTATTCCAAGATTCAGACACCTAGATATCAAGGGAAAGGCTGTAGCCGCTTTTGAAAGTTGAGATATTTGAATATCGCGCTCCATTGCTTCTCGAAGCAATTGGAAAGAATATACCGATACTTGCATGTCAAGTGACGTAGCGAGTAATAGCAGAGGTCGAGGCTATTTATTGATTAAATAGTTAACCATGGAGTAGAGACTTGAGACTTGGATCAGATTACTGGCACGGCCAAATGAAAGAGAATGCAATTAGTATCAAGTAAATCGGACCAGAGATACCAGAGATATGAGGATTTCCAGATATCAGCTGATGACGCGTGACCCTGGTAGTTTTGAATAAAAGCCGGCCGGCCGAGGCATCGATAGCTCACTTCAACACAAGCACTTGCTTAGCAAGGTGCATCTACGCTGAGCCAAGGCACATGGTTGCCGGATCTACGCAGAAGTAATTTTCAAAGTTGTGATAGTCACAAAAGTGCTGCGCTACGAAGTGGAACTTAGTAAGTTTCCGGCGAGGAGAATCACTGAGGTGATTGATTATTTTCTACAGACATTGGTGGAAATATTTATATTTCTACATGGACATATGCTAGACTTTGTATAGAATTAGTACTTTGTCACAGTCCAGTAATAACCTAATACTTGGATATTTAAATCCATTTCAGTCAGTTTTCATATTTGTAACTTAATAACCACTTCGATCTATCAGTACATTGAAGACCAGTCTATCACGGTGGTGTACATTAGTCTACGCAAGGGAAACTACAGGTTGCTTAGCGCATGGTAGATGGTGATAAACCATGCCCAGGGAACGATCTTCAGAACAGCCGTTGATTGGTTAGACTGTCAGTGTCTTCTTGTATTGAAAAGATTACCGTGAGCTATGTTACAACTGACATATCTAAGAATAGATCACTTAGATCTGACCCCATTTAAACAAACTGTTATGGCTTTGATAGAAGCCCATATTAAAATGGAACAACAGTTAATTCAAACGTCAAGAGATACTACCACTATGTCTTACTAGACGGATTGTGGGTATATAATGGCGGCCGTTACAAGGATTATACATGCTTGTCCGATAGGGCATGTCTATGGATAAATCTGGTACAGACCAGGTTCGCTACGCTTCAAGACCATCAAGAAATGTAAGCCACATTTGAATTATATTATGCCTAGCTAATTGGAACAAACTATTTTTCTGCAGATGACCAACACATTTATTTTTTTCTTCGTATTTAAATCTTGCAATGATTTACGCAAGACTTATTAGAGTTATTCTGAGTATTTTCAGCACTCAGAACAGTTTAGGATCGATGACCGAGCATATCGAGCATTTATTTGAATATTTCATATTTTTGGGAAATCACGGTAATCAGCCGATGTAACTGTAAAAGTTAATAATTATTTTTGTTGAGGAATGGATATTTTTTCCATATTCGAAGGTTCGAACATGTGGATTCTCACATAATGAGATGATAATTAAATATATTTAAAATAATATAACTAATAATAATAATAATAATCCACTAATAATAATAATAATATTTTTTTTATAACTTTTCTAAATAATTCTTGGATATTATATTTTATAATAATCATATGTATTGAGAGAGAGCCTATGAAGTAGTTTAATCATTTCTAGTCTGGAACAGGAGATTTTCCGAAGGAGAGTGGTTAGCGCAAGCCCGCATTCAACCAACATTTCAGTTCTGGTTGAACAGTTAATATTTGCAATGAGCTAAGTATATTTTTCAGATAACACGGAGAGGCATGAAACGGGAAGCAAATGATATTTGTATCAAATAGGATATTTTTGTATTTATATAAAATCATGACGTAAATACACTCGAAAGTGAAATAAAGATTTTCATAAGTATGGTAAATTCACGGGTTGAACTGAATGGTAAAATAAAATAAACTTGTAAGTTTATTAATCTTCCAGTGTTGATAACAAGCAGAGGCTTGATTTATTGTATAAATTTTGGGAAGAAAATTTATGTGTGGAGTAGTTGAAATGCCATTCCCAGGTGCGCATGTTTAAGTCGCAGGAATGAAGAGGTTTTTTCGAGCATCAATCAAATAGCAGGTTCGATGGCTCAGGTTTATAGAAGGAGTATTGGAACTACACATTTCGTCGTATGAATGACCCAAAGGTTATTTCTTAGAAACCATCAGTTCTTATTTCAACCTTGTTTACGAATTCCATTTAGGACTTTGATTTTGCTAGAACCCGGATTTGTCATGATAGTAGTTTATTCTTCTTCAGAGGAAGACCTTTGCCGTTGTTGTTGTAATATTGTGTTCTTACACAAATAATAGAATGGGCCACTGCCAATTAAAAATAATTCTTTAACCACGAATAATTTGAAGGATATTTTCAATCCTAGTGCCATGAACTAAATGAATTTATTATGAAACTACAATTCTTATTTCCGCATTCTGTCGAAGAATTGCAAGTTGTGAAAGTTACTAAAATGGCCATGAATATAAATATTTTTCTTAATGATGATTCCAAGTGGAAAATTGAATAGTTGAATGGTTCAACAATTTATTGATCAAGTTGATGATTCAGAAATCATATATTTTGTTAGGAACTTGAAGTTCATAATCGAGTCACTTCTCGAAACATTTAATGTCAGAAGAACAATTAAATTTTGTTGTGCTTCGCACAGTTCTTCGATGCTATGCTCAAGGTCAAATACTTTTCAGATGTTATTAATATGTGTAAATAATTTGTGTTGCTTCAATGATAACAATATTTTTTGACAATATTTTTTAAACTGGAAAAATAAGTGAAAGTTAAAAATTCTATGAACATTTATTCTACGAGTGTTAATATTATGTAAAAATTCAAACAGTGAACTACGATATTTCCAGTAGAGACAATTAAATTTGAACTGGATTTAATCACAAATAAATGAAAATAATTTTGGAACACAGTCTACAGGACTAACAATCAGACTTGTGTTTCCAAAAAAATAATTGTCAAATGTGTTTGGAAAATTTCTGTATATTGTGTAAATAGGAGTGTGGGTCGCCACACGTGAGTGATGCTATTTTGAGCATTTTTGCAGTCAATTTTAAATTCAAAATAAAATGAGATAATTTTACAGGATGTGTTACGCCCAATTGAATCTCCTTCTATCCTTATTGTTGCAGTGAGCCAAAAATCAGTAAAGCATTTTTTTATTTGATGTCGTTTTTGCGATTTGCTTTAACCCATCTGGCGCTCCGGGATATTTTGACTCGTGCTGACTGATTATTGGTAAAATGCATATGTGGTCGTGCGGACTCCGGTCTAAACGGGCACATAAAATAAGATAGAGAGAGAAATGGCTTCGAACGTGGGTCTCGATTTAGACATGGTCAATCGCATGCCGATTTAAATTGTGATAATTTTTTAAATAAATATTTTGGGAGTTGAGAGATGTCTGGTTTGGATGAATAAATTAGTAGGAAACCCAATTAGTGGGGAAGATTAAAAATTTAACTTGGTTAATAATTAGAATGGGTTTGATTATTTTTGATAATGGCTTAATCATTAGGGCGTCAAGTAAATTCAGTAGTAAACGTTCGATGACTGGACATACACATTGTTAGAATCCAGGTGGAGGATATTTGAGAACTTGCATATTTTTCTTGTGATATTGTGGTAAATGTAATTCGTAAAAGTAGAGAATTTTGTTTTTCCATCACGTCGACATTAGGACAAATCTCATTTATTAGGGTGTTCCAATTAGCTATTCATATTTCTTGTTCTAGTTATAAGCTTGTGTTTGCCAATATTGTATACCCCTAAGTTTTGAATAATAATTGAAAATTATGGAAGAAATGATGAGGATGATGAGGAGTTAGGAGGAGAGTTCAAAAGAAGCTGGACTGCGTGTAGCAGCCATTATGAAAGAAAATACTGAGGCTTTGGAAAAGAAACTTAAAGAAAATTCTGATTCTTTAGAAAATAAACTTAAAGAAAGTTTAAACGATAAACTTAAAGAAAATTCTGATTCTTTAGAAAATAAACTTAAAGAAAATTTGAATGATAAACTTAAAGAAAATTCTGATTCTTCAGAAAATAAACTTAAAGAAAATTCTAATTCTTTGGAAAATAAACTTAAAGAAAATTCTGATTCTTTAGAAAGCAGGTTAAAAGGTAACTTGAAAGAAAATTTAAATAGTAAATTTAATTCTATGGAGAATAAATTTAAAGAGAATTCCGAAATTTTGAAAATGACACTTGAGAGTAAAATGAATAAATTATGCGAAAAAACACATGAGCTCGAAACTTCACTAGCCACTAACGCAAGTTTAATGGACGATAAATTTCGCGATGCCGATCTTAGATCTCAAAGCTTAGCTGATAGGATAGAACATGGTCTAAGGAAAGTTGGTGAAGACATGGTCAACCTAGAAGTCAGAGTGAAGAAGGAGAGTAACGAGATGGGAATTCTAGTTGTTCAACGGTTGACAGAACAATTCAAAGAACTTGTAATGGGAGAGATAAGAGAAGGTGTGATTAGTGAGTTGCAAACTGAAATTAAAACCACAGTTGTCAATGAAATTAAAGACACACTCAAGCTGGAGAATCAAGAGGGAATCAAGGAGATTAGGGAATCTTTGTCATCCCACATTCAAGTAATTTCCAAAGATATCCAAGCAACTCAGAAGGACATATCAGATATGACAGGGTCATTGAAAAGTCATGAGGCTGTTATGAACCAGATATCCATTGATGTTAAGGAGAATTGTAAAGAAACTGAAGCAATTAAGAAAATGGCAGAAGAAAACCAGAAGGAACTTGAGGCTATGAAAACGCAAATCAAGGACGAGAAACAGTCTGACCATTTGTTGAAAATGCCAATTGTAAGGGGAAAGGAACAGATACAGATAAATCTAGGAGGAGCTAGAGAAACTGACAGTCAAAGACAGGATGAGGTCAGGACAGTATTTCAATCCAACCCCATAACTGTATTCAAGAATGTAGAGGATAAGCCTTCTAAATTTTCAGGGCGAGATTCTGTGACACCCGTGGAATTTTTGAGAGAAGCAGGTGATTACCTGAAGGATTCCAAGATCCCTAAAGAAAGACAGATCCGAGTGATAGGGAAGTTTTTGGAAGGTCCTGCACTTCTTTGGTTTAGAGCTTTTAGATCCACTCTAACCACTTTTGAGGAGTTTTCTCGTGGGTTATTGAAAAAGTTTTGGTCCCCGGAAACCCAACAGCAAGTCAGAGCAGAATTATATTCTAAGAGATTCTCGACGTCACAACCTACTCGATACTCTACGTACTTTTCTGGACAGCTTTCTAAACTTCAACATTTAGATCCGCCGATGCCAGATAACGAATTAATTACTGCATTGATACGTCAGTTTCCAGCAGACGTCCAGAGGACTTTGATCGCTGCTGACATCTATAATATGGAGCAATTTGACGAGGTATTACAGAAGCTGGATCATACGAACGCTCAATTCTTCCATCAGAAGGGAGGAAAGAATAACAACGCTGTGTACGCTGTTATGGCTGATAATTATTCTCAAACACCTCGAGAGATTCGAGAGGGGCGAGAAGAGAAAACGCCGAGGGAAGATTCAAATAAGAGAGGGTGGAATCAGTACAGTAACAGATACAGTTACAAGCCTTATGCGAGACCGGATGGTGGTAATCGATATAATACTCGATGGAGAAGACCACGGGATAATCAAGGAAGGTACCAGGAAAGAAGATACTATGGTAGAAACAACTACAATAACAGAGGGAATGTGGATACTCGTCAGTCCAATGAAGAGTTCAACAAGGAGACGAGGAAAAACTTGGAAGCAAGACACCACGATAACTTGCAGTTTTTGGAGCAGAGGCCCAATGAACCAGGTCCATCGGGAACACAACAATCCCGGGGGAATGGTAACGAAAAAAAAAACAACTTCGAATTCACAGTAGAAGATAGAATTTTGAACACTTTCACTTCCAGAATTATTAAATGGCAAGCAGAGGATGATGACTTAATCCAACAGAATGACGAACGAAAAGAAATGGGTACAAGAATTAGAATGCCAATCATATCATGCGAAGTATTCGGTATGCCTGTCGATACTTTGATTGATACTGGGGCTATGCTTTGTCTTGTGAGTGAGAAGCTTTATATTCTGTGGAAGCTCAAAGAGAATTTAGAGGAGATTCCAGTATCAGGAATTAAGATCCAAGGAATAATACCCAATAAAATATCTCTGTGTAAAACACAATTATACTTATGTATTACGATTGGAGGACATGATTTCCGACATGTGTTTGTAGTAATGAAGGACATGGCTTTTGACATGATATTGGGAGCGGATTTCATTCAGAAATATCAAGCAGTGATAGACATGAAGACAGAGACGATCAGATTCAAGAATACCGAAGAGATTAACTTCGAGGGAAAAGAAGAGGAAGACATCGAGGGAGATGCTCAATGGTCTCTGATTTTTCATGAAGCTGAAGGAAGAGAAGTCTACATTGAGGAGGAGTCCCCAGAGCTAGGGAAGATTTTGGAAGAGTATCACGATATTTTTGATATTAAACTTGGAGAAATTAAAGATTTTGAATATTGTGGAAGTAAACAATAATGGAAGCTATGAAGTCGCCAATACACGTACTGGTAACATCGTGGGAACTTATAATGCATCGAATTTGAAGATTTATTATTCAAGAACCAGATGATTTAATGTGTAGATAGGAAAAATAAAAATTTTTCAATTTTTATTTTTTGCTAGGTGTGGGGTGGATGTGCCCAACTCTAGGAATGGGTATTCCAAGATTCAGACACCTAGATATCAAGGGAAAGGCTGTAGCCGCTTTTGAAAGTTGAGATATTTGAATATCGCGCTCCATTGCTTCTCGAAGCAATTGGAAAGAATATACCGATACTTGCATGTCAAGTGACGTAGCGAGTAATAGCAGAGGTCGAGGCTATTTATTGATTAAATAGTTAACCATGGAGTAGAGACTTGAGACTTGGATCAGATTACTGGCACGGCCAAATGAAAGAGAATGCAATTAGTATCAAGTAAATCGGACCAGAGATACCAGAGATATGAGGATTTCCAGATATCAGCTGATGACGCGTAACCCTGGCAGTTTTGAATAAAAGCCGGCCGGCCGAGGCATCGATAGCTCACTTCAACACAAGCACTTGCTTAGCAAGGTGCATCTACGCTGAGCCAAGGCAATGGTTGCCGGATCTACGCAGAAGTAATTTTCAAAGTTGTGATAGTCACAAAAGTGCTGCGCTACGAAGTGGAACTTAGTAAGTTTCCGGCGAGGAGAATCACTGAGGTGATTGATTATTTTCTACAGACATTGGTGGAAATATTTATATTTCTACATGGACATATGCTAGACTTTGTATAGAATTAGTACTTTGTCACAGTCCAGTAATAACCTAATACTTGGATATTTAAATCCATTTCAGTCAGTTTTCATATTTGTAACTTAATAACCACTTCGATCTATCAGTACATTGAAGACCAGTCTATCACGGTGGTGTTCATTAGTCTACGCAAGGGAAACTACAGGTTGCTTAGCGCATGGTAGATGGTGATAAACCATGCCCAGGGAACGATCTTCAGAACAGCCGTTGATTGGTTAGACTGTCAGTGTCTTCTTGTATTGAAAAGATTACCGTGAGCTATGTTACAACTGACATATCTAAGAATAGATCACTTAGATCTGACCCCATTTAAACATACTGTTATGGCTTTGATAGAAGCCCATATTAAAATGGAACAACAGTTAATTCAAACGTCAAGAGATACTACCACTATGTCTTACTAGACGGATTGTGGGTATATAATGGCGGCCGTTACAAGGATTATACATGCTTGTCCGATAGGGCATGTCTATGGATAAATCTGGTACAGACCAGGTTCGCTACGCTTCAAGACCATCAAGAAATGTAAGCCACATTTGAATTATATTATGCCTAGCTAATTGGAACAAACTATTTTTCTGCAGATGACCAACACATTTATTTTTTTCTTCGTATTTAAATCTTGCAATGATTTACGCAAGACTTATTAGAGTTATTCTGAGTATTTTCAGCACTCAGAACAGTTTAGGATCGATGACCGAGCATATCGAGCATTTATTTGAATATTTCATATTTTTGGGAAATCACGGTAATCAGCCGATGTAACTGTAAAAGTTAATAATTATTTTTGTTGAGGAATGGATATTTTTTCCATATTCGAAGGTTCGAACATGTGGATTCTCACATAATGAGATGATAATTAAATATATTTAAAATAATATAACTAATAATAATAATAATAATAATCCACTAATAATAATAATAATAATTTTTTATAACTTTTCTAAATAATTCTTGGATATTATATTTTATAATAATCATATGTATTGAGAGAGAGCCTATGAAGTAGTTTAATCATTTCTAGTCTGGAACAGGAGA
The DNA here is from genome assembly GCA_946902985.2 of Meconema thalassinum. Lineage (NCBI taxonomy): Eukaryota > Metazoa > Arthropoda > Insecta > Orthoptera > Tettigoniidae > Meconema > Meconema thalassinum. The sequence goes on along the minus strand of OX336394.1, from coordinate 190,246,162 downwards.
TTTTCCGAAGGAGAGTGGTTAGCGCAAGCCCGCATTCAACCAACATTTCAGTTCTGGTTGAACAGTTAATATTTGCAATGAGCTAAGTATATTTTTCAGATAACACGGAGAGGCATGAAACGGGAAGCAAATGATATTTGTATCAAATAGGATATTTTTGTATTTATATAAAATCATGACGTAAATACACTCGAAAGTGAAATAAAGATTTTCATAAGTATGGTAAATTCACGGGTTGAACTGAATGGTAAAATAAAATAAACTTGTAAGTTTATTAATCTTCCAGTGTTGATAACAAGCAGAGGCTTGATTTATTGTATAAATTTTGGGAAGAAAATTTATGTGTGGAGTAGTTGAAATGCCATTCCCAGGTGCGCATGTTTAAGTCGCAGGAATGAAGAGGTTTTTTCGAGCATCAATCAAATAGCAGGTTCGATGGCTCAGGTTTATAGAAGGAGTATTGGAACTACACATTTCGTCGTATGAATGACCCGAAGGTTATTTCTTAGAAACCATCAGTTCTTATTTCAACCTTGTTTACGAATTCCATTTAGGACTTTGATTTTGCTAGAACCCGGATTTGTCATGATAGTAGTTTATTCTTCTTCAGAGGAAGACCTTTGCCGTTGTTGTTGTAATATTGTGTTCTTACACAAATAATAGAATGGGCCACTGCCAATTAAAAATAATTCTTTAACCACGAATAATTTGAAGGATATTTTCAATCCTAGTGCCATGAACTAAATGAATTTATTATGAAACTACAATTCTTATTTCCGCATTCTGTCGAAGAATTGCAAGTTGTGAAAGTTACTAAAATGGCCATGAATATAAATATTTTTCTTAATGATGATTCCAAGTGGAAAATTGAATAGTTGAATGGTTCAACAATTTATTGATCAAGTTGATGATTCAGAAATCATATATTTTGTTAGGAACTTGAAGTTCATAATCGAGTCACTTCTCGAAACATTTAATGTCAGAAGAACAATTAAATTTTGTTGTGCTTCGCACAGTTCTTCGATGCTATGCTCAAGGTCAAATACTTTTCAGATGTTATTAATATGTGTAAATAATTTGTGTTGCTTCAATGATAACAATATTTTTTGACAATATTTTTTAAACTGGAAAAATAAGTGAAAGTTAAAAATTCTATGAACATTTATTCTACGAGTGTTAATATTATGTAAAAATTCAAACAGTGAACTACGATATTTCCAGTAGAGACAATTAAATTTGAACTGGATTTAATCACAAATAAATGAAAATAATTTTGGAACACAGTCTACAGGACTAACAATCAGACTTGTGTTTCCAAAAAAATAATTGTCAAATGTGTTTGGAAAATTTCTGTATATTGTGTAAATAGGAGTGTGGGTCGCCACACGTGAGTCGTGTAAAAAAGATAAAAGTTATGTGTGCAATTTGTGCTTAGGTCGAAAACATGATTTCTCAGAAGGTGTACGACCCCGAGTATACTGTAAAAAGTGCAATAGATACTGTTTTGGTAAAGATTGCGTTGATAACCATGAGAAAGTGTGTGAGGCAGCTTACAAGTGCAATATCTGCAACAAAATATGTCCGAGGATAAATATCAAACATTTAGGTGGCTCCTTTGCCCAATGTCGGAAATGTGAAACATTTGTAGAATACGAAGTCGAATTGAAGTGCACAGAATGTAAAAGCGAGTGCAAAAAAGAAAATGAAAACAAGTTTTACTACAACAACCTACACGAAACTGTACTTACTGAATGTGAGAAATGTGCAAAGGATGTTTCCTGTTCAATAAACCTCAAGTGTCTAACATGTAATGGTAAATGTAAAAAAATAAACAAGCACAGATGTGGGTACTCTATGTGTTGGAATTGCCAACAGTACGATAAGCCAGCTCAGCACCAATGTTATATGCAAGAAAGGAAAAACCGTGGGGGATACTGTATGGAAGATTGTATTTGTAATGGAACGGCAGAAAAGCAACATAAAAATGCACTTACACAGAAAAATACTACTTTTTCGATTACGAAGCTGAACAAGACACCGGCGTACACACGCCAAACTTTGTATCCGTTTATGACTTTAATGGTGTTAGGGGGGATTTCCTAAAAAAATGACGAATTTTGTCAGTGGCTAATATCAGAAAATCACAAAGGTTTTACGTGTATAGCACACAATGCAAAAGGTTATGATGCGTATTTTATTTTACAATATTGCGTCAATAATGGCATTAAAATTAAAACCATTTACTAAGGGTCTAAGATTATGGAGCTCAAAATACCCACCCTAAGGCTTAGAATAATTGACAGCATAAACTTTATCCAAGGAGGCCTTGCATCCTTTCCCAAAACATTTGGACTAAAAGAACTAAAAAAAGGGGTATTTTCCACACTACTTCAATAAGAAAGAAAATCAAAATTACGTAGGGTCCATCCCAGCTACTAAATACTATGGCGTTAACACTATGAAGCCTGATAGCAGAAAAGCATTCCTGGAATGGCACGCTGAGAAAGTAAAGGAAACTTACGTGTTTGACTTTAAGAAGGAATTAGCCGAGTATTGTAATTCAGATGTTGATATTTTGCGACGTGGTTGTCTTGCCTTTAGGCAGTCATTTTTAGAAATAGCAAATATAGACCCCTTCCAATACATAACTATTGCCAGTGTTTGTATGGCTATTTACAGGTCAAAATTCCTTGAAGAAGACACGATTGCTGTAGTCAAAGAGCAAAAAAAGGAAATGTTCAGTAAGGAGTCTATAGCATGGTTAAGTTCGTTCCCTAATGTTCGACACGCATTAAACGGTGGCGAGGTCACAATTTGTAGAGCCAAAGTCGATGGGTACGACTATATGACTAAAACTGTGTACCAATATCATGGTTGTTTTTGGCATGGTTGTCCCGACTGTTACTCAGGCGATACTATCAACAATGTAAACAATGAAACTATGGATGACTTGCTTACAAAAACAATAGAGCGAACACAAGCTCTTAAAATGCCAGGCACAATGTTGTAGAGATGTGGAGCTGTAAATGGAAAAATTCTAAAGCTTATAAGGAAAGCCTAAACAAAACAAAAGATGTTGTAGAACCTCTAAACCCCAGGGACGCATTCTTCGGTGGTAGGACAAATGCCTCAAAGTTGAAAGTTTCTGGAAAAAAGCTGAGCTATATAGATATATGCAGTTTATATCCAACAGTTATGTTTTATGACCGGTACCCTGTGGGACATCCCACTAAAATATTTAAGCCAGAAATATACAATAAAGGCTGGTTTGGTTTAGTTAAATGTAAAGTTCTTCCTCCGAGAGGTCTTTATCATCCAGTCCTTCCTGTGAAGCTAGATAAGTTAATGCTTACCCTGTGCGCGAAGTGTGCAGAAGAAAAGGTCGGCCGCTGTAACCATAGTGATGAAGAGAGGGTGCTTTTTGGAACTTGGACTACAATCGAACTTAATAAAGCTCTAAAGAAAGGCTACAAAATCCAGAAAATTTATGAAGTATGGAATTTTGAAGAGAAAAGTAATGAGCTTTTCAGGGACTACATTAAAACCTTTATGAAAATTAAGCTAGAAACTAGTCCTTGGGATGGTGATTACAAATCAAAAGAAAAATATGCAAGGGTTATAAAAAAAAAGCAAGGCATAAAGCTTGATATTGACAAAATTGAACCCAATGCTGGCTAAAATATGCTTAAATTCTCGTTGGGGAAAGTTCGGTCAGAGGCAAAACATATCACAAACAGAGTTCATTGATGACCCTGAGAGGTGGTACGACTTGTTATTAGATGATAAGATAGAAATAACTAATGTTATATACATCAATGAGGAAGTAATTGAGGTAACATACCACTACAATGATTTCTATGTAGAAGATGACACATGTACCAACATATTTGTAGCAACCTTCACCACTTCCAATGCGAGAATAAGGTTGTACAACATGCTTGATAGATTAGGGGATAAAGTAGTTTATTACGACACTGATAGTGTTGTTTACATAGATGATGGAACAAATACTGTAGAGACCGGATGTATGCTCGGCGAATGGACTGACGAATTCGGAAAAGATGATCACGGTATTGAATGGATAAGCACAGGTCCCAAAAGCTATGCGTACGAAACATATAAAGGCAAACAGGTTACCAAAATTAAAGGATTTACACTCAACCACGAAAATGCCAAAAAACTTAACATGAAGACAATGACCGACCTAATACAAGGTTTTAATAATAAGGTTGTTATAAGCAATAACATGATAACAAGAGATACGAAAACAAAAAGCCTTGTAAATAAAAATATTGCCAAAGAATTTAAAGTCGACTACGACAAGCGTTATATCCAGAAAGAAGAAGACAACATAATTGATACACTTCCTTGGGGGTACTAAATATAATAGTGTACATATTATTTTATAGCTATTTACACCCTTGTTTTAACCATTATTTTATCCTTAATTCGTTAAAAAGTTACTAATAATTTTAGCCTTAAATTTAGCCATTATTCTGTCCATTGCTTCTAAAAAAAGTTATTAGAAATTTTAGCCTTAACTTTAGCCCTTGTTTTATCCACAATCCTTTAAAAAGTTACTGGTAATTTTAGCCTTGTTTTAACCATTATTTTGAAAAACATCGTTAGAATTTTCAATGGTTAATTTTAGCCATTATTTTAGGTGTCTGTAGGATCAATTTGTGTTACGTTTTATAGGTGGAGGTAACCATAATTATGTCATTTACATTTTAGAGTCATTTTTATGGTTACTTTTAACCCTATTTTATTAAAAATAACATTGGTAATTTTATGGATACGTTAACCATAACTTTTGATTGTGTTTCATGGTTACCTTTAACCATAATTATCTTTGGTTAATTTTTTGTTAAGTTTAATGGTTACTTTCAACCAGAATTTAGAAAAAATTCTGGCAATTTAAAGGTTATTTTTAACCATAATTTGTTTTAATGGTTACGTTCTGCCATAAAGTAATACGAAATATTATGATTACAAGTAACCATAATTGTTTGGATGATTTATAATGGTTAAGATAACCATATGTTCGATCAATAATTTTTAAATGATGTTTAATGTCACTTTATCCATTAATTTTTAATAGAATTTTAATGGTCACTTTACCCATTAATTTTAATAGAATTTTAATGGTCACTTTATCCATTATTTTAATAGAATTTTAATGGTCACTTTATCCATTAATTTTTAATAGAATTTTAATGGTCACTTTATCCATTATTTTTAATAGAATTTTAATGGTTACTTTATCCATTATTTTTAATAGAATTTTAATGGTCACGTTATCCATTAATTTTAATAGAATTTTAATGGTCACTTTTGGACCACACTTAATTGTCTGTCCCATACCTACGCCTATACTACTAAGGCAATTAACATATGTTTACCTATGGATCATTCAATAACATGGTGAGCACAAAACCACCATGGCGGCGAAATTCAAATATTTACATGGATTTCTGTCGTGACTTTTCATCCGAGCGCTGTGAAATTTGGCACGATATATCTTCATAAAGCATAAAATACTGATGTCTAATTTAATGGAATATTATGAGAACTTAAAAAAATGGTGACTGTGCAATTTTTTGAAATCTCGTTTTTATTTGTCGTGTCCTAAGTAAGACCAGTAAGATATATGAAAATATGCTGTTTAGTTCTTCACGGAACTACTTGTTTTTCATGAACTTTCGGGCGAATCCTCTCCTCTCTGCCTTTCATGGTTCTACTCCTTTCCTCAAGTGTCTCTCAATCCCCATGCTTCGATGGTTCGATCCCCGGTTCTGCTAAGAAATGTTAATTTTGGTCTGATGACTGGAACAGGGTACACTCAGCCTCGTGAGGCAAAAGCTCGTTATTTTGTTTTATTCATACAAAAATAGCCCAATTCTTCCCTATTCAGAAAATGATTTTGGTTGGTTGGTTCCTCAGTTTAGGGGCTGCGACAACGCGGTCATGTAGCCCCGTGTACTTTGGGTATGTGTATAATCTGTCTGATAACCGGTGTTAATTGTGATGGCTGTATTAGTGTGTGTATCTGTTTTAATTCAAGTAAGGACTGCAGACATTGAATTTTTTTTCGAGTAGTTCCTACTTTTGCTGCCAAACGCCACCGTCAACGACCAACTAGTTCAGAACTTAGTTACCAGATGCCACCGCAGTCGGCTCTTGACGACGAACGTAGGAACCTAAGAATGTTAGTCAAATGTTTAACCTATATATATAACTAGCAGGTACCCGCCGCTTCGCTCGCGTCATAGTCATGTCATATAGTTATTCAGTGAATTGCAGGTTTAACCCCGTTAACACCCCTTTAGAACCTGAATATCCAAAAATCCCTCCTTAGTGGACGTTTTCGACACACAACAAACAAATCCCCAAAATATCATTCTTCTAACTTTAATAGTTTTGGTTCGTCGATGAGAGTGAACATCCAAAAATCCTTCCTTAGTGGACGTTTTTCTTCCAGAATTTCACCCCTCCCCATAGGCCCCTTATATTGGATTTATGAAAATACGGTCGAACATCAATTTATTTTAATTATTTATTTATTTTTTAGCTGATTGATTTCTCCGAGTTTCAAACTCCTCGCCTATGTCGTTTAAGAGATACACGCTCCGTTAGGAATCCTTCAACCCCCACTTTTCACCCCTTTCACCTCATAATATACACCACATCGAAAAACCCTCAGACACGTGTCATATGCCGAGTATCACATCCCCCAATGAAACCAATCGGGAGATATCGCTATTCAATGAAATGCAGGTCTACCCCCTTAACAATCACCTGAAACCAAAAATGCATGGGACGAAAAAGAAACATCAAAATATCATGTTGGTTTCGGACCCTAAAAGACGTCAAAAATATAATAAAAGTAATAATAATAATAGCCTTTATTGCAGCCAGTTGGCCATATTACATGTTACAGATATGTACACTTACTAGATACTACGGTTCGCTTCTAGTCCTTACTATAAGCCACTATTGATAAAGTTCTGTTGGGGCATGTCGTGATATGGTACCTGCCGCATTCGTTCCTACACAGCTCACATATACACCTCTCATCCGGGTCATGAAATGTCTTTCGTGAGCAGACCTTATGGTGGAACCCATGAACTGCGAGTCTCGTCACGACGTGTCTCATTTCGGATATGGGTTGCATCCATCTTTTGTCCACCATGGCATCAGTCGCGTAGAATTCCTTCGGAATGTCAAGCCTTTTGCTTTGCAGATCCTGGAGTAATTTTCTGAAGCTTTCTGTGGAAGGCAACAGAAAAAGTGACCGAAGGTCCTCTATTAGGAACGTTTCTCTCGCCAGTTCATATACCAGCCGAGATTTGGCTGACTTGGAGACTCCGAGGGCTCTTTTGAGGAACCTAGATTTCACCTTTTCGAGTTCCTCCAGCTGTTTGTAGTTGAGAAACTCCCATGTTAGCTCCAGACCGTACGTTAGTACGGGCATGACCTTGGCTCGGAAGAGCATCATTGCTGTTTCCAGCGATATTTGGGTAATATGGCTTATGTCGTTTATGGCCTTCACTGCTGCGGCCGCTTTCGCTCTTGTATGTATTCTGAAGCTTCGGCCTGTTACCTTGAGCGTGAGGCCGAGGTATTTGAAATTGTTTACTTTCTTCAGTTCCTTGCCGTTGCATAGCACTTGGTCTGATTCCGCTGACCTGCCCCCGTTCCGGAAGACGACCATCTCAGTCTTGTCCTCGTTGATTGTTAGTTCGTTTTCCTGGGCCCATTCGCTTAGTATGTTGATTGCATCTTGCAAATCCTTTATCTGCTCTGAGGCGATTGCCATGTCGTCTGCGTATATATACAGTTTGGACTCAGTCGATTCCTTTATTTTGTCTCCTGCATCGTGTGAGAGCGCATTGAATAGAATGGGACTGAGGGGTTCCCCTTGAAGTACTCCATTCGTTTGTATCATCCATTTGGTTTGTCCAACTCCGTTCTGCACTTGTATATAGTTTTCTGCCAATATGTTCGATATAAGGGTCGTCAGCCTTGACCTACCTATGAGTGTTTCCAGCTTATGTATCAGCAGCTTTCTGTTTACCAGGTCAAAAGCCTTCGTAAAGTCAACAAAGACTACATAGAGTTTGCTCTTGGGTTTCTCTAGTGTTGTTGTTATGTGCCGTAATAGGCTTCCTGCAGCCATAGTTGTCGATCTATGCTTCCTGAATCCACATTGCTCTTCTGGTAGCATTGGGTCTATTTTTTCGTATATTCTCGCTGTCAATATTCCTGTTAGTAGCTTTAGGGCTGCGGATTCCAGCGCTACTCCCCGGTATGAATTTGGGTCGTCAGTACTCCCTTTTCCTTTCTATAGTAGCTTGATGGTTGACTTCTTCCATTCGTTTGGTATTTGCCCGAGTTCTAAGCATTTGTTTAGTAGGGCCGTCCATATCGGTGCCAGTTCCTCAGTAGTTTGTTTTAGATGCTCATTCCTTAGTTCATCTGGACCGGGGGATCTATTATTTCTTTTCTTCTGTATGGCCATGGTGATCTCTTCTTCTTTGATGGGTTCTGACACATCGCGTTCTTCTGGGGGCCTGGTTTCGGGTCTAGTCTCCTTTGCACAGGTGACGTTCTTGATATGCTCCTCCCATGTCTCCAATGATATGTTTGGTTGGAAGCTATGGATCTTTGGCCTCAGGGCACGGTATGGGTCTGTTTCTGCTTCTGCAATGACCGCTCTTTGCGTCTCTTCTATGAAGTCCCTTTTTTTTCTTTTTAATCAGTTCTTTGTAGGTTTTCCTGTGTTGTCGGTATTCTTCCTGTGCTTTGTTGTCTTTTGTGACTCTTATGTTGTGGAGTTTGCCTAGGGTTTCCTTCCTTTGAATAAAACACGACTCATCGAACCTTTCTCCCGTGTGAAGGCGTGGTAGCTGCGCCGGTGATGCAGTCTTGTATCCAAGCTGCCGCCTCGTCGATTCCTCCCTCTTGGATGCTTTCCATCATCTTGTCTATGTCTTCCAACTTTTCTCTAATTTTATCTCTGTTTAGAGTTTTGCTCACTCTGGGCGGTCCTTCTATAGTTTCCCCATCGCAGATCTCTCCATCTATTTCTAGGCTCACTGGTATGTGCTTGCGTATAATAGCTCCCTCCGACCTAATTGTACTTGCGTTCCTTGTTTCGAGTGTTCCTCTTGTGCATATTAAGTCTGTTGTGCTGGTCCCGTTGGGGCCTATGTACGTCCAGTCATGAGTTTTGTTCCGGATTTTAAAAGTATTAAAAAGAGCTATTTTTGTAAATTTCATTCGAATCAATTTTTATGTAATTCCTGGGACTTAGAAAATTCCTGCCAAAGAGTACAAAATCATTAATAACTTCCTAAGTATTCGTCGTATGATGAAATAGCAAGAGACAAAAAAGATGTAATGTGTTATTGTCTACAACATAGGCCATGTATAATTTTACATATTACCTGTTTTCCCGCCAGAATTTCACCCCTCCCCATGGGCCCCTTAAATTGGATTTATGATAAAACGGTCAAACACCTATTTACTTATTTTTTATGCTGATTTTTCCCGCTGACTTTCAAACTCCTCGCTTATGTCGTTTAAGAGATACACGCTCCGTTAGAAATCCTTCAACCCCCACTTTTCACCCCTTGCACCTCATAATATACACCACATCGAAAAACCCTCAGACACATGTCTTCTTATTTTTAATGATGAGTTTATATGCCGAGTATCACATCCCCCAATGAAACCAATCGGGAGATATTGCTATTCAATGTTTCTTTCAATATTCTTTCTTCAGAATTTCACCCCTCCCCATGAACCCCTTAAATTTGATTTATGAAAAAAAAAACTGTCGAACAGCTATTTACTTACTTTTAAGCAGTTTTTCTCCCTGAATTTGGTGAGTGAGTCAGTCAATCAGTTAGGACACTTTCTTTCCTGTTTTTTTTTTTCCAGAATTTCACCCCTCCCATGGGCCCCTTAAATTGGATTTATGAAAAAAAAAACGGTCAAACACTTATTTACTTATTTTTCATGCTGATTTTTTCCCGCTGAGTTTCAAACTCCTCGCCTATGTCGTTTAAGAGATACACGCTCCGTTAGGAATCCTTCAACCCCCACTTTTCCCCCCTTTCACCTCATAATATACACCACATCGAAAAACCCTCGGACACATGTCTTCTTATTTTTAATGATGAGTTTATATGCCGAGTATCACATCCCCCAATGAAACCAATCGGGGGATATTGCTATTCAATGAAATGCAGGTCTACCCCCTTAACACCCCTTTAGAACCTGGATATCCAAAATTTAAGGAAGAAACCCCAAGGAAATGTGAGGAAGGGAAGATATGGAGAAGGGCAGTTCTGAGTGAGTAAATATAACTTGCCTTTTTCTCTCATTGCTCTTTTTCAATGTTTTGCTGAGTACAAAATGCTCCTTGCGATGCAATTCTTATCAGATATTGTTGTGACTTGGAAAGGTCGTTGTTAAGGGTACAGTTATGTTAATTTGCTCTGGGTTTTGAACTGCTTCGATTTTAAAATGAATTTTAATGTGTAGATTCAAACTTTTAATCCCAGTTCTTTTTAAATATATGAATTGAGAGTTTAAACATTTATGGAAAGAACAGTATCCAACACCAAAACCCAGAGCAATTATTGTTTCTATATATCTTACCTACCGTATATGTGTTTTAAAAATCAGCTTGATCAAACAAAAACTTTATCGCAAGGGATTTTTGATGCAACCTCTGTTTTAATACAAAAAGGGCATTGACTCAAACACTAATAAAGCTAATAAGTTAAATCATAAATTAGAACATTAGATACCAGCAACAGTCTATGCAAGTAGTTAAAATTTGGTAATTATATGATGAAAACTGTGGAAGTTGAAAAATCAGCCATATCTCCCCCCCCCCCCCCCCCCTCCCCGCAGTAGATGAGTGTGTCTATTGGCCTGGTCCTTTTCTCCATATTTTATCTCCTACCGGTACTTCAAATTGTTGAACAATAATGAAAACAATGGAACACAAGCAGAATACGGAGACACCAGCGTTCGTTGCTACGCAATTTACTTTTCTAAAAAAAACTTAATTATCTAGAGAGGCTTTCACGGTTTCGTCTCTAATGTATTCTATGGGAGTTACATTTCATGGGAAAAGTAAATTAAAGATGTAGCCTTTCACTACCGCTCCAAACTTCATATGATGCAAATTCTGATCGATTTAATTGTAACAATTGACGTTGCAGTACAACAGATTTGCAATTTCGTCTTAATTTTGGAGTTCATTTTTCTATTTTCCATCAATGAGACAAGGCCGAGTTCTGATCCCAACTTTTAAACCTCTCCAGTTCAAAGGTAAGAATGGTTCCTTACAGTATTAAATCCTGTCACATTCTATCGAGAGGATTGAACCCTCATCTAGTGTGGTGTTGGTCAGAATAACCCTCACAATTATTACTCTTTTATTCGTAATCCAGGACTTAAATAACAACGTAAGTAATTTATATTGTATCTCTAGTTCACTATTACGAATGGGAAAATGCATTGAACATTGAACACTCATTTAGTATTTCCATGTAATGCACAAACTTTTGTTTGCTGTTTTTAGCTTTATAAAACCACCGTTTTCTGAAGTAACCACAACTTAAATACTCATTCAATTGAAGACAGTAACTGGGCAGATAACTTCAAATGAACTACTGTTAATGCATACGGTATATCAATTTAACCAAAACCTCTTTCCGTACAGCAACAATCAATTATGATAATTTATTCACAGTCTCGGAGCGCCGTTTTCATTTTTAAAGGGGAAGATGACCTCGTAGTTCCGCCCCGTAAAACAAAAATAACTAACTCATTTTCAAACAAGAAGTTCCGTGACGAACTAAAGAGCCTACTTTTCTTAAAATTTAAGATTCATGTCAATTATTTATCTATATGGATCTATCTATAAAAATAATATAGAATAATGACGAAATTAAGTTGGTAATACCGAAATTTCTAATTAGTTCGAAATACTGAATACCTGGCATAATGTAGCCTAATAGAGCATTACAGTTGTCAGCCCCGGTGACTAAATATATTCTTAGTTCCATCTCTTAAGGTACAGAGTACAAAATTTGGTTGAAGTCCAATGGATAGTATGGACGTTACATGCAGTTAAACTTTGGATTTAACAGCGCGCGTAGAATCATGTTGACAACAATGTCATGCATGTATTGGTCAGAAATAATCTGAAATAATATGATCTATTGTTGTATCAATTTTGAATGAAATCCATTGTTTAGTATAGAAGTTACATGCATTTTAAAATTGAACCTATCAGCAGGCTTAGAATCATGTTGGCAGCACTGACGTATATTAGTTACTCCAAATTAATCTAGAATGCCAGGTACTATACGTGTGCAAAGTTTAGAGCTATTGGCTTGCATATTGATATTAGGGTAACAAAAGTAGAGACAGCATTTATTAACAGTTGGCAGCCCTGGTAGCTCTTAAGAATACGCATAGTCATATCTGTTATGGTACATATAGCACATACGAAATTTGGTTGAAATCCAAATGATAGTATAGAAGTTACATGTATTTAAATTTGTACCTCTCGGCAGGCTTAGAATCATGTTGGTAGCACTGACGTATATAAGTTACTCCAAATTAATATAGAATGTCAGGTACTATACGTGTGCATAGTTTAGAGCTGTCGGCTTGCATACTTTCTGATATATAGGTATTTGGATAAAATCAATTGAGAGCATTTACTAACAGTTAGTGGCTCTAAGAATACGCTCAGTCATATCTGTTTATGTGGGTGAGTGGATAGCGTGTCGGTCTACTAACCCCAATATTGCAGGTTCGCCCCTGGCCATGGTAAGTGATTTTTGAAAGACGGCAAAATTACGATACGCATGTCATGCGATGTTGGTATGTCAAAGAACCCATTTGAATTCAGTAGGCCGAATTCATAATGGCAAAATTAATCTCGGGAGTTTCCGCCAACACAACGTTCCTGATTTCTCTACTAGAAAGCGCTATAGTGTACAAGGAGCTTAGATATCTATTATCTAACCTCCTTAACTTTCATAGTGATTCAAGGAACAACGAAATTCTGCATGCAAGCTACCCTCTGGGTGTCAAATTACAAAGCTTGCACCCGGCACCGAGGCCATACAATATTATATATATATTATATGTACTCATAGCACATACGAAATTTGGTTGAATTCCAATTGATAGTGTAGAAGTTATATGCATGTAAAAATTGCACTTATCAGCAGGCTTATAATCATTTTGGCAACACTGCCATGTATAGGCTCCTGGAAATTAAACTGAAGTATTATTATATATACGTGTGCCAATTTTGAAATACCGTAGCTCCCATTCATATTGTTTCGATCCGACCTTCTGTCCCTTCTGGCGGCACGGACTTGAGCCTTCGACTACCCAGGGGTTCCTTAACGGGGTCCTTCACTCTTAGGGGTTCTGCATGCTCAGGTAACGGGGTGGTTACCGTGTCCTTACCGATGCCTTACCCACTATTGACAGCACACCACTTATGCTAAAAGAGGGGGAATTGAGGGAGTTGTAGGAACACGGGGTTGTTCCCCAATAAAAGAGAACTCTCCTGGACTGCCGGTTTATTCCCTTCAACAGCTTCCAGGAATCCACTGTGCAGGTACAGGGCTTGCTCAATAAACTCCCTCCAACAAAAGGAACAATAATTCAAGATCTCACCTGATCACACAGCCGTCTCTCTCTCTGACGATGCTCAGCACCAGTCCCCTTGGTCGCCATACTACGGTCCCCCGATCGTCAAACTTACATCGCTCTCGTTTACGCTCTGCTCCCACTCTCTCATCTCTGACTGACCCCTACCGCACCAGAGGTCGAAGCTTATAAGCACAAAAATCGCAACTAGTGCGTGCTTACCTAGCACCTCCTTGCAGGCTCTCATGATCTGGATTGAACCGGGGTTGCACGTCCGGTAAGGTTCAAGGCTAAACCAAAACCGGGGCATGACAATATCTTCCAAGCTTGCCACGGTGGGTGTGTGGTTATAATCTCGGACTACCAACCCCAAGATTGCAGGTTCGCTCCTGGCCATGGTAAGTGATTTTTGAAAGGCGACAAAAATCACGATACTCATGTCATACGTTGTTGGCATGTTAAAGAACCCATTTGAATTCAGTAGGCCGAGTTCATAATGGCAAAATTAATCTACTAGAAAGCGGTATAGCGCCAAGGAGCTTAGATAGGCTATCTAACCTCCTTGACATTCATAGCGCTCCAAGGAACATTAAATTCGACACGCAAGCTGCCCTTTGGGTGTCAGTTAACAAAGCTTGCACCCGGCACCCGAGGCCACACGATATTATTATTATTATTATTATTATTATTATTATATCTTCCAAGATACCAAACATGGAGCTCAAATTTCAATTGCGATTTTTCAGCAGTTGGTAGCACTGACATCATTTTCAAATACGGCATTGAGATATTCAGGTATAGATCTTTACTCTTACTAAATTTTGTTTCGATTGCTGCAGCCGTTTAGGAGTTGATAGGGACACACACACACACACAGCCAGACAGGACAGACACACACACACACACATTTGCCCGGATCGATCTCATAAGTCTACTTTTTCCTCATTTTTGCAAAATGTGAAAAGTATGCTAAAAATCACGCCCGCGAAACGGATCTTTTGGAGAACAAATTAACAGGACTTGTGTGACAGGGAGAGGGATAGTTACACAGCCATTTATGAAATAACTCGCTCGAAAGGTCATTTGGTGATTTGAAAGTAAGCAGGATAACGTAGGAAATTACAAGGCATATCCTGGGATCGAAAGACTTTGTAACTTACGAAGCAAACTTGAATGATATTAAACAAAAACAGTCCAACTCATATTCATCCGTGCAAAAGACTTAGCATTGGCTATTTTCTAACGGCAGCCACGGGACTTCCCCGGCCAAATTTGAAGCGTCTATGACGCTATGGAAATTAATTGAAAACCAGCAATCGGTTGCGATTACGAGTGCCACTAGTTGAATCAGCGAAATTTTTCTTTCAAGGTCAGTGTCGTTGTTATGATGTCTTCCATGTTTGTCTACCCCTTATTATTCCCGTTTTCCAACGGGGTCGGGGATGAGATGCGATGGAAGTCTTTGTGGCGATGGTTTTTACGGCCGGATGCCCTTCCTGACGCCAACCTCATGAGAGTAGTTAATGAGAGATGAAATGAATGATGGTGAATGAAACTGGGCAAGGATGGGGAAGGAAGCGGCCGTGGCCTGTCAGAAGATACCGTCCCAGCATTTGCCTGGTGTTGAAAATGGGAAACCTCGGAAAACCATTTCAAGGACGGCCGACGGTGGGGCTCGAACCCACGCGTCTACCGAGTCAGCAGAGAGCTTGGCCCCATGTCCTAATGCTGCGCTTTAGCCAGCGTAGCCACTACTGTCGGTTTATGATGTCTTCCATGAGCGCATGAATTGTGTGTGTAGTCTACTGTGTCCAAACGTGCGAGCATATAAAAGGCAACCCTCCGGTTGGCTACCTAAGGGTCAGTTGATCGTGCCAAACTGGGCTACCTTCACGCCAGTCTGAACTCTGATATTATAACGTCACAATCAAAGTGAAAGACAAGTATAAGTTTGAGTGAACAGTTTTCCTCTGTAGTCAAAGGGGCTAAGGCATCAATAACGATTGTAACGAGGGTAAAGCGCGTATAAAGACATAGACTGAACCGCAGTGTTAAAAAAAATCGGATAATACAATATATGTTTTGAAGTAGTTCGAGAGGCATAAACAGTTTTAAATAAACCAGCCTTGGTGAGCGCAGTCACCGCCGCATGATCGGGCTGAAATGTTTTGTAAAATGGGTGTGGCCGGTTAGAAACTGTGTACCGTAACTTATTACGACCCAGTGCGGGACAATTAGTGACATTCTTGTGTGAGATCTAGTAAAAGTCGCGGGCATGTTGTTATTTTGTTCAAGTGTGAACACAGTAAGAAGAAGTGTTAGGAATCTGTTCCATCACGGCTAATGTATGAAGTGTTAAAGTTTTAAATTTGTGAGTCAGCAATAATTGTAAAGATGGTGCAGCATCAGGTGGTGGAAATCTGCGAACCCATGAGCCATGATCTTCTAATTTCGCAATATGGGGTGATCCAGTCGCCTCCGGAGTCCATCATTTATCATCTTGGACTCACACGATAAGTACTCGACCGTTTTATTAACTAACTTATGAATTAATTGTAGCGGACATGGGATTTTAAGATGCTACTGTTTCATTTTACGTTTCATGATAGGCCTATCACTTTACTTCCGCCTTCCTCAAATTATTTGATTTTTTCAACTTTTTCCAACTCTTCTCTCTCATTGAAGCAATCATCTTATCTTATATATTAAAAATATTTATTATGATTTTGGTGGCTGTTGTCGGCAGGCGAGATCAGCAGGTAAGTTGGTGCTCTGTTGCCGCGTTCCCTTGCTCTCGCGCGCCAGAGAACGTCACTGTCTGATCAGCGGTTCGTTCGCACTGCTTCGTAATGCAATACATCTGTTGGAATGCAATACATTCATATTAAATAGATTTGTATTGTGTTAGAAAATACTTCTACAGCGCCAACTGTAGGACATTTTGCGAAATGATGTCTGGCAGTATACCTTTCAGATCAGTCCTTGTGTTTCGTATATTTTAACGTCGAAGAGTCTATTTGAAATATTAATTTGGTATACAGTACGGTACATCACAATAAGGTAACTCTCGGTAGTGATAAAATATTTAAAACACAGAGAAAGCTAGTCCCAGAAGCATGACGTTGCAATAAATAAATGATTGATTAAGAATTACAAATTAATTCACAAGCTCGTGATACAATTAGTAAGAAAAACAAGAAGTTCCGTGACGAACTAAAGAGCCTACTTTGCATGCCAATGATTAATCTACAGTATATGAACCTATCTAGTAATGACGAAATTAAGTAGGTAATATCGAAATGTCTAATTAGTTCGAAATATACCTGGTATAATGTAGCCTAATAGAGCATTACAGTTGGCAGCCCTGGTGAATGAATATATTCTTAGTTCCATCTCTTAATGTACAGAATACAAAAATTGGTTCAAGTCCAATGGACGTTACATGCAGTTAGACATTGGATCTATCAGCACGCGTAAAAACATGTTGGCAACAATGTCATGCGTGTGCTGGTCATAAATAGCCTAATCTGAAATATTATGATATCTTGTGCCAATTTTGGACGAAATCCTTTTGTTAGTATAGAAGTTACATGTATTTTAAAATTGGACCTATCAGCAGGCATAGAATCATGTTGGCAGCACTGACATATATTAATTATTCTAAATTAATCTAGATTGTCAGGTGCTATACGTGTGCAAAGTATAGGGCTGTTGGCTGTCATATTTCCTGATATATTGATATTAGGTTAAAAAATATAGACAGCATTTATTAACAGTTGGCAGCCCTGATTGCTCTTAAGAATACGTATAGTCATATCTGTTATGTTACACATAGCACATACGAAATTTGGTTGAAATCCAACTGATAGTATAGACGTTACATGTATTTAAAAATTGGCCCTATCAGCAGGCTTAGAATCATGTTGGTAGAACTGAAGTATGTAAGTTACTCCAAAATTAATCTAAAATGTCAGGTACTATACGTGTGCATAGTTTAAAGCTGTAGGCTAGCATACTTTCTGATATATTGGTATTTGGATAAAAGAATAGAGAGAGAGCAATTATTAACAGTTGGCAGCCCTGGTGGCTCTTAAGAATACGCTCAGTCATATTTGTTTATGTACACATATTACATACAAAATTTGGTTGAAATCCAATTGATAGTGTAGAAGTTATAGGCATTTAAAATTGGACCTATCAGAAGGCTTAAAATTATTTTGGCAACACTGTCATGTATGGCCTCCTGGAAATTAAACTGAAATAGTGTTATCTACATGTGTGCCAATTTTTGAATAGCTCCCATGCATACCTTCCAAGATATCCAACATGGAGCTTAAATT
Source organism: Meconema thalassinum (assembly GCA_946902985.2). Classification (NCBI taxonomy): domain Eukaryota; kingdom Metazoa; phylum Arthropoda; class Insecta; order Orthoptera; family Tettigoniidae; genus Meconema; species Meconema thalassinum. The sequence goes on along the minus strand of OX336394.1, from coordinate 190,228,124 downwards.
TCTAGTGCGTTTTTTTCATCAGTTGGTAGCATTGACATCATTTTCAAATATGGACGTGAGATATTCCGGTATACATCTTTACTCATTCCAAATTTGGTTTCGATTTCTGCAGCCGTTTAGGAGTTGATAGGGACACACACACACACACACACACACACACACACAGACAGCCAGCCAGCCAGACAGAAGGACAGCTCCTTAGCGAACTAGTTCGCTCTTTTAGTTCGTTAGTTCCCATCTCGAAGACAGATCGTTCGCTCGCCTTGCTACTGCCACTGCACGCGTTCCTTGTTTGTTATAGCAGTCTGTCCCCACTCATTACTCGTCTCCACTGATTGCTCATTCGCATTGCTCGCGTTTCAAGCAATACTGTAGACTATTGTAACAGTTACTATGCTCGCTGCACGTGCAGTTCGTGTATTAGATATTGACATGTTGCGTGTGTAGTAATGTGTTTTACATTTTGATATTCGAAGATAAAAAAATACAAAACTATGAGTATTGAAACATTAGTGAAATTCCTTATTCCTTCCTTATTTCCTTTTATTCCTTGTAGGAACATAGGGTAGCTACAAACTTCTTCCATCTCACTCTATTGTTGGCCATCCTTTTAATTACAGTCCATGTCTTTCCTTCTGAGACAATTTCTCTTTCTATTGTTTATAAAGCCAAAAGTCGTCATTTTTTTTATCATTAGTGAAATTCCGTTACCGTACCTAAAAGAATAACAGTATGGACGATGTGTTCGTTGAAGCATACACTTATTATTCTCTATATTTTCTTTCTCGCGTGGGGCCGATAACCTAGATGTTAGGCCCCTTAAAACAACAATTATCATCATCACTTTTCACGTATATCGGCGCGTCAACATCCGATTTCATTTCCTACTTGTCACTAGGTGATGATAAGACGTAACCCCCCCCCCCCGCAATTTTCGTTTCATTTCTTACTTGCTTCGTGATACTCATTATTTGCCTGCTCTGAAAACGTTCAGTACATTATCTTTATGGCATGAATGGGAGGAATAAGCTTTTTAGTTCAGAGTGTTTGTCCATAGAAGTTCGCTTTTCTTTGAGAATCATCGTAATAATGTTCATTTCTTAAAAACAGGTAAAAGTAGTTGTATCACCATGTATCGAGAAAAATAAATATCAACCGGTTGATTGTGAGGTTTGAAGCCATTTTTCAGTGTTGACTAAGTAAACAAAAGTTTGGTGCTTTTCGGTCGGTCAACACGAATATACCCAAACAGAGCTGGGTTATGCCTCAATCCTGAAATAAATTACATGGGATCAATAAATACATAAAATACATGTATGAATTTATTGATCTCAAGTAATTTATTTCAAGATTGGGGCATAGGGCCTAACCCAGCTATGTTTGGGTACATTCGTGTTGACCGACTGAAAAGCACCAAACTTTTATCAACCAGTTCATTAAAATGGTAATGTTAATTCAGTTTGCCGATTTTCTAAATAATTGGGCATATTTTCAAATAATCCAAAATGACTATGTTAAATAAAACTTGGAATCATCCCCACATCTAAATCAGTTAACTATCAGTAACTTCAATTTATGAACCGCCACTGTATTACATTACTAATTTAAGGTAGTTATTACCTATTAGCAGGCCCGACGAGAGGAGGGGGGGGGGGGTCAGGCGGGGCTGCAGCCCGGGGCCCGGCTCTGGGAGGGGGGGGGGGGCCGGCCGGGCAAAGTATTCCTTTCATGACTAAAATATATCACAGACAATTATTTGCTGAAACAATCAACGTCTGTGCAAAATGGCGCAAGAACAATAACATAGGCTAGGTCAAATACTTGAGTCAGAGCACCCTGGAAACAGCTGAACCAGAGCACCCGAACGTAGTCATACAATACCGTAGTTCTCAGAATATGTACCTGTGGTGAGGGGCGCATACCTCGGTTCTAAATTTAACTTACTTGACAGCCTTCTTTCGTTTGTATACCAAATTTGAAACTGATTTCCTCACCATTACCTGTCGCAATTATGAAGATTAGTCTCCTCTGTGACTGTGTTTGAAGCGTCACGTTGCTTTGTTTCTAGTGATCTTTGTGTGCCGTGCGTTCACTCCATTTACATTGTATTGGTAAGAAAATAGTTTATTTAATCTTCGTCCACATTGGAATTCATTTTCGCTCTGTATAAATGGACTAAGGAAAATGTTCATCTATAAAGAACTAAGAAAACATTATTATTATTGTTAGGAGGCTTGTATTTCTTACGACTGTAGCCTATAGGCAGGGAAACGATTTGAAAAAGTTTCGATCCGAAGATCCCCGGTCGCACCAAGCCATTTTAACTGTCTGATTATCACTTTATGGCTTACGTCTTGTATCCGACATTACCTAATAACTGAGAAATCTCATTTGCCGCTATTATTATTTTATTATTAGTAGTAGAATTATGATTATTATTAATATTATAATTAGATGTATTATCATTATTATTTTTATCGCCATATACTCTATGCTAAACAATATACTATTAGTGGAAACAAGCTGAGCTTTCGTAAGCCAACTGGCAGCATTAGTAGCATCGCAAAAATAGATAAACGCTGCGAATATGACATATTCTAATGTGGACGCAGCACGCAGATGTTAATAACTCCGGCTTGCAAAAGAGTAATTGACTTGGTCGAAAGAACAGCCTTTGCCTTAACATGAGAACGAGGATATTCTCAAATTTAAAATCATAACGATTTTCAGAGTGTGAATTGCTATTAAAGGTCATCGTTAGTTTGATGATGGTCGTTGTTGTTGATGTTGATGTTTTAAGGGGGCGGAACAACGAGGTCACCTGCCCATAAGCGTTAGCTTACGTGTTACTTTCAGTTATAAATATCAAATGCGGGCTACAAGGGAAAGAAGACAATAATTGAAGGAAGTGAACCATGATAGGTTTGAAGTCTTTGATTTGGAAATGCAGGTAGGCTATAATAAATTACGCTGACGGACCTGAACAACAGTTGTCTAATATTCGGAAGGAGAAAAACATAAAGAAATGTTTGGATATTAAATTAACTCTGGCTCTTGTTTTTATCTTGGACTAGCTCTTCGTACCCGTCGTTGTCGGGTTTGCGATTTAAGGGAAACAAATAGACTGGTGACAGTAGTTAGTGAAATTATGGCTAAACTATCGAACCCTGTTTGGACAACACCCATGTAATTTTGCAATTTGTACCCAGTCCATTGTTCTGCTTAGAATTAGGTAGTTTTAAGGGAGGACACTTGGGGTCACAAAAATGAACATTAAACAGCTCATAAGAAAAACAATCTATCAACCAGCACGCAAATTCCTAAGAAGGATGTTTTTTAGAAATATTTGTTGCCTTTTGGCCTTCGCTTTTTAGCCATACGGCCAGCTTCAATGTAATTTATTTTTACTTGTATTATAAGTCTTGTATAACGTAATGATGTTATTGGTTTTGCGTTCCTTTAAACTACTGAGGCTTTTACAGACGCCAAGGGATATTCAACGTGCCAGTAAATCTACTCACACGGCTCCCTCACATTTGCGCATCCTCAAATGTCAACTGACAGCGCCAGGATTCAATCCTTGAACCGTCAGCACAGCAGGCTGGAACGTTTCCGCTGCTCCGCGCAGCCAGTCTTGGCATGATGAGGAAAGATGAATGTAATGTATATCTTATGTCATAGACATTGAACGGGCTTACAATTAATGAGAAGATAAACACATCCATGCCCGTGGCCGGATTCAAACCAGCAGATGAGCCAGAGTTTCAAGACCAACCTTTGCCTTTTATTATGATCCATGCCAGCATAACATTTCGTCACTCCATTATCGGTGTGAAGAGATTGACAACTTGCTAAGAGGGTACTGTACTGCTTGGGTCTAAGCTGCGTGAACCTGACAGGAATGTGCATCGCGGACAATGAGAAGTGGTGTTGACGAGTGATGAGGTTTCTCGGTCCTTGCATAGTACAGAACCAAATACACACATCAAAAAAAGTTTTGCATCACCTCGGTTCCAAGAGTTCCGGAACCGTTAAATACAAAGGGAATAGAGATCAACACAAACAACATTTCAGCTCGTTTTATTGCTCATGAGACCCACACATTGCATGTTGTACCATCATACAGCTAGACTTTCAGCATTTGTGGTCCAGATTGCAGTACACACCACTACCTCTAATACCCAGTAGCACGTCCTCTTGCATTGATGCATGCCTGTATTCGCCGTGGCATACTATCCACAAGTTCATCAAGACACTGTTGGTCCAAATTGTCCCACTCCTCAACGACAATTCGGCGTAAATCTCTCAGAGTGGTTGGTGGGTCAAGACGTCCATAAACAGCCCTTTTCAACATATCCCAGGCATGTTCGATAGGGTTCATGTCTGGCGAACATGCTGGCCACTGTAGTCGAGCGATGTCGTTATCTTGAAGGAACGCATTCACAAGATGTGCACGATGAGGTCGAGAATTGTCGTCCATGAAGACAAATGCCTCTCCAATATTCTGCCGATATGGTTGCACTATGGGTCGGAGGATGTCATTCAGGTATCGTAAAGCCGTTTCGGAGCCTTCCATGACCACCAGTGGCGTACGTCGGCCCCACATAATGCCACCCCAAAACATCAGGGAACCACCACCTTGCTGCACTCGCTGGACAGTGTGTCTAAGACGTTCAGCCAGACCAGGGTGCCTCCAAACACGTCTCCGACGATTGTCTGGTTGAAGGCATATGCGACACTCATCGGTGAAGAGAACGTGATGCCAATTCCGTGGGGTCCGTTCAGCATGTTGTTGGGCCCATCTGTACCGCGCTGCATGGTGTCGGGGTTGCAAAGCTGGACCTCGCCATGGACGTCGGGAGTGAAGTTGCGCATCATGCAGCCTATTGCGCACAGTTTGAGTTGAAACACGACGTCCTGTGGCTGAACGAAACGCATTATTCAACATGGTGGCATTGCTGTCAGGGTTCCTCCGAGCGGCAATCCGTAAGTAGCGGTCATCCACTACAGTAGTAGCCCTTGGGCGGCCTGAGCGAGGCCTGTCATCGACAGTTCCTGTATCTCTGTACCTCCTCCATGTCCGAACAACATCGCTTTGGTTCACTCTGAGACGCCTGGAAACTTCCCTTGTTGAGAGCCCTTCTTGACACAAAGTAACAATGCGGACGCGATCGAACTGCGGTATTGACCTTCTAGGCATGGTAGAACTACAGACAACATGAGCAGCGTACCTTCGTCCTGGTGGAATGACTGGAACTGATCGGCTGTCGTACCCCCTCCGTCTAATAGGCCCTGCTCATGCATGGTTGTTTACATCTTTGAGCAGTTTTAGTGACATCTATGAACAGTCAAAGGGACTGTATCTTGGATACAATATACACAGTCAACGTCTATATGCCGGAGATCTGGGAACCGAGGTGATGCAAAACTTTTTTTTGATGTGTGTACATTGGTCGGTGACTCACTCACTCATTCGTAACACTACAGTGGTTTGGGCAACGGCCCTGTTTCAGCAGTATTGGAATAGAAAGGAATAACAGAAATCATGGTAGGCTGTTGACAGACCCTTCTCTTCTCGCCTGATGCTTTCCCCTCACCCCGCAAGTTCCCAGAGCTTAGACCCGAGCAGTACACTATTGTTACGTGCCACCCCCTAGTGGCACTTTTGTTAACTGGATTACGGTGGGGGTACAAAGCACAACACCAATTACTGCTTAAAGAAATAATTAACTTTATTGTGGCCAGAAAATTACACTAGTCAGCAAATACAAGCAATTAGGAGCCTTACTCCAGTTTCCTCAAGTCTCTTCCTTGAGCGCTCTTGGCCCTTCCACTTGTCAACAGATCACAGAAGTTAATCCGTCCTAATGAGTACGGTGGCCTTGACAGAAACTACCTGCTCCTCTCCTTTATGTTCTCCGACCACAATTACTTACGATCACTTGCTGCAGGCTATTTCGCTGTCCACAAGCTGGAGAAACAATGTCACTGGATTTCGTAACTCGCACAGCACTTCGTCACCACACTTCTGTCGCACAAGATAATCGCTCGCACTAGCTCGTAAAACACAACAACAACAACTGCTAGACAGGTTGCACTTATATAGCAGGCCGGTGACTCAATAAATGCTTCTAGATCCATCCAGGGTTCACGGCTTCTCGAGGTTTCCATCGCTGGTCCAGTCACGAATATTCTGGACTATCCCTTTGTCTTAGTAGCCCTGTTGCATAAGGCGCGCGCAATACAGGAGGCAGGACACAGCCCAGCCCTGGGGCAGTTGTGACTCATGCGGCGAGTGATGACACAAACTCACAGCCGTAACACCACCCCCTTCCTAAAAAGGCTGATCGTCCCGATCAATCATTGGTCCGTCTGTGTCCCTCCGTAGGCTGCCAGGCGATCTCGATGCACGATCTTCATCTTCGCCCTCGGGCTCCGCTGGATCCTGTAGACGACATCGTTGATCCGTTTCACGACTCGGTACGGGCCCTCCCAGGACTTCTGCAGTTTGGGTGACAGGCCTTTCTTCCGTAATGGGTTGAAGAGCCAGACCAGGTCGTCCTCGTGGAATCCGCCGGCATCCGTCTGCTGGTCGTATCGGGTCTTCATTCGGTCGGTCTCGATCCGTAGTTTCCTCCTCGTGAACGCGTGTACGTCCTCCAGTTGGTCGACCAGTTCTTGACAATACTGGCTTACCGGGATCGGATCATTCCCAGGTCGGCCGAAGGCAAGATCGACAGGTAGACGGAGCTCCCTCCCAAACATGGCCCGGGCTGGTGTGCACCCGGTGGCTTCATGCACGGCGGCGCGGTAGGCCAGGAGAAATAGTGGAAGATGTTTGTCCCAATCCCTCTGGTGCTCGCTGACGACTATTCGGAGATGGTTCTCGATGGTGCGATTGAATCGCTCTACCATCCCGTCGGACTGAGGGTGTAGCGGCGTTGTCCTTGTCTTCCAGATTCCGAGCAGCTGGCATAGGTTCTGGAACACCTGCGACTCGAAGTTCCTCCCTTGGTCGGAGTGCAGCTCCAGGGGTACTCCGTACCGGCTGACGAATTCCTTCACCAGGGTCTCTGCAATCGTCGCGGCTTCTTGGTTAGGGAGCGCATACGCCTCCGGCCATTTGGTAAAGTAGTCGCTGACGACTAATATGTAGCGGTTCCCTGCCTCGCTTAACGGGAATGGCCCAGCAACATCGATGGCCACTCTCTCCATGGGGCCGCCCACGTTGTAGGTCTTCAGTGGACCCCGTCGTCTTCGTCCTGGGCCCTTGCTGGCTGCGCAATCGTGGCACCTCGCGCAGTGGTTCTCCACGTCTGTTTGGCATCCGATCCAGTAGAACCGCTCTCTCAGCTTCTCCAGGGTCTTCTTTATCCCTAGGTGTCCACCAGATGATCCTCCATGAACTTCCTTCAGGACTTCCTCCGTCATAGCCTTTGGAACGACGACTTGTTCCCGAGATGTCTTCCCGTCGGTGATCTCCCAGGCGCGGCAGATGAGGCCATCCCTTACAATCAGTGAGTCTCACTGTGCCCAGTAGGACTTAAACTTTGGGCTGTAGTCACTCACAATGTTCCACCCGGGTCTGGGGACACAGGCCCTCTTCCATTCGGCTATCAGTCCCAGGTCATCATCTTCTGCTTGTGCCCGCGTGAAAGATTCGCGGCTCCAGTTCCCCTGAAGTTCCACAGTAGTCCGTCGGCACTGTATCCCGGTGTTCTCCTCCCTTCGGTCACAGAAGGTGCAGTCTTCGGGGCACGGTCTCGTGACAGGGCGTCGGCGTTAGAATGCAGTTGGCCTTTCCTGTGCTGAATCTCAAAGTTGTACTGTTGAAGCCTCTCTAACCACCGCGCGAGTTGACCCTCGGGCTGCTTGAAGTTCAGGAGCCACCGCAGGGATGCATGGTCGGTCCTGATGAGAAATTCTTGCCCGTACAGGTACTTGTGGAAGTGTTCAATGGTCTTCACGATGGCGAGCAGCTTCTTCCTGGTGACGCAGTAGTTCCTTTCTGGCTTTGACAGGGCCTTGCTGAAGTAGGCCACTACTCTCTCCTCGCCGTCCACTACTTGCGACAGGATTCCCCCCTATGCCAAAGTCGCTGGCATCGGTATCGACGATGAACCTTGTTCCAGGTCTGGGGTAGGCCAGAATAGGTGCGGTGCACAGAGCCTGCTTGAGTTGTTCGAAGGCACTGTGGCATTCTGCTGTCCACGTGAAGAGTTGGTCCTTCTCAGTCAGTCGATGTAAAGGTTTGGCGATGTCGGCGAATCCTCTCACGAAGCGACGAAATAAGTGCAGAGTCCCAGGAAGCTTCGTAGTTGGGACTTGTCCTTCGGAACTGGCCACTCCCTCACAGCTGCGGTCTTCTCTGGGTCGGTGCGCACCCCTTCCTCGGAGACGATATGCCCAAGGTACTGGACCCGCTTCTGGAAGAGCTGACACTTCTTGGGGCTCAACTTCAGCTGGGCAGCCCGTAGCTTCAACAAGATCTCCTTCATGTTGCTGTAGTGCTCCTCGAAGCTCCTCCCCAGAACGATGACGTCGTCTAGGTATACCAGGCAGGTCTTCCAGTGTAGTCCCCTCAGAATGGACTCCATTAGCCTTTCGAAGGTTGCAGGGGCGTTGCACAGACCGAATGGCATGACGGTGAACTGCCAGAGCCCGCTGCCCACAGAGAACGCCGTTTTCTCGCGGTCCTTAGGGTGGACCTCCACCTGCCAGTAGCCACTCTTCAAATCCAAGGTGGAGAACCATCTTGATCCTGATATGGTGTCCAGCGTGTCGTCGATCCGGGGTAGAGGGTAGCTGTCCTTCTTCGTGACGTCGTTCACCCGCCTGTAGTCCACGCAGAACCTGGTGGAACCGTCCTTCTTCTTCACTAGCACGACCGGAGAACTCCAAGGACTATGTGATGGCTCGATCACCCCTTGCTCCTTCATCTCTTCTACCATCCGGTTGACTTCGGCTTGCTTGGCGAGCGGGACACGTCGGAATGGGGCCCTAATCGGTGCGCTGTCCCCAACGTCGATTCTGTGCTGATCCAAGCTTGTCCTGCCGAAGTCTTTGCTCCCCACGGAGAAAACATCCTGGAATTCGCGTAGCAGGTCATGAAGTTGGCGTGATTGCTCTTCGTCTAAATGGTCCTGGGATCCTTGGTACAGCTGCTGTAGTTCTTCTGGCAGGGCGCGTCTTCTTCGGTTGTCCGTCTGCAGGTGTCCGTCCGTCGTATCTGTGATGCTGGAAATCCAGGTAACGGGCTCGCAGACTCCTAGGTTGGTGTCCCGGTGAACCGTAATGTCGTAGTCGTTCAGGTTGGACAGGCGGACGTACGGCCGAGACGTCGTGTTGATGAGAGTCTTGGCAACTAGCAATCCTTTTGTCTGGATGTCCTCATATTTTGGTTCGATGACAGCCGCCACTCCCTCAGCAGTTCCGTCGATAATTACGGCAGCGCTGACCTCCGTCCTGGCGGGAACGATGACGTCTTCTCTCAGCCTTACTCGTCGTGCGGTGATGGACTCGTGTGCAGGTTGCAAAGCGAGTTCCTCACCTCCGTAGTGCAGAGTGTTGGTACTCAGATCCAAGATGATGTTGTTCTGGTCCAGGAAGTCCAGTCCGATGATCACTTCATTTGATACGTCAGCCACAAGCACTGGATGCTTTATCGCCCGTCGACCAATGACGAGCTCCAGTGATGCTTCGCCATGTACCGTTGCGGTCTCTCCGGTCGCGGTTATTAGCTGGAGGTTCCTTTGTGTGGGTTGAACTCTCCACTTCGGGATCACGGTGGGACTGACGATGGTCCTCGACGCTCCCGTGTCGATCAGCATGGGCCAGCTCACTCCGTTGACGACTCCGTCGACCATCAGGCTGCTATTATCCCTCCGTAACTGCGTCACACGGACTTGGACTGCCGGGGCTTGACGGCTGTCACAAGCCAACCTTTGCTCCCCTAGGCTGGCTGATACTTGCTTTCCTGGGCCACGCGGTTTCCCTACGACTGACTGTCCCGACGGAAACCCTTGGCGGCGGCGATCACCGCAGTCCTTGCTCAGGTGGCCTCTCTTACGGCAGGTCCAGCAGGTCGGTAGTCCTCTTCCGGGCCGCCTCTCCGGTTGCCTTCCGGCTGTGTCGTTGCTGGTGGTGCCGCGACTATCGAAGAAACGGCTTAGCGCCTCCATTAATTCGTCGGCCAGGGGCTTGGTCTCGTTTGTTTTTACTGGTTCGTCGACGTCCACTTGACGCACCCGCGCGTGCATTCTGGACGCCTGTTTTGCCGTCTCGAACTCAAGTGCGTGGCTCAGCGCATCTGCCAGGGTCTTATTGCGCGCGAGTCGCAGCGCCTGTTGAGTGTCCGAGTCCCGAAGCCCGTCGGTGAAGGTCTGCGTCGCAATCTGTTCCAGGAAGTCGGCCGGCGCTGTTGGATAGGCAAGCCTTACGAGGGGTGCGATGTCCATCTCGAACTCCTGCAGGGTTTCCGCGTTCTTCTGTACCCGGGTCCGGAGCTGCATCTGGTAGGCCTGCTGAAGATGGCTATCTCCATATCGGGATTCCATATGGGCGATCAGTGAAGCGTAGTCCTGGGATCCAGTCGGGATGGCCTGAAGGACGTTAAGGGCGTCACCTCTCAGCGCTACAATGAGAGCTGTAGCCTTTTCTGTGTTGTTCCAGTTATTTATGGAACATGCCGCCTCGAACTGACGTAAGTAGGTGCTCCACGGGACCTTTCCGTCGAAGGTTGGGGGCGTCACTCTGCTATGTCCCGTTCCTGATATTCCCGGTGTAACGGTGGGCGGGCGTTGGCGCAGCTCGGCAACTTCCTCTCGTAGAGCGTTGAATTTCTCTTCCACCCCCGTCAGTGGGCGTTGGCGCAGCTCGGCAACTTCCTTTTGTAAGGCGTTGAATTTCTCCTCCACCCCCATCAGCGGGCGTTGGCACAGCTCGGCAACTTCCACTTGTAAGGCGTTGAATTTCTCCTCCACCCCCATCAGCGGTCGTTGGCACAGCTCGGCAACTTCCACTTGCAAGGCTTGAATTTCTCCTCCACCCCCATCAGCGGGCGTTGGCGCAGCTCGGCAACTTCCACTTGTAAGGCGTTGAATTTCTCCTCCACCCCCATCAGCGGGCGTTGGCGCAGCTCGGCAACTTCCACTTGTAAGGCGTCGAACTTCTTTTCCACTGCTGCGACTTCCTCACGTAGGCCCTGTTCTAATTTCCTTTGGCTCTCCTCTAATTTCGTCAGCAGACACTCTTCCAGATTTTTCTGGCCATCCAGAAATTTGGCGGTTAGGTCCTCTGCTAACTTATTCTGGCCGTCTTCCATCTTCTTCTGGCCGTCTTCTAGTTTGGCAGTTAGGTCCTCGGATAACGTCTTCTGGCCGTCCTCCATCTTCTTCTGGCCGTCTTCCATCTTCTTCAGGTCATCCTTCAGGTCCTTGGCTAATTTCTTCTGGCCGACTTCCATCTTGGTTTCCATGCCATTTAACTTCTCTAGCAATGCTGCGAATTGCTCTTCCATTTTAGCTGCTTGTCTTGTAAAGGGCATGCGCTCACAGGAAAATTTAAAAAAAATTGACCTGCTCGGGTTTTGAAACCAGGACCGTCAGGTGTTGTGCTTGAGTTCGTAATCCGGCTTCTGACACCAGTTGTTACGTGCCACCCCCTAGTGGCACTTTTATTAACTGGATTACGGTGGGGGTACAAAGCACAACACCAATTACTGCTTAAAGAAATAATTAACTTTATTGTGGCCAGAAAATTACACTAGTCAGCAAATACAAGCAATTAGGAGCCTTACTCCAGTTTCCTCAAGTCTCTTCCTTGAGCGCTCTTGGCCCTTCCACTTGTCAACAGATCACAGAAGTTAATCCGTCCTAATGAGTACGGTGGCCTTGACAGAAACTACCTGCTCCTCTCCTTTATGTTCTCCGACCACAATTACTTACGATCACTTGCTGCAGGCTATTTCGCTGTCCACAAGCTGGAGAAACAATGTCACTGGATTTCGTAACTCGCACAGCACTTCGTCACCACACTTCTGTCGCACAAGATAATCGCTCGCACTAGCTCGTAAAACACAACAACAACAACTGCTAGACAGGTCGCACTTATATAGCAGGCCGGTGACTCAATAAATGCTTCTAGATCCATCCAGGGTTCACGGCTTCTCGAGGTTTCCATCGCTGGTCCAGTCACGAATATTCTGGACTATCCCTTTGTCTTAGTAGCCCTGTTGCATAAGGCGCGCGCAATACAGGAGGCAGGACACAGCCCAGCCCTGGGGCAGTTGTGACTCATGCGGCGAGTGATGACACAAACTCACAGCCGTAACATTATGTTGCGACTTCCATGTCAGGACATGTCACCGTGTGATATTCTCAGATCAGCAAGTTCTCACACCTGGTATTGCGATGTCAAGAGAAGGGTACAGATTGCGCAATTGGCTTGCAGCAGGGAAATGAGGCTTCCTATAACTCACCTCATCCCTCTGTATACAAAATCAATTTGTAGCCTAGTTTTATGTTATTGCTGCATTCTACTTACATACGAATGTTCATGCTTTTCGCTCTAGTAGTATTGACTCCAAACCAAAACAAACCAACATTCAAACTGAAGATGTATTTGGTCATTAAACACCTCATCCGGGATAAATAAAAAGTTTCAGCCAAATATTCCAAATGTTCAGAGATGGTAACACATACTGACAAGCAATAGTAAATAAAAAATTGATGGGCATGAAATTAGAGAGTATATTATTATTATTGATAATAGTCTTCTTTAATCGTATCGTCCGGGTTCGGTTCCCGGTCAATGCATGTGAGATTTTCGAAGTGAAATGCCATGCCCTGTGATTCGGATTCCACGTAAAAAGGAGGTCCCGTGGCTCATGATCTCAAGATTAACGGTCACGTTAAACTACAAGCTTCCTTCCTTCCTTTTCCTTTAATCGTATCGGTCAACTAAGGACCACGTTATTTCAACTGGCTTCTCTGGGCTTTGATCTTTGCCGAGTGTTCCTTCATACGTTGCCGGTGTTGCTCTTTTCTTTCTTCCGTCCACATGTTTCCCGTCTTCAACTTCGGTATTATTATTATTGTTGCCGACGCGCCTGACTCACACTCGCCCCGGGTTCTATTTCCGGCTCCGTCAGTGATTTAAGACACTGAGTTGAGGGCTGGAACGTGGTGCACTCAACCTCGTGAGAACAATTGAGTAGCTGCATGACAGTGAGGTAGTGCCCCGGTCATGGAGATCCAAGATTGACGGCCAGGAAATTACGGTACTGGCCATTACTGTTTCCATGATATTTTAGTTAGTTATTGTTGTTTTAAGGGGCGGAACTACGAGGTCATCTGCCCCTCTTAACACAGATTAAAGAATACAAATTTTGAATTGCATTTAAAATTTTGAGGTGGACATCTAAATTTAAAAAGACCAAAAATTAATAAAACAAAAACAAAAAATTAAATAAAAATAAAAATTATAAAAATAAACAAAAATTACGGAAAATCAAAACATTAACATTCAAAAACGAACAAGTCGTTGAGTCAATGTTCACTGGAAAATTTAGATTGCTGGCCCTAACCCACTCTCACTTATAAAGCGGATAACGCGATCAGCAGCCACCGCGTAATCGGCTAATATAAGTTTGAGTGTCATCTGCAAACCATTCTTCGTAAGTCTGCAAGATCCACACACTCTGTGAAAATGTGGGCCACGGTGAAAACGGCTCCACAGGTACAAAGTAGGGGTCTTCCCTTCTCATTAGGTACGAGTGGGTGGATCTTGTATGACCAATCCTTAGGCTACACAAAATGACGAACTCTCTCCGGGCCCGGAAGGAGCTCCGCCACACGCGAGTAGTTCCCTTGATCGTTCTCAGTTTACTGGGCAGTGGGTCAGCTAGCCACTGACTCTCCCAAAAAGCCAGAACTTGTAGGTGATTTGTTATCCAAACAATAAAATAATCGACAATGAGTGGTAGTCGTCACTTTGGATCTAAAAAAGAAAGATTCCCCGCAATCAAAATAGAATAGCTCTATCTTGTAGGCGTAACTGAGAGCGAATATCTCTAGCGGGTACCTCCATTGGTCGAGGTGGTAGTGATACCGCCTCTTTTGCAGCTTGATCAGCTAACTCATTTCCTGCAATTCCCATGTGGCTTGTTACACGTTTCTGTTTTCTATGCATCTATCAAAGAACGGATAGAAAGTTGACACTGAATATTAATGCAAATATTGGTGGATTAAATTAAAACTGTAGCCAAGTTTTAAGCATTCGCTATTTCAATACATATAAAATACAGAACTGGAGAAGTATTTAATTAAACCGTAATCTTACCACCCTTAAACATTTCATATTATGCATGTTACATAGGGATAAGACAGTACAGCTGTCCAGCTGCTTGCTTCTCACCCTGGTGAACCAAGTTTGATTCCTGGTTAATACACATTTCAAATTGTAGTTCAAATTCAAAACGTCAATAGTTGCCACTGTTAATTTAGTCTCATTTCTCTAGGAATTTAGGAAGCATATTAGCTGCAGTCCTATCAGTGCCACCTCTGGATCTGCCCCCTGTTAAAGTCAAATCAACAGCTACTTCCATGGTCGTCGCACTCACAAATACGGTACCCTAAACCATGCGTGATTGTTGAATACGGTATTATTAACATACTAGGCTTAGGCCGAAGATTCCTGGGTTCGATACCCAGCCAGGCTCGGAAGATTTTAATCTCCAGTGGAATTGTCTGACGTCTTAAACATTAAATTCATTCCCGACACGCAAATCGAGCATAATAAAATAAATAAATAAATAAATAAAATTAGCCTATAGACATCCCGTAAGGGCAAAAGCCTCCTGTTTGCACAAGGACGAGCTCGTTATTTTAAAGTGTTATTATGAGGATTTTGTTATTTTATGCAAAATAGGCGTCTGGTAATATTAAATTACTTTATGCAATTTTATAACAATACCAATAATAATATTAACAATAATCATTATTATCAGCATTATTATTACTATTGTTATTACAGTATAACCCAGGATAATAGAATATGACTTATCAATGAGGGACAGAGAGAGAGGAAGGGGAGGGGACGGGGGGCCTGGGCTGACTCCAGCCCCAGGGCCCGTGGCGGCTCTCCACGGCCCTGCCTATTAGCGTGTTAGCACTAGTAGTGTGTTATACTGTTATTATTATAAACCAACATTGAACATTCGCCGCGCCAAAACTTGCCAATCTTGGCACTAACAATAGATACACTCAATCAACTGAACTGACTAAATGAAAGAAAGCGCATGTGATTGTGCAATGAGTGATGACGTGACGAGCTGACGAACTACGGCGGACCCGCGTTCTCGCGCTGCTACAAGTCGGTCAGCGGAAAAAGAGCGAACGAACTAACAAGCGAGGGATCTGGGAACTAGTTCGGTAGTTCTTCTGTGGGACCCGCTCTTCCGAACTAGTTCGTTCGCGAACTACACAAGACTAAAGGACAGACAGACAGAAGGACAGACAGACACACATTTTCCCGGATCGATCTCATAAGTCTACTTTTTCCTCATTTTTGCAAAATGTGAAAAGTAGGCTAATAAAGTATGGGCTATGTTGTTATATTGTCTCAAAATTATTTTATTGATGTTTACTAAAAGGAAACTATTTAGTTCAAACGAACTCTGAATATTTAACTAGAAAAAATAAACCAATGAAAATGATTAAATCCTAAAGAATTTATCAGACTTTTTTTCTCCCTTGGATAAGAATCGCATTCTTCGCCAATTGCAACTTTCACTGTTCAACTCTGCCCTTGGATGTGTCAAAGGAAATCTGTCCACACATCAGTGAGTCACTGTTTATGTATCTCGAATAATGTCTTAATGTGGAGTTCCCAGTTTCACTCAGGAAATCGTGGAGTAGATACCTTCACAATGCCTCCTAGAACCCTGATTACTGAGTGCGGAATTCGTATGATTTTGAGTGCTATTTGTTTCTTTAAGAGGGTGAGATGGCGATAAGCGATATCCGGTGCTCCAGCAAGTTGTTAATTGTCTTGGAGTGACCCCTCGCTCGGTTAAATATGTTGTTGTTGATAGCCTAATTCTTTTAGGGGCTTTGTGACATCGAGGTCATCGAGCCCCGTGTACTTGGGTGTGTGTAGAATTCGTCTGATAACTTGTGTCACTGTCATGTCTGTATTAGTGTGTGCATTTGTAATACTTTAAGTAGGATTTGGGTAGTAAGTGGCAGTGGCCTTAAGTTAGGCACCATTTGCTTGGAGTAGAAGTGGGAAACCACGGAAAATCACTTCCAGGATGGCTGAGGTTGGAATCAAAACCGCCTCTACTCAGTTTATCCTCACGAGGGAAAACGACGAGAATTAATTTTCTTGGCAGAGCCGGGAATCGAACCCGGGCCTTCGTGGTGACAACCAAGAATGCAAGCCACTACGCAATGAGGCGGACTGTTAAAACGTGAGATTCTGAGGGATGAAAATCCAGGACCAGGCCAAGAGGAAAAGACTATTGTTAGGATGTCCATCCATTCACATTGACCAGTTTACAACTTAGAAAAATTATTTCCTACTATCGAAGAATTGGAGACATGTTTATCAGACTTTCTGAAAATTTCGAAAATGTGATGGGAAATGTGGAAACGGAGTACATTTTACTTGAATATGCTCTGTGCTGAGGAAGCGCTGATCAGGCAGTGAGCGAATGTGGCAACAGCGCACCAACTTTTCTGCTGATCTCGCCTGCCGACAACAGCCACCAAAATCATATTATATATCAATCCATATAAAATAAACCCATTTATTTACACTACGGATAGTTACATATCGCAAACGCTTAGTATATGTGGATGACAACGCTCCCAATAACGAACTTGACGGAAGTCCAGTTTCGAAATGCGAGCCTTTCACATAATTGATTGTTTTGTTGTTTGTGTTGGAGATAACAGTTTGAAACTTCACATACACACGAACAACACATCTGACTAACACATATTTAAATTTGGTCACTGTAGCAGAACGGTGTTGATAGTTGTGAATATCTTAAGACGACGTTTCCCTCGAAACTCGCAAAAAAACGGTACTTTTTACAATACACCCGCCATAAAAGATATTAAAATACGTTTCTAAAAGTTACCTTTGACAACAATCAACGCAGAAATAAACAAGGAAACTGGTGATGTTACTTGTTTTTCTGTAGGCCTTTTGGTTATTTTGTTATGTATCTCCAAACTCGGGTGCACAAAATTTCTGCGCCGACAGTAGTTACGCCTGGTGGTGTACGTCATAGAGGCTTGTTTGACGTATACGTACGCAATGACGTACGACGATATACAAGTTAAAGATGTACTTTTGAACATTTAGGCGAACGGTAAACCAAACGAACTAGATCATTCTAACTTATACCGGTAACCTATAACAGGGCCTTCGTGTATTTGGCATATATTATTTAGGCCTACTATGTCAAAATTTGTTGTAAGACGTATCCATAAACGCAGAATTACGGTACTTAATTACAAATCTCAGTTCAAATTTGAAGTAGACGTAAATCTACTGTATCATTGGAAAATACCATATTTATAACGTTGCACAGAGACAGAGCTTACCTATGGAAATGAAGCTCTTGTGAGCTCTTCTCCTGCCGTAGAATATCCGTATGCTACACAAGAAATATCCATCTCGATTTTATAACATAATCGACGTAGATCAAAATATGAAACACATTGAAACAAGACCAACTACAATACTCAGACCTTAACCCTTTCAGCCCCGAATTACGAAACCCTGCATAAAAAAATCACCACGGTAATTTTTGGAACTAAGTAGGTTGTCTAAGATAGAAAATTAGTGTCATTAATTTTTTGACCATTTATTTTACAAAATATAGGGTGATGCCAAATGGCATCATTGGTACCAGAAGGGTAACTGTTATATTGGAAATCATGTGTCTGTATGTTAGCAAATATTTTATTTTATCAACTGATATGTATGATAAAAGCAGAGTTTTTCCTTCCTGAAATTCAACATAAATTCACTAACTTCAGAAAATAAAAAATTCAACATAAATTCACTAACTTCAGAAAATAAAAAATCAGTTCATTAGAATACAAATTTTAACAATATTTCAGCCAAATCATTTTTCCTTACTTCAATGCTAGGTAACTAAGGCAGTCTATTCCAACAGTACAAGTTCCAACACTCACTTTACATGGTAACGCTCAAAACAATTGTTATTCTTATGCATACACAGAGCTACATGACAATTTTTGCATTGTACCCGCGAGTAACACTTTATGCAGAGTTTGCACCTTTGTTTGTTATCTACATGCTGAGGCCAGTGGGCCAGTTGATCAAACCGAGCATCAGCAACTGGATGAGGAGTCGGTTGTTTTCTTCTTGCAGGAGAGTCGATTTCATCTGAGGGCCGACCTCTCTTCCTGACTGTTGGTACTTTCCCTGCATCCATCAGGCCTAAAGCAACTTGAGATCTGAATTGTACTAGGGCCATGAACTTGAAATCCATTTGCTGGCGTAAACCTCGCCTGTACAATAACCAGGCATTTACAATTTTATTTATTTATCGTATGGCTTTTAGCGCCGGGAGTGTCCGAGGACATGTTCGGCTCGCCTGAGTCTGTAGCTGCTTCCATCGGACACCGTAAAGGGTGAGCTACAAGTTCCGTTCAATTTCAAGTAGTTCCAACTTTCGCCACCAGATATCAATGATACCTAGTGGCAAACGTTGGAACTTTGATAGAGCGTTCTGACGAAATCTAACCTAACAAATTTTGCTTTACACAAGTTTAGTCTGTGAAAGGATCTTTTACATGCCATAAATCTATGACATGGGACCGCCGACTTTACTTCCCCTCCGAAGGAAGGCATACTGAAGGATTTTTAACGCTCTTAAAAAATCCGACGACTTCGGCCGGGTTTGAACCCGCTATCTTGGGCACAGCAGTTCAGCATGCTACCGACTACGCCACAATGCAGACATCTATAAGATGAAACACAATCCTCAAATAGTAACGTTTTCCTTTTATATCTACCCTGTAGAGTGCCACCAACATGTCCAGAAGATCCAATCCACCCATCCCTTGATTGTAAACCTTTATCATCACAGGCCTATCAACTTCCATGTGGCTTTTGGTTCCAACGGACCAACGTCTAACTTTACTAATTGGTTGTACACCAACAAAAGAGGAAATTGCATTGACACACTTGTTGTCAAGCCAACGAACCACTGTAATGTTGTTTGTAGTGTCTGTTCTGTAATCAAAGCTTCCTCTCCCGTCTTTCTTCAACTGTTTCTCTTCTTTCATCTGACATCCAGGTACTCGGTTTATTCGGACAGTACCTGCCATCCAAATACCCTTTTCTTTTAGAGCAACTGCGAGAGCATGAGAAGCAAACCAGTAGTCTACGTAGAGTTTGTAATTCTTATTCTCAGGTATTACTTCGGCTAAGCGCAACACAATATCGCCACTGATACCTAACTTGGTCTTCTCCTTTACTGTTTCCTTGCCAACATAGATTTCGAAGTCATACATCATGCCACTTGACCCTGCAAGGCCAAAAACTTTAATTCCCCATTTGTGAGGTTTGCTCTGAATGTACTGTTTCATTCCACACCTTCCCTTGAATGGTATCAAAAATTCATCCACACTGAGATGTTCTTCGAGCTCTGTCTTCCTCATTGCGCTTTTCAAATTGTCTACAAACGGCCGAACTTTGAAGAGTTTATCGTGTTCAGGATGTTCACGTGGTAATGCCTTGGAGTTATCATTGATATGGAAATATGTTCTTAGATTGTAGAACCGATTTCTTGTCATTACATCGGCTATACGAGGATATCGTGTCTCTTCAGCCCAGTACATTTTGTATGATGGCATTCGAACGATTCCAGATCAGACATGAATACCTAAAAATTGTTCTATTTCTGCCTTTGATGTATTCACAGATTTTCTAGTCTTTTGGCAGGAGTAAAGATTTGTTTGATAGGAGAGATTCTCGATCATAGCATCAGTACAAAACCTCTTGAAGAACTGAAGAGGTGTATCATCACAACCTAAATCCTGCATACGATCTTCTTCAAAGGTAGTGTCAAATTCTTCAATATCTTTGTGTCTCCATTTGATAGTGTTATTACTTTGATTTCCTGTCCTAATCTTGTTTGACACTTGTTCGTCTTCGATCCCCTCCTCCTCTTCACTATCATATTCTTCTTCCAGTATTCTTTCTCTTTCATGTACTTCAATATCTATAGAACACTGGACTTCTGAAGCTTTCTGATGAATAGAATCCACGAACGAACTTCTTTCTTGCAGAGGAGCATCGTATTCATCATCCGACTCATCAGTCAGTTCTGCCTCAGATACATCTCCTGATACTAATAAAATAATTTGATCTTCAGATAATTTCGATCTTTTGGTTGCCATCTAGAAGAAAAAGAGAGAAAAATATAGCCTATAACAGCAGTTCTAAGAATTTCCTGCTAAGGATTTAACATAAGAAATAATCTACAGAGATGCAGTAGAATATTCAACACTACAGGAGAGGTAAAACATTTTGTGACGAATTACTTACCTGGGTCCCAATGATTCCAAATGGAGTCGTGACTTTCAGGTGGGATGTTCAAGAAACCAATTTACAGAAATCGTCCGTAATCATCACTTAACACTAATCAACAGAACTTTAACTGTTACAAGAAACAACCTTTTCGCTCAACAATGCACAGTATTCCAGTATAATTCAAATTATTTCACCAGCTGACACCAGGCACTCAGAACATACACTCCTATTGTTTCCAGTAGGATACAGCACTATGTAAAGTCAAGGAAGCTAAAGTAAATCGGCAGTAGGGAGCTGACACATTAGTATTACACCATTCACAGCGATTTAGTGAAATGCCATTATGACTAAAATAATACCAAAAACAGATGATGCCATTTGGCATCACTGGGGCTGAAAGGGTTAATGCAGGTCTCGAAAGTGTGAAAATGGCGTATGCTGAAGCCCCGGCATATTGTTTGTTTATATTCGTTGCTGGGATTAGCTTCGTTTGATGAAAGTTGCGATAAACTGTCACTCATCTCTAATTTTTAGTGTCTTCTGAATGTCTGTAAAGTCCAGTTCGCGTTAATGTACTGCAATCGTATGTAAATATGTGATAATACGCTTAATATGGACTAGTTCGTTTGTGTGATGATTGTCCAGTCAACCGATGGCATTGTGCCATTTACTTCGGATGTTGAAGTACCTAAGACTAAAGCATAATAGAAGTGACTCAAGAATATACACCGCAATGATTTGCTAGTTAGTGACAATATAATAATAGCTTAGTACAATTCATTAGTGCCGAACTTAAGTACGTAAACGGAAAACGCAATGAGCATCTACGGCTAGACCAAATCATTGACGTTATCTTGAACGCTCAGCAATATGTGCCTCCGTAAATCCTTACCAGCCTGGCAGATGTTCTACACTGCCTTGTATACACGCCAAATAATACAGTGAACTTTTTTATTGGTTAAGGAAGATGTTCCCCCTGTGCCAAACAGTGAACTCATTGTGTTCCGTCATTATTCATACTTTTGTGATTCTTACAGCTTGCAAGTTATTTTTATTATGATGTGTGTAATAAAGTGTTGTGAGTACCTTGCCAATTATGTTCTTATATTGCGAGAGATGGTGTGCGGTGATAATTCCGTAAGAGGGAGATGGTGCTTTCCAACCTATAGTACTTAACTAAATCAACTATTTCCAGCGTACAACTATTCCAAACGGTAACAGCGAATGTTTAATAGGTTAGATGGTAACATATCGTGTCCCTTATGTGTAGTATTCTCCATAATTATGTTCTGATATCCACACGACGACTTCAACTAATCAACTAATTCGGTGTGATATTTTACCCGAGATTTTAGACAATTCCACGAGAGGTCTTAATTGAATTGTATCTCTATGGTGTTGGTTCGATTATTTCAGGCAACTATTCTCATTCTGATTGTGTACACAAATTCTCTGCATGTGCTGGGACAGCACTTCAGTAATCGGGTACTTTCTTCTCTCCTACTTCAGAATCTGTTTGGTTTTTTTGCTAATAATATTAATCTATAATTACTGAACTTAAATACAAATCGTGATAACTCGCCAAAAAGCGTCTTATTCAACCACAGAAACAGTGAGACTATTGTAGCTGCCCCTTGGGTGAAGACGAAGAAACCTATAATTCGGCCAGCACTATATAGATAAATTAATTCAGGTAAGTCTAAATTATTGATGCATATTTCTTCGGAACCTAGTCTCGTCTTGTGATATCTTTTATGATATTATATGATATGATATTAGGTGAGTAAAAATAATAATTTACACGAACAGTGACAAGCCCGATGACATGATCTTATCTATTGGTAGGGCAACCGTCGCCGCCATGTTTTTTCTACATTAAGGTCGGAGGATTGTAGTTGGTCTTGATTGAAAGAACCACGACACATCAGCTGACTTGCAACATGCGTAACATAACGCGAGTGCCGTATAACACCGGATATGACTAGGCGATGACCAAGGAGGCAGTTTTCAGTGAAAGTTGCTATGGGAGAAGTTCCAGTAGTATCTACAGTTCAATGGGTGAGGCTGACTATGTCTCCGGGAAAACAGATTACGTCACGCTGTTGACAACCCGTAGTTCATACATCCACCGCCGGAAAGGATTCATCAGACGGGTAATAAGCTAATAGCAAGGAGTAATAAGGAGGCGCCCTGTCAGCTCTCTATCACGCTGTGAGTTGAAGCATTGACCACACCCCCGTAAAGGCTCAGCTGCTCGTACCTCTGTCTTGATTAGCAAATAATACGGTGTGCTTGGCTTATTGTAATGCTTAGTTTACAGGTATGGGCATTAAAGTGATTCATTTCCGTGGACGATAGACTTATCAAACATTAGGCTGTATAGGGGGGAGAATTTTCGCTGTAAATGTCCCGTTATACAGTGAGATTCTTTTGCTGGAGCGGGACAGGCGGCCGGCTGCCGGCTGCGCGCCCCTTCCGCCAGCCAACCGATCTCAGGCCGTGGGGTTGTGCGGGGCGGAGGCGAACTAACCAGGGTCATTAAAGTCCATTAAGTCACTAAACTTTCATCAACGAGGGTATGTAGTGTCAGCGCACAGATAAGAAGGTAGCATTAACAACAGCTGCAAGATTTAATTAATATATGTTCTTTCATTTCTTGGGAATCTGGATCACCTCACGTCACCAGTTAAAGGTTAGAACTATTTTTTTCACAGAAGATACTAAAAATGTTCTCCTTCAGCTGACAGTCAGACATCGTTACATTATGTCGCTACTCCTGCACCCATCCCCCCCCCCCCCCCCTCTCTGCGTAATTAATCGAAGCACAGACCTAAGCCCGTTTGTTGTTCAATTGTGGGTTAATTTAACATACAAAGGGTACACATCCAGGGGCGGCGCATGATATAAGCGAACTACGCGGCCGCGGGTGGCGCTGTGAGACGGGGGGCGCCACGGCGCGCCGAAATATCAAGTTAGGGGCGCCCGGAACTAGTTTGTAATGTTGTAATCATTACGAATTCTAATTGTTACAACATTAACAAACTGTAATGTTTACATTATAAACAATGTAACTAGATAGCATAACCATTCTGTTAATGTTTCGTCTTTTCAGTTTTACTTTACTACTAGCAGTAGTGCCCGGCTTCGCCTGGTGGATTTATTTGTTTTACAGAACTGGAGCGCTCAAGGATGAAGATCGGAATTTAATGAAAGTAAATTCGAAAGCACCAACGCTTATTGCAGCTTATAACCTCAGTATACTGCACCAACACCATCGCCCTTATACAGAGGCATACTATTGTCATGATGATAACTGTTTTAAAGGGCCTAATACATTATTTTGCACGAATTACTCCCCGTGACTGCAATTTATAAGCAGCTCGCAATTCTGCACCAGAACACTGGTAGGGGCGACGTGATGCAGCCCGCATTATCAAGCAACAATAGACTTAGGTATTATTGGAGCTATCCGGGAGCGCTTGTTCTTCCAACTTACTGAACAAAAATCAATCTTTATGGTTTATACTAGTATAGATTTCACTAACAAACAAAACGAAATAATATTTGAAAAATTCAGCATAACTATTTTCATGAGTCGCCGCTTTATGGGTGATGCTACTTATGAAGCAAACTTAGAAATATTACGGAATGCCTGGAGCCGTTCGGTCGAAGTATGACCGCTCGCCATTCACGAAAGGGAGAACACCCCTTCCACTAATGACTTTGACTCGTCCGCGTGACTCTTACGTCTCTTGTCTTTATCCGCTCAGTGGCTCATTGTCAGTATTGCCAGCTAGCTGACAGCCTTCACTCATCGTTGTAATGTGTTCATGTGTTGACGTAAGCTGCACTGTGTTATTGCCCCTTCTTACACGAGGAGATGATTTTTTAGACACAAGAAATGTCCAGTAATAAAAAGCCATCAGGTGCATTTCACCGTAAAAGAAAGTTGCTGCATTCTAAAGAAGATGAGAATCAATCTAAAGCGCTGAAAAGGTTTTTTTGCGCATTCGGCTTCATCGTCATGTGCAAAAATGTTCGACGAAACAACTAAGTTTACTGACTCCGTTCATAACGATGAGGATGACGACAAGTTACCAATATCAGAGCTGCCTGGACCATCAATGAGTGAAGAGTCCATCAAAAAAGTAAGTGTAACTGAAAAATAAATTTAAGTTATTTTTTTATGCTAATGACTCTAAATGCCTAAATTAATTTAATCTAAATTGATGAGCATTTGTATAAACAATTTACCCTTATAACGTAAATTAGAATAATATTATTGATTTAATAGCATTACTTTACTGAATACTGTCGTAATTTATTTCAAGTAGTATAGCACTAATCCTTAAGTAGTATTAATTTATACTTAAGTTGTATATTTAGAAAATAAGTTTAGGAATTGAGGGTAGCTTTAGAAGATAATTATATTGGTGCTTAAGTACACTTGGCCAACAGCTATTTTTATTGCAGGATGAGGATCTGACACTGACTACAGGAACACCATTGGCACCACCAATTGGCTATGACATAACCGGGACCGAAGGTGTTGACGAGGATTCATCCGAACTTACAGACCTGGCGTCTACAAGTCAACAAGACATTGAAACTGAAACTATAAGTTTATGTTGATACAATACAATGGGTTATTTATTAGGTATTTCTTTAAGAATTACAATTTACAATGGTGTAAATTGAATCTTAGATAACGGAGTACAGGTTTTGTTAAAATATAACTAGGCCTAGTAGTCCATAGTTACTTAGGCTCTGTTAGGTTGAGGGAGCAAAGAAGGCAGAGAAGGAAAAGGGGTACCTTATATATTTTTTGTTTTAAAGGGAGACTATACCTTTTCCGATTCAATGCTTGTAATGAAGATTTCTTCAAAGTTTAAGTACATATCAAATAAAACCACTGAACCTACTATTCCAAAATTGTATATAGGCTACTTATTAACTTACTACATCCATATCTTCCTGATAAACGAAAATTGTTATAAAAGATTGTAAATACTACTTATTTTTAACAGTTTGAAAATGTTCGATTTTTTCTTACCATTTTTTAGAAATAAAAATATTATTTGAAAATGCAAATGTTTATTAATATTAATAAAATTTTAGTTTAATATACTCATCAAGTACCCATATTTATGAATGAAAAGTTTAAGGTCTCTATGTATTATGGATTTTAAACTATATATAGCTAAAGATAAAAGTTTTAAGGTCGGTGGTTTATTTGCAGAAACTGAGCGCAGAAACGTCATCAGTTTTTTCAAATGACTGTGGAGAATGGCCACCTAAAATTAACGATGATGTACGAAAATTCTTGTTGAGCGAGGACCACAGCAGGTCACAGACCAAGAATTTCCTGTGGACCTTAAAGGTAGGCGATTTTCCTCAAAGCATTACACGAGGAAGCTTTGCAACGGAGAGCAAGTCCGCGGGATTTGGTTAATATATTCCATATTGAAAAACGCAGTTTTTTGTTTTGCTTGCAAACTTTTTGGAAATGATAATTCTCTTCTTGCTGGTGCCCAAGGGTATTCTGATTGGCAAAACTTGAGCAAAACTTTGACCAGTCATGAGAAATCCCCTATTCATATTCAAAACTGCAAATGTTGGAGCGAACTCTCTTTACGTTTACGTTTAAAAAAAACCTATTGACGAGGAAAATGAAAGACTTATTCGTGCTGAAACTGAACATTGGAATCAAGTTCTAAAACGCCTACTATGTATTGTACAATTTTTGGGAACTCAAGGATTGGCCTTTAGAGGGGAAAAAAGACACCCAATTTGAACGTAATAATGGAAATTTCTTAAATTTGGTAGAACACAAAGCTAAATTTGATGGTTTTATGACTGAACATGTGAGAAGAATAAGTTCAAAAGGAACACACGTACACTACTTGAGCAAGAGTATCCAAAAAGAGTTTGTTAGTTTCTTGTCGGCCAAGATCCAAGCTAACATTTTACAACAGATACAGCAAGCAACGTACTATTCTATTATATTAGACTGTACTCCTGACATTAGCAACACCGAGCAAATGACTCTTGTTGTAAGATTTGTAAAAATTTTAGCAATTGAGGATATTTCAATTAAGGAACATTTTTTGTGCTTTGCTCCCATTACAGATTCTTCAGGTAAAGGCCTCGCAGAGGAATTGCTCAAACAGTTAGAAGCATGAGGTATTATTTAAAAGCCATGAGAGGCCAGGGGTACGACAATGGTTCCGCAATGAAGGGAAAACATGTTGGAGTCCAGAAGAGAATCCTTGATTTAAATCCTAGAGCTTTTCATGTACCGTGTGGGAACCACTCCTTGAACTTGGTCATTAATGATGCAGCTCTGTCGTGCAACATTGCTGTGGACTGTTTCAGCACTATACAAGAAATATTTAATTTCTTTTCCAGTTCTACTCAAAGATGGAATATTTTGCTGAAACATGTTTCAAGTCTGACAGTAAAACCACTCTGCAATACTTGATGGGAAAGTAGAATTGAGGCATTGTTGCCTTTGAGTTACCACATTGAAGAAGTGTATGATGCCTTATATGAAGCTTCTCAAGATCAAAAACTTGATACATTTGGTAGTAACACGGCCGTAGGACTTAAAAAAACTGCAAAGCTTCAAGTTCCTATGCTGCTTAGTGACATGGCATGAGATCCTGCATAAAACCAATATGGTTAGTAAACTGTTGCAAAAAGTCACAAATGACCTACAAAGTTCAATGAATCTCATTAAAAGTGTAAAATCATTTCTGGAAAAGATGAGATCAGATCAAGGACTAAACAGCGTCATTACAGATGCAAAAGAACTTGCAGAAAAAATCGAGGTTGATGCTAACTTTGAAAAAGAAACCCTACTTCGGCCAAGATAAGTAAAAAAACAATTCTCCTATGAGAGTGAAGATGAATCTGTACGGTCTGGAAAAAATGCATTTGAGGTTAACTTCTTCTTTGTCGTACTTGACACAGGAATAGCCTCATTAAGGGAGAGATTTGAGCTAATGGAACACCATAGTGAAAGTTTCAAATTTCTTTATGACATTGCTAGCTTCGAGAAGAATTTGAACGAACAAGAGTTGAAGAAAGGCTGTAAGCACCTTCAAACTGTTTTGAGTGATGGAGGAGACTGATGTGAACGGAGATGATCTGTTCACAGAACTGCAAATTTTTTCACCAATGCTACCCCCTGGAAGTCACCCAGCTGGAGCCTTGTCTTTTATAACCAAACGTGGTTATGTGGACATTTTTCCAAATGTTTTTGTTGAATTGATGATTCTGCAAACGCTCCCGGTATCAGTGGCCAGCGGAGAAAGAAGTTTATCGAAGTTAAAACTTATAAAAACATACTTGCGATCAACTTTAAGCCAAGAGCACTTGAGTGAACTAGCTACTTTGGCCATTGAAAACGATTTGTTAAATGAAATGGAAACAGATTTGCTGCTGAACGAGTTTTCAAAAGTGAAAGCCAGGAAAATCTCGTTTTAATTTTAAAAGATTTCAACAATGTGCAAAAAATCAACAAAAATTGTCATTCTATGTAATAATAATGACCTGTAAATAAATGTTTGGTTTTAAGTTATTATTTGTGTATCCCTTTGCCTTTTACCTTTTGGCCATATAGCACGTTTAGTAAAAATAGTAAAGGTACACTGATGAGTATAGGTGGGGGGGGGGGGAGGGGGGCGCCAAAATGTTCTTTGCTTACACTACAAAAAGACCTAGGGCCGGCACTGTACACATCAATTACCCGTACTCTAGTGGAGCTGGAGAACAATATACGGCAGCAGATATCCCTCAAAGCAGAAGGGAATTACAACATGTAAACGCTAATTTATTTACACGGTACAACGCCTGTCTGTCAGCTGAAGGAGAACATTTTCAGCATCTTCTGTGAAAAGGTAAGTTCTTTAGTCACGATTTGCTGGTGAATTTACCATTAATTAATGTACTTTGTTACGGTTTCCACCTGTGCACAATCCGCGGTGTGAGCTCGGTTGGCTGGCGGAAGGCGTAAGCGCCTGGCAGCCGGTTGCCGTCCCGCTCCAGAAAATAATCACCTTGTACTATATTTGTATATTTCAGTAGCGTACTGAGAAATAATGAGCATTAACTAATAAGATAACCGTGTGCAATGCCAATTGCGGGTTCATAATGTATTTATACAATTCCAGCACTTTAATCTTGATTTAGGGGCAGATGACCTCGTAGTTCCGCCCCTTAAAACAACAATAACTAGCTTGCCACGGTGGGTGAGTAAATAGCGTGTCGGTCTACTAACCCCAAGATTGCAGGTTCGCCCCTGGCCGTGGTAAGTGATTTTTGAAAGGCGGCAAAAGTACGATACGCATGTCATACGAAGTCAAAGAACCCATTTGAATTCAGTAGGCCGAGTTCATAATGGCAAAATTAATCTCGGGAGTTTCCGCCAACACAAAGTTCCTCATTTTGTAATGGTCTTGCTTAGGCTGGGATGACAAGTGAAACGGTATTTACTTTGCTCCACGTTGAGCGTACAAATGTAATGGTTTCGCTAGCCCACACTGTTGGGTGAGAAATGTAACTGTTTACCTTTGCCTAAGCTATGTTGTTTTAATGGGCGCCAAGACCTCAATGCAATGTTGAAATCTAAATTTGTATTTAACAACGTCTAGCTCTGGCAGAACACCTTCAAGACTCTATTCACTCAGATCGTGGTATGATTTGATCATTAACCCAACAAACAATTGTATCAGGAGAAGGAATTGGTCTATATCTAATGCTACCTACTGAAAGCAAAGATTGCATTGTAAAAGAAATGAATTTATTATATAAAACAAGTATAGCAAAATTAATAATAATAATAAGTTTAAAATTTAAATTGGAGCGTTGTGATTTGAATATTACCGATAGAAAATTACGTGAAAACGGAGTCTGATAAATTGATTTTACTCTTATTTCCAAGCTATGAAGTTACTGAAATATGAAATATAAAACAAAGAAAATGAGAGATTGCGTATTTCTGCGTCATGTGCGCTTACCATTGGAAATTGCCAAAGCATCTCCCTCGTTCTTGATGATGCTGTGTGCTTCCCACAGTCTCCTGGACGTCGTCATCTCCGTCGAAATTTGATGATATCCTGGTAGATTATATAATTCTATGGTCCGTACCTCGGACCCAAACTCGCGTAAAACCGCACTGGTTACGTTTTACAAAAGTTCGTCGCTAACTCCACTGAACATCGGAGCGACACGCACTTGCGACCGTACACCGCAAGTTCTACACAGATAGTCCTTAACTCCACCGAACATCGGAGCCACTCGCACGCGCATCCATACTCGTCAAGTACTATACAGATTGTTCCCCGTCTCACGGCGCGTCGAACGATATATTCACCTGTCGGCTCCCCCACTCTTCAGTCCCAACTAGCTTACGTCGTCTCCGCTGATTGGCTGAACCACCACGCGATCTTCTCCTCCTCCGGGTCATTACACTCGGCGACAGGGTTCCGTTTCAACAATTCGCCTCTTCTAGACCTTGCGACCCAAGATTGCGTCATGCTCCTCGACAAGATTCAGCGTGTACTTGAAATCCCAGTGAGTCACGTCTCTCGATATACCCTAACTGACGAAAACTCCGTAAAATTCCGTAATCAGATAATTTTCTATGATATCGTCGTTCGTAATAATTTGCTGGATAGCGTTTTCTAAGACATAGAAAACCTATCTGAATGCTAATAATTTTTATAAAATGCTCCGAAAATACCTTAATAATAATTACAATAAATTAATAATAATAAATTACCATGAAAAATTGTCTTGGCAGAACAATTTGCCGCGTAAATAAATATAGAATGGCTTCCTACTGACTTATGCCAGTTGCATAAAACCCCTCGAAAAACACGTTACATATTCGCCTCGGATCATCGGATGATTTACCGTGACGACGGTCCATTATCCGATTATCCCAGACACGTTAATAAACCCCATCCAAAATACATATTACATAAATGAAATCACCCTAAATTACAGATATATTCACTCATATTTTTTCTTCACGCACTTTGCGTCAAAGTTTGTTGTCACTATGGATCGCACTTTGCAACCAGTTCAATGTTTTACATAGGGAATAGTGTTCCACGGATATTTCCGCCTCTCAAATTTCTCTATGTTGGAGAAATAGACATAATTAATGTGTGAGCACTATGTATTTATGATGTCATATCACACGCATTGAAGGTGTTCTGATATATTTATATCACCATAGAACTTCCTAATTTCACTGGAGGTCCCCTCCTTATGGTGACATTTAATTCCACTTATCACTCAGCACACGATCACACTATTGTGGCAGTGCCTCGTGACCATAATACTTAATCTCTCTTTAAAGATGATTAAATTAATATTGACTTCTGAAAAAAAAAAAAACAGTAAATGTGTATTACATATAACACCAAATATTTCTGTGCCGTAATCGCCCTGTCTTGTTAAGTTCCCGTAGACCATATTCTACTTAATACTAGTTCTCAACACAGACCATTTCTCCTCACACAAATAATACCATTGTACAGATTATCTTAAATTACACACTTACAAATCTTACATGGCGAGGCCGTAAACAGAAATCACGTGTGCAGATATGTATGAGTTTCATGAAGGACTGTCTCGCATTCTGATGGCCCATCTTTTATCTCGTGGACGCCTTAAGCTAACAAGCCCTATTCAAGCGCTCCCCCATCTCTTGGAGATAAATGGGAACCCATCAGCGCTGCCAAAATGGCCTTGGTGCATCGAGACAATTTAGTGCTCAACAGCATCCGACAATCCCGTCATATTTCCCTGTACCTTAAAAACTCTCATTTACTTACATACTACCCCCCTGTGTGACTTCCGATACGCCTGCCTTAAGACCAGATCCTCCACGCACCAGATACTACACTTACTCATTTGATAGGCTGGCTCGCCAGCTAAACACACTCACTTTATGACACATATTTTCGTAGACTATGTATATTATACGTCCCGTATAATCTGTTTCCCTCACTATTCTCCAGCACATATGCTGTTTTCCCAATACGTTTGGAAACTATAAATGTTTCTGCGTCACCTGCTTCCAACCTTGCAAGTGGCTCCCTTTAAATGAACGTCATCATGTTGCTCTACTTAGCATATTTCTCAGTGTCTGTAACGATGCCCTGTTGCTACTGTCCACCCATGCTAACCCTACTTTCCTCTGGTGTCACACCTCTACTTGACACGCTATGACCTAAAAATGTCACCTCTGACTGACAGAATGACGACTTAGACAGCTTCAAAGTGAACCCTGCCTGATCTAACTTCTGAAAAACTATATTTAAATGACATAGATGCTCCTCAAAACTGCGTGAACTAATTACCATATCCTCTATGTAAATGGTTACAAACTCTCCTGTGTCATCCCCTAATGCGATGTTTAAAGCCCTAATTAAAGCTGCTGAACTACTCTTTAACCCATAAGGTGTTCTACAAAATTGATAAAGGTTATATTTATGACTAAAAGCTGTAAATGGTCTATCTTCGTACATAAGTGGCACTTGCCAAAAACTGGAACTCAAATCTACACAAGTGAAATACTTCTTCCCCTCAAATGTTTGCATTAATTCCTCTATTGACA
Organism: Meconema thalassinum; assembly: GCA_946902985.2. Taxonomy (NCBI): domain Eukaryota; kingdom Metazoa; phylum Arthropoda; class Insecta; order Orthoptera; family Tettigoniidae; genus Meconema; species Meconema thalassinum. The sequence goes on along the minus strand of OX336394.1, from coordinate 190,195,912 downwards.
TAGATTTCAGCTGATCTGAACTAATTCTACTGTTAACCAAACGAGCGTCTAAACAAATACGAACAGTGCCGTCGGTCTTGGGTACCGTGATCAAAGAATTAACATATGGACTGTTCGAGTGCTCAATAATCCCATCTTCAAGCATCTGGTTAATTTGTGCCTCAACTGCACTCTGATAAGCGAAAGGTACAGGATATCTATGTCCTGTGAATACTGACCTATCAATAACGTTCAATGAATGTGTATAGCAATTGGCCATACCAATGCGATCCTCAAAAACTCTCCTATTACACCATAACACATCATAGAGCCGAACACATTGTTCCACCTCTATATTACCCTGAAATGCAGCCTCACGTAACGAGTCCTCTAGACTTCCGTTCGTAATCACACTGCCCACAAAACATGGAGAACCCCGCTCTACGGCTGGCGATATCTCATTTAAAGTACAAATCACACCTACAATACTACTCCTCTGAATATGGTCATTGAACGCTACTTCTACTTCAGAATCTCCCCATTTAAATTTCAAACTCCCTACATCATAACATAAGTTACCAGACACTCTACTTAGCCACTCTGAACCCAAGATAACACCGAATACTAAATTTGGAATTACAAGGCAAATCTGCTTCTCTACATGATTATTAATTTTAATGTCTACTAAAACTTGCTTAGAAATTACTTTAGACCTCTTCCCAACAGCTGTGATAACAAAAGTGCTTTTAATTGGCATCTCCTCAAAATTTACTCCAGTTCCTTTCATTTTATCATAAAATGCACTACTTATGCAACTCTTCATACAACCACTATCAATTAAAACATCTGTGTACGCCTCGGACACGTTAAATTTAACTATGGGGCTCTTACTAACCACTTCCTGAATAATACCTTCATCATTTAGTTCATGTAATAATTCATTTCTCACATTTAGGTCATAGGGTTCCTGTATAATTGTATGGACAGGGCATGCTACAGACTGAGATTCTGACCTTACTTCGCAGCCTGGTTCGCGTTTAAAGAACCGCTACAGCTGGCCGTAGTACTACTAACTACTAAACTGGTCTGGTTGTTCTGGGCTGTGTTGTCATTGTTTGGCTGTATATTACTACCACTAGGCTGTCCTCTTCCTTGACCCCTATTCTGGTTGTAATTATTGTCATTATAATTTCTCCCTTGATTTCCCCTGAAATCATTGTTTCTCCCTTGATTTCCCCTGTAATCATTGTTCCTCCCTTGATACTGATTACCATAGCCATTTCCTCTGTTCTGATATAGCTGATTATTATTATTTCTATTTTGAGCGTTGGCCCCTTCGCCACCGTTCCCTTGAACTTCCTGATGCCTGGCTTCATTAGGTCTATTATTATTATTACCCTGGTTCCTATTGAAATTGTCCTCATAACCCCCTTTCCCTAGTGCATCAAATGTGCTTAACAAATTTTCTACTTGTGATATAGTCTTTACATTCTGGATACAAGCAGCCTCCTTGATCCTATAGGGAAAGTGCCTAAGTAGCAACCTTACCACATCACTTTCCTCCTTCAAGCCATCCAGATATTTACACACTAATACCTGCCCTAAAAAGTATTCGGTCATGGTGGAGCTTCCTTTAGGGTTATATTTACCACACACTACTCCCTCACGATGCTGCGACTGAATAACCTCATTCCAGAACTTTTCACAGAATTTCATTTTAAAATCATTGATATCAGTAAACTTGTCTCTGTAGACAGCAAACCAATTCCTCGTTTCCCCCACAAACACTTGTTCTAAAATTTCAACTACCTGGCACCACTCAATACTACCATTTTCCAACCTCTCCCCGAATTTATTTTCTATAGTGTTCATGAACTCCATTGGGCACCCCTGTCGATTGCTGAACTTACCCAGTTCTACCTCCCTGTATGTGCTATTCACAAAAACTGGCCTATTCTGACTATTTTCTTGCCTGATCCTAGCTTTTAATTTTAATTCTAATTCTGCGATTTTCTCCTCAGCCTTCCTCTCAATACTGTTTACTGTTAATTTAATGTTTCCTTCTGATTCTTCTACTTTATCATATAGCTTTGCTTGTTTCTCCTCAATCTTGCTAATGCTCTCTCTATTACTCTCTCTTAAATCATTTACTTCTGCAACTATTTGTGAGTGGACTTTCTCAATTCTACCCCCCAGCTGTTCCTTAACCTCTTTAGTAGCTACCTGAATTTTGTCAATTTCTCCCCCCAATTGCTTTTTGACCTGCTGTGTTTCCAGTTGCACTAGTTCTTTTAAATTTTCAGCCTGTGTACTGATTCTAATTTCCAACTCCTCCTGTACTTTTCCTAATTTTCTGTCTACATCTGCAATAATCTCTTTAGCCTTTTCTTCCATCACCCCCCTGATCTCACCTCTAATCAGTTCGAATTTGTCACTCATTTCCCTACTGTTTTGTTCTAATTTAGCATTTAAAGTTTCATTACTCTCTCTATTTTCCCTACTGTTTTGTTCTAATTTTGCATTATTCTGTTCTAATTTTGCATTATTCTGTTCTAATTTTGCATTTAAAGCTTCTGTACTTTCTTTATTTTCCCTACTGTTTTGTTCTAATTTTGCATTATTCTGTTCTAATTTTGCATTTAAAGCATCTGTACTTTCTTTATTTTCCCTACTGTTTTGTTCTAATTTTGCATTATTCTGTTCTAATTTTGCATTTAAAGCATCACTACTAACTTTGTTCTGATACATGAACTCGAGAAGTAAAGTTTTTAATTCTGGTTGGCCGCCTACACTCCCTGTTTCAGTATCGGGATTTACCTCCGCTACCCCGGTACTACCATCACTCGACATACTGCTCGTATCATCATTCTCCAGTTGATGACCACTACGTAACCTCATCTGTCTTTCTTTCTCATCCCCCATAATGATATACACTGATAAAGACAAATAACCCCCAAAATACAGGCACAGAAATATATACCCTTCTCCTTCCACAAATGTTATTAGGTTTTCAGCCCCACGTTGGGCGCCAAATGTAATGGTCTTGCTTAGGCTGGGATGACAAGTGAAACGGTATTTACTTTGCTCCACGTTGAGCGTACAAATGTAATGGTTTCGCTAGCCCACACTGTTGGGTGAGAAATGTAACTGTTTACCTTTGCCTAAGCTATGTTGTTTTAATGGGCGCCAAGACCTCAATGCAATGTTGAAATCTAAATTTGTATTTAACAACGTCTAGCTCTGGCAGAACACCTTCAAGACTCTATTCACTCAGATCGTGGTATGATTTGATCATTAACCCAACAAACAATTGTATCAGGAGAAGGAATTGGTCTATATCTAATGCTACCTACTGAAAGCAAAGATTGCATTGTAAAAGAAATGAATTTATTATATAAAACAAGTATAGCAAAATTAATAATAATAATAAGTTTAAAATTTAAATTGGAGCGTTGTGATTTGAATATTACCGATAGAAAATTACGTGAAAACGGAGTCTGATAAATTGATTTTACTCTTATTTCCAAGCTATGAAGTTACTGAAATATGAAATATAAAACAAAGAAAATGAGAGATTGCGTATTTCTGCGTCATGTGCGCTTACCATTGGAAATTGCCAAAGCATCTCCCTCGTTCTTGATGATGCTGTGTGCTTCCCACAGTCTCCTGGACGTCGTCATCTCCGTCGAAATTTGATGATATCCTGGTAGATTATATAATTCTATGGTCCGTACCTCGGACCCAAACTCGCGTAAAACCGCACTGGTTACGTTTTACAAAAGTTCGTCGCTAACTCCACTGAACATCGGAGCGACACGCACTTGCGACCGTACACCGCAAGTTCTACACAGATAGTCCTTAACTCCACCGAACATCGGAGCCACTCGCACGCGCATCCATACTCGTCAAGTACTATACAGATTGTTCCCCGTCTCACGGCGCGTCGAACGATATATTCACCTGTCGGCTCCCCCACTCTTCAGTCCCAACTAGCTTACGTCGTCTCCGCTGATTGGCTGAACCACCACGCGATCTTCTCCTCCTCCGGGTCATTACACTCGGCGACAGGGTTCCGTTTCAACAATTCGCCTCTTCTAGACCTTGCGACCCAAGATTGCGTCATGCTCCTCGACAAGATTCAGCGTGTACTTGAAATCCCAGTGAGTCACGTCTCTCGATATACCCTAACTGACGAAAACTCCGTAAAATTCCGTAATCAGATAATTTTCTATGATATCGTCGTTCGTAATAATTTGCTGGATAGCGTTTTCTAAGACATAGAAAACCTATCTGAATGCTAATAATTTTTATAAAATGCTCCGAAAATACCTTAATAATAATTACAATAAATTAATAATAATAAATTACCATGAAAAATTGTCTTGGCAGAACAATTTGCCGCGTAAATAAATATAGAATGGCTTCCTACTGACTTATGCCAGTTGCATAAAACCCCTCGAAAAACACGTTACAATTTCTCTACTAGAAAGCGCTATAGTGATTCAAGGAACAACGAAATTCGACATGCAAGCTAATTTGTGTCAAATTACAAAGCTTGCACCGGGCACCCGAGGCCATACGATATTATTATTAAACAACAATAACTAACTTCATCTTTATTAGGCTAAAATGACTTTCAAAAATAATTGTAAGTAGTACATTTTGAATTAAGAGTTGTATGCATCTACTTACAATACTAGGCACGTTTTGATCTGATAACAGTCCTATTCCTAACACTTGCCAACAATGTTTTGAATACTACAGAGGGCGTGCCCGCTGGCTTTAGGGCCCCTTCACACGAGGCCACTTAGCAGCGCTTCTGTGAAGCGCTTCCGTTCAGAAATACTGTAGATAAATGAGAGCGTTCACACACAGCCACCGCCACAGAAGAGTGGCGCAGCAGACGCTCTGTGTAGTTGACTTCGCCGCTGGTGGCGGCCACAAAAAGAAGCGCTTCTCTTCGCGAAACCAGGAACTAGATTGTTGCTTTCAGACGAGGCTGCAGCCACGCCACTAATTAGTGGCGCATACGAAGCGCGTTAGTGGCGCGTCGGTAGCGCTACTAACGGACGGCTCCCACATGGTCGTGCCTTTTCACGGCCGACTGGATGCGAGCTGCGCTCTCCACTACCGGCCTAGACAATGAGGTTTTTTACATGAAATCCCGTTAGTTACTCAACTGCTCACACAGCGCAGTCAACCCCGCATGGCATAACAAAGACTTATGACTTATAATAATTTCCGCAATATCAAAATGCAAATTATATCACAAAATCAAATAGCGTGATATTAAATCCGAGAGAAACTAGGCCTACCTTACACCTTATTAAAATGGAATTCCATTAGGTTCACTCGGTTTTAATAAAACTTCATTAACTTTCCTGCTGAGTGGTTAGTACAGAAGTCATTTGGAAGCAACCGGTATTTCGGCTTGTGCATTACGGTCTAATATCCGTAATTGGTGATACAAATTTATCTGCAATGACGCTGGCAAGTCTGTTGCTGCGGTTAGATTAATGAGTGGAGAGGATTAGAGTTCTGGGAAATGCAATCCAAATATTTCATACAAGAAATTCTTTCCACTGTGCATACAACGTAACCCGGATATTCAGTTTTCATTGTCGGCAAAGGTATTGCTGAAATTGTAATTTGATGTTTGTTGATGTTAAAGGGCCTAACATCGAGGTTATCGGCCTGTAATTTTTTGGGGTGAAAATGAAATATTATGATGAAATGAACACTAGAACTAAAACTTACAACTAACTTACGGATTAGGAGAAGAAAAGGACAAAAAGAAGGAATAAGGGAAATAAAATACAGGTAAAAGAAATGCCCTCAACCCTCGAAAAATGAGAATTGATGGATTTGGAAGGATGTAGAGCCATGATGACAATAAAACAAGAGATCTGACCCTTTGCAGAATGAGAGTATCAGGAAAGATGAGACAAGGTCCAATTAAGGCGGGAAATTGAAAGACTCCCTAGACCTCGGATATCCTAATACCGTCAGGGTTTGAAGAGAACAAGAGTTGATCAAGGGAGGAAATATGCCAGAGAGGACCCCGGCACAATTAAGTGGAAGCAATCGCGAACTCAGCTGGGGCCCGTAGTCACCAACCAACGTCCCACAAGTTGTATGCCCCTGAGGGAGGGGGAGTGTCGTAATGTCGTAAGTGAACGAAAGGTGATCAAGGGTGGTTGACATGAAAGATGACAGAAAGGGGCCCGGCACAAGTAAGTGCAAGCAATACCGGACTCAGCTGGGGTTTCGTGGTCACCAAACCCACGTCCCACTAGTCGTGAGCCTCTGGAGGATGTACTGAAGAATGATTCATCAAACATTATGATACCAATTTTTCAGAAGATACCTCATGGGTATGCACTGGCCGGTTGATTCCGTAGTTAATTGGATATCTTCGTAGGTCTCAGAGGCCAGGAAGTCCTTAACATGTGCGTTACTGACAGTGGTAAAGTAATATCCCGGCACTTGCCTAGATGGAGTAGAAAAACCACACTCGGGATATTTTCTGTCGGTGCTGGATTTTGAACCTACGATCTCTAGACTTGCTACAGCTGCCCTCACAGCCGTTGTGCTCAATTAAACGACCACAACTACAGGGATAGATGACCTCGTAGTTCCGCCCCTTAAAACCTCAATAAATAAACAACTAACTACGATCACAACTACCGCGTGGGACACTTAAAATGACGACTACACCCAACACAACATCCGAAGGAGAGTTTGTGTCCGGAACAAAGTTATCACGGGAAATCACGCTAAGCCAATCATCACACCCATCACTGTCTCTCGGAAACTCGTTAAATGAAAGCACTTCTATTTTCTTCCTATTCGAAGTGCAAAATGGCACAAAACAGTATGACATACGGTACTGGCCCCCGTGTGGGTGCGGGTTAGAATACACCCACGGTATGCCCTGCCTGTCGTAGGAGGCGACTAATAGGGCCGACATGGCCGAATAACTTGCCAGTTTTGATTTGTTCAGACCCCCTGTGGATGGGGAGGGCAGAATTCATCCACGGTATCCCCTGCCTGTCGTAAAAGGCGACTTAGAGGGGGCCTTATAAAGGTCAATTTTGGTTTTCTGGTCCCAGCTCTGGTTTGACCAATAGAAATAAACATGCGTGCTGTTAGGGGAAGGGCCACCAGCTTGGCCATCTGGACAGAAAGCCTAGACGGTATGCCCCATCCCGTCAGGTGGGTGCGCCATGTACCCTACAGTAGTATCCGCCTTACAACGAAGGTCCCTGCATGGCCGAATACTGGAGCTGAATAAATCCTGTGCATGCCGAGGGGGAAGTGCCTGTTCGAGGCACTGGGACCCCGGGCAATATCTGCTATGCCAGGTAGGTATTGCCTTGGCTGGGTGGCGCCCACAGTGATAGCCCCCGTTCGGAGTGGGCAGTATTCGGGGAGGATTTCGTCCGGGATGCCTAGTAAGCGATCACGGACACCTGTACAGGGTGGCACCCTTAAAAAGCCGTCTCTGGAGTGTAGACCGAATCCCAAGGTGTATACGCCTTGGGATGAGACATTTAATAAGAAGTTCCCTGTTGACAGGTCTCCTCGCTACCTGGTAGCTACCAGGACAGACGGGGGAGATTTTAAACAGGTAAAATCGATCCTATTTTCAGAGGAAAACGAGGGGAAATATCGCGACCTTAACGGGATTTCCAAGCTCCGGAACGGGCAGCTCCTTCTGCATACCGTTGACCGGCAGCAAACCGAAGCGTTGCTGGAATGCACGCATTTCGGCGAAATTCCCGTTAAGGTTGAGAAGCACGATACGCTGAATGAGGTCCGTGGAGTTATATTCCATCGCGACCTCATTTTAAACAGCGACGCGGAATTGATGCGAGATCTGGAGAAGCGAGGCGTCACCAGGATTAGGCGCATCACCCGGAAAATTGGAAATGATAGCGTCGATACTGGCGCTTTCATTCTCCATTTTGAGGGTGATGTAGTGCCTAAGCAGGTGAAGGTCACGTCGTACCATTGCGACGTTAGACCGTACATCCCTCCACCTATGCGCTGCTACAATTGCCAGAAATTCGGTCATGTTTCTGCCAGGTGCACTGCCAAGGCGGTGTGTAGAGAGTGTGGCAAGGGGACACATGACGGTGTGGGGTGTACGCCTCCCCCGACGTGCCCTAACTGCCAAGGAAGTCACTCTCCGCGGTCGAAGCAGTGCCCTGAGTTCTGCAAGGAAGCAAATATCCAAGAAATCAGAACATTGGATCGGCTTTCATATCACGACGCTCGAAAGAGATACCGTGATATGACTGCACCCGAATTTCCGGTATCTTTCGCGGCTAAGGTGACGCCACCTATCACCCCTGCCACTTTCGTTCCCCGTGCTGTACCCTCGACGACGAACTACTCTGAGATCCTAAAGTCTCCCCTCGCTGTCCAAGCGAGACCTGTCAGCCCGAAGAAGGTTACACAACCTTCTTCGGCCATTGTGAAAAAGGCGCCGGTTATACCATCTAAACCGGCGCAATCGGAGAAGAAGTCATCTTCCTCTCCGAAACGGTCGGAGAAGAAGTCTTCCCCTGCCAACGAGGCAAAGAAGACTTCTGCGACCGGGGCTGGATCGTCATCCAGCCCACCTGATAAGACAAAGATAGTGGAGAAGAGGGGGACGGAACGGCGCCGTCTCTCTCGATCTCCGGCTGATGGGATGGCTCCTTCATCTGCTGGGCCTTCAGCTCCCTCGACCATCAAGGGAGTGATGCCCGCAGAAGCCAAACCCATTAGAGTGGAGGAACTCCCCTATAGGAAAAATAAATCACCGGCGGAGAAGAGAGGGGCGGTTCAGCGCCGTTTCTCTTCCTCTCCTGCATACAAGGCAGCTAAGCCATCTGCTGGCCATTCCGCTCCTACCATCACCAAAGGAGCGGTGCCAGCTGGAGCGGCCTCGTTTTGCAAGGACCTGACGTCTGTGGGGAAGGGACCACCTACTTCCCCGAATAGACGTCTGCGTCGGTCTAGAAAGAAGCATGATCGGGGCGTGTCGGGGACAAGTACCCAGTCTTCGGACAGGGAGAAAGTCCCTAGACACCGCTCTCGCTCTTCTCCAAGAGCGAGACTCGTGAGGTCCGACGACGACCGCGCGCAACCCAAGAGAGCGCCCGCTCCATTTTCTTCGTCTTCGGAAGGAGATGTGGAGATTGAGGTGTGCTCTCCTGCCCCATCATCTCCAACTAGAGATGGGGAAGGGTGGCAAACGGTCAAGCATAAGTAGAAGACCCACTTCTACTTAAGTCCACACCATGGCACTATTACAATGGAACTGTAATAGCTATTCTGTTCATCTCGCTGAGTTACGACAATTAATATCTTCGTTTTCGGCAACCATTGTCTGTCTTCAGGAATCCAGGTTTCGTCCTGGACATGAGACAACAATGCGTCACTTCAAACTCTTCTCTGGAGACCGGGTGGACGGAGCTGTGGCCGCTGGTGGCGTCTGCATTCTCGTCCACTCTAGCCTCTTTAGTGAAGAGGTGCCGTTGCGTACTCAGCTAGAGACAGTTGCAGTTCGTACTTCGTTGCCAGTAATGGCAACAGTATGTAACGTGTACATCCCGCCTGATTCTCAGCCGGATTACGACCGGCTGGTGGATCTAGTCTCTCAGCTCCCCCCTCCTTTTCTCCTTCTGGGAGATGTTAATGCCCACAACACCATCTGGGGCTCCGCTACCACTAGCGGTAAAGGGAGAGATTTTGAGAGGCTGATCAGGCGGCTGGACCTGTGTCTGTTGAACACAGGGGAACCTGCGCACTTCTCTATTGCACACGGTACTTATTCAAGTATCGATATTACCCTGTGCAGTCGTGCGCTGGTTCCCCTGCTACAGTGGGGTGTTCACGATGACCTTTATAATAGTGACCATTTTCCAATTATCGTTACTCTTCCGAACCAAAGAGCCATCGAGTTACCAAGTCGATGGCTTCTCCGTCGGGCTGATTGGCCAACTTTCACGGCACGTGCGGTGTTTGCCAAAGATACCTTTGAGAGTGTCGACGATCATACCATTCACATAACGAATGGTATTTTGGCTGCTGCTGAGGAAACAATACCTTCCTCATCCGGCAACTCACGCCGGAAGCTTGTCCCTTGGTGGACAGCCGAGATTGCAGCAGCCATTAAAGATCGTCGACGTGCTTTCAAATGCTATCGGAGGCAAAACACCATGGCCAACCTTATCACCTTCAGAAGGATGCGTGCCAGAGCCCGATATCTGATTCGGGAGAGTAAGAAAACGACGTGGGAAAAGTATGTGTCGTCCATGACGGCGCATACTCCTTCATCTCAAGAGTGGACTAAGCTTCGTCGGATCTCCGGACTCCCGACATCACTGTCGATACCCGGAGTGTCCATCAATGGAGACATCATCACGGACCATCTCGCCATTGCCAACAGCATTGGCTCGCACTTCTCCGATGTATCCTGCTCCGGGAGTTACGATCCTACATTTCTGACTCTGAAGCGGGAGGCAGAGACTCACCCCTTGTCGTTTGCCACTGCTGCTTTGGAGTCCTATAATGTACCATTCTCTGAATGGGAACTGCGCAGTGCGCTTGCACTGTGCAGGGATACGGCTCCTGGACCGGATAACATACATAATCAAATGTTAAAGCATCTGTGCGAATCCAGTATAAAACAACTGTTGATTCTCTTTAATCGTATATGGATTGAAGGGGAGTTTCCATCTCAATGGCGAGAGGGGATCGTGATACCGATTCCTAAGGCTGGAAAGGATCCCAAGTTTGTAAGCAGCTATAGGCCCATTTGTTTGACAAATGGCCTATGTAAGCTGCTCGAAAAGATGGTGAACCGTCGACTGGTGTGGTTCTTGGAGGATAAAGGTCTCCTGTCTGAGTACCAATGTGGATTTCGCTCTCATAGGTCCACCACTGACCATCTGGTGCGACTTGAGAGCGCCACACAGGAGGCTTTTTTTTCCCGAAAGCAGCACCTAGTCACGGTTTTCTTTGACCTCGAGAAAGCCTACGACACCACATGGCGCTACGGGATCCTTTCCACCCTTCACAAGTGGGGACTCCGTGGTAACTTACCGACTTACATTGCGAATTTCATGTCCGTCCGACTCTTCCGTGTAAGGGTCGGTAGGACATTATCGCAATACTATACCCAAGAAAATGGAGTTCCTCAGGGTTCAGTGCTGAGTGTCACCTTGTTCGCGATTGCCATTAATGGCATTGTTGCCGCCGCCGGGTCCGCGGTAGTTCCATCGCTGTATGTAGACGATTTAGCTCTGCATTACAGCTCTGGAAGTATGGCGGTCGTGGAACGGCAATTGCAGCTAGCTATCAACCGGGTCGACAGGTGGGCTCACGACCGGGGTTTTCGTTTTTCAGCAGCGAAAACCTCCGTCGTCCATTTTTGTCGGCTCCGGAGGCTACATTTACACCCTGAACTACATCTCAGGGATGCTGCGTTGCCGTTGGTTGACACTTATCGCTTCCTGGGGCTCCATTTTGACAGCAAGTTAACGTGGCAGCACCATATACGGCAATTGAAAATGACATGTCTCAGGAAACTGAACATGCTCAGGTTTCTTAGTGGCACTACGTGGGGGGCTGACCGTGCGGTGCTGCTACGGTTCTACCAAGCCCTCGTCCTGTCCCGGCTAGACTATGGTTCTGCGGCATACGGTTCAGCAAGGCCGGCAACCTTGAAAATGCTGGACAGTATCCACCATAGTGGCGTTAGGCTGGCTACCGGTGCCTTCCGGACCAGCCCGATACCCAGCCTACTCGCCGAATCGGGTGTTCCACCTTTAAATTATAGACGCCAACATATGCTTTTAGCATATGCTGCCAATGTGCGTCAAATGCCGCAACACCCAAAACCACCAGGGTTACGCCAACCGGCCTCGTACCACTCGGCCGGTTGGTATTAGACTTGATAGCTCGTGTACTGAAATAGGAGTGGCTGTAGGTCCCTGTATGATCCGGACATCTAGCGAGGTGCCTCCGTGGCAAGTCCCGCGTCCGGAAATTCGGTTAGATCTGCACCGAGGTCCTAAGGTGAACACGGATGCGTCCGTTTACCGGAGGCAGTTCCACAGCATAGTTCACCAATTTCCGGACGCTGGCATTCTCTACACGGATGGTTCGAAGGTGGACGAGAAAGTGGGTTGTGCTTACGTTATTGATGGTGCAAATACCAAGATCTCTTTGCCTGAGGCCTGTAGTGTGTTTACTGCGGAGCTCGTTGCCATCTATGAAGCTCTGCAGTTTGCACTACAGGATGCTCGAATCCACTTTCTCGTGTGTACCGACTCATTGAGTTCGTTGCAGTCAATTGCTACATGTTTCCCGCAACACCCCCTAGTGCAGCGAATCCACGACCTACTAGCCGGGCTGTGCCACGCTGACACTCGAATCACCTTTCTGTGGCTTCCAAGCCACATGGGAATTGCGGGAAATGAGTTAGCAGATCAAGCTGCAAAAGAGGCGGTATCACTACCACCTCGACCAATGGAGGTACCCGCTAGAGATATTCGCTCTCAGTTACGCCTACAAGTTCTGGCTTTTTGGGAGAGTCAGTGGCTAGCTGACCCACTGCCCAGTAAACTGAGAGCGATCGCGTGTGGCGGAGCTCCTTCCGGGCCGGGAGAGAGTCCGTCATTTTGTGTAGGCTAAGGATAGGTCATACAAGATCCACCCACTCGTACCTAATGAGAAGGGAAGACCCCCCACTTTGTACCTGTGGAGCCGTATTCACCGTGGCCCACATTTTCACCGAGTGTGTGGATCTTGCTGACTTACGAAGAAACCTTGGTTTGCAGACGACACTCAAACTTATATTAGCCGATGACGCGGTGGCTGCTGATCGCGTTATCCGCTTTATAAGTGAGAGTGGGTTAGGGCCAGCAATCTAAATTTTCCAGTGAACATTGACTCAACGACTTGTTCGTTTTTGAATGATAATGTTTTTGTTTTTTCCGTAATTTTTGTTTATTTTTATGATTTTGTTTTTTACTTAATTTCTTTTTGTTTTTGTTTTATTAATTTTTGGTCTTTTTAAATTTAGATGTCCACCTCAAAATTTTAAATTCATTTCAAAATTTGTATTCTTTAATCTGTGTTAAGAGGGACAGATGACCTCGTAGTTCCGCCCCTTAAAACAACAATAACTAACTACGGTACTGGATTTGCGCAGCGGCGTTCAAACCATAGTTTATAATTTACCCCAGCATTTTACAATGTCATCAGCAAACACTCCAAACAACGTAAGAATTCAGTATATTGTTATCGACTACTTACAATAATTGAAACTGGCTTTAACACTAAGGTAAAGTATAAATTCAGTATTTGCAATCTACAAACTCGGCGTCAATTCACAAAGCTTGCACTCGGTAACCGAGGCCATACGATATTATTATTATTATCCACAATGAAAATAGTACAGCAGTTTACACATTACAGTAGCCTATACATGGGTTAGAGGTGCGCTCTATCGGCAACTAGAGGAAATTTTCCAATTACACGTTATTTTATATTAAATATTATATCTTTGGACTACCCTCCCCTTTCTCTTCTGGTGGAATGGTCTGTCTCAAGACGGAGTCTTTTTTCCGAATATTGTTGCTGATACCATCGTCATCCTGTTGTAGATCATCGAATAAGGTCCTCGATTCTGCCTTTCCAAAACCAATGGATGCACCCAGAATCTTCTTGTTTTCCGTTTAAGTCTCTTTCGCCTGCGAATGAGGAGCATGGCAAGAATTATATCACCTTCTAAGTCCATGTTTACTGGAAAACACCCAGGTATCAAACAATAGCAGGGCCAGCTACGCTTGGTAGAAGCGCCACTAACGCTCGGTAGAAGCGCCACCAACGTGCCACTAACGCTTGGTAGAAGCGCCACTAACGCTTGGTAGAAGCGCCACCAACGCGCCACGAAGCAGCGCTGCTAATAAGTGGCCTCGTCTGAAGGGGCCCTACTCTTTGGCTGTTAGGGCGTCTCCTTATCACTCCTTCGGTAAAGCCCGTATCACACGACACTCGCTAGCATGGAAGCTGCTACGACAGCTGCCATCACCTGGCATAAGTTTCCTTCCATGCTCGCCGGCATGCCTCCTTGTGTGGCTGAAATGTATCACACGTTAAGCCTGTATCACACGACACTCGCTAGCATGGAAGCTGCTACCAGTACGGGTATACACGCTGGTATAGCCGCGTCTAGCACCGTGTGATTTCTACCTTCTATGCTAGATTCTGCCTTCTATGACAGCCTTCATGGCAACTCAGTAACTGGTCCGGTGCTATTTTCGCTGGAGGATTGTATGGAGGGTTCAGCACCTGAGCCAAATCAGAATGCCCTTGCAGAGATCCTAGCGGTAGCATCTCCAAGTAATCTTGGTTAATCGTTTTCTCGAAAGCAACGTATTTCTACACAAGATGTCACGACCTTGGGCAAATGAGGTTATTTCTTCGCTTATTGAAATGTACGAAAGTAATCCATGTCTTTATAACACTAAACTGCCGTTGTATCACAACAAAATTATGCGCCAAGATGCCCTGGAAAAAATAGCACAAGAAATCAGGTAGAAATTGTGCTATTCATTGCTACAAAAATTGTTCAGTTATGTCTGTTAATAATTGCAAAACACAATATTATTAAAAGGTAGGATTTTTAGGCTCCTTTGATTTTTTTATTTTTGCATGGAATGATAACGGCATTAACAAGAATAAACCGGTTTTTTAGTTTAAAAATTCCTACAAAATGTATATCTATGGATAAAATAGAGAGATTTTTCTAACCCAATACATTACTGTACAACACTTCGTCTTTAAATTTTATTGTTTTATGCCAGATATTTGTAATATCTCCATTAATTGACCTATTTGGAAACTAGTTAAAGAAAGAAGCTGCCTTTAAACCACAGACGTTTTACCCAATTAACTTTGTTGGTATTATAATGCTACCGATGCTGTATATAATGTGGCAGTTTAAACCGGTCAATATGCACAGAGCTTCTGGTTCTGGTTGTCTGCATATTGCCAATTATTAGTGTAGCGGCACCGAGAATCAATCTCCTACGTTCCTCCATATTTGAACAGATGTTTCTGCTATGGAACCTTCCATGTGCTCAGGTACATTTATTTAACGTGTGATACATTTCAGCCACACAAGGAGGCATGCCGGCGAGCATGGAAGGAAACTTATGCCAGGTGATGGCAGCTGTCGTAGCAGCTTCCATGCTAGCGAGTTTCGTGTGATAAATGTACCTGAGCACATGGAAGGTTCCATAGCAGAAACATCTGTTCAAATATGGAGAAACGTAGGAGATTGATTCTCGGTGCCGCTGCACTAATAATTGGCAATATGCAGACAACCAGAAGCAGAAAGAAGAGAAAACTACGTACGATTTGTAGGAGTGAGTGGCTTGAAAGACGTGACAGTGGCCGTGGAGTTCTCGTCATGCTGCAGACCGAGTTACGGAACTTTTTAAGCACTGTGCAAATTGACCGGTTTAAACTGCCATATTATAGCCTATACAGCATCGGTAGCATTATAATACCAACAAAGTGATTTGGGTAAAACGTATGTGGTTTAAAGGCAGCTTCTTTCTTTAACTAGTTTCCAAATTGGTCAATTAATGGAGATATTACAAATATCTGGCATAAAACAATAAAATTTAAAGACGAAGTGTTGTACAGTATTGTATTGGGTTAGAAAAATCTCTATATTTTATCCATAGATATACATTTTGTAGGAAATTTTAAACTAAAAAAAAAATACCCGGTTTATTCTTGTTAATGCCGTTATCATTCCATGTAAAAATAAAAAATCAAAGGAGCCTAAAAATCCTACCTTTTAATAATATTGTGTTTTGAAATTATTAACAGACATAACTGAACAATTTTTGTAGCAATGAATAGCACTATTTCTACCCGATTTCTTGTGCTATTTTTTCCAGGGCATCTTGGCGCATAATTTTGTTATGATACACCGGCAGTTTAGTGTTATAAAGGCATGGATTACTTTCGTACATTTCAATAAGCGAAGAAAGAACCTCATTTGCCCAAGGTCGTGACATCTTGTGTAGAAATACGTTGCCTTCGAGAAAACGATTAACCAAGATTACTTGGAGATGCTACCGCTAGGATCTCTGCAAAGGCATTCTGATTGGCTCAGGTACTGAACCCACCATACAATCTTCCAGCGAAAATAGCACCGGACCAGTTACTGAGTTGCCATGAAGGCTGTCATAGAAGGCAGAATCTAGCATAGACGCGGCTATACCAGAGTGTATACTCGTACTGGTAGCAGCTTCCATGCTAGCGAGTGTCTTGTGATACGGGCTTAAGGATGGTAAATATCTATGTTGACCTTAGATCATAAATCCAATAGATGGCTGATGACGTCACGTTGTTGAAACCAACATCTCGATCAGCTGACTAAAGGGAACTGCGGGTAGTTTGGAGCACTGAAATGCTACACGTGATGATAGAATTGGGAGGTATTTAAAGTGAGTTCTATTCATTACTAAGCCAGAATGGTATATTACTGTATCGCGTATGGATGTAAGGAGACGTTTAAAAAAGGATCGGGCATTTCTTTCCATACGTATGTTAATTCATTGCTAAATAACCCTAAAATTCTTGACTAAATTACTTGCATTTCTTTAGCCTACGTTTCCTCTTAACTCCGAAACATGAAAGAAAAATAATTATGAATTATTATAATTATTATAATTTACCATATCCCTTACTCCACTGAACAGGCCTGTATTTATGCTCGAAGGTATCAAGTATTTACATGTCCATAGGCTAGACGTTTTTCTTGGTGTTTTGTTGAGACTGCTAGTAAATGCATCTCTGAACATAAAAATGCTTCATGTCCCTATGCTGGATTAAGTGTAGTGTGGACTACACAATGCAGTCGTCAATCATGTTCAGTGTCAAATTGCAGGTTATGCTACAGCTGTGACGGTGTGGTCTTCGATAATAAATATTAAACGTAAGTTGTGGACAGTGCGTTTGGTTGAGGAAATTTTGAGATTCTTCTAGGATAGGCTACAAATCGATAGACTTCCTTATTTCCATTTGCCCATGTTGTTTTGTTCACTTTCATAAAATACTGAAGTGGAAGGGTAACACTGAATGAGAGCTCATCGTACGATAAAATTTTCTTACGTACCGGTACCGGTACTGAAATTAGCCAAAATACATTTTCTAATGATGAAAAATAATTTGGGAAATGATGTAGTAAGTTAATAGATTGAACTTGTTTGGAGCTATCGGGTGTACAATGACCAGCTTGACAAACACAATTCTGTTCAAAAATCAGTAGCCCTAATTCAGAGTTGGATTTGTTATTAATTATTTACAAGAGGGGATCCTGGATTTATGAGTATTACGGAACACGACAGCCACTTTTTACACAAACACAATTCTGTTCAAAAATCAGTAGGCCTAATTCAGAGTTGGATTTGTTATTAATTATTTACAAGATGGGATCCTGGATGTTTGAGAATTACGGAACACGACAGTCACTTTTAACACCAAATATGTTACATTCTTAAGCTTTGCTACCTTCCGGTACGTAAAGAAACATGCGATGCTTTTCCCAATGCCGTATAAATTACGAAAATGTGTGTTTAAACCCTCATTAAAAACCATTTCCCCACCTACTCCTATCACCTTCCATTACGAGGTCCTCTGTTTACCCTTTAATCAGCCGATCGAGATGTTGGTTTCACGTCACAGTACAGGCGCAGTGTGGACAGATCTGTGACGGACGATTAATTTTCATCAAAGAATAAATAATTTGCTTTCTAGTGGTTAAAGTAAGGTGAAGCCATTGAACTCGAGGTAATACTGGAATGTTTTTATTTGATTGGCATTGCAACGCATGTACTGTACATGTAATTGCAAAGTAATTTTACGACGGTTACGAAAGTAGGGTCTACGGTAAATAAACACACATAACGTGTTAACAAATGAAATCGCTACACTCACAGAAGTGTAACAGACGGAATAAAAAACAAGATATTCAGCTAAGAACATATAGCCTACTTTCTCCTAAATGTATATGGGAATAGTTATAAGCTTATAACTTATTGTCCTTATCAAGGAGTATAATGGAATGTTCGTTGTAGTAGCTTGATGAAATACAACGTGATGTATTGTACTCGTACGTTATACTATGCTAATTATTACGCGATTTACTGGGCCTATTATCGACTGCGTAACTCAATGTGGTACTTTTGTCCGGCACCGTGTCTAATTGGTTAGCATGCCAGGCTTTGTACCTAGAGCCTGTATCACACGACTCTCGTTGGCATGGAAGCTTCTGCCAGTATGGGTATACACGCTGGTATAGACGCGTCTATTGCCGTGTGTATTGTACCTTCTAGGCTAGGTTCTGCCTTCCATGATAGATTCCATGCAACTCACGGAATTGAGCAGGTGCCAAATTTCCTGGCGATTTTCATGGAAGATTTATTAGTACAACAACCAATCGGATTGCTTTTCTTGTTGAAATACAAGCGGAAAAACAAACAAATAGATTTGTTATGTGGGTAGACCTACGAAATAAATACATCGGAATGAAACTATATTTTCTTTAAATGGCGTCTGTGCGAAAAACCCTTGCTATATACAGTCATTTATGTGGTTTGAGGCCATTTTTCAGTGTTGCCTTAGCAAACAGAAGTTTCGATCGAAACTGGTCACTCCTATTGTATTAGTCTCATGTAATTTCTTTGAGGATTGGGGTGTGACCCAACTCTAAATCACGACACTTCTATTGGCAACTCCAGCTATCTGATATGACATCTGGCGGTAAAAAATGAGAAACTTACGAAGTAGGGTACATTTGTCACGTAGTGACTGTTTGTATATGGTTTCTTGTATTGGTAAGCAGATCGTGGTAAATTCTTCGTGATTATACATAAGTAATAAGTTTTACTCGTTGATAAGAGTGCAAAATGAGTAAAAGCAAAGTATATTGCTCAGTTTACTGCTGTAAGTCGATGTATAAGAGGGCTGCGGATATACGTTTTCATCACTTTTCAAAAGATGCAAATAGCAATAGCCGAAAGGTGACGATACCAAATAAATACGGGCAACAAGAGCGGGTTGGACCACTCACCACTACACTCACTGACGACAGGACGGGTTGTTCACTTACGCCGTGCCAAGCCGCACCTAGACAGCCAAGCAGTCTCGCCGAGCCAAGCCGTACCAAGACAGCCAAGCCTAGCCCTACACCAGCCGAGGACAGCCAAGCTTCATCAGTCAGGTATCCTTTCCCGCTCCCTAGTTCATTTCCAATAACCCTACCAACCGTCATCACCTCGCTCTGCGATATCCGAGCCATTCCACTACGAGTCATATAGGCCTAATTTGACTTCGCAGGGTAAATACTTACCATCCAAATCAAGCAATTCCTGTCTACCCCGAGTTTTAATACAAGTTAAACTCATCCCTTCGCCCTACCAAGCAGCAAATAATTTCTTCAGTCTATGGTACAGTGAGCAAACTCAAATATAGCTTTTAAACGTAACAGCGCCATGACTCGAACTGCACAAAAACAAATACCAGCAGACAACAGATGCTTGATAATATGCAATTGACACATAAAATCCAGTGGAACACACAAATTAGATCACGTGTATCGCACAGTTATACATAAATACAATTGAAAATAACACTGTCATTATTTTAGGGACCACATTTACTGATTATAACCGAAAAATAAAAAGTGTTCCATATCAAACGCGTGTTATTGAGTATTTTTACCCTACTTATCCAGACGACCGCACCGCCCCAAGTGTTAGTTTGAGTTTCCAATACACGGCCAACGAGAAATACTGGCCCTGGTGCGCTTTCGTGACGTCAGCAATGTAGTGCTGTTGCACCACTTCCGATAGGGTTATGTACGAAGGGAACATAAACCGCATTGTCTACAAGATGCTGAAATCACAGAAAACTTAACCCATATCATATCAGAAAACACACTGTATAAAGCATTGACCCAACACAACCATATTTTCTGGCAAAACATACATGGTAATTACAACTCAAGTCTTTCACTGATCAGTCTTATGAAGTCCAATACTTAGCCACAATTTACTTATTTATTAATTATTACTCTAAGTATTTATTTATTTATTTAAGTAGAACCAGTAGATCACTTATCTTTAATCGTTGTAGTTGATCACAAGGTAATGTGCTTTTCAGGAGTATGTTATCTTTCCCTGGAGGTTGCTTGTTAATTATATGGAATTACGGTACTTGACGGATACAAAGCGCCCAGAAAGGTTATGAAAAGCTATGAATAGTGCCGGACAATGTATGCATGTATAACTCTTATAGTTGAACGATATACATAGGCTAAATGTATCAAACGTGTTTGTAATACAAAGATATTGACAAACATAATATTCTATGGTCTTCGTCTTACTGCCGGTGTGGTAGTCATCTTGCCTTCATAATTGAATCTGTATAAATGCTGGTATTCATTTACCACTTGTCTTCATAGAAGACTTGATATGAGTCGTTAGTCGGTGGCGAGTGTATTCCGCAGAACTCTTCTATAAACGTGTTAATTTCTGTTCCGCCCCTTGAAACAATGCCATCGTAATGTACAGGCCGTAAGGCTCCTACTGTGACGTCACGCCTAGGATCGTTCTACTCGCTGCAGCAAGCACACGCGGTCTTATCAAACCTAATATAAATTACGCTCCCGCTTCAAGACATAGAAAAGTAGCAATGCTATTTAGGGCTGATTGGCACCTCCATCCGTTACCACTACATGCGCCTAATTATCGCTCCGCTTGTTCGAATCTGGCCGATGTAGCTGGTATTTTGAGAGTGAACAAAATGGTACATTGCCGGTACATTTACTAGGACGTTGAAACACACAAACAGGGCTAAATTGTAGTATTTTGACGTCGAGAATAAGTTCTATTCTTGGCCATTTTCTCGTTGTTCACCAAGGTTTATGGTAGATGCCTGAGAAAACCCCACATCACTCTTGGCTATTCAACAGATCACGTCCTAAACTACTTGTGGATGACAAAGCACAATGTAACCTATCTCTAACTGTAATCAATGCACAGGCCACCCTCAAGGTGACTTAAACAGGGCCTATCCTAACAGCACTTATTTTCTATGACTCAATCTAACTTGTTTCTTGCATCAGGAATTTACAATGGGTTGTGATTTTGAAATCAGGTATCAATAACCTACAGTACATACACCAGGTGCTAACCATTAATGTAGATACAGTAGCCTATACAAATGCTGCCACGAAAACATAACCATATTCACTTGAGTTTGATCGAGAGACCATTCTCACAAATAATGTAACTTGGACTGACTTCCGTAGATACTGAATACTGGATATCGCTTCTCTGATTTACATACGGTAAGTAACTTAACCTCAGCATTATCATATTAGAAATGTTTCCAGTCCTAGCATAGGCTGAAGTTTGGGAACTTCTTACAATAATTGAAACCATATTAACTAACTGAACAGAGTGCGGACCGGTCACGGAAGATGTAACTTTTGGCTCCACGAATGGGGGAAAATTTCTAGTTCTCAGTGCGATTGTGGCGAGCCAGTGCAGACAATACATCATATTGTGTCGGAATGCCCTTCACGGTCCTTCAAGGGAGGATATAACGACCTGCAGAACGCCACTGATGATGCAGTGGAGTTGATTACTGCTCTGAACATCCAACTGTGACCTTTAGTTTCGTTTTCGATGTTACTAGATATTTATTACTTGTATATATTGTATATACTGTAGCATTACTCTATCCTCTGTATGTCATACGAAATATATATATCAAGGCGATTAGGTCTTCTCTTCCGAAGAATGGTATCTTACTTTCAGGGAAATGTTAACACACACTCTTGTATTCCCCGTAATGTACAAATAATTTCTAGGAATGTTGTGTATGCATTGCTTTCTTAAATTGTCGTGGTGGGGAAGCAAGCCACATTATCATTTCTTTCATATTACCGGTAGTTGCTATAAACAAACTTTTGACATACCTGCGACCTGGGAAGGAGGTTTCCTGAACTAATAACATTTTATTACCATCCAATAAACCTTGTATGAGTCAAAATAGTAAGTGATATAGAGGTCCTAACTAAAACATAACCTTCTGTGTCATGACAAACATGCAACGCAAAATTTGCGTAGATACAATAACCTACCTACAAAATGAACATTTGTTCCAGAAAATAAATAATCCTCATTCTAGGTGACGGAAGTAGAAGCATTCTCAAGTAACACTTATCACGCGGATACGCATTCATAAAAGATATAAACAACACAGCACAAAGCAAAATGGTCGCCATCTCTACCCCCTACTGATCAGCTGATCAATCGTTAAGAGTCGCTGCATGATGGCCTGTACATTACGATGGCAGTGCTTGAAACAACAATAACTAAGTAATACTTTCACTGCAAGTTTCTTTCATCTAATTATACTCGTTTCATGCTCATGTCCACATAAGTTACTCACAACGAAGGTCACAGGCTCTACAACTCAACTTACTGTACTCGTTGCAACTATTAAAGACACAACAAATCCTTGAATCCTAGTTCGAGTGGATTTTTGTTACGAGTAACTTCAACATGTAAATAGGTTATCTATAGCTGGCGTAATTTTGTAAACCTACACAGTGTAATTTATCGTGCTTGAAAACACACGGAACATCTAAACTGGGTCCATTTCAAGAAGATTGATATAAAATATCGCATTTCTGCTGCTTATGAATTGCCCTCGACTTAAACGTACAAGCACCATCAAGCACTACATTGTCTACGTCACGAAAGGATTAGGTTTACGCGCCATGGCCTTTCTTTCTCGTTGGCCGTGACTTCTATATACAGTCAATATAGAACGTCTTATATTGTTACAAGCTGTACCCGGCATGCGTTGCAATGCCAATCAAAGAAAGTGTTGGCGTTGAAATTCGGTTTCTTGAAGTGCTTTTGGATACACAACATGTTAACTGCCTCTAAGCTATCGTAAAATGGATTTTCTAATTTAGAACCATTCGTGGGAGCGTGCACAACAACTTTCAAAAGTTTCATCGCTGTCACTCATTTGTTGAATCTACTCGTACGCTACCTATTGTGAAATGGATTTACTAAGTCGAAACCCTTTCCCTGGCTTGTACACAATAACTCATCAATGATTCATCGCAATCGGATGAATGGTATATGCACGTATAGAGGTTTTTGTTTAAACGATTCGTGCGCTGTCACTCATTTGTTGAATCTACTCGTGCGCTACCTATTGAGAAATGTATTAACAAGTCGAAGCCCTTCCCTGGCGTGTACACAATAACTCATCAAGGTTTCATCGCAATCGAAGAAAGTTATATGAACGCAATAGGGGATTTTGTTGAAACGCTTCGCGCGTCGTCACCCATTTGTTGCATCTACTCTTGCGCTACTTATTGTGAAATGGATTTACTAAGTCCCCTTCCCTGGCGGGTACACAATAACTGATCAATGTTTCATCGCAATCGGATGAATAGTATATGAACGCATACCTGATTTTGTTTAAACGATTCGCGCTCCGTCACTCATTTGTTGAATCTACTCGTGCGCTACCTACTGTAAAATGTATTTACTAAGTTAGAAACCGTCACGTAAGTGTCCACAACATCTCACCCAAGTTTCATCGCTATCGGAGTAATGGGATATGAAGACATAGGGGACTGTATTGAAACGCTCCGCATGTCGTCGATCATTTGTCGAATCTACTCGTGTGCTACCTACTGTGAAATGTATTTACTAAGCCAGAAACCTTCCTTGGAGTGTCCACCATATTTCACCCAAGTTTCACCGCTAACGGCAGAATGGTATATGACCTTATACGGGACTTTGTTGAAACGCTTCACGCGTCGTCCCTCATTTCTTGAATCAACTTGTGCGCTGCATATTGTATAGTGGATTTACTAAGCCAGAAATTTTCCATGACGTGTACACAACATCTCACCCGAGTTTCATAGCTACGGACGAATGGTACATGAATGCATACGGGACTTGGTTGAAACGCTTCGCGTGTCGTCGCTCATTTGTTGATTCTACTCTTGCGCTACATATTGTAATATGGATGTACTCAGCCAGAAACCTTCCCTGGAGTGTACACAACATCTCACCCAAGTTTCATCGCAATCGGATGAATGGTATGTGAACGTATACGGGACGTTGTCGAAACGCTTCGCGCGTAGTCACTCATTTGTTGAATATAAACGTGCGCTTCGTATTGTAAAATGGATTTACTTAGCCAGAAACCTTTCCTGGAGTGTACACAACAATTCACCAAACATTTATCACTATCAGACGACTGGTATATGACTTTATACGGGACTTTGTTGAAAGGCTTCGCGTGTCATCGCTCATTTGTTGAATCTACTGGTGCGATACCTATTGTAAAATGTATGTACTAAGCCAGAAACCTTCCCTGGAGTGTACACAACATCTCACCCAAGTTTCATCGCTATCGGATGAATGGTATATGAAATTATATGGGACTTTGTTGAAACGCTTCGCGCGCCGTTGCTCATTTGTTGATTCTACTCGTGCTCTACCTATTTTTAAAGGGATTTACTAAGCTAGAAACCTTCCCTGGAGTGCACACAAAATCTCAGCCTAGTTTCATCGCTATCGGACGAATGGTATATGAACGCAAACGTGACTTTGTTGAAATGCTTCGCGCCTCGCAGCTCATTTGTTGAATCTACTCGTGCGCTGCCTATTGTAAAGTGGATGTACTAAGTCAGAAAATTTCCCTGCAGTGTACACAACATTTTACGCAAGTTTCATAGCTATCGGACGAATGGTATATGAATGCAAACGGGACTTTGTTGAAACGCTTTGCGTGTCGTCGCTCATTTGTTGAATCTACTCGTGCGCTATCTACTGTGAAATGTATTCACTAATTTTGAAACCTTCATGTAAGTGTGCACAACATCTCACCCAAGTTTCATCGCTATCGGACGAATGGTACATGAACACATACGGGACTTTGTTGAAATGCTTCGCGCATCGTCGCTCATTTGTTGAATCTATGCGTGCGCTACCTATTGTAAAATGGATTTACTAAGTCAGAAACCTTCCTTGGAGTGTACTCAACATCTCACCCAAGTTTCATCGCAATCGGACGAATGGTATATGAACGCATAGGAGACATACCCACAGACCCACAGACAGACAAACTATCACGTAACATTGATTTTTATATATATAGATAGATTATTATAGTTATTATTATTTTACCGGTATTATTATGGAGTTAAAACTGCGCTATTTAAATTCTAATAACTTAGTTATCACGAATAGTATCCATCCATGGTTTTGAACATGAAGTAGGGGAAATACAAATCTAAATAACAGAAGGAAACACATTTCCCTATCAATGTTTATAATTCAAATCATCCTCTCGTAGGTCATGTGAAGAAAACTACGTTGACAATTTGTTGTATGAGTTAGGGAGGAAATTATAAAAAAAAATTAAAAAAGTAAAAACTTCCCGCTCTTGAATAGTCTTGAACCGAGAATCTTAAGTTCAGTAGGCAAGTGCGATACCACTTTTTTTTTTTTTTTTATTAGCTCTTTACAGAATTACAGAATTTTCAGATATGATAAATACCAGACTAATACATCACAAGAAATCCAGATAGTGTCCATATTTATCGTATAATTGTCCACTTTCACTAAGCTTCCAACGCTCTTTTTGCAGGTGATACCTGAGATCCAGGAAAGAGAAATGTTGATCATTGTCCATCACGAAGTGTACATATTGGCCCATTATCCACACAATGGCAGTCTGTTTAATTTGGGGGAAGGCGGTCACCGACAAACGAACCAACTTCCTGTCATCAAGGTCATTCGAGGGCACATTTAATAGTTGACATACTTTTCCCTTACACCACAGCCACGTGGAGGCAACTCGCGTGCATGATGTAAAGCGGTGTATCGCCGTATCAGTTTGACCACATATAGTACACCATGGGTAAGCTTCAAGATGGATGGTATATCGCCGTAGAGCGGTTGGGATGAGATCGTTGAGGAAGATAAAAACTTGGGAGTGTACAGCAGAAGAAATGGACATAGCCCCAAAATTTTTCCAAACAGTGGGCCAATGGACATAGAGGGTGGTGGCCTCTATTCGCGGTTTGGAGTGTACCACTTGCCGCAACATGTTATAGATACTTTTCGTCGTTGGAACAATCCCTGATGGCATTTGGCGAACGGTTTCCAGAAGGTGCTGTTGATGGTCCCTAAATATCTTCGGCAAAGCTCTATCACAACCACGGGCTGTGTTTCGAATATCTTTGTATAGCGCTTTCGTAAAAGTGTCATGTTGGGAAAGAATGGTGATATCGTTCTTGCAGAGGAGTGCACGGCATTTCATGCCATGAGCTGTTAGCCCTAGCCCGCCTTGCCGGGATGGGAGATACAACTGTTCCCGTTGTACTCGGAACAAAAATCCTTGCCATATAAACCAACCTGTATATTTTGCCAATTGGCTCTCAAACATTTTGGGAAGTGGGAAAAGTTGTGCGACATACCATATTTTAGAGAGCGCAAACACGTTGAGGACCATGAC
The DNA here is from genome assembly GCA_946902985.2 of Meconema thalassinum. NCBI lineage: Eukaryota > Metazoa > Arthropoda > Insecta > Orthoptera > Tettigoniidae > Meconema > Meconema thalassinum. Next base: position 190,169,287 of record OX336394.1, on the reverse strand, counting down.
CCGTTGCACTATATTGAGGTTTCTTTGACCAAATTGGATCAGGACTCCCCTAACTTTGGCAATGACCTTAGTCCAGTTAACTTGCACTGTGTCCAGAAGCGATTGCTTCCAGGTAATGCCAAGAATGTTCACCTCATTTACTATCCGGAACCAGGGCTGTGGGGTAATCACTGAGTTAGTATTGAGCGGAAGCAAAGCAGTTTTCTGGGGGTTCGATTGTGCTCCAGAGGCGATATTGTAGAGCTGAAGGACGCTATCGATGTGGGAGATGTCTTCTTCATTGCGGATCAATATTGATACGTCATCAGCATAGGCGCACATTCCAAAAACATGTGTGGACAGTTTGTAACCCTGTAGCTTCACCTGGGTAGTCCGAATGAACGGTTCAAGGCCAATGACAAAAAGTAGCATAGAAAGGGGACATCCTTGCCTAACTGATCGTTGTATTGGAATCAGAGGGGAAAGAAAACCGTTGACGAGCACTCTAGACGTAGCATTACAATTTATCATACGAATGTAGTCAATAAGGATTTCAGGAAATTCGTAGTGTTGCAAGACCATGTACAAGTATTCATGACTGATGCGGTCGAAAGCTTTATCAAGATCTAAGGTGAGAAAACTCATTGGCTCAGTGGGGAGCATTTCGGCTTTTAGGTGTAGGTCCCGTAGTATCGCTAAGTTTGTTAACAGAGTTCTTCCAGGAATACTGCAACATTGTTCATCACCAATGATATCAGGTAGAACAGTCTTCAATCGGCATGCAAGTACTTTGGTAAGGACTTTATAGTCACTGCAGAGCAGAGTAACTGGTCGGAAGTCACCAACTGCCATGGGAGAGGATGTTTTTGGTATGAGGACTATGGTACCCTCGTGATGTGATTGACAAAGAGCACGACGTTGGAGAATGGTACGCAGGACATGACAAAATTCTTTGCCAATGAGAGGCCAGAAGTGTTTATACATTTCATATGGCAGTCCATCAATGCCAGGTGAGCGGTTGTTTGGGAGTCGTTTAACCACAGAGTGAATCTCTTCATCCGTAATATCCGCGCTGAGCAGAGTTTTGTTGTCCGGAGATAGTTTGGTACTGCAAGATGACAGCAATAGGGTCACCTGCTGTGGATCAATGGGAGCCTTAGCGTAGAACCGTTGATAAAATAATGATATTTCACTACGTATAGCGTCAGGGGAGGTGACGACACTTCCAGTACTGGTGCGGAGGCGGTGTATATATTTACGTTGCCGCTCACGTTGTCCTTTGGCGATATGGTATACACTTGCACTTTCGTCCGGGAGCACTGTACGATCTTTTAAAGCCACGTTGATATGAGCGAGCGTTCGTTGCTGTAGAGACAGGAGCTTGGTTTTAACTTCCCGGATCTGGTCATATATACGCTCCCCATCATCAGATCTTTGCTGGAGCTGGCGAAGAACTCGATAGTAAAATTCAACTGTATCCCGTCTTTCCCGACCTCGTTGGTAAGATATGTTCTTAAAGACGCGGCGGATCCCTGGTTTAACTAAAATATCCCACCAGTCTGTGCAGTCGCGAAATTTGCCTTTTTGTTGGACCCATCGAATCCAGTGTTGTCTGAAATTATCTTGGCATTCCTCCTCCAGTAACAGCGAGCAATTCAGCTTCCAATAACCTCTTCCTATGTGAAATATGGGATGGGGGTAAGAGATTGTACATACGGCAGCATGATGGTTAGTGAAACTGGCAGGAATCACTTCATATCGTCTAGGCTGGATGAGTTCCTGTGAAAAGTAGATGCGGTCAAGTCGTGATGAGGAGTTGTGACTTATACAGGTGTAATGGGGCAGGGGCACCCTTAAACTATCCACAGCATCAATGAGGTGTAGGGAGGTAAGGAGGGTCCTGAGAGCCGGGTTGACACCTCTGTATGGACTAGTGGAATCCTCTGGGCGTTGAATACAATTGAAATCCCCTGCAAGAATAAGTTTTTCCTTAACGTCGTGCAGATGAGGCAGTATACTCTGTTGAAAGAACATTTTCCGTTCCACACGTTTATTAGACCCGGATGGGGCATATACATTTATCAGGGTGGTATTGTTTATGTGTCCAGATATTATGCGTCCTGATGGATGACATAGCACACCTGCGAGTGGGATATCATGTCTTATGAGGAATCCGGTCCCTCTATTCGTATTACCGGTATTTATGTATTGTTTGTAGAAGGCAGATATGGGTAAACACGGTATAGCAACTTCTTGAAGGAAAGCAATGTCAATGTCAGCATCTCGAAGGAATCTCTCCAACAGTTGAAATTTCAGAGGGCATTCTATTACATTGATATTCACAGTGGCCACAGTGAGAAATTGCGCCATTACGAGAAGTATAAAAGCTGTGCTAGACATACTGGAAGGTGGACTCGAAAGAAGACACAGGTGAGAATTATCCTGGTGCACTATGTCAAATTAGGTTGAGATAGTTCCTTTTGACTGCCATTCATAGGCCGGCTGTCAGCGGGTGAGAGCGTTCGTGGGTCCCTAGATGACGTAGAAAGAAGATTTTGTTTCTTTTTCACAGCTGCGGAAACGTTTGTGGAGCCAGTTTTATTCTTCGGGGCTGGTACGGCAATCGAGGCATTTGTTTTAATCTTCTTAGAGACGTTCTCGGATCCCCGATCAACAGTCTTAAGTGAGTCGGTAGGGACCAGCGAAGTCTGGGGCAGTGAAGACAAAATTTCTGTGGCAGCCTGTAGTAACGGCAGAGTTGGTTCTGAGGCTGCGATACAGGTTGCCGAGAGCACAGGGGCACTCTGTGTCTCGCAGCTCTGGTCAGGACAAGGTATCAGTTCTGCGTCAGATGTATCCGAGGTCACTCCTGGTGTTGTCCCAGCTGACTGATCAATGATCATGTTTTCATATGACGTTTGCTGCGTCACAACTTCCGATTATTGTACACGTCGTTGTTGTGTAGGAGTTATACCGAGGGGAATCATTTTCTTTGGGCAGTTAATACGGAGATGTGTGGTAGCATTGCAAATTAAACAGGTCTGTTTCTGTCCATTATACGTTATATAGCCAGAATGGCCACCAAAAGCCTCAGTGGAGGGGATATCTTGCTTGATTTCCATAGTTACGGCACGTATTCCATTATACACCGGGAACTGATAAGCAGAAGACCATTGTTCTTTCCTGACGTCACTCACAGTGCCATATTTCGACAGGACGGATTTGAAAATTTCAGGGGGTACTTCGAGTGGGACATTAAATATACGCACTGTGGTAAAATTGGAATCCGCTGTGGAGAGCTTAACATTGGTCATTTCGCCGGAATCATACTGAAATTTAATAGGATCTGCAAAAGTATTTAACAATTTCTGATAAATAGATATGGTGATTACCTTGATGTACATGGTTTTTTCGTGCGCATTTAACTGGATGGCTTCTACTTGGTCGACAGTCAACCGGAGGGTATCGCCAATCCAGCGGTGAATTTCTCCTGGTGAGGGGCGAGAACTCTGCCTGTCCCATTGGCAACGAACGGTGTTTTTTCTCTGGTATCCGGACATGATTTTCAGCGGGGTTTTCTGGGTTTCTGGTTTTGTTGTCCTATCTGGAACACTACTTAAAAAAAATATTGTCCGAATGACACACGGAAGGTCAGTACACACGTGGAACTAAGGAAGCACCGGTATTAGGAACCGTAACCTCTTCCAATGCGGTCACACAGCGCGCACACACGTACCGCACTCGGCCACGACCAGTGACCAACTGACCACTCGTACACGTTTTCGATAGATTTTCGAGCTCTTTGTTACACATTACAATGCGTATGGCGAAATATTCAATAATTTCAGTTAAATGACTTATAAATACCGATTAGAATGCATTCATTCAGTGTCTGACATGTTTTCAACTTTATTTAAAGCAAGTTTCCCGCCCGGTACGTGTACTGAACAGAATCATACATGTTTTTACTACCTATCACAACAGCTTCGGGGAAAAGATTTGTTTAGAAGGGACGGCAGGGTTTAGGCTAAGTCCGTAGCTTTGACAATAATTAATTTAATTTGCGCAAAATGTGCATAAATAAAGTACAGAGTTAAAGTCACACTTTGACAGAACTGCGCCAGAGATATTTCTATGCGTTTGTATGTCCTTACGTGGTATCTGTCACATGGGCTGCGCTCTCCTCTACCGGCCGTGGTTGGCACACACATAGTTCATCCAGTTTCTGGTAGATATCTCTTGTGCAGATTCGTTGGCGAACGTTGTTTTAATTATTTTCAATTGCAAAATGCACAATATAACGCTTAATTGTATAACGATTGAGTAATTAAAAAACAATACATAAAAAGAATTCAAGCAAGAATTCTTGATATATTTTGAACCCCGGCTGACTTCGTGACAGACCTAACCTTGGTCTACCCCTACAGTTCTTGTCTTCGACCCCTCCTTTCATAACTAAGCTTGCTATTCCTGGGTGTCTTAGTATGTGTCCTACCAACATATATCTTCTCAACACTCTACCACTGAGCCATGTACATAGAACTTAAACGTTATCAATCTACTTACATACGTCTTAGCAAATAATGACTTGGGCTAAACGATTTCTTCATTGCAGTATATTTTCATTATAAACCATTTCATACAAAGTTTATTTTATTTTTAGCAGTAGGCTATACCGCATGAAAAGTACTCAAAGTAGTGAAATATAGGTCAGGCACGAGAGATCAGCTGCGAACTTGTCATATAACCAAGACGGCTCAGCTTTTTAACGTCACTGCTACAGTATATTATTATAATATAAACGTATAATATCGAACAGGTCACGTCCTTTAGAACAGTTTAAACCATTCTCGGTTCGATAATCGGAACTGGTGGGTCCTAAGTTATGAATTATAATGCTTGTATAATTCACACAGCCACCATCTTGAAATAGTACGGCTGATAACCTTGTAGTTTGGATGTAAGACACTTCCCATATGAAGGTATGTTTTTACCAAATTCGGTAGAGATCCGATGATTAGTTTAGTCGTAATTCGATTTTAAGTTTTGGATATTTGGGTGGCCACCATTTTGTTTCGGTTAAGATGGTGGTGATATAAAACAATCATGACACCGCTAGTGCTACCTCTGTACCAAATTTCGTTCAATTCGGTTTCGTTGTGTTTGAATTGATAGGGAGGACGGACATACACACTCACACACAGACCGTGTAGATCTCATTAGTCTACTTCCATTTCTTGCAAAGATTGAAACTAGGCTAATAGTAATAGTTGAATCTGTCTCGATACGAAGTTAGCTAAAAATGTATGTAGCTTCGCAACATCGTGGTCATGTATCCCCCTGTAATTTGTCCGATAACCTGTATTATTGTGATGACTGTATCAGTGTGTGAGTGTAGTTGTAATTCAGATCTGGATTAGGAAGGAGGCGATCGTGGACTTAATGTAGGAACCATACCGACATTCGCCTAGAGTAGAAGTGAGAAACCACAGAAAACAACTTCCAGAATGACTGAGGTGGGAATCGAACCACCTCTTCTCAATTTCACCCCATGAGACTGAGTGTGCCCCGTTCCAGCCTTCAGACCAGAATTAAAATTCTTGGCAGAGCCGGGAATCTAACCCGGGCCTCTGCGGTGACAGCCAATAGTGCTAGCCACTACACAATGAGACGGTCGCGTAATAACTGTAAATACTGTTGTACATAAGTGGGAATCCAAAATCCAAAAACTTAAATGAAGGCTAAGTGAACAAGATCTGATGATGTTCGCTTGACGAACAAAACTAGCAATCCAACCCCCCCCCCCCTTCCTATTTGTGTGAGAAGTGTTTTATTAAGTGTAGAAATATGATTTTATTGTATGCACTAGGTGATTTAATTAATTGTTTCCCGAGCCCAATCTAATTGGGCACACTCGTGTTGACCGACTGGAAAGGGATTCAATTAATAGGTTATTATTATTATTATTGTTTCGTATGGCATACAGGATACATATGTTACAAATAAGGTGAAAAACTTAATTGCTTATATCTACAAAATGTACAACAGTTCTGTCAGGGAAGAAGATACAAGCATTACAAATAGATGTCCAACGAGTTCAACCATCATCTGCTTCATCTGTCGCCTCATGTATTTCGTGTAGCGACCCACTGAACCTCCTTATTGGGCATTCCATACCAATGTGATAAACCGCCTGTGGCACTTCACTGCAATCGCAGGCTGGACTGTCGATCATCTTCCACTTATGCCTCCAATACTGGCATCTACCATGTCGAGTTCTTAGTCGATTTAGTGACGTCCAAGTTTTTCGGGATAAGTTGAAACCAGGGGGGTGTTTAGTTGGATCCAGAGTTAGATGATATTTGTCTGGATTCGAGGAAACCCAATTGTTGCGCCATGCTTGGTAGACATGAAATTGCTCTTGAACCAATTCCTCACCTAGTAACCAGGGAGGTTTCCTAGATGTCAATCTAAGATGTGGTTGAAAAATGTCCTGATGAATTGGTAATGAAGGATCTTTACAGTATTTTTCCCATTCTTTCGTCAGTGCCAATTGTCTACGGAGGTGAGGAGGCGGAATGTTTGAGAGGACTGGTAACCAATCCAGAGGTGTAGATCGGATGGTTCCTGATATAGTCCTCATAGTATCATTCAGCTCAGTATCAATTTTCTGTATATGAGCGCTATTTAACCACACAGGACTAGCCCAGGCAAATTAGACATATGCTTCCCGAAAAATCGTCCCAAGCTGGAATGTGTTTTAATACCTTCTGGGGGTCCCAAATAAGAGTCCTGTGAGTTTGCGACGGGTTCTGACTTCTGCTTAATTTTTGGGAGTCAAAAAACCGCCAAATGTTTGCACTTTGTTCAGTTTTTTGCTTATAACTTCTACACGACGCATCCTACAGAAAGCTTTTTCCGTAACGTTTTTAATGAACATTAAATTCTACCTCGAATGGTTTTTAGTCCGTCTAAATCGGCTCAGTAGTTTAGCCGCAATCGATTTCTGAATTTGGGCCATGTTTTACCAACTTGACTACAACGTTAATTCAGCTTTGAATGGATCATAATATGAATCATTTGATGATGTTTTATTGAATGAAAATCATCTGGGTGGATGGAGAATGGGGAAAGGGGGGAGGGGGAACGGCCCCTCTTTGGAATTTCAAGTCTAATCCTTATTTGTAATAAATATTATATATTAATTGTTCTGGGGTTTCAGAAATTCAAGGATTCGTGCCTCCCCCCTCCTATTGGATCCACACCTGGACACTCCAAAATGATGTTATGTGGTTTCAAAATATAAGAAGGCATTATTATGAATAATGTTTATTAAAAGTAACAAAAGATGTATACATAAGATACATTTACATTGTTTACGTAAACGATAACGATATAAATTATGTACAGAAATATGTATTAGTTGTGTACATGAAAATCATAATGTGAAAGATGTACAAGGTACTCCTCATGTTGACGATTTCTTTCGCCGTTTAGGAGATAACGGTGGTTCTTCGCCGATCATGCCATCTAGCTCCTCATCCTCGGAATCTTGAGACTGAGGATTCATTTCTTGCTCTTATTCGATTATATCAATTTCCTTGTCACCCTGGGTGGAATCCAGTATAACATCTTTGTCTTCAGAGACAGAATTGAGGCATGTGTGCCCTTGACAGGTCATGCAGATTGTGGTGAATTTCATCCCTGTCTTCCTACAGGAACAAGCCTCTTTGCACCCTTTTTTACATGTGCACGATATGGAGTTGAGAAGTTCTTGTGGAGCCTGTGGATCAGTCATTGTGATGGGAGTTAAGCCATTTGTGGTTATTTTCCATCCCAATCTCTCTGAATCTAGTACATTACTCCTCCATACCTGCACCTGTAAATAAGCTCTGAAGGAGTGCTGGCGAGCAGCCGCTTCTGTAGGAGGCAAGGACGCCAGGTTGAAATTCTTTTTAGAAAGCGACCTCTGGAAGAGGTCAAACCTCACTTGATTGAGGGACTCACTGCTGCCACCCGTGTACTGTTTTTAGGTAGATTTCATTAGAAAGCTAACTATTGCAATGGGTACCATGTTTCGACTTCCGGAAAATTTCGACATATCTTCGCGTTTCACATCCCCCAGACCCCAAAACCACCGTCAGTTCAAAAGTTTATATATAATTTATCTATCTATCTATCTATCTATCTATCTATCTATATATATATATATATATATATATATATATATATATATATATATATATATATATATATCAGTTTCTTGTGGACACGATAACTGCCGTAATTTTGCACCAATCACTTTGAATTTTTTACATAATATGTATCCCTATAAAATCTCGGTCGAGTTCGTTAATGGGCAAAATCGGTCGAAGGGGGTGAAAATGGGGGGGCTTTTTTCGAAAAAGTGAAATTTCGCTATAACTCTCTTAATACGTGAAATATCGAATCCCTTCAAAGTTCATAATATGTGTCGGATAAGTGCCAAAAATTTATGTCAAATAAGTTTTTTGATAGCACCAACCATTGACCAAAGGGGTGGAAAAAAGTGGGTTTTTCGGGAAACATTAATCATATCTCTCTTAATAGGCACAATATCAAAACCGTACCAAATGGAAAATATTTCCCTAATAATTACCTAAAACTTTTGTCTGAAAGAATTTTTGATATGACCCACCATTACGCCAAGGGATGAGAAAAATGATTTCGGAATTTTAAAAAATGCCAAGTGCCATCAGAGGTTACCATAACAACGCTTTTAAATTGATAAGGGATGATCTATCAGAGGTTGCCAAGACAACGCCATTGACGAGATCACATTCATTTTTAGCCTACTTTTCACACTTTTCAAAAATGAGGAAAAAGTAGACTTATAAGATATATCCGGGAAAATGTGTCTGTCCTTCTGTCTGTCTGTCTGTCTGTCTGTCTGTCCTTCTGTCTGTCTGGATGTGTGTGTGTGTCTCCCGCCTATCAACTCCTAAACGGCTGCAGAAATCGAAACCAAATTTAGTATGAGTAAAGATGTATACCGGAATATCTCAGGCTCTTATTTGAAAAAGATGCCAGTGCTACCAACTGCTAAAAAACGCACTAGAAATTTCAGCTCCATGTTGGATATCTTGGAAGGTATACATGGGAGCTATTCTAAAATTGGCACACATGTAGATAATACTATTTCAGTTTAATTTCCAGGTGGCCATGCATGACAGCGTTGCCAAAATAATTTTAAGCCTTCTGATAAGTCCAATTTTTAAATGCATATAACTTCTACACTATCAATTGGATTTCAACCAAATTGTGTATGTAATATGTGTACTTAAACATATATGACTGAGTGTATTCTTAAGAGCCACCAGGGCTGCCAACTGTTAATAATTGCTCTCTATTTTGTATCCAAATATATCAGAAAGTATGCAAGCCGACAGCTTTAAACTATGCACACGTAAATTACCCGACATTTTACATTAATTTGGAGTAACTTATATACGTCAGTTCTACCAACATGATTCTAAGCCTGCTGATAGGACCAATTTTTAAATACATGTAACTTCTATACCAACAAATGGATTTCATCCAAAATTGGCACAAAAATATATAATATTTCAGATTATTTCTGACCAGCACTCGCATGACATTGTTGCCAACATGCTTTTACGTGTACTAATAGATCCAATGTCTAAATCCATGTAACGTCCTTTGGACTTCAACCACATTTTGTATTCTGTACCTTAGGAGATGGAAGTAAGAATATATTCAGTCACCAGAGCTGCCAACTGTATTGCTCTATTAGGCTACATTATGCCTAGTATACCTTATTTCGAACTAATTAAGACATTTCGATATTACCCACTAAATTTCGTCATCATTCTAGATAGGTTCATATACTGTAGATTAATCTATGGCATGAATCTTAATTTTAAGAAAAGTAGGCTCTTTAGTTCGTCACGGAACTTCTTGTTCCATCTGACTATGAGGGAAGTGGCTATTTGGTAGCATGCTGAACTTCTATGCCCAAGGTGCTGGTTCAAAGCCGGCCAAAGTCGCCGGATTTTCTAAGAGCGCTAAAAATCCGTCAGCATGCTTTTCTTCGGAGGGGAAGTTACAACGTTCGTTGCAAGTTGCTGGTTGCGGTAGCATCTAGCAGCCAAGTTCACAGCTAGGTGTCGTTGACGTTAGTATTTGGTACAAAATTAGGTACTACTACTTAAAATTGACCTCTGCAGACCTTACCTGAATTACAGACTAATACAGTCTTCACAAATAACACCGTTTATCAGACAGATTCTACACACACCCAATGTACACGGGGTTACATGACCACCTTGTCGCAGCCCCTAAACTGAGGAACCAACCAACATCTCTGCGGGAGATAAAATTTTGCGTGAAGAAGTAACAGATTGTTAGATAGTTACACATTAGTTCCAAACCTTGCATAAGGACAGCGTGATCACAAGTATAAAAATTAACCCCAAATGACAAGAAGGTTACCATCCCCATAAGACAGTAAAATGTTAAAAGTATGCATAGAAAGACGAAAAATTTTTAACTAACCTCCAATTGTAAAATACTTTCTCGCAGTAAATGAGGTCTGATCCTCCTACGAAAACCTGCATATTTTGCCTATTATAGCCTATCCCCTAGTTTGCCCGGTGAAATCTACCTCCGCCTTCCGGCGTGCCGAGAGGATTTTTTTTAAAATGATGTGGACACCTGCATTTGCAACTTGGTCAGGGGTTGAGATCGGGTCAAGAAAAATAGAGGCCTGATGAAAGAGGTTTTGGTCTGCCATGAATTTCTTGTTACATTTTATTTTCTCCTGGCGGAAAAATGAGGATGTGGTGTCGCACTCCGTGAAGGCATGGAGAAACAGGGCATGCTTCCTCATGTCATCAGGCAGCTGGCAATTGCTCGGACTGTAAACGACAGTTTCCTGGTTCTGTTTCCCGGGTTTGATGTGGAACACGTTGGAGATGGGTTCTTCAAAGACAGCAACATGAAAAGTGAGCATGACCAACAGATCGGTGTCCTCTCCCGCTATGAAAACATTGCCTCCTTCCATAGACATCTCCATTGCTGTGCTCACAATCAGAGAATCTGCATATTCAACGGCTTGTTTCACGTGAATGCCCTCGTCCATCAGTTTGCTACCGATAGTAGTGGCTCCGCTGGCTAAAGCGCGGCGTTAGGTCATGGGGCCAAGCTCTCTGCTGACTCGGTAGACGCGTGGGTTTGAGCCCCATCGTCGGCTGTCCTTGAAATGGTTTTCCGTGGTTTCCCATTTTCAACACCAGGCAAATGCTGGGACAGTACCTTCTGACAGGCCACGGCTGCTTCCTTCCACATCCTTGCCCACTTTCATCCATTCATCTCATCTCTCATCCCGACGCGCAGGTCGCCCACGGGCGTCGACTAGAAAGACCTGCACTCGGCCTCTCAGAAGGCTACACGAAAAAAAAAACCAGTTTGCTTGTCAGCATCGAGATGAGACCTTTCTTGTTGTGATCATTCAACAAGAAACGATATTTGGGCATTGTGGCCTTGGTATTTTCCTGGAATATAACCGACGAAGATGACATAACACGGGCTCTTCGCGCTCTTTCAGCTGACTTTATACTCTTCTCGGCCACATCCTCTGGGTACCCATCGAAAACTATGGTGATACTGTCAGACTTGTAGTTGGATTTCACGTAATTTACGCACTTCTGAATGATATTGGAAAACTGTTCTCCGCTGTTCCACAGAACTCTCTGTAGGAGGAAACCACCATCCACTACGTAGTCTGCAATCACAGTGACATCTACTTTGATTGGAGTGAATAACTTGTACAGTTCTGATTTCCCACTCTTCCGCATCATGTGGAGTGGGTACGGGGCCAATTCGAATTCAAAGTACGATTCCAGCTGAAGCTGAGATTTCATGTGAAATGGATTACATGAGACATGAGAGATGGTATAAATGGCCCAAATCAAAAAATCAATTGCGGCTAAACGGCCGGGCCGATTTTGACAAACTAAACACCACTCGACGCAGAATTTCATTCTCTTAAAAAACTTCCATTGCATTTTCTGTAGAATGCGTTTTTTTAGGAGTTTTCAGCGAAAACCTAAACAAAGAATCAACTTTTTAACCAAGTTAATGGCCCAAATTCAAAAATCGATTGCGGCTAAACGACTGGGCTGATTAAGACGGACTAAAAATATTTCGACGCAGAATTCAATGTTCTTTATAAACGTTATGAGGAAACTTTTCAGTAGAATGCGTCGTTTAGAAGTTATAAGCAACAAACTGAAAACAGTGCGAAAATTTCGCGGTTTTTTGACTCCCAAAAATTAAGCAGAAGTCAGAATCCGTCGCAAACTCACAGGACTCTTATTTGGGACCCCCAAAAGGTATTAAAACACATTCCAGCTTTGGACGATTTTTCGGGAAGCACGGCCTTTTTTGGTCTAATTTGCCTGGGCTAGACAGCAATATTCGGCCACTGGGTATACTAGGGCAAGAGCCGTTGTTCTAGGAGTTGATGCAGTTGCATCCCAGCCCGACCTAGACAATTTGTGAGGAATATTGTAATTAATAGGTAGTCTTCTATAAAGACTTGTGTTTTTCCAGCTCACATGCCAACAATGTCCAGAACGCTACTCCACAATCGATTAGTGTGACATTCTAAGCAAAATGCAGTTGATGGATTCCCCGTGTATGTGCGCCTGCGACGTTGGTATCGTCAACCTCATGACCAAAGTGCTGAATATGGCAAGTATTTCCTTAGCTTGGTTCTGACGTAGCGTATTTAGAAATGCTCTCCTATTTGAAACCACCTACTATTCTCTGGCAGTGTGGATTAAGTTACGAGCCTAGTGCCTCAGTGAGGCTCTTTTCACTTTGTCTTTCAAATATGTGAGATTTATTTTAATTTTGTTTATTTTTTACAGTAATTTGGATTTTTTAATGTACAGTATATTTGGCTTATGGCAGTTAATAGTCATTAGGCGAGTTTTGTTGTTGTGAGATTGATTAATTGTTGTTGAGGTAAATATATTTTACGGTATATTCCTGAAAATGGTTTTCGTGGTTTCCCAATTTCACTACCAGGAAAATGCCGGGATGGTTCCTTTCAATAGGTGAAGGTTTATAATAGCCTAGTAGAGTTTGTTTTACAGACCTTTGAAGTTTATGAGTAAGTAATGGCATGGCAAGGGAAGTATCCTGTTAGAGCGAAGATAGTAATTGATGATCAACCAGTGGAACAAGTTTCAAGTTTTATTTACATTGGTTGTGATTTATCTTTTAATGATGATGACGAGGTGAAGAGAAAGCTTCATCGATTTCAAAATATGTGTGGGACAGTTTGCCGAACTCTGAAGGGAAAAGTACGAGAGGATACTAAACTTAAATTCTATAAGACTATGGCTGTACCAACTTTGATGTACGGAAGTGAGACATGGGTGAATAAAACCAGCCATAGAAATAAGATACATGAGATTCCTCAGATCAGTGAAAGGATACTCCCTACGAGATAAAATACGGAATGAAGAAATAAGACGACAACTAAATATATTCTCAATGAATGACAGAATATACCAAAATAGGGTAAATTGGAAAAACCACGTTCTTAGGATGGATAACAACAGACTCTCGAAGATTGCCTTTGAATATCAGCCTACTGGAAGAAGTGACGTTGGTCGCCCTAGAAAGGGGTGGAATGAAGATTGAAGTCGGAACAGGCTAACAGCCTAATCCATGAAGAGGAAGTAAGTAAGTAAGTTTTACAGACTGCCGACGTCAGTTGGTTGGTGACATTTAGGTGTAGCAGTAGCTGATGGCCGTCACTTCCTTTCTGAGGTTGATGTTAATCACCAGCATTTCACTTTATATTTAAATTTATTTTATTAATTCAGCCAAAGGACATTTATTTTATTTTCAGGACGGGTCAGGGACGGGATTTTGAAAAGAAATCGGCCGTGGACCTATTGAAAGGAACTGTCCCGGCATTTGCCTAGTGGTGAAAATGGGAAACCATGAAAAACCATTTTCAGGATGGCCGAGGTGAGATTCGAACCCACGCTTCTCCGATGCCAGCAAGGCATGAGTTGTTTAAATTTTTGTATGTCTTGTGTTTGTAAACAGCAGTGTTGGTCGAGGGGTTGGGGGGTTGGGGGAGAACAAGAATGTATATATGCTGATGCGTATCTCTTTTATCACTGATGGTGCTTTGATGTTTGTTAGTTTATTTGGTATACTGTATGTTTTCTCCAGTGTGACTTAGTGACCAAATATGTCTCATAAGTAATGTTTTTTTTTTTAACAAAATGTCATTTGGAATGTTTTCTAACAAGAAATTAAACTATTCTATGGTCTTGAGCCATCTTTCAGCGAGGTTTCTTATCCCGCGACGATACCAGTCTCTGGGTTTTGATGCGAAGATTTCAGCGAGACCCACTTCCACAGCTTCAATATTTTCGAAATTTCTTCCACGCAAGAAATAGGCCATGGATCGAAAAGATGGTAATCTGAAGGCGTAAGATCAGGGCTGTATGCTGGCTTTAGTAGCAGTTCGATTCCTCCCAATGCCTGAAGTTTTGCTTTGCCATGGTTGTTCGTGCAGTGTGAGGTCTCGCATTGTCCTGCTGCAAGAGAACTCTATTGCTGGGTATCTCCGTCTCAAAATTTCATGAATTCGTTTCAGTTGTTGAGAATGAAGGTCCGCATTGACTGCACGCCCGTTTGGAACAAACCCCAGTGAATCACTCCTTCAAAATTTCACCAGACACACAACATCACTTTGCAGCCAAACCGATCCATTTTAACGATGACTTTGACAAGTGGACGGGGACTGAGCCACTGTTCTCGAAACGTCAGCGTTGCGATAATAGATCCATTTCATCACATGTGACAGTTCTCTGATAAATCTATCATCCATGGGATTACCGATAAGCTGACGACAGATATCCATTCTACGCTGAGCCTATTCAGGGGTCAAATCATGAGGTACAGATCTACAGCTTTTGTTTGATTTTCCAAGTTTCTTAATCTGGCGATGTATGGCATCTTTTGATGAACCAAGTTCTTCTGACAGCCAACGAGTACTTCTTTGCGGATTTTCTTCCAAGACTCTGCGTGTATTCTCAATATCCCATAGTTTAGGACTTCCATAACGCGGTAAATCATATTTTCTTCTCCAGTGTTGAATCGTTGGAACCATCGTTGTGCCACACGCTCACTAACGACGCCTTCTCTTTCCACTTCAGATATTCTTCGAGCCGCGGCAGCAGATTTGTAATCTTGTCTTTAGTAGTGATTCAGAAGGACCCTAAACTCCAACTTTGTACTACCCGACCAGGGAATTGGAGCGGTGCTGTTCTGTATACATTACGTCATCTCGCCTCGTATTGGCTGCAGTAAGCGGCTGCGGGGCAAGACGGTGAATGCATGTACAGGCATAGGCCTACAATGAGAACACACCGCACAGCGCACGACCCAGCACGAATCATGCACACAAATGCGACAACTGCACGTCTCTCGCAAGTGTGTGGCTGGGCGGAGCGCATTAGTTCCGATTTCCACCACCGGTAACAATTCGCTGGTAGGGTAGTGTTCCATTTGTGATTGTGTATCATTACTGACGACTGATACATTCTCGCAATATACGCAATCCCTGTAAAGAAAACCAATTCTATCTTATCAAACACCGTTGGTTGGTTCCTCAGTTTAGGGGCTGCGACAACGTGGTCATGTAGCCCCGTGTACTTTGGTTGTGTGTAGAATTGTCTGATAACCGGTGTTAATTGTGATGGCTGTATTAGTGTGTGTTATCCGTAATTCAGGTAAGGACTGCATACGATCAATTTCAAGTAGTTCCTACTTTTGCTACCAAATGCTACCGTCAACAACACCTAGCCGCGAACTTAGCTACTAGATACCACCGCAACCAGCACCTAGCGATGAACGTTGGAACTTATAGAGCGTTAATCAAATCTAACCTACAAATTTAGCTTCACAAAATTGTAGTTAGTGTGAAGTTCTTTTACATTCCATAAATCTATGACATGGGCCCGCCGACTTTACTTCCCCTCCGAAGGAAACCATACTGAGGGATTTTAATGCTCTTAAAAGAATCGACAACTTCGGCCGGGTTTGAACCCACGACCTTGGGCATAGGAGCTCAGCATGCTACCAACTACGCCACCGAAGCCGCTAAAAAATACAAAACTAAAAAAAATCTACATTAATTATGAGACATCCTAATATTTGTAGTATCTGATAGTGTTGTTGGTATTATTGTAATAATTCACTCTTGCTTGAGCAAAAGGGTATAAGTCCAAAGAATACCAAAGCAAAGTTATGACAATTCCCTACTTAACAATTATTGAATAATCTCAGTTTCGGTATTCTTTTGCCCTAACAAGAGCAAATTTGTCCTTCTGTTGTTACTGTGGTAATGGTGTTTAATTTATGGGTTTTATGTTCAGAGACTAAGGAAGGTGTAAAAAACGTTGCAGTTCGGTTAGACCGGTTACACACACGGCGGATTTTTCCGAGCGGATTTTTTGGTGGGAGATTTAACCGTCGCCGCTGGGAGGAAAATTTTCCGTTGCCGTCGAATGAGTCGTTGCAGTGTAGGTTCTGAAACCAACCCACTTCCTCAGATGTTCAAATTATTGATTGCTTGTGTAGTTTGAAATGAGCAGGGAGCAGCATCTAGCGTTATTGTTATTCCGTCGTCGAATGAAGAGGAGAAGAAAAAATCGACTGATTTGGGCTTCATCCAATTAATGAAAGGAGAGATGAAGTTGGCACTTTCTACACGTTATTTGAAGAATTGAGGCAGGTCACGTAGGGCACTAGTTCAAGATGGCGGTAAAACTTCCATCGGCTCCAGTAGCACCCGTCGGCTGCACAGCTACCGCCAACGGCAAACTGACTGACCGTTAACTGTTGGAACGGCAGCGACGTTAATTTATTCGCTCGGAAAAATCCGCCGTGTGTGCAACCGGCCTTTATTACGTCCGCGCCTTTGTTAGTGGCTAGCATTCTTGACTGTCACCGCGAAAGACATTTAATTCTGGTCTGAGGGCTGGAACGGGGTACATTCAACCTCGTGAGGCACAACTAAGAAGAGGCAGGTTCAACGCCTACCTCAGCCATCCTGGAAGTGGTTTTCCGCGGTTACCCACTTCTACGCCGGGCAAATGCTGGAATGGTACCTAAGTTAAGGCCACGGCCGCTTCCTACCTAAATCCTGCCTCAATTACAAATCAACACACTATTACAGGCATCACAGTGACACAGGTTATCAAACAAATGCTACCCATACTCAAGTACACGGGGCTACATGGCCACAATGTAAAGCCTAAACGTTAGGTTAGTTGTTTCTTAATTGAGGATGGTAGTCTGTTTTGGTCATATTGTGGTTCGTGGTATCGGTATTACGTACAGTCTGGATTTAATGGATAGTAAGTCATAATAGGCATATGCCTGTGCTTTTAGTTGGTATGTGAGTGTGAGCCGTTGTTGTTAATTTGTGTGTTTTTGGTACTGTAAAGTATGAGTTTGGTGGTTCGTTTGTTTCTTCGTTTTGTTTCTTTGTGTTAAATGTCAGGGTTTTGTAGTATGGAAGGTCTGTTACTATTAGTAGTCTATGTATTTGGGTCTGCGTTTTAGTTTGTCTTGTGGGTCTAAGGGGGGTATGCTCCCAGTTGCCGTATGAGGTAGTTAAAAGAATTGCAGCCAATGGCCATAGCAGGGCATTATAATTGAATGTCTGTGGCTCCCAGCAAGTTCAATTTCAAGTAGTTCCAACTTTGGCTACCAGATGCCACTGTCACTGACACCTAACGTCGAACGTTGAAATTTGATAAAGTGTTTCTAACCAAATATAACCTAAAAATTTGGCTACGCACTACCAATTGTAGTGGTAGGCTCTTTTACATGCCATAAATCTATGGCATGGGCCCACCGGCTTTACTTCCCCTCCGAAGGAAGGCATAATGGAGGATTTTAACACTCTTAAAAATCCGACGACTTCTGCCAGGTTTGAACCCGCCATCGACTATAGAAAAGCATTCGACTTAATCGCACACTCCTGGCTACTTCGGGTCATGCAGATCTACAAGATTTCTCCAGAAATCATTGACGTAATTGCCTTGGCCATGCAACAATGGAACACCCAACTGAAACTTAGGAGTCACTCGGAACAAATAGAAAGCAACCCAATCGAAATAAAGCGTGGAATCTTCCAGGGAGATTGTCTGAGCCCCATTTGGTTCTGTATAGCACTTAACCCACACGGCTATCAGATCAAACCCAAAAGGAGAAAGAGTGCACATAAGTTAAATCACCTATTCTATCTTAATGACTAGAAGCTTTACACTACTAGAGGAGCATCTGCAAGCGCCTATTCACGTAGTAGACAACATTTCCAGGGACATTAAGATGGAGTTTGGTTTAGATAAATGCAGGACAATGAAGATATCCAAAGGAAAAACATCAGAAAATCTAGGCAGTTAAGAAATTGAACCTCTTCAACCAACTGAAACATACAAGAACCTAGGTATGACCCATAGCCATGGTACCGTATTGATCAAGCACAGATTGAAGATAAGGTAAAACAGGTGTTCAAGATAAGACTACAAATGATTGTCCGAACAAATCTCACGACAAAGGTATTAAATACATTTGCAATCCCTGTAATAACATACAAATTTGGCTTAGTTAAGTGGTCCCGCACAGATAAGGAAGAACTTCAGCGTATGATACGAGTGGAATATACAAAAGGAAGATTACACCATCCACATTCATCTACTGTCATGTTTATGCTAAGCAGGTAGGAAGGAGGCAGAGACATCATTTGCCTTCAGAAGCTGTACAACAGACAAATCACAGGCTTCGGCACTATTTCTACATTAGACTAGATTCTCATCTCCACAGCGTGATAAATACTCGCCACTGCATCTGAAACAACAGGGTCTCACTGAAAAGCTAGAAACTGGAATGAACGAAACAGATATTAACATGCACCATGAATGGCAGAGTTGGCAGATTCACAGCAAACACTATCATATACTCAATTCTCCTGAAGCTGACACGGAAGTAACACCTGGATAACTGAAGGTGTCCTACATCCCGAAACAGAAGGATTTATGGTGGACATTCAGGACAGTGTCATGGAAACCCGTAACTTCAGAAGGTACAGTGCGCCCGGGAATGTTCTCCGCAGTGCTGCTGCGAGAGATTAAGTCACCAGTTACGTTGGCAGCACGGCTGTCGCTTGTATCATAACAAACAATCAGTAAACTTTATACTCACCTCAGCCAATTCATAACTGATGCTAGAAGTGCTGCTGCCACACGTGCTCGCTTATCGCAATACACACTGACGAATTCGACAGTCCACAGCCCACACATGTGGCCTTCACCCTATCAAGGACACCGTGCTGCCAACTAAACTGATGACGCAACCACTCGCAGCTGCACGTAGCCACTGCGGAGAACATTCCCGGGCGCCCTGTACATCATCAAACACGTGACATCAACAGATTCATGCTGAAAGTGCCAAAACAAAATTGAAACCATCAATACATGGACTTGGCATGCTCAGTACTTGCACAAAGGGACTACGTACGCCGACATGACAATGTAGCTAAGATCATCAACCAAGATCAGACTTCAACCACAACCCATAGTGGAAAATTACACATTTAAAATACATTGGAATTCCTCTCTGTCATCACCAATAAGGCATAGCTGCCAATAAGATGGACCTCATCGTCACAAAGTGCACAAGAACACATGGCTCATAGATATTGCAGTACCAAACTCCTACAAAATCAGAACTAAGACCCACGATAAACGAAGCAAATATATGGTCTTGGCAACAGAAATATAAAGCTTTTGGAAACAACAAACAGTCACTGTCATCCCAGTTATATTCTCAGCCACAGGAGTAATACCAAAACAACTCTACACTAACTGAATCTACCATTCAACATCTATCAGAAAATGCATAAGGCAGCAATTCTGGACAGCTGTAATATTGTCAAGAAATTCTTGAATAGTGATTGAGAACCACCAAAGCTTCTTGTGTAAACAATTTGTGAAATAATAATAATAATAAGCGAATAATAATAATAATAATAATATTACCGGTATTATTAATAATAATAATAATAATAATAATAATAATAATAATAATAATAATGAAAAACATAATGTACTACAAACGCATTACACGTTACACGCTTATACTCGTATACTGTACTTCCATGTTCACGAAGCAGATTGCAAAAATGCCCAAAACTCGTTAAAAATGAAACACCAATGAAAAAACTAATTTTTCATCATTTTCACAGAGTTTTGTCCCATGGCTATGCGAATTGGTGAATGCTGTGGCTAGCAAGCTCACTTTGGCAGTTATGCTGTGGAGCTTGCTGATATTCGTCTGGCTTGTGTTCATCAACCGGGACGAACATGGCGCGTAAGTACATAACAAGTAGACCGGCAGTTTATGGGAAATTATGTCTCTTTTATTCCTCAAGTTTGATGTCGATTCACTCTAGGGTCTTGGGGCATCTTCGTGAACTTGGGCGTTAGATTTATCTGATAACCTGTGTTTCTGTGGTGACCGTAATTTAGGATTGGTGCATCGGTAACTGAAATAAGAAACCGTTGTGACATTCACCTGGAGGGACTGTGGATAACACCGGGGATAATACACACATTGATTATATTGATGCATTATGGACAAGTACATGCGGCCGCCATATTCCTCCCAATGAAACCATCAGGGGTTTCTATTTATGAATGTTGTTTTTGTTGTTGATTTATTTAGGGGCTTTGCGACCTCGTTGTCGTGTAGCCCCGTGTACTTCGGTGTGCATGGAATTTGTCTGATAACCTCTCTTATTGGGATGGCTGTATTAGTGTGTGTATTTGTAAGTCAAGTGAGAAGAAGACGGCGTGGCCTAAAGTTAGGAACCATCCCGGCATTTTCCTGGAACGGAAGTGGGGAAACCACGAAAACCACTTCAAACCCACCTCTTCTCAGTTTTGCCTCACAAGACTGAGTGTACCCCGTTCTGAGTCCTCACACCAGAATTAAATTTCTTGGCAGAGCCGGTAATCGAACCCGGACCTCCGGGGCAACAGTCAATCATGCTATTAATTAGTGAAAGCTCAGGAACAGAACTGATGAAACCAAAGAAATCTTTAAAGATGAAGAACAGATTGAATGTGAAATAGTAACAATTATTTGAGATAGAGTGTGAAACCTTTACACAACGAGACATGTAGTGTAGCTTAATTATGCCGGGTAGAAGAATTATTTTTCAGTTGGTAAACAACCGACAGCAGTGGCTACGCTGTCTAAAGCGCAGCGTTAGGTCATGGGGCCAAGCTCTCTGCTGACTCGGTAGACGCGTGGGTTCGAGCCCCACCGTCGGCCGTCCTTGAAATGGTTTTCCGTGGTTTCCCATTTTCAATACCAGGCAAATGCTGGGACGACACCTTCTGACAGGCCACGGCCGCTTCCATTCACATCCTTGCCCAGTTTCATTCATCTTCATCCATTCCATCTCTCATCCCGACGCGCAGGTCGCCCACGGGCGTCGACTAGAAAGACCTGCACGCGGCCTCTCAGGAGGCCACACGACAACAACAAAAAGTTGGTCAACACGTTAATGTACCAAATTAAATTAGGCGGGGAATAAGACTTATCTACTCACACCTGCTAACCTGGAAACAAGTAGTTCCGTGACGAACTAACGAGCCTACTTTTCTTAAAATTTAAGATTCATACCAATAATATTAAGTAAACCTGCTGATAGGTCCAATTTTAAATGCATAAAATAAACTTGCAAAATTATCGTCTACGTGCATGTGTCAAATTTTGAATTGTTTGCCTGGATACATTGAGACTAGGGTTCAAAATTATGGACGTCATTTATCAACAATTGGCAGCCCTGGTGACTCGGAAAATATTCTAAATTCTATCTCGTAGGGTACAGAATGCGCATACAAAATTTAGTTGAAATCCAATGGATAATATGGACCTTACATGCAGTCAGACATTGAATCTATCAGCACGCATAAAATCATGTTGGCAACAATGCCATGCATGTGTTGCTCAGAATTAATTTGAAATACTGTGGTCTATAGCCTACACATCTCTTGATGAATGCAGTACATTTGCATTTATCTGTTGGCACAGGCTAGAGTAAAATGTGGCTTTTCACCGATGTCTCAGTCTCACTCATGGCTGTGATTATATGGAAGCTACTGAGGTGGGTATCTACTCACATAACGTAACGGCGGTGCTTTTGAGGATCCAACCAGCCTTCGGGCTGACTACCTAACAGACCGACTGAGGTATGGGTGGTGGTTAGTAATGACATTCAGGACACAGTCAGTGCCTGTGGATGCTGTGAAAGGTTCTACTCATAGGGTTAGTACTGCTGTTCTGACTCAGTGAGGAAAGCAATGACAAACTACCTCACTCCTCTTCTTGCCTAGT
Organism: Meconema thalassinum; assembly: GCA_946902985.2. NCBI lineage: Eukaryota > Metazoa > Arthropoda > Insecta > Orthoptera > Tettigoniidae > Meconema > Meconema thalassinum. Next base: position 190,146,802 of record OX336394.1, on the reverse strand, counting down.
ACGCCTCTATATATCGCTGACTTGGGGTTTGTGGGTATCTACCCACATAACCTAATGGCGGTACTTTTTGAGGATCCAACCAGCCTTCGGGCTGACTGCCTAACAGACAGCCTACATGTGCCAATTTTGGAAGAAATCCATATGTTACATGCGGTTTAACATTGAACCTATTAGCACGCGTAGAATCATGTTGGCAGCAATGTCGCACATCGGTTACACAAAATGAATCGAACATCTCAGGAACTATACGTGTGCAAAATTTAGAACTGTTAGTCTGTATACTTCCTGATTTATTGAAGTCTGTATACTTCCTGATTTATTGAGATTAGGATAAAAGGAATATACAACATATTTATCATTCGGCAAGAGGGAATTTTCTCTTTAAAAAGTTTATAATTTCATCACTTGCCGACAACTACAGGGCGCCAGGAAATGTTCTCCGCAGTGACTGCGGGCTACTGCGAGAGCTAGCATCAGTAGTTACGTTGGCAGCATGCCTGTCGCTTGTATCAAAACAAACAAACATTAATCTTTGTACTCACCACAGCCATTCATAACTGATGCTGGAAGTGCTGATGACACACACGCTCGCTTATTGCAATACACACTGATGATTTACACAGCCTACAGCCCACACGTGTGGGAATCACCCTGTCAAGGACACCGTGCTGCCAACTGAACTGCTCATGCTAGCATTGGCAGAAGCCCGTAGTCACTGCGGAGAACATTTCCTGGCGCCCTGTAGTAAAATGGTAGAGTTTGGAACATTTGCGGGTTCAATGAATCTACGCTGGACTCGACATTACTCTGTGTTTTGTTAGGAACTCACTTGTTTGCTAGCGCGGGGTGTGCTGGAGCGCAAGGGGAAGGGCCTACCCTCCACGCAGCGTTCCTTTCGTAGCCATGACAATCTGCCTACCACTTGGTGGAATATATCGGCCCGTTGTGCAGCCATTCAATTAATACTGCCTGAGTGGTTTTCTTGGTGTACGTATCTGCGCTATTAAGTCGTTATTATCACTCAATGTTTTCTTTTGTTTCTTTCCTCATGTGACTTCCGGCAGAAGTTTCTTTGTGAAAGAGTTTTGGTGTCGTCGTCGTGTCCGAGTATTCATGAATCTCTTGCAATTCTTCTTCAATATCCATTTAAGCATGGAGATGTCTTTGGTGGCTTATCAAGCCAATCCGAGCATGAAACAATCGACCAAATTGGTTGCACTTTATAGAGGGTGGAGGTCCTGCTTGAGCTTGGCGTAGTTTACGCTTCCCAAGAACTGGGCTGCCACTTCCCCCATCTACACTTCGGTTGGTGTAATGTTATCGGAAAGGCAGATATCGTTAAGCCTCAGCCAGACAACGAGGTGCTATGTTCTCGGTGGTTACATTTCTCTGTCTAGGATTCATCGTTAAGCCTCAGCCAGACAACGAGGTGCTATGTTCTCGGTAGTGACATTCCTCTGTCTAGAATTCAAGTGACCTCCCATAAGTACTTAAGTCGATATTCTGGGTTCATAGGCCTCTGCCTCACTAGGAAGCCAATTCACTGGTAACTGGGTTGCTCATTTTGTTGTAGAGCATTTATTACGGGCTCGGAATCCTCAAGAGAAAAGAAATTCCCTCAATAAATGAAGAATGAGAGACTTTGAAGGAAACAAGGCCATGAAGGGCAAATACGAAGGGAAAGTTCAGAAGCTAGAACATAAAAGCACTGGAGAAAAACAAAACTGACCCAGTTCACAACTCCTTGTAGTCACCGATTTCCGAGCTCACTAGCTGTGAGCCCCTGAAGATGTAGATATCAGTGTTACCCAGAGTGTACCGTGTATTGTGGACTACACTCACCCTGTCCGTTTAGCCACTTCTTAGGAAAGGCAAGGAATACAGTAGGTGCAATCGGTCCCTTACCTACAGAGGGTATGAATAAAGATGAATACGGTATGTCATTTTTCCTTTCAGCCGCGGAATACAATACGCTCTTAATTTTCTATTTCTCTCAAACTGTAAGTAGTCTATTAATGCTATGTTATGACCCGCCCAGAAAACAATGTTGTGCATATCAATTATTTGCAAAATGGACATACTCCGTAGTCCTATTTCTTTTGGACTTATTGTTATGCATTTATTTACGAGTTAAATGTATATATGCTGAATAATTATTTATTCTTAACTTAATGTATTTACATGTATATCTATGCATATTATTTATACTTAATTCAAAAACTTTCCTAAATTAGTATCTTTTATGAATTTAAGACCACTAGGATATTTCCAAAATTTACGAAAACTAAATTATTTTCCAAACTTTTATACGATTATTAGGAATTATCTTCTAAAATTGAATCTTAAAAGTTACAGATGTGGTGCAAATCAAACAGAATACTTCTGTGATGTAGCTGTATTTGTTTGTCTCTACAGCATTTTCCAGGCCATACAAACACCACGCCCTCGGAAGCGACGCACTGCCAGTTTTGTGAAAAAGGAGACCTATGATTTTGCAACCGGCAGCTATTTAATACGGCGGACGCGCAGTGGACGCATCTATGGCTTGTACCTTCTTACTGGGTAACAAAATACTAATTCATTATGAATTTCTATACACTGTAAGCATTCAGAAATATCTTCGACTAGCTGCTAAGCAGCTCCAGAGGCGTGTCGGAGGCTTGTTCTACTCTGGTGTTTGATCTGTCGGCATTCCCCAAAAATATCAAAGTATTGTAACCGTATTCGTCGTCGTCATATCCCAGAAGGAATTGATTGCACATGCGCAATGAACCCGGCTAAAAGAATCACCGCACACCTCAAACACCCATCAATTTAATATTAATGCTATGAAAACTAACTATTTTGCAGGACACTAAAATACAGAGGAGTGAGAAACTTAAATATCTCAGGGCGGTAAGGACATGCTAGGGAGGTGGGTTTTCTCAAACTACTTTCATACCATAAATTACTTCTAGCTAATAAATAATTAAGTCCGGTATTTTTCTATAAAAACATTCAAAAATGTACTCTGCATTTATTGATCCGTAACATATTCACAAATTTAAAACAAGTAGTTCCGTGAAGATTTAAAGCCTTTTTTCATATATCCTACTTATGTTAATTGCCACTATCAACACAAAATTTCAGTTTGATTGCTGTAATAGATTCGTAATTATTGAGAACCGACCAAATATTTCGGATGTTCGTCATGTTGGATTGTTATATGTATAGGCCACAGAGTCATGTACCATTAAAGGAAAATTATTGCGTAGGTTCATTATTCAAGCTTTCACTTCGATCGCAAGATTACGACACAAGAAATGAAAACTTAATTTTAAAATTCGCACAGGTTATGTAAACAATTGAACTAAATTAGATACCAGTGCATTACAAAGTGTATAAACATTTGTTGTGCCAAGTTTCATTGCGTTTGGATCATTAAATCGCGAGAAAAGTCTATTTAAAACTTTCAAATTCGCGTGGCGGCCATGCTCGTTTTGTAGTTAACCGGTTTTTGAAAGTCTCATAGTTAAACTTTCAGTAGTGCCCTTTATCTCCGTACAATATTCCAGGGTGATACCGGTAAAAGTCTCAGAGATATAGAATGCCGGTGAAATATTTCGCACAGCCGCCATCTTGAGGTTATGTAAACAATTGAACGAAGTTATATGTCGGTTCATTACAACGTGTATAAACATATACTATACCAATCTTCATTGCGTTTGGTTGGATAAATCGCGAGAAATGTGTATTTAAAAGTCGCAAATTCGCTTGGCCGCCATGTTGGTTTTGTAGCTACCAGGTTTTCAAAAGTCGCATAGTTGAACTTCTAGTAGTTCCCTTTATTACCGTACAAAATTCCAGGGTGATATCGGTGATAGTTTCGGAGATATTGAATGCTGGTGAAATATTTTGCACAGCCGCCATGTTGGACTGGTGAGACGTAACAAAATTTGAAGGGCACGGTCATGGTCGTCCGGAATAGTGCTATGAATTTACCGAGTTTCATTGAAATCGCTCAAGCCGTTAAGATTTTATTAGGGGAGGGGAAGGGGGGGGGGGGGCACACACACACCTCATAACCTATTTTTTTCATAAATGAAAATAGGCTAATAATCTGATCAACTTCCCTAAAATGCATCTGATAATCTCATAATTTTGTTATATGTATAGGCCATAGAGTCATGTACCATTAAAGGAAAATTATTGCGATTACCGTACGACACAAGAAATGAAAACTTAATTTTAAAATTCGCACAGCCGCCATCGTGTGGTTATGTAAACAATTGAACTAAATTAGATACCAGTGCATTACAATGTGTATACACATTTGCTGTACCATGTTTCATTGCGTTTGGATCATTAAATAGTGAGAAAAGCCTATTTAAAACTTTCAACTTCGCTTGGCCGCCATGCTCGTTTTGCAGTTAACCGGGTTTTGAAAGTCTTATAGATGAACTTTCAGTAGTGCCCTTTATCACCGTACAAAATTCCAGGGTGATATCGGTAATAGTTTCGGAGATATTGAATGCTGGCGAAATATTTCGCACAGCCACCATGTTGGACTGGTGAGACGTACCAAAATTATTTGAAGGGCACGGTCGGGGTCGTCCGGAATAGAGCTATGAACTATTTCGCACAGCCGCCATCTTGAGGTTATGTAAACAATTGAACGAAGTTAGATGTCGGTGTATAAGCATATACTGTAACAAGTTTCATTGCATTTGGTTGGTTAAATCGCGGGAAACGTCTATTTAAAAGTCGCAACTTCGCTTGGCCGCCATGTTGGTTTTGTAGTTACCAGGTTTTCAAAAGTCACATAGGTGAACTTCTAGTAGTTCCCTTTATCACCGTTCAAAATTCCAGGGTGATATCGGTAATAGGTTCGGAGATATTGAAAGCTGTTGAAATATTTCGCCCAGCCGCCATGTTGGACTGGTGAGATGTAACAAGATTTGAAGGGCACGGTCGGGGTCGTCCGGAATAGTGCTATGAACTTGGTGAGTTTCATTGAAATCGCTCTAGACGTTTAGATTTTATTAGGGTTGGAGGAGGTCACACACACACTCACACGCGAATCAGTTGCGACTTTTAAATACACGTTTCTCGCGATTTAACCAACCAAACGCAATGAAAGTTGGTATAGGATATGTTTATACACATTATAATGCACGGACACCTAACTTCATTCAATTGTTTACATAACCTCAGGATGGCGGCTGTGCGAAATATTTCACCGGCATTCTGTATCTCTGAAACTATTACCGGTATCACCCTGAAATTTTGTATGGAGATAAAGGGCACTACTGGAAGTTCATTTATGAGACTTTTAAAAACCGGTTAATTACATAACGAACATGGTGGCCAAGCGAATTTGAAAGTTTCAAATTGACTTTTCTCGCGATTTAATGTTCCAAAAACAATGAAACTTAGTACAGCAAATGTTTATACACCTTGTAATGCACTGGTATCTAATTTAGTTCAATTGTTTACATAACCTCACGATGGTGGCTGTGCGAATTTTAAAATTAAGTTTTCATTTCTTGTATCGTAATCATGCGATCGAAGTGAAAGTTTGAATAATGAACCTACGCAATAATTTTCCTTTAATGGTACATGACTCTATGGCCTATACATATAACAATGCAACATAGCGACCATCCGAAGTATTTAGACGGTTCTCAATATCTACTAATCTATTACAGCAATCAAACAGATTTTTATGTTCATAGGGGCTATGAACATAAGTTCACCTATGGGACTTGCAATAACCACAAATCCAACATGGCGGCGACGCGAAGTATAAATATTCACATGGACATTTCTCGCAATTTAAGCATCCGAGTGCAGTGAAACTTGGTACAGTAAATCCTTATACAAATGTTAATCCACTGGCATCTAATTTATTTCGATTGTTTCTATAACCACAAGATGGCAGCTGTGCGAAATTTTAAAATCTCGTTTTTACTTATGTCCTAATCGTGCAATTGCAGTTTGAAATCTACACGTACACAATAATCTTCATGTAACAGTACAGTATAGATTCGTATATATTGTTACGTGCCACCTCCTAGTGGCACCTTTGTTAACTGGATTACGGTGGGTATAAAGCACAACACCAATTACTGCTTAAAGAAATAATTAATTTTATTGCAGCCAGAAAAATACACTACTCAACAGCAATTATTACCTTACACCAGTTTCCTCACGTCGAGAATACTTTCCCTTTCACTTGTCAACAGACCACAGTTAATCCTCTTCGCTAATCAGTCCGGTCCCGTACGCTAGCTGGAAATAGCTGCACTAGGTCTGTCACTGTACTATACACTGTTTCACAAGCACCACAATCACTTCCTCGCTGTCAAGAGAATCTGCTGCACTAGGGGTTTCGCAAGTCACCACACTTCTGTCGCTCAGGATAATCGCTCACACTAGCTCGTAAAACACAACAACGACCACTGCTTGACAGGTCGCACTTATATAGCAGGCCGGTGACTCAATAAATGCTTCTAGATCCATCCAGGGTTCACGGCTTCTCGAGGTTTCCATCGCTGGTCCAGTCACGAATATTCTGGACTATCCCTTTGTCCTAGTAGCCCTGTTGCATAAGGCGCACGCAATACAGGAGGCAGGCCACAGCCCAGCCCTGGGGCAGTTGTGACTCATGCGGCGAGCGATGACACAAACTCACAGCCGTAACAATATTGAGAACCGTCTAAATATTTCGGTTGGTCACCATGTTGGATTTTTATATATGTGGGCCATAGAGTTATGTACTATTGAAATGAAAATCCACAGCCTGCTTCCAGTCTCCGACCGGGTCAGGAATGGAATGAATGAAGCCCCCAGCTAGCGGCGAGGATATGAACTGTGCCGGCTGCCGAGGCCTGTCGCACTCCTCTGGGGCAATGATTATATGAATGACAGATGAAATGAAATGATAGTGGAGAGTGTTGCTGGAATGAAATGTTGACAGGAAAAACCGGAGTACCCGGAGAAAAACCTGTCTGCCTCCGTTTTGTCCAGCACAGATCTCACATGGAGTGACCGGTATTTGGATCACGTACCCAGCGGTGAGAGGTCAGCGTACTGCCGCCTAAGCCACGGAGGCTTAGTTATGTACTATTATATGAAGATTATTGCGTACGTGTGACATTCAAACTTCAATCGCATGATTAGGTCACATGAAATAAAAACTTAATTTTGAAATTTCGTACAGCCGCCATCTTGAGGTTATGTAAACAATTGACCCAAATTAGATATCAGTGCATTACAATGTATATAAACATTTGCTGTACCATGTTTCACTGCGCTCGGATGGTTAAATAGCGAGAAAAGTCTATGTAAATGTTTAAACTTCGCTTGGCCACCATGTTCGTTTTGTACTTAACAGGTTTATGGACGTCACGTAGGTGAACTTCTTGTAGTGCCTCTTATCGTTTTATCACCGTACAAAATTTCAGCGTTATATCAGTAATAGTTTCGGAGATATAGAATGCCGGTGAAATATTTCGTACAGCCGCCATGTTCGATTGGTGAGGCGTAATAAAATTTGAAGGGCACAGTTGGGGTCGCCCGAAATAGTTCTATGACCTTACTGATTTTCATTGAAATCACTCCTGCCGTTTAGATTTTATTAGACACACATTCACACACACACACACGAACAAAAGGTGTCTTGTCTTACTTAACAATTCTATCTGATTTCATATTCATGTTCTAATTATTTATTTCGCTTATTATTATTATTATTATTATTATTATTATTATTATTATTATTATTATTATTATTATTATTATTTATTGCAAATAATTTTCCTAAAAATCTCCACTATTTCCTATTATTACAATAGTAAATATTATTTTCAAACTGAATGCCTGCATTCCTAATTTCACTTTGCTTAATTTCTCGAGTCCTTCTTTTTAGCCAATTTTCATTTTATAAAAAATAGGCTTATTTAATCACCTTTTGTCCGTGTGTGTACGTATGTTTGTCCCCTTATAACATCTAAACTGCTGGAGCGATCTCAATGAAACTCGGTAAGGTCATAGTACTATTTTGGCCGACCCCGACCGTGCTCTTCATATTTTGTTACGTCTCACCAATCCAACATGGCGGCTGTGCAAAATATTTCACCGGCATTCTATATCTCCAAAACTATTAGTGATATCACCCTTATATTTTGTACGGTAATAAAGAGCACTACTAGAAGTTCACCTATGAGACTTTCAGATACCTCTTAACTACAAAACGAGCATGGCCGTCAAGCGAAGTTGAAGCTTTTAAATAGACTTTTCTCGCGATTTGAAAAATCCAAACGGAAGGAAACTTAGCACAGCAAATGTTTGTGCACATTGTAATGCATTGGCATCTAATATAGTTCAATTGTTTACATAATCTCAAGATGGCGGCTGTGCGAAATATTTCACCGGCATTCTATATCTCCGAAACTATTACTGATATCACCCTGAAATGTTGTACGGTAATAACGAATATTACTAAAAGTTCGGCTATGAGACTTCTAAAAACCTGTAAAATACAAAACTGACATGGCGGCCAAGCGAAAGTGAACCATTTTAATAGACTTTTCTCGCGATTTAACAACCTGAGCGCAGTGAAATATGGCACAGTAAATGTTTATACACATTGTAATGCACTGGCATCTAATTTAGTTCAATAATTGTTCACATAACCTCAAGATGGCGGCTGTGCGCAATTTTTAAAATTACGTTTTTATTTCTTGTGTATTAATCATGTGATCGAAGTGAAGGTTTGAATAATGAACCTACGCAAAAATCGTAATCTAATAGTACATAACTCTATGGCATACATATTGTACCCTTTCGGGCCTTCTAGGATGTAGACTCTATCTCGGGCCTTCTAGGATGTAGACTCTATCTCGGGTAGTGGTCTGTTCGGTGTGGCTCTAGCTTTACATACATCCTAGGGTTTCATGAAGGATCACAAGAAGCTTAAATTAAATCAGTATGCCAGAGGAATTTTTAAATGGAACAATAATTTATTCACAAAATAACATCTACCCATTTAATCCCCTCTCAACAAACAACACAACAATCCCATTTACATTAACTGGAAAATCACAAAATATAAGCTCATAAGCTGATCAAAATAAATCAACAACACTGGTTGACACAAGATAATCAAATTATCACTGGCAATCTTTCTGCTCAAAAGTTCAAATAAACATCAAACTCAAAATTCAAGCAAATTATGGCCTAAAACTGTCCAGCCATTCTAGTAAACATCGCACTCTCATTAATCTGGTTATGGTAATTGGAGGTGGGTTGGATAAGTCCTTTCTCACAATCATTCCCATTCTCTCATGAGGCCGGTCATGAAGGCATAGGTTATTCCCGATTACAGTAGTATATGTGCGTCAATTTACTTTACAGTTACAAGAAACAAAAATAACTCATCATCAGAGCCCCAAGCTCTGCCAAACTAAAATGACAATCAAATAAAACGCTAGAAAAACAAACGTGGATCATCATCAAATAAAACACAAACGGCGGCCTGTGCCCCGTGACGAAAATACTCAATTATATTTACAATGAATGTACATAACAAAAATTAACATTTTACTCAACCTCGCTTCCTACAGCTGCAAAAGAACAAATCCCGGGAATATGTCGAAGCATCCCGACATATAAAAATAAAACATTATCACGCAGATGTGGTGCACCTGATATGCAACAGCCATTCCGTTTTCCAAAACAAACTCAATTCTGGTGGTCGTTGACCTTCACTACACAGTAAGACTGGCAGTCGTCTGGAGGGTCTGTATACCTGCTCCCTAGTCTAGCTTACCTCAGGCTTCGAGTTGTACACAAATACTAATTTCCCGTGAAGAAGTCATCTTATGCTTCCCAAGGACATGAATGCAAGTAACACTTACCAATATCGTTTTATCGTATCACGCGGGCAATTTCACCTCCGCTCGTCATAACTTACCATAGTTACCATTATATCGTCGTAGAAAATGCGGGAATCATTACCTCCACTCACCTTAATTATGCACAGATACAACTCGGCCAAGCATTACCTCCAAATCTTACCTGATCCCTGAAACTCGACTGCCATCTTAATTACCGTGCATCACCTCTTACCTCGATGATGGTTATCAGCTCCTTACACTTGAGCCCATGCTCAACATAGCTGCGTTAGACTGGTCTGTTACATTATCATGAGTTGTTTTCCCCCCAAATCTCATCATTTTACTTTAAGGGTTGTGTCTGCGCACTTATTCCCATTTATCCCTTTTATTATGCATTCATAAGGAACATTACTGAACCACACGCCAAAATAAAACACAAATTGATGACCATGTGATCCTATCTGACAAACACAAAATCTATCACTAAAATATATACAAACTTGCACAAAATCCTGCCTGCTGTACCAGTAATACCTATTTATTTATAATTGCTTATAATTTTAAAGAAACTTATCCAACTCCTGTGATAGGAGACATTATGCACGCAAGCCCCATTTTGTCCATGGTGTCCCTTGGTTTTGGAAGTCCAACTTGCTGATTCTTGCGGTCTATCTTGATGTGGGAGGGCAACTTTACACTCTGTTCAAATTTCATTTAAAAAAAGTCCACTATGAATATTACTTTTATTATGCACGGTTTGTTTAAGCGGATCAACTCGTTTTCCCTAAGCTATGCATCAGCCTACTTATTTCAGCCAACAGTCTGTATAGCTTCCTGCGTAACTGACAGTCCCTAATAGCACAGGTGGCTATCCCTAATTTACGGACTCCGAAACCCACACACGTTCGGTCCCGTTTTAACATCAGCGGTACACGCACTTCGTGTAATTGCACAGTTCAGCTTCGCACTGGCGAATAGCTGTGATGCGTTTGTGCACAGTTACTGCTTTAAAACTCGTGAAAGTGCTATCTTACTTGGCCGCACACGGGCATGAATAAATCACTCTCATGGTGATGCAATGTCGACTTGTAATACTTATAAATTTTGCGGTAATTCGTGCCTCACACGGGCAAAGGCTCTCGCCACTCAGGCGATGCGATATCGACTGATTTCACTGAATATCCTCCTGCTATTTATATGGTTAACGAGGAATTTCACAGGGGAGGGGCATTTTTAAATGTTATTTCCATAATACCGGGTCATCATTTTATTTCCCGCATGTACGCGCCGCTAGGCCGGTGAAGGTGGCCTTGGCAGATGCGGCCGCTAGGCCAGTGAAGGTGGCCTTGGCGTTCTTTCCGCAATGAAAACGTGCGCTGCGATCGGCAATGTTGCAATAAGCTGTCAGTATCTCCGGCGTATTCAAGCTTGTGAAGTGCTAGTTGATTTGACCTAACATACAGTGCAGTCTCGGGGCAATTTTACAGTTTATGTGTTGCCTTAAAGTGATTTTTTTTTCGTGTGGCCTCCTTAGAGGCCGAGTGCAGGTCTTTCTATTCGACGCCCGTGGGCGACCTGCGCGTCGGGATGAGAGATGGAATAGATGAAGATGAATGAACTGGGCACGGATGTGGAAGGAATCGGCCGTGGCCTATCAGTAGGTACCGTCCCAGCATTTGCCTGGTGTTGAAAATGGAAAACCACGGAAAACCATTTCAAGGACGGCCGACGGTGGGGCTCAAACCCACGCGTCTACCGAGTCAGCAGAGAGCTTGGTCCCATGACCTAATGCTGCGCTTTAGCCAGCTGGCCTTAAAGTGATGTTTCTATACAACAACGTGTATTCATTGTGCTTTGTTATGCGAAGTGATGTTTTCTATAGAACAACGTGTATTCATTGTGCTTTCTTATGCGAAGTATTCTTCTGTTAGAGAGTGCCGTTTTCGATTCATATGCAATCAATCCTCACAAGTGAGGAGTTAAAAGAAAATATTCGCCAAGTTATAACGAACGTCACCCAGGAAGAAATTCGCCGTGTGTTTAGAAACTTGTTTACGAGGTGCCAGGCATGCTTGCGAGCTGACGGACAACACTTTGAACATTTCTTGTAAAACCAGGTAAGTTTGTAGATAATTATTTTCACTAGAAATTGCTATTAAATGACTGTATGTTGACGCGAAGTAGTGGGGAGAAGTCGCGCACTTTTTACCGGCCAGCGAGCGGGTGTCAGCGCAAGAGCTTGCCGCGCCGTGATCGGTATCGGATGCGAGACTTAAATTGATGACCCTGTAGAACTCGCATGCTAATATAATTTAGTCCGCTCGAATGCTATTGTTTTCAATGTCTCAAAACTGCTCTCGAAATTTAAATCTGATCGTAGGGTCAGCTGATAATAAGCTCCGTGATCACCGTCTTTGTTCCTCACTTTCGCGGCTTTTGGTGGCGTCTATCCGCCCCCTATCTGTGATTGGTTATTTCAAACTCACCCCTCATTCTAGTTTTTCTGCCCAATTAAATCACACAATGACTTTTCCAACATTTCAAAATAACTTCTGAGAGATTGAGATCGTCCTCTTTATAATGATGTGACTCGCGATCTCGTATCTTAATTGATTCTCTAATTCTTCTCAAGTAGGTGGAGTTTATTTCATAGATTGTCGTTGAATCCGTGGTTTCATTCCCTCTGGGTTGAGTGACCGATTTCCCTTGTCTTCTCACATCTAGCCTTAGTCCTTGCGCTATTGTCTGTGGCTCGGTGAAAGTCTCCATAAGTCACATACGGGCTTCCCCTTTGTTGAGCTCCCTAGTGTATGAAACTGTGCCTTCCTTCTTCAGATATAACGTGAACATTTATGTTGAAATATATGTAAAATTTATGCTATGACCAATGCATAAAGGTTACAATATTAAAAAAATCCAACATCGTGACCAACCGAAATATTTAGACGGTTCTCAATATCTACGAATCTATTACAGAAATCAATCTGATATTTTGTATGTTGATAGAGGCAATTAACATAAATAGGATATATGAAAATAGGCTGTATGGATTTTCACGGAACTACTTGTTTCTAGTACCATTCATTTTACATCATATTCTGTTTTACAATACGTCAATTTCTAGCTTAATCTTCCTGTTGAGTATAAGCTACGTACAGGTAAATCAGAGAGTTATTGATGACCAAGAGACTTACAGCTATTAGGTTGTGTATTGTACATTGAGTACAAACCATGTACAGGTAAGTGGTGATTTATTCATTACCAAGAACGACTGTTGCTGTGATAATTACATGACACGTCAACGGGGTGACACACATGGGAACCCGCAGGATTTTATCCAGGGGTGGTGGGGTGAGGAGGAGGGGGGAGGGGGGGGGGGAGGTCAAGTACTATTTTTCATTTCATTAACTACCTGTCACTAGGTGATGATGAGTCGTTGTCCCTCCGCACATTTTTCGTTTCATTTCTTACTTGTTTCGTGATATTACTTGGCTGCTCTGAAACCGTTATGTACATTATCTTTATGGCATGAATGGGAGGAATAGATTCTTTTAGTTCAGACTTTTTGTCCATAGAAGTTCGCTTTTCTTTGTGAATCGTCATAATGTTCATTTCTTAAAACAGGTAAAAAGTAGTTGAATCACCATGTATCGATAAAAATAAAAATCAAGCAGTTCATTAGAATGGTAATGTTAATCCAGTTCTTCGATTTTCTAAATAACTGGAGATATTTTCAAATATTCCCAAATTACTGAGGTTAAATAAAACTAGATCTAAATCAGTTAACTATCAGTAACTTCAATTTATGAAATAAACTGGTGTGACAATGAACAATCGAAATATTCTCGGGATTCCAGAGAGGGATGGACAAGGTGACACATCAACGGAGTGACTCATGAGATCAAGTTAACCGGCATTTGGCCAGCACTGCATTTCTGATTATATAAATACAAAACACTACCTAGGGTACACATTTCGTAATTCTGACGGGTAGTCTGCTCATGGAGAAAATGAGCTTACGGTACAAACTTCCAATTTTTTGGCATGGTTGTTTCACGACTTCCATCAAATTTTGGGTGCTGGACCCTTCAACCAGGCGTGCTCATTTCTGAAAACCCGGTAGTTTTAACACACAGTATCTCAAAAAGAAAAAGAAATACTCATCTTATTTTTAAAATAATTGTACAATAAGTAAGAAATTCAAAAGGACTAAAAATAAAGTTGGTATCATTCTTTCAAAGCATAATAATGCCACGGGAGAATACCAAACATGGTTTTATGAATCCCTTATTTATCATTCATTAGATTAAAATCAATATTTATATACTGTTCATTCAACGGGCATTGATTTTGATGCAGCCTGTATACCTAAACTGATCCAGATCTTTGTTCACTCTGTGCTGCATGTTCCAGGAATCCCGACTCTTGTAGCAGACCATTTGAAATGCTGCAGTGATGTACCAATGTGAATCGGACTCTTGCACAATACAGTGCACCTTCGACATATCGTGTTCTGTATACTCAGTGGCACAATTAATAAATACTCTTACCTCAAGCATTTGCTTCTTACTTCCTCGCCAAGTTCATGCAAGATCCACTCACTCCAACCGTACCCGCGGTTTGAGTTGCGGAGCCGTATTCACCGTTTACCACATTTTAATATTATTGAGTGTGTCGATTTTACGGATCTACGGAGAAATCTTTATCTGAGAGAAACGATGTCTACCATTAACCGGTAACTGCGTCATAACAGCAACGGTTCGTGATGGTCCAGTGAGCCATTTGCTACTGTAGTTTACACGATTAGTAGGTCTGGTTGTATTAGTTTGGGCACTACAACAGGGAACTGGAGATGGGTTAGGCAGGTGAACAGAAGAATTCAACTTGTTATGACAGAAGGAATAAAATGGGAATCGGGCATTGAACACAAGTACAGAGATATTCTTTATTTTGCTATAGCCTACTGTATTTAAATATTAACAAAATTGAATAACCCTAATACAAAATAGTAGGCGTAGATGCCTAAAATAGATAGCTGGTTTAAAAAGAATTATTTTGATAAATGCTAAGTTATATGACCAGCGACGGAGGCAGATGTCCCAAACTCTTAAAAAAACACTAAAGTTCTAGAAACGTTCTGTCTGCATAATTCAATACGGTAGGCTACTACAATGATGAACGGCCAGATTCACCGAGACCGGAAAAAGGAAATTTGAAGTTAGCTCTAAGTTTTTCTTGTTGGTATTGTTCACAGGTGAGTAGTCCTATTTTTTAAATTTTTATTGAAGGGTCCAAATTGTGGGGTTTAGTTTACTTTGTTAGCTTTTGACTTGAGGCAGAAGCCCACGGTGAAACTGTTGGTTAAAACTTCATGAAAACACTTACACACTTAAAAATAGCCTCAAGTGGTTAATTATACTTCGTAAAGTTGACGGCGAAAATGACATGGCGTAGCCACTATGAGGAGTTTGCCCCCCCCCCTGGTTAATTTTGTAAAAGTAAAAATGTTAAGGCACGTATACACTTGAGCATTCGCCCCGAATGAGCATGCGTTTGCCCTGTTTTGCTCAGATGGGTACAGGGCGAACCGAATGGATCCGCATGCCTCAGCCCGATCTGACTGAGCCGGTACATCAAAGTGAGCTCTGTTCGTGCTCCTGTTCAGTCCGCAGGAGTTCAGAACACAGTGGTTCCTTGCTCATGTTGGGCGTGATTGTGCGCACCTTTCTATCGGCAACCCATTCTCATTCGATGTGAATGCTCAAGAGTATACGCACCTTTATATGTCAATGGGTCATAATAGTATTGCGCGGCAAGAAAGCAAGTTCGAATCGTGCCGAGAAGACTCTCCCTCGTTGGTAGGTGACGGAAGCGCTCTCTTATAAGCGAGTGGGAGAACTGGAAGACTCAAAGATTATAGAATGTTCCGCGGGGTGTTAAACAGATAGAGTTTAAAAAAGTCCCTATCACAGTTCGAAATATTGTCAACAGTCGTTCGCTTGGAGTGCTGTATGTTGTGTTGCCAACAAATGCATGATACAACGTAATTAAATTGCAAACATATCCCAATATTTAGTCAATACATGTACGGTATTCGTGCTAATTGGCAAGTCCTTGCAATTATCTTGCACACATTCGAAAATTACGGTACTTAACATTAAATAAACATTATTTCTACTACGGTGGCGGCATTGTTTTTTTTTTGTTTGTTTTTTGTTTAAACATGGCCGCTCTGTTTATGTGTTATAATGTTATGACATAATATTGGCTGTAAAGAAGTCTCGCATTAGCCGGTAACTGTGTCATAGCAGCAACGGTTCATGATAGTCTGGTGAGTTGACTAAGTCGTTATTAAATAAGGTTGATATAATATTGTACAAGCGGAAAATGATTGTTTCACGTGCTTGAAATTATGAACGGTGCTATGAATTTAGAGCGAGAATTCAGCATCTATTCCATAGAATTGGTTGTGATATTGCAGTTTCTGATAATCTAGAAGAGAAGGAAAAGGGAGAATTAGGACAGTGCGAGTGGAGGATGAGGACGTAATACTTTTCGTTCCTGATGAAATTGTGGATTCTTAATGAAATAATTTATCTTGGCATCCAATATGTTTCTTAATGCTACATCTACATAAAATCATACAAGTACACAGTCACATGGTTTGGCATTATAGTACGGTGCAATTAGTCCTAACAACAGCGGCTTCGGTGGCGTAGTCGGTAGCATGCTGAACTGCTATGCCCAAGATAGCGGGTTCAAACCCGGCCAAAGTCGTCGGATTTTTAAGAGCGTTAAAAATCCTTCAGTATGCCTTCCTTCGGAGGGGAAGTAAAGCCGGCGGTCCCATGTCATAGATTTATGGCATGTAAAAGATCCTTTCACAGACTAAACTTGGGTAAAGCAAAATTTGTTATGTTAGATTTCGTCATAACGCTCTATCAAAGTTCCAACGTTCACCACTAGGTATCATTGATATCTGGTGGCGAAAGTTGGTACTACTTGAAATTGAACGGAACTTGTAGCTCACCCTTTATAGGGTATCCGCTGGAAGCAGCTACAGACTCAGGCGAGCCGAACATGTCCTCGGACACTCCCGGCACTAAAAGCCATACGATAAATAAATAAATAAATAAATAAATAAATAAAATAGTCCTAAAAACGGCTTAATCTCAACATCCAAAGTAAAAGTTTCCCTCCAAGCCCAAATTGTTCTATACAGTCCACATATTCGGTAAAAGTCTCACCATTTTGAGCGTCGGGTTTGGGAGGGAGGGGCAGAAGTTGGTAAATTTGTAGTTTTTATCAGTTTTTCTTAAATATTTTGACAAATATGCGGTTTAGCGCAAAATGTGGCATATAGAAAAATAATTTACATTAAATTGCGAACACAAAAGGTCCCAGGCATAATCTTGCTAAAGTGAACGGTTCCAGAGTTACGGAGGGTGCGAAAGTAACAATTTTTCGTATTTTGTTAGATTTTTTGGAAAAATGAAATTATAACTACCATGTAAACAGAAATAACTAAACAAATTTATTAAAAAGTAATATTGTACAAGAGGGATTGTAGCAGATGAAAACGTGAACTGTGATAAAGCGTTTGAAGTAGGAACACTAGCCTTGAAAGAGATTGAGAACAAAACATTCAATGAGATACACTTGAAAAGAAAGTTGGCTGTTAAGTCTCTAGCCTCTATAACCAAGTCTATGACAATAAATTAACAACACTCTATGTGTGAACCCTAACACTCTATTACATCGGATGGTGTGCACAGTAAGGAGTGATGAGAGACTTGAATAAATATTTAAATTTGAATTATGTGCTTATCCTTCATCCCTCTTCGACGAATCTGACTTGATGAGGAAGGGAAGCAAATCTTCAATGGTGACTGTTTTGGTTCCAGATTCAAATGAATCATCAATCACCCCAGATTCAGAGAAAGTGTCCTACATCATTGATGGAGGTCACCTCCTTCATCGTGTTGTATGGCGACGCCCAGCTACCTTCAGACAGATTTGCGAGCAATACACAGATTACATAATTACTCATTATGGGCCAGCAACTGTTGTTTTCGATGGATACGAGCAAGGAAACACAAAGGATGAAGAACACTTACGCAGATCACGTTCTACCACTAACATTGAAGTGAAAGTAGAAGACTGAATCCATGTAAATATCAATCAAAGTGAATTTCTAGCTAACGCTAAAAACAAAATGGGCTTTATTTCTCTCCTTACAGTGCACTTGCAAAGAGGTGGTTGCACAGTTCATCAAGCATCGGGTGGCGCTGACTTATTAATAGTTTTAACAGCGATTGATGAAGCTAAGAAAGGAGTTGACGTTTGTGTAATTGGTGACGACACGGACTTACTAGTCTTGTTGACTGTCCACACACCCTCAAAGAACAAATTGAAAATGGTTGTACCAAAGAAAGGCTATCAGCAAGAAAATGTGTACACTATTTCTGACATTCAGCGAGGCATTGGGGATATGAAAGGTGTACTCTTAGCAATATACGCCTTCACAGGATGTGACACTGTATCAGCTATCTACAAGAAGGGTATGATTACACCGTATGGGAAAGTGCAAGCCAACATAGCTCTTCGTACGAAACTTCTAGTCTTCAACGACCCTAAAGCTGACCCCAGTGCAGTGGCTGACGCTGGAAAGCATTTCCTTCTTGCGATGTTTGGAGCCAAGAACACTGACAATCTAGAATGTTTTCGCTACCAGTGTTATTGCAGGCTATTGCAAAGCAGTCTATACATTCATTGTTCAAGTTGGCTGCACTTCCCCCCCACTTCTGCAGCTTCCAGACAGCATTCATTTAGAACCTACCACCAGGTGCAGCAGTGGCTGAATGAGAAGAAGAATCGGCTCGAGGGGGTGTGGAAGAAGATTGGCGAACAATTGAGACCAATTACAACAGCAAGTCCTGCAGCTCCACAGGAATTACGCGTCCGTAATTGCGAGTGCAGAAAGAGTGGTCTAAACTGCTCGAGCATATGCGGTAATTGCTCAGGTATAGGATGTGATATCAGGGACACGAACATCATAGACGAAGATCTAGAAGAGGAAAGTGCTTTGTTTGAAGAGGACTGAATACTGATGAATTACATGAGACGGTAGGTATTTATTAATCTCATGTATTGTTTTTCAGGATTAGGGTATTACCCAACTCTTTTGGGTACATTCGTGTTGACCGACTGAAAAGCACCAAAGTAATGTTTTGCATACCACCGGTCAATAAAATCGGTATTTGCTTTTACAAAACACAATCCTGTATAAACAAAAATTGGTTTCCTTTTAATGATAATGTCATATTGTTTCCAAAAAACAAAAATGGAACCGTTCTCTTTAGCAAGATTATGCAAGGTACCGTCAACTGGGGTTACTTTACACAGACCGGGTAACTTAACACACTTTTCACTAAAATCTTTTGGGCACTGTACGTGGTTGGTTTTGGAAGTTTTGAGTAAAATGCCTGTTGATACAAGACGCTGTGGGCTGTACGAGTAAGAAAACCGTGTTTGTGTTATTTGTACTTCACTCCTTTGGATAATAGTTGCAACTTAGTGCACTTGAGTATCTGTACATATGGTAAGTGGTATAGAAACTTTCATTTCTATGACAGTCATATTTTTTATATATGTTCTAATTCGGACAAATCAATTTCCCTAAAGACTAGAGAGGCGGAAATTGGATGGGGAACATGTTTACTTGTTGAGTCACATTACTAGGAAGCCTAAAATAACCAAAGGTGCACGACTCGCCCTTTGGAGGGGGTAACTTTACACAGGCTATTTGACACAAAAGCCAGTGTTTACTATTTCATATTTGAATCCCAGAGTATTTGAGTGCTGTGGATTAGTGAGAGCCTAGTAATGTGACTCAACAAGGAAACATGTTCCACATCCACCTCCCGCCTCTCTAGTCTTCAGGGAAATTTATCTGTCACAAATTAGAACATCTAGTAAGATATGACCATGTCATAGAAATGAAAGTTTCTATACAACTTAACAATGTACAGTGCATTTATAGCTGCAGTTAATATCCAAAGGAGTGAAATAGAAAAGACACAAATACGGGCTTTTACTCGTACAGCTCGCAGCGTCTTATATTAATAGGCATTTTACTCAAAATTTCCTAAACCAGCTACCTGCAGTCACTGATGTAAATATAGAGTCTATTAACGTGACATTTCTGTTAATGATGCCTTAGGCTCATGTGAAAACAAAGTTTGGTACCTTTCTAGGACTAACACCTGAGCAGCATTTTTTTCTTATTATTTTCTACAAAACATAAAATTAAATGTTTGACACACGTTTAATTTATTTTATAATGTATTCAGACAATTCAATTAAGCTGTGAAAGTATCCTCTTTACTTCAAATGAGTGTTATCTTTCCAATGAAAAATTCCAGGCATGTATCAAGTAACCCCTTGTGAGGCTGTGTAAAGTAACCCCAAGGGTGGGGTAACTTTACACAAGTGTTCATTTATTTTTAAAAGTGTCTGAGAGGTAGTTTGCACTCTCGGTGACGTTATCTTCTTTTGTAAGTACCCTTAAGAAATACATAAACATGTCTCAAACAATTTAACAACCTATCACGACAAATAAAATTTAAAAAACACATGAAAAGTATGTAAAGTAACCTCAGCTGACGGTACCATTTTTGTTCGCACGTTTAATGTAGATTATTTTTGTATATGACACTGTTTGCGCTAAACCACATAGCTGTGGAAATATTTAAGAAAAACTGTTAAAAACTATTATTTTAACAACTTCTGCCCCCCTCCCAAACCCGACGCTCAAAATGATGAGACTTTTTTTACCGAACAACATGTGGACTATATAGAACAATTTGAAGCTGAAGGGAAACTTTTACTTTGGATATTGAGGTTTGGGTCTAATTGCACAGTACTAGTCCAATATTAATAAAGGAAGCACAAAGATGCTCCCATGATGCTACACAAGGATATATACATTTTTACAAGGAGTAAACACTTTTCACTTCACTCTTTGGTCAACAGTCACCACTCGCCACATACTCCCTCCCCAGTGACAGCGGAGAGATACTTAGCTGGAAAGCGAACAGTTCGTCCAGAGCTGGTACGGTGGTTCTCAGACTTAGGAGATGGAAGAATTGGTCCATCATCTTGATGGTGATGAGTGGTTTGCTGTTTGGTAGTCTGGGATGGGTACAGTTCACTTAAGAGGAAGGCAGGCTTAAGTCTGTCAATTGATATGGTCTGATCACTTGTAGGCATCTCAATCACAAAATGTTTATTGGTTCGAGAAAGCACTTTGAAGGGTCCATCATAGGTAGGCTGTAAGGGTTTGCGACCTGCATCGTGGCAGATGAATACATGAGAACACGTTGCGAGTTCGGGATGGACTAATGTCTTTTTTGCTGAATGCTGAGTGAACTGGGCGTAGGGATTTGATATGTTCCTTGAGCTTCAGAGTGAATAAAGGTTCATCTGTCACTTGTGTTTATGCAATGAAATCTGCTGGTAATCTCACAGGTTCTCCATAAAGGAGTGTGGCTGCAGTTGAGTCCAAGTGAGGAATAACTAGGGATCGCATTCCAAGGAGCACTGTTGGGAGTTGAGGCATCCAGTTGTCGGAGAGTTGTGTCCGGAGTGCAGCTTTCAGTTGACGGTGCCAACGTTCAATTTTCCCATTGGCAGCAGGATGGTAGGCTGTTGTTTTAATGTGATGGATGCCGAGAAGTTTCATTAAGCTACTGAATAGTGAACAGTCGAACTGTCTGCCTCAATCAGTAGTTATGGTACCGACAGTAGTGGCTACGCTGGCTAAAGGGCGGCGTTAGGTCATGGGGCCAAGCTCTCTGCTGACTCGGTAGACGCGTGGGTTCGAGCCCCACCGTCGGCTGTCCTTGAAATGGTTTTCCGTGGTTTCCCATTTTCAACACCAGGCAAATGCTGGGACAGTACCTTCTGACAGTTCACGGCCGCTTCCTTCCACATCCTTGCCCACTTTCATCCATTCATCTCATCCCGACGCGCAAGTCGCCCCCGGGTGTCAACTAGAAAGACCTGCACTTGGCCTCTCAGGAGGCTACACGACAACAACAAAAAAAAGTAGTTATGGTGGATGGTACACCAAAGTGGGCTATCCACGAGTGCAATAGGGCATAAGCCACAGTTTCAGCCGTAATGTCCTTCAGGGGAGTAGCTTCAGACCTACTAGAAAAGCGGCCAATGATTGTAAGAAGGTATGAGTGTCCTTCGGATGGAGGGAGTGGTCCAACGATGTCCAGGTTGATGTGGGAAAAGCGTCGGTCCACTGGTTCGTAAGTTCCAATTGGGCTGGCAGTGTGCCTTGTGACCTTGGATCGTTGGCAAGCAACACAAGTTTTTGTCCAAAGCTTGACATCTTGTTTGAGAGATGGCTTAATAGATGCATTAGTACCTGGGTGAGCCATATCGTGTAATGCTTGAAATGTAGGCTTACGAAACTGACTGGGTAAAAATGGTCTTAATTCTACTGTGGAAGCGTCAACCAGTAATTTAGCTCCTGTGGGTAAGGTAACCGTCTTGAACTGAAGGGTTGTTTCTGTGGACTGCAGTAGTCGGTGAAGTTCCTCGTCAGATCCTTGGGCTTTTGCGACTTCATCGAATGACAGTTGGGTTGGAATGGAGATGGATGAGATGCGAGAACGGAAATCTGCTGGGATGTTTTCCCTCCCACGGAGATACCTTAAATCAGTTGTGAACTGGCTAATGAAATCTAGTTGACGAAGTTGCCTTGGTAACGCTTTATCAAGTCGTTGGAGAAAGGCATACGTCAGAGGTTTGTGGTCAGTGTAGAGGCTGAAGTTTCTTCCCTCGAGTAAGTGACGAAAATACTTTACTCCAGAATAGGCTGCCAGTAATTCGCGGTCATTGGTGCAGTACTTCTTTTGTGTATCAGATAGTTTCTTGGAGAAGAATCCTAGAGGTTCAAGGTGATCATCACGGACTTGATGTAATGTAGCTCCTGTGGCAAAATCAGAAGCATCGACCATTGACGTCAATGGCAGATTACCTGAAGGGTGTGCTAGAAGAGTAGCATTTGCAATTTGTTGTATGAGTTGTCCAAAATCTTCAATTGCTTCTGGTGTCCATTCAACCTCCCTGCGGTCACGCCTGCGCATGTCTTTACAAAGGTTGAAGAGTAGGTGTTGGGTTTCAGCTGTGTTGGGCAGTGAACGGCGGTAAAAGTTTACCAATCCAAGGAATCGTCGTAAGTCAGCAATGGTGTGAGGTTGTGGAAATGAGACAATTGCATCGACACGATCAGAGAGGACTTAATTCCTGAAGACGATACAGAGTAACCTAAGCAGGCAATATCGGAAGCACCAAAAACACATTTGGAAACGTTGACATTGATACAATACTTATGCAACCGTTCAAGCAGGATTCTCAAATGATGCTCGTGCTCCTCTTCATTCTGGGATTTGACAAGAATGTCATCCAAGTAGCAAAACACAAACTCCAAATCTCTACAAATAGAGTCAATTTACCTTTGAAATGACTGAGCAGCATTCCTCAGGCCAAATGGGAGTTTAACAAAGTCAAATAAACCAAATGGGGTGTTTTTTGTTGTTGTCGTGTGGCCTCATGAGAGGCCGAGTTCCGGTCTTTCTATTCGACGCCCGTGGGCGACCTGCGCGTCGGAATGAGAGATGGAATGGATGAAGATGAATGGAACTGGGTAAGGATGTGGAAGGAATCGGCCGTGGCCTATCAGAAGGTACCGTCCCAGCATTTGCCTGGTGTTGAAAATGGGGAAACCACGGAAAGCCATTTCAAGGATAGCCGACGGTGGGGCTCGAACCCACGCGTCTACCGAGTCAGCAGAGAACTTGGTCCCATGACCTAACGCTGCGCTTTAGCCAGCTGAGCCACTACTGTCGGTTAATGGGGTGATAGCAGCTATTTTAGGCTCATCTTCTTCTGCGATTGGAATGTGATGGAGAGCTCGTATCAGGTCAATCTTGGAGAAAATAGGTTTACCTGATAACCGGCTATTGAAGTCTTGTAGGTGTGGTATCGGGTACCGGTCTGGAACAGTAATGGCGTTGAGGGTCCTGTAATCTCCACAGGGTCGCCATGAACCATCTGCTTTTAGGACAAGGTGAAGCGGGCTGGCCCAAGGGCTCTTGGACGGTCTGCAGATTCCCAAATAGATCATTTTTTGGAACTTCCTATTGGCCTGAACAAGTTTATCAGGCGGCAGTCGTCTTGCTTTTACTGAAACTGGATGTCCTACTGTGGTGACACTATGAAAAAATTGTATATCTTGGGCACAGAAGGTTGGGTTGTCACGAAACAAGCTTGGGTAATCCTTCAGTAAACTTGAGTACTTGTTCTGGGGATCAAGTAAATGAACACTTTCTAAAGGTGGAGTTGCAAGGATTGATAAGTTAGTTGTGGTATCAATGAGACGTTTATGCTTGTTCGACTAACAGTTCATAATTGTTTAGAAAGTCAGCTCCAAGGAGCGGCTGTTGGACATCAGCAACTGTGAATGGCCGCAAAATAATCTTCTCAGACCTACTATAAGTTGATTTGTACTAAGCGCTCGCCGTAGTCTTGATTGGTGTCCCGTCAGCAGTATAGAGAAGACGTTTACATGTACGCTTTTTATCTTCAGCTGTGGGAGTAACCACGGATATATCTGCTCCTGTGTCAATTAGGAATTTCTTACCAGAAGAGGGGTTGGTAATGAACAAGCGGCGAGAATTTACTAGGCCCACAGCACTTTGTGCCGCCTCTAGCGAGGGGACTGAGGATTTCCCAAAGCAGAAGAGGCTGTGTTACATGAGCATGGGTTGACACACCTCCTTGCTTTGTCCTGGTATGTGAAATGGTACCAACATTATGAACCATCTGGTCGTTATGGTTTGCGATAAGGTAGGCGTGACCTGGAGCGAGTAGGAGTTGGAGTTCGACTTCTGGAGTCGAGAACACTATTAATCGATAATGTAAGTTGTTCGATTTGGGCTTCAAGTCGAGAAATTCTATCGGCAGAGTTTGATGTGGCTGTGTAGTCGATTGTTGGGGATGAATCTTGGATGAATAGAAGATATATTTTGCATGGGGCTTGAATAATCCAAGATCCGATCTGCCATTGTTGCTAGGTTGTCCAAGGTATTATTAGAAGATGCTAGTATTGTTCTTAAGTTCATCGGTAGCCGTTGCATGAAAATAGGGCACATAAAATCGTCTTTAACCTGTATTCCAGCGAGGGCATGCATTTCCCTAAGCAACTGACTGGGTTTCTTGTCTCCAAGGTCGAGTTCAGTTAGAAGTTTGGTTACTTTCCGCCCTTCCGATTCCTCAAATTCGGCTATTAACCGCGCCTTGAGGTTCGAAAAAGGAGTACTTGTTAGTGGGCGGTTTAGTAAATCGCTTAGTTCAGCAACATCCGGTTCTAGCAATCCTATAATATGATGGAATTTTGTTAGCTTAGCTGTGATCCCGGTGCGGCGGTGGCAAACTGTGATTCGATTTGCATAAACCATATCTTAACTTTTTTGCGCCATATCGGCGGTATTTTCACAGACACTAGCATAATTTGTGCGCTACTATTTTCGGACATACCTGATAGCGTCGCTTCGGGTTGTGTGTTATCCGTGCGAGGCATGGTCAATGCCGTTGTTTTGTCACACGATAATTTAACACTCACTGTGTGCATTGTTCTATCGGGGTCACCACTGTGGATGCTTAATGAAAAATGAAAATCCACAGCCTGCTTCCAGTCTCCGACCGGGTCAGGAATGGAATGAATGAAGCCCGCATCTAGCGGCGAGGATATGGACTGTGCCGGCTGCCGAGGCCTGACGCACTCCTCTGGAGCAATGATTAAATGAATGACAGATGAAATGAAATGATAGTGGAGATAGCTGGAATGAAATTTTGACAGGGAAAACCGGAGTACCCGGAGAAAAATCTGTCTGCCTCCGTTTTGTCCAGCACAGATCTCACATGGAGTGACCGGGATTTGAACCACGGAACCAGCGGTGAGAGGCCGGCGTGCTGCCGCCTAAGCCACGGAGGTTTCACTGTGGATGCTTAATGAAATAATTAATTTATCTTGGCATCCAACATGTTTATTAATGCTACAACTACATAAATTCATGTTAGTTCTAATAAGAATTGCGCCCATTATTGGCAAGAATGCTAGTAGTTCAGTAAGTGCTCATATCAATCGCCAAGTAGCGGAAACTTATTTTGTATGTTCCATGTTACTATCGCGCGAAGTTTGACCGCAGTGAAAGACGTGCTTGTATAAGCTCCGTATATAAACTCAATATACAATTAACCACCCAGTCACCAGAACTAACAGGTTATGTGCCCAGTTGACTTCGAATTGCATCCTTGGTTAAATGAGAGGAAAAATGGCAAGCCTAACAAGCCACGTGGTACGCCAGAAACGAGGCCAGTACAAATCGAGTGTGGGAAGACCGTTATTTGGAATTTTTGGTTGTTGATAGACGACGTATATCAACCCGTAAGAGATTGGTGAAGTGCGAGACGCCACGCAGATCTAAATTAAATCTATGCAAATTGTATATTCAAATCCACGCTAACGACGCAACCGTTATATATAATCGATTATAGCAGACGTCTTCCGCGCCATTTAAGTGACCGTAAGTTCGTTAATCGAAAGTGATGCTTGGTATATCGAACATAAATCGATTCTACTGGACGACGCTCACAACTACGATATATCGAACGGGAATCGATTCTACTAGACGACGCTCACGACCACGATATATCGAGTGACACGGACTTTAGAAGACCCGGAACGTCCAAGTGACTATTGTGATTTTCTGACCAAGAGGCACCATGGCAATGTCCGACTAATATAAAATCCCCAGATTATCATCAGACAATTACCACGTGTGGTCAATCCGTGCGAGAGCAGCACTGGTGCAGAACGGATGCTGGGAAGCCACTGACCCTGCAGGATATCCCAAAGTCCTTTGACAAATGAGCAGAACAAGGCCAACAACAAGGCGCTAACGTTCCTGTTTCTTGTGGTTAATGACAACTACCTAGATGACATAGGCATGTGTACCAGAGCACATGAGGCATGTGAAACGTTAAGGGACATTAACTCCAAGTACGGGCTACTGCATATAATTCAGCTGATGGGGGACTTCTTCAACATCACTATGAAGAAAGGTGAGGAGATGAAGAGCTACCTTGGGCGGCTGATGGAGATCCACAGGAGACTGACAAGTGCAGGCCATGGATTCAGTGACCGATAGGTTGCGTTGGTGATGCTGATGGGTCTTCCTGAAACTTATGAACCGCTAATCCTCAACCTTGAACAATATGAAGAGGAGCTCACGACGAAAAGAGTCAAGTCAAGGTTGCTTGTTGAAGAAGAGCGGAAGATCCGTCGTGATTAAGAAAGGGGAAGTGGTGATGGTGAACCAAAGGCACTGATCACGAAACAGCGTGATAAACCTAGCTGGAAGCACAACAATGCGAGTCCACCTGAGAAGGATGGAGTTCCCAAACAAGACAGTAAAAGAGCAGACCCAAATAAAGTTAATGACAGTCGACGACGACCTGTGAAGTGCTTCTGTTGTGGGAAGTTTGGTCACATTGCAAGGAACTGCCCTGAAGATAATGGAGAATCGAAGAGTCAGCAGCCGAAACAACAAGCAAAGACAGCATGCCATAGGGCAATGTGTGCGAAGGTGGGTGACCATCAGGTTTCATCTGTTTGGAATCTTGACAGTCGTGGAGCTACTGACAACATGACACCATCGAGAGAAAAGATGATAAAGTTCAAACCATGTGAAACAAGAGTTGAGGTGGCCTATAAGGAAACCATCAAGCTCAGTGGAACTAGACGAGTTGAAATCAGAGTAGATCAGACGGACAAAGATTTGTTTTTCACCTTAGATGATGTTCTCCATGTACCGGACCTAGGCGGTAACTTGCTTTCCGTGGGAAGAATTGAAAAGATGGGATATACTGTCAACTTTGGCGTTGGCATGGCCACTGTAGCAGAAAATGATGACGAAGTCGTCCTTACAACAAAGCGAAGTGGGAGACTGTATGGTGTGGACGAGTCTACCCCATCGACGAGACTGGCTATAGCCAACCCACAACAACATATGGCATAGACGACTAGGGCACCTCCACCACAAGGCCGTGAATAAGTTGGGCATAGATGAGAGAAGGCGGGAGAATTGTGACACTTGTACTCTTGGAAAGTTGAGACGCAAAGCATTTCCAACCGACGACGACTCACGACATACTGCTGCGTATCTCATGAGGAAGAAGAATGAGGTACTTAGTAAATTTGATGAGTATAGGCGTGAAGCTGAGAATCTTCTTGGAACAATGGTCAAGACCCTACGCAATGTTAATGGAGGAGAATACCTTAGCAGGGAATTTGACTGTTACCTGGTTTGACAGTTTGACAGTTACTGTCCCAGGCATGCCTCAGCAAAATGGTGTTGCTGAAAGAATGAACCAGACGCTGCTTGACATGATAAGATGTCTATTGATTGAGTCAGGGATCACGAAGTCTCTTTGGGCTGATGTGCTACATACTGCTTGTCACATCAGGAACAAGCGCAATAGATGGCCAAACCCCTCAGGAACCCTGGCTTGGAAAGACGGTAAAGTTGGACCACCTTCGGGTGCATGGTTGTAAGACTGGGAGTGTAGAACCCGAACAACGACGAAGAAGCAAGCTGGACCCAAAGGCGATTGAATGCATCTTGATAGGATACCTCGACGGTGTTAAAGGATACAAACTGTGGGACATGAAGACAGACCGCGTCTTTACAAGCCGCAATATCAGATTTGATGAAAACTGTTTCCCCTGCAAGACTACAGCAAGTGAACTCGGTGACAACTTTGTGGCAAAGACGTTCAATGATAACCTCACCATTGAACTTGAACTTGACGATGGATTTGGTGAGAAGCACGAAGAAGGGATACAAGCGAATGACAACTGGAGAAACAATGATGAAAATGCTCCACCTTCCGAGAAAGAAGTGCCAAGACCAGCCAGAGAAGACATTGCTTGCGTACGTGGATGTTCTGAAATCAGACAAGTGCCAAGGAGATCAGAACGACTGGCAGTAAAGCAAGTTGGCCAACAACAGTCCCAGTGCCTCACTTGTAACCCAGCCAAGAGGCATGGTGCATCTGATGACCCAATCACAGTGGAAGAAGCGATAAACTCACCTGACGCGGACATGTGGAGGACCGCCATGCTTGATGAACTGAACAACATGGAGAGAAATCAGACATGGACGGTAGTTTCGAGACCAGCTGACAGACGAGTAGTGAAGTGTAAGTGGGTGTTCTGGAGGAAGTTTGACAAGGATTGCATACTCGAACGCTACAAGGCAAGCCTTGTGGCTTGTGGGTATTCACAAGTTGGAGGTATCAACTTCAAAGAAACATTCTCGCCCGTGGTGAAAATAAAATCCATTCGAACTCTGTTAGCAGTTGCAGTTTAGAAGGAATGGAAGATTCATCAGCTGGATATCACTGCAGCATACCTAAATGGAACTTTGAAGGAGACCATCTGTTCCATATTCATATGTCATGTTTCTGCCCCTCAATTAGGTTATGTGTTGCGCCGCAAGGCCAGTTAATCTATTCCCTTGCCTGAATGGGATTCTCACATCTGATTGTCTCTGAATGGCGTCTTCTCCAGTCATCCGCTGGAGAGCAGCCCACTTCTTGGGTCTGACTCGCGGCTATAGTAGTCAGTAGAGGGGAATGACTGTGGAGAAAATTGGATCTGAGTATTCCGTGGCAAGAATAGGATTATTGTTGTTGAAAAAGAATGGCTTCATACAGCAGAAAAAAAGCTACACATAAGAACTGTTAGCAAATACAGTTAACCGGCTACCATACACCTTATGGCTAGCATAAAATATTATGCTTAATCGCAAGCAGGCTTGACATAATATCTGTTTCTTTAGAAGTAAAGGAAATTATCGACCTGTACGAGAATACGACATCAAGGCATCAAGGCCACTCCCAGAATATACCAGGTACAGTTCTTAATTGTACGAACCTCTTCATAGCAATAAACGAGTGTTACTTTCTTGTTTTCTACCCATACATACTAGTTACGTACGACTCATTCTACTCATTGAGTGTTAAGAAATGCTATGTACAAACTGATAAACCAATACAGTCCACTATTGAAGTAATTAAATCTAAGTTATTGAGCCAGAGACGTAGGGAAGGAAGATCACGGAAACCAATCAGTTGGCGGGCCTGGATCTCAACAGGACATTGACTGGTCCACTGGGCCTGAATATAACCCTATAAGTTTTGGTCTTCTCCGGGCACGGATATCTATCAGTATGCTGCCTATTGATAATAATTACGGTCAGTAATGAGCATTCATATCTTTCTGAGTGAAGTGTTCATACTTATAGTGCGATATAGTTCCAGCGTGAAATGTACACTACGCTCGTCACAAAGAGTGGTAGTGACGATTACCAATCAGAGAATTTTAGGTTTTAACCTTGATTTTTTTTTATTAAAGCTGAAAATTGGTATAGTTGTCCTATTTGATGTTCTTAACAACATATTAAAAGTCCCCGGTCTTCCCGTGTCAGCTTCCTGGATTTCCAGCCGTTTGAACTCCTGGAATGCTGGAGAAGTAGGTGGTATCGCTGGAATGCGCATTGTAAGCGAACGATTTGGCTTACAGTGCTCTAACATGGCTTAAATTAAAGTTGAAAAAATAAGCTATAAGTTAATTCCTGGGTTGGCATGTTAGCGATACTTTCGGTCTAACAGAAAACGAGAAAATGCCGCGAAATTTAAAAAAAAGTGCCACATTTGTTTTGACGTTTGTTGGCAAACTATCAAGAATATCGCAGACAAGTCTTGCATAAAAGTTGTTGCCGACAAAATAAGCTTTCATTTGATGTATTTATAATCGATGCCCGAATAATAGTTGCCGAGCTATAGCGGTGTAAACAAAAGATTGTTACGTCATTCTCTTCTCCGTCTGCGCTCCACACACACTGCGACCGGGACGCGCTCTGATTTTGCATTGTTACATCCGACAGGAGCTTCCTTTCTCTATGATAAATGAATTGCTTCCCCTCTTTTCAAAATATTTCACGCTTAAACCCACCCCTATCAAAAAAATCCCCCCCCCCCTCCAAAAAAAAAGGAAATAAAATATTTTCAATTTTTTTTAGTGTTTTTAATCAAAATCTCCCTTTTTGTACATCTTCTCCTAGTGAAAATCGACATCTCTTCATTCTATAAGGTGTTCTCGGTGCGTCTATTCACCTGCTTTATTGACCTAGGTAAATTAATGTTTTAATATGTAAAATATGCAACCATTTGTGACTTGGCAAACATAAATTATTATTTTAATGCCATTTTTAGGAGATCAGATATCTTAAGCAAAAAGTAGTGCGAATATCGGAGTAGATATTTCTGCTTAAAACTAATACAGTTTATAATGTATTATGTATCAAATAATTCAAATAATTTTTGTTAGAAACCAATTTGTAAACAAAAGAGAATGTTAATTTTATCACAGCAAAGTAAAATGGTGTAACAACATACTGAAAATAATATATACCTGCAAATATGTACGCAGTGAATGAATGCTGCCGACATGCGTCGGACGTTGGCGGCAAAGTGGCCAAATCGAACGAAGCAGTAACTGTCTGTCTTGCGATAGACCTTCCATACAGATGCACATGAAGCTCGTTTAGAGAATTGTAGCCCTTTCCGTTGAACAACTCCAGAACAAATTTTTATCCAGCTATCTTGATATCTTCCGTGGGTGCGGCAGGCTGATTGAAAACTTCGACAGTTTTTCGAAGATCTTCGTTGTTTTTGAGAACGCCACTTGGACGCTTCTTCCCTTTGCTAAAAATAGCCGAAGTTGTGTCACATTCGCTCACGGCATGTGCAAATAGCACACAACTTTGCATCTCGCTGATATCTTCCTGAATGTTTGTGATAGGGAAAATCTTTCCAAGAGATTTTGAGTTTCCAGGACTGTAAAAATGGATGTTGTTTTTCTCTCTTGCTTTTGCCAATAACATGCATAAGAGATCAATGCCTGACGCTATAACAATAACACCATGATCTTCGGCATCTAGAGACAACGCTACGTCGACAATTAGTGTATCTGCGTCCCCTGTCGCCTGACGAACAGCAAATCGAGCATTTCTAAGCTCCTTTGTCAACGTAGAGATGAACCGCCCCTGTTTTTGGTGTTACTTAGAAAGTCTGGTTGAGAAGTGGAAACCATTGTGTTGGAATCGAAGACGATGTCTATGGACGTCCGCTTCCCCGCATGGCGTGCCTGCTTCTGGTTCTTGGTTCTTGGAGTCTGATCGTAGTTGCCAAACACAATGGTAACGTTTGAAGGATAGTGCTTGCTTATGTACAACTTGTAGGACTGGATTATGTCACCAAAAGTTGCAGGTCTTGGCCATACAACGGAATGCAAAAGCAGACCTCCATCAACGAATATTTTGCGTTGTTCTTCAAAATCTTTGGGGGCTTCTGAAGATTTGAAAAGGTGTTGAAGTGCTGACTTGGCTGTTTTTCTCAATAAGGATGAATCGAAGAGAGCGGAGGCGTCGGTGCAAGCTCGTACTTCAAGAACTCCACGATATCCGCTTCCGATTTCATCACACATATGATTCGCATGAAAAGTTAGTGCGGGTTGACCGGGACGATCTCATCACGAATTTTTAGTTGGCACCCAACAACTGACAAAGGTACTACGCGGCTTTTTCTTGCGAGCTTGAGACCCTCAAAACTTTTCCCCACCATTTGTTGTATTGCTTCTTCACCAACTTCTCGAGCCTTGTCGCAGTTGACGCTGTTGTCTGCAACTACGCCAGTGGAAAGCGATTGAAGACTTTCTTT
Source organism: Meconema thalassinum (assembly GCA_946902985.2). Taxonomy (NCBI): domain Eukaryota; kingdom Metazoa; phylum Arthropoda; class Insecta; order Orthoptera; family Tettigoniidae; genus Meconema; species Meconema thalassinum. Next base: position 190,114,001 of record OX336394.1, on the reverse strand, counting down.
ATTTAAATCCCACGGAGAGCGATCTTCTACCCACGAGCGAAACACTTCTGCGTGGTGGTTCTCCAGCTTCCACCGCGAGTCTCTCAACTGAACGTGCTGTTCCGAGGATTTTGTCTTTATACCAGACACATTTTCTACAGCTTCACAGGTCGGGATGCAAAGTGGAAACGCCGAGACAAAGAGAGCCAGCGCACTATCGTCCACTCCTCGTCCTCTTGTTAAACCTCCTCGTGATTTCATAGGCCGCATAAGATCCTGTTCTATGACCATATCTGACCATATTCCAGCCCAAAATCATGCGAGCGTCGGATGGAAAAGTACCCGTTCTTCGTGAAGTTGATGTACTCGTCCATGGGCATCTTCTGATCTAACTTAAGCATTTGATGCAGGTACAAGTAGGCTGACTTAGCGTAGTGAATATGCCCTGCAGCGTGTAGGTATGGCAACATCTTCGATACGCAGTACAAATGGAGGTTCCAATTTTCTGTTCTTTCTGCCCGAATAAACAGCCGAACGATTTCCACTTGCCTGTAGAACTCCGCCCAAAGCTTCGCTGTCCGGTTAGCTTCTGACAGTCTTCATCTTGCCTTCCATGTACTCCATGATCCGAGTTACAACTTGATCTTCGCATACTTTTTTCGGTGTTAGTTTTCCTTCTAAAACCTTTTAAAACACAAACAACGCTCATCGGATCGTCGAGTAGCTTCTTACACAAAATACAGTCTTCAAAACTTATTTTTATGACAACAACAGAATAAATAACACTTATACGGCATAACACACATCGGCCAACGACCAACTGTTTAAAATTTAGAAACAAAAGAAAACAAGAAGCTCCGCCAATTCGACGCATCAATGCTGCGGGCGAACGCGTCAGTTGGCCGCTGAGAAACAACGCAAACACGGGCTGATTCAGGTCGTGCACCATTGTTTAAATCTCTGTAGCTCGGGAACTATTACTTGCAAATCAATTATGAATACATCAAATGAAAGATTTCTTTGTCGCCAACAACTTTTATAGAAGACTTGTCTGCGATATTCGTGATAGTTTGCCAACAAACGCCAAAAAAAGGAAAATGTGGCACTTTTTTATATTTCGCGGCATTTTTTCGTTTCCTGTTAGACCGAAAGTATCGCTAACATGCCAACCCAGGAATTAACTTATCACTTATTTTTTCTCCTTTAATTTAAGCCATGTTAGAGCACTGTACGCCAAATCGTTAGCTTACAATGTGCATTCCAGCGACACCACCTATTTCTCCAGCATTCCAGGAGTTCAAACGGCTGGAAATCCAGGAAGCCGACACGGGAAGACCGGGGACTTTTAATATGTTGTTAAGAACATCAAATAGGACAACTGTACCAATTTTCAGCTTTACTAATTTTTTTTCAAGGTTTTGACCGTTTTTAGACTAAAATTCCTGGGCTAAGGGATCAAAGGGTAACATTGTACCACATTAGAAGCTTCACAGGTCAGTAAGACAGTGTACTTTCAAGCTTATACAATAGTTCCTGTTTCTGCTTTTCCACATCATGGATGAAACTCGGCGTAGACTATTACGAGTAATAAAGAAAAGAGCTTCGGCAAAGGCCAGCTTAAAACGCATAATGAATTTCGTCAAAGACTTTCTAAGCGAGCAAGATTTGGGACATATTCGTATTCAGTTGGATCAATTGACAGAGATCTGGCAGAAATACGACAAATTCCAGTCTGAACTTGAATGGGGTGATGACGGTCGAGATCATGGTCAGGACAGGGATGATTTTGAAAATTCATTTATTGCTCTCGAAGTACAGATTACCGCTCTTGTAACGCCAACATCATCTGAGATTAATTCAAGTAGTGATAGTAAATCAGCTCAAGCTAATGCTACTTGTCATCACAAGAGCATTCGCTTAAGTACCATCAATCTTCCTAGTTTTGATGGTGACAATAGGACATGGGTTCAATTCCGTGATACGTTAGACAGCTTAGTCATTTCAAATTAATCCTTTTCAGAGGTGCAAAAGCTTCATTATTTGTTATCGTCGTTGAAAGGTGAACCTTATGAGATGTTACAAAATCTCACTATTTGCAACAGCAATTTCTCAATTGCTTGGAACTTAGTAAATCAGCTGGCTTAATGGTTACTTAACATGTTACTGAATTACTATCACCTCCTCGTGTTAGTAAAGATTGTGCTTCAGAATTACGTCACCCTGTCAATCACATGAGGCGTATTTAATGCTGTAGAGACATTCTGCACAAAGAGCCAACTCCATGAAGTACTGTTAGCTCAACTCACGCTAGACAGTGTTGACTCTACTACAAGGAAATCATGGGATTTGGAAACTAGTTCACAGGACATTCCTAAAATTGATGAGCCTCTGTCTTTCCTGGAAAGTAGATGCCAGGCATTAGAACTCAGTCAAGAAAATCTTTCATCTAAAGCACACGTCAGTGTCAATCATAAGTCTGGTAATGCCAGTGCGTTAAAATACAATAAGGCAAATAAACATTTTAGTGTACTTGTTGCCATCAGTGACAATAGGTGCTCCTATTGTCAACAAGCCCATACCTCGTATAAATGTCCTTCATTTACCCAACTAAGTATCCATGATCGATACAAGTTTGTGAAACACAACAAACTGTGTTTTAATTGCATGAAATCTTCGCATGAGCACAGGGCTTGCCAGTCTGGTAACTGTAGGAAATGTGGTAAAAGACATCACACACTTCTCCATCAGGATCACCAAGTACGTGGAAGTACCAGTCCGCTCAGTCATGACACATCAATGTCACACCAATTAGCAGACACCAGTCATGTTCCTCTCCCTATAACCAGTTGCCTACTTGCAGTTACTGCACGTTAACGATGAATCCGAACACTCAGGTTCTTCTTTCAACTGCTATAATAAAATTGAAAGATTGTACTGTACCCGTTAGTCCGGATAGTAGCCTGTTGGAATATCCATTACCCCAGCAGGATCGCCAATTTCTAACAGCACCGGCAAATTACAACATTAGAAATCGCTCCAACATGGTCTTTAGGGATTTACATACAGCAGTTACGAGAATATTTAGGATAAACAACAAACTACACGGGGCACACTTACCTTTACTTACGTGTCTCGGGGACTGGGAACTCAGCTTCGCCTACAATACATCCACAATACTCTAATCCTTATATTTAAAATGAATCACACGTCAACGATGACAGATAACGAACTGAATAAATTTATTAACAAGAGTTAACTAATCTAATATAAACAAAATAACAATAAACTAATCTAACAACAACAAAAAATAAAACCATACAATCACACACACTTCTCTTCCACAACACATCTTACTACATTGCTGGGTAAAAATATCAGCATAAAAGCCTTGACATAACTAGGCCTACACTACGTAAAGAAAAACGTTTAATAGAGGCTCTTACATTCATGACATTCCTGACAACTGGTTACCTTCATTGGCACGCGTCCAGGAAACGCACGTGTTTTGGCTTGCTTCATCAATGAGCGCTAGCACAGCGTTGCGCTCAGAACTATATACATTTTATACAAGGCTGTGAGTCGCCACATGTTCACATTATGTCACACCAATCTCTCCACTCCTAACGGTGAATCATTCTGTCTGGCTTGCATTGAGACTGCCTTGTGTGCGTTTAAAATACACGTATAGTTTGGAAGGAATGTAGTGACGCTTCAAGGTCAAGATGCAGCGTAAGTGGTGGGGGATGTGGAGCAGGGAACAGGGAGCCGGAAGGTTATAACTGCTTCGAATGAACTACAGAGTAAGTGCGCCAAATGGGCACTTCGGTTTCACCAAGAATTAGACCACTTGAAATAAAAATAAAATTCTGAAACTTCGCAAATTTATAGAACAGGAATCTGGAATGCAAAGTATGAAAAACAAAGCTATATTTAATAGTTTATGAACATGTAATGATGCTTTCAAAGTTGATCCTATTTATTAAAAAATCTAAATGGCATTAAAAAGTTAGTATGCGGTAAATTTTCGTATCTTTGGGTTAAATAAATTGTGTAAACATAAAAGTTTGAGGCAATGAGTTGAATTTTCATGTTCGAAATAGTTCTTGTTTGTGGGACGAATTGATTTCTGTTTGCGGGTCGTTAAACAGAAAAGAGAAATAGCAGTCAGCGCGCAACTGGTCACTGCTTGTTTTCGCCGTCCCGTGTAATCAATCATTCATCGGACATGTGTAAAGTATCTTAAACGATATGTACGTACTTATTGAAACAATATATCGGCAAAGAATATAACTTAATAGATATTATTTTAATATAAAGCAGTGACATATAAATTTGAAACAACACTTCGTACACACTTATTGCAGATAAACTTTCTACGGATTTTCCCAATGAATTGGAGTCGCAGAAGCCAACTAGGCTCATTTTGGATTTGGCCGGGGATTTAAGGACGGATGCCCTTCCAGACGCCACGTGATTTTTCAGGTGAAAATTCCATCCCGCTCTTACCGGGATTCGAATCCCGGCCGTCCGGGTGAAAGACAAGCAGCAAAGCCACTGCGCCATCACGCTCCCCAATACATACTTTTTGGATATGTTTAGCATTATTGTTAGGAAAAAGAGGAGTGTATATAACTATGTTTCATCCATATACACTATGGGTCGTTTGACACTCCGGTACTCTTTGATTGATCTCAAATAGGCTAAATTCTTTTCCTTATGTCAGATTTTTCTATCAGAATTTTCTTGTTGTCACACGATTTCTTCCACCGAAAACCTAAAATTTTCATTACTTGACTAAGGGCCCATTTTGAAAGTTCAAAGTCAATTTTCTCCTGTAAAATTGGTAATAAAGCTCGTAACGTTGGACGTTGACCATGTGTTACATGGAATTCATTAATATTTCTTCTAATTACGCATTTTTTTTTAAAGTCATCTATTTCCGTTTCAACTCTTTCCTTCTTGCGGTTTTTACGCGGCGTTGAAAAAGAATGTCAACCTCCAAATTGGTTTGGTTTTCTTTTAAAATCCTCTGAACACTTCTGCGGAATATTCCAGTTGCTTCAGCAACTCGTTTTTGCACTTCTTTCAATAAAATTGGCCCTTCTTCTGCTTCTTGTTTCATAAGTCATATATATTGCAAATAAGCTTTCTTGCCTGGCTGTGAATGATCTTCCCACCAATCTATCTTTCTGCCATGTTTCTGACTAAAGAGTATATATACAGTATTACAAAAATATTCCAGGATAACAAAATTCTAAAAAGTATTATATATCATGACAAATATTTAAACCACATTCAAAATAGTTGAACTTGCCAGTATACAGCATACACACTTGCGAAGTTAACAGCGCGCCGAACGTAAAGCTACTGGGACAGATTCTCTCCCCACCCTTAATACGTGGCTAGAAACTTGTCTGTCCTCCCCCTGCTGCTCGAACTTGAAGCGTCACGACATTCTTTCCGTACTATATAAAATTAACATTCAGATCTTACAAAAATGCTCATAACTTCTATATTCCTTTAACAATGATTCTGAAATCTTCATACGATCTTTCATTCGCACCCCGGAATTGTTCTAGACCAATTCGGTTCTACATTCACTCTTAACAGTGGTCAATCATCCAAACAAAAACATCCGCTCACAAAACACACGCTATTCCAAAACATTCGATTAATAAATCCTATTAAAAATTATTTAAATAATTAAATCATTTCCGAAAAATATTTACAAGTAATTTGTTCATAATAATGGACAATACTTAACGTTGTTAACACGTTACTTTCGAGATTCTGGATTCTCAGTTACAATACAACACTCAATTAAGTATTTACACTGTTTTTCCACATAAACATTTTCTAACACTCTGTAGTTTTCATATACTGCTCACACATCGTCTTATATAGGTATCATTACATTGTCGGTCTAATACAGTCGACTGGCAATGGTCAACTGTACGTAATTACATAACTTCGGGTTTAATAAAATTTAATAATGGTATCATTGACATGAGTAGACAATCGTTCTCTAATTGCATTCCTCTAAAACCCTTCTGTCAACACAGCTAAAACGTTACTTCACATGAACTGGACTACTTGTATACAACGACTCTTATCATGATCCAATGCCTTTCTTATTAAATAACAATAATTTCATTGACTTCCCTTAAAATGCGGAACTTCCTTCGCATGAGCGTTCCATATTTCTACAAATCCTCATGTAACAATATATATGGCATAAACAATTATCATCCACTATGTTAAACAATAACCAAAAACGGATTAATTGTTATTAACATTTCTTCTGTAGGAACCTTTCTCAAATAACGGCATGACCCTCACTATCGTTCCACATGACTACAGATCTACAATTATACATCTTTAAGTTCTTCAAATGAAACATCCAATCGTTACGAGCGATATTAGACTGTCGTGATTGACCTCCTAAAGTTTACTTCACAAAAAGATAATTAACTGTTAACTCATCTGTCGCAAATACATGTAATAAAAATAATACTCCTGTCTCACCTCACTTATTTATTTATTTATTTGTCAATATTAAGGAACACAGGCACCAGCCCAAATACATTCCTTCTTGACATTATCTGATTAAATAACAACATGTATCAGTGGAAAATAGAGAAAACAGATTACACAAATTACACAAATGAAGAACAGAACATAAATACTACAAAGGAGATCGTGAAAATATAAACCATAAAATGAAAACAAAACTGTACAAAGTAGAAAAAAAGAATATAAATTGTAAATCGTTGTAATATCAGGTCTACATAATGACGTGATATTACACAAATGGAGTAAAATAACACACATGTTATTTATAGTGTCAAATAGAATTCAATCTTGACCGGGATAAACTAGCTTTGAATTCCTAGCCAAAGATTTGAATAATCTTCTATCAAAATATATTTCCTCTAACATATTAAATGAACAAAGCTCTCAGCTTTACAAATAATAAAAAGGATTGTCAACGTCCTAATGCTTTTCCACTCTACACAAATAATGTCTATAGGGATTAAGACTTCGGTCTTATCAAACGACTAGTACTTCCTAGATCGTCGAAAGTTTATGTACAATAATGATATAACAATATCATTCGATGTTTCTTCTGCTCTTGAAGTTGGATGTTGTTACATTAAAGTGCTCGAATTAAATTTAAAAGAATTTAATTTGAAACTATGACACAATGTCTGAATACTTGGTTTAAATCAAATTATTACAATCCGATAGTCGAAACGACTCGTCTTCTATAAGGAAATCTGATTCCTCAAACAAAAATTATAATGTCAGTTCAACAACTGATCCGTAGAATAAAATTGAAAAATAAATAATCTTGAAGCATAAGAAACTTAGCACTCATATGAAGTGTAAAATACAAGAAAACACTGAAATACATGAAATGTGAAAATATGGAGTAAGAACAACGGCTCAGGATGTCACTAATCAAGCTCTATACTAAAAGTAAGGGACACTGCTACCTTATTTGGACGAAAACTTGAAGATCTATGTAAGTATTCACACAATACTTAAGATGTTTCCTCAGTTCAAGATACTGAGACGGATCTGCATTCGAACCTCGGATGTGCGACCTCGGAGATAGGAAAATGTTCCCTCTCCGGAATTCACCAACATTCGCCTGGGCTCGAACGACATCCTTCTGGCAAATTATTATGTTGTTGCTGGGCTACCCTAGCATCTTGACAAATCTCTTCTGTAGACTCTTCATTCTCCGTCGCAAATATATATCAGCCTCATCATTGGAAAATAATTTATAGAAATATTCATATAGATGGTGAATGAAATATTTCTATTGCTAATTGGTGTTACATTAGTGTTCGTAGACTGACGAAAATGTACAAGATGGACCGTACACTACGTCTGTATTCAAGAATACGTCGTCTAACAAAGTTCCATCGTTGTATCTTAACTTCTGTTATCGAATATGTCTCTGGCGCATAACTATTTAGTTCATCATATCAACAATGTTAATTATGTTGAATGAAACCACTTGAAGAATAATGATAGTCATTATGATAATGTTTATTTGCTGCGCCAATGTTAAAAGTTCTCCGCTACTGTTCACTTGAACTGCGTTCGCCAACTTCTCGTTGCAACTAAAATGATATTCAGCTTTATTTCCAACACTTTTGAAAATCTGTCTTAACAGGCTTATATTGTCGAAATGGTAAATCTTAAAACGCTCGACTTTCAGCAGAATGTAGTATTCGACCTGTTCTTTCTCTATATTCACTTAGTTGAACTCGATTCTCAATTATATACGAGATATGCTATTTTCAATGTTCCTCACAAGTTCACTTAAAATGGAAGTGCGGTAATCTCCAATGTTCTACCTTGCTAACCTAGCGACTCCACGAGTCGACAATCGTCGCACTCGGACAAAGCTTGGGATCTCCGTTAACCCAATACAAACACTTCCTCACTCTTCAAAGACTGCTGGAATAAGAACCTCGATCCTTGGATCTCCCCCTCCAAGTCGAAATTTTGGCGGCCATATCAATCACCCACCATAATTTTAGCGTGTAGATTACTAATGCTCATTACTGCGTAGATTAACCGATCTGCGGTTTTTAAAGTATCAGACATACTTTCTTTTAATATTCTCTTCATTTCCAAATAAGAAAATCTTCTTCTAAGGGCCTAAATGCATACATTTCACCAAATTATGTAGTTGAAGTTGATCCCGTCTTCAATAAGACCTCTGGTGTATTCTTTGGAATACACGGTAAGACATAGTTAGCCTTCGCTGCACCTTGCTTAACTTCTTTCTTCCCTTTTTTCTCAAACACCAACAGTGATTTCTTACTTGTTCTTTTATTTCAGCACCTTGCTTACTTTCTTTGTGAGTTTGTTGTAGATATAACTTACATGATCAACCTAGCGGCATCTAGCAGCTAACTGCTGAAGTTTCTCAACATTATGCTCAAGAGGACTTCCTTCTCAATCCAGCCACAAGATGTCGTCGCTATCTCCAGCTAACATCTCCATGCTCAAGAGGACTTCTTCATCGTTCCAATCCTCCAGACGTCGTCATCATCGCCTGCCAGCTTCTCCTTGAAGATCACTCCATCAAGAAGATTAATATCTAAGAAAGCAATGTATCATTGTTAGGTCGGTAATTTTTATGTATGTTCCTTTGTCTGTTTCCCCTACCCTCCTCCCTCCTTGGTACCTTCGTGCTTCGTCGAGCAGCTCTCACTTATGGGTTAGTCGTCAAACCAAACAGTTAGAGCCTACTTCAGGCTTGTCTCCTGTCTACTTGAGACACTTTTAAATCAGGACGCCATGTCTTAATTTTAACGTCAACCGTCATCCAGATCATCATCGTTCTTCAAAATGAGCTAAGTACTACTTCAATGGTTTTCACCAAGTTTTAAATGTTTTAAATTGCTTATAGCATTTTATTTGATTTTATAGACAGTGTGAAATTGATAAATGTGATGAAATATCTGCCTTCAAAAGATATTCCTGTTCTAATTGTGGCTACTTCGGCTAACTTTTCAAAATGAAAAAGTACTTCTTATGCTGATTATGTGAGATACTATCTCACACCGAGGGATAATTTAAAGTTCCCACTGTCTATAGAATTTAGATTTCCGCCGGGGGACTTGTTTTGCTCAATTCAACCGATATCATTGCTCTAGAACTTTCTACATCAAGTTATCTTTCTACAAGTGAAATAGCCTGGCATTTCTTTAAATATGGGAACACATTTTCCTCATTGAGAAATTCATGTTGTATAACCTCTAATCAACATAATTTGTCTTCCTTCGTGGGATTTTCCGTTGCATTCAGCTACAATCTACGGATTTCTAAAGAAATAAATTTTCTCCAACTAAAACTCAACTAGTGATCTCCACAATTGCAATAGCTTTTCGTTTGATAAACTTTCCGTGTTGCAATAGTGAACTTTTCAACGGACTACAGTGCATAACAGTGCCCATTCAACAACCATCCGTGTCGCGTTCGAACGAAAGCAATAAATACGGCCATAAACTTTCTCCTTAAAGTTCATATTTCCTTTTCCTAAACACCTTACTAACTTTATATAATTAAGTTTAAATTTAAGTACTGATGTACCTTGCTGTTTAAACTACAACTTATGTCAATTTCTAAGAGGCCTCGCTTGTTATCAAGTGCCCTCCCAACTTTGCTTCGCATTTACTGAATTAATTTCCGTATAATCTGTGTCTAGTACACACCTTAAATCATATTGTTTTTCCTCTTTTGTTAGGGAATTCAATTATTTCTACTCACAAGTGAGTTTTCCAACTCTCCTTTTCCAGGTTTCACGAAAGGGTAACTGGCCCCATTTTTCTCGTGTCCCTGCTTCAATACGGGAATTTATAGAAACGTCTTCTTAATTCTCTCTTTTCTTGTTATAATTTCAAATTTAATATTTGTTCATACTTCAAGATTTCCACATAGGAATTCTCAAAGTGCATATATTGTACCTGATTCTCTGTCATAGCTTCAATTATTTATAATCCTCGTTATAAACTTAAAAGTTTGCTAATTTTAGCACAATGTTTAAAATCTTATTCAGATTTGTACTCGAAGCAAGTTTCAAACTTGCATCCCCTTTAACATCGTTAAAAAAATTACAATTTGTTAGCATTAAGTCTCAGACTTTTGTATGTTAAAATTGTTCATTGTTGTTAATTGGAATCTTAATCAGCTTTATATAATTTGTTTCGTCAACTCTAAGTATTGTTAAATAAATTAAATTCCATTTTTTCGTTTTATAAATTCCTAGAGAATAACGGTCAGGCAGGTCCTTGCCTTCCCCGACTCTTCCTTGGCTTATGGTCCCTTTAAGAAAATTACTTAAAAAGTAATTAAAGTTTTGCTACTTGTTGCATTTAACTGGAAACTTCAAAAATCTTGTTTAAAGCTCTTTTTAATTTTCATAACTAATTCTAATAAGCCATCGAGGCGAGCATAGCTAGCTCAGCAAGCTTCCTGCTCGTCGAGATTTTCACTACAACTCATGGTTTGTTTTCCAAATTCTTAGTTTTCTTCTGGTTTGAACTTTTAATCGGCACTCCGCTGGTTACAAGCTCAACTTATCTTACGTGCAACAATTGGCATTCTTCCAACTCATCAAGAAGAAATAAAATCCTTACTAAAAGCATTCATATTGCTTCATCGCTTCCCTTTTTGGGAGTATTTGGTTGGTCTAACGGAGATCCAACAGTACCCAAAATTAAAGTTATCACTACCAATTTAAATTACTTGTGCCTTTCAAAACCGTCGATTAAACCTAACTCCTTTGAAAGCATATACAATAAATCAGTCATTCTTTGTCTTGCCAGACTACCATCCTTCCCCATATAACCCAATTTTAAGCTGGGAAGAGAATGTACAAACGCCGCTTGCTTGCAAATAGCTAAAGCTCCAGCCGCATTTCCCGTTAGCTACGGCCAGGTCCATACCCACTTTAGGTGTTTCACGGGCTTTGCAGTGACACTCGTCACTAACTCATTTAAATTTATTTTGTTTGCTTAGTGTTGGACTCTCGTCCTATTTACCCACACATGTTCTTCATTCCGAAACCCACTTCCCTTTCCTTTTCTCTTCATCTTCCCTTGGGAGTAGGGTTAATTCCTAGCAAAAACCTACCCAACCTCTTCTCATTGGCTCTGGGCTGGGATTCAATAGCATAATTTATTACAATATTTATAATATTAATTTCCAAACTTACTGTTGCTATGCCAATTTCAGCCTTCTAGAAGCGTGTATTGTGCAATATGTCACGTGATCGGGCTCTCCCACGGCCTCGAGCTTGTAACACTACCCTCCTGTGTCACACTTCCAGAATTTATATTTGCTGGTTAAATTTTATCATGGGGACGGAAAATACTCTCATTTTGTCCCAGAATAATTCAATTTTCGGGGGCATTCCTCCTTCATATCAAGTTAAAAACAGTTGCAAATTGTTTTTAATCATTCTAATTCAAGACTTTTGATATGTCACTTGAACTCGAAAATTGAATTATTTTAGCCTATTTTCTTATGATACTTATTTAAATTCTTAGCGTTGAATTTTCCTAGAATAACGTTATTTTCTTCTTCAAACTACTCATAACAGTTATTCCCATAAGCATTAGTTATACGGAACGCTCTTTCTTCTCGTTTCCATACCAGTTATCTTCATCTGACCCGTTCCTCTTCTTCTTTTCTTCTCTTTTTCAATGTATTCTTCTTCCTCTTCTTTTCTTGGTTCTTCAACGTCTTCTTCTTCTCTTCTTGGTCCTTCAACGTCTTCTTCTTTTTTTCTTGGTTCTGTACTACAGTATATTCTCTTCTCTCTTCTACTTCTTTCGTTCAATGTTCATAGTTCCTCCATATCGTCTATGAGAACCGTTTCCATTACCTTCTCCTTTACTGGTGCTTGGTTTGGAATCGATACTCAAATCCTTTTTATCTTCATTCCCATTTTCCTTATCTCTTCAATCCTTGAGATATTATTTTCCTTCCTTGTGACATTCATCATATTTCTCCTTCGTCATTATTTCTTCTTGGGAGTTTCTGTTACGATTATAATTTTGGTTATTCCTGTTGTTATTCCTATTATAATAACCGTTATTATTGTATCTGTAGTTATTATTATTGTGATAATAACCACTTCTACGGTTGCCATTGCTATTATCGTTACTACGTCCTTGCTCTTGCTGATATGGACGACCTCCAAGGAATCTCCTGTGTCTGGGTTCTGGTCTGCGATCACGGAAATAGGTATTCCTTTCAGGACCTATATTTCCCTTTTCTAGTTCTTTCGGATTGTCTGTCTGTTGTGTTTGGTCAAGATATACTGTATTAATGTATTTGTACTCTTGCCTTTGGTTCTTCGCAACAACGTTCGGAATCGGGCTCGTGTAATCGAGTTTTCGGAGCAGTTCGTCCAAACTCGCTAGATCATTGATCCCTGACGAGATAATTAGACGTCTGACTTCAACAGGGAGCATCCTGGCTATCGCGTCTATCAACTGAGCTGTAGATATCGGGGGTTGAAGATATCTAAGTCGGGCGAGCTGACTTGTGAAGAAGTCTGCGTATCGTGTGGGAAGAGTACCTGAATACTTTCGTGAGTATACTTCTGCGCGTAGGGAATTTTGAGCTTCAATGCTCCAGGAACGCTTTATCAGTGCTTCTGAGAATTCATCGAAGTTCATGAAGGCATATATAAAGGCACAAAACCATTCAAGGGGCCAGAAAGATAGCGCTCTACGATCTTAATTTCTCTCTCTTGGAATATGCGCTTCGATATAGTAATCTTTGAGATTTCTGATGTACTCTGTCGGTGTGAAACTATCTAGGTTGCTGAACTTACGTGGTTTGTCCTCAAAGTTTCTAATGACCGTCACGTTTCTCGGATATGAATCCTGAAGGTTTGGTCGAAAATCTCGATTGTAACTTTTGGGATCTTTACTCCTCTCCTCTAAACCTTCCGTAAACCTGAATCATCTTTCTTCCGGCCTGATTTCCCTTTCTTCCACTTCTAGGCTACTTCTTCTAGTATGATTCCTCGAATCTTTGAAATCAATCTTCTCCCTTTCCTTTTCTTCTATCTCAGTGATAATCTTCTTCACTTGTTGGCCTACTTCGGTCTTTAAATCTTCCTTAGAAGTCTCAAGACTGGCAACATCTCCTAGATTAAGACTTTGTAATTTCTTAGTTACGTATTCTTCTAGTTCATTAGTTTTCTCCTCACTCATGGCATTAACGTTAGTGACAACCTTGTTTAACTGTTCCTCTATCGTTTTAGTCTTACTCTCTAACGATTCTTTCAAAGCTTGCACATCCTGACTAGAATGAGTTCTATCTTCTACTTGCTTTTCAGTAAGCGTATCAATCCTTTTACCTAAATCCTTTCTTACTTCAATAACCTCTCGATTAATTTCTTTTCTATGTTATCTTGGATTTGCTTAACATGTTCCCCACTGGATTTGTTCCACTCGTCTTTCCAGACAACTACATTAGCTTTTAACATTTCAGCTATGTCTTCCTCAATATCTGCTTTAAGAATTCTATTGTGATCAATAACCTGCGTTCGTAAAGTTTCTACATTACCTTTTAATTCGGCCAGAGAAGCTGTGGTTTTAAACGCATCGTTTACAAAACGTGTCGTTAAAGCAGTTATATTCTGAGTACACAATGTTTTAGAAGCTTCCACCTCTTGCCCAATTTTGTTAATGTCCACTTGGACTTTTGCTACATCCACAAATACCGTATTGACTTTTGTTTGTATTTTTCTATGTCAGACTGCACATCAGTGACATCTGACTGCATATTCTTTATGTCAACCTGAACATTAGTGACATCGGCTTGGACTGAATCTACCTTAGGTTGGACTGTGGACACCTCTAACCTCACTTTTCCAATGTTGGACTGTACTATGTCTACTTTGGATTGGACTGTATCGACTTTACTTTGGACAGTGGATACATCTGACCTAATATTATTAACATCAGTTCGGACATCTCCGACATCTGTCCGTACACCACTTACATCATCCTGAATCTGCTTTGAACTGACCTGTAAACGCGTTACATTTACAACCATTTTAGAGGCACTAGTTTGTAAACCCTCTAATGAAGTCTGAACTTCTTGAATTTCATTTTGAAACTCTCTTTGACACTTTCTGCAACTTTATCTCTAATACAATCAACAACTTTAACAATCACTGTGTCAAAGTCCTCCTTTCGTTCACGCTTCAGTTGTTCTAGGTCCAGCTTCGCCTCCTGGAATTTACCTTACATATCTACCATATTCACAGATAAATTTTCCTTTATCTCATCTTTTACAGCATTCAAACTGCTCTGCACATGCTCTTTCAAATTCGCCTGTAGTTTCTCCTGTATCTCCTCCAACATTCTCCTTACATCCTCAGTTGCCATTGCAATAACCCTTTATATACTGCTATAGAGACATATTCAACAACACAGCAAGTTAATAACATCTGAGCAACGTCTTCCTCCATATAAATTTTGAGCACCTTAATGTCTAAAAGTAACTTAAAATTACCTTAGCATTAACATATAGTACACCCTATTTTTAAACAAACCTACTGATATTGCTCGTTCTTCTGTGACTCACTTTAAATATACTACCACAAAGAAAATTCTACCATTACAATCATTAAAACAAGTTAGCTTTATTTTTAACATGACCTCAGCAATCGTCATGTACCGGTGAAATAAAATAAACATCCTATTCATAGGTCGTTTTTCGAAACTGTCTACCTACTACACCTCTCTCAGGTTTCTAAGATCTGATCTTTGTCTGAGTGTAACCTTCCTAATATCAATTTAAAATAATCCTATATATTTACACTCACATCCATCCGAAATTGGATAAGACATCCCACAAGTCTGGTAATTATTTCTTTCACTAGAAATGATCAAACCAACTTCCTTTAGAGGCACTACGAAGCTAATTTCGTATCCCCTAAGTTTAGGGCGCCATCCCTACTGAACCCGTAAATCCGGAAAGTAGCCTGTTGGAATATCCATTGCCCCAGCAGGATCGCCAATTTCTAACAGCACCGGCAAATTACTACATTAGAAATCGCTCCAACATGGTCTTTAGGGAATTACATACAGCAGTTACGAGAATATTTAGGATAAACAACAAACTACACGGGGCACACTTACCTTTACTTACGTGTCTCGGGGACTGGGAACTCAGCTTCGTCTACAATACATCCACAATACTCTAATCCTTATATTTAAAATGAATCACACGTCAACGACGGCAGATAACGAACTGAATAAAATTATTTACAAGAGTAAACTAATCCAATATAAACAAAATAACAATAAACTAATCTAACAACAACAACAACAAATAAAACCATACAATCATACTTACTTCTCTTCCACAACACATCTTACTACATTGCTGTGTAAAAATATCAGCATAAAAGCCTTGGCATAACTAGGCCTACACTACGTAAAGAAAAACGTTTAATAGAGGCTCTTACATTCATGACTTTCCTGACAACTGGTTACCTTCATTGGCACGCGTCCAGGAAACGCACGTGCTTTGGCTTGCTTCATCAATGAGCGCTAGCACAGCGTTGCGCTCAGAACTATATACATTTTATACAAGGCTGTGAGTCGCCACATGTTCACATTATGTCACACCAATCTCTCCACTCCTAACGGTGAATCATTCTGTCTGGCTTGCATTGAGACTGCCTTGTGTGCGTTTAAAATACACGTATAAAATTAACATTCAGATCTTACAAAAATGCTCATAACTTCTATATTCCTTTAACAATCATTCTGAAATCTTCATACAATCTTTCATTCGCACCCCGGAATTGTTCTAGACCAATTCGGTTCAACATTCACTCTTAACAGTGGGCAATCATCCAAACAAAAACATCCGCTCACAAAACACACGCTATTCCAAAACATTCGATTAATAAATCCTATTAAAAATTATTTAAATAATTAAATCATTTCCGAAAAATATTTACAAGTAATTTGTTCATAATGATGGACAATACTTAACGTTGTTAACACGTTACTTTCGAGATTCTGGATTCTCAGTTACAATACAACTCTCAATTAAGTATTTACACTGTTTTTCCACATAAACATTTTCTAACACTCTGTAGTTTTCATATACTACTCACACATCGACTTATATAGGTTTCATTACATTGTCGGTCTAATACAGTCGACTGACAAGGGTTAACTGTACGTAATTTTAAACTTCGGGTTTAATAAAATTTGATAATGGTATCATTGACATGAGTAGCAATCGTTCTCTAATTGCATTCCGCTAAAACCCTTCTGTCAACACAGCTAAAACGTTACTTCACATGAACTGGACTACTTGTATACAGCGACTCTTATCATGATCCAATGCCTTTCTTATCAAATAACAATAATTTCATTGACTTCTCTTAAAATGCGGTACCTCCTTCACACGAGCGCTCCATACCTCTACAAATCCTCATATAACAATACATATGGCATAAAAAATTATCATCCACTATATTTAACAATAACCAAAAACGGATTAATTGTTATTAACATTTCTTCTGTAGGGACCTTTCTCAAATAACGGCATGACCCTCACTATCGTTTCACATGACTACTGATCTACAATTATACATCCTTAAGTTCTTCAAACGAAACTTCCAATCGTTACGAGCGATATTAGACTGTCGTGATTGACCTCCTAAAGTTTACTACACAAAAAGATAATAACTGTTAACTCATCTGTCGCAAATACATGTAATAAAAATAATACTCCTGTCTCACCTCACTTATCAAGCTTTAAATTGTATATCGTTGTAATATCAGGTCTACATAATGACGTGGTATTACACAAATAGAGTAAAATAACACACATGTTATTTATAGTGTCAAATAGAATTCAATCTTGACCGGGATAAACTAGCTTTAAATTCCCTGCCAAAGATGTGAATAATCTTCTATCAAAATATATTTCCTCTAACATATTAACTGAACAAAGCTCTCGGCTTTACAAATAATAAAAAGGATTGTCAACGTCGCAATGTTTTCCACTCTACACAAAGAATGCCTATAGGGATTAAAACTTCGGTCTTATCAAACGACTAGTATTTCCTAGATCGTCGAAAGTTTATGTACAATAATGATATAACAATATCATTCGATGTTTCTTCTGCTCTTGGAATTTGATGTTGTTATATTTAAGAGCTCAAATTAAATTTAAAAGAATTTAATTTGAAACTATGACACAATGTCTGAATACTTGGTTTAAATCAAATTATTAAAATCCGATAGTCGAAACGACTCGTCTTCTATAAGGAAATCTGATTCCTCAAACAAAAAAATTTAATGTCAGTTCAACAACTGATCCGTAGAATAAAATTGAAAAATAGATGAAAGACAATCATCTCCTAAATAATCTTGAAGCATAAATAGCTTAGCACACATCTGAATTGTAAAATACAAGAAAAGACTGAAATACTTGAAATGTGAAAATATGGAGTAAGAACAACGGCTCAGGATGTCACTAATCAAGCTCTATACTAAAAATAAGAAACACTGCTACCTTATTTGGACGAAAACTTGAAGATCTATGTAAGTATTCACACAATACTTTAGATGTTTCCTCAGTTCAAGATACTGAGATGGGTCTGCATTCGAAACTCGGATCTGCGACCTCAGAGATAGGAAAACGTTCCCTCTCCGGAATTCACCAACATTCGCCTGGGCTCGAACGACATCCTTCTGGCTAATTCTTTTGTTGTTGCTGGGCTACCCTAGCATCTTGACAAATCTCTTCTATAGACTCTTCATTCTCCGTCGCAAATATATATCAGCCTCATCATTGGAAAATAATTTATAGAAATATTCATATAGATGGTGAATGAAATATTTCTATTGCTAATTGATGTTACATTAGTGTTCGTAGACTGACGAAAATGTACAAGGTGGACCGTACACTACGTCGGTATTCAAGAATACGTCGTCTAACGAAGTTCCATCGTTGTATCTTAACTTCTGTTATCGAATATGTCTCTGGCGCATAACTATTTAGTTCATCATATCAACAATGTTAATTATGTTGAATGAAACCACTTGAAGAATAATGATAGTCATTATGATAATGTTTATTTGCTGCGCCAATGTTAAAAGTTCTCCGCTACTGTTCACTTGAACTGCAATCTCCAACTTCACGTTGCAACTAAAATGATATTCAGCTTTATTTCCAACACTTTTGAAAATCTGTCTTAACAGGCTTATATTGTCGAAATGGTAAATCTTAAAACGCTCGACTTTCAGCAGAATGTAGTATTCGACCTGTTCTTTCTCTATATTCATTTAGTTGAACTCGATTCTCAATTATATAAGATATATACTATTTTCAATGTTCCTCAAAACTTCACTTAAAATGGAAGTGCGGTAATCTCCAACGTTCTACCTTGCTAACCTAGCGTCTCCACGAGTCGACAGTCGTCGCACTCGGACAAAGCTTTGGGATCTCCGTTAACCCAATACTAACTCTTCCTCACTGTTCAAAGACTGCTGGAATAAGAACCTCGATCCTTGGATCTCCCCCTCCAAGTCGAAATTTTGGCGGCCATATCAATCGCCCACCATAATTTTAGCTCGTAGATTACTAATGCGTATTACTGCGTAGATTAACCGATCTTCGGTTTTTAAAGTATCAGACATAACTTCTTTTAATATTCTCTTCATTACCAAATAAGAAAATCTTCTTCTAAGGGGCCTAAATGCATAAATTTCACCAAATTATGTAGTTGAAGTTGATCCCGTCTTCAATAACACATCTCATTGGTTCTGGGCTGGGATCCAATAGCATAATTTATAACAATATTTATAATATTAATTTCCAAACTCACTGTTGCTATGCCAATTTCAGCCTTCTAGAAGCGTCTATTGTGCAATATATCACGTGATCGGGCTCTCCCACGGCCTCGAGCTTGTAACACTACCCTTCTGTGTCCCACTTCCAGAATTTATATTTGCTGGTTAAATTTTATCATGGGGACGGAAAATATTCTCATTTTGTCCCAGAATAATTCAATTTTCGGGGGCAGTACATGGATGCTGCACCCCTTTCGAACCCTATTAGACAATGGTTCTCAAACTAACTTCATCACTGATTCCATGGCACGGCTTCTCAGCCTAGAACGATGTAAAGATGTTATTCCAATCCATGGGACAAACAATGTAGAATCTCATACCACCGGCAGTGTCAGGGTCGAAGTACACTCCAATGTGTCTAATTTCAAAGCGAATATCAGTTGTTCAGTACTGCAAAGAATATCTGGGGATATTCCGTCAACATTCATCAACACTGAAGTTTGGAACCTACGTAGTGCTACTGCACTTGCTGATGATAGGTTCTATCAACCTGGCAGGATAGATCTACTCATTGGTGCCGAACTGTTTGGATGTCTTTTGCGGGCAGACAAACGGACGAGACCAGGTGATTATCCAGTTCTTCAAGACACAGAGCTCGGATACATCCTCTCCGGACGAGTACAATTTCAGAACGCAACCAAATATCCACAACAACCCCAAAGAGCCTTCTTGGTTATAAGGCATGATAATCTTGACAAGCAACTGCAGACGTATTGGGAAATTGAAGAACTGAGCCAGACTTCTTCAATGAGAGAAGAACGCCAATGTGAGCGACATTTTCAACAAAATGTCAGCAGAGATAACACAGGCAGATATATAGTTCGCTTACGTCTTCGCAACGATGACAGGCAACTAGGTGACTCATATGGCCATGCCAGCGGTAGACTTCAACAGTTAGAGCATTGTCTACAAAGGCAGCCTACCCTGCGTGCAGCTTACAATGAATTCCTTCAGGAGTATGAAGATCTGGGACACATGAAGAAAATATCAAGAGGTCAAGAGAAGCCATGACAAGTCTATTACTTACCTCATCATGCAGCGCAAAGACTCGAGTAGTTTTTGACGCGTCGGCTAAAACAACCACTGGTTTGTCTCTCAATGACAAACTTCTTGTGGGACCTACAGTACAACAAGATTTGCAATCTATTATTCTATGATTCAGAACTCATGAGGTCGTATTCACAGCTGACACAACTAAGATGTACAGGCAGGTGAAGGTACACCCAGAGGATACTGGACTCCAGAGAATATTGTGGAAAAGTTCACCAGAACAGCCAGTCACTACATATGAACTTACTACAGTTACATATGGTACGGCATCAGCACCTTATCTTGCAACTCGATGTCTCCGTCAACAAGCTGATAACGAACATACAAGTTTCCACGAGCTGCAGAGATTTTAAAGAATGACTTCTATGTGGATGATATTCTTAGTGGATCAACCACCACCACTGATGCTCAAAATCTCCTACATGAACTCATTGAACTCCTCAAGAGTGGTGAATTTCCATTAACGAAGTTTTGTTCAAATCATCGCACTTTACTAGAATCCATCCCTCCGGCATTACTACAAACCGATCTCCATCTTCAACTGGACACTACAACCGAAGTGAAGACATTGGGATTATTGTGGCATCCCACAGAAGACATATTCATGATTGGTACCAAACCAACATCATCTTCTTGTGATAGTGATGGGAATACAAGGCATTCATCAGTGGCATCTGCAGTCGCATCGGTCGCACTTGTCAGTCCTATAGTAATCAATTACAAGATATTATTACAACAATTATGGTTACACAACATTGGCTGGGACGATAAACTTGATGCTCAACTCAATACACGGTGGCATCATCTCAATTCAAAATGGTATATACTCAAAGACGTTAAGGTTGACAGAAATGTTCCAGTCAAGGGTACATCGTCTCACATACAATGCCATGGCTTCTGCGATGCCAGCGAGAAGGCACATGGAGACTGTCTCTACCTACGTTCTACCTCACAACAAGGAGAGACTCAGACAAGATTGCTTTGCTCAAAGTCTCGTGTAGCCCCTCTCAAACAAGTAAACATTGCCAAGACTTGAACTTTTTGGAGCTTTGTTACTCGCTCGATTAGTGCACAAAACAGTGCCCATCTTAGATTTAGATATCTCTAAAATCATTTTGTGGACTGATTCAACCATTGTGCTTGCATGGTTATCATCACCACCTACTAGATGGAAAACATTTGTTGCCAACCGTGTGGCTGAAATCCAAAATTTAACCTACGGCAGCACATGGATTGTATCATCACAGGCAAACCCGGCAGATTTGATATCTCGCGGAACTAATCCTGTGACACTACAGAACCTTCAATTCTGGTGGAATGGACCTTCGTGGTTAATTCTTCCTTCAATAGACTGGCCTATATTCACACCAAATGTCACAGGTGCAGAACTTCCAGGACAAGGATCACCTATCATTGTTGCATTATCTTTGCAATGTAACAAAGAAAGCATACTGGTCAAATACTCATCATTGACTCGACTGCTAAGAGTCATTTGTTATTGCTTGAGATTTGTTCTTAACACTCAACATCCAGCTAACAAAGGAAGTTGTGAGTTTACTGCTCATGAACTACAAACTTCGCTGCAGTGGTGCATTAAAATGACACAGCAGGAAGTCTACAGAAAAGAAGTTGCATCTCTGCAAGAGCATACAGAGATCTAAACCAAGAGCGACCTTCGGGATCTCCATTATTTTCTAGATGAAAATGGTTCTCTTCGCGTAGGTGGACGGCTACGCCACTCTCAACTAGCTTACGGCAGTAAGCAACAATTAATTTTACCTCCAGCTCATCACTTTACTAAACTAATAATAATAATATCGTATGGCCTCGGGTGCCTGGTGCAAGCTTTGCTATTTGACACCCAGAGGGTAGCTTGCACGTCGAATTTCGTAGTTCCTTGACTATGAAAGTCAAGGAGGTTAGATGTTAGATATCTAATCTCCTTGAGCACAATAGCGCTTTCTAGTAGAGAAATGAGGAACTTTGTGATGGCGGAAACTCCCGAGATTAATTTTGCCATTATGAACTCGGCCTACTGAATTCAAATGGGTTCTTTGACATGCCAACTTCGTATGACATGCGTATCGTATTTTTGCCGCCATTCAAAAATCACTTACCACGGTCAGGGGCGAACCTGCAATCTTGGGGTTAGTAGACCGACACGCTATCCACTCACCCACCGTGGCAAGCTTTTACTAAACTAATCATAAAGGATGTACACATTCGTCTCCTACATGCAGGACCTCAATTACTGATCGCGTCATTATGACAAAGATTGGATTCCTCGCATTCGCCAAGAAGTCAGAGGAGTCATTCATACATGCTTGCCTTGCTACAGAATGAAGGCAGCTACTACTCAGCAACTCATGGGCCAATTACCTGTGGCAAGAGTCACACCTTCTCGTGCCTTTCTCCACATGGCAATTGATTATGCTGGGCCAATGCAAATCAAGGTTGGTTCTCTCAAAAGCCGGACCACAATGAAATGCTAAGCAGCATTATTTGTTTGTCTCTCTACGAAGGCAATTCATCTGGAGTTTGTAATCTCACTAATATCAGAATAATTTTTCGCTGCACTTAAACGATTCATTACCAGAAGAGGCAAGGTTCTTGACTTATACCGGTATAGCGACAACGGCACTAATTTCGTTGGACCTAACAGGGAGTTACAAGAGCTCCAAAATATGGTTCTATTTGAGGAATACAATAAACAAATTCATTCATTCGCTTTTGCATTTCATTCCACCCAACTCTCCTCATTTCGGCGGATTATGGGAAGCTCTAGTGAAATCTATGAAATACCAACTTCGAAGAGTCGCTGGAAATTCAATTCTTACGTTCGAAGAAATGTCCACGCTCTTAACACAGATAGAGGAGGCCTGTCTGAATTCCAGACCTCTTACCATCCTTTCAAATGACCCCAGTATTCTCAGCTACCTGAGTCCTGGTCATTTTCTGATAGGCAGTCCACTCATGACGTTTCCTGAGCCTGATCTGTCAGACTGCTCTTTCGAGATGGCAAAGAGTTCAACAGATTAGCCAACAGCTTTGGCAAAGATGGGCAGCTGACTATAATTCGCTGCAACAACGCAAACGGTGGCAGACAGAACGCACTACTCCTCAGCCAGGAGAAATAGTCCTGCTAAAAGAAGGCAACCAGCCTTGACTATCCTGGAAATTTGCTACAGTCCAAGAAGTTTTCGCAGGAAAAGACGGTCTTGTTCACGTGGTCGATGTGAGGACTGCTACGGGATGCAACATGAAGCGACCAGTGAACAAACTTGTGGTTCTACCATGATTGTATTTAAGTGTTTTATTTATTTATTGTTAAGTATGTAAGTTTGAATTATTGTTGGATAAGGAGGCAGTGGATTTGACAGCTATGGTGTGCATAGCAACAGTTGCTGGGGGTCAGGTTGATTGATGTATACAAAGAAAATAAAGCCGTTGGCGAATGACGGTATTTGGTCTGAGTCAATGTTATTCCAAGTTAGTTCACATAACATAATTCTGGTGACCCTGACGTGATACGAAAATGGATAACATTGAAAGGACAAAGAAAGTTCGTTCCGTGATTCGGCGATCGGTAACAAAGCTGTGCAATGAAGTCACACGGGAGTTCGAGAAGTCCCAAAGAGATCAAGAAGTCATCAGTGCATTAATCGAGTTAATTAATAATAAGATGGTAGAACTTAAAGAAATCGATAGTAAGGTGCTAGACGCGCTGTATGATGATCGTGACGAAGAAACTCTTGATGAAGAACAAAATTCCATCGATGAGTATGAAAGGAACACAACAGTTTTGAGGTTAAAAGCATTGAAAATTAACGAAACAAACGCTGTAACGGGGACAAGCATTGTGTTGAGGACACGAAGAGGTACAGACTACCCAAAATCGAACTGCGGAAGTTTAATGGGGACTTCAAGGAGTGGCTAGGGTTCTGGGCTTCCTTTTCGAAGATTCACGAAGACACTTCACTTCACGACAGTGATAAATTCCATTACTTGGTTCAATCAATGGAAGTAGGATCAAGAGCTCAGGATTTGGTTGGTAGTTACCCACAGACTGCTGGAAACTACGCAAAGGTAATTGTAGCTCTCAAACAACGGTTTGGACGAGAGAAATTACTGAAGCAGGTGTACGTGCGTGAGCTTTTGAAACTAGTGATTGACAATGCAAACAAGAAACAGGTAGTCGAATTTTCTCGTATGTATGATAAACTTGAGACACATTTACGGGCAATAGAGACTTTAGGCGTGACCACTGAACAAACAGCAACATTTCTGTACCCCATTGTGGAGTCCAGTCTTCCGGAGGAGTTGATGGTAGCCTGGCAAAGGAGTTCCAATTATGGCAAAGAAGGGCCAACTGATCCTGATAAACCTGGTGATTCAAAGAAGTGTGAACTTGATTACCTCATGGACTTTCTCAAACGTGAGGTAGAAGGAAAGGACCAACGAAATCTGGCTAGGGGTGGATTTATTGACTCTTCCATTGAGCGACAGAAGAATAAGTCTCCCAAGTTTCAACGCCGGAGAGAAGAAATACCGACGGTCATGGGGCTGTTCTCCAGTCAATCCTCCAGCTGCATCTTTTGTGGGAAGTACCATGATAGCCAGTTGTGTACTAAAGCACACTCTCTGTCATTGGATGAGAAGAGAGCACATGCTAAAGGTAAGAAAGCGTGCTTTAACTCTCTGAAGACAGGACATTTAGCGAAACTGTGTAAGGTGCCAGTGAAATGTCTAATCTGTCACAAAAGTCATACTACTCCTATGTGTTCAGAAACAAGCAGGGACGTAAAGGATACCACCACCAAAGAAGCTACTTCTGTACAATCGGGTGTGGCAAGTTGTTCGGGAGACGTCATGCTGCAGACAGCTTATGCAGTGATCCAAACTAAAGAAATCACTAGAAAAGTACGGGTTATGTTTGACACTGGGTCGCAAAGAACCTATATACTGAAGAAAACAGCAGTGGAAGATAGAACCCCAGCTTTGGATATCTTGGAGAAAATGAACACGCAAAGAAAACTCCGCCACCTTAATAGAGTCAGAGAAGCCTTCAAGTCAAGGTTCAGGAAGGAATATCTAGGACTCCTTATCCAGAAAGGAGGAGAGAAGAATCCAACAGCGATCAAGGTTGGAGATCTGGTGCTCGTCGAGACAGTCAAGAAGAGAATCGAATGGCTTACAGCTCAAATCATTGACTTATTTCTGGCGCAGATGGGAACATTCGGGTGCCATTTCAGTCATATGTTCATAGTTCTTTAGCCTCACTAAAGAAGTTGGGAGTGTATGTTGGATAAGGAGGCAGTGGATTTGACAGCTATGGTGTGCATAGCAACAGTTTCTGGGGGTCAGGTTGATTGATGTATACAAAAGAAAATAAAGCCGTAGGCGAGTGACGGTATTTGGTCTGAGTCAATGTTATTCCAAGTTAGTTCACATAACAATTATATTGTAATTTCTTGTGATTATTTTGAAACACCTACTTTTTCAACGGGGGGAGCATGTTTCATATTCATGTTTCTGCCCCTCAATTAGGTCATGGGTTGCGCCGCAAGGCCAGTTATTCTGTTCCCTTGCCTGAATGGGATTCTCACATCTGATTGTCTCTGAATGGCGTCTTCTCCACTCTTCCGCTAGGGCGCAGCGCACTTCTTGGGCCTGACTCGCGGCTATAGGAGGCAGTAGAGGGGAATGGCTGTGGGGAAATTGAATCTGAGTATTCCGTGGCAAGAATAGGATTGTTGTTGAAAAAGAATGGCTTCTTTCAGCAGAAACAAGCTTCGCATAAGAACTGTTAGCAAATGCAGATAGCCGGCTACCATACACCTTATGGCTAGCATCAAATATTATGCTCAATCGCAAGCAGGCTTGACATCATATCTGTTTCTTTAGAAGTAAAGGAAATTATCGACCTGTACGAAAATAAGGCATCAAAGCCACTCCCAGAATGTACCAGGTACAGTTCTTAATTGTATGAACCTCTTCATAGCAATAAACGAGGTTACTTTCTAGTTTTCTACATGCTAGTTACGTACGACTCATTCTACGCCAGAGACATAGGGAAAGAAGATCACGGAAACCAATGCCCTGGCGGGCCTGGATCTCAACAGAACATTTACTGGTCGACTGGGCCTGAATATAACCCCGCAAGTTTTGATCTTCCCAAGCCCCTAGTCCAAAACACTATCTACATGGAGAAGCCAGTGGAATTCCACGAAGGAGGGCAAATTATGTTTGCCTGTTAAAGAAAAGTTTGTATGGACTCAAACAATCTGGTCAGAGTGGAATCTGCGACTTGACGAATTCCTGAAGACATCCGGACTGCAAAGCTCGAGGGCTGATCTGTGCGTCTACTATGAGAAGAATGATTTAGATTTAGACCTGCTAATGCAGGGAAAGGACGAAGAACGTATCGAGAAGTTCAAGATGGAAATCTCTGGAGTGTTTGAAGTGAAGGACTTGGGACCGGTGAACCACATCTTATCGATGAAGGTAGATCAAGCCGATGATGGATCGCTCACCCTAAGCCATGCAGCTTATGCCGATGGCAACTTTTGGCATAAAAGATGCTAAGGGAGCATTGCCGCGTCTTGATCGTGGGATGCAGTTTGAAAAAGCGACTGGGGAGGCAGACCAAAGTCAGGGCACCAAACATCGACAAGCAGTCGGGGGTCTGCTGTATCTCGCTGGAGCCACCAGACCGGACTTAGCCTTTGCGACGACATACCTCAGTAGGTTCAACGAACGGCCAACAGCTGAACACTGGAGTTCGTCACCTTCTGCGTTATGCAAAGCACACCAAAGGCATTGGTCTAACGTTTAAGAAAAATGGGAGACCGAGTGACAACCTTCTGTGATACTGACTGTGAAAGTGACAGGACAGACAGACGGTCATTCAGTGGGTATGTCATGATGCTTTCTGGAGGTGCATTCTCATGAATTGCAAGAACGAAGAGGACAATCGTACTCTCCACAGTGGAAGCCGAATACATGGCAATGTGTGAGGCAACCAAAGAGGTATTGTGGTTGCAACAGTTCCTGACGGAAATCGGAGTGGGTGAACTTGCGCCAAGGACATTGCTGGCCGACAACCAAGGGGCAATCACACTACTGAATAACCATGTGATATCGCAGAGGAGCAAGCATACAGAACTTTGGCATTTCTTCATCAGGGAGAAGATTGAAGGAGGACTGCTATCCCTGAATTATGCTCCATCCACTGACAAATTGGCAGACATCTTGACAAAGAAATTGACAGGGAAGGAGACAGCTCGTCATCGAGAACGACTGGGTTTATCTAATCCCAAGTGAAAGTGGGGCTTATTGTAAGGGAGGTGGTAGTGCTAAGAACAATTGCATCCATTATTGGCAAGAATGCTAGTAGTTCAGTGAGTACTCATATCCACCGCTAGGTAGCGGAAACTTATTTTGTGTGTTCCATGTTACTATCTCGCGACGTTTGACCGCAATGCAAGACGTGCTTGTATAAGCTCCGTATATAATCTCAATATACAATTAACCACCAAGTCACCAGAACTAACAAATCATACAAGTACACAGTCACAAGGTTTGCAATTAATGAAGGAAGCACAAAGATGCTCCCATGATGCTTGCTGCGGCAAGATGGCGTCACAGTGAAAGTGTAGTGAAATAGCAGCTAGTGTAAATATTTGATAAAAGTGATAAAATATTATAACAGAAGTTTAAAATCTATAAAGTTACTTTCCTTAGGTCAAGTGAAATATGGAATATTGATAGTATTTAGAAATTCTTATTGATAATTTAATAAACTTAAACTAAGTTGTGGGAACGTGTATCCAAAGATTCAGTGACTTCTTCAATCACTGTTTGAACCAAGTAGAGCAGTGGTGCTTTTACGAGTTTTCACCCGATCGGAAGATATACGTATTTAACATTCTTCTTTATTGGTAGGTAAATAGATTAATTCATTTAGGTAGTAATAATTAAAATAAATTTAGTGTTAATTTGGTGTAAACATCAAGGCTAACTTAGATCTCTAGTATGTCGACAGTAAACAGTGTTAGTGTCTCGTCAGGTAGTGTAACCGTTACAGATTTATGCTCCTCGTGCAAAATAAAAGTATAAAATGAAAATAAAATCGTCACAAGATCACAGGTAAAATTGAGTGAGGAGAAAAGTGAAACCGATTGTCGTAATATAGGCCTACCGGTACCGTCATGCGAATGTCATAACCTGAGAAACGAACTGTCCTCAAAAGATGAAATTATAAAGCTGCTAAAGGAAGATATTACTAAGTTAATGGAAGAGTTGAATAAATTAAAAGGAAACAGAGAGGAAAGCAAGGAAAATTGGTCCACAGTGGTTGCTGGTAAGGTAAGATTGAATATGCCTAGGCCTATAAATGGAGTACCGGTACATGTAACTGAAATTCCCGTCTCAAATTCATTTGGAGCGCTCGTCGAAGAAAATGATGACTTTCTTCAAGAAGAAAAGAAGAAAGTGATAAAAAGAAAATCCACGAAGATGCGAATATTTGCGGATAGTCACGGGCGAGATGTAGCAGCAAGCGTATTGGAGAGAAGCGGAGAAATGGAGGTCACTTCGACAGTAAAGCCAGGAGCACCCATTGCAGCGGTCACGAACGGGATGGCAGGAGAGTGTGCGTCCCTTACTTCAAAGGACTATGCAGTAATCATCGCTGGAACAAACGACGTCTATAGAAACGAGAGTAAAAAGGTAATCAAAGATTTAAAGGGTACATTGCCATCCATGCATAACAAAAATGTCTTCATTGTAAACATTCCACAGAGATACGACTTAATTCCCAAATCATGTGTAAATGTAGAAATAGAGGCTACAAATGGAAAAATTCATAAAATTTGTAAGAGTTGTCCAAATGTCCAAATTATAGATGTAAGTAAATTAGACAGGAAGATCCACACTCAGCATGGCCTACACTTAAATAGGTTAGGAAAAGAGTATCTTAGTGATGAAATCTGCAAAATTGTAAATTCAAATCGTAAGAATACCGGTAGTTCAACAGTAATATCTTTAGAGTGGAAGCAGGGAAACTGGTAAACGAAGCCAAACGTGAGGTTTGGCATTCAGATCTTTGATGTCAAATTTAAATGAGTCCAACAATGGTATTTCGTATTTGTCTAGCAGATAGTAATAATGTAAATAAATCACCAACAGAAGCTTGCAAAAGTAACAAATTTAAAATTTACCACCAGAATGTTCAGTCTCTCTATAATAAAATTGATTACATAAATCTAAATGAACTTAAAGACATCTCAGCACTATGTATTTCAGAACATAGGCTGAAAGAGGAACAACTCGAATTAATTCAATTCCCAGGGTTTATACAAGCTAGTAAATACTCTTGAACTAATATTAGCCATGGTGGTACTTGTATCTTCTTAAGAAATAATTTAGATCATGAACAGTTAACAGCTTATGATTATCAAATTATGGAACAGGACTTTGAATTCTCTGCTGTAAAAATACATCAGTTTAAGTTAATAATTGTATGCGTATACCGTTTTCCGTCAGGAAAGTTTCCTTTATTTATAGATAAATTCGAATTGTTACTCAATAACACGAGCAAAATTAAATTTCGATATAATAATTTGTGGGGATGTAAATGTGGATTTCTTAAAATTTGATAGAAATTGTGAATTATTAACACAGTTTCTAATTTCCTATGGACTGAAACCTACAGTAAATACCCCAACAAGAATAACAAAATTTAGTAAAACCACTCCTGATCAATTTTTTAAATACAGATAAATATCACCATTCAATAGAAGTCTACTGTCCGGGTTTTAGTGATCACCATGGACAAATACTGAGTTTTGAATTACCCGAAACAATCAATAATAATGATAATGGAGTAAAATCAAAGTGCAGGTCATTCAATGAAACAAATGTTACATATTTCAATGACTTATTAAATAAGGAGACATGGTCAGAAATGTATAAACTAGAAAATGTAAATGATAAATTTAATGCATTTAACAGTACCCTAAAACACTATTTTGAAACAGCATTCCCTTTTACACAAAGAACTGTTCAAAATAACAAAACTAGCAATTGGATAACAACAGGGATTATAAATTCATGTCTAAGAAAGAAATTTCTACAAAAATTATATAAACAATACCACACATCACCTGAATTCAATTTATACTACAAAAATACACTAGCATATTAAATAAGGTAATAAGACTAGCAAGGAAAATGCATAATGATAATTTTATTTCCCAATCATCTAATAAAACAGAGCTATATGATCCGTGATAAAGAAAGAAACTGGAAAATCTGCTAAAATACAAAGGAACATTACACTGACCAGAAATAATAAAGTGATTTAATAATCCAGAGAAAATAGCAAACACTTTTAATGACTATTTTCTGGAAATTCCACAAACATTATTAAATAAATCACAGGTAAATACACTAAATTCTAATAATAAAATAAATATATGTAGTGATTCTTTATTTATAAATCATGCCACAAGCGAAGAGGTAAGAATAGTTATAAAAGAGCAAAAAATAAATTATGTGCTGGCATTGATGGCATCCCTGATGCAATTTTAAAGAAATGTGCAGAAAATACAATAAATCCACTTACACACTTAATAAATAGTTCAATTCTCTCAGGAACTTACCCGGATATTTAAAGTTATCAAAAGTAATTCCAGTGCACAAAAACGGTTCAAAAGATTTAGATAACTACCGTCCTATTACCTTACCAACTGGTATTGCAAAAAGTGTGGGGAAAATCATGTGTAAGAGACTGATAAGTTTTATAGAAAAAAAAAATACTATCAAACTCACAACATGGATTCAGAACGGAAAAATCTACACAGGCAGCAATTTATGAATATTGTAATGCTATACTGAAATTAATGTAACTGGCCTATTCTTGTATTTATCGAAAGCGTTTTATGTTGTTGACCATAAAATCCTCCTTAAGAAACTAAATCAATATGGTATTAGAGGTCTAGCTAATAAATGGATAGAGTCTTACTTAACAAGGCGTAAACAAATAGTAAGCTTGAGACATAAGGATGATGGAACCAAATTACTTAATGAAACATTGTCCAATGAGGGAATTATTAAATTTGGAGTACCCCAGGGATCGGTTTTGGGCCCACTACTCTTTCTTCTATATATCAATGATATAACACGGAACGTTTATTCACTTAAGGAAATTTTGTTTGCGGACGATACAACACTCGTAATAAAAGGTGAAACTAAACAGGTCATACAGCAGTCTGCTGACTCCATTACAGGAGAGTTAACCAAATGGTCACAAGATAATCGCCTCATAATAAACTATAAGAAAACAGTATGTCTAAATTTCCACACTATACAGAATAGGAATCCTGCGAAGCCCAATATAACATTAAATGGTCATCAAATAGAAAATAAATCAGAAACAAAGTTTTTAGGACTATGGATACAACATGACTTGAAATGGAATAAACATAATACAATATCTGAATACTAGAGCTCAGCAACTTGAAGTGAGACCCTGGTGACAGCACTAGCTCTGTCAGCCGGTGCGACAGAGAAGAGGGCAAGCTTGAGCGAGAGAGCGGACTATGAACGCGCTGTTGCCGTTGATGTAGCGTTTATACGTGGAATATCAAATTCCCTTCATGGGCGCTCATTTTAAAGTAAATATCAGCATCATTTTATGTAAATGGACCAGTATTTATTCACTTTGAGATTACTTCATAAGTTTCCACCAAAGCACAACACCGATCTAATAGCCTAAATATGACAAAAGTACGTCACAGTCCCCTATTTCCTTCAGGTGCGCTGCTTTTTTCGACTGGTAGACCCACACTTTTAAATATTTCCATTTAACTAATTCTATTAATCAAACAGTGTGTTCCAGACAGGCATAAGCTTGTATGTTAAACGGGAAATGAATGTCCCGAAAGAAAGATAGAAAGAAAGAAAGAAAGAAAGAAAGAAAGAACAAAATATTTAGAAAGGATTTGAAAAAAATCTTTGCTGGATCATTGATTATATTCATAAGAATAACATTTTGAAATGTAACCTATGTTAGGTTCCCCATTGAAGGTACCGGTATCATATGTTTCACATGCTATATTTGTAAATGTATCTCTGCCCCTTATTATTCCCGTTGAAGGAACGTGATCGGGGATGATATGGGATAAAAGTCTTTGTGGCGGATGGCTTTTACGGTCGGATGCCCTTCCTAACGCCAACCGCATGAGATGAGTTAATGAGGAGAGATGAAATGAATGATGGTGAAGGAAACTGGGCAAGGATCTGGAAAGAAGCGGCCGTGGCCTGTCAGAAGGTACCGTCCCAGCATTTATCTGGAGTTGAAAATGGAAAACCACGGAAAACCATTTCGAGGACGGCTGACGGTGGGGCTCTAACCCATGTCTACTGAGTCCACGGAGAGCTTGGCCCCATGGCCTAGAGCTGCGCTTTAGCGTGCGTAGCTACCGCTGCCAGTATGCTATATTTCTAAATGTGGTGTATTAATTGTGTACAATTCCCCCCCCCCCCCCCCCCCCCCCCGGCTCACATCTAGTGGGACGTGGGTTGGCGACCACGGGACCCCGGCCGAGTCCAGCATTGCTTCCACTTGTGCCGGGTTTCTCTCCGTCTTCTTTCCTGTCGACCTCTCTTGGTCAACTCTTGTTCTCTTCCAACCCCGACAGTATTAGGGTATCCGTGGCCTAGGAAGTCTCTTCCTTTCCCGCCTTAATTGGCCCTTCTCTCATCTTTCCTGATCCCTCACTTCGAGGGGTCACCCTTCTTTTTATTTTCATGATATCTCCTCCCTTCTGCTCAAGGCCCTCAAGGAGGCAGGGTGTGTGTATCCCCGCCAGTTCTGGTGCACCCTGGATAATGCTACACCCTCAAGGGCTCACAGCTGGTGAGCTCGGGAGTTGGCGACCCCGAGGGATTCCTGAGCTGGGTCCGGTTTTCCCCCATTTTCCATTGCCTTTGGGGTGGGCCCTCTCCTCTTTCCCTTTCACATCTGCCTTTCTTGGCTCTCCTTCAATATTGTATACTAATGAAAAATCTATTTTTGAGTGCTTAAGTCATTGCTCTATATGGGTATTCTTGATAATGTTCTCGATGTTGTAGGTAGGTATTAGGAATTGTTGGTACTGTTAGTTGAATCCTAATCTTGTAATTCCTCTATTCCTGACATTACACTGAACTGAACCGTCACTGCTTGAATCATTTTCCGAGTCCGATTCACTGTCACTGTCATTGCCAATATATATTAGGAATTCTTCAATGTCTTCCAGCAATCCGTCCCTCTTCCAGTACTCGGCTCGTAACTTATCGATGTGACCACACTCCTTTTTCCATTCTTCCTCCGTAACCGTCGCAAAAGCGTCTCTTGTAATACGCTCTATGTCCTTGGATGACTGGTTCACATTCTTGTCAGCAATGCGATGCTTCACAACACTCCATATTAATTCTATAGGGTTCAGATCACAGTGATATGGAGGTAATCGTACCACTGAGTGACCCAATGACTTCAAGTAATTGTCCACAGCGAATACTGGCACTGATTTATGCAATTTCACTACGTTCAGTAGTTCATATTTGCGTAGGCTCTCATCGAAAGTGACGTTATTCGTCGTTAGCCAGGTCTGGATTTCGTATTTCCTGCTGGTTGATGTAGGTGCTTTATTAATCTGCAGTGTGTGGTACGACGCATTGTCCATCACTGTGATACAATTATCTGGTATAATCGGTACCAGTTGTGTTTTAAGCCAGGTCATGAAGTTCTTGCTGTTCATTTCATCGTGGTAATCACCAGATTTAGTTTTAGATTTGAACATGCACAGTCCGCCTGGTACAAATCCGTTTTCACTGCCCGCGTGAACTATCATCCACCTCTGACCTGCACTGTCTGAAGTCAGGACACCTTCAGTTGCCTCGTCCTGCCAACACTTCTTTACCGTGTATGATGGATGGATATAAGTTTCGCCCAAGAATATAACAGGTCTTTTCTTGTCACCTAGCACGTCATTCTCTTGTAAGATTCTCAGGTACACTGATCTCTTAAACACAATATCACCTTTTTCCTTTAATATTTTCCTTTTATTCTGACACTTCTTGAATTTGAAACCTATCGAATGAAGCACTTGTCTCAGATGTTCGCGACTCCCCTTTTAATCTATCTCATCGTGGAGAACAGGTCGTAATTTTCCTACTGTTGGTATCTCCTTCTTCACTACGTAATACTCTTGAATTTTCCGCCTAATGATGCACTTATCCATGCCATCTAGTATAATCTTCTTATTCACCACTCTGTTTTTAGCGGGAGTGGATAACTTCTCATTTATGTCGGTCAATGTCTTCTCCTTTCTGATTTTCTAAATAAATGACTCAGATTTCCCTGTTGCTGCTGCAGCTCGTTTTGTTGCCTGACTGACCGGCAAGCTAAAGGAATTTGCTGCCTTCTCTAAATCACAGAACGCAATTACATTGTTTACCACCCCTCTCGCTTCACTATGAACAACTTTGTTCTTACCACTTGCCATAACTTTACACTAAATATTTATTAAAATACTCTAGAAACGAGGTCTTTGGCAATCTCAATCAATGCAGTGCGTACAACAAAATAATACAGCTGGCAGCGGTGCATATTTGGGGTTGGTGATACGGGCATCAAGCTCGGTGTTGCCAAGCCGTTCACTGTGTGGCAAAGCGAAGCGCGGAGCGAACGTATCAATGTTGGCTTTACGGAAACGTCTTCCGTGACGATTGGATGTGAACTGACATGCTGCAACGCTGGCTTGTCAACTCATCTATTGGCTCCCGGCCAGCGATGGACTACACTCCTCTGCACAGA
This sequence comes from Meconema thalassinum, assembly GCA_946902985.2. Lineage (NCBI taxonomy): Eukaryota > Metazoa > Arthropoda > Insecta > Orthoptera > Tettigoniidae > Meconema > Meconema thalassinum. Next base: position 190,078,676 of record OX336394.1, on the reverse strand, counting down.
TATTGGTCTTGCTTGAGTAGGTCAGAGCGGGCAGGGGGGAAGTACTTTTAGTTCGCATTCTTTCCGGGGTTTCAGTTAGAGTTGCTGAGCTCTAAACTGAACTCGATGTGCTTTGCGTTACGTATTTTGAAAACCTGCACTAGCATGTACACATTAACAAATACTTATTTTGCTTATTTCCACTCATACTTAAGATATGGGGTCATATTTTGGGGTATGTCGCCAGATGTACTAAGCACGTTTAGGATACAAAAGAGGGCGATTAGAATTATGGCAAATGTAAACACTAGAGAATCATGAATCATGTAGACCTCTGTTTAAAGATTTAAACATTCTCCCACTGCCCTGCATATATATATTTGAAAGTATTATGTTTTTTAAAAAGAATTTAATGAATAAAGATGTTTTTCTTAAAACAAACAATGATGTTCATAGGCATAACACAAGACAAAATCAAAATATTCATATTTCACACACACCCACAAGCATATATCAAAAAGGAACTTTACACACAGGAGTTAAATTATACAATAAACTACCCCAGTATATAAAGCTTGCCCCAAAAATAAAAATCTTTGATAGAATGTTGAAAGCTTATCTGCAGTGCCATTGTTTTTACTCTGTAGTTGAATCATCATCCTCTACGGCTTATCCCAATTAATTGGGGTCGCCGGAGCCAACCCGGCTCATTTTGGTTTTGGCCGGGGATTTTTTAAGGCCGGATGCCCTTCCTGACGCCACGTGATTTTTCAGGTGAAAATTTCGCCCAGCTGTCACCGGGATTCGATCCCCGGCCGTCCGGGTGAAAGACGAGCAGCTAAGTTTACTCTGTAGTTGAATACCTTAGCGTATAGGAGCGATGAAATCTATAATCATATTTAACTTTTCTATTTTAATTGTAATACCTAGCTGTAAGTTGTTGTATTTATAGAATTAAGTTTTCATATTATGATAATAGAGTAAGGTGTAAATAGTTGTCGAATAAGATTGTATCTGTTATTATAATAAGTTATAAACAGTTATAGTATTAGTATAATATACCTATTAGTACTTTTATTTTATAGATGTAAATTCTGACGTGTCCTATATCAAAAATGTATTGTATACATGTATTTGATCAAAGGGAATTAATAAAATCTATCTATCTATATACATGTTTGCAAGGAGTAAACACTTTTCACTTCACTCTTTGGTCAACAGTCACCACAAAATATCTAGTGATGAGCCTGCACAAGACAAAAGAATTTGACGCTTGTAATATTTTGAAGGAGCCAGGAGCTATATTCTCATATTGTCAAGCTGGTGAACGGAATGAATATGAAGGGGAAATTTTCTTTTAATGCTATATCATCTGTGGCCGTGATTTCTTGCGTGATTGATGTTAGTCCTGTCCCAAGTCATGCTGGCCTTGATAGATCCATTCATGGTCAGGGTAATTATGACAATACCACTTGAGTGGGTACGTCAGCTAATATGTATAGATTGTTCGAGTCAGTATGCAAGTAAAGGTTGTATCCGGGTGTCTTGAAATTTTTCAAGTTGTCAATTATCTCGTGAGCCCAAAGGCGCTCGTGATCGCTCACCTCCGAATAAAATTGACGAGCAATAGGGTCATAAGGCCTCTGCAGTGTGTGTGTTAGAGCCCCGCGGCTACTATGACGGTTGGTAAAATGCACACCATCAAAACGAATAATTGTTGAGAACCGGGGATCTGTTAGGCGACAACAGTAGCAGTATGGGCTCCCGTGTAATAGATAGTTATGTTCTGGAGAACCCAAGTTCCACCTCTTACCTGTGTTGATATATTACCGGAATACAGCTCGGAGTTGGCGCCAAGTCGCAACAATACGTTGGCGAACAAAAATATGACCAGGTAGAGCAACAAGATCTCTCTCTCTCTCTCTCTCTCTCTCAGCTCTAGGTGATACTTGGTATCTAACCAGTTGATATATGCGTAAGAGGGGAAAAGGGATGCCTTAAAACTATAGATCTAGCTACAATAAAATAGATAAGACCTAGCATTAAGTATAAAGGAACTTAAATAAGAAGCAGCAAGTGCAAATGACGTTAAGAAATCAATTCAGTATAAAATGCCTGATGTGGGGGCGTTTCAGCGTCAGCCAATGAGAGGATAAGCGTCACCAAGCCGTGTTTTGCGCGTAAATTGGCAGACAATGAGGGATGATTACTGAGTTCATTTGATAAGTAGCCCACGATCGATTCTTGGAAAGGACATCACCAATGAGACATTGGGATTTCAACGAGTTCAGTGATATAAGTCAATTCAGGACAGAGCTATTAATTTGGAAATAAATCTCATATTTCCCCTTCCTACGACCAGTTATGCTTCAAACATTTAAATAGCTCCATCTGGGAGAGTGAAGTCAGTAGATTTTGTGATTCTGTTACGGACGCTTCACGTCAGTCGAGTTCGTGATTTGGACTCTGTTGTTTTACATGTCCAGTGGTAAAAATTGAGACAGTGTGGTGCTGCTTTTGAGATCATGTCTAGATACTATAACATACGAGTGCGAGTTCTTGTCAGTGTCGAGATAAGACATTGATATGCGCGATAGTTCGCGATTGCAAGTTCGGCTGAGAAATAGGCTAGCCACTGCGCTAGGTAAACATATAAGTTGTGTCGATAGGAGCTACGGCGGACAATCTGGATGAATTGAGTAGTTCAGGTGGTAGCTATTTAGGAGAATGATAGGGTTATCGGCTCGGAACAGTGAGTGCGAGTTACCTTCTTGTATGCCGCATTAAGTAATTGTGTATTCTGTGTTCATCCTTACCACGAGGTACCCGAAGCAAGAAGAATCTGATGCTGCAATTGGAACAATGGGAGGATCTTCAAACGTGGAATTCGTCATGTGTGAAATGATGGCGTAAACCAAAACCGTGAGGCACGCTGCAATGATGGAGAGGATCTGGGACCCAGGAATAGTGATAATTACAGCAAATTATCTTGCATAATTTAGTTAGGGGTGTACGGGTCAACATGAGTGCAATGGCAGTGTACATATTCATTTCCTAATGTTAGTTGTGTTTTTGTTGTTGTGGTTGTTGTGTTTGTTGATACAACGTGCGTGTAAATATGTATCGTGTGGTCAAGGGTTTCAGTGTAGTTTGGGGAGAGTAACATTCAGGGGAAGCTGAGGCTTTGCCCGAAATAATTAGATTAAGGTACCCTGGTCGTACCATCGCTGTGGACTTTATGGCAGAGAATGATAGTGATGACGCAGTATATTTTGTTGTGGTTATACGTTGGTTTTGGGTTGTTTATTAGGGGATTGGTTTTTTTTTTCGTCTTGTAGTACTTCTGAGAATACATTTTGTTTCCTTGTTCCCCTGGCATATGATTTATAGTTTTAAGTTCCCATGATCCAAATTTCGAAATTCCTAGGATGTGAAGTGTTAATTAGCCACCGAACGAGCCACGCCCGAGATAAGATTCAGCATCCTAGAGGGCCTTTGGAAGGGTATATAGAGATTATGTGATAGTGCCTTAGCCATCCGTCCCTATTTGATTGCATTGTTATTTTGATATCTAATTCATTGGATCATGTGGAAAGTCATATGCCTGTTTCGAGCTAGTCGGTGCTCATCGTAAAATCTCCCATCCGTGGTGGATTTTGCGTATGATTCGTACGGCTAGGGTTTAGCCTATGATGGCGGGTCAAGAGCGTGTGGCTGATTTATTGTAAATAAAAGGGGTGTAAAATCATGGAGTTTGTATTATAAATACAGTTGACATTATTCATTGCAAATGTAAAGTAGAGACATGTCAGCTGGGCGCCCGATTTGAATTTTGATAGTAGCAAACTCCAGTGAAAATGAAATAGGAAGGCTGGTAGCCTATAGATTGTTAATATCTCAATTAGCAAGTCTGGGATAAATTAACGTAAAAAACCGCGAGGGTAAGGGTGAAAGAATTTATTCAAGGAAACGTTAAGGGGGTGTGCGTCGCGTAGGAAGCTCAATATGCAGCTTGGATAGCTATTTGCTTATGGGATAGAATAACGTAAATAATTGAGCTGACTAAAGTAATTGGGGAGGCAGAACATGGAATAAAAAGGAACTCGTTTTAGCGCTAACAGATTATCTCCTCATTATGGCATGCCCCTATTTCTCAGATAAGTGTATTTTGTGTGGTGGAGGAGATGGCTTCTTCAGAGGAAGTGCGAGCCATTATGGAGGCAATGTGTGCCCAATTAAAGGCAGACTTGAAAGCTGACACCAGCGAACAACTAGAGCGCATGAAGACAGACAAGAGCGAACAGTTAACTCAAATTATAGCCGAGAACAATGAACACCTAAAAGCAGACTTAAAAGCTGACACCAGCGAACAACTAGAGCGCATGAAAACAGACAATAGCGAACAGTTAACTCAAATTATAGCCGAGAACAATGAACACCTAAAAGCAGATTTGAAGGCAGACAATAGCGGACAGTTAACTCAAATTATAGCCGCAAACAATGAACACTTAAAGGCAGATTTGAAGGCAGACACTAGCGGACAATTATCGGAACAATTCGCGAAGCTTACGCTAGACATTAAAGCAGACGCGGGCATACAATTAGAGCGCATGGAGGGAACATTGAGAGAGGCGATCGCGCTTAGCGAGGAGAAGACATTCGCTAAACTAAACCAAATAGAGTTAGCATGCAATTTGAGCGCGGAAGGATTAAAACTGACGCAGGAGGAGATGAAAGGCAGGCTAGACACAATCGAAGAGGGAAATATCATAGCTCAGGGGCAGATAGCCAAGTTAAATAAAGCCGTGCGAGACATGCACAAAGACGTAGAAAGGGGAGAATTGCAAGCAGCAGAGAAATGGAACGAGTTAGAAGCAGAGCAGGCAGCAATGAGAGAGGACTTGCGGGGGAGTAATGCTTTAATTGGCGAGAGGCTGAATCGTTTGGAAGAAAATAATGGAGCAGGAGGGAAGAAAGACGAAGAGAGATACTTGAGAATGAAAGAGGAAATAAATAAGACTTGCCTGCAGATAGGGATCGAAGGGAAAGAAGATAGGCAGAAAATATTTAAACAGATGGAAGAGAACCAAGAGCGGATCAGAGAGGTCGAGAAACAATTCCTAGCCAGAATGTATGAGCAAGATAGGAAGATTATTAAAGCTGAGATACGAACTCTGGAACATGAAGATTTCATGTTGAAAATGAGAACGAATATAAGCGATGGGATTACCGCAGCCACAGTACGTAGCGAAAGAGAAGCAAGCTAGGGGCGACCGAGAAGGCGACGGTAGGTGAGACTACAGAGGGATTCCACCAATTTCGCGGACAAGCATCGACACCAATGGAGAATAAGTTAGCCACGCAATACGTACAGGTTATAAGGATGCAAGAGGACAGACCTTGGAGATACACAAATGATGGATCAGTAACACCCAAATCTTGCATTAAGGAGGTGGAATCATTCTTTGCAGATCACGCATACCGCCCAATAGACAGCTTAGAGCTTTAGAAAAAATGTTAGGGAACGAAGTATTGACCTGGTACCAGAGCTTCAGGTACACCTTCGAGGACTTTGAAGGGTTTAAATCGGCGTTTCTAAGAAAATATTGGGGGCAGTCAGCGCAGCTAAGCCTCAGGATGGAGCTGTACAGTATAAAGTACCATGCTACGCAGCCCACACGCTACGCGGATTATTTCACAAAACAGATGTTATTGATGAGGGATCTGGATGTCGCTCCAGGAGAATCAGACATGATAATGACCATCGGCAAGCAATTACCCGCCAGCGTCCAGCAGATACTAGTGGCCGCAAACGTAAATAACGCGGTGCACGCCGAGGAAGTGCTCCGACAGCTTGATGACACTTCTATGCAACCTCAGATGCGGAACGTGCGAGCCATAGGACAGGTTAACACGGCTGTGTTACAGCAAGACACTGGTACCAACAAGCGAAGCCAGGGTACGAGCACCGGACCGCCAGCATACGAGCGAAGGGATGAAAATAATGCGCGGAACGGATACCAAGGATATGAACGAGGAAACTGGGGACAGCACCGCGGAAGGAACTCGCTGCCGTACCAACAGAGAAGGGATGAATGGCGAAGAAGAAATGCCCCTTACGAACAGGAGAGAGATGGGAGGCGGCCGTGGCACGGAAGGCGAGAAGAAAGGCGGGAGCCCACGCAAGACTATAGACAGGATTGGAATAGTCGGTACGAGGAGACTCAGCGATATCTAGGCGAGTTGCACCAGGAACAGGAAGCACAGAGAGAGAAATGGAAACATACCATGGAGAACAGGCATAACCCAGATATACAGGGGGCAGAAAGGGAGGAGCGCAATGGTACCGGACAGCAGGGTGCCGTGCATAAAAAAAAGCCCGGCGGTGACCAAGAAGACAGCCTCAGGAAGGAGCGAGAGGGAAATAACTGGTTAGTCGCACACATACAGGAATGGATCGCTACATCAGACGATTTTTTAAATGAGCTCAGTCAACCAAAACAGCAGGGATTACGCAAGTTACCTATTATCATAGCAAGAATCGGTGGAGTCAGGGTCCGGTCTCTCGTGGACACTGGTTCACAATTGTGCCTGGCATCCGAAGCTTTAGTTAAGATGCTAAACAAGCAGAACGAAATACCTACAGTACCTGTCCCACAGATAAAAATCAGAGGAGTTATTCCGGAGAAGTCAGCAGTATGCAAATACCAAGTACATCTAGATTTGGATATAATGGGCCATATTCTATCACAGAACTTCATGGTAATGGCCAACATAAATTTCAATATAATTCTTGGTGCGGATTTCATATGCAACCACCAGGCAGTGATAGACCTGCATGAGAACACAATTACGTTCAAGAACGTGGAAGGGTTAAGCAACGTCAATTTACATATGAACGAGGTGAACTTGGAGCGCGAGGCAGATATGTGGATGCTAGAAACAATACCAGAGGAGGCCGAGAATGAAACGCAGGAGGGACATTCGAACCCGCAACCCATGCACGTTAGGGTACTTACACTTTGAGAGATCTGGAATACGACCGTGGAAGCTGACGGAGCCGAAGAAGCTATTACAGGAAAAACTGAGCGAGGCCAGGTTGGACAGCGAAGGCAAGGCACGCCTAGAAGATATTTTGAGAGACCAGGCATCAGCGTTCGACACAATGCCAGGAAAAATTCTAAATTTCCGCTACGCCATGCAGGTGGACGACTGGTCACCATTTAAAAGCAAACTTTACCCCGTTCCAGAGAAGCACTATCCGGAGGTTAAGAAAATTATTGCTGAAATGGCGAAAGCAAATATAATCAGGAAGACACCTACACCGTATTTAAATGCGATACTTGCAGTGGCGTAACCCAATGGATCTGTGAGGGTGTGTCTCGACAGTCGCACCTTGAATGCACGCCTTATACCTGAGCATGACAAAGCGTCGATAATTAAGGACGTTTTGAAGCGTTTTCGAGGAAAACAGATTTATTCGTCAGTTGACCTCTCGAGCTCTTATTACCATATCGAACTGGAGGAGAAATCACAGTTGCTGACTGGATTTCTGTTCGACAACCAGAGCTGGGTTTTCGCTAGACTTCCATTTGGCGTCAAGACGGCCGGGTCTGTACTCATTAGGGCTTTGGACCGGAATTTAACAGAAGAGGTTAAGGAAATGACCGTAAGATACGTGGACGACATCTTGCTTGCGTCTAGCTCAGCAGACGAACATATGGTGAATTTAGAGAAACTGTTAAAGAACCTCAACAGGGCAAATTTCAAGATCAACCTCAAGAAGTCGCACTTGTTTCAACAAGAGATTTTATATTTAGGCCATATCATCGATGGAGAAGGAGTTCGACCAAACCCGGCAAAGATTGAAGCAATTAGAAATTTCCCAAGACCAACCAGAGTGAAGCACATCAGAATGTTTTTAGGCATCACAAACTTTTTCCGCGAGAATTGTCCAGGATATACGGAAATAGTGGCACCACTCCAAGAGCTTCTGAAAAAAAATAATCGATGGCAGTGGAGCGAGGAGAGCGAGAAAGCATTTGTCGCAACGAAGGAGCTACTAGCGAATAGTGTAAAGCTAGGATATCCAGACTTTACTCGCAAGTTTATCATACAGGCCGATGCGTCTATGATAGGTGTCGGAGCCATGTTATACCAGGAAGATACCAGCAACCCGCAGAGTCGCATATATCTGGCGTTCTCTAGCCGCAGACTGCGCAAGCACGAGAAGAATTATACAGTCTCCGAGGTTGAATTATTGGCGATAATTCATGCCCTAGAGCAATGGAGGAAGATTATCTATGGTTTTCCCATAATAATTAGAACTGACCATAAGGCGTTGACGTTTTTGTTTAAGACGGCTATGGTTTCTGAGAGGCTAAATAGATGGTCAATTTATGCGCAGCAATTTGACCTACAGATGGAATTTTGCCCAGGAAAATTAAACGTGATCCTGGATATTCTAAGCCGGAACCCGGAAGAAGGCGGAAGCACCGTGGAAGCAAGGGTCCATCAGATTGAGCTCACGCAGCAAGACCAGGATTTCCTGCGGGAGTTAAGCAACATTCAGGCCGCAGCAGCAAACCATGCCGAGATCATAGAGTTAAATTAATAGCAACATTCTGGAAGAACAGAACAGGTCAAGAGACGATCTTCAGATGTAAACACGGGCCGATGTTTACTGCGAGCACATGATTGCCTCAGGCAGGTGGAGGTCATTGCTCGGAGAAGGAGAGAGAGGGGAGAGCCATTGTCTAGCGCACGCAGGTAGTCCAAAGGAGCCAGGGGTCTGACCTAAACCGGCTGGCATACCAGAGAAGGGAGTGAGGCGCCCTGTGATTTCAGAGCAACCCAGGAAGGGAGGTCCAAAGTAGAGACGGAGGAATGGAACCTCGTAGCAGCCGTGTGGAGTGCTAAAAATCATGTAATGCTTACCCTGATTTTTAACCTTGTGAGGGAGTAATGAGACCTTAAGGCATATTGCATATCCATCTAGTCTCAAGTTTATGTTTCCAACATTAATACGCAGACCGGCACAGCAGATGCAGAGTACAGAGGCGGCAAATACTTTTATTGGAGATGTGCAGAAACATGAACGAAGAATAGCAGGAGGGATGAGTGGTCATAAATGCACTTAGCAGGATTCCAGGGAGTGCCGAGGGTGTACGTGTACCGTGAGAAGACGAGCGAGGGTTAGGACGGCAGGTCGTTGAACGCAAGAATTTGTGTGGGAAAATTGCAGTTTAGCAAGGTCACAGCTTCAAGTTTTGGTACCGCCCAGATGCGATCTACTTAAGAATTAATGAGCGGAGAGCAATGAGAGTTGCATATATGGAAGCGGGAGACTCTCTACCTCCCAGAAATGTAATTTGGTGCAATTTGGATGTAAGGCTGATTTAATTCAGTATAAAATGCCTGATGTGGGGGCGTTTCAGCGTCAGCCAATGAGAGGATAAGCGTCACCAAGCCGTGTTTTGCGCGTAAATTGGCAGACAATGAGGGATGATTACTGAGTTCATTTGATAAGTAGCCCACGATCGATTCTTGGAAAGGACATCACCAATGAGACATTGGGATTTCAACGAGTTCAGTGATATAAGTCAATTCGGGACAGAGCTATTAATTTGGAAATAAATCTCATATTTCCCCTTCCTACGACCAGTTATGCTTCAAACATTTAAATAGCTCCATCTGGGAGAGTGAAGTCAGTAGATTTTGTGATTCTGTTACGGACGCTTCACGTCAGTCGAGTTCGTGATTTGTACTCTGTTGTTTTACATGTCCAGTGGTGAAAATTGAGACAGTGTGGCGCTGCTTTTGAGATCATGTCTAGATACTATAACATACGAGTGCGAGTTCTTGTCAGTGTCGAGATAAGACATTGATATGCGCGATAGTTCGCGAGTGCAAGTTCGGCTGAGAAATAGGCTAGCCACTGCGCTAGGTAAACATATAAGTTGTGTCGATAGGAGCTACGGCGGACAATCTGGATGAATTGAGTAGTTCAGGTGGTAGCTATTTAGGAGAATGATAGGGTTATCGGCTCGGAACAGTGAGTGCGAGTTACCTTCTTGTATGCCGCATGAAGTAATTGTGTATTCTGTGTTCATCCTTACCACGAGGTACCCGAAGCAAGAAGAATCTGATGCTGCAATTGGAACAATGGGAGGATCTTCAAACGTGAAATTCGTCATGTGTGAAATGATGGCGTAAACCCAAACCGTGGGGCACGCTGCAATGATGGAGAGGATCTGGGACCCAGGAATAGTGATAAGTACAGCAAATTATCTTGCATAATTTAGTAAGGTGTGTACGGGTCAACATGAGTGCAATGGCAGTGTACATATTCATTTCCTAATGTTAGTTGTGTTTTTGTTCAAGAGTTTAGTGTTGACCAACTGAAAAGCACTAAACTCTTGTTTACTAAGGCAACACTGAAAATATGGCTTCAAACACCACAATGTGTTTTTGTTGTTGTGGTTGTTGTGTTTGTTGATACAACGTGCGTGTAAATATGTATCGTGTGGTCAAGGGTTTCAGTGTAGTTTGGGGAGAGTAACATTCAAGGGAAGCTGAGGCTTTGCCCGAATTAATTATATTAAGGTACCCTGGTCGTACCATCTCTGTGGACTTTATGGCAGAGAATGATAGTGATGACGCAGTATATTTTGTTGTGGTTATACGTTGGTTTTGGGTTGTTTATTAGGGGATTGGTTTTTTTTCGTCTTTTAGTACTTCTGAGAATAAATTTTGTTTCCTTGTTCCCCTGGCATATGATTTATAGTTTTAAGTTCCCATGATCCAAATTTCGAAATTCCTAGGATGTGAAGTGTTAATTAGCCACCGAACGATCCACGCCCGAGATAAGATTCAGCATCCTAGAGGGCCTTTGGAAGGGTATAATATATAAAGGAAGATGTCCTGACTGACTGATGATCAACGCACAGCAAAAACTTCTGGAGATAATTGCATGAAACTTTGATGATATGTTCCTACCGTAGTGTACATGCGCACGAAGAAAGAATTTTTAGGAAAACCTATTTTGAAAGGGTGAAATATGATTTTATATTTTTGTTATTCTTAACTGGAGCAAAATATCGAAGTTGTTGCATAAAGACCGGACAGAACTCATTTTAAGCCCCTCGATGCGAGAAACAATACTTAAAACCACATTTTAAAGCCCTAAAACGAACAGTTTCAAGGATATTCCCAGAAAACTATCTTCGCTCTGATTAACTGATGAACCTATAGCAAGTTCGTATCCATGGCAACAGTACGCTCTAATACTAATAAACTGATGAATTAATCGCAAATCCGTATCCATGGCAACGGTAGCTCAATACATGACACCCAATTGTCTATCTATCCCTGTGGGAGGCAATGCCAATCCACTTAGGCTCTTATCTAAAACACGATAGACTAGCTGTGAGGCTCAGCGGTAACGTTTTAGCTTGCTGGGCCCAAGGTTGCAAGTTCGTATCGTGGCGCAATCAGCTGGCATTTTGAGGGTGCGCGAATGCAAGGGAACCATGTCATTAGATTTACTGTCACGTTAAAGATCCCTTCAGGGGAAAAATCTAGCACCTCGGCGTTTTTAAAAGCCAGAGTAGTTAAAAGGAACGTAAATCCAATAACATTATTATTAAAACACGATAGGAACATTAGAAATCTAAACGGTCATCCCTTTTTGAAGATATATCTAAACACGATAAGAACATTAGAAATCAAAACTGGCATCCCTCTTTCAAGATATATCTATATCATAATTTAAAAATAACTTTCTATGTTTTAGAACTACAAAAACGAACATTAGTGCGAGATAGCGCCTTCCAATACCACCTTTAATTTTGTAACACTACAGTAGCGACTACTGAATAAATGTAGCGATCAAGCTATGTTCAATTTCATAAACACAGGGCTCACAAATCCCGTATAGTTAAATACAAACATATCAGTCTGGTCGTTATGTCAGTAGCAACGAAGCTATGGTGCGGCTATTGCCGTTTCCGTAACACTAAAGGCATCTCGCCGTCACATACCACACAAGTAAAGGTGAACATGGCGTCAGTTGACAGTGCAAGTAAGCGGTGTGAGGCGAAAAGCGAATGTATTAGGAGTTTACTGTGTCGAAAGTGTAAAGTAAACTATCCTAAAGGTGAGATTTGTGGTGGTTGTGAGTTAAAAGTGAAGAATACGGGAAGGATGACGACACGACTATCTACAAAGGCCATTAAAGCGGGCCTCGTGGAGTGCGACAGTGTAGGCCTAGAGGTTATGAAGTGCCAGAAATGTTTGGTCTTAGTTGAGGAGGTGAGCAGCAAAGACGAGATAATCAGATTGCTTCGGCTAGATCTAGAAGCTGTAATTAAAGATTTGGAGAGAGCCAAGGAGGCAAACAAGACCATGGAGGAAAATTTGTCAAACTTGGAGGTTGGTATTTTAAGTTCGGGGATTGGCGGGCAGCAGATGGCGTGATCAACAGTGACCGGAAGTCAAGGAGATCCAAGCGCTCAGATATGACTGACGGACGGTTGGCGGAGGAATGTCTGGAGCTGAACACCGTCGAGGGCGATCGAGTGGAGCAGGTATGTGATGAAATAAGGGAAATATTGGTCAACGGAAGAAGAGAAGAGGAAGTGTGCCGGTCCTTGGTTATTGGGGACTCAATAACTAGGCGCTTGGGAACAGGGCTTCAGGAAACAAATACTGAAGTGAAATGTTTTCCTGGTATAAGGACTGAACAATTGAGAAGAAAAGTGATGTTAATGGGAGGGGGTGAAGAAGTTAAGTCAGTTCTAGTACACGTTGGGACAAATAACCTAAGGAGCTCTCCTACTCCAGACAATATAGGAAATGACATTAAAAACCTGATAAGAGCATGCAGGGAGAAGTATAGAAATGCTTCTATTGCAGTGAGTGGGATTTTGTATCGGCGGGACGTAGATTGCAGGTGTGTGGATGCAGTAAATGGTGTACTGGACTGGATTTGTGGTGAAGAGGAAGTTCTATATATTAACTCTGGACTGTGGATAGAAGACTATGATTTGGGGTGGGATGGTCTCCACTTAAATAGGCGAGGTTCGGCCAAACTGGGACAACTCTATGGAAGGGTCATTAAAAGTTTGTCAAAAAAACACCAAGTGTTTAAGAGATGATTCATCCCAAACCAGTAAAGGGGATAGTAAACGGAGCAAGATGGTTGCTAGTCTTGGGTACAAAGGGCATTATCAGGGCTTCAAGTGTCTTCTGGTAAACTGTCGTAGTGTAGTTAGAAAGGGCATAACATTTGGAACCATGGTAGAAATATATGATCCAGATGTTATTATCGGGACTGAGTCATGGCTAGTTGAAAATGTTGTGGAAGGGGAGGTATTTCCTATGGGTTATAGGGCATACAGGAGGGACAGGGGAAGCACGGGAGGTGGGGTATTTATACTAGTTAAGGATATATTTAGGAGTCATCTAGTGTTTACAAATGAAGTAAATGAGATTCTGGGGGTTAGGGTTGGTTCTAAAGATATGGTAGACATTTTGGGTGTATATAGAACAGGGAGGGGTGAACGGGATGTAAATCTAGGAACAACGTTAGTAAATTATGCTATAGAGGCTGACCGGGCAGGAAGAAATTTAATTGTAGGGGGTGATTTTAATATGCCAAGAGTGGACTGGGAAGGTAGGACAGATTCTCAGGAACATTACCAATTGCTGGCTAACAAAATAATATGGGAGGGGGACTTTATTCAAGTTATCGAGGGAAGCACTAGGGGGAACAGCTAATTGGACGTGTTTTTGATCAAGCCTGAGGATATTTGGGTCAAATCAGAGATCATTGAAGGGATATGTCACCACAAGGCTGTTGTAGTAGAGGTTAGGTTGGGTATTGAGAGGCAGGTTAAGAGGGAGACAAGATTGGTAAAGCAGTATTACAAAGCTTATAAAGAAAAGATTGGGAGTTACCTAGCTGAAAATTTCAATCAGTGGATAGAGGGGGGACAAAATGTAGATAAACTGTGGGCTGGTTTGAAAACCATAATTCTAGATTGTGAAAAATTACATGTGCCATTTAAAAATGTAGGGGCGACTACTGATCCACCTTATTACAATAAGGAGGTAAGAAGATTAAAGAAGAACTGTAGATTAGTAAGCAATAGGCACAGGAAGGGGATAGGCCACCGAATAGAATTAAATAGGTTATGGAGGGAACTGGACAGGGCTAAGATAGTAGCTAAGAAATATTTTATGTGTAGGCTGGTTGGCGGGGGGATGCCTTTCAAGGAACGGTGGAGAAATATGTATGTCTATTTAAGGGGAGTGAGAGGAGTTCAAGGCCGAATACCTGATATCGAGGGAGAAGATGGAACATTGCTGGTGGAAGATGGGGAGAAGGCTGAAAATTTAATAAGGTGTATGGTAAGGTGGTGGGGATTGTTGGGGAGGGAAATGTAGATCAGAAAGTAGAGCAGGGTATTGAGGACGGGAAGAAATTTAGATATGTAAACAAGGATATCTATAATGTAATACGGGGACTGGTGTCAAGAAAAGCAGCTGGGGTAGATGAGATAAATGGGGAATTGTTAAAGATTATGGGATGGAACATTGTACCTTATTTAAGGTTTCTGTTTGATTTTTGTATAAATAATGGGTTAGTGCCTGATGACTGGAAACAAGCTCTGGTAGTTCCGGTATATAAAGGGAGAGGGGAAAGGGGGGATAGTGATAGCTACAGACCTGTCAGCCTAACATGATGCAAAATTTTTGAAGAAATTATAAATGTTTACATAAGGGAATGCTTAGGGAATAGTAGGTGGTTGGCAAATGAACAGTATGGTTTCAGAGAGGGATTTTCTTGTGAATCACAACTATCAGGCTTTCAGCAAGATATCAGCGAGGCCTTGGATAATAGAGGTCAAGTTGACTGTATTGCAATTGATCATTCAAAGGCTTTCGATAGGGTCAATCATGATATCCTATTAAGGAAAATGGAGGTTGTGGGATTGGACAGGAGAGTAGTACGATGGGTGAGATCCTTTGTAAAGGGGAGAAGTCAAAGGGTAAGGGTTGGAGGGTCAGTGTCAGAACAGTTAAGGGTGGGAAGGGAGGTACCTCAGGGAAGTAAATTGGGACCTTTGCTATTTCTCATGTATGTAAATGACATAGGAGTTGAAATATCATCCCAGATAAGATTATTTGCTGATGATATAGTAGTATACAGGAGGATAAATCATCTGGACGACTGCGGAATTTTGCAGAGGGACCTGACTGTCATACAAAGCTGGGCAGATGAAAGTGATATGTTGATAAATTCAAAGAAATGTCAGGCAGTGCGATTTGTTAATAAAAGGAATCATATTGTTTTTGAATATTCAGTAGGGGAAAATAAAGTTGTATTTGGGGACGAATGTAGGTATTTAGGTGTAACTCTGGAGGGTGGGAATTTTCACTGGGGTAAGCACATAGGGAAAATAGTGAAGAAAGCATACAAGTCACTACATATGGTTATGCGTGTGTTTAAAGGGGATGGCAGAGGGATTAGGGAAAGGGCATACATGTCCCTAGTCCGTCCTCTGCTGGAATATGCTGGGGGAGTGTGGGATCCATACCAAATGTATTTAATAAAGGAATTGGAAGGGGCACAAAGGAAGGCCACCAGGTATGTAATGGAGGACCACAGATCGACGAGTAGTGTAAGTAGGATGATTCAGAATTTGGGATGGGAAAGTCTGGCTAGTAGACGTTCAAGAGCAAGACTAGGGGGTATTTTCTTAGCTTACAAGGGGGAAATTGCTTGGGAAGACATTAATGAGGGATTGGGAAAGGGAGGTACTTATATGGGCAGATACAGTCATTCGTGTAAATTAAAATTAAGTCAGTGGAATAGTAACTGGGGTAAATATTCTTTCATAGGGAGGGGAGAAGTAGAATGGAACAGTTTGCCAGAGGACATTTTCAGCCCTTTGCCTTCTAATGTTGGAAAATTTAAGGAGTTGGAGAGAAAGCACCAGATCAGGAGCCAGTGACATGACATGGATGAAGAATAGTGTAAATTATCCTTATTCGTATTTTATATTTGTTTCTATTATTATTATTATTTTCTTATACCAATTATTCTTTGTATCTAAAATGTATTCTTTTAGTTGTATGAATAATTTATTTTGCTTAGTGTTTTTGTTGTTGTAATTTGCCACCATGGACAGCATCCACATCTGCAAATAAATATATGTATGTATGTATGTATGTATGTATGTATGTATGTATGTATGTTAAGTTAATATGCACTTACATAATTGTGAACCAGTCTATTTTACTGAAAATAATTTCTACGGGCGAGTATCCATTCCGCCAAAAAACGCATTCACTACCTTTGCAACATTCAAGACGAGATTTTGAAAGCAATTTTCTGTATGTTGAGGTACAGAGATATTACACATGGAAAGTTACTATAAAATGTTGGCAAATCTGAATTCAAGGAACTGCTGTTCAGAATAGGCCTGGTGTTAAATCTGCAGAAACTTTCGGTTTAGGTTATACGGCCCTTGTTCGTAACATGGAATGTTTTCCTTTGACAATGCCTCTATTGATATCGTACCAGGAGATGGCAGTTGGGTTTGAACTGCGGATGTCTTCCCGCTCACTGCGTATCGTGCATTCCAAAACACAAGGCTAAAGTTTAACATTTGCAGGAATCGACCTACGCGACAACTTTTTCTCCCATTGACAATTTTATGTTGCCTGTTCCAGAATAAGTTCTCCAAGTAGCTTAGTCATGTTGGCACCAGAAGGAAGAACTGCCAATATTGTATATAAGGAAGTTCTGAACTAAATTACAGTATTATGTTTAAAATTCTTCTTTAATGTTGTTATGTGGCGTACGATTTTACGTTACTTATACATTGATTAAGTATATTAAAGTTCATGTTTTCAAAATATATTTACGTCATTTATGGTTAGGTTAATGATATAGTTAATTATAATACGTTTCTTTAAATCTTTAAAATTAAAATTTTGTTCGATAGCAGATATTTGTATTTTAACTCTGTATTATGATTTCATATTTAAAAGTTAATTTTCAACATTAAGACAATTTAATTAAGCCCTTCCATATCTTTAATATTTCATTATTTCATTCCATTCATAAAACAGGCAAAGAAATTGTTACATAAGAAGTAATGTAAAATATTATTATATTTGCATTTTGATATCACGAGGAATTTTAAATTTCATTTAACAGCGAACTCGGTTTAAATATAATATCTCTTTATGATATAAGTGTTACATAACACGTGAAAATTTTCAATTCCGCGGCCGAAGTCGAACAGGAAAACACATAATCTCCGTCCACGTCTTACATTTCTGACGAGAGTTGATGAACATCTAACACTTGGTTCGGTGGCATTCAAAAGAAAATGGTAAATAACAAAATATATAATGGGACATAACTCAACTATGATGCAAGCGAAGCTGCGGGTACCTGCTAGTATAATATAATAAACAAAGTGTGAATTTAAATTAATGTAGGCACACATGAACAAATTGGAAACAGTGGCGTATGCTAGACCAAAAGTATGGGTGTGCTGTTAAAACATATATACAGTTGATCTATGGCCTCACAGAACCCTTACAAGTGACATATAGGTTATATTTCATAAATTTAGTAATTAAAACCACGTAGGCCTAACTCTTTCATTTAAACATCAACTGTATTCTTCGTTATTGAGAGGAGAACTTCTCAATCGCAGCATTATAAAATGAGTCTTTGTCCTTCATTTTGTGTACTAACTCCTTTTCGATTGATAACAAACTTAAGTTACTCAGTCTTTCTTGTGTTTGAGTACTTCGTAGTGTACCCGATACCTAGTTGAGGCTATCGGCTACGCCAGTTGACATCGAGCCGTAGTTGAGATTTATGGGAAAAGAAGAAAAGATAGCGCTCAGATCGAGTCGAGAAGAATGGTAGGAAATGACGTAGGAGGCCAAGGATGAAGGTGGCACTACCAGTCAAGCAGATGGAATTATGGGAGGAATATTGAAGTATTATCAAGATCTATATGGAATATAATATTATATCATCTCAGAAGAGAAGAAATATCAAGAAATCTTTATGGTGATAATTTGAAGAAAGGCAGATAACTCCTTAAGTTATGGTAAAACTTAATTGCCGATATGATTGTGGTCGAGATTATAGTTGTGACGTATGACCGCAGAAGGTAGGGGAACGTCACGTGACAGCGCCGAGCGGAGCTCATCACACAGTCTGAGGACAGCAGTAGTATTCCAGCAAGCAGAGCTAAGTACAGCACATGGTGCGCGGAGAAGGCAGTAATTATATTCCAGCCAGTCGAGCTAAGCAAAGCACATAGTATGCTAGGAAAACGACAGTATTAGTTCAGCAAGCAGGGCTGATAGCAACATACGCCAGGAGAACGAAAGTAGGTCAGTCAGTCAAGACGAGAGAAGCACGGTGTGCAGTGCGAGAAGCGGTTAGCAAGGCAAGTTATACAAGCCGTGAAAGTGAAAGGAGCTCGGTGTTCGGGCAGATGTATTTTCAACATCGTGGTTACAGTTATGCGAAACAGCAATGCTTTTCCAATGTTACAGTTCGTTAAAGTAATACGCAGCATTGTGATAGAATTGAGAACATTGGGTGATATGAATAAAACTGAGTATAAACTTCGAAGTATATACTTCGAGCATGAGCATCAGTTTTGAGTATATACTCTGTTTGTTATGAATAAAAGATCTTGAGTATCTACTACAATTTCCCCTCCTTATGGAGTATATACTTCACTTGTGTCACGATGTTACTCTCGTTTCGTCGACGCACGTTTAGTCAGTCAACTGTTTTACATGCCATTTGTTAATGCAAACCAATCGTCTGCTGTAGACTTGTCTTGTTGATTAATTGAACGTTCCTGGTTAATTGAAATGTCTGTTAGTGGGGATGAATATGAGTCGTCCAGTTGCAAAACTCGTTCAATCCACTTGTGAATAAGAATCATGTCGTAATTTTTTTCTTCATATTTTTGATTTTGTTTTGATTTATTTTATTTCGTTTTGTTTTGTTTTAAATTGTTATTTTTTGTTTTTGTTTTGGTTTGTTTCGTTTTATTTTCCTTTTCCTTTGTTTATTTTGTTTTGTTTATTTCTTACTTTAATTTGTTTTGTTTTATTTTAATTTTCCAGGAAACAAACACAAAAACAAAACACACGAAGCAAAAGGCAAAATCAAAAGCAGCAAACAAAAAACAAGAAACACAAAGCAAAAAGCAAAATTCAGAAATAAAAGCAAAAGCAGGAAACCAGAAACACAAAACAAAAAGCAAAATTCCAAAACAAAAGCAGAAAACAAAAATCAAGCAACACAAAGCAAAAAGCAAAAGCAGAAAACAAAAAACCAGAAACACAAAACAAAAAGCAAAATTCAAAAGCAAAAGCAGAAAACAAGAAATACAAAGCAAATAGCAAAAGCAGAAAACAGAAAACAAGAAACGCAAAACAAAAAGCAAAGTTCAAAAAAAGCAAAAAACAATAAAACAAGAAACACAAAGCCAAAAGCAAAATTCAGAAATAAAAGCAAACGCAGGAAACAAAAAACAAGGAACACAAAACAAAAAGCAAAATTCAGAAATAAAAGCAAACGCAGAAAACAAAAAACAAGGAACACAAAAAAAGCAAAATTCAAAAACAAAAGCAAAAGCAGAAAACAAATAACAAGAAACACAAAGCAAAAAGCAAAATTCTAAAATAAAAGCAAAAGCAGAAAACAAACACAAAACCAAAACCAAGAAAGAAAAGCAAAACGTGAAATTCAAAAGCATAAGCACAAAGCAAACACAAAACCAAAGAGCAAAAAGAAAAAAATAGAAAACAAAATACACAAAAGGTACGGGAAGCGAATTCCAGAGAATCGTTTCTCATGAAAATCATTTTTAATCACAAGTGGATTAAACGAGTTTTGCAACTGGACGACTCATATGATCATAAATCAAATGTTTCCGATTTGGCCTTTGTAAGGATTGTCTGTGACTATCTTTCAGTATTTGACAAGTCTCAAACACATAACTCGCGGAAGGAAAAGCAAATGTCTAAAAGCTAGAAAGATTCTCTTCGCTGGAATCTTTGGCAAATGTATCACAGAAAGTCAAATACTGAAGAAAATAAATTGCTTTTTAGAGCTTTTCCTCTTGTTTCCGTATATTTGCCCAAAAAGTAATCAGAAAGCAATAGAATATTATCTATCTTAAACCGGTATAATGATCTACAGTCCCTCTCTGAAACCGTTCTTCGTAAATTATACACTTTCCTAGCCCGCAAGTTATTTACATCTACAAACATAACCTCAACCATCTTGAGATTAGACAGCTGAGCATGGTAATGGCCAGACTTCACAAATTATGAGTACAGTATATACTTCAGATTTGTAGCATATACTTCTTTTATTCATACCACATTGGAGTATATACTCAGAAACTGAGCATTTACTCCTACCCTTGAGTATGAACTTCTCAGTGAGTCTAAACTTCAACTTTTTATTCATACCATTCTGAGTATATACTACAAAATTGTTGAGCATGAGCATATACTCCGTTTTATTCATATCACTCATTATTTCGAGCCACATTCTTAACACAGGACAGCACAGCGAAGTGATATAATGAGGCCAGTTTTCAGCGTTGCATTTTACGAGAACAGTGAGGCAGAACAGGGCGTGCTGGGTCCGACATTTTACAAGCAGGCGACATGCAAGCAGCTGAACATTATTTCGACATTTTGTCAAACTTAATAAGTTTGGACTTGTGTTCGACAGTCTAATTGTGCAGGCAGATAGCAATTATACACTGCTATTGTGAACTTTCAAATGGACTTAGATATATTCCAATGGTATTACGGCTTATTAAATAATGCATCTCAGACCGGAATATTTAAGGCGACCATGGGGTCAGGCCAACATTAATGCTTTTAGGCAAATGAACAGTTACGAGAATATGCACTTTATGAACAGTGGCACGTGCAGCATTATAGTTGTTTTTCACGAACAATTATGAAATATCAGTTACGAACACAGATACAGGGTGTTTAAGAAATCTATACACTTTTCTAAATAATTTATTTTCTACTAGTGAAATTCAGCCGCTGTGGAGATTAACTTTTGTCATTTGCAAACCGAACATTGTATGGGACAGTGGCTTGACATAGTCGAAGAGTATGGGGTACTCTACATTTATGAACTTTTATGGAAGAGTTTGGACAATATCCGTGATGGATAATATGCAGTTCATCATGTCGGGCTAGGCGAATACGGAGACGTGATGGCACCACAGAGCGATGGATTCGGTTCCTGAAGAAGAGGATATCCAACATCAGATTCACTTGGAATATGAAGTCATTCGTTAGTGCAGTGGGTGATACGATGTTTTCGTCGATCTTTCGAGAAATTTGTGGCACACACGAGGATTATCGGCGATCTTTGAATTATATTAACAGCTGATATAAGAAGGTATTGTAAGAGTTATGACTTTCCTGATATGATTTGTCATGAACACTGGGCATACTTGTATATATTTCTGGTAGGAGTTCCACGATTATTTTGACATGGCTTAGATATTTTTGCTCCATTTTGCTAGAATATGGCGTTACCATATGATATGGCAGGCACCATTATACGACGTTCTCACCATTGGTTGGCTTTATTAAGCAGATGTTTGGTCTTTTTGACATTTTTCAGTAAGGATAGTTTTTCTTGGATAGTTATTTTTTGTGGCGAGTGTTTCGAACTCGTGATCTGCAATTGGATAATTTAAATTACTTCGTCAGTTCATTGCATACTAGCCTGTATGTATTATTCATCAGTAGGGATTTTTTTCTATTGGATTGTTTGGAGATATTAAGATTTTATTCACTCAAGTGAATGAATATTGCTTTTATGTGACAACTAGAGTCTTGTTGATTCCAATCTGGTACATTCACTCATCAGTCTACGAGATGGGGCCTTTCGTTTTATACGATTGCGTGGTGGCACTCACCTGACCTGCCAGTCGAGGGCCTCATTTTTATCATCCGAGTGTATTTGAGATCGTAAGAGGATTAAACAAGAAACTACTAGTCGCACATTAGTCGAATGTTGTTAAATAAATTAAAAATAAATGTCAACAGGGTTATATTTTGTAATTCTTGTTTGCCAATCCAATATTTTGTTGCTATACTCTTTTGAGAGTACATTCATTTAACAGCTGATACTTTTGATACTCTTTTGTGAGTGAGTTTGATACCTTTGAGAAGGATTTCAAGTAATTGAATCATGTAAGATGAATCATTAATGGTCAGATTTATTTTGAGGCAGATCAGTATTACATATTTTTGATGTGTGAGATTATAACACATTGGTGCTTTTCTTTGAAGTGAATTTTGAGAATTTTAAGAGAATTTATGCTCTATTTGAAAGCAGATCTTGAATTGGATTTCGATTACTAAGGTAATTTTTCCTTATTGTTTAAGAAGTTGTCTAGATGTGATCAGATTAATTACAGTTCTTGGAGATTGTGTGCGTTAATAATTTGAAGCTAGTTATATATTTTTGTAGATCATGCAACGCGATTAAGTGAAGTTTGTGATAGCCATTTTCTGGAAGTTGCCAAGTGGAAGCTGCAATATTGCTGATGTGTATTTTGAGGCAGACATGAGGTTGTCGAACCCAGTCTAGCATAATTTTTGAGATTCATGCTGTGCGCTGAATAGTTATGGTGTTATGTGGAATAGTTATGGTGTTAGGTGGAATAATTATGGTATTCAAATATGGTATTTGATAAAGTGAGAGTATATGATGAAGTTTTCGATATTGAGATCCAACGTGATTTTGTGAAGGCAATAATATTTTTTGGCATGATAATTAAATACGAGAGATAACTTGGAAGTGATAAAACTGTAAGACAACGTTCTATAACCTATATTAAACAATTTGTTAGGAAATTAAACAAATAAATAATGTTGATAATACAAGATTTTCTGATAATAATAATTTATAAAATAATAATCTGAAGTTTAAGCATATTAATGATCTGACCCAATGAAATAAAAATCTAAATGACTCGATGAAATAAAAATCTAAATAACCAGATGAATAAAATTTAAATATATTCATAAATTAAAATTTGGAATAAATCAATGAATTAAATAAATGGATGAATTAAAGATTGAATAAATTAACTGATCTAAATAAATTAATAGATGATTAAATAGCTGATGAATAACTGAATTAAAAGGTGATAATTAATTAAAGAAGCTGATGATTAATACATTTAAATGGATTTAAATAAATTTAAATGAGAGATATGATTTAAATAATTTGAAGAATTGCAACTTGAATTAATGAATTAAACAATTTAGATGGATGATTTGAGATGATTTAATCTGAATGAGATGATGAAATGAGAGTGTGTGAATAATTGAAGAATATAATGAATTGATGATTATAATATTCATTTAAATGATTTGATGGTAATAAGTTAATTATTCTGATTTGAATATAATGAATTTTGAGATGAGAACTAATGTGAGAGATATTTAATTTTGATATGATGATGATGATAACCAATGAGTAGTGAAGTTTCTTTGATTCACAAACAAGCAATCATTAATGACAGTGTAAATATAGTGTAAATTAATTGTTCGATTTCTAGGAGCATTTACTGAGATTTTCAGCATTTGAATAATGCCATTCAAGCCATAAAATTAGTTGATATTTAAATATGTGATTAGAATATATGTTTAGACAGATTCATTATTTTTGACATCCACATTCATGATGTTAACTTAAAGAGAAGTTAGGTCTCAGGAATCACGAATGTCAGTGACGCATAGACATAGTGCTACGGTGAACCTGAGAACCCAAGCGAACTTTAGAAAATTTTCATATTTTATGTGGATGAAGTACACTTTGAATAGCATAGAGATGGTTCGATTTTCAGGACAATGACAATCTAACGTTGGCATTCGACCATACTCTTAGGTAGGATGTGTGTTTAATATTTCTGTCTGACTATCAAAGTTTGAATAAATTTGTTTTTATCTTAGTTGTGATCTGATGATGATGTGATTTTCCTAATTCTTTCCTTGTCTTAATTAAGGCTTAACGAGGAAGGATGTGGTTTGCTAGGGATTCAGTTGGTGGCGCCCATATCTATTGTAATTTTTTTAAATTAAATTTAAGCCCGTAACGACCCTGGAGATACTTTATCTCGTGTTACCCTCTGCTTTTGTGATATTTCGACTGAATTTCCGACACATTCCTTATTTGACTTCATGTTCATTTAACTCCACTCTGTCCTGGAAATCCAGGAATGCGATGTAATAGCAGATGGGTCATCGCATCCCTCGGACGAACGGGTACAGTAGGTAAGTCTTGATTCTTCTTAATGCAGAAAACGAACGTTCCACAGAGCTTGTAGTACAAGGAATTGTTAGTACTAATTTAGCAAGTTTATAAACTTCACCAAATCCAGAAGCGAGGTTATTTTCATGCATAAAACTAACAAGTTCGTGAACATCTTTCCCATGAAATTCAGCTGATGTGTACAGAACACTTAATTCATTCTTCAATCCAATGCTGTCAAATACATTTCCGTATTGAGCCAAAAGTTTTTGTAGCAGTGATTCGGGAAATGTTTTCTTATATTCAATATACCTATGGTGATATAGCAAATGAAAATATTCCAATTTCTCAAGTTGAGAGAACCTACATTCAATGTGATGAATTATACAATCGACAATTTCCACGTATAGGCGGCGATAACGATGTTCTTGTTCATTGTTATATAGACAGTGCCGCTTTGGTTTGATCTGAGTTTGTTCATCCTTCTTTGAAATTGCATTGTTCCAAACGAATGAATAAGAATGTTCTCCATCATACTGAAGTTGATCTTTGATGTCATTTACCTTCTTGCTACAGTAAAGAATATAGAAATCCTTTGTTTGTAGAAGATTGTACAATATGTCTGTGTAAGCAAGCAACATAGAAAATACTTCCAATAGAAATATAGTTTCAACATCATGAAGGAAAGCCAAAAAACCTCGTGATTTTATGACTGTTGCACTATCCCAGTCACCAGAATGTTCTATGATATTTTCGAAGAACTCACAAAGTTCGGATCTGTATTATTTTGCAATGTGGCAAAGTCGTGATGTAAAATTCCACCTGGTTGGTGCTACTTTGGGTAATTTCTTTTGCACAAATTCTTGCAACGCATGTGTCCTTTTAAATGATTTAGAAAAGAAAGCAGAGAGTCCAGCCAATGTTTGGAAAAATATTCTGCATTCTTTATTCACCGATACACTCTGCTGGAGAACAAGATTTAGAACATGGGCATAACAGTGGGTGAATATTGCGTTTGGATAGGCCGATAAGACTTTAGATTGTAAGCCATTCACATGACCGCTCATTACAGAAGCCCCATCGTATGTCTGACCCACTAGTTTAATGGAAATTCTAAATTCCCTTACTACTTGTTCCACATGAGCAAATAAACCATTTGCTGTTCTATCAGCACTAACATCTACGAAGCCCAAGAATCTTTCATAGACAGTGCTGCCCTTTACTTAGCGGAGAACTGTAGATAGTTGAGATTTATTCTCAATATCTGACGTTCAATCCAGCATTATAGCTACAAATGAAACGGAGTTAATTTCATTTTTTATTTCTTCTTTTACTACGTCAGAAATAGCTCTTATGATATCATTTTGAATCGCAGGAGAAGTTCCTCGAAATACTTTGGAAGAATTTAGATGACTTTCTAAAAGTGATCATTTTTTTTAAGATTCAAAAATTCTAAAAAATTGCCTTTGTTGAAAGAGCCATCTGATTCGTCATGTCCCCGTAGAGGTATATCCTGGTTAGCTAGGAGGCAAATAGCATCAATAATTCGTATTAATATGGCTCTATTTTTCTTTACCTCTTCGTTATGTTTACTGGTATCAATTCTACGCTGATCATCAAGTAAAGTATCAATTCGCTGTCTGACGAAAAGTCTTGATTTCAGAAAACATTGGACATGGGTTTGAGATTTTGAATGTTTCTGTTGTGCACTAGACAAGTGATTTAAGTCAGCAAACCCATGTTTACTCCGAACATCATTTTTGTTAGAAAACAATAAGCATGGCCAACAAAATAATCTGTTAGAAGTTTCACAAACCGCTAACCAGTCTACATTTTCATACTGTGAAATAGAAAAATGTCTAATGTATTGTTCACTTGTTGTTTTATATTGTTGCACTAAATTCGGAAGTGGCGGGGTAGGCCTACCCTTACTCACAATATCTAATTTATCTTCTAATGTACGAAGAGAAAATGGTTTTTGCAAGAGATCTACAACAGTATACATTTCCAAGCACAGGTGTCAACACGGAAGATCCACACTAGGCCAGTCTTGCACTGAAACACAACTAAAAACTCCAATCAAACCTAAACACAGCACAGTAATTATGTTATACGAGCATGAGCTGAGCTGCTGGCTTGCCGCACGACCTGGCCGCTTGTGAAGGTCGAGTTCCCCCTCCCCACCAGTTGCGTGCGCAGGCAAGAACAGCGGTATTTTGGAGCTAAGATGTCCGGAGGCAGGAACAGCACAGCCCACCAAAGCCATGCAGAACACAGGCCGAGCAGGTGGCCGCAGCAGCCAATTGACTAGGTTCCCCGTCATTCTGTCGATTATGTACTCATCCAGCCAGCAGGCATTTGAGATTTAAATGGTAATAAATTAAATATATTCTTGAATCATATACAGTTAACTTCTAATGAGGGAGAGTGAAAAAAAGACAAAACACAAATTTATAGGGTGTCCAGTGGACACCTTGAACACCCGCAATATACGCCTCTGATTGGAAATTATAGTAACGTTATACTTAAGAAAAAACTTGAATTTAAGTTGCCTGATAAACAGAAAAAATTACTGGATGTGAATCTTAGGAAAAATCGCCAGTTCACCCACAAGCAGTGCAGAACACATCGTCTCGTTGCGTGATGCCATCTCTCGTGCTTGACTCGTTCCGTAGCGCAGATTAGATTTGAAGATAACAACTCAGTGACCAGGTGTTGTCAGCTGGCAAACTGGTTTTGAGCAAGGATAATATCTCCCTGATTGCTCCAGGACTAAATGAATGATAACACTTCATTTATCCTCCAGTGTTTTTAAATTAATTTACTGGGCAAATAGCATGACTTGCTAATGCCGTAATATAAATTTCGATTTCTAGCTGGCTAAAAGTTTCAACAAGCAGTCTCTGCAATATTTTCGAAGAGCTCACCATTAGCATTGGTAGTTCTCGAGCGCACAGGGTCGCACATAGTCTCACAGAGAGAGCCTCACAGAGAGTCTCACAGAGTTTCACAGAGTTTCACAGAGAGAGTCCCCGAATAGCCCCGTGCAGTCTCTTATAAAACCTTAGTGGGCGAGGCAATCGTCTACCACTATTCGAAGCCTGATCCACACGTCATAGCATCCTTTAGTTCTAATTGGTCAATGTCTTACAAGTCTGGTAGAAAGTGGGGTGGTTCGCAGAGTCAACATGCACGTGCAGAGGTTAGGTCATATGGTTCAACTAATGGATTTGGACGCAGATGGTGCGATATATACATAGGGCACTTAGCTAAAGGGCCTCCTGTCACATGTGTGGTCTAGACCGAACCCACATCTGCACCGTACAGATAGCGAGACATATGTTTCAAATAACGTACCGCAACTCCAATCCCCTTGCCTTGGCCGTCTTCATCGTAGCAGCTACGTCCTCTAAGAACCTGCTGAAAGCCTTCCTGATAGCGTACTGTTTCCACACCACGAATACACAGCCCTGCCTGAATATTAAATGAAAACTTCCAGTTTGTACATTAAAGCCTGAATTATTTCATTTATTTAACTATTTGTTAAATAAATGAAACGTTAAAATAGAAATATTAAAATGTTACGTATGTTTGTAGCGGTTGCTCCTTAAATTACAGTACGGTATTTCAGATTTTCGTGGTTAAAGTTGAACTACCGGTAATCTATGTTTTTTAAAGAGTTTGGTAAGTCACCTCATGTTTGATTTAGTGAAGTTCGGGTACGTGTTTGTCTTGTGTTTATTTCGTAGTTGTTAGTTATTGTACTGTTTACGTTTTATGGGTTTGTTTATGAAGTGACATACATTATATCAAGGGTGGTCGGTGAGACAGTTCTTGGGATATGTGATTTATTAAGCTTCTTAGAATATTTCTTCTGACTACGTTCTTGTAGTTAGCCTGTGGTGGGACGAAGATATCATCACAATTATTGTTAATTTGTTATATTTCTGCCCCCTTTCGTTAATATGTGTTTTCTATTGAACGATCTCCAGTCCTCTGGTACTTAGGCATCTGGACGTCAAGATATTCTTCTCTTTATAATCTTGTTTTATTTTTATACTTGCGTTTACCTTTTGATAATGTATATTTTATTCCAGCCCCATAATCATCTTCATACTCCATTTTCATGCGTCCTCACCCCCCCCCCCCCTTTTGATATGCTTTGTTCTTTTATATTAAATTTTATCTTTGAGTTGTCAACCTTAACATTGAACGTGTTGTCATTTCATAGTTAATTCTCCATCTAATTCTCAATGCGATTACACTCGACATAGGTTAGGGTTCACGTCCCTTTGAGTTAGGCCAGTCCCCACTCTGCGCATACGCGGGAGCTCTTACGTTCCCCTGCCTCGACACCGACTGTGTGCGTAGTAAGTGGTGGCTACTTATTCTCACCCGGCGCCTGAATAATAATAAATTGACCCTTTTTCAAATTGTCTCATTCGTCCGTAGAAATCTAAGCAAAGTGATAATTTTGTAGATATTTCTACGACACATGAAAACTGTACACTAATATACAAAAAATACACTAAAATACATACAACTATATGATTTCAGTTTGACTCATCCTAGTCAATTTTTTGTTTATGAATGTTTTTCAGAGGTTTCGTTGATTGGTATTGTACCCGAAATTACCTACCACCAGCTTGTTGAAATCCCACGAATATCACTGGATCGTAGAACCTGGAAAATCCTGGCTAGAAACCCCCAGATACTACCAACCAGAGACGGGGATAATAGGGCACAGGGTAACATAACCAGGCAACGTTAAGAAAATCCATGGCTAAACGCTAAAATGCAGCAGCTCAAAGAACACGAGATCTACACAAGAGTGTAATCTCAGGCGTAGAAACACCTAGAAATACCCAGCGATGGCTTTCTTAACGTGAGCTCCACTCACTTCTATAAATCACCACAATGTCCAATTAAAATTGGAACTGAAAATATGTATTCACAAAACGGCATAGCGAAGTACTATGTCTTCAATTATAATCTGATGAAGGTTAATAGGCTTGACATGGTCAATAATAAATCACCGAAAACAAGGATTAAATCCAACACACACAAGAATGGGTTGTGAAATCCCATTAAAAATTATAGATCCACACAAACTCTTATTGGATCGAATATGAGAACTGTTTCGTTCAGCAGGTAATTTCCCCTGATACGCATGTCAATAATGACCCTGGAAAAGAATTTATACACATGTATACAATTTGTTTCAACACCTCTCAGAGTGTCCTGTGGAATACACGATGATTGTACACCCTCCATGAGTGTAATTTGTTTAATTCAATTGTGGTTTCGTGGTATATATATATCATAGACCCAATAATCTTGTGAGAACAAGCAAAAGTATCAAATTCATTCAACACTGGTCCTAGAATTCATCAAAGGGATGATTATGTAGCTATTAGCATTGCAATAAAATTCAGAAATCGGATAATAAAGATCATTACTCAAATTATACGTGATCGTGTCTAGAAGTGCACGTTTCCTGATAATACATGATCGCTATCTAGTTCGATATCTGTAAATCTGTAATTACTTTAAGTCAGACCTGACTATTTATTCACCTTCCATTCAGCAATGGATTTCATCATAATTATTTTAAACATTAATTAATTATTATATAATTCAACGGTGACAATACCTGGTCTTATCCACATGATAAATATACTCCACTGAGTATACATTATTACTGTTTCATAATTGTCATTTATATACTTATAATCATTAGTCACCCTCTATGGTGATTCGAACTATTTTATCACTAATATACTTTAATAGTTACAGTTTGCTTTATATTTGCGTTTCTAGAATTATACAGGATCGTTATACTTCATATAGAGTATCTAAAATGTTATCTCTTATGTCTCCACATAATTATTGAAATTATAGTTAATGCTTTTACAATAGTTTATTACAATCACACGTCTGTTAAAGGACATGCCTCCACATTCGATTATCTGACATTCTCGTTGAAAAAAAGATTGTAAATGCTGTTCAGAATGTCTTTAATAGAGTATAATTCGCATCGAAAAGTCTGAAAAATACTATAAGAACTGGATTTCTATCAGCTTAAAGTTAACTTGACATTCGTGTGTCAAAACAATAAATTCAATGAGATCAAGATGTCTCAAGCATAAAAAGAAATAGTCCTGCTCGAACGGGTTCTGGAAAATAATGTAGGGTTCCTACACCATCGACGAGGGTGATCGTAACGATAAGCACCAACATAGTCGATTAGAAAATCCTACTGTTTCCATAGTACACTAAAACTGGAAATATGTCTTAGCAAAAGCTAAGAAGACGAATCCTATCACACCAAGTGCGTGCTTAATAAAGTCGAAACTATCTAACACGACGTAGAAAATGTTCAAGAGAACATTAACAACTCTCCAACCAACAATCAGAACGATCTCTATACAATAGATCCGTCGATAAATGCGAATGCGAATAAACGTGGCAAAAGAAAAATAATACCACAATGAAAATTCAAAACCACTATATTAAATAGTGAAGACATAAAATTAAATCTTCCCCTACGTTGATTCTCTTCACTACGACACAAATGTTCCCATATAAATTACTATAAGTTACCATAAATTGTGTAAAAACACACTACAAATATGGATGCATTCTTTTAAAAAGAATCAAAATCCAGTCGAGAATAAGACCAGCCATGAGTAATACGTCAAGTCTAAATCCTACCCGTCGACTATACTAAGAAAAATAAAAATAAAATATGACAGTTACTAAAACATTACAATATTCATGCATTACTACTACTGATGAGTGTTAATTTGCTGTACCTTCTCGCCAGACGATGATGGAATCGAAAGCACTGATATGCCTACCATATCAAGTCTTCCTTATACCGATACGTAGAAATGCCCTGGGTCATCCTGGAATATCGATGGAATCGAATCCCGGATCGCCATTCACCAACGCACGGGTTCCATACAGCCACCCGAACAACACCGGTTGTTACTGCAATCCACGTACTGTCCGTATCGTTCCGAATAAGCATCTCGTCAAAAAGTAGTAGTATTCGCCCGAAGCGATAATTGCATTTTAATGCCATCATGTCATAATGATCTGACGTGGTAGAGGAAATTTAGCATTAGTGGTAACGCTTTAAAAATGTCAGTGTCCATTCCGTAGAATGCATGTTGTATCGCCTACATCGCAGTATTCATGTATAAATGTTTAGACAACTATAGCTATGAGGTAATCGTGCATGTAAACTCTTCCTCCCGATATCTCGTTGATAATCATGTTGGTAAAATAAGAGGAATGAGTAATATAGTTCATGTAGTGCTCAAGTATTACAATACTTATGTCCATAGAAGTCACACTATTCTGAAGTTAATGTTCTACTGCAGGTATTACAGTACACTTGCCAAAGTTAATGTTGCTCGTTGCATGGAGCTTGCCTTAATATATGTATGGCAAGATTAAGCCTGCATGTTACATGATACATATTCAGAGTGAAGATTGCACTTACTACTGAAATGCCTAGGGTAGAGTTTTTCGACACATAACTCTAACTTCCTAACGATGGCCTCGCACATGGTTTCAAGTAGGCCTCGAACTCGCGATACGTGTTGAATAATCGCACTAGTAGGTCGTTCTGCTCTAGGCAGAGATGTATAAGAATCTGTCTTGCTCGAACTGCCCGCAGATTCACGAGGGTGAACAACCCCCACTCTCACGGTGCGTAGATCGATAAATCAAGACGTTGGAGCATAATCAAAATAGCTGTCATATATCATGAAGTCTTGCCAATGAAATCAGCTCTTCAGAAGCTTGTACAATGTCAATACATCTTGGGTAAATGCTGAAAATCATAAATAAACTTCTCTTCCTCGTTATCATAGATGAAATGATCTTTCAATATTCAATAAATATCTTGGATCTGCGTGGAGCATAAGTTCTGAGTGCCAAGCTCGCACCTGCAACTTCGGAGAACCTCGGCTCGGCTCGGGCCAGCCTAACGGGATCCCCGTCAGCTGTCGTGCCGCAAACTCGCCA
Organism: Meconema thalassinum; assembly: GCA_946902985.2. Classification (NCBI taxonomy): domain Eukaryota; kingdom Metazoa; phylum Arthropoda; class Insecta; order Orthoptera; family Tettigoniidae; genus Meconema; species Meconema thalassinum. The sequence goes on along the minus strand of OX336394.1, from coordinate 190,046,293 downwards.
GCCATGTGCTGCGTTGTGTTACAAAACAAATCCTGCAGATCACAGTACTGCAATTAACTCTTGAGGGTAATGGTTCAGTATCAATCATGGATTGGTCATTATAGGATACTTATTTTGATTGATCGGAATCACAATCACCTGTGGTTGATCCTAAATTTCCACGATTTGTGGATGCACACATAATCACACGTATTCAGGGAAACTTCCATTATTTAAAATGTGCAGTTGTAATATACATAATGCCTCCGAATGTAGCACTCGTTTCATAAGTAATCACACGTCTGAGCATGCCGTGCTTTTCTTCAGATATACACCCTATCTGGTAACACAAGGAAAACATATTCCTATTCCAAGGCTATATCTCAGTGAAATTAGTACCGTACACATTTAAATATCCCCGTAAACAATACCTCGCTCCGCATTCCTTAAACCATGACGAATGAAAGAGAAAGTGAGCGGACTCCTCAAGTTCAAGCGCGCCCCGCCCGGCAGCGCTAGAGTGGGCAAGTTCCATGTCTTAGGGATAATGCCAAGGGAAACGAATTACTTTGTTACTGATACTCTTTTAAAAAGTAATTAGCGATTACAATTAAAATAACACGGCAGGGCTCAATGGAAAATATAATTCACGGAAATAAGTACGTACTACGGTCTCCATTACATGTTACGGAAAGCACAGTTTCCTGGAGTAGGCTAGGCCTATACAGACTGTTACTTTTGTTGTTTCTTGTTGTGGCAATTTAGTTTCCTCAGGTTGAGAGACTAAAGAAGGAGAATTTGTGGGTCTGAATCTAATTAATGAAAATGGGGGAATGGCAGAGCGGCTCTTGAGAGCAATAGTGATAGAGTTGAGATGGCTATCCTCAGAGGGAGTGATGCCTATGTGGTGATTACCTAATTCCTCAATTAGGGGAATAAATTGGGCTATGGTATTGAGCGCGTTAATTACTGCTTGCCTGGCTGATTTACAAAGGCTAATATCAATAGGTGGGTGGATGAGGACCATCGTGGTCTGAAGGTTATTGCCATTGGGTGAAGCGAAACACAGCTCTTTCTCGAAATCAAATGTCGGGAATGTGACTTGGCCCGCTGAGGGAGGAGGTGAGCTAGAGAGAGAGGAATCTGATTTTGGTGAAGCTGGTTTAAGTGGAACGAGTGTACCATCTCGTTTTTGGGTAGGCCCATTCGGAATTAGTGTTTATGGATTGACAGGGGTATAATTTGGGCTTTTAGGGTCATCAGGGTCCTCAGTTATCAGGAATGCTATGTCCTGGTACGTTAATGTGCGAGGTTTAGTGTCAGTGCGCAACATGTTTGTCTTCGTGAGTGTATAAGTGCGTGTAATGAGTAAGAGGTGATGAGAGATTGTGGTCAAATACCTTGGTCGACCAGAGAATAAGGAAAGAGAAAAACAAATTTACCAGTCACTCAAAATTATCCAGTTTAAATACAGTCGGAGCTGTGACGTTGAGGGCGCTGATGCAATTTGAAGTTACTTGAAATAATTAGTTAAATAATTAATTATCGGCTGCTTGGTAGGGTGAGGGGATGAGCTAAACTTGTATTAAAACTCGAGGGAGACAAGAGTTGCTTGACTAGGATGGTTACAGGGTGGGTATGGTGTTGGATATTTGAATGTTAGAGGAGTGACTTAATCTGCACTGTTACCAAGCGTGATGCAAATTAAACCTATATGAACGTAGTGGAATGGCTTGAAATAACGAAGTCGAGGCGATAGCAAGGACTAGGCTTGGTAGAAAGGCTGGCAAGGCTGGCGGATCATCAATTTCATCAATTGGCGTTAGAAGACGCAGCTTGGAGCAGTGGCGTGCGGTTTGCTTGGATGCTGGACTCGGAATGATGATGGCACAAAACAGTAATATTAACAAAGAGATATGTTTGAAGTAGGCCTACACAAAACATAAAACGCTGATGTACACAAGACACAATGAACTGAATTTAAGAACTGAAATCACAGAAATTTCAATTTAATTCACACAAATATCTCACACAGTAGCTTCCCCCGCACTTTCCTATGACCCGGTTCGACGGAACAACAGGACACGTGTTGGACATAATCGCTTGCAGTGCTTGTAGCGGCGGGACCACGAACTACCGTTCTATAATGGCGGAGTCCTCACAACAGTCAGACAAACGTCCGCACGTTATCTAATCTTGATCTCAACCCACAGTAGTGTCATTCACTACAAGTCACAATGAACACCAGTCCCCTCTTACTGGACTTCAACCTTGTTACAACATCAGTCTTTTTTAAGACCGTACGAATATACAGTCACTCACCTTGTTTCAATTTACCTGTTATACGTCTCGGTGAGTGTGCCAAACTCACGATACGTACTTACGCAGAGGTCGCATGTTATATGTCCCATACAGCTACTTATCTTCGTCCGCTAAGATATAAGCACAGGGACCAACTCTTTTAGCAATGACGTAAGGGCCGTCTTAAAAAAGAAAAAACTTCTTCATCACCTTATCTTCTGCATTGGACTGTCTTGGAACTCGAAGGAGGACTTATCGCCCACATCGAATTGGTCCAATTTCTTATATTTTTGTTGATGTTTTCTGATTTCTGCTGATTTTTTCAAGTTCCTACTCGCCAACTGGATTACTAAATCCTTCCACGGCTGAGTTCTCTCACTTAAACACACTGGGGTCTCCCACCAAAATGAACTTCCACCGGGGTTAGCTTGGTACTTTCAAGTTGCATAGCATTCAATCAAGCTTTAACTCGGGGGAGTTGATCGACCAAAGAGGAGTGCCTGTCAAACACTGCGGCCCTCAATAACCTCGATAGCTATTTCACAAAGGTATCCCTGAAGATATCTGACGGATGAGTGTACATGGATGATACCGGCTTCCTTCATACTGGTTCTCCAATATTTAGAAGTAAATTGCGGTCTACTATCTGTCAAAATTCTGAGTGAATTGCCAAACTCGGGAACATATTTATCAATTATCAGTCGGCTACACGCTTTCCCGGTGGCTTTCCTCATAGCGTACAGTTTGACGTATTTACTGAATGCGTCAATGACCACAAAAATATACTCATAGCCGAACTGACCTTTTACAACAGGGCCAAATAAATCAGAATACAGCAACTCACGCGAGTTACTTGTAATGACTGCCTGCATCTAACCAGTTAAATACCTATTAGTGAATTTAGATCTTTGACAGAGGTCGCACCTAGCAAGAAACTTCCTAATCTCCCTTCCCATTTTATACCACACAAACGTATGCTGAAGTTCGGAGAGCACCTTGTTGGCACCAAAATGTCCTAATTCCTTATGCACAAACCACACCAGCTCCTCAGTCAAACTATTAGGGACACATATAGACCACCTGCCTTTTTTGCACTCACGAGCAAGAAACCCGTCCACCATCTTGTAATTGAACCTCCCTACCCATTCACACTCTGAGTCACCCGCTTCTAATAAAGCTAGGGGCTCACACAACACCTCGTCATCGCGTTGTCTCATCAACACCTCTAGCGATTGCTTGTTGATATGGTCCACACATGCACAGATCAGAATCCCATTATCAGCCGCAATAATAGGTTCATCACACCTTAAATTCACGTCTCTTGACAGCATATCAGCCACGATAATGTCCTTACCTTTAATATGGAAAAAGTCAAAATCATACTCGTGTAGAGCCAAGATCCACCTGCTCACCCGGTTCGGATTTAGTTTACAGGGACCTACCTATATAAATGCTGAAGCTTGGTGGTCTGTATAAATGCTGAACTTACCTCCCAGCATATACATCCGGAATTTACTCAGACAATACACTATTCCAAGTTGTTCCAGCTCTGTTATGGTATATCGATTTCAGCTGCTGAAAGACCTCGAGATGCCAAAGATACAATTCGAAGACTGTCATCCTCATCCTTCTGGCATAGCACTCCAGATATACCTAAGCGTGATGCATCCGTCATCAGCACAAATTATATATCCCTCATAGGATACCTAAGTGTGACAGCCCTCTCAAAACCACGTTTAAACTCTTGTAATGCATCGGCATGCGATGATCCCAAGTCCATCTGTTACCATTTTTCAATAGATCCCGAAATGGTTCTACTAAACAAGCATACTTCATGACGAACCTACCTAGTTAAGATTTTAACTCTTTCGCATTCGGCGGTTCCGCCATGTTAAGTATCTTACCAATTCTACCCTCATCGGGCATCACACCTGCTTTTGAAACCTCATGCCCTATAAACGTGTTCTCCGTTCTAAAAAAACAATGATTTACTTAACTTAATGGAAAAACCTGCCCTATCTAACTTCATAAAAACAGACTCTAAATTAATTAAATGCTCTTTGAAATTCTTAGTGCTGATAACTCAAGCATCGATATAAATGGTTACAAAATCACCTGTATCATCACCTAAGGCCATGTTTAAGGCTCTTATTAAAGCTGCTGAAATACTCTTTAAACCAAAAGCCACTCTCTGAAATTGATACAAATTATATTTATGGCTGAAGGCCGTTAAAGGTCTCTCCTCCTTGCATAATGGCACTTGCCAGAAACTGGAACTTAAATCCACAAAAGTAAACCATGACTTCCCCTCAAAACTCTAAACAAGTTCCTCTATCGACAATGATTGTAACTGGTCAGCTGATATATGTTTATTTAATTGTCTAGCATCCAGACACAATCTTACCTGTCCATCAGCTTTCGGTACAGTAATTAATACGCCTATTTCTCCACAAATCATTATATAGCAGATCGCTCTGATCTCTATTCAACTTACTCTCCTCCACAGTATTGCGCAATGCGTCATATAAATCGGCATTCGTCAACAACTGCCCACAAAATTTGCAGAAACCTGCTGCAGCGGTTCTACCTCACTTACTTCACTATATGTTGATATAACCTCGTTTATCGAACAAATACATTTAAGTCCCTCCAACGTACCTGTTTTGTTAAATGCGATTGTCACATTCTCTTTCTCCCTCACGAATCTTACCTGCCCTGTATTATAGCATAATTAAGCGAGATGTTTGCTTAACCAGTCCGCTCCTAAGATTACATCATATACCAAAGTAAGCACTACCAAGCAGATTTGGTTGCCGCTTATACTGTTTATGCTGATTTCCACTAAAACTTGTTTCGAAATTATATGGGGGTTCTTCCCGACAGTTGTGACAGATTGTGCGTCCCTAACCTCAAAAGATTTTGCAGTTATCATCGCAGGAGCAAACGACGTCTACAGGAATGAGAGTAAGAAGGTAATCAGAGATTTTACGGGTACATTGCCATCCATGAATAACACTAATGTAATTGTTGTAAACATTCCGCAGATATATGACTTAATTCCCAAATCATGTGCAAATGTAGAAATAGAGGCTACAAATGGAAAAATTACTACGTGAGTTTTCCAAATGTTCAAATTATGGATATAAGTAAATTGGACAGGAAATTCCACAATCGGCATGGCCTACACTTAAATAGGTTAGAAAAAGAGCATCTTAGTGATGAAATCTGCAAAATTGTAAATTCAAATGGTAAGAATAGTGCAACAGTAATATCCTTAGAGTGGAAGCAGGGAAACTGGTAAAAGAAGCCAAACCTGTGGTTTAGCATTCAGATGAGTATCTTTTGATGTCAAATTTAACTGAGTGTAACAATGGTATTTCGGATTTGTCTAGCAACAATAATAATAATAATTCTGATAATAATAATAATAATAATAATGTAAATAAATCTCCAACACAAGCTTGCAAAAGTAACAAATTTAAAATTTACCACCAGAATGTTCAGTCTCTCGATAATAAAATTTATTACATAAATATAATGCTTTAAAATGAACTTAAAGACATCAAAGCACTATGTATTTCAGAACATTGGCTGAAAGAGGAACAACTAGAATTAACTCAATTCCCAGGGTTTAAACTAGCTCTAATATTAGCCATGGTGGTACTTGTATATTCTTAAGAAATAATGTAGATCATGAACAGTTAACAGCTTATGATTGTCTAATTATGGAACAGGATTTTGAATTATCCGCCGTAAAAATACTGCAGTTTAAGTTAATAATTTTATCGGTATACCGTTCTCCGTCAGCAAATTTTCGTTTATTTATAGATAAATTAGAATTGTTACTCAATAACATGAGCAAAGTAAATTTCGATATAATAATTTGTGGGGATGTAAATGTGGATTTCTTAAAGTGTGATAGAAATTGTGAATTATTAACACAGTTACTAATTTCCTATGGACTGAAACCTACAATAAATACTCCGACAAGGATAACAAAACTAAAACCACTCCTGATCATTTTTTTAAATAAAGATAAATACCACCATTCAATAGAAGTCTATTTCCCGGGTTTTAGTGTCCATCATGGAAAAATACTGAGCTTTGAAGTACCCGAAAAATCTATAATAATGATAATGGAATAAAATCAAAATGCAGGTCATTCACAGAAACAATGTTACATATTTCAATGACTTATGAAATAAGGAAACATGGTCAGAAGTTTATAAACTTGAAAATGTAAATGATAAATTTAATGCATTTAACAGTACCCAAAAACTCTATACTGAAACAGCATTCCCCTACAAAGAGCTATTCAAAATAACAAAACTAGCAATTGGATAACAACAGGGATTATAAATTCATGTCAAAGAAAGAAATTTCTATACAAAATATATAAACAATACCACACAACACCTGAATTCAATCTATACTACAAAAAATACACTAGCATAATAAGACTAGCAAAGAAAATGCATAATGATAATTTTATTTCCAAATCATCTAATAACAAGATGTTCAGTAAAGAACATATAGCCTACTTTCTCCTCAATGTATGAGTATAGTTATTGTTGAAATATGTGACCATGGTTTGTGTTGGTCACACTGTTAATTATAAACCTGGTCCATAGAGATATGTTTCTCTTTTGTTTTTGGTAATGGTGTGTATAAAAAGAATGTTGTATCACCTTGTTCGTTCAGTTCTGTTGTAGTAAATGTCAAGTACATTAAACGTGTGTTCCATTTCAATTGCCTGTGTGCCTCGTAATCCTTTAGGTTATGGGCCCAGCCACGAATCCACCGTGCGAATATAAAGTGCGTATGCGAGACTGCTTGTTATTTGAACTGTGAATTCGGCTACGTAGCGAAATTCAACATGTCTGCAACCAGCACCTCGTTACCGGCTATAGATAAGCTGCGAGGTAGTCTAAATTACGTGGATTGGCGATTCGAGATGGAAAACGTCCTAAGACTCGAAGATATGTGGAGTTGTATAGTTGGCTACCCGGATGGAGATACAACAACATCTGCGAAGAAAGCAAAAGACGAAAGTCGGGCTAGGGCCAGACTTAACCTCATGGTGGATAAATCAATTTTCCCAATCGTCATGCCTTGTAAGACCGCGAAGGAAGTCTGGGAAGCTCTTGAAAAGGCCTACTCAGATAAAGGAGTGAATCGGCGGATCGTCATCTTGAAGAAATTGTGCAAAGTTAAATTAAAGCACTACAAGACGATGGAAGAGTATGTTAGTGAGGTTATGGGACTTGCTCAGCAACTTGCGTCTATGAATAAGGCACTGGACGACGAGTTTGTGGCAGCTCTTATGCTGAAAGGTCTACCAGATGAGTTTCAGCCTATGATTATGGCTCTGGAAAGTTCCGGAACAAACCTTACTGCAGACACAGTCCGAACCAAGTTGCTACAAGATACTACTTGGAGTGGGAAAAGTACTTCCAAGACATCCACGGATTCTGTTCTGTTTTCACGAGAAGACAAGACGAAGAAGAAGCCCTTCTGCTGGAAATGCAAGAAGCCAGGACACTGGAAGCGGGATTGCAGGAAAGAGGAGATGCAGAGCTCAACTCAACAGAAGTCGAAGAAAGACAAGATAATGCTGGCGACCGATGGACAGGCATTAAGTGCAAGGGCCTCTACAGGGACCTGGTTCGTTGACTCTGGTGCTACTAAGCATATGAGTTCAAGCAAGACTGCGATGGTGAACTTCACTGCTGGTCCTAATCTGGAGATCAGTACAGCAAACAATCAAAAATTGTATGGCCAAGGATCTGGTAATGTAACTGTTCAATTAGAAAATGGGATTTCACAAACCTTGTCCAATGTAGAATATGTTCCTGGTCTCACTGCTAATCTTTTATCTGTGTCTGCTGCTACTCAAAAGGGTTATGCTGTGGTATTCACCGACAATGCTTGTGAAGTTTATGATAGTGAAAACTTTGTTGCTACAGGTAATGTAGCACTGACTGTGAGTAATGTGGGGGGTGTTTACCAAGTCAATGCTCTCAGTGGTCAAGCTAATATTTGTTCAGAGGACTCACAAGGGAAGTCTCTGAACCGGGGAATCGCGGATCCTGCTGAAACTTAGCAAATATGTTGCTTGAGCCCAACTAGGCAGAACCATGAAGAAAAATCTTTCGGAAATTAACTCCTGTCCTCCGTAGACGGCAATAAGTACAACAATTTTGAACTGTGCGCGCTGGTCAAGCGCGGGTATGCCTCACGCCTGATTGGTGGCTCAAAAGGTCATGCTCCAAACGACTGCCCTCCCGTACTCGCGCTCACAACCTGCGCTGCGGCGTGGACATTAATGCTGCATCTTTACAATATATTGCACGTCGTGCTTTATTATTAATCATGCAATGTAAGGTGTAACCCCCTACATTAACGGCACTGGCAAGCAGCACGTTGGTAACTCGATAGCCAACGCTTTGCTTACCAGAATGAGACGAGTACGGGAAGCGTGGATGGGCCAACTTACCTGTATTCAGAGGTCCGGGTCACTTCCGCAGCAAAACCACCTCCAGAAGACAAGTCCCGACAGAAGAGCTCCAAAAGGGGTGGAAGGAAGATGGAGAAGGGGACAACACACACAGGCTATCGTACAAACACCCCCCAAAAACCAACGGAACACCCGTCGGTGAAATAATGCCACAACAGTAGTTAAAAGGAATAAAATAAAGTTTAATAGTTAAAACTTCCACCAGGAAAGAAAACATGCATCAGCCAACACAAATTTCCAAGAAAGCCAGATAGCGCCTAACATGCTTGCTTGCAAAGCCAAGAAGAGGACAGACTTAATTTAAAATTAAAAAAAATATTAAACAGCCCAAAGGTTAAAATAGAATTTACATGCACAACACAATGAGAAAGGGCTTGATAAATTGCAAGGAAATGCAATCACGATCCGACATGCAGATGTTGAGGCCATGCCAAAAAATAAGGATTGAAATTAAATTAAATTTTAATTAAAAAAATTAAATTGGATAGAAAATAAATAAATAAATGATATGTACGCCGGCGAAAAACACAAGGACATTTACCAAAAATCACAAAATTAACATTAACAAGATTACATTTTAAAAAAGGGATGAAGCTAACACACAACACGACTGTTTTTGAGACCCGCGCCAAACGACTGACCACGAGACCACAATGCATCACGGCAAACAGCAGACATGGCGACACAAAAACATGCCAGATCGAAATTACGGCAAACAATTAATTAAATAAATTTTATCATCAGCGTAAGGAAATGTACGGCGGAAAACAATTACATTTAAAAACTATTACAAGAGTAAAGGGCACGGATCATGAATAAATTAATTTGAATACAATATCAATCATAAGATTGGCAAACGAAAATAAATAATACTTTAAACGTGAAATAAACTAATAAATGTGTCTCCAGAAGGTAAACAAAAAATAAATAAGAAACCTAATATATATAAGGAAACGCTATTAAAACGTAAAAGAAATTTTTGGCTTACAAGCCAGAACATAACAGAAGATCAACATTCGTACACGGCCAAATTGGGACTCCCAAAATAAAATAATTAGATAAATTAAATAAGGATTCAAAACATACCTTAATAAGGCCTTTGGGGAGACACTGATGATAAAACAAACATAACACTAATAAATAATTTTTTTAAAAAATGAAAACTGCCCAGATGACTGTTGCTGGCACACGCAACCATTGACACTAAACATCTTCAAGTTTTCTCATTCCGGCGAAAATAAGGTAGACCATGCTTCAGGGGCGACGATCCCACTTCCTACCCACTGCGGTTTACGTTTTTGTAATGTAATTCCATTTCTAGGTGAGGCGAGGGCCACAGGCCCCCGCCTCAATAGACAATCAAATTCACGATCACTCAGTTCAATCCAGACTGTTCAGTTACCGATGACAACACATAATGGCGCCGACAAGGAAGCCAGGCGCGCTGCATGCATGATATTTTGAAAATGTCCAATCACGGTTTTACACCTCAAACAACAATGTCATAAATAAGCTCATAATTTGGCGGTATCAAGAACACACACCGTTCTTTGTTTTATGACGTAGAATCATAAATGTTTTTCACTTATGTCACGAATTGGTAGAGTTTTAAAGGAAACACCAACGCACTCTATTGGTGAATAAGCAGGAACTACTTGGATCTTTCCAAAGTCCGACTGCAGCTACCATCTTGTGGACACAGACGGTACTGAGCGGCGAAGCGGACGATTCAAACTTCAAGTACAGCCTCCATGATTAAATACATGTTTGAAATAGTAGAGACGTGCCCTTGCACGTATCAGTCTCCCTCCCTTAAGCGTGAACACCGTTCACGAATATGCCAAGGCATAGACAGTACTCCATAACTTGTCGATTCACCAGAAATGTTTCCCGAAGATAATGTTCACCTGTTAACTCCAATTGATGGATGAAACCGCATCGTTTTGGTTAGGAAGAATGCAGGGTCAGATTATCAGTGATAGGATAATTGATCACCTCGCAAACCACTTAGTCAACAGCATCACTGTGTCCAAAAATCTTCAGAAACGTAGTACACCAGCACCAGCAGTGCTTTCAGAGTCCGAGACACGTAGGAAAATTTTCAACAAGTCCAATTTAGTTCGCTTTAAACGAAGTAGGTGGAAGCAATGTGCAATATATTATGTGACGCGTGGGCAGCCATTTACAAAACCGAAGTTAATCTAATTTCAAAAAAGGATTACAGAATTTACAATATCTTACCACATTTTACAAAAAGCAACAAGTTTGAATTTATATGAAGAAAATATTTCTGACTAAACCCTAGATCCGTGTTTACAAAATTTAATTAACAAGTTTACCTTTTTTACAGACTAGAAGTACATTTCAAGATTACATGAGTTAGACGACTATACATTTCGAAGGAACTACGGTAGAGGAATGACCACTACAATTCCCAAAGGGAACAGGAATACAAGGTTACCATGAGTTAGGTCTCCCACCGAGCCCAACTTACATGTTAGCATCTCCTATGAAACATCAAAATTAGGTACGCTTTTACAAATTACCATTACAATGGGAACTTCCCAACATTTACATTTTGTATCCCACCAGAGTTTGCAAATCCAATTAAATTCAAAATTCCACAAGGAACAGATGCTTGAAGGCTTCAATGAAGGTTAGGGATACTCTACATTATACAAAATTTGTTTTACAAAATTTACGGTAGCATTTCCTCATTAGACACCTCTCCACCTCGCTTAATGTGTGATAGATGCACTCTAGAAATTTTGTTTGCTTTGGGCTTAAGGTTTAGAATAGGAAAATTAATTAATCTGACATGTATGCCTCTACATAGTTGGTTCGTGACCGCACGCATTACTTGGCATGGGGACCCTGAGGAATTCAAACGCAGTTACAGTAACGACAAGAACGAAGAAGAAAATGGCAGCGCAGAAAATCAAACACCAATACACTCACACAAGGAACGAAATTGAGGTTCGACACCCGATGACTATACAGCCGACATCCGCCTGGGTGAGAAAAATCCAACATAAAAAGAACTAAGTTCAACAGTACACGAGGTACAATGAGGTTTCCTCGTTCAGGTTAAAGACACGAACACGTACAACCAAAGGATGCCTAACATGGCCCAAAAATACGGTTAGATGAGAAACAAGCCGCTCTTGTCGAAAGACGAGGCTAACAGAGAACACTAACGCACCATTCCAAACGATAAAGCCGAAAAATTTAGGATTATTAATCAAAAGCAGAAAATTTTACTCAAACTACAGAGGCTGATGACCGAGATTGCCATAGCATGAACTAAAACAGAAGGCCTATGTCATTTACGGTTAGCATGAGGCAACAGGTGACCCTGATTTCCAGCAACAACAGATTACTGGCTTTAAAAGTAAAACAAGCTGACTTACAGAACCTGATGACCATAATGTCCAACAGAAATTTAACCCCAGTAACTTTAGAAGACCCTATATATATTAATTAAGCAGGAAAGCACATTACATTATGGCTGTTCACGAACTGAGATCTCATATTCACAACAACATATTCATCGCACAACATACTCCAATAATAGCGATACATAATTTTTACCACCCACAAAAATAATTCCCATTAATACTCAAATATGCAAGTTATGTAGTCGTAGAGATATCATAACACAAACAAATACAATTAAAACACAATACCCTTACAATTACATTAAGTTACATGACACATACTTGCATATCATCGAACAGGCCAGTCCCATACCAAGCCAGTTTGGATCGTGCAAGTCCTATATACAGCCTGCCCAGGGATCAAACCAAGAAAGAATCCCATACTTCTAATCCTAGCTAACCCCAGACAGTAGATATCTCCACGTAAAACACACCTACATATTATGTTCAGTTCAAAATTACAAGGAAAGCAACTAATAAAAATACGATCCTAACCTTACTTTTGCAAACAAAACAAACCCTAAATTACCCCACCCTACAAATCTAAATCAAAATCTAACGTTAACACATGCATACAGACATGATTTGCACAACATATACGCTTATCCCAGAACGATTGCAGTACAATGCAAGTTTAAGAACACAAATTACAAATCGCACACTGCTATAAAAACACTTCAAAACAAACACTTACCTAGAATGAATTAGGGAAGAATTCCTAGCCAAAAATAGTGACATGCATGTTAAATGTGCCTTCTGGCACCACAATAGGGACATAGGGCGGGCAGATTTCCATAGGTTAGCCCTTTTAATCGGACTACACTTTGCCATAACACCAATAGGCGTGACAGTTCCATAATAAATAATTTACGAGGACAGCATATCACCACAGAATTTCATGCACAAGAAACATACAGGAACACAACAGTCTTCTTAAACACCAACACTGCCTCGACACCTGAAATTTCGACCAAAACATCATGCACAACGTAGCCCAGAACTGCATACGTCACCACCTGCTTGGCTCGAGAACAGGGAGCTAAATTACCAAAATAGGCACAAAACATCAGGCTACCAGCTTCCGACGGGGCTCCAGGATGCCTTCACACGCAGCATATAGGCTATCAGAACATTAAGAAATCCCATTTCCCATGCCAAGAACACATGTCAGACACTCACCGGGCTTCATCTTCAGTGGGGATGTTGCACACAAACAGGATAAAACTACAGCAGGAAACACCTCGCTTATAACAGGACACTTACATACAGCATATGGACATCCAGAGGCAACATGAAACACAATAAACGATAAGGATTAGCAAAACATAACATTAAGTGCACTTGCCTGACAAAATCCCACCAACCACTGACCCATCAGCATTAGAGGGGTCCATAAAACAGCCTGTGGGTACTGGGGAGGGGATAGTTATGGAAGTGAACATGAGCTCGGTCTGCTACCAGAATGTAACCCCCTACATTAACGGCACTGGCAAGCAGCACGTTGGTAACTCGATAGCCAACGCTTTGCTTACCAGAATGAGACGAGTACGGGAAGCGTGGATGGGCCAACTTACCTGTATTCAGAGGTCCGGGTCACTTCCGCAGCAAAACCACCTCCAGAAGACAAGTCCCGACAGAAGAGCTCCAAAAGGGGTGGAAGGAAGATGGAGAAGGGGACAACACACACAGGCTATCGTAAAAAACACCCCCCAAAAACCAACGGAACACCCGTCGGTGAAATAATGCCACAACAGTAGTTAAAAGGAATAAAATAAAGTTTAATAGTTAAAACTTCCACCAGGAAAGAGAACATGCATCAGCCAACACAAATTTCCAAGAAAGCCAGATAGCGCCTAACATGCTTGCTTGCAAAGCCAAGAAGAGGACAGACTTAATTTAAAATAAAATAAAATATTAAACAGCCCAAAGGTTAAAATAGAATTTACATGCACAACACAATGAGAAAGGGCTTGATAAATTGCAAGGAAATGCAATCACGATCCGACATGCAGATGTTGAGGCCATGCCAAAAAATAAGGATTGAAATTAAATTAAATTTTAATTAAAAAAATTAAATTGGATAGAAAATAAATAAATAAATGATATGTACGCCGGCGAAAAACACAAGGACATTTACCAAAAATCACAAAATTAACATTAACAAGATTACATTTAAAAAAAGGGATGAAGCTAACACACAACACGACTGTTTTTGAGACCCGCGCCAAACGACTGACCACGAGACCACAATGCATCACGGCAAACAGCAGACATGGCGACACAAAAACATGCCAGATCGAAATTACGGCAAACAATTAATTAAATAAATTTTATCATCAGCGTAAGGAAATGTACGGCGGAAAACAATTACATTTAAAAACTATTACAAGAGTAAAGGGCACGGATCATGAATAAATTAATTTGAATACAATATCAATCATAAGATTGGCAAACGAAAATAAATAATACTTTAAACGTGAAATAAACTAATAAATGTGTCTCCAGAAGGTAAACAAAAAATAAATAAGAAACCTAATATATATAAGGAAACGCTATTAAAACGTAAAAGAAATTTTTGGCTTACAAGCCAGAACATAACAGAAGATCAACATTCGTACACGGCCAAATTGGGACTCCCAAAATAAAATAATTAGATAAATTAAATAAGGATTCAAAACATACCTTAATAAGGCCTTTGGGGAGACACTGATGATAAAACAAACATAACACTAATAAATAATTTTTTTAAAAAATGAAAACTGCCCAGATGACTGTTGCTGGCACACGCAACCATTGACACTAAACATCTTCAAGTTTTCTCATTCCGGCGAAAATAAGGTAGACCATGCTTCAGGGGCGACGATCCCACTTCCTACCCACTGCGGTTTACGTTTTTGTAATGTAATTCCATTTCTAGGTGAGGCGAGGGCCACAGGCCCCCGCCTCAATAGACAATCAAATTCACGATCACTCAGTTCAATCCAGACTGTTCAGTTACCGATGACAACACATAATGGCGCCGACAAGGAAGCCAGGCGCGCTGCATGCATGATATTTTGAAAATGTCCAATCACGGTTTTACACCTCAAACAACAATGTCATAAATAAGCTCATAATTTGGCGGTATCAAGAACACACACCGTTCTTTGTTTTATGACGTAGAATCATAAATGTTTTTCACTTATGTCACGAATTGGTAGAGTTTTAAAGGAAACACCAACGCACTCTATTGGTGAATAAGCAGGAACTACTTGGATCTTTCCAAAGTCCGACTGCAGCTACCATCTTGTGGACACAGACGGTACTGAGCGGCGAAGCGGACGATTCAAACTTCAAGTACAGCCTCCATGATTAAATACATGTTTGAAATAGTAGAGACGTGCCCTTGCACGTATCATAAGGTATCACACATACATATCATTACAACACAACACAGAGTAAACTGAACCAATAGTCAAACAAGTGAGTAAGTGACCAAGCTACTTCACATAGTTCTGACAACAGTGATGTTCGTTGTAATAATGTTGGAAACACAAACTGGTTTTACACCATCCACACCGTACGAAACACGGGCGAGTGCAAGTACTATTGCACTGATATCGAAACAATATGGCACAGGGTGTTCAAACCCACCGGGATTGTCGGACAGGTACTGACTTCGGTACCATGCGTATTGCCACATTGAAGTAAAACGAGGGGACGACAATTAGTGATATGTCAGAGACTGCATTTTCAAGATTGTATTTCTCTGGGCCAAATTGATGTCAAAATTCAATAACCGAACGGTGTTCGAAAATCTACGGACAAAGCTTTTCCAGACCCTAAAGCCTATACATCCAATGGTTGACAATAGGCTGTGGCTCCAGGAGGTATCATCATCAATCGTATGCGCTCTTCACTTTCTAACGATTTATGTCCAGAAAAGGAATCCAGAAGGAGTGCCGCATTGCCGGACGGTACATGCTGTTTGAAAACATTGTGAAACCAATCCTTCAATTGTGCGGATCCCATTTTGCCAGATTTTGTAGGAACAACGTAAATATTGTCATGTGAAAACATAGTTTCTTTCACCCTTTTTCCAAACACACCTTTTGGTTCTTTCAGAGTTATGAAGAGAGGTCCTAGTAGCTTGCCGGTTGCTGTTATTGTTGGCATTATTGTATAACTGTGCGTTGTGGCCCCCACTGATGCACTTTGGAGCACACCGTTTTCGACCCTTTTATAGCCAGTGTCCTACCCGAACACATCTCCAAATGGAACCCACTTTGATCACTATTACATACGTTCCCAGGGCCGAGAGAATCAAGAACAGATGTAACCTCTTCTACGAATATTTCTGCTGCTGACATAATATCCATTTCTCGATGGGCATTCTTTGATATCGTCACAGTTGTTATTTTTCGCGAAATTATATTATAGCGATCCTTAAAGTGCTGCACCCAGGAATGGCTGGCTTTAAACCCCGTACATTTTACGTCCTGTGCAGCTAGCATAGCCCATTGCTGAATTGTCACGTCATGTATAACTTCATTATTCTGATGGGCAATGTCAAATTGGGCTTTTACGACACATGTTATTCTCCTCAATTTGTCGCGGCGGGTGCCTCCCCTTTTCACTTGCTCTGCCCACAAATATAAATCTTTCATGCTTTTTAAACGGTGAAACTTACTTTTTACCGACGAAAAGGAAAGCGGGCGCCTCTTACCGCTTTTCCATTAATCAACAGCATTTTGTTTGTATTCCATACCTACAGCTTCATCTGACACTTTCCTGGGTGAGCTATCGGTGGCAGTCCAAATATTATCTTCATCAGAGTTGTTGGTGTTACTGGTGTTCCTGTCATCCGGTAGCTCATGTGTGGTGACAGTAAGAGTAGAATAGGAGTCCACGTTCACAGTGCTGTGCTCTATACAACTAGTTATGATACCTGTAAATATCAATTAGCACGACAAATAAACACACTTGTTACAAGAGACGAACGCCAGAAAGTCAGATAGGCACAAAACCATCAATAGCCTGTAGCCTACCATCCAAACTGTCCAACAGGTCCTGTTCTTGAATGCTGAGAGGCCTTTCCATACATTTTCCATATTTTTCCTCCAGACAACATATAACTTTTGCAATGTTAATATTCATCATGCAATGCATGGGACACTCTCCGTATACGGATATAAGCGTATGCCAGGTCTGTCGCCTCTCATTCGGTGACTGTACGCCGTAGGCCGGGAAGCAATCTCTGACGCAGCCAATGAAGCTCACGCCGCTGGCGCGCCAATTTAAACGTGTAAATCTTAATTTTTCATCTAGTACAAGGGGAAGTTAATTTCCGAAAGATTTCTCTTCACGGTTCTGCCTATTTGGGCTCACATACGTATCTGCAAAGTTCCAGCAGGATCTGCGATTCCCCGGTTCAGAGACTTCCCTTGTCAGAATATTTATGGCATAAACGACTAGGCCATCTTAACAACCACAGTGTGAAGTTGTTAAGAGATAGTCTCACTCATGGAATTAATTTCTCAGATAATGGTTTTAAAAACTGTTTTTCATGTGCTGAAGGTAAACAAGTTAGACAACCATTTAAGTCAAGTAAGAGTAAAACTGTATGTAAAAATAAGCTAGATCTTATTCATTCAGACTTATGTGGGCCTATGCCAGTTCCATCTTGGAGCAATGCTCGCTATTTCTTGACCGTCATTGATGATCATTCTAGAAAGGTTTTTGTGTATTTCCTTGCTAAGAAAAGTGATGTTTTGGATTGCTTTATTGATTTCAAGGCACAGGTCGAGAATCAGTGTGAAAGATCTATTAAGGCCCTACGCACTGATAATGGTGGTGAATTTTTTAGCAAAGCTTTTGAGAGGCTACTTAAATTAGAAGGTATTCGGCATCAAACTACAACTAGCTATTCTCCACAGCAGAATGGTGTAGCTGAACGCATGAATAGAACATTGCTTCATAAATGTAGAGCCGTGATGAGCGAGTCTAAAGTAGATAAACGCATGTGGGCTGAAGCAATAAATACAGCAGCCTATCTTGTAAACAGGTCCCCAACCAGAAAAATTCCAGGTTAAGTTCCAGAGGAGATCTGGACTGGTAACAAGTTCAAAATGGAGCATCTAAGAATTTTTGGTTGTGTAGCACAAGTTCATGTCCCTGATCAAAAGAGAAACAAGTTGGATCCTAAAAGTGAAAAACACATTTTCTGTGGTTATTGTGAGGACAGTAAAGCCTATAGATTCATGCATCCTGAAGCTCATCAACTTGTTAAATCCAGGGATGCACAGTTCTTTGATGATGTGTTCCAGGAGGTGTCTGATGTGTCTCCAGGTAATGTTGGTCCATCCTTGCAGATTAATGAACCTGCAATGTTGCAGATCTCAGTTCCCACTGACAGTGAGGCAGAACCCGACAACTCAGGGGATGGGGCAGAGTGCATTTCGGAACTTGAAAGCGTATCGCCCATTAGCAGTGCTGGTGTGGCTGAGACTGTTGACTCAGCTGATTTAAGCTATGTCCCTAGTGGAACAGATTCAGACTGCAGTGATTCTGTGGGCTCTGCCACCATCGTCAATGAGCCAATGGAGGGGGATGCCGAAGGTAATCAAAGGTATCCTAGGCGCCAACAAAAGCCTGTAGACATGTCAGACTATGTGACATACTTGACTCTCACTGATGACTCTGAACCTAGTACAGTTAAGGAGGCACTGTCCATGCCTGATAGGGTTAAGTGGGAGCAGGCTATGAAAAGAGAAATGGAGATACTTCAGTTAAATGACACATGGGATCTAGTTGATAAACCCCAGGGCAAGAATGTTGTCAGTAGTAAGTGGGTTTTCAAAGTAAAAAGAGGCTCTAATGGTAACATTCAAAGGTATAAAGCCAGACTTGTGGCCAAGGGCTTCACCCAGAGGTACGGAATAGATTTTACAGAAACTTTCTCTCCTGTTGTTCGACACAGCACGTTAAGGATGCTGCTTGCCTTGGGTGTTCAAACAGATCTGAAAGTGGTACATTGGGATGCTGAATCTGCTTTCCCCAATGGAAAGTTAGATGAAGAGATCTACATGTAACAGCCAGAAAGTTTTGTAAAGAAAGGTTCAGAGCATAAAGTTTGCAAGTTAAACAAATCTATTTATGGCTTAAAACAATCTTCTCGTTTGTGGAATGAGCGAGCTCACTCTGTTCTTGTCAAATTGGGTTACAAAAATTGTGCTGATGAACCCTGTGTGTACTTTAAGAAACAAGCCCAAGGTATGGTAATTATTGCATTATATGTGGATGATTTCATTGTGGCTTATAATGATGAGTCTGAGATCAAGCCATTGAAGACCTGTATTGATAAAGAATTTAAGGTTCGAGATCTTGGACCAATTTCTTATATTTTAGGTATTAAAGTAAGGCAAGATATGAAGAATGGTACAATGTATCTTAGCCAAGAGCAGTACGATGTGAGATTACAAAGAAATATGGTATGCACGATGCACGACCCATTGGTACTCCCTTGGAAACCAAACCAAATCTTGGTATTTCTGATACAGAAACTAGTGATCTTCCTTATAGAGAACTCATAAGTTCGCTCATGTATTTAAGTGTTTGCACGCGTCCAGATATAAGCTATGCGATATCATATCTCAGTCAATTTAATCATAGTTACAATGAATCTCACTGGTCTGCTGCAAAGCGAGTGCTGCGTTATATAAATTGCACAAAAGACTTGTCACTTAAGTATGTCAGGAATGGAGGTCAATTCATGAGATTTGTTGATGCTGACTGGGCTAATGATAGCAATGACCGAAAATCATACAGTGGTTTTGTGTTCAAAATGGCAGGTGGTGCTGTATCATGGGGGGCTCAAAAGCAAAAATGCATTTCCTTATCATCTACTGAAGCAGAATATGTTGCACTGAGTGAAGGTGTAAGAGAAGCTGTTTGGTTGAAACGTGTTTTGTCTAACTTTAGAGATCTCAAGTCACCCATCATATTATTGAGTGATAGTCAATCAGCTCAAAAACTGGCAAAAAATCCAGTCCATCATAATAGGACCAAACATATTGACACTAAATATCACTATGTTAGAGCTGCTTTGGATTCTAAAGTCATATGCATCAAATATGAGGAGACTTCAAAAATGTGTGCAGACATCCTAACAAAGCCTCTTCCTAAGCCTAAGCATATTTATTTTTGTAAAGACTTGGGTCTTAAATCATGTCCTCTACTCCCACAGGTTTAAGGAGGTGTGTTGAAATATGTGACCATGGTTTGTGTTGGTCACACTGTTAATTATAAACCTGGTCCATAGAGATATGTTTCTCTTTTGTTTTTGGTAATGGTGTGTATAAAAAGAATGTTGTATCACCTTGTTCGTTCAGTTCTGTTGTAGTAAATGTCAGCTGGCAATTGTGTATGTTTGAGTTTTCAGTCTTTTGACTGGTTTGAAGCAGCCCTCCATGCCTCCCGGTCCTGAGCTAATCGTTTCATCTCTACATAGCTACCACACCCTACATCCGAGGCAATCTGTTTAACATATTCTAACCTTGGTCTACCCCTACAGTTCTTGTCCTCGACCCTTACTTCCATAACTAAGCTTGCTATTCCTGGGTGTCTTAGTATGTGTCCTACAAACCTATCTCTTCTCTTCATTAGCAGTCGCCAGAAACATCTCTCCTCTCCCACTCGTCTTAATAACTCTTTGTTTGTAACCCTATCTACCCATCTGATCATCATTCTCCTGTAACACCACATTTCAAATGCTTCAATTCTCCTCTTTTCTGCTGCACCAATAGTCCAAGTTTCACTTCCATAGAGCGCCACGCTCCAGACAAAGGCTTTCAAAAATGACTTCCTAATACCTAAATCTATATTCGATGTCAGCAGATTCCTTTTTTTTTGTAGAAATGCTTTCTTTGCCTGTGCCAACCTACTTTTTATATCCTCTTTGCTTCGTCCATCACAGGTTATTCTGCTTCCTAAGTAACAGAAGTCTCCTACTTCCTTCAGCTTTTCACCTGTCAATTTGATCTTCATAGAGGTTTCTGATTTGTTTCAGCTGCATTCCAGTATTTTTGTTTTACATTTATTAATTTTCATCATGAATTCTTTCCGTAAGACGGAGTCCATACCATTCAAAAACTCATTCAAATCCTCAGGCTTGTCGGCCAAGATGACGATGTCATCAGCAAATCTCAGAGTTGAAATTATTTCTCCTTGAATCTTCACTACCACTTTAAATTTTTCTCTAATTTCCTTCATTGCTTGTTCAATGTAAAGATTGAAAAGTATGGGTGATAAGTTGCAGCCTTGCCTTACACCTTTCTGAATACCAGCTTCTCTCTCATGTCCTTCAACTCGAATGACTGCTGTCTGGTTTCTGTATAGATTGTATATCACCCTCCTATCCATGTACTTTATTCCAATCGATTTCAAAATGTCAAACAATTTAGTCCAATCAACGTTATCAAAAGTCTTTTCTAAGTCTACAAAAGCCATGAACGTTCTCTTATCTTTCCTTATTCTACCTTCCAAAATCAGCCTAAGCCTTAGTACAGCTTCCCTTGTTCCTACATTTCTCCTGAAACCAAACTGGTCTTCACCCAACTCCGTTTCTATCTGGCTTTCAATCCTCTTGTAAATTATTCTAGACAGGATCTTTGAAGCATGAGTAATCAAGCTGATTGTACGGTAATCTTCACATCTGTCAGCTCCCACTTTCTTTGGTATAGGGATGATTACATTCTTCTTGAAATCAGGGGGCACCTCACCTGTCTCATAAATCCTACACACCAGGGGCGGTTCTAGGCGTAGTGCCACCGTGCCATGGCACTGCCCTCTAAGAGAAAATACATTATGCATAGTCCTGAAAGAATAATTTCCAACGCCTACGTTTAATACCGATATCTAATTAGTTTCAAATTACTTTGTAGTTAAAATATTCCGTCCGTAAAGTATGATCATTGATTCCATCTTCGTCCCAGTGATATCTTGAGCCGCGGTCTATACGGCACGGTTGACGCATGCGCAGTTCAATATACGATCTTTTCCGTAGCCTCTCTCGTCACTCGCTATGAGGAAATATGCTGGTCTCCGTGCCGAATCGAGTTTGGCTCAAAGCGGTACTGAAAGTGAAGTGCAATGCTATCTGGCGGTCATTACGAGGTACTGGGCCAGCGACATGCCTGTCACGAGCTGTCACAAAGGGAGGAAGGGAAGAGGGTGTGGGCCGATGGCCTGATTGGCTGGAAGTAATTTGACTCATTGGTTATTGGTGGGGTGGGGCGTTGGTTGACACAAATTGACAACCAATCGCTCTCACACAAAGAGCATTAATTCTAGATTTCTCTGAAAGGGGGCTCTGCGTCCAACAGTGAAATTTAAACTTGCCGTAATAAATAGTGAAAATAATATGTATGTATTTATTAATTCCTTATTTGGTAAAGTGAATAACTAAGCGAATGAATAAAAGAGAAAGAAAAGTAAGATCATGACTGCCGTAGGCCTACATGTTAAAGCTTCACGGATTACTCTCGGTAGCTAAATATTTATAGTTGATAAACCATCTGCAACTGTCAGTTCAGGTCTAGTCTATATTCAGTTCTTGTTAACGGTTCGTGGTTATTTTTGGTGAGTCAAGGTATTAAAGAGTCAAACATTGAGTTTGAGTGAATGGTTGAGTGCTGAAAAAGTTTCTTTTATATACCGGTATTTTAATATATTTTCTTATCGTATAGATTATATTCGGTAAGTCCCGATGTAAAATGTTGACTATCAATATTAGTGTAGGCCCTATATATACATCGGAAAATGAACCCTGCTCTGATATAATGTTAAGAAAATACCAATATTTTCATATTTTTTACTTGGCACTACCCCTTGTGCGGGACTGGAGCCGCCTCTGCTACACACCAAGTGAAATAACCTGATCAGACCTTCATCTCCTATGCAGCGTGGCAACTCAATCGGTATATCATCTATGCCTGGTGCTTTGTTTCTGCTTAAGTCTTCCAAAGCTCTATCAAATTCTGATCTCAATATTAAATCTCCTTTCGCATCCTCATCAATTTCCTCCTCCATTTCCATTACATGATTCTCAATCTCCTTTCCCTTATACAAACTCTCTATGTAAGCTTTCCATCTCTGAACCTTTTCTTCCCTATCTGTTATAGGCTTTCCATTTGTGTCCTTAATATTACAGCACTTAGTCTTCTTCTCCCCTAAAGTATTCTTAATCCTTCGATAAGCTGTGTCTACTTTTCCTAATTTCAGACAATTTTCTATACCTGCACATTTCTCTTTCAACCATTCTTCTTTCGCTTCCTTGCACTGCTTGTTAACCTCATTTCTCAGACGTCTGTATTCTGCTTTCCCCTTTTCATCTCTTACATTCTTGTGTTTTCGCCTTTCATCCATCAATTCTAGTATATCCTGAGTGATCCACGGTTTTCTACCTATTCTTTCTTTCCTACCAATGTTTTCTTCTGCGGATTTTGTTATTTCATTCTTCAAAAGTGCCCATTCGTCTGCAATTGAAGTTTGTTTAGGGTTTTTCATTAGTCCTTCCTTTATACTCTTCTTGAATCTTTCGTTTACATCCTTCTCTTTCAGTCTGTCTATTGCCCACCTTTTTGGCTTTTGACTTTTCTTCAGTTTCTTCAACTTTAATCTGCATTTCATTACAACAAGATTGTGGTCAGAGTTTATGTCAGCACCAGGATATGTGTTACAATCCAAAATCTGGTTTCGAAACCTCTGCTTGACCATAATGAAGTCGATTTGGTAACGCCCTGTATCTCCTGGTCTCATCCATGTGTATATTCTTCTATTATGGTTATTGAATATGGTGTTAGCTATGACCAACTCATGCTCGGTGCAGAATTCTACCAGCCTGCTTCCTCGATCATTCCTTTCACCTAATCCGAAATCTCCTACTATCTTCCTTTCTCTCCCTTTTCCTACTACAGCATTCCAATCTCCCATTACTATAACATTTTCATCACCCTTGATATACCTCAGAATTTCGTCTATTTCTTCGTAGACCTTTTCAACATCCTCATCATCAGCTTGACTGGTAGGCATATAGACTTGTACCACTGTGGTGCAGGTAGGTTTAGTATTGATTTTTGCTACAATAATCCGTTCACTATATTGTTCATAATATTCCACCCGCTGTCCAAGTTTCCTACTCAATATAAGGCCAACCCCTGCTTGGCCATTGTTTGATTTAGTGCTAATGACCCTATAGTCTCCTGACCAAAAGTCCTGTTCTTCCTGCCAGCGCATTTCACTAATCCCAACCAAATCCGACCTCAACCTATCCATTTCCCTTTCTAAGTTTTCTAACCTTCCACTTCCTAGCAGACTTATAACATTCCACGCTCCGATCCGTAGAATGTCAGATTTCCTCTTTGTCACTTCTGTGATGTTAACCCCCTCTCGAGTAGTCCCCACCCGGAGATCCAAACGGGGGACTAGTTTACCTCCGGATTGAAATTTTACAAGGGAGGAGGCCATCATCACATGTAATTATGCAAAGAGAGGTGCATATCCTCGGGAATAGCATACGGCTGTAGTTTCCCGTTGCTTTCAGCCGTGCAGCAGGACGCAGTGTAGCCATTATTTGGCTTATATTATCAATATCTTAACCGTCTATAAGACTGGTAAAGAATTGATTTATTCTGAAAGGCTGCTACTCCCTTTCAGAATAAGTAAAGAGCAATTCTACTAACAAAAATACTAACCTTCTACCGTACTAACAATTAAATACCAAAATTCTACTAACGAAAAAATACCAAAGTTCTACCAACAACAAATACTACCACTAAAACAGTCTGTCACCAGGCACACTCACATGCACCCTCACACATCACAGTCTACTGAAACAATGAACTATAACTAATTAACAATGCAACTGCTACCAGACACACTCACACACCACAGTCTAATAGAATAATGACATATATCTAATAGACAAACTAACTACCTACTTACAATTAAAACTAACTACATACGTACTGTACTGTTATTTGAATTGACAATATTTACAAAATGCAATTGAGATAGAAAATACTTACGAAATGTAATTTAGATTCAAAATAGTCACAAAATGCAATTGAGAATAAAAATACTTACAATATACCCACCCTACACAATATGTATACCCCTTATTATTCCAGTTTTCAACGGGGTCCGGGACGAGATGCGATGCGAGCCTATGTGGCGGGTGGTTTTTACTGCCGGATGCCCTTCCTAACGCCAGGCTCGCAAGAGGAGTTGATGACAGATGAAATTAATGAAGATGAATTATTAGAATAAATTAATATCGCTCTAAATTAATCGTTCTTTATTGTTTTAGTTAATTATCGATTTCTGCTCTCTGACATCCTACCTTGGGAGATTATGGAAGACAGCTTTTGATATGAAAAATCCACAGCCTGCTTCCAGTCTCCGACCGGGTCCGGATTGGAATGAATGGAGCCCCCATCTAGCGGCGAGGATATGAACTGTGCCGGCTGCCGAGGCCTGACGCACTCCTCTGGGGCAATGATTAAATGAATGACAGATGAAATGAAATGATAGTGGAGAGTGTTGCTGGAATGAAATTTTGACAGGGAAACCCGGAGTACCCGGAGAAAAACCTGTCTGCCTCCGTTTTGTCCAGCACAGATCTCACATGGAGTGACCGGGATTTGAACCACGGACCCAGCGGTGAGAGGCCGGCGTGCTGCCACCTAAGCCACGGAGGCTAGGTTTTGATATACTTATATTTGAGGCGCCTAGAATCAAAACCCGCCAAATCCATTTTTTATGAAAATTGAGATAAGTATTGTTTCTTATAGCTTATGCTGCGCTGAATTCATTAAAACTATTATTCTGTCACAAAACCCACTGCATCCTACTGTAAAACGAAGTCAAAGTTAAGGCTTAGTTGCAATATCCGCCAAGTCCATAGACAGTTTCGCCATTTTTGGTTACAAAACCCGCCACATCCATATCAGCCAATAGGAGCACCCAGTTCCGCCATCTTACTTTCCATGATGCTTTGCGAAGTGTTTACTCTTTACCTACCAGCATTAGTCAGAGAAATTACCCAGCCAGACGTGATCTGAATGGTTTATATTGTTATACTTTCCGATAATAATAATTTGTTTTGGATAATTATGACAAAGAACAAGACAACAATAACATTTTGGCCCGGGGTGAAGTTTTCCACAGTACTGACATTTATGAACATAAACGTGTCACGAAACCTGATTTTGATATGACTCACGTACACCCAAAAGACATAAACAGAGAGATTGTCCTTCAGGCACAAAAGTGAAAGATGTTTCCAAACTGCTTTCGAAGCATTTTGGAGAAAGATGGAGGAAAAATGAAGAGCTGCAGTTTTATTGCAATCTTCAAATTTCAAATTCATTAGGGCTCTTTGGTATCAAAACCTGTCAAATCCAAATCTTAAGTAACAAACACGAAGGGAATGATGAAGATTGTGAAACTACTATTGAGGATGAGGCAGAAACAGGCATTGTGTAGCAAGAACTTGCAGTAAAAAATGTGATTTAATAGTTGAATCGGGCGAACATCGACAACTACAGAGGACTCTCTCTACTTCCAGTCGCATACAAGATACTCTCCAAAGTACTGCTGAACAGAGTTGAAAAACAAGCAGACCACCTCATAGGTGAATATCAAGCTGGCTTTAGAAAGGGGAGATCGTGCGCAGAACAAATATTCAACCTCAAGAGCATCCTCAGATCAAGAGCTTTGAGAAGCCAGAACACTGTAGCAATATTCGTTGACTTCAAGAAGGCGTACGACTCAATTGACAGGCAGACTTTATTTAACAGCCTAGAGGAGTTCGGAATTGACAGGAAGACGAGAGAATTAATTAAACAAACTCTAACGGATACCATGTCAAAAGTGAAGTTCTTCGGAGAAATCTCTGATCCTTTTGAAATAAAAACAGGGGTCAGACAAGGAGATGGCTTATCACCTATCCTCTTCAACATTGTTCTGGAGAAAGTCATGAGAACCTAGGAGGAAGCTTTGGACATGAAAGGAGTAAGGGGGATACATCTGGGAAGGAAAGGACAGAACCTGGAAATTTAGCAATTATGACTAAAAATATACATGTTTAGAGTTCCTTCGTGATAAAAGGTGAGGTAACAAAACCAGTGTAGGGGAGGTTTCCGTTAAAAGTAAAAGCCCATAAGACCCAGAGTCTTTTCTAAACGCTGGATGCTCTATAGCACACAGATAATCATGTGTTTAAAAGTATATAGCATTATCTTTAAAACTCTTTCCTCATTGAATTTCTCCTTTGATAAGCCTTTGTTTCCAATTTCATCATCTGATGATGTCCGATTATCCTCACATTCTTCCTACAGAAGTGGGTGTGGCAGTATACAAACAGTTACATATACTAATTTTTCTTACATTTACAGATGGTATTGAACTGTAATATTTTGGAATTAAAATCTAGATACCGTAAGGTAAATTATGGGCGAATAAACACAATTACTACTTTTACTCATTTTTACAAACGTCCTTTCTCAACAAGGCGTAAATAAATAGTAAGCTTGAGACACAATGATGATAGAACCAGATTACCCAATGAAACATTGTCCAATGAGGGTATTATTAAATTTGGAGTACCCCAGGGATCAGCTTTGGGCCCACTACTCTTTCTTCTACGTATCAATGATATAACACAGAACGTCGATTCTCATAAGGAAATTTTGTTTGCGGACGATACAACAATCGTAATAAAAGGTTGAAACTAAACAGGTCTTACAGCAGTCTGCTGACTCTGTTACAGAAGAATTAACAAAATGGTCCGTGGCATTCGCCGTATCGTTTAAGTCCTCCGAGGATAATATAACTCAAGAAAATCGTTGACCTGATTCTGTCGGAGGGTGAAACTAGCCCACCCACCTTAGCATACTCCTATCCTTGTCTTGCGGGCCAAAGCAAATGGTGGGTTCATACCGGTGGTAGATTACGAACACCTGAACCAAGAGGTGGTATTAGAGTCAATTCGATTACCCGACTTGCATTCGTGCTTTCAATGCCTGATTTTCATCTTGCTTGATCTCAATCTGGCGTATTACCATTGTCTGCGAACTCGAACAGCATTTTCCACAGATTGGAATTTATTTCAATTTAATCATGTCCCGTTTCGTATTATCTACTGGTGGTGCCGTTTTGAGTCGTCTTATGGACAGGGTGTTTTCGAGTTCCTGTATCACTATCTGAACTGTTCTGACACTGACTCTCCAATCCTTACCCTTTGCCTTCACACCTCAAAAAAAGAAACATCTCACCCATTGTAGGCTTCCTACTCTCATGTCCAATCCTAAAGTATCCATTTTCCATAATAGAATAACATGATTGAACCTATCGAAATCCTTTGACAGGTCAACTGCAAAGCAGTCAATTTGACCTCGTTTATCCAAGTCCTCACGTATATCTTACTGAAAGCCTGCTACCTGTGATTCACAGGAAAATCTCACTCTGAAACCATGCTGTTTATTTGCCACCCACCCACCCACTATTCCCTAAGCATTCCCTTATGTAATCATGCATAATTCTTTCAAATATGTTGATTATAATACAGGTTAAGCTGGCAGGTCTGTAGCTATCACTATCCCACATTTCCCCTCTGCTTTTATACACCGGAACTACCAGCGCCTGTTTCCAGTCCTCAAGCACTACCCCACTATTAAGACAAAGTCAGCCAGAAACCTTCAGTAAGGTACAATGTTCCATCCCATAAACTTAAACAATTCCCCATTTAACCCATCTACACCTGCTGCTTTTCTTGACTTTAATTCCCGTATTATAGATATTCTTATTTGCATAACTTAATTTCCTTCCCTCCTCAATACCCTGCTCTCCTGTGTGATCTACATTTCCCTCCCCTGCAATCCCCACCTCCTTACCATACACCTTATTAAATGCCTCAGCCTTCTCCCCATCTTCCACCAGCAGCATTCCATCTTCTCCCTCAATATCTGGTATGCGGTCTTGAACACCTCGTATTCCCCATAAATAGGCAACATATTTCTTCACCGCTCTTTGGAAGTCATGCCCCCGACAACCAGCCTACCCATAAAATGTTTCTTAGCTTCTATCTTAGCCCTGTCCAGCTCCCTCCTTAACCTTTATAATTATATTCGGTGATCTATCCTCAACCTAATTTTATTGCCTTCCAATCTACACTTCTTCTTTGCTCTTCTTACAATGTATGTGTAATAAAGGGGGTCAGTATTCCACCCCCTCCCCCCGCCTTCCACTGCATTTTTAAACGGAACATGTAATTGTTCACAATCTAGAATTATTGTTTTCAAGCCAGCCCACTGTATATCTACATTTAGTTCCCTTTCTATCCACTGATTGAAATTTTCAGCTAACTCCTAATCTGTTCTTTAGTATCTTTGCGGTAGGCCTACTGTTTTACCAATCTAGTCTCCCGTTTGATCTGCCTTTCAATACGGTACTCAAATTTACCTCTAGTGCAACGGCCTTGAGGTCACATATCCCTTCAATGATCTCTGATTTCATCTAAATATCCTCAGGCTTTATTAAAAACACATCTAATAACCTGCCCCCGCCCCGCCCCCCTTCCCGTAGGGTAGATGACCTCGTAGTTCCAACTCTTAAAAACAAAAATAACTGACTAAGCTGTTCCCCCTAGTGCAACCCTCGATAACTTGAACAAAGCCCCCTCCCATATTACTTTCTTGGCCAGCAATTGAGAATGATCTTGAGAATCTGCTACCTTCCCAATCCACTCTTGAAAATCCACAGCCTGCTTCCAGTCTCCGACCGGGTCAGGAATGGAATGAATGACGCCCCCATCTAGCGGCGAGGATATGAACTGTGTCGGCTGCCGAGGCCTGACGCACTCCTCTGGGGCAATGATTAAATGAATGACAGATGAAATGAAATGATAGTGGAGTGTGTTGCTGGAATTAAATTTTGACAGGGAAAACCAGAGTTCCCGGAGAAAAACTTGTCTGCCTCCGTTTTGTCCAGCACAGATCTCACATGGAGTGACCGGGATTTGAACCACGGACCCAGCGGTGAGAGGCCGGCGTGCTGCCGCCTAAGCTACGGAGGCTTCCCCAGTCTACTATTGGCATACTAAAATCACCCCCTACAATTATATTTCTTCCTGCCCTGTCAGCCTCAATGGCATAATTTACTAACGTTATTCCTAGAATTACATCTCTTTCCCCATTTCCTGTTCTATATACACCCAACATGTCTATCATATCTTTAAAACCAACCCTAACCCCCAGAATCCCATTGTCTTCATCTGTAAACGCTAGACTCCTAAATAAAGATATCCCACCTCCCGTGCTTTCCCTGTCCCTCCTGTATACCCTAGAACCCATTGGAAATACAGCCTTCCACAACATTTTCAACTAGCCCTGACTCAACTCCGTTTATAACATCTATGTCATATATTTCTACCATGGTTCCAAATGGTATGTCATTTCTAACTACACTACAACAGTTTGCCAGAATACACTTCAAGCTCTGATCATGCCCTTTGTACCCAAAACTAGCAACCATCCTGCCCTGTTTACTGTCCACTTCGCCAGTCTGGTATGGATCATCTCTTATACACTTACTAAACTTTTTGTCAAACTTTTAATGACCCTTCAGTAGAGTTGTTCCAGAGTGACCAAACCTCGCCTATTTAAGTTGACATCATCCCACCCCAAATCATAATCTTCTATCCACAGTCCCGAGTTAATATAAAGAACTTCCTCTTCACCACAAATCCAGTCCAGTACACCATTTACTGCATTCTCATACATGTAATGCACACTACGTCGATATAAAATGCTGCTAACTGTAGGCCTAATTGGCAACTCCAGCTATCTGATATCTAGCGGTAAAAATTAGAAACTTACCAAGTAGGGTACCGTACATTTGTCACGTGGTGACTGTATATGGTTTCTTGTATTCGTAAGCAGATCGAGGTAATTTCTTCGTGTCTTTATACATTAGTAATAAGTTTTACTCGTTGATGGAGTGTAAAATGAGTAAAAGCAACGTATATTGCTCAGTTTACGGCTGTAAGTCGATGCATAAAAGAGGGCTGCGGATATAAGTTTTCATCACTTTCCAAAAGATGTAAATAGCAATAGCCAAAAGGTGACGATACCAAATAAATACGAGCAAAAGGAGCGGGTTGGACCACTCACCACTACACTCACTGACGACAGGACGGGTTGTTCACTGTTACGCCGAGCCAAGCCTACACCAGCCGACTACAGCCAAGCTTCATCAGTCAGGTATCCTTCCCCCTCCCTAGTTCATTTCCAATTACCCTACCAACCGCCATCACCTCGCTCTGCGATATCCGAGCCATTCCACTACGAGTCATATAGGCCTAATTTGACTTTGTAGGGTAAATATCTACTCTGCGAGAACCTGCTACCAGTCCAATATTCTACACCAAACCCACCAGCTAACCGTCTAAATCAAGCAATTCCTGTGTCCCCCGAGCTTTAATACAAGTTAAACTCATCCCTTCGCCCTACCAAGCAGCAAATAATTTCTACAGTCTATGGTACAGTGAGCTTTTAAAGAAACAGCGCCATGACTCGAACTGCTCAAAAACAGATACCAGCAGACAACCGATGCTTGATAATATGCAATTGACACATAAAATCCAGTGGAACACACAAATTAGCTCACGTGTATCGCACAGTTATACATATATACAATCAAAAATAACACTGTCATTATTTTAGGGACCACATTTACTGATTATAACCGAAAAATAAAAAGTGTTCCATATCAAACGCGTGGAATAGAATGCTTCTATTGGCAACTCAAACTAACACTTGGGGCGCTGCGGTCGGTCTGGATAAGTAGGGTAAAAATACTCAATAACACGCGTTTGATATGGAACACTTTTTATTTTTCGGTTATAATCAGTAAATGTGGTCTCTAAAGTAATGACAGTGTTATTTTTAATTGTATATATGTATAACTGTGCGATACACGTGATCTAATTTGTGTGTTCCACTGGATTTTTTGGTGTCATTTGCATATTATCAAGCATCAGTTTTTATGGTTGATGTAGATCAGCTGATTCAAATTTACACAGGGCTACACTTCGGACATTATTTCGGTACTATTATGCGCAATATAATGTAAATGTCGATCCTGAGTCAACGCCGAGGACATTCAAATAGAGAAATACGGTACATAAACAAATAAATAACACACCGAAGCTGTGCTACTTTTATCATTCCGAGACTAGCATCCACGCAAACCAGACGCCACTGTTCCAAGCTCCGACTTATATCGTGAATTGATGTCAAACTGATGATCCGCCAGCCGTTCCGCCAAGCCTACATCTCGTAATCGCTAAGTTCTTCGATATTCGAGCTATTCCACTACGAGTCATATAGGCCTAATTTGCCTCCCCGTGGGCACTGTAGAATGAGTGATTCCACTACCATTCAAATATTCAACACCAAACCCACCTTTTAACCATCCAAATCAAGCAATTCCTGTCGCCCCACGAGTTTTAATACAAGTTAAACTCATCCCTTCTCCCTACCAAGCAGCCAATAATTAATTATTTAATTAATTATTCAAGTAACTTCAATCTTACCAGCGCGCCCATCATAACAGCTGTTTTTAAACTGAATAACCTTCGCTGGCTTTACGTCGCAGATCTTCTGTCTGTTTACCTCGACAAGTGTTAGATCCTTCCCGGGGTGGAAAGGTATTATTATTAGGTATTATTAGGTATCATCACATTTCGGCTATTGCTATTTGCATATTTTGGAAAGTGATGAAAACGTATATCCGCAGCCCTCTTATACATCGACTTACAGCCATAAACTGAGCAATACACTTTGCTTTTACTCATTTTTCACTCTATCAACGAGTAAAACTTATTACTTATGTATAAAGACACGAACAATTTACCACGATCTGTTTACCAATACAAGAAACCATATACAAACAGTCACCACGTGACAAATGTACCCTACTTGGTAAGTTTCTCATTTTTACCGCTAGATGTCATATCAGATAGCTGGAGTTGCCAATACTTCTCCCTGCATGCTCTTGTCAGGTTTCTCATGTCATATCGATAATAGAGATCAATGGTAAAAGCTTAGACTTCAACACAATGACATAGGCTATCAAACACCTTACACACAAGCACATGGGCCTGCTGATCCCCATTGAATGGAACTTTACACGTGTATGTTCGTTCAATATTTGTGCGACATCAGCACTCTATTTTGTCATCCTCTGAATTGAATTATATGGTGAAAGCGCTGTTATCTTGTCCGGAGAAAGTAACAATCTGTATTATTATGTTATTTGTAATTGCTGGAAATAAAATTCATGTTCAGGAATGTATGAACCTGCTGGAATAGTCAATGTTTCTCACATTGTGTACGGTATTGGCTTTCACGGCCAAGGATATGGCAGAAAGACATGCTCTGCTTATGGTCATGTGTGCTTGTGTTGATTAGCAGATTTTGATACTCATGAGCTTTATTGTTTCATTCCGTTGCAGTAGGCTATTCTTAATTCTTTTCATAGTGCGAAATTATTTAATGTTTAATATAAACGTGATTTTGGTACTGTGTGGATATGTGAAGAAGTTCGATGGTTATGTTCGGAACTCTACACGTGGTATCACTCATTTCCGTGTCGGGTTACTGTTGGATTTTAACGGTGTGTCTTATGTAAAAGTGAATATTTAATCGTGTGCAGTCGGTTTCTTTTCATAGTGCAAAATTATTTGATGTTTAATATAAACGTTTAATGTTCGGAACTCTACACGTGGTATCACTCATTCTCGTGTCGGGTCACTATTGGATTTTAACATTGTGTCTTATGTAAAAGTGAATACTTAATTGTGTGCAGTCGGTTTCTTTTCATAGTGCAATCTCATACTAAAGATTATAAGGTAAAGATGCAAGAAATCCTTAGCCAACCTGTGCTATCTGGTGGTAACACTGAAGACAACGAGACGTGCCCGATATGTGACAAGAAAATAGATGAAAATGAAAATTCTGTGGAATGCGATGGCCCATGTCAAAGATGGCATCATGTAACTTGCGCTGGATTACACCAAGGACAGTTCAATGCTTTAAAGGCAACGAGGAAAAAGAAATCAAAACTTCTCTGGCTCTGCACTAGTTGCGAGGGAGACTTCGCCTTGTATAAAACAGGGAAAAGTATACAGAAGGAACTACAAGAGATGCGAAAAGAGGTAACTGACAAAATTAATAAGATATCCGAGAAAATGTCATATCTGAATGAGCGACTTAGAGAAAATAAAAACGTAGTAATACATGATATCAATAACACAAGAACACAAAGACAAACATACAGTGACGTAATAGAAACAGACAA
The DNA here is from genome assembly GCA_946902985.2 of Meconema thalassinum. NCBI lineage: Eukaryota > Metazoa > Arthropoda > Insecta > Orthoptera > Tettigoniidae > Meconema > Meconema thalassinum. The sequence continues at coordinate 190,011,661 of OX336394.1, read as the reverse complement.
CCAAACAAGAAGAATAGCTCAATCCACAATTCACAATGAAGTAAAGGACAAGCCAGCAATATGAGCAGTGAGATAAATGAAATAGGCGAAATCAGTAGTGGAGATTTCAGAAAGAAAAATCAAGATATTGACGTAATTTCAATAAGTCAAGAAACTCAACAGCATACTCTGGAAAAGGAAATGGATGGGTTTATACCGGTAGTAAACAGGAGATCCCGTAATCTGCAAAGAAATTCTTTTATTATGGGAACTGCGGCAGACGATATAATACGTGCGGGTGAAAAATATGCATGGCTACACGTAGGACGAGTATCAGCAGAAGCGACAACAGAAAAGATCACCAGTTATCTTCGGAAAAGAGGCATTACAGGGAATATAATATGTGAGGAGTTAAACACTCAAGGAGAAAGTAAATCCTTTAAACTAGGTATACATATGACTCATCTGAATGATTCAAAAAATCCAGACTTTTGGCCCCGGGGAATAGTTGTGCGGCGTTTTCGTTTCAGAAAAGGGCCAGGTAACAAAGAAGAAAGAAATCAATACGGTTTTTAAGGAAAACCCGAATTCTAAAACACTGCACGAACAAAATAAATATGGCAAAGGTACAGGCCTATTATGGAACGTGGAAGGTATTAAAGGTGCAATGTCTTTGGCACCAGTTGACTTTGTAAGCAATTATGATCTCGTAATTTTGACAGAAACATTTCTTCTAGAAAACTGGCAACATCCAAATTTCTATTGCAGTCACCTCATGGCAAAACATGGGGATTTAGGAAGACCTTCAGGTGGCATATCCATCCTTGTGAAACCAACTTTTACTCCGATAATAAGTATATCCCAAACCAATAATACACTGGCAATGGAAACAAATCAATTAATCATCATTGCAGTATACTTTCAACCTCAATGCAGTGCTTTAGAAATAATTGAAGAACTTTGTGAAATAATTAACATTAATAAATATAACAAACCTACAATGATAGCTGGTGATCTCAATTGCCGAATCGATAAGGAAAACTACAAATCAAAAATCGTTATCGAAACGTTAGAAGAACAGGGTTTCATTCTCATCAACGATACACATACACCCACTTATATTTCTCACAACGGCAAGAGCTCAATAGATCTCATATTCCTAAAAGGTCAAATTCAGGGAATAGTAAACCCGATATGGTCTGATTCAGTGACCCCCATAAGAAAACACATCCCGTTGCAATTCATCATAAAGTTACCAATGAATCAACAACTAGAAAAATCTCTACCAAAAATCTCTAGGAAATTAAACATTGAGGCATTAAAAGAAAGATCTTATGAAATAAAAAATATAGAAGAATTAATAGATGAAGCTGAACTATCACAGGCTGCAAATCTCATGCAAGAGCTGATTATAAATAGCACGGTAAAAATCACTGCAAATACTAGAATTGCGAAAAAGTGGTTTGACAAAGACTGTTATATCAAAAGGAAACAAGTACTAGATATACTACATCAAGTAAGAGGAAACCTCCAAGACACAACAATGTTAAACACGTATGCCTACGTAAGAAGACAATATAAAGAAATGATCAAATTGAAGAAGAAACTCCACAACGAAAAGGAAGCGAAACAGCTGGCAGATGAAGCTGAAAAGGACCCCTACATTGCCCTTCGACCTAGAATACGCCCAACGACACACTACATCAGTTTACAAACGTGGGAAAACCACTTCAATACCATATTAAATAACAAAAGCGACACTAAACTACCAAGTATGGAAATGAAAGAAACAAAATCTATAAACAAATATAAATGGTCAGAAATAACAACAGAAGAGGTTCGGAAAACAATAAATAAAGCTAAGAACAAAAAGGCTGCTGGACCGGACAATATTTTTAATGAACATATGAAAGCATCTACTGAAATACTGCTCCCAACTTGGACCAAATTATTCAACAAGTGTTTAGAAACAGGACAAATTCCCGAGCAATGGAGAAACTCCACAATTAAAGTGTTATTCAAAGGAAAAGGAGATCCTGAGGATCCCAACAAATACAGGGGCATCGCATTGGAAAGTAATACTTTCAAGATATTCACTAACATAATAACACAAAGACTGAAGGAACCTATCGACAAATCACTCCCCGATGCTCAATTCGGATTTAGAAACAACAGATCTACGTTAATGGCTGTAGAATTACTATTAAATAACATCAAAGATGCACTTAAAAAGAAAGAAAAATTCTATACTGTATTCTTAGACTTCACGAAGGCTTTCGACCTACTGGACAGAGGACTAATAATATCGAAGCTGGAGAATACCTTAGGAATTGATAAAATCTGGATTGAAATTATTAGATCTATACTCGCCTACAACACCATACAAATATCGGATGGCCTTTCTACATCAGATACAATTCTACAGACTAATGGTGTACTCCAGGGAGACCCTATGAGCCCTTTATTATTCATTCTTACATCTGAAGAATTAATAAGAATCATCCAAGACAGAAAGGATATTTACATTTATGCTTACGCTGACGACATAGCAGTTAGCTCTAGTAACCCGCACATATTGCAAGAGGCGGTCGATGTTATGGTTAAATGGTGTCAAGAAAACAGTTTCTACATAAATCAAACAAAAACAGTAATGATGGTCTTTAGAAATGGGGGCAAAATACCGTCCGGTATACAAATCACCATAAATGACTCTGCACTTAAAATAGTAAATGACTTTAAATATTTAGGTGTCACATTGCAACCTAGTGGCAAGTGCTTCACCAAACATACAACAGAAAGAGCTGCCAAAGCAATAATTGCAATTAAAGATATAAGAAACTTACAAACACTAAGCCTCAAAACGGCTATGAGACTATTCCAAGTGAAAATACTACCAGTACTAACTTACGGTATAGAAGTTATCTGGCCTGATCTTACCAGAAATAATCTATATACACTGGATAAAGTTAAAGCATATTTTTTAAAAAGAGTATTGGGGGTATCTAAAACAACCAGATCTCGCACAGTATACGAACTGTCTAGAGAGCCGTTCCTTATTGAAGAACTTCGAATGAAAATGCTCTTGCCATCTAGTGCCAGCTACACGCAAGCGCTTGCTGTGCTGCAGCGGAAGAAGGAAGATACATGGAGCGAGTTCTACGCTACAGATGCTATGATGACACAGGATTGGACACAAGCAAACTACGAGCTGCGTCACCTGGTGACCCGATTAGCAGTACACGGTTTCCATCACCGCCTATGCTTGACTAAATCGTATCACACACCGTGCTCAGAATGCGTGTGTAAGCGGTGCAACAATTTCTGTGAACGATATCATGTGCTGAAGTGTCCAGACAGGAGAGAGACTCTAACACGGTTCTGCTTGGATGATTACTAGTTATACCAATGCACATTGCGAGTTTTTAACGTTATAATTCATGTATTTAGGTATTAAGTTAGTATTTATGTTCTTTGGCCATTGGCTGCATTAAATGTTTATTAAAAACATGGTATATTGGCTTTATCGACCAAGGAATTAAAACTCAGCCCTGATTAAATGGAGTAGTGGCAGACGGCCTCGTAGTTGCGCCCCTTAAAACCTCAATAACTATATAGCTAAAAAATTAAGTCTCCCAGAACCGGCATAATCCTGTATTTGTTATTGGGTCAAGTGCTACGGCTGTGCCTAAAAAAAACTGCTGGTGTGAACATAATATAAGATTCATTAATGAAGTTGATTAACATTCTGTCATGTACAAAATAACTGTTCCAGTCGATAATTTTACGATGAGAATTTGAATTGTTTCAGTCAATTCAGAGAGGAAATATTCTCTGATGAAAAGGTATGTGATTTGTGCAAGGTTATGTTTGAATAACCTGCAATGTGGTAATATTTTTTCAGCATTTTTAGTCTACTCTGCACTTAATACTCTTATATTTTATTCTTTGTTCGCTGAGCTGGCATTTTTGCTTAACAGTGTTGGGTCGGTACCATTGGCACCATTATTAGGCTACAGAGGGTGGTGCCAACTAGAAAGAAAACAGAAAGTGTGGAGAGAGAGAGAGAGGGGGGGTCCTAACAATGAGGCATTGTGAACATTTAGGGATACCACTGCCTCGCAGTTTAGTTGTTAATATGAGCGTTATGAAAATAACTTTTTTTTAAATGTAGTTATTTGTTATTTAGAGTTCCCCCAGTTTTTAACACATTTTCGATGTGGTCCTACAATGTTACTTCCTAGGCTCCTAGAAACGTATTTAATTAATGATAAGATTTAAATATCTTATAGCCTACCCATGGATTTTGTTTAGCTGTATTGCTGAAGTCAGAGTGTTAATATTCTCTGCTAACACAATGAAACAAAGCAGAACACCTTTTTCACCCCACTAGCATCAGCATCTTCATATAGGCCCTACAATTGGTAAAAAAAAAGTATTCATACACCATGTTATTTTTGAACATTGGTTTAATATATGGCCACAGAATGTCATGTTTGCATTATGTAGAACAAAAAGTACCAATTATTCATTCTGAAAAACAAAAACCTTTCAAACACAATACGTATTAAGTTGCAATATGAAATAAAAACCATTCTTGAGGTACTAGTCAAGTATTCATACACACCACAAATGAGACTTTCTACAGTATACAAACGCACTTAACTTAATATTTGGTATATGCCAACCTTTTGCATTTATAATAGCCTGAAGCCTCCTTTGTATGTATTTAACAAGCTTGTTCGTGAAGTCTGGTGTCATTTCGAACCAACATTTTTGCAAATTGTCTACTAGTTGCGTTTTGGAGGAACACTTAAATTTCGGATTTTGTTTTCGAAACGGACCCATACATTTTCAATGGGGTTAACATCCGGAGATAGCGGTAGCGTGGGAAATACTTTTCGGGCATTGTACAACAGCCACTCTTGCGCTATTCTTTGGGTCGTTGTCATGTTGAAATAAATAGATGTGTTTTGTATGCCAAATTTCACAACACTCGAGGCAAATTACCCCGGAGCATATTGATGTATAGCCCTGAGCATTCATGTTACCTTCAATTACGTCCAGTTCACCAACTCCTGCAGCCCTATACTATGAGGTGGCCTCCTCCATGCTTCACTGTTGGCAGTACATTTTTGCTTTCCAGTTCTGTATTGGTCTTCTCCAAACGAACTGTCGACCATCAGATCTCAACATGTTAAATTTACTTTCGTACGAAAATAAAATAGTCTTCCAGAAGTCTTGTCCCATGTTTATATATTCCTTAGAGAATGCCAATCTCTTCCCTCGGTTTATCTCACTTATAAAAGGCTTCTTTCGCGCTTCTCTGCCGTTAATGCCTGCTTCATGGAGCCGATTCCGGATAGTTTGAGGTGTAACAATCTTCCAGGAACGTGAAGCAAGCTGTTTCCCTAGTTCATATTGCACTAATTTTAGGGTTCTCTAAGGTTTACGAACAAATTAGCGAGATTCACGTTGCAAAATGACCCTTGGTCGCCCCTGTCGCTTTGCATTATCGGTCGACTGGACAGTCGCAGGAGATCGTTTCACCAGCTTCCCAATCTTCCAATAGCTGAATCCTTATTTAAATGATGTGGTCTTTGCAGGCGGCACTCAACTCTTGTGATTTCCGATCCATATTGTACCACTGTCAGACGTAAAGTAAACAGTCTCATCCAAGAACGCTATGGTGAGTCGACCTTCGCTTGTCGTTACGCCCTAAGACTGGGAAAGGGCGTTTAACAGTCCAATGGTTACAAACATGCCTTTGGTTCCGTTATTAACTAATGTGTTCACGTTACTAGAATATGTTTGTGTGTAATACAATGCCATAAGGTCCTTATACAAATCTATGGAATACCATAATGCTGCAAGAAAAATTATAGACACCAACCCTCTCAAAATGATTCAATGTGCTTATAATTCTAACACCTAAACCATAATCAAATTTTAAAACTTCTCAAATTATAGGGCTACCACGTAGAAAAGAATGTTGGAGGCGGGACTCACCGTACGTTGCTGCTGAAGAGCTTCCCCCTCCATACACGACTTCACAAGGTCCAACGACAAGGACAAGGAAACCAGTAGCAGCGAGAAAGAGAGAGAGACACTTCTCCTACCTGATGCACATGCGCAGGAGAAAGACTAACAGTGGACAGACAAGAGATCTGGAAACACTCTTCCCTACTTTGGTGCGCATGTGCATTGAAACATTCTTTTTTATGTGGTAACCCTATATTACTAAACGTTTATTTCAAACAAAGCGCCTAAATGCAACTGTCTTACACTGCACATTCAGCTTCGACAGAATCTCTCCATGGTGCTCATACATCATATGTGAACCATGTCAATTGAAACTATACACCAAAGAAGAAGAAGAGTTTGATATGAATGAAGCATGCAGTAGAAATGTGTACTAAAGTCACCTGAGGGAAGGAAGGATGGTCCGTGCCAGAACATGGTTGGCTCAGGATGCTTGAATGCTCGAGACAGCCTACTCTACACAAAATCCAAATTCCTGGAAAGCTTTTTCACTTCACAAATGGTGCCAATACCGGTAATTAACAGTTCTTCCACTGCTGTTTATAGGAAAATGAATCAGTGAATAGCAACACAGTTCGAGAGTAATTACAGTAATTTATTTTTCAATCATTTTGTTTGAAGATGAAGATTGGTGTTAACCAATTATGAGCAATAGCTTTCTTCCATAGTTATAATAATGCAATGAGTTTTGGCTCTCAAGTAGTAAACGAGGCACATTTTTGAAATTTTGAAAGCTGTTTCTACTTTGCCACAGTTATTATCGCTAACTGCATATTCACACTATAATAAGAAAATTATGAATGTTTTAACTTTGCAATAGGGCCCAGTAAACTGATTTAAACATTAATTGCCATGTTTGACAAACCAAGGCAAAGGCAATGCTGTAAACTTCACTTCACCACATTCCCCAGAAGTCAGTCTGCGCTTCACATTCCCTTGAAGCCACTGTTTGGACGAATCCATTGGTCCTTACTGGGTTAGACCACTGTCTGGACGGAAATTACTGTTTGTACTACAAGGAAAGAGGTCTGGGGGCATACGCCCTACGTTACGCAAGTTTTTGTATGTAAAGCCTTGACGCCGCATTTCCCACACCAATTCGGCACACCCCATGTGCACCACACCTCCCGCACAAGAAACGGCTCCTTGATTCACACTAAGTGCTGCAAATCCAATCTTGCACCAGACACAATCATATTGACACTACTAAAAAAATACACTTTTAACTCCTTTGGCCGAGTCATTACTGGTTCCTATGGGTATTTTTTGCTATTTTAATGGCAACTCACCCCACATACTACAAGAGTTCCTGGGTTTTGCATCCCTTTTAAGTACAGTGGCTTTCAGTGGCTGATGACCCATGCCAATAAATTTACTGACATGGCTTCCTCGCATTTATTCTTCAGGAGTGATGCAGAGAGCTTAACCCTCAACACGCGCTGCAGGCCGTTTCATTTCCTTATGAAATGTACAAATAATTTTTCACTTTTTTTTCTCCGGCCATGTACCTTTCTGGCCAGGTCTTCGTCGAAAGTTCACTCGAGGTCAACCATTTCCTGTGAGACTATCAGGCAGTGCACGTCGTAATAACTGACTGGGGTGGATTCCACCCCAACGCGTGTGTTTTTGTATGTAAAATAAATCGCACCAAGGTGAATTGCAAGCAACACTGCCATTCTTTTTGTGTTTGTCTTTGTTACTCCAAATAAATATTTGGTGTTCTTTTTCGTCGTTTATTTATGTACAGTCTGAGGGTGTTAGATGGGGCTTTTAACAATGTGTTGGCCTAACGTCATTGTTGGCGGAACTTTTAATCTATTTCCATTTTATTTTCAGTGCTGAACAATATTTTGGAACCTATACAGAATGGATACTTTTGATAGTGTCCAGGAATTTCTCAAATATAAGGTGCGTTCAAAAAGTAACGAGCCGGAGGCTGGAATGCGCAAACAGGTGACTACATCGGCTAATCGTGGCGTGTGTAACGAGGTGTGGTTCCGACCAGAGCGTGGAAGGTCACAACCTGTCGCTAGATGGCACGCGTGCACGTCACGTGACGATACATAGCGAGCATCAGCATGCATCAATCGTCCAACGCTGCCAGTCGCATTGCAAACAGTGACATGGAGGCGTCAACCGAAGAGCAAAGAGGTGTTGTTCGGTTTCTGACAGCGGAAGGAGTAGGGGGAACGGACATTCATCGCCGAATGTCAGAAGTGTACGGCGAACACTGCATGTCCCTTGCAAGGGTCAAGGCGTGGCACAAGCATTTCAGGGAAGGACGGGTGTCGTTAGCCAATGATGCCCAGTCTGGGGCACCCCCCTGCATTACCGATGACAACGTCCAGCTGGTTGATGCACTCATTACCCAGGACCGCCGAGTGACAGTGAACGCCATAGCCGCCATAGTCGCTCCACGACAATGCATGACCTCATACGGCCAACACAGTCGCGGCACTCCTGCAGAAATTCAAATGGGAGGTTCTCGGCCATCCTCCATACAGTCCAGACCTCTCTCCCTGTGATTACGCCATGTTTGGTCCCCTGAAAAGGGCTCTGCGGGGCCAACAATTCACCTCGGACGCCGACGTCCAGCTGTACGTGCGGAACTGGTTCACATCGCAGCCCAGGGAATTTTATGAGACAGCCATTCACCGCCTCGTGTCACAGTGGGACAAGTGCCTCAACAGCCAGGGCCAATACTTCTAACTTACAGGTACTGGTTTCTGTAATTATGCCTCCGGCTCGTTACTTTTTGAACGCACCTTATAGTTGTTTTTAAAGCTCAAAGCTCATGAAAACACACGTAGCATATTGGTTACCATCCAAACCTTAACCATTCATTTTAGGGCAGAAGTGAAGCACATCAGTTGTACTGTAGTTGAACCTCCTCCTCCCCCCACCAAATAAATTATACTTCTGGTAACTTAAATGTGATGTTTGCCCTTAAAGAAAGAATAGGAAAGCTCAAACAGCGTGTTGCAGTTCCAATAAACTCGTCTGCATGTAACACAGAATCATTTACTGTGAATAGAGCACTCCTGAGGGAAAGCTCTATCAACACAACTCTCCCCATCCCCAACACGTCCAGGATATAGAGGATGGTTAAAATTTATGTAGAAACAATTGAATAATAATTATCAGGGAACGGATTTATATGTAAATACATATCTCTTTGTGAAGCTAAACTTAATTATATTTTATATTATCTTTACAAATCATGGTGTGTGGAGTTGAAAAATGGAGTATTTATTTTCCATATTTTGGAGTTTAGCACATAATGTTCCATATTCTTAGTCATTAAGGTCAATACAGTCCATATTTCGGCAAAAAAGTATTAAATTCTATTAAATTAGCAGTCCTATCAATAATGGAGAAACATTTAATATTTTAACTGGGGTGCAACTCATCATCACGCCTGAGTTGATAAGGTAAGGTGATAAACGGCGTGGTGAAAGAGAGATGAGTGAACCCGGAAGAGGTGAGATCAGCTGAGCATCAGAATTACGCATAACATTGACTATGTCTGTCCCATAATTTCGTTACTCAGGAAATCCCATTCATCGACGATATGCCAGTAGTTTCCGGATTATTTCGTAATTCGGGCATTCCCCTTGATGGTACAATACCTCCATCTACTGTAGTTCCTACCAGTGATTCACAGTTTGAATTAGCAGTGAGACAGATCGTAGTGTTCTTCTACGTACCGCTATGTCTACAAGTGCAGTGTTTTCAGTTGCCTATTGATGATCATTGAAGACTTTAACATTGTTAAAGATGCCTAATGTAGCACAGTCAACAGTTTAAAAAGTTACGTAACAGAATTTAAAGAAGATGGTTTATCAACTGACAGTAAGGTATTATTTTGTAATTTGTGTCAATGTTCAGTGGCATCTACTCAAAGGTTCCTGGTGCAACTACACATTTCAACCAGTAAACATCAGACTAACAAACTATGAAATTCCAAGCTGAGACAGTTGTTTCTGACACAACCATCAACTTCGAGTGTAACGTCCGAAGTTCAACACCGATCTCTGACGCGCTCTCATCTCTGCTGACATCCCTCTCTTTAAAGTGAATAATCAGTACTTCAGGGAATTCCTCGAGAAATATACTAACCGAACTATCCCGGATGAGTCAACGTTGAGAAAAACCTATGTTTCAGCCATATACGATGAACTTGTTCAGAAGATAAGACAAGAAATTAAAGACTGTCCGATTTGGGTTTCCATTGACGAGACAGCAGACAAAGGTAGGCTAATTGGCAACGTAATCATTGGTTTGTTAAGTGAAGATTATTGTAAACGGATTCTTTTACACTGTGATGTTCCAGAAAAGTGCAATAACAAAACTATAGCAAAACTGTTCAATGAAGCTATGCGTATCCTCTGGCCACAGGGCGTTCAGTATGATAAAGTGTTTCTTTTTATTAGCGATGCCGCACCTTATATGATGAAAGCCGGAGAAGCATTGTGTGTTGTATATCCTAAGATGACTCATTTAACTTGTGTAGCACATGCCTTTCATCGTGTGGCAGAAGTGGTAAGAGGCAGTTACCCCAAAGTAGATCTATTGATTTCCTCAGTGAAAATAAGTTTTTCTCAAAGCCCACAAAGGAGTTCATCTTTTGAAAGAAATGTACCCAGAAATTCCATTGCCACTAAGCCAGTTCTAACTAGGTGGGGTATGCGGCTGCAAGCGGCTGAATACTGTGCCGAATATATAGGGTCATCGAAAAATAATGCCAACATTTAAACAAATGATAGCACCGAAACCCTTTATGTTAAACGTGTAATTCTTTCACTGAACGCCAGCTGGTTAAGTAAGTTTTGTTTTGGAGGGGACGTGACCTTGCTATGCGCACACTAGATGCGCAGTAGCCAAGGTCGGCCGGGGACGCACGCGCCAATGTAGTCCTGACCTCACCCCTTTGGATTTTTTTCTGGGGGTACATTAAAAACATTGTATATGCAGACAAAATTCGGGATTTGGAGCACCTGTGGTAGCAAATTTCTGCCTCCATCTTGACAGTTACTCCTGAAATGATTGCACGTACCAATCCAGCCATTGGGAAAGCGTGTGTTCAATTGTGTTCAATGCTGATGTTGGTGGTCGGCCTGGCCTAGATTTTTTCTCTACAGTCCCTGTTTCCTTAAACTGATTAAACCATGAATGACAGCTTTATAATCAGGTGCAGTTTGTTGGGCGGTGCAGTCATTGGCGCGCGCGCCCCCGGCCGACCTTGGCTACTGCGCATCTAGTGTGCGCATAGCAAGGTCACGTCCCCTCCAAAACAAAACTTACTTTAACCAGCTGGCGTTCAGTGAAAGAATTACACGTTTAACATATAGGGTTTCAGTGCTATCATTTTTTTAAATGTTGGCATTATTTTTCGATGACCCTGTATAAACTCCATTAAGAACGTTCTGCATGCTATGGACTCTGAATATGCAGCCTCAATTGAAGCTGCGAAAACAGTTGTTTGCGACACAAGTGTGAGGAATGACACAAGTGTGAGGGAATGAATTGATGTACATTCAGCATAATTTTTCATGCATCACAAAAACACTCAAAAGTCTCCAAAACTCGCATCTCTCACTTTCTGAAAGTTTCGAAATTGTGAATAGAACTGTGGAACAGCTAAATCATGGTACAGGTAAAGTTGCAGATGTAGCAAAAATGAAGTTGGACACTGTACTTTCAAAGAACCCTGGATATGAAAGAATGGGAACGGTTGCTGCAATTATGTGTGGAGATTTAAGTGTCAAGTTAATGTTGGATTCAACCACAGCAGACGTTGTGAAGTTTAAATATGCCCCCATTACCTCTTCTGATGTTGAACGAAATTTCAGTCAATCTAAATCGGTACTTAGAGACAATAGGAGAAGATTCACTTTCCAGCACTTAAAAGAACATTTTGTAATCCATTGTTTTGGTAACAAAGATTAAAATATTGCGTGTTCTTCAAAGATCATATTAAAATGAGAAGTACAGCATTATGGTTCATGTAGATCTACTTTCTATAGCTTCTTTGAACTGTGATATCAAATAGAAATTATAGTTTTTTGTAATTTTAAGTCCTTATATAATTCCATATTTCAATAAAAATAACTAAATATATACACACATCAAAAAAAGTTTTGCATCACCTCGGTTCCCAGATCTCCGGCATATAGACGTTGACTGTGTATATTGTATCCAAGATACAGTCCCTTTGACTGTTCATAGATGTCACTAAAACTGCTCAAAGATGTAAACAACCATGCATGAGCAGGGCCTATTAGACGGAGGGGGTACGACAGCCGATCAGTTCCAGTCATTCCACCAGGACGAAGGTACGCTGCTCATGTTGTCTGTAGTTCTACCATGCCTAGAAGGTCAATACCGCAGTTCGATCGCGTCCGCATTGTTACTTTGTGTCAAGAAGGGCTCTCAACAAGGGAAGTTTCCAGGCGTCTCAGAGTGAACCAAAGCGATGTTGTTCGGACATGGAGGAGGTACAGAGATACAGGAACTGTCGATGACAGGCCTCGCTCAGGCCGCCCAAGGGCTACTACTGTAGTGGATGACCGCTACTTATGGATTGCCGCTCGGAGGAACCCTGACAGCAATGCCACCATGTTGAATAATGCGTTTCGTTCAGCCACAGGACGTCGTGTTTCAACTCAAACTGTGCGCAATAGGCTGCATGATGCGCAACTTCACTCCCGACGTCCATGGCGAGGTCCAGCTTTGCAACCCCGACACCATGCAGCGCGGTACAGATGGGCCCAACAACATGCTGAATGGACCCCACGGAATTGGCATCACGTTCTCTTCACCGATGAGTGTCGCATATGCCTTCAACCAGACAATCGTCGGAGACGTGTTTGGAGGCACCCTGGTCAGCCTGAACGTCTTAGACACACTGTCCAGCGAGTGCAGCAAGGTGGTGGTTCCCTGATGTTTTGGGGTGGCATTATGTGGGGCCGACGTACGCCACTGGTGGTCATGGAAGGCTCCGAAACGGCTTTACGATACCTGAATGACATCCTCCGACCCATAGTGCAACCATATCGGCAGAATATTGGAGAGGCATTTGTCTTCATGGACGACAATTCTCGACCTCATCGTGCACATCTTGTGAATGCGTTCCTTCAAGATAACGACATCGCTCGACTACAGTGGCCAGCATGTTCGCCAGACATGAACCCTATCGAACATGCCTGGGATATGTTGAAAAGGGCTGTTTATGGACGTCTTGACCCACCAACCACTCTGAGAGATTTACGCCGAATTGTCGTTGGGGAGTGGGACAATTTGGACCAACAGTGTCTTGATGAACTTGTGGATAGTATGCCACGGCGAATACAGGCATGCATCAATGCAAGAGGACGTGCTACTGGGTATTAGAGGTAGTGGTGTGTACTGCAATCTGGACCACAAATGCTGAAAGTCTAGCTGTATGATGGTACAACATGCAATGTGTGGGTCTCATGAGCAATAAAACGAGCTGAAATGTTGTTTGTGTTGATCTCTATTCCCTTTGTATTTAACGGTTCCGGAACTCTTGGAACCGAGGTGATGCAAAACTTTTTTTGATGTGTGTATGTACATATTTCATGAATTATTAGTACATATAAATCCATTCCCTGATAATTATTTTTAAAATAATAACATATAAATCCAACCCTTTTCCTTCAGCACACACTTCTACCCACAAATCTAACCACAACTTCGTTTTGTTGACCCCCTCCCTGACTAGCTTCTTAAACCTCTGAACATTTATTTTTTAGGGTTGAAAATGTCCCCTAGAAACAAATCGGATTTTCCAACTCTCCACAAAGGAATACTTGCCGCAACTACTATTTCGTCGACTTCATTTAACTTAACAAAAATTGATCAAATCAGCCTCTTTATATCCCCACCATCACAGTCTCCCATGAACCCATGCTTTCTCTCCCTTATAAGTAAGGCCAGGATTTTTTAAAAATGCATATTTTGACATATTTTGAGGTTTAGTGCATATTCTAGACGTATCAGCATATTCCGGTATATATGTCTGAATTTAAGGACAATTACAAGAACTACTAAAATAAATCTGTTTTGTGCATCCCTAGCTAGTTGCCTATATTATGTGCATCCCTCACTAATTGGTGTTTTCGACTCTCTGTGTAACGGCACTTTACTTTCACAACTGACAATGGCAACAGATAGCTGGCTGGACTTCCCGGATTTCCTTTCTCTACCACAGTAGATAATAATTTCAGGGGGTTGGGCAATTGGTCAGGACAGAAGTATCTTCAGTTCACTAGTTACGTTCCAGTTTAATGCCCTGCATCTCAAGTGTTAGTTTCTAAAAATGCCTAAGGAAAAGAGCAGGAGAAGAGATTTACTAAATCAGTGGGTGTCGGGTAATAGGGACTATTCAACAGATGGTGTCATCGTGTACTGTCAAGTTTGCTCAAAGGAAGTAAAATGTGAAAAGAAATTTCAGCTTGAACAGCATTCAAAAACAACTGCACATATTAAAGCAATGGAGGAGAAGAACAGCACACCACAACACCTACTTCTTACGCAGGTAAAGCCTAAGTCCGGTATTCTTAATACATTTTCAAATGATCTTTGTAGTGCTTTCGTATGCAGCAACATTTCATGGAATAAATTAAACAATCCAGTTCTGCGATCATTTCTTGAAAAATATTGTGTAAATCAAAAAATACCAGATGAATCAACTCTTAGGAAAAATGACCTACCTCCGCTATATGAATCTACCCTGGAATTGATCCGTTCTGATATCGGAAGGAACTATGTCTGGATATCGGTGGATGAGACGACGATTCATGTGGCCGTTACATAGCAAATTTCGTGGTTGGTAAATTACATCCAGACGAACCCGGTAAGCCGCATCTTCTTGCTTGTGAAGTACTAGAGAAAACCAACCATAGCACAATAGCAAGATTTTCTGCGACTCTTGTGGCCATCTGAAATTGAGGATAATTGTTGTAAAGTGCTTGTACTGCTCACAGATGCAACTTCGTATATGTTGAAAGCAGCAAAGGCCCTCCAAGTATTTTATCCGAAACTCATACACGTAACCTGTTTAGCGCACGGATTACACCGCATTGCAGAAGAAATACGCACACAGTTTCCAGCTGTTAACGATTTAATTGGATGTGGGAAGAAGCTGTTTCTGAAAGCACCAGCTCGTGTCCAGTTATACAAAGATTGTCTACCTGAAGTTCCTTTGCCCCCTGAACCTGTCCTGACTAGGTGGGGGACATGGTTATCTGCAGTATCATTTTATCAGGAGAATTTTAATGAAGTGAAAGAAGTGGTTACAAAACTTGAAGATGAGCATATTGCGTGTGTCCATGATGCAAAAGTTGTGTTTGAAACCGCTACTGTTTATCAAGATGTGAATTTCATTCATGCACATTTTTCTAAACTTCCAAAAGCCATTGAGAGCTTAGAATCTTCTGGTACTCCCCTCCATGAATCACTTGATCTCGTTGAGAAAGCTGCATCTTCTTTGAATTCCGCTCCAGGCGAAATTGGAGAGAAGATTAAATGCAAGTTAGAAAAGGTGTTGAATTCGAACCCAGGACTGAAGAAGATTAAGTTAATTAGTCAATACTTGAGTGGAACTAGGGTATCCTTGCCAGACGTATGCTCCGAAACTTTGGTGCCCGTGTATAAGTACTGTCCAATCACGTCAGTTGATGTAGAACGATCATTCTCAGCCTATAAACTCATTTTGACGGACAATAGACATAGTTTGTCTCCAGAAAACATTGAAAGACTACTAGTTACCTATTGTGATGCTTCTTTTTGCAACAAATGATACCTGTAAATAGGTAAGTGAATAAAATTGCATGTTTTAAGTGCATATTTCATTATTTTCCGTGCATATATTTAACTTTTTAGTGCATATTTTCAGTTTTTTTAGTGCATATAAATCCGGGCCCTACTTATAAGCTAAAAACGTGCCCCCTAATCCTACCCAGGACGTCTTATCAGCCAAGCTTATCCTGCCCAAATTCTGAATCGTTTCACTCATACCGCTTGTCCACCCGTTGTCCCTCTTCATGTACCTGGTGGCCTTCCTTGACTCCTTTATCATGATTGATATGGATCCCACACACCTGTAGCATATTCGAGCCGAGGTCTTACCAGAACCATAATAAGGACAACAGCAGGTATTGCGCTGCTGGAGAAAGCTGCGACCAGTTGGAGGTGCTGTGCAATCTGTCCCCAAGCGTGCGCACAGATACACCCACACCTCACTGCTTTCTGTGACAGAGCTTAGCCTCCAACAATAAAAGGCCTGCCCAATAGCCTCTAGGAGCTGTCTTTCCTGCAGATGCTATGTTTACCACTAGAGGTGCTACACTTCATCCTCACATGATCAGTTCAGTTCATCGTGTAGTGGCTAGCATTCTTGTCGGATGCGAGGTCTGGGTTCGATTCCTGGCTCTGCCAAGAAATTTAATTCTGGTCTGAGGGCTGGAACGGAGTACACTCGGCTTACTATTGAAGTTTTTGATAAAGTGGAAAAGACTTCATGTATTGTTGTACGTGTAGTGGCAGATAACCATTCTACAAATTATGTGAAAATATTCCACTTACTTTCTGGAGGAAGCACATATCTAGCCGTCGTGCCACGCAATGCTTTATGACCAATATCATATCTTGACAAATTTAAGAAATGTATTACTAGACATGAAGAAACATTTCAAGGGTGGGAAACCCATATCTGGTTGGTTCATCAGAAAGTTGTACGATTTGCAGGACTTGAAAGTGCAACAAGACTGGCACACAAACATATCTACCTGACAACCTTCGAGAAAATGCAGAGCTGTCTATAGTTTCTCTTGGATGTTATTTCAGCCCTTGAGTTCTTGAGGCAATATGGGTCTCAGTTCGGAATAAAAGAATTTCAGGATGCTGAAGGCTCTATTGAGTTCTTGAAGCTATAATAAGCTAAAATATTTGCCATAATAGCAAATTGCTTGGATCCATATTGACAGAATAACTAACAAGGGAACGGATTGCGGTGTAAAATTCAAATCTGGTTGAAATTTAATACACAATATTCCTATGAAGTTTTACAATGACGTAGTGAAAATCGCATAGGTCACTTTCAATTTTGAACGCCGAAAAACTGCCGGGTGACAGCCTGAGCGAGGAGTTAGGATTTTAATTCTTGATTAGGACTGAGAAAGACCTCATTGTAGGTTGAAACATTTGAATCCATGTATTGTTTGAAGTTTGTTTTTAATAAGTTAATAATTGTATACTCTAATCAAGAAGGTAGAGGAGTGAGAGGAAAGTTTTAGGTAGGGAATGCAACGCAGCACGGCAGGTCGCTGCCTGGGGGCCTAGCGTGCTGCTAGGATTCGTCAGCTTTACTTCTTCCCACTTCCTCGCTGATGCCGCCGCCCGGCAGGTTTTCGGAGTTCAAAATTGAAAGTGGCCCGTGCGGTTTTTCACTAAGTCATTGTACAACCTCGTAGGAATATTGTGTACTAAATTTCAACCAGATTACAATTTTACACCACAATCCGTTCCCTTGTAAGAAACACTTTTTAAGTTAATTATACGCCAAATCAATACTATCAAAAACTCACTTAAATGTCTACAATTTATAACTATTTGAAGTGTACATATTTCGAAACAATAATGGTTTCTTCTTCAGCACAATTAAGAGAAAAATACTTATTCTAAGGAAAAACTTAAATTAAAAATGGATATCCTTACAATACGTTTTAAAAGAATAATTTGGAAAAAATATTTATAAATCCTTAAAATTGTCTATGAAAATTTAGGCAATTATATGGTTAATCTTCTGAAAAATATATCTATGAAATATATTGTAAATATTCCTCTTCTGAAATAATTATTAGTTATTATGGTTCGCTGAACAAAAACAGTATCTTAATAAAAATAAACTAGTAAAGCTTTCAAGTACTGTACCACGGAGTTGAAATTACACATGTAGTCATATCTCTGGAACTGATACAATCGTAGACCCTACTAAGAGCATCAAGTCTATATTTCGATGTTCATTCAGTTCTTATATGCCTTCTGTTACGCATGCCAACTATTTCAAAATGTGGTGGCATCTCAATCTCGAAAATCGTAATCAGAGTATCAGATTGTCATCTACGTCGCTATGCCTTCAGTTCCGCATGCCAACTATTTTGGGATATTTAATGAATTAATATTAAATATTAAACTCTAAAATATTTATAGGTCTTTCAATGTTAAACATGTGATCATAAGTAATCGAAACATGTACACTTCAAATAGTCTATAAATTGTAGACATTTAAGTGTTTTTGTTAGTATTGATTTGGCATAAAATTAACTTAAGTGTTTCTTAGTTTCTTGAAGCTAGTTAACAAATGGTTCACCATCCTCAGAGTGAAGAACACTTTGCAACGTATACACTCGAAGAATGAAGACTCAATGCATTTCTTCTCAGCTGACGATGAAAGACTCAAATGGCTAGTGAACGACTTAATTTCCTATCAGTAAGTCCAGTGGAATTCATAAGTAAAGAAACTTATGAAGCAGTTTGTCTGATAACAAAATCTGCCATTCTCTGTGTCAAGTCTCTGCTTGAAAATGGCTTCCATTTCGTGTTAACCAGGAAATCATCTTCTGATGTAGAAAGCTTGTTCAGTTGCATCAGGCAATTTGGAGGTAGCAGCGACCAAACAGGGTGTCTACTGTAAGGATGAAGTAAAAATTAGTTACTTTTTAGGTACCTTTTAGTTACCTTTTAGTTAATTTTAGTTACCTTTGAATTCAAGTTACGTCTGCGGTCTACAAGCATAGGCGCTCATCACGCAGTGAAGAAAAACAACAATGAACTGTTTTTAAAGAAG
This sequence comes from Meconema thalassinum, assembly GCA_946902985.2. Lineage (NCBI taxonomy): Eukaryota > Metazoa > Arthropoda > Insecta > Orthoptera > Tettigoniidae > Meconema > Meconema thalassinum. Next base: position 189,992,772 of record OX336394.1, on the reverse strand, counting down.
TTTTTTATTTATCGTATGGCTTTTAGTGCCGGGAGTGTCCGAGGATATGTTCAGCTTGTCTGAGTCTGTAGCTATTTCCAACGGACACCCTTAGGGTGAGCTACAAGTTCCGTTCAATTTCAAGTTGCTACCAGATATCAACGATACCTAGTGGTGAACGTTGGAACTTTGATAGAGCGTTCCGACGAAATATAACCTAACAATTTAGCTTCACACAAGTTTTGTCTGTGGAAGAATCCTTTACATAAATCCATGACATGGGACCGCTGGCTTTACTTCCCCTCCGAAGGAAAGCATACTGAAGGATTTTTAACGCTTTTAAAAAATCCGACGACTTCGGTCGGGTTTGAACCCGCTATATTGGGCACAGCAGTTCAGCATGCTACCAACTACACCACCGAAGCCGCTTTAAATAAAATTCACATGATGTTATAAAAATTTAAAAAATAATAAATATATTAAAATTAATTGGTATTCTGCCCGAAGGCAGGTCCGAGCCTCCGAAGAGGCTACCCCCAGCCGGAGTTTACTTGCGGTAGGGTGGCCAGGGCCTTTCCGCTCCTCCTTATGTTGGCTGTGCCTAGAACCGGCATACCATCCAAGTTCTGACTGCGCCCAATGTTGCTTAACTGCGGAGTTCTCATGGGATCCGGTGTTTCAACACGGCTAGGCCGTTGGCCAATAAATATATACTAGATATTTAATATCCAATGAGTTGTTTCAGCTAATATGTCGTCTTGTCCACAATATGTTCTTATTATTACGGTACCAAGAGGTTGCTCAGCTCTTGGCCATTTGGCGAGATTTCCTTCGTCCCCGCGGTAGGTCGCGAAGAAATGTATGCGATGTTACGCGATCGTCACCGAATTCTGTCTTCGCAGTCAAATGCGGACAAATATCGAGATGTTATACGATCGGCGCTGGTCTCAGTTGTTCGGTGAGCTTCCCGTAGTTTTCACGATAGAACACGGAGAAAAATCGCGATTTAGATCATCAGCGTCACTTTTAGTCATTCGACGAGATTTCCATTGTCCTCGAGTTCGGGCACAAGAAAATTAGCATTATTACGCAATCGGCGCCACTTGCTGTCCGTTTGACAAGAATAGAGTTGTCCTCGTCATTGAATGCGGAGAAATATCGCGATGTATCACAATCGCTGCCGCTCTCGGCCTTTTTACGTTGTCCTCGAGATATTATGCAATCGTCGCCGCACCCGGCCGTTCAACGATTGTCTGCCTGTCTATCTGTCCTGATAGAATGGCGGAGGCAAGCTCAAGGTTGGGCATGGTTAAAATTCACGCGTAGTTATGAACATGATGTTCGATCAGCGCCGTGATTCCCTTTGCCCCTATGCTGTAGTTGGGAGTTCATGAGTTCAGGGTGGATCACGAGGAGGATTTAGTATTTCGATACTACGTAGGCTGCCATTTTTAAGTGGGTTGATGCACTTCTCGCTCCCGCACGCTTTTAAGTATACGGTCATGGGAAAAGTGGCAAGTAGGTTTCGTGATGGGTGCCCAATCACCTTTGACAGGATTCCCGCAGTCCTCGTGGTCACAAGTTCACGATAGGGGACGGGTTTTATGATTTTACGCAACTGACGTCGATCTCGGTCCGTTTGACGAGATTCCCGCAGGCAAGTCGTGCGGTCAGCCGGCCGTCTTGAGGATGCGATTTTGGAGGATGAACGTTCGAAGTAGGTACGGTATCGAATATTACGAATTGTTCTGAGAGGATTGCACGAATAATACGACAAGAGGGCTAGTTTTATTTCAATTGAACCACGAATTATCAATAAGTTATCGAAATAATCGGTTAGATTATATATCCGATGGTACGAAAGTTCGAAGGAAAAATCGACTTATAACGGAATTTCGAAT